>OV815322.1:10000-1260000 GCA_929108375.1 Gymnoscelis rufifasciata | reverse complement strand
GCAGTTTCTTGCAGTGCAGGAGCCGGGGTTCATATGCAGGGTTAAACATTTGTAACACAGCTTGTGTTCTCTTGCAAATCTCCAACGATCTCTACGCATCGCACGTTTGAAGCGCGGGCAGTCAGGTAGCCTATGTCCAGTCTTGTGACAGAACTTGCAGTCATTATCTTTGCTGTCATCATTGTTGTTTGAGGCATGTAATATTGTAGCTCGGCTGTGTTTGGTGAAATGTTTACCTTCATGCTGCTCTGGCTTCCTTGTAGATTGTAGATGTATATGACTAACACCAGAACTTGCTACTTTATTTGCTTCTAAGTATAAGAAGTTGCTCAGTAACTCCAATCTTGAAGTTTCATTATATGCTGGTGCGGTGAGTTGGTTTTCATAAACATAGTCTGTCCATTTGTTAATAAGTATGGTTGGTAATTTAGATAAGATGACTGAAACCAGCTCGGGGCTGCGTAGGTAATCAACCTGTTTCAACGCTATTGCAGCTGTAACATAATTCTTTATTTTTACTGCAAAGCAAATAAGCTCGTTGTGGTATGACATTGGCAACGGCTGTATTTTCTTGAGTTGTGTCACTATTTTAGTCATTATGTACTCTGGTTTACCGAAGCGTAGTTCAAGTGTATCCATGATAATGTCAGGGGAAACACCACCAATAAGCAAGGATGTCACCGCTTCTTTTGCATCACCTCGCAGACATTTTCTTAGCCGCCATACATTCTCTGGGTCAGTGTACTTACAGAGTTTGGTGGACTCATGATATGATTCCTTGAATTGTAGCCAATCCATAGGGTCGCCTGAATATGGAGGCAAGTCTTTAGAGGTAGACATTCTGGTAAGCAGCTGTTGCTGATGCTGAGGAGAAGAAGAAGCGGCAAATGCATCTCTCAGTGCTGAGGCAAGCATTTGGATATCAGTTTGGCCAGAAGTAACATTCATGCGTGGCAGTTCAGGTGCAGGCGCAGGCTGTAGCTCGGTAGATTTCTCCAACCAGTTATGTACTTTACTTGTAATGGACGAGGCAGATGATTTCTTAGAGTGCTGTGATTCCAGGTCAGCGACGTCCGCGGCGAGTCGTTTCTTGAGTAGTTCGACTCGGATTTCTGTTTTCATTCGGGCAGCCTTCGCTTCTGCTTCGACGGCTTCTATGCGAAGCTGAGCCTGAGCTGTCTCGGCCTCGAGCTCGAGTTGCCGGCGACGCGCGGAGGTGGATGACGTTGTACTTCTCTCAGACTTCTTGCTAACGCTGCACAAACTAGCGTATACTTCTGCAGGGTCATCTTTCGGCGTCGGGGGAGGTAAACAAGCGTCTGTTGCGTTTTCATCAGTGCAAACCGCATTGGCGCCACGTGGTTTTTTCATTTTGCGCGGCGTGCGCGGTGAGCGGAACATTTTACTACAAAAATGCTTCGGTGCTGAGCGTTCCGGTTCGAAGTGACCACTTTTGTTGAGGATGGAGGTCGCTGGAGCACGAAGGTTGAGTAAAAGAAATGTTTTACGTTAAAATGCAACAGATCTCGAAACTTTTTGGAATATGGCGGCGGGCGCGCCGGTCGGTCGACGTAGACCACCGTCAGTCCAGTTTTTTGAAGTGAAGTGAGGCGCGTTCGGGGTTGCCCGCAAAAATGCCTCGCCGCTATATTCACGCGGTTCGAAATGCGTTTCATCATTTTATTAATAAAAAGTTTTTTGTAAAAATAATAAAGCTACATAAAATTAAGGTGTACATACAATGTTAAATTAAAAATAAATTAGGCATTATATTATTGAGCAGCGTGCGCGTCGTCAACACTTGTATTTGCAAACGTATAAGAAATTATAGCGATGAAGTTCGTGTATCGGTTACGCACTGCACTTTGATGCTTATTAGGTATAATCGAAGTCAAATTCAAAGTCAAAATGTTTAATACCTTCGAAGGAAATGGCATATAATATGGACAGGTTAACTTAAAATCAATAAAACTTAATTGCGAACTAACAAAAATTATCAAAGAAATAACATTGTCTTGACAGGGACACAATTTAGAATATTATTTGTAACTTAAAAAGTTGAGTTTAACACTTTGTAAAAACAAACGATTATGGTAACATTCTTGCGAATGCTCGCTGCTCTGTTCACTGCGAGTGAGCAAATATCTGTAGCATTTCGTTGATTCTATTAAAATGTCGGGCCCAGGCGTATCATCCGCGCTCGCTTAAAGGCTCGGTGTAATGTTACACCCGTTTATTGGTAAATTCGTCCGTTCTAGGCTGACAATTCCTGTCCATCCCAAGGTTGCCTAGAAGAGATCGCTCATAGCGATAAGGCCGCCCGTAGTACCCTGTTTTTAATTTAATTATGGTTTTTGTAAGTTTATTCTTTACTAGCTGTGCCCTGCGGTGCTACCCGCGTTATAATGGATGAAGTACTCTTAACCAACAACATATTTATTTGAATAAAGATTAATATTATTATGTTGATACAACATAAACAAATTATTTCGACCAAATTAGGTACCATAAAAACGGTTTTTGTGAGTTAATCTTAAAAGATAGACATATACTATCGCGGACTGTTTTTTAGATCATTAAAAGAGCTATTATTCTTTCATACATATTTTTTGTGTATCTTGAACCGTTTTCACGGCGCACGCAACGGAAGGCTTCAAAGATGAACAATTTCTCCCGTTTTTTACACATTTACCACTATATCTTTGCTCCTATTGGTCGTAGCGTGATGTTATATAGCCTATAGCCTTCCTCGATAACTGGACTATCCAACACAAAAAGAATTATTCAATTCGAACCAGTAGTTTCGGAGATTAGCGCGTTCAAACAAACAAACAAACAAACAAACAAACAAACTCTTCAGCTTTATATATTAGTATAGATTTTTGTGGTGTACAATAAAGGGTTTTCTATTAAATTCTATTCTAATGCACCGTTTTACATAACGACCAGTTGTTTTATAAAAAAACTGTTTGTAATGCGGCAATTTATTAAAACACTTCAATTTTATCACTTTGTACTTAACTTAAAAAAACAATACTTCAAAAAGTTACAAGTTTTACACCTCCTCATATAATTTTAACAAATTAATAATACTGATTGGATTCCTCCTTTCGAACCGCGAGCCGAGTTCATTTATTTTCAGTTACAGTTTATTTCTCCACAAATGTTATTGTACGTGTAAAATTCGGTTCCGTATTTCCGGACACGGAAATAGTTGTTTAATTACTGTTATTTTTGTACGGAACGTTTGCTTGTTTAAAACGTGCCTGCAGTTCTTTAATGTGGTAAGTTCGTTTAACTATATTTGGAAGATAGAGATCATAGAGGTGGTTTAGATAGGTACTGTATATTTTACCAGACTGGGCCAAGAGAAGTGTTATGTTTTTATATACAGTCAGCGTCTAATTGATATAAGCGTCTAAAGTAGTCAAAATCAGAAAAATTACACTAAAATTATTTAACGGATTATTTAACACCGCCGTAACATAAGATCCACGATGCTGACACTTTAGTTTATAAGATTTATATTTTTATGTATGTTAGTATATAAGTTATACGTTTATATGAGCCTTAGATGCCTGAAATAAATTATTTATTATTATTTAAATCCATAAGTAAGTTCATTTTACTAAATATAAATATTTCTGTATTTTGAAAACAAACAAACCAGCATGGAAGGGTTTTTGGATATTCACATTTATACCCGTGAATCGAACCGTCGTCAATCCGTGAGTTCTGTAAATGCGTTAATGTTTAGGGTCAATAATGTTAAGGATGAAGTCTCTCCAATAAACTTAATTATAAAGGTAATAACTGTTAAGAACTTTCTTTATTTTACCGTGGGTAATAATAAAATTATTTAGCATGGGTATATTACAACCTGTAATATCTAACTTTTTAAATTATCATGGTTTTTGACAATATTATGATTTAAAACGGGTAACATACCATGATTTGACGGTTTTTGAGTTTTCCGATATTTCTACGTTGTTGCAAGCGCCATGATCATGGATGATGAACAACCGGTAAACGAAACGGAAACGGTAGTTGTTTCCGTGATCATGGCGTTTGCAACAGCGTCGAAATATCGGAAAACTCAAAAACCGTCAAATCATGGTATGTTACCTGTTTTAAATCATAATACTGTAATATCTAATCATCTCAACTCTTTCACCTTAATTCATTCTTTTGATATCAACAGAGACGTTAATACCCAAAGCACTTTGATCTGTTGAAGTTAGACAGACACGAGGCTTCCGAATAAACCAGGCTTACTGTAAACATTACATATTGAGTTTCCACCTGAATAAATAAAATGTCGTGTTGGCTAAGTGGGAGCACAGTGTACTTTCATTCCGTAGGTCGTGGGTTCAAAAATCGCCAGACACCGGTGGATTTTTCTTCTTAAAAATGTATGGGCGCTTTAAAACATGCAATTACAAAATCGACATTATTTATTTATACTTTGTGCACAAAAAACAATATACATAGTAAGGCCTAATGCTAGAAACATTCTCTACTAGTCATCCTGAACGTGCAACAAAATAAATTTGGCACTAACAATGTTAAACTTGTAAAGTTTTCATAAAACACCACGACGCATCGCCAACTTCAAGGTGAAAGAGTTCAGTACAGACGCTTCACACCACTGAAAAGAAAACCAAAGCTTTATTTGTTTCATAACGTATTGAATTAATTTGTCAGGCCGAGTCAGCGGCAGCCCGCGTTCAGACAGATTTGCATTTGACAAATTTTTCGTCGAGCTCTGGAATTAATGATTTCGCGTGTCGACCCCTGTGAGGTATAATTGAGCGGAAAATATACATTTTTGGGGTGGGGCTGGAGTTATTGAGGGGTCTAGAGGGGTCTTGTTGTCGTGGAGAATCGGAGTTTTATTATTATTTGAAAACTTATCTTTAATTTCATGGGACGTCCGCAAATATTAAGAGATTTTCATACGGTTTTCAAAAATACATAGAGCGATTCAATAATGTAATAACATAATTTTTATTTCTAAACTACTCACACTGCATCACCTAACCCAATACTAAGCAGAGCTTGTACTATGGGTAAGGTGATATATTATCTACATACATACCTACCTAGATTTTTTTATATATACATACACATTTTACATAAATCACCCAGACCCGAAACCAGAAATTGTAGATCGTACAAAATCTTGTCCCCCGGCGGTGTAGTGAAGGTTTGGAATAATTTATCGTTAGTATAATTATATCGACTAAATGCATGAGTTGCATGTATGAAGCACCATACAAATATCTCTTCCCTGGATGCTGTAAGATCCGTCCATACGCCAGAAGAAGGGCACGATAGAACAATAAATTGACTGCCTCAGTGGGCGGACCACCGCTTACGGCGCTCCTTAGTCTGGGTGTTTAATACATATAAAAAAAAATATCTTGACACGTATGTCTATTATATTAAGTATATCTGATGTCTAGTACCCGTAACACAAGCTTTGGGCTAACCACGGGGCGAGATGTTGTTGTGTGGTTTGCAATTAAAAAAATACTGCGCTCGCCCCTACTAAGCATTTCAAGTATGTATTGGCAAACTCCCCTCAAAGTTACCATAAGTTAGCGCCTATGTTCACATTAATGCAACAACATAATGCAAACATAGTTAGCGCCTATGTTCAGCAGTAGACGAAGACTGAAACGAATGATAGAATGCAATATTTATTAGCAAATAATACCCGCTTATATTCCTTCAATAGGACCACACCTCAGAACAAACAGCATCGCTAGAAGTCGCGCTGTGATATTTATCTTTCAGTTTCGTTCCGAGGTTGGCAAATTGCTTCTGATACTTTATATTGTTGGCTGAATGGAAATTTAACACTGCAGTTATTTTTTAAGGCTTTTTGTTTGGTGAAAATGTGGGAATTACGGTTGAGAGTGAACGAGAGAGAGACAGTGAGAGGTGATTCGAAGGTTATGACTATTATCAATTAATTGAGCCGTGTTTGCTAATTGAGAGAACACTCGACTTTAATTCCCAAGGTCACGGGTTCCAGCCCCGCCAATCTAGAGGTGCACCTCTGGTGAAAACATCGTGAGGTAACCGGCATGATCTGATTAACAGTTTGAAGGTTGACATTCTCCAGTCCGCACTATGGCCAGCGTGGTGAATTAAGGCATTATCTGTCAAGGTTTTTTTACAAGCTGATTACACTTTGCTTACAGGACAATTTAAGCTAACTATTTAGTTTCGGCCAAACTTGTGCGACCAAAGCGACTTCGAGCATACTTTATCTCTATATCATCATCATCAACAACCTATTAACTTTCACACAAGGGACACAAGGACTTCTCTCTTGTCGAGGCGAGGTTTGAACCCACGACCTTCGGAATTAAAGTCGAGTGGCTTTTTCATAGCAACGCGACCACAAAGCGGGACATTTTTGCCTAAAAACGCATTTTCCGCGTTGCTGACGCGTAGGTTTGACCAAAGCCTTAATATGACCAGGATAGATGAAGGCTAAACATAATGCAAACATGGTTTATGTCCCCGGCTTGTGCCAATACAAAACAGGTGAGTTGGAGTTCTGCCAGACATAGCTGGTGCCATTAATTCATACAGGCATTTAATTAGCCAGGGTGTGCTTACTGAGTAAACTAGATGATTAACTGCAGTTGCTATAGTCTGGGCGCACTCTCATTAATTGTACCATCCACGGATCTAGTTTTTTTATAAACACAACAAGATGGTATTATGAAAATCTATTATTATTTCATCATCATCATCATCACCCTATTAACGTTCCCACTGCTGGGACACAGGGACTTCTCTCTTGACGAGAGAGATTAGGCCTTAATTCACCACGCTGGCCAAGTGCGGGTTGGTGAATGTCACATGCCCTTCAAACTCTTTTTTTTTTTAAAAAGTTCTCAGAACATGCCGGTTTCCTCACGATGTTTGCCTTCACCGTTAAAAGCACGTGTTTAAAGCGCACATAAATTTCTCAAGGAGAAAAATCCAGAGGTGCGTGGCGGGGTTTGAACCCACGACCTTCGGAATGAAAGTCAAGTGTCCTCCCACTTTAGCCAACACTGCTTTTTTTATTATTATTTAAAATATTATATTTATCAATTAATCAAAATCATTAACTATTTATTTTAAATAAATTATTAATGAGTTATGGAGCTAAAGTTTATACGTTCATTAATCTTTCTATAAAATTTTGTTCTAAGGCATGGAAATTGAATCGCATACGGTTTAAGCATTACTAAGCTTAGTCTGGGCTTGTAAAGCCCTTAGCCCGCCTTAGCCAGGTATTATTTGGGCCTTAGGTATGTTTTTAAGCTCGAATTTGTAAAGACATTTGACGAAGGTAAGCTCAGATTATGTAAAATGGTTTAAACCAATATTATGCTGTCGAGCCTACGCGAGACGATGGCTTTCAACAAAACTCTGAGCTTAGAGATTTTAAAATAATATTATGTTTTCAACACCTGAATGGTATTTGGTGTTTTTAAACAAATATGCAGCTATGTAAGATGGATTATAATGTAATGAGGATACTTTAGTTGAAAAATTTAATAATGTTCTCTGTTATATTTTTGTACACAAGTAAATATGTTTATTTCTTTCTTTCTTCAAAACAAAGTCTATTATTTATTATTAAGACTGGTAACCGCACTGTTATGTACCTGTAAGGATTATGTAATTGTATCATCTTCAGATCAGGAGAGGTCAAGAATATATTTAGGTTCCGTAATACATTCTTGATATTTCCACGTGATTACAATATTAAGCACGTAACGAGCGGCGAGAGGCGACTGACGCCTCCGTGAGCAAAACCTAAGCGTCAGTTAATATCTAAGGTGAATACTTATAGATGATAGCATAACAGAACCCTCCGCGAGTCCGAATCGAACTTGGCTAATTATGTGTATGCCTAGGTAGGTAGATAATACATAAGCACTAACATTACATATCATTCCTATATCTTTGTACAAACAACCGTCGAACTTCAATATAACAAATCCGATATTTGCAAATAAAATACAGTACGTCAAACGTAATAAGATCTGATTGTGAAACTGTAAATCCGACGTCGACACACGAACTGCAGAATTTATAGCCCACCCTTTACGACTGCCCTAACTCGACTGGATAAGGTTCATTTCTGCCGTTTTGGAAGGTAGTCAAGGCTTAACGCGATCTATCAAACGTTGACTGGGATAAATCTGGAGCCAGATGGCCCTAATCGTTCGGCCGGGACGCCAGTTTTGGTTTCAACCGGTTTTTTGTAAATCCACCGGTTTTTTGTAGCAATCCTACTGCGAACTGAAATAGTTTAAAGTTTTCAGCTCGAACAAAAGCAATCGGTTTAAAACTTTTTTAGTTTGGATTATTGGCTGCGTGAATTCCTATTGTTTAATCATGGGCGATGTGATATAGCTAAGATAATTTAGAATACACCAAGCGTTTTGTGAGTTATTTAAATTTTATAAATTAGTTAATCCTGAAAATTTTACTTAGTATGTAAGTATATTATATGTCCTTGAGGATAAACTGTAAAAACATGTACCCTATTCATAAAACACCTAATTGTACCCACAACAGTTATCAATAAAAGTTTTTGTATTATGTATTTGATGAGATGGAAAGTGGAGCATGTAGATAATTAATTATATTAGCGTAGGACTTAGAATACTCATGAGATATTTTGTTAGCGTTCGTACCCAAAGTGTAAAACGCGACCCTATTTCTGAGACTTCGATATCTGTCCGTCTGTAACTACCTCTAAGCTGTATCCCAAGAACCATTATAGATACAGAGTTGAAATTCTGGAGGATGGGGTATTTCTGTTGCCGCTTTATCAAAAAGTACTAAAACACATAATAAATAAATATATAAGAGGAGTCCCAAACAACAAACGTGATTTTAATAAAGTTAAGCAACTTTGCGCCAGGTGAGTACTTACATGAGAGACCGATCGGACTGCATCTTTTTCCAATTAAAATTATTACTTTTTGGTTTTTTATTGCAAGATCTGTATAAACTACACCATGGGTGTAGTATGGGTGCCTCATACTTTTCAAATTTATTTTAAACTAGCGGCCCGCCCCGGCGTCGCACGGGTAAAAAAAGTTCCCGGCAATTTTTCCTTATCTGCTCACCGTTTATTAGACCTACCCTGGACTACGACAAACATTTTAAAACCAAAATCAGCTCAATCGGCCCAGCTGTTCTCGAGTTTTAATCAGACTAACGAACAACAATTCATTTTTATTTATATAGACTAATATGCTTAGTTTGATACCCTCTACACATAAAACTTTCTCTTAAGACTGTTGTGTAAGTACATAATCTTCACTTCTCACCCTTTAGATGAAAATTACTTTACTAATTACTTAATAAAAAAAAATATTTCCATACAATCCAAACAACAACATTTAGCCCCGTGGTAATTTCTAAACTTGTGTTACGGGTACTAGACATCTGATATACTTAATATAATAGACAAACATATAAATCCAATTGCATATTTATTGCGTTATTAGCCGTCTAAAGCTGACTACTGACTGTATTTTTTTCCGATAATCTGTGTGATAAGATAAGTCATATAGGCTCACGACCCATAATTTTCTAGAACCTCGCTTTTTCTTCTCACTCTGTGAAGAATTTTTGTCATAATTATTATTTACCAGCAATAGTTTAGAATCATATCTTAATATATATAAATCTCGTGTCACATCGTTTGTCCTCAATGGACTCCTAAACCACTTAACCGATTATAATAAAATTCTGCATACCATGTGCAGTTCGATCCAACTTGAGAGATAGGATAGTTTAAATCTCAAATTATAGTCGCAATTTTAATTAATTGCTAATTATTTGTCTGTTATTATCTACAGGTTAACAAAAGTGTAAAATAAATGTCTTTTTATAGGTTGTCTATGATTTTTCTTGATAAGCTATTCATACGTGGTGGTAATATACTCTTTGAGCTATTGTCTATGTCTCTTTTTCTATGTATAAACAAGAAAATAAACTTAAATAAATAAATAAAATAATACTAACCTTCGCCGTTTAGACTAGTCTTAGTGGTTGTACCGGCAAGTACAGGCCTACCACACGTATGTCACTTCTTTGGAGGGAGCAAAGGCCCTGAGATTACACGGAAACTAGAATGGGTGTGGTCACCCACTTAAAATTTACGGCATTGTTTACGAAACCGCGTCGTCGATTCGTCGAAGGTAAATATTCTAGGGTTAACTCAACAATATCAGCGTTTAAAGAATACAACATAAGGATTTTATCAGGTGAAAAGGCTATGAATTTTTATGCCACACATTAAAATTAAATTCCTGATTACAAACTCCGATATCTTTTTTACTACTGAAATACTTTACTTGATGTCGCTTCAGGTGGTAAAATTCCCATGAATCGAATATCTTCTATTTTATTTCTTATAACCGGGGTGTTATATTTTACGGCGTCCTATTTTCACGTGTCAAGTTCAGAATATTGTGTTACATTGAATGGAGGTATGGAGGATAGAAAAGACATCTTTATGGGCAAAGACGAGGAAAAAAGAGTATGTAGTCTTTGATTTAACTTGTAGTCTTCTTACCCGTTTTGTGTGATAATTTTTTTTAAACATATTAGGTATGTCAAGTCTTTATTGCTGCGTGTAAGTCATCCTTATTATATCTCGGCCATGATGGAACGCCCAATGCTGGACATACATAAGTTTCTCTCATCATCATCACACAACGGTTAAAATTGAAAAACTTATACTTTTTTTAATACTTGTGTTTCTTGGTAGGTACAGGGGCTATTACGTTTTACATAATAATATGATTCACACCTTTGCATTAGCACTTGTCTAATAACAATAATTTTATTGTAATTTATTATGCTATAAAAAATTGTGTATCGTTTGTTGGTCATCCTAAATAAATCAAAAAAATCGTAATGTAATATTATAAATACTCAATTCTATAAAAATAACAATAAAAAAAACTACATTTTAGTTTAGCATTCGCACAATCTCGTGGTTTCAAAACATTTTTTTTTATAAAAGATAAAAAAAATGCAAACAACGTAATTTTAGCTTAATTAGTCTAGTGGGTTTCTGTGACAAAGGCTTTGAGAGGTACTAGGCCAGATGTCGCTGAGTGGATTGTCCAGCTCTACTTATTTATTCATAGTCTTCCATTTATATCACTGTAACCTCTTACCAACAATAAATTACTTACGAAGCCCGTACAATGCTTAACAGCACTGAACGGTGATATTTGTTTCTTTGTATCCCTTTAGAAAATCTGTGACTCTTACACAACTCTTAAACCAGGCCAGTTGTTGTAAACACCTTAATGTTTTAATTGATAATTGGTAAGTTCATTGCAGACTGTTGAAAATTGCTCTCACCGTATTTTGTTTTTATAAGGACAATTTGTAAAGCAATTATAACCGCTATCCCATACACCATTAAAAACCTTACCCTAAAGTAATACTAAATTAGATTACTTATCCTATTACTTAACAGACCCTGCATAAGCATATCTCCATCAAATCCTTGCCAAGCTGAATTATTCTCTATTTGCAACAAAACAAGGTTGTTTACCAAAATGTGTATCGAACAATTTAAAAGGATTACGCTAGACATTTATTGTGCTATAAATTTAGTGCATCTCGAAAACTGCATTACTGCATTTCCCCTGTGGCCACCCTATGGCCGCCCCTTGGCCACCCCTGGCCCACCATTGCCCACTTGGCCACCGTATCGGCAAGTTTCATATTTTATTCGAGGCAATATTGTGGATTGAACATCAGCCAGGTGTGTTGAATGGTTCTGAATTCGCCATTTTGTCATTCGTCTTTTTGATGTGACAGCAGGTATCATATATTGTGAGGCGACCGGAAAGTAACTGGGAATATCCAAGTGTTTGAATTGGAGGTCAAAATCAAATGCTACAATTACTTAACAAAAGTCGATTTATATTAATTCTACTACCTATTACTACTAGTTTATACTTAAGTATTAATTGACTGATAAAATTATAACTAATTTTCGAAATTTTTCGATATAATGCAGTATTGCAAAAGTAGCGCGATATGATAATGAAGAGTTACAGCTTTTGGTATGTAATTATACAGATCTTCTTGATTTTCTGAAATTATCCGCTCCTCTCTGTAAATAATTCGTAATGAATCAAACAGATGTATCGCAATATGCGATTTTAACGTTAAATTAAGTTTGACGTGACTATCTGTGTGTCTGCTGTCTGGGACATCATTGATCCCGAACGGATGGAGCGATTTCAATTATGTTTTTTGTATGAAAGGTGAGTTTTGTGCGAGTGTTCTTAGATGTTTTATGAAAATCGGTTGTGTCGTTTAAAAGTTATGGGGGTGAGAGTGGGAAAGGAAAACCCGAAAATTGTGGTGGTGTGGGGTATCAAATGAAAGCGCATCGCGTGCTCATTACAAAATATTATGGTGTTTTACTTTTAAGAAAATGATAGCATTGGTGGTTTTTCTTAAATGTTTAATTTAGATTTATGTATTATGTTCAATAATTATCTCCGGAAATGGATTTTATCTTCGAATGTCGTATTTCCGAAATTCCATTTAAATCTGAAAATCATCAGGAACATGGAATATCATAATAACATTGATTGATTTTCTCCTTTTATTACTAGCCTGTAGTGGTAGCAAAGACAGAATTATTATATTTCAACTATTTGTATATATAAAAATGCTACCATTTTCATTATAATAAATTCTCCATTCATACATAAGCTCTTCAGAGAAAAAGCTCGTTGAACAAGAAAATGGTTTTTACTAAAGAAAATCTTGAAACTTTAAAATTCTTCGAAAGAGACCGCAAAAGAAAATAAAAATCCGTGAAACTATTGAAGACAATTTCAGTGTAGTGTTTCTTTGTAGAATATTATTTGTGTTTATAGGTAGAGATCTTATCTAACTTCTAATACATAGTCGCCTTTAAGCCGGTTAATATGGATCTTGAAAGAGAATAATGATATTTTAATGGTGTGTGTTGATGGAATGGAAGCTGAGTGAATTTTATTATCCTTATAAATCTATATTTTCTTCACTTGAGAATTCATTATAAGGCATCTTAATAATAAATAAATAAAAATTTAGCTTCGCAAGCCACATATTAAATTTTTAAAATTCGGGCAAATAATAGACATTTATAAGTTCAGGTTCGTTAATGCAAATAAAAACTAAACATTATCTAGGAACATTATCGGGACAGTTCGCTTAAATTTTTTACACTGATTTGAGAAGCGAATAGAACAACTCAGCTTTCATCTCTTATGTTTTTATTCAAATATTAAACCACATTCTTATTGTTAAAGTGTAGTCAAACGTCAAAGGCTGGATTTTCAAGACATTTCTGTTACGTTACATTCAAGAGGTGATTTCAGTATTTGCCTTATGTATTTGTTTGTTCCCATAACGACATCTGGGCAAATAAAGTTGAACGGATTTGGTTCTAAAGTATTTTGTATGCTTTGCACAAACAGAATTTTATAGAATATCAGTTTTATTCTAGCTTCTCCTAGCGAACACGCTGGCGTATACAAATATTGTTGGACAGGAATAGAATTGGAAATTTAGAAAAGGAAATTGATTTCCGATCACTATGATAGGTATTCTATGAAAACCTAAAGGTACTTATTAGGTTTTTAGTAAATCCTTTTTTATCCATGTTATGATAATCGAATGTATACTCAGACACGCCCGATTCTAAAACTACTTATATATAAAATTCACCTGTCACAGTGTTAGTTACCATACTCCTCCGAAACGGCATTACCGATTATTATGAAATATTATATGCATATTTGGGTTTTTCTAATTAGAATTTAGTAGAATAATTATTGACAATGACATCTGACAATGACACTAGCAACTTGTCTTATTAGAAAATAAAGAAAATCCGAAATTAAAAAAACAAAAACTCGTGTGGCACTCTAGTACAATGGACGTTAGTCGGCATAAAGTTTTGTGGCACTACAGTACCACTGGACGTTCAAGTGGTTAGGGGCTACTATCTATTTTTCATTTTGCAATACTACGTGTGCTGGGGTCAGCTAGTATTTTCATAATATTGGTGTACCTATTAGGTGTTCGACCTAGTCGGCACTTTTTTCACTATTAGCTCGTCTCGTAACACTAGATTGAGAGCAATAAGTGGCGACTATACGTGCCCGATATAGCTATCGGCTTTGACTTTGTCTAGCGACAAAGTCAAAGTCAAAACGTTTTTTTCCTTAGACGCAAATGCAAGCTAATCTAAATAAAAACTAAGAATAATCAAGGAAATAACATTGTCTTGACAGTTCGCTTCAATTTTTCACACTGAGTTGAGAAGCGAATAAAACTACTCAGCTTTCATCTTTTATGATGTCATATTGCTCGGTATTTGTTAATGATGAATCGGGGTGCAAAAAGATATAATATAAACTAGCTGTGCCCCGCGGTGTTACCCGCGTTATAATGGATTTTCCCGCGGAATGACGTTTTCCCGCGGGGTAAAAAGTAGCCTATGTTATTTTTCAGGCTCTAGAGATTCTGTGTACCAAATTTCATTTAAATCGATTCAGTAGTTTTCATGTGAAAGAGTAACAAACATCCATACATCCATACTTACAAACTTTCGCCTTTATAATAGTAGTAGGATTTTAAAGGCAACTGTATTATTTTTGATTTTTGACATTGACTGAATCTTAAGAAGTGATTTCAAATGTTAAAAGTAACTAGGATTTATTCTCTAAAGGAATTCAATTACAAATAGATCTTCCTGAAAGCCACCTAGGTGATAGATCGAACTTTCTCTAAGAGAATTAATCTTTTCTTGTGTCTGATGGAGACGGATTTATTGGTTAGTCTTTGGAAAAGAGAACCTAGGAAACGCTTGGTTAGGTAGCCAAGAAGGTAGGTACAGTCAACGTCAAAAGAAAGTGACTCTGCCAATAGCCACAGAGATCATCAAATGCATGAATTGCATGACAATCAATTGTAATAAGACCTTGTTTGAAATCATGGCAGACACCAGATTTTGTACGATCTACAATTTCATGTTTTGGATCTGGGATGGATGTATCAAATGTATATATTTACAAAAATATATATTTACTAATGTAATATATCAGTCACCTAACTACCATAGTACAAGCTCTTCTTAGTTTGAGGTTAGGTGATGCTGTGTCATTATTAATCCGGAAATATTTATATTTATTTATTTATAAGCCATCTAACTTGTAGGTCTTCATGCTCCATCTTAGACCACATTGTCACTTTACATCAGGTGAGATTGTGGTCAAATGAAGGATTATCTTATATTCCGGGGTGCCTCAGTGGCACGCATATTTTAAAAATAATCACTTTATATTGAATAACCATACAATTACTTTAACTATTTCATTGACATGTCTGGTCTGTTTCGCCACAGATTATAAAGCTATATTATAATAGCTTTTCACGACACGGCGTTTCCCGTGTTTTATGGATTTAACCGCGGTTAAATGTGTAAATTAAAAAGTTACCTATAGCGTCCCTCAATGAATAGGCTATCTTATAGTGAGAAAAGCATTAAATCAGACCAGTAGTTCCTGAGATTACTTCAAACAAACAAACAAACTCTTCAGCTTTGTAATACTATCTTATATATAAAATTCTCGTGTCACAATGTTTGTTCCCGTACTCCTCCGAAACGGCTTGACCGATTCTCATGAAGTTTTGTCTGAGTATATTGAGTAGGTCTGAGAATCGGCCAACATCTATTTTTCATTTTTCAAAACAACGTTTGCTGGGGTCAGCTAGGATTAGTATATAAGATTATTACCTATTGCAGAAGTGGTTACACTAACTACTTCTAAAAATATTGTCTTAAAACAAATTGTTAGATTATGAAAACAAATTGTAAACCTTGTTTTTTTTTGTTCTCTTCACTGATCAAATAATAATTAGGTACTATCCTAATCCGCCACGGATAGGCACAGAATACTGAAGCCTCAAGTAGGTTCGATTTACTCCTAATACGGCGACGTCAAAACTCTGAAGCTTTGATGTTCTTTAACTTCGTTCCAACTTTATTATATTTCAACTAAAATTATGAGATATTTTTTTTATAAAAACGCGGAACTTTTTGAGGATGTAAGTGCGTTTGTCGTTGCTCATTCACGCAAAAACTACTTAATGTATTTTAATAAAACTTCACCATAAAATTAAGCTTATGTCAGAATAAGACGTAGGCTTCTTTTTACCGGAGTGAGTACCACTTTCCGCGAGAAAGTCAATTATTGCGAGCGAGCCTGATTAGGATCAAATTTGGCACAGACAGCTGTAGTCCCAGTTAAGGACAAAAGCTACTTTTAACCGAGGGAAAATACATAAAACGCTGGCAGCGCCGCAGGTGGAGTGGAGACTTAGTGTTTTAAAAAACGCGGGTCTGTTCAAGAAGCAATAGATCAGTAGCATTCTAAACTTATAGTAAGCTTCTACACCCTCACATTCTGAACTTGTCAAAGTATCTGGAGTTTGACTTTTATTCCATTAGGTAAATGTTCGCTATAGCCAGCAATTTCACCCCTACGGACACCATATGGCTTAGATCGCTTCTCACAACAATAATTTGCACTGAGCTGTACACAAATTACACTCAAGTGCAGATAAACGTCAATGACAGCTCGTTGCATCTGACACCGTGTTACTCAGCGGTACTGTGCCGAATGGCCACTCGTGACCACTTGTCACAGTAATTACTGCGCTGGAATGGACACAGCCGTGTTTTGTTTTGTATTTTTAAGCACTTGGCTACGGTAAACTCGAATTTATTATTAATCGGTAGGTTCCCAGATAACGCTCCTTTTTTCCAGTTCCAGTTTTAAACCAGTATGTTGCTCTTTCTGTGTAGTAAAGGATCCAAACTTTCTCGCAAGAACTTACAATTTACAAAGTAAGCTAAGTTGTTAATTTGCTAACATTCTGAGTGGGCCAAGTAGTCGAGCGTAGCGTAGTAAGTAGAGTTACAAGTCAAGATAACCTAAATTTTTGGTATTATATACTGTTGTTGTACTTTAAAAGGTAAACCAAACTTACAAAAGCTAAGTACTAAGTAAAAAGCTGTTGGCAGCTTTGGTTATCTAACTTACCGAAAACCTTACAACTTTACAACTTATATTAATTAGAACGCCATCTATGAACTCTTAATATAACTATTTTTCTAATTGCACCACCTTTGGACGCATTTCCGAAACATTTTGCTCAAAATAGTTTTGTTATCACATCATAGATGGCGTGCGCTTATAAACCGACAAGTTCCGAAAACCGTCCTACTGTTAACTAAGAAATGGACATCACTAGTAAAAAAAAAATTATACACAAACAACATGGTGGATCAGCTGTTTTCGTTTTTCTCAAGTCGTAATTTATTTTCATAAAACGAAGAATTGTAATGGTTTCATAGCCATGTGTGAATTAAAATGGGTTCAATCGCATCGGTGCTGCAATGGCATTGTCAGACGTGCGGCCAGATCAATCCTACAGAGAGTGTAAAGTGTTTAAAATGTGGAACAAAACGAGTATCGACTCATGACAGCGGGTTTTCTCGTGAAAATTTCGGAGAATCTTCGCCCGAACACACTATACGGACTGGAAAAAGCGAGGGAACTACCCCTGGTTCTGAGTCAATTGTTATTCCAGCTGAAAAACCTTTTAATAGGTATGTTTCAAAGTTTATTGTCCATCACCCATTGTTGGGTTGTGGTATTGATTTTCCTCACTTCACCTCCCAAAGTTAAGGTTATTTTCTCTTTGTATATTATTTGTGCGCGGCTGGGGTGGTGGTTCATTATTGAAATTAACTCCTGACCCGTATTTTCGTGCGTGTTTGTGTCAGCTTTTGTTAGAAATATGTAGATTTTTGTGACAATGACCAGTGTATGTAAGTGTATGAATGCCTATTACTTTTGATTACACATAGGAGCTTTTCTGTTAACTCTTGGATTGCTGTTTGTGTGGTTGTGTTAAAAACCAATAATTTAAATTCAGGAGTTGTTATCAGATCTGGTAAGGTTATAAATTTGAAAAATTTCTTATTCTTATAATATTACTTCTGTTTGATTTTCTGAATGAGCTTTCAAAAACTGATATTTTTATATTATCAGATAATGTGTTTTCTCATAATTTTTTAGATTTTGATATATTATTTGAATTTATAGCAACATTCCAGTTACCACACAGTATCAATCTTAAAGAAAAACATATTTTAATACATAGTTCCTACAAAGCCAAAGTAAATTTAAAAAATTAATTTAATTTTTTTTTTATTGTGAGTGGCGGAATTGCAATGCTTTCTATCATACCTTATTAGATAGACAGGCATTGAATTATTTAGATGAAATTGAATAGGTTTCAAGTGTTTTGTGCAAATAAGTGACTTACATTCAAACATACATAAGCCTTTTAATGTTCCCACTGCTGGGACACGGGGACTTCTCTCTTGACAAGAGAGATTAGGTCTTAATTCACCGCACTGGCTAAGTGGTGAAAGTCACATGCCTCTTCAAAACTCTTCATAGTTTTAAATAAGTTACTTGACTTTGATTAAATATAAATATGAAGTCACCTCCTCATCTGTTCATTTGATAGTTGGGTAATTTAGTTTGGTAATGCTGTCGGGTCTTTTGAGGTCCATCGGTAAATGTCTGTTCACCTACAGCTTGTAAGCTACTCAAAAGATTTGCATGCAATTTTTTGCAGTAGGTAGAGTGATTCAAGCGAAATGTTTATAATATTATAGTTGAGACTTTAATGTTCATTTCAGGTATATGAGAATGTTCAGGCAATGTATATTTTAAGTTAAATACTTTGACAAGTATGTTTGTGTCAGTGTTACTTTTGCCCCTAAACAGGTGGTCCAATATAAATGGGTTTTCTTTTTTTCTAGTTAAAAGCTGATATTCCCGGGTTTTTTCTTAGATATAAAGTTTTGTCCTTTACCAGTTTCAATTCAATTCAATTCTGTATTTGCTTACATGTACACTTATTTAAATTAAGATATTATACAGTCACTTATGACAATATGTACATGCATCCCGCAGGGGCACTGCTGCAAAGTTTTAAGAACTACATTTTCATCATTTATGTTTAATTATCTTCCATAGAGGTAGTGTACGGTTCGTACAATATGTATAGTATACAGAAATGCAACGCAGCATTTCTGTTACCGTGGGACCGCCGGGCGCGGGATGCAGCGCCCGCGTCAGTCCACATTACCATCGCGGCTCATCAACACGTCATTCATTCAATTTAAGTATTTCTAAATAAATTGTGCAGTGTTCAAATACAACTCTCTTTTTCTTGATGTCCTCTACATCAATGGTCCTTCGAGCAACCGAAGGCGGGGCCTATCGCGAATTGTGAATTTTGTGATTGTGCCTAAACTGGATTGCCCAAGGTCACAGCATACAACTGTGGCTCTAGGTGAGATAGCAGTCTTCGGTGAGTCAGTGCATTCTCTATTCGCTAAAAGCTATCAAATTAGTCAGAATGGAAGAACTTTTGGCAAATCAAAGCAACATCATCGGTGCGCTGGATCAGCTCCTGACTAACTTCAAAAAAGACGGTGCTGAACGGAATACTCAGCAATATATCAAAAAGAGACTGAGTACTCTAGAGGCATACTGGCAGGAGTTTCAATCCAACCATATAAAATTGTGCGATTTTGACGATAAGACGCATGAATATTTTGTAGGTGACGCTTATAAACGTACATCAGGTTTTTACATTGACACACGTGCATATATACAGAAATACTTATCCCCTGACACCAAGCCAGAGGAAAAATCACTTCTACGTCCCGCTACACCCTTAGCAGCAGCAGGGGGGCAAGCATCGCCACGTCCCGGGACACCAGAGGTACGGCAGCAGCCACCATCGTCCGGATTTCAGGCTCCGCGCAGCAGCAGCGGGCAGGGAACCAGCAGCAAGCTGGATGAGATGCTGAGGAAGCAACAGAGTAATTTCAAGGCATTCTCCAGGACGATTAAAGCAATCAGCGTCGACGATATCACCAGCAGGTGGGAACTTGAAGACGCTCTACGGTCAGTGCAGTCTCGCTGGTCCGTAGTTGATGCCCTACATTGGGAAATCGATAGCGAGCTCTATGAGGAAAACTTCGAGTACGAGCAATGCTATAGTAGGTATGAACAGCAGTTCAACCGAATTAAAAGATCTCTTAACGAGAAAATGTGGTCTCAACAACATCGCGAAAGATCGACGCCGCAGATGGATATACCAAGCTTCAGCGGGAACTATCATCAGTGGGTTTCCTTCAAGGATCTCTTCGTAGAGTCTATACACAAAAATCAGGCTCTATCGAACGCCCAGAAAATGCAGTTCCTTAAAAGCAAACTAAAAGGTGAGAGTGAAAAATTGGTGCAACATTTACCAATCAGCTCTGAAAATTACGAGGTAAGCTGGGAAATACTTACTCATCGTTATGATAATCACAAGCTAATATCTAACAAACTGGATGCCGACACACATACAGACTACAACGAGTCTTTAAAAAATCCTCGAAATTTACCTACTCTGAAAGACTTATTAGAATTTTTGGAACTCAAATTTACGTCATTAGAAGCATCTAAGCGTAAAGGCGATTATAAACAACAACATGAGCCATCGACCAGCAAGAAAACGCATTTTTACAAAGCATTTACTACTCACAAGAGAATTGATGAAAATAATAACAATAAAAAATTTAATAACGAAATAACTAAATGCGCAGTTTGTAATTCAACGAAACAGCATGGAATTTTCAGTTGCGAATCATTCTTAGAAATGAATCCTCGCATGAGACAGAAAACCGTCGATAAGCTTTCCTTATGTAAAATATGCCTTAAGTCACATCGCAATAAGAATTGTTTTTCAAACAAGAAATGTCGCGAGTGCGAGGGAGAACACAACACCTTGCTGCATATTGCAACAAGTGATCGTGTTACATCTCATCCAACACCGTGTGAAGAGAAGCGTTCTCAGCCGAGTCAGCAGACAGGTGCAGCTCATGTTTTACAGGGGGAGACGGGGGAAATTCTGCTTGCGACAGCGTTGGTCAACGTTACTAAGGCCGATGGATCTCACCAAATTTTACGAGCGTTAATCGATCAGGGTTCACAAACGTCCTTGATTTCAGAAAATGCTGCTCAAATTTTGGGAATAAAACGTAAAAAATGCAAAGGTATTATTTTTGGAGTAGGTGCTAAAGAAATTATATGTAAAGGGATATTAAGCATTTCAATCTCGTCGCTTCATTCTAATTATGAGATGAATATAGATGTTTTCATAATGAAACAAGTGGTCAACAATTTGCCAAACCAAACGTTAACGGCATTTTCATGGCCTCCTTTGGATAATATTCAGTTAGCTGATCCAGAATATTATAAGAGTCGCTCCGTAGACCTACTGTTGGGAACGGACGTTTACTCTGAGGTGATAATGAGCGGTATCATAAAAGATAACCCATCTATGCCAATAGCTCAGCAGACGCGGTTTGGCTGGATATTGTGTGGCAGCGCAAATGTCACTAATTTGTCTGAAGGCAAAAGGGCTTTAGGCCGAGGTATAAAGCTCCATCCTGGGAAGGATAATAAGGTTCGTGTGGTCAGCCTAACAACAAATAGAGGGATCAACAAAAGACCCGTTGTTAAGGCTTCAATCCTGACGGTAAAACATGAGGATACACAGGAAGTACCTTCTGTTACGTAGAAGAAGGATGAAGTTGGTCCAGCGGAGCCATCACAAAAAAGACGGAAAAATAAAGCGAACGTAATATCGTCGTGCATCAACATAATGATGATGATATTATTCTTATCAATGTTTTGTGTAAACACAACAGTGCACGGAGCTTACAACGTCACATCTGTTGAAAGCAATAACGGTATTTATTTTGATAAAGTTTCTAACATGCAAGTAGGGGATAAGTTTGTAAGTATAACAGCAAAAGCGGCTTACTTTGCTTTAAACCTGCAAAAAGATACCTACTTACCAATTTCGGAGAATGAATTGTACCAAAAATGCACAAATTTCGAAGAAAATCTACGCCTATGCGACCTTCAGAAGCCGGTGTACCAGAACGCTAATGGAGAGAATCTATGCGTCAAAGATCCTGAAAAACATCAATGTAGAACCAAAATAATTAAGTGTCAATCAACTTACACAGAGCTTATCAAATTAAACTCATTCATGCTCACCTGTTGCGGTCAATGTACTGTAAGGTTTATCTGTGGCTATCAAGTTACACAGGTACAACTAACAGGTGTAAGTCTTATCGCACTAGGGAATGACTGCGTCATCAAGGGCGAGACCTTCGCAATTACGTCACATAAACAACACTCCAGCAAAATAAACTCTGAGCCAGATGTGTACCCAATAGAGATCGCACCAGTCAATGCCATAATAAATCTGACTATCCCAGTGAGTCACCTTGAAAGAAGCAGCAGCGACTTCAAGGGATCAATAGAGCGTTTAGATAAACGTATCACGGAGATGAAGGCGGCGACGGATCAGTTGGAGCAGGAAGACGACATGTCTTCTCACGACGTACACCACTACGTAGCTATCTACATCGTAGCAGCAGCAGCGGCGGTGGCGGGCGCGGTCGCCTGGTGTCGATCGCGCCGCGCCGCCGCCCCGCCCGGCGCGGAGCGCGCCACGCCCGTGTCGTGCGCGCCGCCCGCGCCCTCCGGGGACGGCAGTGCTTCAGAGTTTAGTGCAGTTTGTGATGGTGATGACAGTCAGAAAGTGCGTAAGTCCAGTGTTAAAAGTGTTAACTTTGAGAAAGGTACTATGCCTACATTAAGCAAGATAAGGTTTTTAAGCACATATATTTTCTGTACTAAAATGTCGGTATCATACTGCGTTTACTAACAAGTTATTGTTAAGATAAGTTCATCTTGTATCACGATATATTTCGCTACTAACCCAATCAGTTGTACATCTCACGCACTTCATCTCGCGCCCCGGAATATGTACGGTTCGTACAATATGTATAGTATACAGAAATGCAACGCAGCATTTCTGTTACCGTGGGACCGCCGGGCGCGGGATGCAGCGCCCGCGTCAGTCCACATTACCATCGCGGCTCATCAACACGTCATTCATTCAATTTAAGTATCTCTAAATAAATTGTGCACTGTTCAAATATAACTCTCTTTTCCTTGATGTCCTCTACAGGTAGTATTCACCTGTATTACTCTTTACAGCGGATGGTCGTGCGTGGGCTCGGCCCCCGAGGCGTCCCGCGCGTGGCGCTGCGCGTGCGGCCTGCGCAACGTGTCGGCCGCCTGGCGATGCGCTGCCTGCGACACCCTCGCGCCTCATGCGCCCGTCTACCGGTAACTAACACTAACTCACACATTCTACCGGTACTGGTAGTCCAGGCTAATCTTAATATATATAAATCTCGTGTCACAATGTTTGTCCTCAATGGACTCCTAAACCACTTAACCGATTATAATAAAATTCGCATACCATGTGCAGTTCGATCCAGGTTTTTACGGCGAGAAAAAATCTAATAATTTCCGGGAAAATTTTATACCTGACGACGTGCGACGACGGGGCGGGCCGCTAGTAATCCATAAAATAAGTATTTTATTTTGGCAGATCAGATGACAATATACATATTTAAATGTTTTTTTCCAGTTTGTCCGATGATGAAGATCAAGCTTCAGGGATGACGGACAAGGATAAAACTGCTCAAGGTATGTTTTTAAACTTTTGCGATCTGCATATTTAAAGAGAAGCAGCCGAGAAGCATTTTTTCATATAGTATGTCACATATTTCATATTTTGAATATAACTTGATTAGAGTAGAGTAAGTAATTAATGCTTACAAACAAAAACTCCTCAGTAACAAATCTATTCATACGATTTCTGAGATATTAAGACTGACTCCTGTGCTATTCATATTTGCAATCTGTAGACGAACTTTCAATAATATTAACTCATCTTTCAGATCACACTATGATAAGATCTAACACCCTGGCCGTGCCTACGTATAAGCCATCAGTGACGTACTCCGACGGTAGACCCTTGAACCTGGATCTTCAGAGCCTGAGGCTGTCTCCAACTCAACTGGCTGACACAGCACATGGCGTCACGAGGTCCTTGTCTCACGGATCCGTCATCAACCAGCATAACTGGTGGAAGATTGATGAGCACAGGTAATTTGACCTTCACAGGTGATCTGCCATAGAACCATGCTAAGCAAACCTAACCAGAAAATGGGCAGCCCCATTTTAGAACACAACACTTAATACTACGCTCGCCGAGCCGCCTGCTGCCTGCCGTGGTATTGGCAAACCCTCTGTGAATTAGTAAATGCCTATGCTATGCAGTGGACTTCCTACGTCCGAAAAGACCAGATAAAATTCACCACACACAGGTTTACCTAGATGGACAACATTTTTGCATCAGAAAAGTATTTTTCACGAACTCCAGGCGATGATTATGTATATTGCCATTTTAGATATCGTTTAATTTTCAGTTTACAGTAGTACCGAATACGCATTTGCATTTGATAGTTAGCTTAGTTCTGCTTAATTAGAACTTGAATGTTGGTATGTGAATCATACCGGTTTCATAGGTACAAAAAAAGTACAGAGCGATAAGACCCCGTCCTTTGTTTATGTAACGTAATAATACCTATAATGTATATTTTCTGTCACAGATCAACAATCAACCGACCATCCAGCCTCCTGGTCTCCGAGAGATACGGCTTCCACACAACGCAAGGCAACAGAGAATCCTTCCTTCGGAGCCTGCACACCGTCACGCGGAAACCTAAAAAATGCAACGAGAGCAAATCCAACTGGGAACTGAACTACGTAAAAGAATACCAGCGCGAACAGAGCAAAGCGTTACACCTCAAAAAATGGTCATGCCACAAGTGTACCTTAGAAAACTCAGGGATTAGAACGAACTGTGAAGCCTGTCTAACCCCAAGAGTCTCTAGAATACCCAATACAAGGGGATTGAGTGTCACAACCTTGAGTAGACACGAAACGCAAAACAGAGAGGGCGCCACGTCGCTCCCTACGACTGGAGGCGTCATGATAACAGTCCCCGACTGGCCCCAAAACACAACACTAAGTACCTCATTCCGGAGATCCATCAGCGCCCAAAACTCGCCGGAAATCCGACCGACGTACAGACGATCCTTCTCCGAACATAATTCCGAACGGCCCATCGGTAAAGTCATATCCAGCAGGCGAAGTCTAAACGACTACCAGAAGAACGTGCCTACATATTGTACGATAAACAAGGACGACAATATTGAAATAGACAAAGAATGCAGTTGGGACACGAACGCAGAAGGTGTCATATACGCTTTGCCTAATAAAGGGAAGTACAAAGACTTGAATCTACAACTTCAAGTCAATAACAATGGTACTAGGTATTCCTACGTCTCCGTTCAAGATACCAAGAATGTGATGAGTAATTCTCACAACGAGGCGGTTTATGTGAATGATTTGAACGACGGTGACTACGCTAGGATAGATGAACTGTTGGGTGCTGAGAATTGTCTGAGTCCGAATGAGCAAGTGTTGAGGACTTCGCATATAGGCGCTGTGCCGAAAGAAAAGGTTTATAATATGCTGCCTTCTATAGGGAAGGTTAATCATAGGGAGCCGAGTAAAATTACTTCACAGGTTGGGTGAGTAAAATTTATTTACTTGGGAGTAGTGATGTACTTTTGTAGAATAACAAGAATATTTCTGCTGAATCCTTACACGTGACCTCCGGGTGGTGCTAAGAACAGTCTCTGGTGCTAGGCTTCGGCCGCGGCTTGTCACCACCCTCCGGGTTGGGCCAGTGAGTGAAGCGATGATTCATTTTTGTTCGGCCTTCTCTTTGTTAAATAAAAAATAAATAAATATCTCCGGAGCATCACCTAACCCCAAACTAAGCAGAGCTTGTACTATGGGTGCTAGGTGACTAATATGCTACATAGATAAATTTTTTTTGTATATAAATACATTATGTTACATAAAAAACACCCAGAAACTGTAGATAGTACAAAATCTGGTCTGGTGTGGTCTTCTTATCATATTATCAGAATAAATAAATAAATATTTCCGGACAATTCACACAACAACATCTAGCCCCGTGGTAAGCTCTTAGCTTGTGTTACGGGTACTAGACATCTGATATACTTAATATAATATACATACGTACATAGATATTTTTTATTATACATATTAAACACCCAGACCAAGGAGAAAGTGCTTGCAGAACATACAAACACTTGACCCCTCGGCGGGAATCGAACCCGCTACCTCTTGCGCCGCAAGCGGACTCTCGCCCACCGCGCCACAGAGGCAGTCAGAATAGAATCAGTGATTTGGTTTCTATCATAATGGTTACGCTGTAGTGCAACAGTTACTAACACAGTTTTACCTACTATCCTACATTAAATTTTTTGCAAACTTAGCTGCACTTATTAGATTATTTATCTAGCCTTTTGTTTATGTCTGCCTGAGATACAGGATTACCCTAGTTCAGGCTCATGTATTCCATACCTATTTTTAACCCCCAACTAAAAAAGAGGGTTTGACGTGCCTGTCTGTCTGGGACATCATAGCTCCCGAACGGATGGAGGATTTCAATTTAGTTTTTTTTGTATGAAAGGTGAGTTTGGCGCATGTGTTCTTAGACATGTATCATGAAAATCGGTTGTGCTGTTAAAATGTTATGGGTGAGAGTGGGGAAGGAAAACCGAAAATCTGCAAATATACTCGGAAGGGGTATCAAAAAAGGGCATCGCGTGCACTTTGGTGTAAACACCATAATATTTTGCAATTAAGGAAATTAGGGCTTTGGAATCGGGGGTTATTCTAAAATATTAAATATAAATGTTGTATACCTATAAGTTATAAGTGAATGTTATATTTATATATAGTAATGTATGTATGTGTTGTCAGTTTATCCCGGCTGTGGCAATGCACGGGGTGCTGGTTCGCGTACAACGCGGGCGGCGCGCGCGCGTGCGCCGTGTGCCGCGCGCCGCGCGCGCCGCACGCGCCGCTGACGCACCACGATAGGTACGTGGAGGCCTGACCTCGCCAATTATGACTTAACCTTTAACTGATAACGGTATTACGTTTTTAGTGTTCCGTGGAAATATGACAAAAAATTTAACCCTTGTCGATTCGTCATGACTGTCTGACTGTCTGACCGTCCATGTGAGATACGGGCGGACATACAGACACCACTTCCACTTATCCGAAAATATATTACGATGAAAATTATTACAAACAATACATTTTTGGGTTCCCCGTATTTAGAACTGAAACTAGAAAATTTGTTTTATCTATCCCATACGTGTGGGGTAAATATGTGGTCTTTAAAATTATATTGAGGTTTCTAATATGAATGTTTCTTAAACTGAACAGTTTGCTCGAGATAAACTTCATTAGTCATAAAATGTTTTTTAGAAATTATACTTCTAAAAAATACATATGATGCAAACTTCCACTGAAAAGTTAAGTAGCGTTGGTCGTGGTCAGTACTCAGCACTTGGATAGGTGACCGCGCTGACTGGAACTTATTGCACAATTTTTAATTACACATAACACAGTAGTAATTAAAACAAGTGTGTGTGTGTCAGCTACGACGCACGATCTGGGGGCACGGCAGTGCCCCCACCAAGTCGAGCAAAAAAGCGGCACGGCCGTACCATCCTTTTCTCGAAGCAATTCAGGCCATTTTCGACCCCCTGTAACTTCGTTGTGGATAAAACTAGAAGACTGAAATTTTCAGTAACCATGCAGGATTGTAAAGACACGGTATATTTCAAATTTCATTCAATTTGAACCAG
The DNA here is from genome assembly GCA_929108375.1 of Gymnoscelis rufifasciata. NCBI lineage: Eukaryota > Metazoa > Arthropoda > Insecta > Lepidoptera > Geometridae > Gymnoscelis > Gymnoscelis rufifasciata. The sequence continues at coordinate 1,232,105 of OV815322.1, read as the reverse complement.
TATTTTAAGAATTATAACGGGTCAACGGACTGACTGACTCACCGATCATCAAAATTCTAAGGCACTTCTAGCAGACCTAGAAGCTTCAAATTTGGAATATAAGTAGTGTTTGGTGTATGAATCAAGGAAAAACTAAAAAATCTAGAAAAAAACCGGTATAGAGGGCGCTGTCGTATCTTTTCTCGAAGCAATTCAGGCCATTTTCGACCCCCTGTAACTTCGTTGTGGATAAAACTAGAAGACTGAAATTTTCAGTAACCATGCAGGCATTGTAAAGACACGGTATATTTCAAATTTCATTCAATTTGAACCAGTATTTTAAGAATTATAACGGGTCAAATTTCTTAAATTTGTCACTCATTGACTCACCGATCATCTAAATTCTAAGGCACTTCTAGCAGACCTAGAAGCTTCAAATTTGGAATATAAGTAGTGTTTGGTGTATGAATCAAGGAAAAACTAAAAAATCTAGAAAAAAACCGGTATAGAGGGCGCTGTCGTATCTTTTCTCGAAGCAATTCAGGCCATTTTCGACCCCCTGTAACTTCGTTGTGGATAAAACTAGAAGACTGAAATTTTCAGTAACCATGCAGGCATTGTAAAGACACGGTATATTTCAAATTTCATTCAATTTGAACCAGTATTTTAAGAATTATAACGGGTCAAATTTCTTAAATTTGTCACTCATTGACTCACCGATCATCTAAATTCTAAGGCACTTCTAGCAGACCTAGAAGCTTCAAATTTGGAATATAAGTAGTGTTTGGTGTATGAATCAAGGAAAAACTAAAAAATCTAGAAAAAAACCGGTATAGAGGGCGCTGTCGTATCTTTTCTCGAAGCAATTCAGGCCATTTTCGACCCCCTGTAACTTCGTTGTGGATAAAACTAGAAGACTGAAATTTTCAGTAACCATGCAGGCATTGTAAAGACACGGTATATTTCAAATTTCATTCAATTTGAACCAGTATTTTAAGAATTATAACGGGTCAAATTTCGTAATTTTGTCACTCACTGACTGACTGACTGACTGACTGACTCACCGATCATCAAAATTCTAAGGCACTTCTAGCAGACCTAGAAGCTTCAAATTTGGAATATAAGTAGTGTTTGGTGTATGAATCAAGGAAAAACTAAAAAATCTAGAAAAAAACCGGTATAGAGGGCGCTGTCGTATCTTTTCTCGAAGCAATTCAGGCCATTTTCGACCCCCTGTAACTTCGTTGTGGATAAAACTAGAAGACTGAAATTTTCAGTAACCATGCAGGCATTGTAAAGACACGGTATATTTCAAATTTCATTCAATTTGAACCAGTATTTTAAGAATTATAACGGGTCAAATTTCTTAAATTTGTCACTCATTGACTCACCGATCATCTAAATTCTAAGGCACTTCTAGCAGACCTAGAAGCTTCAAATTTGGAATATAAGTAGTGTTTGGTGTATGAATCAAGGAAAAACTAAAAAATCTAGAAAAGACCGGTATAGAGGGCGCTGTCGCAACGACACGTATATACGAAATATGTACTATCGTAATAACTATGCGAAATATAAATAAATCCAATCTAGACCGGCAAAAAGAAAATTATATGGACATATATACAATAAGTAGAAGGTACCGAAAAGGAAAAAAGTAGAACTGTCTACAAAATACAAAAAGAAATGAGATCCCATCAAAAACAATACTTGTCAAAAAAACCAAGTCGCGCAACTCAGTTGTTCTGCGGTAAAAAGTTGTGAGATCCAAGTAAATCCAAGTCTTCAAATTTCGTCTCAAAATTCTTTAATGTTTTATATAAATATATTAAGACTTGGCCATCAATAATTGAATTTACACGTGTTTTCAGGCGATTGAATTAACACGTGTTTTCAGGCGATGGCCAAGTCTTAATATATTTATATAAAACATTAAAGAATTTTGAGACGAAATTTGAAGACTTGGATTTACTTGGATCTCACAACTTTTTACCGCAGAACAACTGAGTTGCGCGACTTGGTTTTTTTGACAAGTATTGTTTTTGATGGGATTGGAGTTTACTCCTTACGAACGATAATTATGATATATATCGAATAGAAAAAAAGGTAAATGAACGCATCTGCTAAAATGATAAGAAAAACAAACATATATCTGTAATTATTTGGATTATTTATGTTACTTCAATAAAGCGTATTACCTATAGTATGTTACAAAATAATATAAATAAAATACAGTGAGACTACGAAGTATCGCGCAAAGAGGAGACCCCGAGAATGAGATACGCTGTGTAATGTATTCCATCTCATTCTTTTACACGTTCAATCCTAGAGATATATATGTTTGTCTCTTTCTACGTAACGCCTCAACTTTTCGTGTTACACTTTGATTTTACTCCTCATAAAATTTCCGTACCGGGCCTTATAACTCAAATCGTTTCTTAAGGAGTAAACTCCAAAAATGTATGCAAAAATTATTGAAATACACGGAACCCTAAGTGAATGATTACATCATAAACTTATCAAATTTATTTTATATTTTAACTATTATCGCTTAGAATATGTAAATAGTTCTACACCAAAAATAAAACGTAGGTTGTCGGGAATTGGATATGTATTGTTAAACACGACAGTCTTATTTAATCGTAGCTCGTATTAACTAGTTTATATCACTCTTGAACCACAAAATTGCGAAGATGGGCTTAAAACACGCAAAACCTGCGATTAAAAAAGTAAAAAATAATAAAAAATCAGGAAAATCCACACAACAACATCTAGCCCCGTGGTAAGCTTTAGAATTCTGTTACATTATTATGTTATCTGTGATAGTGTATTGTAATAATTTAAATTCTAAGAGTCATCTATTGAGCTAATATCGACGGTGCCGTGTTAAAACCCGATAAATGCAAATAAATCGTAAATACGTTTAAATAGCCTACTAGAATCAGAATTTCTTGCTCTTTCTAGTGATTTTTACAGTTAACGTAATCTAATTTTGCACATTTATCGGGTATCAGTGCGGTATCACTGCACCCTCGATATGTAAAAACGAATAATTGTTGTTATCTGTTTATTGCTGTCTCCTAAGATCTGTAAAATCAAACATTATTTTAATTAATAAATTATTTTGTATCTTGTATCTTTCACAGTACAAGACAACCTTCAAAACCGAGCGGCAGTAAAACCCCGGAGATGAATCGCAACGAGCCGCCGCGCAAGCTGACTGTACCTATCGCTTCTTTGGACCACGACCTCAACAGCGACGAGCTACTATTCGCTGTCGGTGAGTGTACAAGAAATATAGTCAAAGTCAAAACGTTTATTTCCTTAGAAGCACATAGCCTACATGGACAGGTCAACTTAAAATTAAACTTAAAATTATAGGGTTTAAGTAAGTTGTGAGGATGTAAGTAAGTATTAGTGTGTCTGTTTTAAGGTTTTTAACCCCCAACCAAAAAAGAGGGGTGTTTAAGTTTGACGTGTCTGTAGAATAGAATAGAATAGAATGTCTTTATTGCTTCAAACATGGTATAAAGGTGATAATAATTACATATAAGGTCCACATGTTTCACTAAAAACTAGCAAATATAGCTGTCTGTCTGGGACATCATAATCTCCCGAACGGATGGAGCAATTAACTTGGTAGTTTCTTTTTGTGAGTTTGGCGCGAGTGTTCTTAGACATGTTTCATGAAAATCGGTTGTGCCGTTTAAAAGTTATGGGGGTGAGAGTGGGGATGGATAACAGATAATCTGTTAATATACTCGTGTGGGGTAGGTATCATATGAAAGCGCATCGCGTGCACATTACAAAATATTATGCTGTTGTACTTTTAAGGAAATTAAGGCATTGCAATCGGGGGTTTTTCTTAAATTAAAAATTTACCTAGATTTATTTAATAGAAAAAAGCCTTATACTCGCGCCAAAATCTATTATAACTTGAGAAATTCGCGTGTCGTCTATAAAGCTGGTATATTATTGTAATGATGCGTTATTATTGCCACAGTGGCGCGGTGGGCGAATGTCCGCTTGCGGCGCAAGAGGCAGCGGGTTCGATTCCCGCCGAGGGGTCAAGTGTTTCTATGTTCTGCGAGCACTTTCTCCTTGGTCTGGGTGTTAAATTATGTATAGTAAAATCGGAATTTTTATGTATTTTATACTAGTAGTGCTCCGCGGTGAATCTGTGTTTGCAATTTTATTTTATTTGCTATCAATCGCTTCTGTAGTTTTAAGTGAAAGAGAAACAGACAGAGAGAGTTACTTTCGCATTTATAATATTTGTATGGATTTTGGATCTTTGTTAGGTATTTTATATTATATGTATGTGGTGTGCGGGCATTACCTTGCTGTAACACAGTTTCCAAGACTGCTTCAATTACGTAATAATTATTTCGTTTTTATTCGAGTTTACTCCTTAAGAAACGATTTGAGTTATAAGGCCCGGTACGGAAATTTTATGAGGAGTAAAATCAAGTGTAACACGAAAAGTTGAGGCGTTACGTAGAAAGAGACAAACATATATCTGTAGGATTGAACGTGTAAAAGAATGAGATGGAATACATTACACAGCGTATCTCATTCTCGGGGTCTCCTCTTTGCGCGATACTTCGTAGTCTCACTGTATTTTATTTATATTATTCTGTAACATACTTTATGTAATACGCTTTATTGAAGTAATATAAATAATCCGAATAATTACAGATATATGTTTGTTTCTCTTATCATTTTAGCAGATGCGTTCATTTACCCTTTTTTTCTATTAGATATATATCATAATTATCGTTCGTAAGGAGTAAACTCCAATCGTGCGTCGTAGCTGACACACACACACTTTTTTTTTATTCTTCTTATTCTTTCGTCGATTTACTGAAGTTTCACTTCTATCGTGTGTGAATCGCACACACACCTTTTTTTTTTCTATCCGATATATATCATAATTATCGTTCGCAAGGAGTAAACTCCAATCGTGCGTCGTAGCTGACACACACACACACTTTTTAATGATTGATTGATTGACTGAGTATATCATTCTTGTACCCGCAACACAAGCTTGGAGCTCACCACGGGGCTATTTATTAATTGATTAATAATATTGCAGAGCCCACCCCCTCGGCGGACACGTGGCCGTGCGCGCGCTGCACGCTCGTGAACGAGGCCAGCGCGGCCGTCTGCGCCGCCTGCGCCGCCTCGCACCCGCAGCCGCACCCCTTCTGGTTAGACCCACCCCCCCCCCCCCCCCATACCACATGACCACGCCCTCGGCGGACACGTGGCCGTGCGCGCGCTGCACGCTCGTGAACGAGGCCAGCGCGGCCGTCTGCGCCGCCTGCGCCGCCTCGCACCCGCAGCCGCACCCCTTCTGGTGAGACCCACCCCCCCCCCCATACCACATGACCACGCCCTCGGCGGACACGTGGCCGTGCGCGCGCTGCACGCTCGTGAACGAGGCCAGCGCGGCCGTCTGCGCCGCCTGCGCCGCCTCCCACCCGCAGCCGCACCCCTTCTGGTTAGATAATGATTATGTCACATGTCCTTCAAACGCTTTGAAGTTCTCAGAACATGACTGTTTCCTCACGATGTTTGCCTTTCACTTGGTTTAAAGCGCCCATACGTTTAAAAAAATCCAGAGGTGTCTGGCGGGGTTTGAACCCACGACGACCTTTGGAATGAATGTCAAGTGTGTTCCCATTTAGCCGACACGGCTTTTGAATCAATTCAATAGCATAAATACCAGTATTTACTCATGCTAGACTAGGCTAGAGATGATACATAAAGCACAACATCCCGTTAAATTTCAAGTCTCTATCTGTCCCGTTTCTTCAGATACAGCCGGGTCCAATAGACAGACGACTCAGTATCAGTAATAGGTTTCCATTTTACCCTTAGGCTACGGAACCCTAAATATAATATATATATTTTTTTACTATGATTTAAAACGGGTAACATACCATGAATTGACGGTTTTTGAGTTTTCCGATATTTCGACGCTGTTGCAAGCGCCATGATCACGGAAACAACTGTTGTTTCCGTGATCATGGCGTTTTAAATCATAGTATTGTTAAAAACCATGATAATTTAAAAAGTTATATATTTTTTTATTATTGATAAGCCTTCATTTGACCACAATCTCACCTGATGTAAAGTGACGATGTGGTCTAAAGATGGGACATGAAGGCCTAGAAGGTTGATGGCTTCTCCGGGCCACATTACGAAACACGAAAAAATCGCTTCACGCACTGGCCCAGCCCGGAGGGTGGTGACAAGCCGCGGCCGAAGCCTCCCACCAGAGACTGTTCTCAGCACCACCCGGAGGTCACGTGTAAGGATTCAGAGGGTTACCACTTACGGCAAGAACAGACAAAACCTCCAACATAATAATAATAATAGTTTATTTGGCCATAGGTCGTGTACATCGTGCACGCTACAGAACCCGCTATCCGCGAACAATTGCCTCGCGTGCAAGACGCCTCCCGTGCCCAAACACGGCATTTCTGCCGTGGACGGAAACTGCAGTCAGGCTCCAGGTATGCTGATCCATTCAAAGTCTAAGTCAAAGCTTATATTTCCTTAAAGGCAAATAGACAATTTATTAGTAAAAAATAAGGGTACAACTCAAAAATAAAATGTAACTAGGTAATACATGTCAATTCCAATAAAAAAATCATACAAATAGGTAATTTTTTAAATTATACCCGAACCGATTGAACCCGCGGCCTTAACTATGTCATTCGTCTATGCTTTCGGTAAACATGCTATCTAAGCTGCGCTGGCCGCGGTATCTATAGAACTTTTCGGCTCCAACGACCATCTATTCTACGTGCGACCGTATAGGTGTCACCACTGCCACATCAAGAAGCTAATCCGTTTGACAATGTCGTTAACCCGCGATATTTCCACATTTCTGATTCGATCACTTAAAAAATCCCCGAGCATAGCTCTCCCCATTGCTTTTTGAGCGAGTTTGAAGCTACATCTATCTATATAAATAAAAATAAATTGTTGTTCGTTAGTCTGATTAAAACTCGAGAACGGCTGGGACGATTGAGCTGATTTTGGTTTTAAAATGTTTGTCGTAGTCCAGGGTAGGTCTAAACGGTGAGCAAATAAGGAAAAATTGGCGGGAACTTTTACCCGTGCGACGCCGGGGCGGGCCGCTAGTTGTTAATAAAATATATAATGGTTATACATTAATTAAGGTTATTTCTTATTCGACAGCGCCTAGAAGCCCCTCGCCAAGGAGAAACGCCCGATTAACCCCGGCACTGCCGCGGCGCGGCTCGCGGCATAAAACGCCCGAGCCGAAACCGCCTGACGCTAAGTAAGTATAAAACTAGGCAGTATCTGAAAAATATACCCGTTTGTACCGAAAAAATGTGAAGAATAAACTCAATTAACTCCTTGACCCTCACCTCAGGTAATAAGGTCAGGTAAGCGGTAACCGGTTACCGCTTGGGGATTAACGATTTTTTTAAATGTATCGTTTTGACTGTCAAGAGTCGTGTGAAACACACAGCACTAATCACACACACACACTAATCAACATAATTATACTAATATTACTAGCTGACCCCAGCAAACGTTGTTTTGCAAAATAAAAAATAGATGTTTGCCGATTCTCAGACCTAGTCAATATGCTCACAAAATTTCATGAGAATCGGTCAAGCCGTTTCGGAGGAGTACGGGAACGAAAACTGTGACACGAGAATTTTATATATAAGATAAAGCTGAAAGTATGTTTGTGCATTTCTGGTGTTATTTGTATATATACAAAAAATGATGATGATGATGTGTAGTCTATGTGAGTACATAACATTATCATCATAGTAGTATCAATCATAATTAACGCAGTCTTTTGTATTTTACCTCCTAGTCCCGTGGTAAGCTCTAAGCTTGTGTTTAGGGTACTAGACATCTGATATACTTAATTCGGAGCGATTTCAATTTAGTTTTTTTTTGTATGAAAGGTGAGTCTGGCGCGAGTGTTCTTAGACATGTTTTATGAAAATCGGTTGTGCCGTTTAAAAGTTATGGGGTTGAGAGTGGGTAAGGAAAACCGAAAATCTGCAAATATACTAGTGTGGGGTATCAAATGAAATCGCATTGCGTTCACATTACATAATATTATGTTGTTTTACGTTTAAGGAAATTAAGGGATTGGAATCGGGGGTTTTTCTTAAATTTTAAATTTAAATTTTTCATTTTGTAAGACAACGTTTGCTGGGGTCAGCTAGTTATCACTATAAATACACGTTGATTAAGATTAATATTGCTTCCAGAGTGGAGAGCCGCACGAACATCGCGAACGCGAACGCGAACACGGAATGGTCGTGCTCGGAGTGCACGTTCGTGAACGCGGCGGGCGCGGGCGCCTGCGACATGTGCCGGTCGGCGCGCGCGCGGCTGCTGTGCGCCGCCGGCGACGAGGACGAGCGTGAGTGCTATCATCATACAAACACGGAATGGTCGTGCTCGGAGTGCACGTTCGTGAACGCGGCGGGCGCGGGCGCCTGCGACATGTGCCGGTCGGCGCGCGCGCGGCTGCTGTGCGCCGCCGGCGACGAGGACGAGCGTGAGTGCTATCATCATACAAACACGGAATGGTCGTGCTCGGAGTGCACGTTCGTGAACGCGGCGGGCGCGGGCGCCTGCGACATGTGCCGGTCGGCGCGCGCGCGGCTGCTGTGCGCCGCCGGCGACGAGGACGAGCGTGAGTGCTATCATCATACAAACACGGAATGGTCGTGCTCGGAGTGCACGTTCGTGAACGCGGCGGGCGCGGGCGCCTGCGACATGTGCCGGTCGGCGCGCGCGCGGCTGCTGTGCGCCGCCGGCGACGAGGACGAGCGTGAGTGCTATCATCATACAAACACGGAATGGTCGTGCTCGGAGTGCACGTTCGTGAACGCGGCGGGCGCGGGCGCCTGCGACATGTGCCGGTCGGCGCGCGCGCGGCTGCTGTGCGCCGCCGGCGACGAGGACGAGCGTGAGTGCTATCATCATACAAACACGGAATGGTCGTGCTCGGAGTGCACGTTCGTGAACGCGGCGGGCGCGGGCGCCTGCGACATGTGCCGGTCGGCGCGCGCGCGGCTGCTGTGCGCCGCCGGCGACGAGGACGAGCGTGAGTGCTATCATCATACAAACACGGAATGGTCGTGCTCGGAGTGCACGTTCGTGAACGCGGCGGGCGCGGGCGCCTGCGACATGTGCCGGTCGGCGCGCGCGCGGCTGCTGTGCGCCGCCGGCGACGAGGACGAGCGTGAGTGCTATCATCATACAAACACGGAATGGTCGTGCTCGGAGTGCACGTTCGTGAACGCGGCGGGCGCGGGCGCCTGCGACATGTGCCGGTCGGCGCGCGCGCGGCTGCTGTGCGCCGCCGGCGACGAGGACGAGCGTGAGTGCTATCATCATACAAACACGGAATGGTCGTGCTCGGAGTGCACGTTCGTGAACGCGGCGGGCGCGGGCGCCTGCGACATGTGCCGGTCGGCGCGCGCGCGGCTGCTGTGCGCCGCCGGCGACGAGGACGAGCGTGAGTGCTATCATCATACAAACACGGAATGGTCGTGCTCGGAGTGCACGTTCGTGAACGCGGCGGGCGCGGGCGCCTGCGACATGTGCCGGTCGGCGCGCGCGCGGCTGCTGTGCGCCGCCGGCGACGAGGACGAGCGTGAGTGCTATCATCATACAAACACGGAATGGTCGTGCTCGGAGTGCACGTTCGTGAACGCGGCGGGCGCGGGCGCCTGCGACATGTGCCGGTCGGCGCGCGCGCGGCTGCTGTGCGCCGCCGGCGACGAGGACGAGCGTGAGTGCTATCATCATACAAACACGGAATGGTCGTGCTCGGAGTGCACGTTCGTGAACGCGGCGGGCGCGGGCGCCTGCGACATGTGCCGGTCGGCGCGCGCGCGGCTGCTGTGCGCCGCCGGCGACGAGGACGAGCGTGAGTGCTATCATCATACAAACACGGAATGGTCGTGCTCGGAGTGCACGTTCGTGAACGCGGCGGGCGCGGGCGCCTGCGACATGTGCCGGTCGGCGCGCGCGCGGCTGCTGTGCGCCGCCGGCGACGAGGACGAGCGTGAGTGCTATCATCATACAAACACGGAATGGTCGTGCTCGGAGTGCACGTTCGTGAACGCGGCGGGCGCGGGCGCCTGCGACATGTGCCGGTCGGCGCGCGCGCGGCTGCTGTGCGCCGCCGGCGACGAGGACGAGCGTGAGTGCTATCATCATACAAACACGGAATGGTCGTGCTCGGAGTGCACGTTCGTGAACGCGGCGGGCGCGGGCGCCTGCGACATGTGCCGGTCGGCGCGCGCGCGGCTGCTGTGCGCCGCCGGCGACGAGGACGAGCGTGAGTGCTATCATCATACAAACACGGAATGGTCGTGCTCGGAGTGCACGTTCGTGAACGCGGCGGGCGCGGGCGCCTGCGACATGTGCCGGTCGGCGCGCGCGCGGCTGCTGTGCGCCGCCGGCGACGAGGACGAGCGTGAGTGCTATCATCATACAAACACGGAATGGTCGTGCTCGGAGTGCACGTTCGTGAACGCGGCGGGCGCGGGCGCCTGCGACATGTGCCGGTCGGCGCGCGCGCGGCTGCTGTGCGCCGCCGGCGACGAGGACGAGCGTGAGTGCTATCATCATACAAACACGGAATGGTCGTGCTCGGAGTGCACGTTCGTGAACGCGGCGGGCGCGGGCGCCTGCGACATGTGCCGGTCGGCGCGCGCGCGGCTGCTGTGCGCCGCCGGCGACGAGGACGAGCGTGAGTGCTATCATCATACAAACACGGAATGGTCGTGCTCGGAGTGCACGTTCGTGAACGCGGCGGGCGCGGGCGCCTGCGACATGTGCCGGTCGGCGCGCGCGCGGCTGCTGTGCGCCGCCGGCGACGAGGACGAGCGTGAGTGCTATCATCATACAAACACGGAATGGTCGTGCTCGGAGTGCACGTTCGTGAACGCGGCGGGCGCGGGCGCCTGCGACATGTGCCGGTCGGCGCGCGCGCGGCTGCTGTGCGCCGCCGGCGACGAGGACGAGCGTGAGTGCTATCATAATTTTTTTTTTTTTTTATTTGTTTAATGTGGCTATTGTGTCACTGCGGCCTGAAAGGCCTATTTTGATTGGTGTTTGCTCGAAACCATTGATTTTTCCGCGAAATGTGGTATTTTATTATAAGTAATAACCTAAGCGTTTTTCTGATATGTAATCTATATTATTGTGAAGTTTCTTCAAAATCAATTCAGTAGTTTTTGCTTGAATGAACAACAAACACACTTATGTACTTCCTCACACATTTTCGCGTTAATTATTTTAGTAGGACTACACCTACTAATATTAAAATGTCTGCCTGTGTTTTTTTTTCAGCGGACGGGTCGGATGGCGAAAGACAGGACAGCTTACCAATGGAGATCTTACGGTTGAGTGAAGAGAGCCACGCTTGGACGCAGTGGCAAGAGGTTTTGGCTCAGTGCGCCGCGGTAAGTCAAACACCGGCGGTGGAGGTTTTGTCTGTTCTTGCCGTAAGTGTTATCCCCCTGAATCCTTACACGTGACCTCCGGGTGGTGGTGGTGTATGTTCGCCTTCACCGTTAAAGCACATGTTTAGAGCGCACATAAATGTCTCAAGAAAAAAAATCAAGAGGTCCATGGCGGGGTTTAAACCCACGACCTTCGGAATAAAAGTCGAGTGTCCACCCACTTAGCCAACGCGGCTTATACGAACAATAGAACCTTTCGATAAATCTTTTCTTTCCTATTTATGACTGCTCCCGCACCGCAACTAACAGGGAACAATGGCGGCGCATTGCGAGAGCAGCAACCCATTATAAGGACCCCCCATAACCACGACCACTCTGTCAAGAGTGACCGACTAAGAAGAGAAGAAGATCTTTTCTATTTAATGAATTAATGAAATCCACAGACAGGCGAGCAATACGTGGATTCGTCGTTCCCCGCGTCCCCCCGGTCGCTGTACTACAGCGGCACGGCGGAGGCGGGCGCCGCGACGCGCTGGCTGCGCCCGCACCAGATCTGCGTGGACGCCGACCCGCGCCTGCCCTGGGCCGTCTGCCGGGACCCGCGCCCTTCCGACATATCGCAAGGTACACTGAGCGGGTTCGAATATACCGCGCCCTTCCGACATATCGCAAGGTACACTGAGCGGGTTCGAATATACCGCGCCCTTCCGACATATCGCAAGGTACACTGAGCGGGTTCGAATATACCGCGCCCTTCCGACATATCGCAAGGTACACTGAGCGGGTTCGAATATACCGCGCCCTTCCGACATATCGCAAGGTACACTGAGCGGGTTCGAATATACCGCGCCCTTCCGACATATCGCAAGGTACACTGAGCGGGTTCGAATATACCGCGCCCTTCCGACATATCACAAGGTACACTGAGCGGGTTCGAATATACCGCGCCCTTCCGACATATCACAAGGTACACTGAGCGGGTTCGAATATACCGCGCCCTTCCGACATATCGCAAGGTACACTGAGCGGGTTCGAATATACCGCGCCCTTCCGACATATCACAAGGTACACTGAGCGGGTTCGAATATACCGCGCCCTTCCGACATATCGCAAGGTACACTGAGCGGGTTCGAATATACCGCGCCCTTCCGACATATCACAAGGTACACTGAGCGGGTTCGAATATACCGCGCCCTTCCGACATATCGCAAGGTACACTGGGGGGGTTCAAATATACCGCGCCCTTCCGACATATCACAAGGTACACTGAGCGGGTTCAAATGAAAATTTTAAAAAACAATCTTTGTAAAAAAGCTTATTATAATATATCGGATTACCTTGAGGACAAAACTGCTTGGGACGGAATCTGCTCCAACACAAAATCAAAAACAAGACTAACAAGCAAATAATGATTGTCAAGTTTCAATACAAAAATGAGCTAGAGTTTCTAATCGCTTCTTTGCTCGAGTGTAAAAACAGCGAAGCGACCAGATACCATACATTTATTTCCTACTTATCTTTAAGCACCTATGACTTAACGTTTGTGGTTGTATAGTTTTACATTTTCATGTATCGTTGATTAGCTCGAGGTAGCTACATTGTGCCATATACCAATAAAACTACGGAAGCAAATTGAGTGGTTGTTTTTTTTCCATCTATCGATAAATAGCAGAACTTTTAATGACTTTTTGAATTATCACGCTTATATCTTTAGTTCAGCAACCCGCCTTTAGGTGGCAATGGTTGTATCGGCGTTACTGCGCGTGCGTAATCCCCCTCTTCGCCCCGCAATCTGCGTTTAACGGCCCATACAACTCAGTCAGCTCAAGCATTCGCCTTGACGAGCGCAGCAAGACGAATGAAACATTTTATAAAATTCAAGAATTATTTCCGAATATATTTATTTATGCGTCAACAACTTCGAGAACCGAATTCTCAACCATAACGGGGGCGGGCACAACATGGACATTAGACATGACTTTCGTCTTGTCCATGTTCATCCTGAGGCCCACCCGTTGGGAGACTCGATTGAGGTCTTCAAGCATTGTGCTGAGTTCTTCCATCGTCTTCGCCATGACTACGATATCATCTGCGAATCGAAGGTGAGTGAAGTACTCGCCATTAAAAACTGCCAAGAAATTTATTACCATGATCCTCTGGCTTAGTCAGATTAAGTAAATATATTAAAATTAGCTCTAAAGTATGTATAATATAAACTAAAACTTAGCTTAAATCCGAAACCCAAATTTCCCAGAGCATTTCCCAATTTCCCAACTATGCCTCACAACTTCAGAATGGCGATATGCGATAACTTTACAAAGTATTGAGAAAACCATATCAACGCGGGAAAAAAGCATCAGCATTCGGATCTTATGGATAGATAGCACATATTTTAAATAATACTTAGCTCTTACTCTCTCTCTTAGGCTTACTATGGCATCCATTAATCACGTTCGTGATCTTTTTTTACCTTTTTTAACAACCCCTTCACCTAACATTGCGTTTATTTTTAGTACTTAGTTAAGATTATACTTAATGGTATAAATAAAGTATAATCTTCATGATAAAAAGTCTAGTCAGTAAGGTTGCTGGTCACACTACTTTACTTTTTTTAGAAATCGAAACACGTGAAAATCAAATAAATAAATTTCATTTCATTTCGTGATATCCTTCTTCCACTTTACTGATATTGCGTGATTAATTGTTTCGAATTGTATTACGTGTACGATAAATGTGAGTAACGAAATGTATTCGTGAGTAACGACTCGTTACTGGATGGAGTACTCGTTACTCAGTACGAATACATACGGTTTGCTACAGCTCTACCTGCCCCATACTCGAATTAATTAGTTTTGTAGGTGTACTTGGAAACTGCTAGGTATATTTTAAATAATACTCAGCTCTTACTCTCTCTCTTAGGCTTACTAGGGCATCCATTAATCACGTTCGTGATCTTTTTTTACCTTTTTTAACAACCCCTCCACCCAAGATCGCGTGTATTTTTAGTACTTAGATAAGATTATACTTAAAGGTATAAATAAAGTACATATCTTGTTTTGAAACCATGATAAAAATGTCTCAACAGAAAGGCAGACCCCGGCCAAGTCACACTTTTTTTTAGAAATCCCGCGTTTGGTGAAAAAATAAATACACGTGATATCTTTCTACCTTTCGTCCCCTTTATATTACGTGATTATTTGTTTCGAATTGTATTACGTGTATGATAAATGTGAGTAACGAAATGTATTCGTGAGTAACGATTCGTTACTCGGTACTGGATGGAGTACCCGTTACTCAGTACGTTCGCTATGCGAAAACAAGTAAATGGTCATAGGTATTTTTATTTAGTGTTAGTAATAAGTTTATTAAAACTGTTTGTTTTCCGATTAAATGAGGATGAAAAAATTAAATTACTCGGTACCCGTTACTCAGTACGATACGAATACATACGGTTTGCCGCAGCTCTACCCCATATCATCATCATCTTCCTGACCTTATCCCACATCACGTGGGGTTGGCACAACATGTTTTCGCAGCTCTACCCCATAATGGAATTAATAATTTTCGCAGGTGTACTCGGAAACTGCTGGCTCCTATCAGCATTAGCGGTGCTGGCGGAGCGCTCGGCGCTGGTGCGCAGCGTGGTGGTGCGCAGCGAGCCGCGCGTGGGCGCCTACCAGCTGCGCCTCTGCAAGGACGGCCGCTGGCTCACCGTCACCGTGGACGACCTGCTGCCCGCCAACAAGAAGGGGCACCTCGTCTACTCGCAGGTATGGAGAGTGGAGGTGTGCGCAGCGAGCCGCGCGTGGGCGCCTACCAGCTGCGCCTCTGCAAGGACGGCCGCTGGCTCACCGTCACCGTGGACGACCTGCTGCCCGCCAACAAGAAGGGGCACCTCGTCTACTCGCAGGTATGGAGAGTGGAGGTGTGCGCAGCGAGCCGCGCGTGGGCGCCTACCAGCTGCGCCTCTGCAAGGACGGCCGCTGGCTCACCGTCACCGTGGACGACCTGCTGCCCGCCAACAAGAAGGGGCACCTCGTCTACTCGCAGGTATGGAGAGTGGAGGTGTGCGCAGCGAGCCGCGCGTGGGCGCCTACCAGCTGCGCCTCTGCAAGGACGGCCGCTGGCTCACCGTCACCGTGGACGACCTGCTGCCCGCCAACAAGAAGGGGCACCTCGTCTACTCGCAGGTATGGAGAGTGGAGGTGTGCGCAGCGAGCCGCGCGTGGGCGCCTACCAGCTGCGCCTCTGCAAGGACGGCCGCTGGCTCACCGTCACCGTGGACGACCTGCTGCCCGCCAACAAGAAGGGGCACCTCGTCTACTCGCAGGTATGGAGAGTGGAGGTGTGCGCAGCGAGCCGCGCGTGGGCGCCTACCAGCTGCGCCTCTGCAAGGACGGCCGCTGGCTCACCGTCACCGTGGACGACCTGCTGCCCGCCAACAAGAAGGGGCACCTCGTCTACTCGCAGGTATGGAGAGTGGAGGTGTGCGCAGCGAGCCGCGCGTGGGCGCCTACCAGCTGCGCCTCTGCAAGGACGGCCGCTGGCTCACCGTCACCGTGGACGACCTGCTGCCCGCCAACAAGAAGGGGCACCTCGTCTACTCGCAGGTATGGAGAGTGGACCACAAATAGAAGTGTCAGTGTAGTCACACACGATAGAAGTGAACCTTCAGTAAATCGACGAAAGAATGAGATGAATAAAAAATAACAAGAAAAATACTGTGCAAAAAGATTTTGTTTGCCACCACCCATCCAAGTACTGGCGTTGCGCAAAGTTGCTTCACCTTGTTAGCGTTTAATATTGGCTTGCCTGTCGTTGCATCCGTTGCATCCGGTTTGAAATCACAACGATTCTAAAGAAGTTTCACTTCAAAAACTAAATTGAAATCGCTCCATCCGTTCGGGAGCTATGATGTCCCAGACAGACAGACAGACAGACACGTCAAACTTATAACACCCCTCTTTTTTTTCACACAACAACATCTAGCCCCATGGTAAGCTCTAAGCTTGTGTTACGGGTACTAGACATCTGATATACTTAATATAACAGGCATACATAATATAGATATTTTTTTATTATACCTCTACATATAAGACACCCAGACCAAGGAGAGAGTGCTTGCAGAACATACAAACACTTTCACCCTCGGCGGGAATCGAACCCGCTACCTCTGCGCTGCAAGCGGACCCTCGCCCAACGCTCCACTGAAGCAGTCAGGTACGCTTGTTCTAAAATAACTATAATAAAAATTCTGTACACAGAAGAATTGAAAAATACTTAAATCTATGTGTCAAATGGCGGTCTTGTCGCTAAAGAGCGACCTCTACCGAACAACCTGAAATATAAAACAGTGACTAAACAATGTTTTATCTTACAGACCTTTTCTTTATTCAAACTTCTTTTTTTGACTTTTTATGATTTGAGTTTTTTATTCCGTAATCCATTTTCAGGCGAAAAGAAAACAGCTTTGGGTGCCGCTGATAGAAAAAGCCGTTGCAAAACTGCACGGCTGCTACGAGGCATTGGTCTCAGGGAGAGCTATTGAAGGTAATTTTGAAATATATTCATTTATACTTTGTGCACAAAAAACAATGTACAGATGAAGACTTAATGCTAGAAGCATTCTCTACCAGTCATCCTGGGCGTGCAAGAAAATAAATTAGGCACTATCAATATAAAACTTATTTATATAAGTATATATATATATACATATAAAATGATTAAGTATTAATAAATACATATATAATATATCAATATATACAGATATACCATAAACAATACATAAATTTTTCTCTAAGTATAGAATTGTAGTACATAAAAGCTATAGTTAATTACAAGTCTTGTGAACATTTTAGTAGCTTATTACGGCTAGCTAGATGTTTGCGAGCCGCCAGCTTAAAACTCTGTTGAAATGTAAATGAATTTATTTGAAACACAATACAAATAAACAGAAGTCAAAATATTTTGCTTAACAATCCACACAGCTACATAACATTCTAGTCTCGTAATAAGCTTTGACTAATGATGTTGATACTTAAATTAATATTTCCGTGTGCTTTCAGCAGGCGACATAGTATATTATGCAACTGTTTTATAGTAATGAGTCTTAAAATACTTTTACAAAAGTCTTCTTTTATTATAGTCAACATTATTTAGATTTATTACAGGATTAATAGTATTGTACTGTGATTGTCTTTTGAGTTTATGCGCCTTGATCACGGTTAAACTCACTTAAAACACCATCAATCGTGGTAAATATATACAAATTATATTAAGTTAAAGTTGAAATATTCCAACGGGGCTCATGCCAGGGAATCTATTTGCTAACACCTTTATTGTAACCACATGAAGCAACGAATAAATGAATAACAATATGAATATCCCGTTATAAATCTAAATAGTTTTGTTCTTAATCTTTCAAATACGAAAATGCTTTTAAAACAACATTAATTTCTAATCCTACATCCACAGAACCCTTAGGTCCTGTTTAACCATCTCTGAGTAAAATATGACAATGGTTTAATATAGATTAATGAAAATATGAAATATGATGGTTTAATATAGATTAATGAAAATGAAAATATGACAATGGCTATTTCGCTTAGTAGCGTGTGACAAAGCGAGATAGAGCTCTTGACATAACTAACTATTTACACGTATTATTGACGTATTTAACCTTTACTTAGGTTACTTGGATGTCGTGAAATAAACCGTGTAGTAAAAGCGGGGGTTATTTTATATTATGAATGTATTTATTTCGGTTGCGGGTTCGATTCCCGCCGGGGGACCAGATTTTATAAGATCTACTATTTCTGGTTTCGGGTCTGGGTGTTTTCTATGTATCATCATCACCCTATTAACGTTCCCACTACTGGGACACAGGGACTTCTCTCTTGACGAAAGAGATTAGGCCTTAATTCACCACGCTGGCCAAGTGCGGGTTGGTGAATGTCTCATGCCCTTCAAACTCTTTTAAAGATCTCAGAACATGCCGGTTTCCTCACGATGTTTGCCTTCACCGTTAAAGCGCACATAAATTTCTCAAGAAGAAAAATCCAGAGGTGCGTGGCGGGGTTTGAACCCACGACCATCGGAATGAAAGTCGAGTGTCCTCCCACTTAGCCAACACGGCTTTTTCTATGTATCATATATATGTATTTACAAAAAAAATGTATCTATGTAGTATATCAGTCACCTAACACCCATAGTACAAGCTCCGCTTAGTTTGGAGTCTAGGTGATGCTGTGTAAGTAGTCCGGAAATATTTATTATCATTTCTAGGCCTATGCACACTTACTGGAGCCCCCTGCGAATCGGTCTCCCTTCAAGCGGGGGGTGCTGGCGGCGGCGCGGGAGGAACAGCCCCTCTGGAACAGCTGGACCGTGACCTGGTGTGGGCGCAGCTGCTGTCTTCCCGCCAGGCCAGCTTTCTCATGGGCGCTAGCTGCGGCGGGGGGAACATGAAGGTAGCCTAATGTCTAGAATTAGATCTATGGAGAATCAATGTCAATGAACTTGGATGTTCTATCAAAATTTTGTCTACTGCGCCTTAGAGGTAGTATGTATCTGGAGGCTCCTTGATCGCTCTCCGAGTCAGACTCTAATAATTTTAATGAGAAATAAAAAAAAACTACAATTTTGTCAAGTTATA
This sequence comes from Gymnoscelis rufifasciata, assembly GCA_929108375.1. NCBI lineage: Eukaryota > Metazoa > Arthropoda > Insecta > Lepidoptera > Geometridae > Gymnoscelis > Gymnoscelis rufifasciata. Next base: position 1,212,986 of record OV815322.1, on the reverse strand, counting down.
TGTGTTTAATTGTTTATAGTCTGTGCACAAAAAAAAACATATACACATACAAGATACAAAATCATTTATTTCCATTGTTTGGTTTTACAAAACTTAGACACGTCAAAAATAAAATACAAAACACAAAAAAAAAATAAACATAGGTGCTTGAAGATTGGCGCAACGTTGCCAAATAAGTTTGCATTGAGACCTTCTATTAATTGAGCCTCCACTTCCAGGTGGACGAGGAGGAGTACCAGCGCCTGGGGCTGCGCCCCCGGCACGCGTACTCCGTGCTGGACGTGGTGGAGCTGGCCCCGGGCGCCGCGCCGGCCCGCCTGCTGCGCCTGCGCAACCCCTGGGGGCACTACACGTGGCGCGGCGCCTGGGGGCACGGCTGCGTGCGCTGGACCGACGAGGTACACTTCTACTCACTCACTCACTCACTAGATAGATAGATAATATCTTTATTGCACACCAATGCTTACAGACTAACTTAAAAATAACAATCAATAGCCACATACGTTGTACAATCGGCGGCCTTATCGCTTAAAGCGATCTCTTCCAGGCAACCTTTGGATGGATAGGATATGTTAGGAACACGAAAGACGGTGTACAAAGATCATAGTCACTAGTGATTGGATGGCGCGGTGGAAGATTGCCCGGCTTACGTGCGAGAGGTCCACGCTTCAAACCCCACATGGACAGGGCTATTTGATTTATTTTGAATAACCATTTTAAATGATACCTTATTACATTATAGGCATACCACATGGATATTTCGTGAAAAATTGCAATTAATTATATATAACTAGCTGACCCCAGCAAATGTTGTTTTGCAAAATGAAAAATAGATGTTGGCCGATTCTCTGACCTACTCAATATGCTCACAAAATTTCATGAGAATCGTTAAAGCCGTTTCGGAGGAGTACGGGAACGAACACGAGAATTTTTATTGAAATAACTAGCTGACCCCAGCAAACGTTGTTTTGCAAAATGAAAAATTGATAGTAGCTCATTCTCCAGACCTACTGTATACGCATATAAAATTTGGTAAAAATCGGTAAAGCAGTTTCGGAGGAGTACGGTAACTAACATTGTGACATGAAAATTTTATATACTTTTGATAGATATAATCTTTGACGTTAGGAACACACCTACATTGCTTAGACAACAATGAGTGCTTGTAATTTAATATGAACTTTATACCATAGCAATAAAGCTCAAATTGACTACGTTTTAGTTACAAATCATTTGTATGGGAAAAAGAAAAGGGCTATTTTTAGGGTTTTTCCAGCAATAATTCTAATTTTTCTCGCCGTAAAAACCATCCTTGAACTTCAACGAACATTTTAAAAAAAGATTTGGCCAAATTGATCCACGCGTTGTTGAGTTATGCGCTTACCAACACATTTTGCGATTCATTTTTATATTATAGATAATTCTCTGCTCTTAATTTGTTTACATTTCAACAAAGTGGTAACGCCAGATACCAAATGTCAAATGCACAAATTGAGCGTTTCGACGTGCCAAAACGAGCCGAACATTCGCAATAACGTAACATTACATAGAAATGCTAAAGGAAAAGTTTTACTGTAACCTCATTATGTAGTTACACTTTTAACTTTAAATTCCTCTTGCGGTAATTTGATGTAATAATATTATTTCGTTGTTTCAGATAAGAAGGGAACTCCACCACGCACGCAGTACGGACCACGGCGTATTTTGGATTCAATTCGACGATGTGCTCAAGTAAGAGAGCCAAAATACATATTTATTGTTAAATTCTACTATCATTCAATTTCATTTATTTAACATTTTCGTTACATCACATAATAGGCAAGTAAGTTTTTTGTACAATAAATGATAAACATGTTAGATACTCAGAACTAGATGTAAAGTAATTGACAAAGAGGCTAAATATGTGCATTATAAATGAACAATTCATATACTCACCTCAAATTATAAAATGGATAGGATTCTATTGTTTAAATGAGAAAATAGAGGGCATGTTAATTATTGTAAATATTCTTTGATGTAGATTTAAATTTTAACACCTAACCCCTGTTTTGCAGATTTAACTAGTCTGTTTTGAGGCACTACAAGTTTTATTTTTATTTCTGGTATTATAACTGTGAATGTCCATGATTGCTTGTAGTTCTGATTCCTTGCAAAGTATTTCTAGTAGTGAAGTATTTAAATTGTTATGCTCGCGTCAGACCGACACGTGGCCTGATCAAAAATGCGTTAGACGGAGGGATAGAGTAATACAAGGTAGATTACTATGCAAGTGTTAATGTCCACGTTTGCTTGGATGGACCACATTACCAACGTTGAGTGCTTAAGCGTACGGGCAAGAAAGTGGAAATAGTTCGGACCATTAAAATAAGAAAAGTCGCATATCTTGGTCACATACTTCGTAACCCACGGTACCATCTATGGTACAAACTGTGATTATGGGGAAAATTGCCGGAAAGCGCAGAGTTGGTGGACGTAAAATGTCATGGCTTCGGAACATTCGACATTGGACTGGCATTAAAACCGTGGAACAGCTGTTCAGGATCGCCATGAACAAGGATAAATTTAAGGAGCTGACTGCCAACCTTCAGTAATGAAGTGGCACCTAAAGAAGAAGAAGTCGTTTGCTTGTAGTTCTGTTTTCCTGCAAAGGATTTCTAGTAGTGAAATTTCGCTAGTAATTACCATGCAGGTGTTTCAAATGACGTTCCCGCCCAGGTACTTCGACTGCATAGACATCTGCAAGGTGCGCGTGGGGTGGCACGAGGTGCGCCTGGCCGGCATCCTGCCGCCGCTGTCGTCGCCGCGCCACCTCACGTGCCTGCTGCTCAGCGCCACGCAGCCCACCGAGGTGGACTTCACGCTCTTCCAGGAGGGACAGAGGTAGCTCCCGTTCCCGCCCAGGTACTTCGACTGCATAGACACCGCAGTCGAAGTACTGAGGCGGACTTCACGCTCTTCCAGGAAAAAGTCTTCGAGAAGTTGCTCTCGATTAATCATTTAAGGAAAACTTACAGCCGAATACCATACTACCAAATACATATCTATACTAATATTATAGAGCTCACTTGATAAATGTACGGCCCCTAACCAAGGCTAAGGTAAACAGAGTTTTTTTGGAGTTTACTCCTTAAGAAACAATTTGAGTTATAAGGCCCGGTACGGAAATTTTATGAGGAGTAAAATCAAGTTGAACACGAAAAGTTGAGGCGTTACGTAGAAAGAGACAAACATATATATCTGTAGGATTGAACGTGTAAAAGAATGAGATGGAATACATTACACAGCGTATCTCATTCTCGGGGCCTCCTCTTTGCGCGATACTTCGTAGTCTCACTGTATTTTATTTATATTATTTTGTAACATACTATATGTAATCCGCTTTATTTAAGTAATATAAATAATCCGAATAATTACAGATATATGTTTGTTTCTCTTATCATTTTAGCAGATGCGTTCATTTACCCTTTTTTTCTATTCGATATATATCATAATTATCGTTCGTAAGGAGTAAACTCCAATCGTGCGTCATAGCTGACACACACACACTTTTTTTTACTTGGATTACGTCTCACGGAGCCTTATTTTCAGGAACTCAGCAAAAAGTCAGCGGTCCCAGCTAGATCTGTGTGTGGTGGTGTTCAGGACGAAGTCGGGGCCCAGCGCGCAGATTGGGAAGCTGGTGGCGCATAGCAAGCGACAGGTATGTTGTATTGTATCCAATATTACGTCTCATTGCGGGGAGATCAGATTTGAGTACTATGATTTCGATGATTTATGTATATTATAGTTTCGTAAATTAAATGTCACAACAACATTTATATAATATATAGATAGATAAAATTAATAGATCTACTTGTGTGCTGAAGCATAACAATAAATCTAAATTAAAAATTTATAAAACCCCCAATGCCTTAATTTCCTTAAAAATAAAACACCATAATATTTTCTAATGTGCACGCGATGGGCTTTCATTTGATACCCATTCATAACAATATTAAGATTACATTTACCTCTTATGTACAAAATGTATAAATGGTCAATAGTAATTATAAAATAAAACTAATTATAGTTAAAGTAGTACACTACAGTCATAAAATTTAATTCATACATATTACTGTTTTTAATTTATTAATTTACTTACTTAACCTTCTAGCCACCGCCGTCTAGTATCTGATACCTTGCCACCAGGTCCGCGGCTTCGTCGGCTGCCACAAGATGCTGGAGAAGGGCTTCTACCTCGTGGTCTGCCTGGCGTTCAACCACTGGCACACGGGGCTGGAGCTGGCGGGCAGCGAGGCGTGGCCGCGGCACGTGCTGGCCGCGCACTCCTCCAAGCCGCTCGCCGTGCAGCGCCCCAAGCTGCACGCGCACATCCTGGCCGACGCCATTATAGGTACGCTGTGAACACCTCAACACTGCCCATCCACTGCGACTATGTGGGTGGCACCTTAACATGCCCAACCATCCCGGCAGACGCCTTATAGGTACGCTGTGATCACCTCAACACTGGCCATCCACTGCGACTATGCGGGTGGCACCATAACATGCCCAACCATCCCGGCAGACGCCTTATAGGTACGCTGTGAACACCTCAACACTGCCCATCCACTGCGACTATGCGGGTGGCACCATAACATGCCCAACCATCCTGGCCGACGGCATTATAGGTACGCTGTGATCACCTCAACACTGCCCATCCACTGCGACTATGTGGGTGGCACCTTAACATGCCCAATGTTAAGGTGCCACCCACATAGTCGCGTGCAGTGGTTGACTAGTGTTATGTTTAAAGAATATCAATGGTGGGAAGAGTCAAGGAAAGAAACATGGTTAAGGTGGAACGATATCATGGACGAAGCAGCCTCATCTTAGGAGCTAGATGTTAGAAGCTTTCACAATCAGAAATGCTACAAACTGTAGAACATGAAATATATATATAAATATATAAAACTAGACACAGAGATGGATAAATGCATGCATATACGGAGAGAAATAGAGAGAGAAATATAGTAGACATAAGACATGCTTCGCATGTTACACAAGAAGAAGAAGCTAGAAAATAACACATTTAATATACTTTTTAAATTTAGATATATATAGAACGTAGCGTAACTTAAGCCTTACTAACTTTTACTTTGAGAAAATGTTAAATCCGGTTTATAAACCGGATATATATATATACGAGTCACGCCTTAAATAAATATAAGGCGTGACTTGTATAACGTTTGATAATACATTTATGATCTATGTAGGACTCACGCTGGCCCGCGGGCAACGTCACGAAGGTCGGCAAGGGATGACAGCCTACTACCTGACCAAAGGCTGGGCCGGCCTAGTGGTCATGGTGGAAAACAGACACACGGACAAATGGATCCACGTGAAATGCGACTGCCAAGAGAGCTACAACGTTGTTTCTACCAGAGGAGAACTCAAGACTATCGACTCCGTGCCTCCTCTACATAGGTAAGTCATAGTCAAAATGTTTAGTTCCTTAGACGCACTGGGCATACATGGACAGGTCCACTTAAAGTAAACGGATCGAACATTTTCGTATGGAGCCTGGCATACCTACTAGTCCACTATTTAAAAAAAAACGTGATTCGGGGGCCAGAGATAAAACTCATGTCAACTGACAGAGTAAATGATTACAAAAAAAAGGTTTCTATGATTAAGTCTTCTAAGTGATACGGTTTATGAGATATTAGGGTCAGAAGAAAGAAAAATAAAGTAAAGTACCTAGAACATAGCTCAGGGGACAGATATTTTCTATAGTTTTTAGACCCAAATATCTCAGAAACCGTATTACTTAGGAGACTTGATCATGGAACACTTTTTGCTTGTAATCTTTTACTCTGTCGATTGACATGAGTTTCATCACTGGCCGCCGATTCACATTTTTTTCAAAATGGCGGTCGAGTAGGTATGCCGAAGATGTTCGATGCTCTTTAAATAAAAACAAAGAATAATCAAGGAAATAACATTGTCTTGACAGTTCGCTTCTATTTTTTACACTGAGTTGGGAAGCGAATAGAACAACCCAGCTTTCATCTCTTATGTTGTTATTATAACAATATTGGTGAACAACATAGTTAACACTAATAATTAGTTGTATTTATGTTAACCTGTCTATAGATAGATCATTTCTTTATCGCACACCAATACTTACAGGCTTACTTAAAATAACAATTATTTTGTGTCAGATTATGAAGTATTATAAATCATGTAGGAAATATGTTGATGCTGCTTTAAAGTGGCATTGTCCTTGCCTATGTCCTTTTTCGGCGTGTTTTGTTGTTATGCAAATGCCATAATTATAATTATAGGTCATAATTTCTCATAAATAGACTAAAACGTCAATATATCACCACACAAAATGGGCATTTGATTGCCCAATTTCAGAGCATCAATAGTATTATTATGCAGCTGGTATTGTATAGTGATAGATTTTAAATCCAATGTGTCAGGAACTCATTAAGTATTCGGCAAGGTATACCAGGCTGTTTTGTGTTTTTATGATGAAGCTTTTACGACCCTTAGTGACCGATGTAGTAGAAATATATTATATGAGTATATTATGCAACTGATATAAAATAATTGGTCTTTAAACCAACCTATTTAGATCTCGATGCATGAAGGGTGGTGTTAATTTGTAGATCGGTTCGTTTCTTTCTACAGAATACTGTAAATATTTGCTTCCATTTAAGTATTTAACGATCCATCTCTTTACAGACAAGTGATAATCGTCCTAACGCAGCTGGAAGGCAGCGGCGGGTTCAGCATCGCGCACCGCCTCACGCACCGCCTGGCGGGCGGCGCGCGCCTGCAGGACTGGGCGGCGGGCGGGGGCGGCGCGGGGCCAGGCGGGGGCGGGGGCGCGGCGGGCGCGGCGCCCACGCACCAGCCGCCGCTCGCGCCCACGCTGCACGCGCTGCACGCGCCCCGCCTCATCACCTAGACCGGACTGACAGCTGCTGGCAGTGGCGAGATGACTGTGTTTCTATGCGCTTAGCAACTTTGAGTCTTAACTCGTAGTACGTTAGGCTCCTCATCTAAACCGAGCTCGCAGCTAATGGGCGCGACTTTAGCATCCATCTATGCTAGCTCGTCATCTGAAGCGAGCTCACAGCTAATGGACACGGCTTCAGCATCCATCTATGGTATCTCGTCATCTGAAGCGAGCTCACAGCTAATGGACACGGCTTCAGCATCCATCTATGGTATCTCGTCATCTGAAGCGAGCTCACAGCTAATGGACACGGCTTCAGCATCCATCTATGCTAGCTCGTCATCTGAAGCGAGCTCACAGCTAATGGACACGGCTTCAGCATCCATCTATGGTATCTCGTCATCTGAAGCGAGCTCACAGCTAATGGACACGGCTTCAGCATCCATCTATGGTATCTCGTCATCTGAAGCGAGCTCACAGCTAATGGACACGGCTTAAGCATCCATCTATGCTGCATATTCCTACTGTCTCTCTATACCCACAAAGCTCACGATGAAGTCTCAAGCCTAGAGCATCACGTAGACCGCTTACCTGAACTAATGAGGAGATTTATGTGAAAGATAATGCGTCCGAGAAGAAACTCTTCAACGGGGGCAACTCGACGCAGGGTATTTAAATCGCTTACTTAAATTGGCATCACTCTACACTCAATTGGACCACACGCTTGCAGGCGTAAAATGGAGCATGGGTTCATAAAGTAGACCACTCAACACGTCTACAGCTAGAATTTTAATTAGATTTGAAAGAAAAAAAGGGATAGTCATCAGATATCAGAGCGTCCGAAAAACAACGATCACGTGTTTACCTTTAATTCGTACGTTTAGGCTTGACGCTGCGTTACGCGGCCGCGGCGCGTGTTCTTACAAATGTGCTACGTCGGGGGGCATGCGACGGACACTGATTCTACGTGTTTGACATATATACGCCTCCGCGATAGCTCAACGCAGCGTCAGGCCTTAGGCTATCGTCACTGAACGTAAGTTGACATTTTCGGGTTGTATTATGACGTCTTAAGTAAAAGGTCGTCTATGGAAGCCAATTCGTTTACTGAAATCGCTTTAAAAGCTGGTTAACTTAAAAAAAGTCATAGAAAACCAGTAAAATAACAGCCTAAAAGTCTAACCTAGACGTAGGTGATAGGTGGTATATAAGTACTAGATCAATTAGCGCTCCTGCACACGATGCTGCCACGGCCCTCGCCGCTCTTGACTTGACTTTGCTTTGAAGGCGCGGTGGCGGCGCGGCGCGTATCTACGGTTGGCGACGCGGTGGCGACATCGTGTGCAAGAACGCTTACTTGTAACAGAACTTAACTTCGATAAAGTATATCCTAAGCGCACGCGCCATTACAAACTAAATATTGAATCGCGAGAACCCGCCTTGGCTTTTGCTGGCGGTGATTAAACACTGGCAAATGTAAATAACAATAAAGGCTGTATTTTTATTAGTGCAAAGTATTTGGAAACATTAAAAGGCGTTAATTTCATTTATAATGACACAAAACAATATGTATTTTTTTGATTGAAAATGTTTCGTTAGTATTTATAAGTATTCAAACATTTTTTGTACACAGAAGTAACAATATAACTAAAAGGTAGGTTAGTTTGAATTTGGGTGCGCGCTAAAAAAGGATTAGTGGTATATTTAAACCTTCTAATTTTCTATCTTATTTAAAATTGTATGCTACGAATCAGGTCTTTGAAATATTAATCACTAATAAAATTACATGTAACCCGACTTGACAAATAGAGAAAAAGAATGATATCGTCAATACTGCCTTTAGGGTGCTCACGCGCCCTCTATTTATATTTAATTAAGACGATAGATCGCTTGAAAAACTTTATAAATTACGAAAATGACAAAAACATGCGTAGTTTTAGGACTTAGGCCGTAAAGACTTAAAAAAAACTTGTATAATAATTTTCACAGTTCCCATCTCTTATTTAAACTGACCTGTGAAAAATATTTTATAAATATCTTCATAATAAACACTCATAGCTGTTAATATTTTTTCTACAACACTTAAGAATACTCATTCGCTACAGTGCCGGGCAAAAAGTGAGCGTCATTTTTGTTTTCGAGCACTTTTTCCCCGAGGAGCACGGTAAAAAGCCTGTGTGATGGATCTACTAGCATGCACTAAGCATAAGCATTATTTTTTGACAGAAACCTAGCATAAGTCACGTTTACAATTAGCAAATTGACCTAAGACATGTAAATTATTATCATAATCATAGTAGTAGTCATTAATTTATCTTCCATAATTAAACATTAATAGTTGCTTTTATTAATTATTAATTTATTGATTAAATATTAAAATGTTGCGTTATTTGTGACGGTATATTAAGTTTTATTATAATTTGAAGATACGCTTAAAATGATTGTGTTTTTCGTGTTTAACGTCATTCCAATACTCGATTGAATTAAGAGTGATTAAGTTTCTTGCCATATTTGTTAACAGATCATTTGCTTATTTATAGAATAATTATTTATTTTTAATCAGAGCCATTATAATCGAATTTATAGGCTTTCTAAAGAGGTTAAAATTATAAAACTTTTGTCTATGTCCTATGTCAAGAGCATAGATATTAGAGAAGACCACAGAAAAACAAGGTAGATGGTACAGTCAACAGCAAAAGGAACCGATGAAATAGGTTTCCAAAATAATATAAACAGGCAATTAGATTTATTTTACTATTAATAATTTTGTATATATGTTTATTGGTGTGTCCAATTTAACTTGCAATATTTAAATAAACTTGCAATATATCAATATTTTCGGACAAACCACACAACAACATCTAGCCCCGAGTTAAGCACTAAGCTTGTGTTACGGGTACCAGCCATACTTAAATAAAATAGACTTACATAGATAGATATATTTTTATATAAACACTCAGACCAAGGAGAAAGGAGTGTGTGTTTAAAGAATTTTCTATCTATCTATTAAGTCAAAAGTTATGGACTATTATAGATTTTTAGAAGTAAAGGACCAAATAACGTGTCATATATAACACGTCTTAAATGATCATTTTCTTTTGACAAGTTAAAACTTCATTTGTAATTGTCATTTTGGTATAACTTGTTACATTTTGCAATTCACACTAGAACGTGTTTTGAATCGTTGATTTTGATCACTTTTGCTGTTGACTATACATATTGCTTCTACGAAGCATATTTATCTATTTCTTTTTTTCCACTAAAACCTCTTTGAGAAGCTTAAGTAAAATCTATGTGTTTTTTACAGTGGCTCTGAGAGTTACATTTATGTGCAATATTTGAGATGTTCAAGCACCTTAGTGTGACCGCGGCGGCGTAGAATGCAAAGTGAGACGGGAGATCATTGAAAATTTCGCTTAATTTAGTCTTCATATGTTTCAAATCTTAAGTGCCATTTAATAGTGTTCGTTCAATGAGCTTATGTGAACTTAAAAGCCATCAAATTTCACATAAGGCTCTTATTTTGATCTAGAAGCGAGTAATTTATTAACTGATAATTTCGATAAGTATGAGATGTACTCATGCACCAAGGGTTCCGAGTAATTTAACAATGAATATCATTAAATAGAAAAAAAATTGCGCGCGCAACGTTGCTTTACCCGTAGTCATGTTTGTTGCCCCTTAAGTGTTCATTAATTATGTTTTTTTGTATATTTTGTTAAAGCGGCAAAAAATAATACCTCCTTCCTCAACATTGTCAGCTCTCTATCTATCACGGTTCTTGAAATAACACACACTAGTTGAATACAGCCTGGTGAAAGACGGATGGACAGACAAACGCGAAGTCTTAGTAATACCTATAACGCGACCCATCCCGTTTCACCCTTTGGGTACGGAACCGTAAAAATTAAAATAGGTTTAGAAAGGTGTACGCTGCAGGTACACCTTTCTAAGCATCACTGACTTGTTTATTGTATTCGGTGCTCAGTACGAAGAATTCTTGGGAAGAAGAGATTATTTTTTAATCTTACGGAAATACTTGCTACTAGACTAAAATATGCGGAATGAGCAGATTTTACGCTCGATTTTTCATTCCTCTGATATAGTCCAACTATCAAAACACTAAATTTCGTTAGACAGAGCCTAGAGAGTGACTATCACCTTGGCAGTGATTAATTTCCACATCATTTTTAAAACGAACTTATTAATGTTAATTCGTTTTTTTTTATTTATTTGACCACTCTTTTAATGTTAGTAATGTTTTATAGATTTTCGTCGCCTATTCCGTAATCACCACATTTTTGTATTACAAATTTACAATCGAGGCTTAAATCTCAATTTATTATTTAATATAATATTTTCACATAATAATTGTAAGGGTTTTAATAGTTATTTTTTTATTTTTTCGTGCCATAGTTTCAATTGTTGTAATAGAAGTTAATTTTGAACCGAATATTTTTACTACTTATATTCATATCCTGACCAAAACAGTTATGTTATCAAGTGTGATTTTTCAGAATTATCTATTGGGACTAAAGTGTTTTTCTTTTAAATTAAAAATAATGAATTATTCCCAACAGAAAAAAACACATTACAAAATATTCAGAAATATGATGATTTATTAATATTGTCAAGAAAAAAAACATTTTAGTCCTAATATAGATTTTAGTTCGACTTTTGGCCACCATTTTGGTAAATTTTAAAGAGATGTTTTTTACCAATTTTATTTTTATAAAAATGATTTTGTGTGAAGTTTTGTGAATCGTTGTTTGTAGGTTACTACGCTTATTTACGTGTTACGACGTGAATGCATGTTACAACTATTTAATGTAAAGCTAAGAAAATAAATTATTATTTAAAAAGCTATGGATTTCGTCTTATTTCAAAGTCCCTAGCGAGAGTCAATTGAAAATGAGATGTACTACAAAATAATTCAACTAAAGAAAACTCAAAAATTTTATTTTAACAATGAACGGCAATTTGGTGAACATTTTTAACCGACTTTGAATGAAGAAAAACCTCAGATTTTTCTTATACAATCATATTTTTGGGATCATTTTCTTTATCATAGTTATTGTATTTATTAACCCCCGACCAAAAAAAGAGGGGTGTTATAAGTTTGACGTGTCTGTTTTCTTCTGTCTGGGACATCCTAGCTCCCGAACGGATGGAGCGATTTTGATTTAGTTTTTTTTTGTATGAAAGTTGAGTCTGGCGCGAGTGTTCTTAGATGTTTCATGAAAATCGGTTGTGCCGTTTAAAAGTTATGGGGGTTAGAGTGGGGAAAGAAAACCGAAAATATGCAAATTATACTCGAGTGGTATCAAATTAAAGCGCATCGCGTGCACATTACAAAATATTGTTGTTTTACTTTTAAGGAAATGAACATTGGAATTGGTAGACTATCTTAAATTTTAAATTTAGATTTATCAATCTACATTATCCAAATTTTTTACGGTTGATTTTATAAAACTTGTTAAGAAAAGGCCTCATTAAACTTACTTTCTCGGGATTGCTAAGACGATTAAAAATGGAAATACTGAGTCTATGATATTTATAGCCTCTGATGATAACAAACCTATATCTATTCGACTATTGTGTGGATTAAAGGATACATACTAATTGAAAGATTAAGATTATCATAAATATTTATTGTTTCAGCCACACACACACAAATGCTCTATCGTTGTATTTGAAGGCGTGATTTTGATAACGCGCTACGAAAAGTACATGCAATGTGTCATAAAAAAAAACTGAGAGAGCCGTGAAACTCAGGCTAACTAGATAGGCATTATGATGTTTTTATTTTAAACTGTTTGTCATCATGAATTTGCTTATTAGTTTACATATATCAAAAACTCAAAGCCCCGACCAAAAAAGAGGGGTATTATAAGTCTGCGGCATCATAGCTCCCGAACGGATGGAGCGATTTCAATTTAGTTTCTTTTGTATGAAAGGCGAGTTTGGCGCGAGTGTTCTTAGACATGTTTCATGAAAATCGGTTGTGCTGTTTAAAAGTAATGGGGGGTGAGAGTGGGGAAGGTAAACCGAAAATCTGCAAATATACTCGAGTGGGGTATCAAAATAAAGGCGCATCGCGTGGACATTACAAAATATTTCAAGGAAATTAAGGCATTGGAATCAGGGGTTTTTCTAAAATTTTAAATTTAGATTTATCATATAAATTGCCTAATATTTTTCTAAGATTGTAGTTAAACTAAGGTATTTTTCCATTAAACCCTTCGTATAACGTGGGGTATGACATACTCCAGTCTTAGAAAATCAACAATGGCGTAAAAAGTACATAAAAAAATGGTTTTCTGCCGTCTGTCTGTTCTGTCATTTAGTACGAATCGCACAAAAGGGTCATGTCACGCGGAACGTTAATACAATGTAACCTACTAATTTTTTGTTTGCAAGAAAAAATACGGTTCCTTATAGTTCGGCCGTTCAGAGAATGCGTTCCTGACAGATGTCAGAAAAATCACGCCTATGAAGTCCTGAATTTCTTATTAGTACAGACAATAGCTCTATCATTGTAATACTTAATGGGCATGCTGAACTACCTAGTGATGGGAGATAAATCATCGTGCATAGTTTATAATATAAGTTACTGATATTTAAAAAAAGTATTTTATTTCATAGTACAAATGAACGTTTAGGTTTATTTACGTACTCCTTTAATATACTTGATAAAATAAAATATTAGTAATTACCTATATAAAATCTAATCTAGTCTGGCTGCTTAGAGATTGCGTTTCTGACAGGTCGTGATCGAATAGGCGATGTAACTTGGAAATGGCGTACAATTTACTTAATTTAATAAATTATACTTCATTCAATAGAAATACAGATTGTAACTTTGTAACAAAGAATAAATAAAACAATTTTATTATATTAATATAACCTTTTTTTGTTTTCCACTTAAATACTAAAATATAAATTTTAAATGATTCCGCCAATTTAAAACGAAAATAATCTTAAAAATAACGCGGCTTCATTTTGGAGGAACGGTAACGAACTCAGTGTTATGTTACTAGTCGTGACTAACTGATAGGTGTCAAACGCATTCTCTGAACGGCCGAACTATAGTTACAAGCTTTTTCAATAATTTCATAAACGGTTTCATAATTTCATAATAGTTTTTGTTTCTGCGACATCTACCCTCATTTGAAAGATTTAAAAGCGCAGAAGTTTATAATCTGAGAAGTTGCGGTATACGGTATCAATAAGTTTATTCGAATGATCGCTATCAAGCTTCTAAAGTGATAAAAAAGCGAATTTGACTTGATGCCCTGATGTATAACTATCTACATAATAAAGGTAGGTACATCCACGAGCAAAAGTATTAGGCACAAGTATTATAAGTATATTATTATTAGTAGTATTATTATTTATTGTTATTATTTATCAAGTATTATATACAAGCTGTTTTATGGGGATTTGCTGTAGGAAAATATTATACCTACTAAAACAACATAAAATGGTTAAGTTTGTGTATTGGAATATAACTAATATTTTGTCCCGTCTTGGTATCGTCTTTACCTGCCTGCCTTTTAGCCTGAAACACCTACTGGGAAATGCTTTACCTGTCATGCTTCAGTGTCGTCAATAATTATTGATTATTGCTGATTGAGTTTATTCGTATATGTATATGAAAGAAAGAAAGAAAGAAATATGTTTATTTTCAACCACAATCATACAAAAACTAGAAGAACTTATAATAGTTAGTATACCTTAAACTAATAATAAAGATTACATTGGTAATGATTGAGGTAGGTATATTTCTTTATTATATATATTCTTTACCTATACAGGAAAATGGCGTAATCAACTTGAGTAACATCCTTTTCACTGTCTAATTTTGTTTTACTCGACACTGGCAAACTGATGCTTCAAGCGCACAGTCCATCAATAACAAGAAATTAAATTGCATTAACCTATGCAGGGAAATACAATCCCTTAAAACATCAATTTCGTGTTATGCTATATAAACTATTATGAGCTCACTTCTGACAGGGAGATATCTTGTTGAATTTGACGGTCCGCTGATGTAGATGGTTTCGTTACCCGCCGAGGGGTAGATAATTAATGTGTTTAAAAATTAATGGTTTTTATATTTTTCCTTTAGGTGTGTTGTTAATTAAAATAAATAAATAAATAAAATTCATTTATTTCGGACAACATTACAAATTAAAAATTACATTATGATGAGATCCATATCATATTAGTATCAATTAACTTATAGGTAGGTGTACTATGATGTTAGTCTTAAAAATTAGTCACAATCAAATTAATATAAATATAAGCAAAATAACAGAGGTTTTAGCGTTATAAGATGTTGCTTCGTACCAAATTTTAAGATTATAAGATTATTGATAGACTAGAAATAGGCTGTAGGTTAGATTTGATTCATTCCCTTGCGCATTCGCATCGCTATGTCTTTATAAATGCGGCTCTCATTGCTCCATTTTGAAATTCAATAGTGATACATAGAAGTTAGATATTTTAACAACTACCTACAAGGTTCGACAGTAGACCCGATGTAGGTAGGTAGGTATTAGTTATACTTAAGTTTCAATTCAATTCCTCTACGCGTTCTTGTCTAAAGAGGTAGTTAGTAAGGCAAGAAATATACTTACCATAATACGATTAGTAGGTTAAGTACCTACTAATCGTATTATGGTAAGTATATTTCTTATATGGTAAGTGTAATATGTATATGGTAATCGTATTATGGTAAGTGTTTTCAAAATGAATACAATATATTTTTATTTATGATTCTCAATTTTACCTTTGTGGGTGCTATAAGGCATTGCTTCTTGCCAAATCTCAAGTTTCTGTAATAACTGGAAATGTTCTTACCCTTGCGTGTAGGTACCTAGATAATTTCAATCATAAAACATGTGGCTAAAATTGCTTTTTTTACTGAGAAATACAGCACAGGACGGAAATATGCTTGGATACAAGAAATGCAAAAACAATGAAATTGCACATTTTTTTATAAGCTCGATAAGCATTCATTGGACCACAATCTCACCTGATGTAAAGTGAAGATGTGGGACATGAAGACCTAGAAGGTAGATGGCTTCTCCGGGCCACATTACGAAACACAAAAAATGGCTTCACGCACTGGCCCTGCCCGGAGGGTGGTGACCAGCCGCGGCCGAAGCCTTCCACATCTTACGATAAAACAATTTAACAAGAAAGCTTTCTTTATCTTTATAAATTAACATACAAACATAGGTTTCGCAATCCTCATGCCTAAATAATCTCTACTTCAACGTCAATGGCATTGGTGCATTTTGTATCACTGATAGGAACGCCGGCGCATGCGCTGTTGGAGCGTTAAGTGCAGTCCTTGCATGATCACTTCACTTATTTAACGACTAAGGAATTATCTTAACCTTAGCATAGTTTAAAACAAAGCCGCTTACCACGTCTGTCTATACCTATGTAATGTAAGCATAAAACTTTAAAACTACGCAACGGATTCGTTGAGTTTTTTAATTATTATTTATTAATTTATATTTCATAATTAAAGTTATTGAAGAGAAAGGTTTATAAGTAGGTATTATACACATGCGAAACAGTCCTGCACTGTTATTTTTGTAAGTTTCTAAGAGGTCGTAAATAAACAAATTTTCTGTGCTTTTTTTGCAAACGCTAACTGAACCCTAAGAGATCGATAAAATTAATTAACTAAAGACACCCTAAAATATCTACAAATACTTCTATAATATGCTCTTAGGGATAACCCTATATCTATGAAGCGATTTTGAGGAATACTTACAGCGAAAATCCTAATCACATTTTAAATAAATCGTGGATTTATAATAGATAAATATGACCCTTTACAGCATAGGTACAAAAAAAATGAATAATTTCGAAGATAACTTTTTAAATTATCATGGTTTTTAACAATATTATGATTTAAAACGGGTAACATACCATGATTTGACGGTTTTTGAGTTTTCCGATATTTCGACGCTGTTGCAAGCGCCATGATCACGGAAACAACTTAATTGTCTTTGTCTTTGCGATTTACTCAAAAACCGTCAAATCATGGTATGTTACCCGTTTTAAATCATAATAATTTCGAAGATATTGCAGATTTATAACGCAATATATTTAGGTACTATGAACGCGATCAGATCAGGTTAAACTAGTTTTATCGTCTAACTGTGATCAAATTGTAATTTTTCAATGGTTAAACTTGGTTCAAATAAACTCGAAGTAGCAGAAAACAGTGAAATTGAAATCTAACGGCGCGCCCGTTCGGCTTTTGTTTATAATCATAATCAATAATCATCATTTATTTGCTGCAACATAATGTAGTTTACAAAAGATCTTAATATTAAATGTGTCTCAATTGTGTTCTACTTATTAGCATGCAAAAATCCATTATATGTCAGAAATTTATCAATAATAATATAATTATCTTTCTTATAATAAAAACTTAATTTTTTTTAAATACCAACTTACGACGCGCGACGCGAGTTTTGAAACCCCGGACTTCATCATCATCATCATCATCCTGCCCTTGTTCCACACTATATGGGGTCGGCACAACATGTGTTTTTCTTCCATTTCCCTCTATCACCCGTCATCTCAGCACTCACTCCTTTCTTACACATATCTTCTTTCTCACAGTCCATCCATCTTTTCTTCGGTCTCCCTCTTCCCACATATCCATCCACTTTCATATCTAACGCTATTCTTGTAACATGACTTTCGATCCTTCTCATAACATGCCCAAACCACGCTAACCTATTACCTCTCAACTTATCCGTAACTGGTGCCACTTTCAAACTTCCTCTTATATACTCGTTCCTTATTTTATCCATCCGGGTCACTCCACACATCCATCTTAGCATTCTCATTTCATTCGCATGAAGTCGTCTTTCATCCGTCCCTTTCACTGCCCAACACTCCGATACATACATTAAGACAGGTCTAATTACACTTTTTTGTAGATCTTGCCTTTAAGTTTAAGAGGCATCCTGTCGCCATTTCATGCATCCCACATTTACTCGATTTCTTACATCGTAAAATTAGCTTAATTAAGTCACTAATAAACATGAAAAAAAATAAGTGGTGTCGTGGGACACCAGGTAGGAACGAAGTTCCTTCGGCTAATGTAGAATCTATAATGTGAGTATTCGCCACGTGCTTGTCCATGAATTCATGAGCTTAGACACTACTCGCTTGTGTATACGACTGTCGCGCCTGCGCAAGTCTTATTTAACGGTTTTATTCCACGGACTTTTTCTTACGATTTTACTATCACATTATTTTCAGTTCGGACGCGCAGCAAAATCATTATCTGCTCGAAGCCTGCCGTAAGGAACTTCGTTCAAAAAAAATCCTTTTTGGGCTGACTTAAATTTTCGTTGTAATATAGAGATGGCAACCCTCGACGGAATTACCCGTCTTGTGCCGTTGTGGGTAAAAATGAACGAAGTTTACCTACTTGTTAACCGTTCAGTCTAAGGATATAATGATTCAGATGACAGATAAGAAATATGTACCTTCTTATCGATATTTTATCTTCGATAACTAAGTATCCCAAGACCAAGCACGTGTTTCCAGAGCAAACTCTGAAATGTGTAATCTACCACGCGAAAACTATATGCAGACCGTTTTAGTCATTTACGATCAAGAATTAATTCTTATCGATCGTAAAATTTGGACCTAATCAACGGAATGACTGGTAAAGTTTTGTTTTATAAATGAGGGCCGGCTGGTCGGATGGTCAGGTTCGGAGATCAGGAGTCATGTGGAAGGTTGTCTTGTTGTTGTCGGTGGTCGGGTGTTGGGCTGATGATGTGACTGATGGAACAACGCTGGTGCAGACCTTCTTGGTAAGTGATGAAGTATAAGATTTATTATAATTTTTTTTAATAGTATTACAGACATTTCAAAATCAGTTGTATTGGAAATCTGTAAAACCGTTAAAAATATGTTACCCGTTTCAAGATTTAATATTGCTAATAAGTTTAAGTAGCAGAGTTAGTGGTGCCGTTAAAATATATACCTACTTAAATAATTAAATTTAATATTCATTGTAATTATATATTATAAATTTGTTAACAAAGGTAATTTCTAACGAAATTAAAACCATTACGTTTCAATCGACATCGATAGGAATAGAAAACTTGAATAGAATAGAATAGAAAACACTTTATTGAACACCACACAAATTAATAATAAACTTTACAAAAACCTTAACTTATTAAAAATAGGGTACAAAGGGCGGCCTTATCGCTATGAGCGATCTCTTCCAGGCAACCTTGGGATGGACAGGAAATAAAAGGGACGAAAAGACAGTGGCGTAAAATAAATATTATAAAACATTAAAATACAAAAAGTACTCGTATAATAAACCTAAATATTATACGAAATAACAAAAACATTTAAGTAAAGTAAATAAATAAAGCGAGATATATATGTAGAGTAGAATAAGGAAAACTATATGTTAAGGAAGACAAATAATGAGCAAATATCTTATTTTTAAAAACAACTTGGTTTTTGGTTGGGAAAAAAACGCTGTAGTAGGTATCCTTTAAAACGCAGGAAACACTTTAGACATTTGAATTAGGTACACAGATTCTCTAGAGCCTGATAATTTACCTAATATAATAAATTTCAGGATAGGGAAACAAATCAAAATATTTATTGCGGGTTCGATTCCAAGAACAGAACAAGTTTTTTCAACAATGTGTAATTATATGTAATTTTTCATTTTGCTAATATCGATGACATGGCCTCAGAAAAATATTCGTGGTCTATTTCAGACCTTCCCAAACTAACCGAAAATTTTCTTTCACCCTGTATACCTTGGCTAATTAAAATAAATGTTCTAGATCCATCGGCACGGGGACCGGACCCCGACGGAACAGACCATCTTGTTCAGCACCGACTACGCGGCCACGTTGGCTGCCACCGAGGAATATGGATATGGGCAGCTGACGAATGTAAGCAGAACATAATATAGTTATGACTCTTCATATAGATGATACGATAGGATCCATGGCAATGGAGACAGTACCCGAGAGCATATACCATCTTATTCTTGATTTTTAATAGGTAGGTACTTAGAGTAATTTAAATGGTTATACGTATATAATAACCATCTATTGCCCAAAAACCTACTCAAACGTTTTCTCGATGCAAATATATTATTGTTAATAAGTTACGACACTAAACTCGCCAATTTTTTTATTTAAAATGATGTACATAATTATAAACTTCATAATGTTGCAGTTGGGAAAACAACGTTCCTACAAGCTCGGGCAGTACCTGCGCGAGCGCTACTCTCCTCTCCTCTCTTCCACATACAACAAATCCTCTATCTATCTCCGTTCCTCCGACTCCACGCGCACCAAGATGACCTGCCTCACCGCCATGGCTGCTCTGTTTCCGGCTGGAGACGACAACTGGAGCTCCGAGCTGCCCTGGACGCCTGTGCCGTATGCCACTGTGCCGGTTAAATATGACTTCGTAAGTATTGATGTAGAATTATCCAGGCACTAACAATTGCTCACATTTACTCAAGATGTTCCACTTAGCCAAGCCTTGACTTTAATTCCGAAGGACGTGGGTTTAAACACCGCCGCGCACCTCTGGATTATTTTTCTCGAATAATTTATATGCACCTTAAACCGTGAGAAAACTGGCATGTTATAAGGAATTTGAAGAGTTTGAAGAACATGTGACTTGGCCAGTGTGGTGACTCAAGCCTTATCGGTCTCGTCAACAGAGGGTCCTATTTCTCAGCAGTGGGGACGTAAATGTGTCTTCCCAAACATCTTGCTTATACAGGATGTTTGGGAAGACACAAGAGATGTTTGCACATTCCATCATCAGAATAAACTAGTTTACCCTAAACTAAACCAGTCTTCCTATTCCGCGAGATGATAAAACTTTATCACAGATCAGGTCATGTACACCTTTTGCGCCTTGGCAGTCGTACAGTCGTCATTGACGTGAAATAGCCATAGAAAATCAGCACTGCAGGACATAGGCTTCCGTCAATCCAAATGAGGCATATTTGCTAATACTGCTTACGGATACGCGAGCGCCGCGACCTTAGAATTTTATGTATTCTTTTCTCCATCTTAAACGATCCGAACGCTCCAGAATACCTTAAGAAAGATTTCAAGTTTCTAGCAGAGGCCCACTCAAAGAATCTACGGTCATCTAATACACTAGCTCTCCGAGTCACCGCACTTCCTTTGTAGGCAATTCTTTCGCAGTAGGTAGTAGCTGTAAGACTATGGAACTCTCTACCGCTGGACATTAGAAAAATTAATAACAAACAGAGTTTTAAGCTGGCGGCTCGCAAACATCTAGCTAACCGTAATTAGCTACTAAAATGTTCACAAGGCTTGTAATTAGGTAAAGCTTTTATGTTTTATTTATTTTTATGATTACTACAATTCTCAAATTTATGTATTGTTTATGGTATATCTGTATATAATTATTGATATATGTATAAATATTCCTTTATATATATGTATTTATTAATACTTCATCATTATATATATATATATATATATATACTAGCGGCCCGCCCCGGCATCGCACGGGTAAAAAAAGTTCCCGGCAATTTTTCCTTATTTGCTCACCGTTTAGACCTACCCTGGACTACGACAAACATTTTAAAACCAAAATCAGCTCAATCGTCCCAGCCGTTCTCGAGTTTTAATCAGACTAACGAACAACAATTCATTTTTATTTATATAGAATATAGATAATCTCCGCTATTTCACGGACGCTTTTAACAAAAAAATTAAAAATTAATTACTTCAAACTCATGTTAGAAAAAAATGATTGAAAACTATGTTGAATATTGAACTTTCGAGACATAGACAATAGCTCAAAGAGTATATTACCACCACGTATGAATAGCTTATCAAGAAAAATCATAGACAACCTATAAAAATACATTTATTTTACACTTTTGTTAACCTGTAGATAATAACAGACAAATAATTAGCAATAAATTAAAATTGCGACTATAATTTGAGATTTAAACTATCCTATCTCTCAAGTTGGATCGAACTGCACATGGTGTGCGAATTTTATTATAATCGGTTAAGTGGTTTATGGAGTACATTGAGGACAAACATTGTGACACGAAATTTATATATATTAAGATATTCATGTCAAGTCGAACGGGATGAAAAGTATCTTATGTCCGTCTCCTGGCTCTAAGCTACCTTCATACCAATTTTCACCCAAATCTGTTCTACCGTTCTTGAGTTATAAGTGGTGTAACTAACACGACTTTATTTTATATATATAGATATTTAAATAAGTTTTATATTTATAGTGCCTGATTTGTTTTCTTGCACGCCCAGGATGACTGGTAGAGAATGCTTCTAGCATTAAGTCCTCCTCTGTACATTGTTTTTGTGCACAAAGTATAAATAAATAAATAAATACTCACCACGATTGGCAGGTGGGTTAGGCGACCGCTATGTTTCCGCTTATTTGTTGGTACATTAATTGGTTAAACAAGATTTCCAGCCACGACTTTTATATTTTTATAGAATATATTAATTTTAGTGGGATACAAGTTTACAATGATAATACTTCATGTCGTCTCCCTGTGTTACAACAAGGTTATGCCCGTCGGCCACACAGACAGATAAATTACCCCACTAAGGCATATAAGAAATACCTTTCAGAGTAACATACAATATTTATTACCTAAATTGAAACTAATGGCTATCTACGGTTTATGAACGTAGTCTAGTTTCTCAATAATATGGATATATTTTCAGACGAAAATAGTTTACCTACCTACCGTAAACTTAACAAGTTCCTCAAATGCGACACGATTGTACTTTCCATAATATTATATTGTTAAAATAACTAGTTTTAAAAATATATGATATCTACCAGCTTTATAGCAGCTGTGTTTTTAGATTTCCCCACGGTAACAACTTATTTTTCCGCGGTAAAAAACACTGAAATCATTTTTCAAATCAGATTAGCAGTTTCTTAATCTATACTAATATTATAAAGCTGAAGAGTTTGTTTGTTTGTTTGTTTGTTTGTTTGTTTGAACGCGCTAATCTCCGAAACTACTGGTTCGAATTGAATAATTCTTTTTGTGTTGGATAGTCCAGTTATCGAGGAAGGCTATAGGCTATATAACATCATGCTACGACCAATAGGAGCAAAGATTTAGTGGTAAATGTGTAAAAAACGGGAGAAATTGTTCATCTTTGAAGCCTTCCGTTGCGTGCGCCGTGAAAACGGTTCAAGATACACAAAAAATATGTATTAAACAATAATAGCTCTTTTAATGATCTAAAAAACAGTCCGCGATAGTATATGTCTATCTTTTAAGATTAACTCACAAAAACCGTTTTTATGGTACCTAATTTGGTCGAAATAATTTGTTTAAGTTGTATCAACATAATAATATTAATCTTTATTCAAATAAATATGTTGTTGGTTAAGAGTATACTTCATCCATTATAACGCGGGTATCACCGCAGGGCACAGCTAGTTCTAAATAAGCGCGTTCAAACAAACAAACTCTGCTTCATAATATTAGTTTAGATATTTACTGTTGCTGCTAGTGCCTTAATAAATAAATAAATAGATATTAATTGGAAGTCAAATCAAATGTTCGCATTTGTTAGAATCAAAGCCAAAGTTAAAACGTTTAGGTATTTCCTTAGTCGCACAGGGCATACATGGACAGGTCAACTTAAAGCTAATTTAAATATAAACTAAGAATTATTAAGGAAATAACATAGTCTTGTACAACAACTTAGAACAACCAAGCTTTCATCTCCTACGTTGTTAAGGCAATATTAAAGCGAAAAAAAAAAAAAAAAAAATTCAGTACACACAACAACATCTAGCCCCGTGGTAAGCTCTTAGCTTGTGTTACGGGTTCTAAACATCTGATATACTTTATATAATATACATACATACATAGATATTTTTTATTATACATATTAATCACCCAGACCAAGGAGAAAGTGCTTGCAGAACATACAAACACTTGACCCCTCGGCGGGAATCGAACCCGCTACCTCTTGCGCCGCAAGCGGACCCTCGCCCACCGCGCCTCTGAGGCAGTCAAAAAATGGCATCAGCCTTTGGATCTACTGAATTCTTTCAATGTCAATACACTTAACTAAAACCGTTATTTCGTTTCTTTTAGAACATGGCATCAATCAACTGCCCAACATACTCCAATGAACTCCTTACCCTGATGTACTCCAACCCGTCCGAAATGGAGAAGTACTCTGACGTCATGGAAGTCTTAGCCAACCTGACTGGCACATCAGAACTGACGAGCATGCCTGTTCTTACGTACGCGTTCTACGATGCCTTTGTATCACAAGTAAGATTTGTTTTGAACTTTTTTTTATACTAGATAATCCTTCATTTGACCACAATGACACCTGATGTAATAAAAAAAAAGGTGTGTGTGCGATTCACACATGATAGAAGTGAAACTTCAGTAAATCCACAAAAGAATGAAAAGAATAAAAAAAAAACAAAAAAAAAATACATTGCAAAAAGATTTTGTTCGGGCGGTCACCCATCCAAGTACTGGCTTCGCGCAAAGTTGCTTAACCTTGTTAGCGTTTAAGATTGGCTTACCCGACAGGTAAGCCAATCTTATTTCCATTTCCGTTGCATCCGATTTCAAATCACAACGATTCTAAAGAAGTTTCACTTCAAAAATAAAGAATATATATACATACCTGTTTTGAGTTTGATATTTCTTCTCGTATCCACCACTTACTGAATCGTAAACCGTTTACAGAGAAACTTGGATGTTCCTCTAAGCGACGAAATCGTTGCCATTATGCCTGAATTGAAAGAAGCAGCTGGCGTCGCTATGGGCATCATTTTTGATGAAGATCAAGCTAAACTTTATGCAGGTATGGGATTTCACACGTCTTTCAACACTCGACAAGATAGACGAGTATTTATAGTATCATCATCACCCTATCAACCCCACTGCTTCCCACTGCTGGGACACAGGGACTCTCTTGGTGAGAGATATTAGGCCTTAATGGCGGGTTGGTGAATGTCACTTGTCCTTCAAACTCTTTAAAGTCCTCAGAGCATGCTGGTTTCCTCACGATGTTGCCTTCAACGGTGATTTAAAGCACACATACATTTTTCAAGAAGAAAAATCCAGAGTTGCGTGGCGCTTACCCACACTCTCGACTCTCATTCCGGAGAAATTAAATGAAAATAAATTTATTTGAGACACAATACATAATAAACAGAAGTAAAATTAATTAAGTGCGAAGGTCGTGGCTTCAAACACCAGCCGAGCACCTCTGGATTTTTTTCCTCGAAAAATGTAAGTGTAATTCATAATATTATTTAACCACTACTGTTTCCAGGTGTCCTTCTGAACGAATTCTTTACGTACGCCACCAGCATCATCGCTGGCGACGACACTCCAGCCGTCAGGATCTACTCGCTCCACGATCTCAACGTGTTCGCCCTCATGGCCGTCAGCAAAGTGCCGAGCCAGGGCGTGCCAGAGTACACCTCGTCTTTCGCTCTGGAGCTGCGGAAGGTAGATGAGACTGGACAGTATGTTGTGTTGGTGAGTAGATCCTACCGACTTCGCCGAATTAAAAATGGTGGTATTCTAGATTTCAAGCAAAATAACCGAATTTTGGCGGTCTGCTAATGATTGCTGCAAAGGGTTTAACGGGATATATGCAATATGATATTAAGTTTTGAAACTTGATGGCATTTAATAAAATCTTTATAATATTATTTACTAAATTCTGACTGCGTCAGGTGGGCCAAGGCGCAATAGGTTGCAGGTTCGATTTCCGCCGAGGCGTCAAGTGTTTGTATGTTCTGCAAGCTGTTTCTCCTTGGTCTGGGTGTTAGTTATGTATATTAAAAATATCTATATATGTATATCTATTATAAGTATATCATATATGTCTAGTAGATACCCTTAACACAAGTTTAGAACTTACCAAGGAGCTAGTTGTTGTTGTGATTTTTGTTTATTTTTTTGTTTAATAATTATATTATATCTTCGTCACAACGTATTCGGTGGAATTGAAGCCCCTACATAATGAAAAGTAGGATTTATTCCATAAAATAACACAAAAAAGCAAAAGAGTAATAGTATGGTATAATTGAAGACTTTAATCATTAATTTTCTTTACAGCCTGTTTTCAAACCTGACCCAAGCGCAGAGACCGTCTACCTTCAAGTGGAAGGATGCTCATTGCTCTGCGACTTGGAGCAGTTCCAGGAGCTGGTCGCGGATTCCCTTCTGGACGTTGACACCTGGAGAACTGAGTGCGGGTTCAGCGAGGATCTGGTCATTGATGACTCCAGTGTGGCTTAGAATTAGATTAGATACTATCGATCACGAGTTTTCATAATGAAAAGAACAATAATCAAATTTCTGACAAATCACATATTATGATTTTCATTTAATTTCAACTAACTCCCAAAAACGGTTATTATTTATGAAATATGATAACTTCGTGGTTTATAGACCGACTTTCCCTATAAGGTAACTAGGTTAAAAATAGACACAGTAAATACCCACATGCACACATGCAAGGCAACCAAAAAAGACTCAAAATTAATTACGATATGGACTCATACTACACTAAGGATTCAGATTGTACACATTTTAAAATGAAAAATACATGATTATGTATTAAGTCTATGTTTATTATTGAGTATTTTGTGCGGTGTACAAAAATAAGTAAATATAAGTGGAAAAAGATGCAGTTAGTGTTATCACCTGTCCAAGAACTGATCTGGCGCAACGTCGGTTAACTTAATAAATCTAACATTTGTTGTAAGTATGGAAGTTTATTATGTGTTTAAGTATGTCATGTATTAGAGGCAACAGAAATAAATCATCCCTCAAAATTTCCATTCTCTATTTAGTATACAATACTCTCTTTATTGAACATTGTTGTCTTAAAGCACAAAAATGATAAAAATGTACAAAAATTGTGAATCAATGGGCGGCCTTATCGCTGATAGCGATATCTATCACGGTTTTTAGATACAGCCGACGGACGACGAAGTCTATTACTGAGACTTGTCGTTTTACCCTTTGGGTACGGAACCCTATAAAGCAGCTGTACTTTCACGTTTATACAAGTTGGGATTGAACTTATAAATTAAAAATTTAAGAAAAACCCCCGTTTCCAATTCCTTAAAAGTATAACACCATAATATTTTGTAATGGGCACGCGATGCGCTTTCTTTTGATACCCCACATTAGTATATTTGCAGATTTTCGGTTTACCTTCCCCACTCTCACCCCCGTACCTTTTAAACGGCAAAACCGATTTTCATGAAACATGTCTATGAACACTCGCGCCAAACTCACCTTTCATACAAAAAAACTAAATTGAAATCGCTCCATCCGTTCGGGAGCTCTGATGTCCCAGACAGACTGACAGACAGACAGACCGACACGTCAAACATATAACAACCCTCTATTTTGGTTGGGGGTTAAAAATAATACGGATCTCACAGTATACAGTATACCTACATATTCTTGTTGTATATTAATAACAGTTTGGATAAAGAGGTCGTTCACCTCTGCCTTTACAGCCGATACACACCATCAACTCATTAAAATTTCAAAACAAAAGAAAAATAAAATTTGCACTTAGAGCAATAAAATAGATACCTTCAGTTTATTTATTTATACATGGTGTGATTGGCCTATTTATCGTTATCATGGTTTATTTGTAACTATTTATTTATCTTATATCTAATAATAAATAGATAAAGCTAATTTAGATTTTTTTGTTGGCAGGAAGCAGTTAATACTTTTTCTGTTGAAGCTCCATAAAAAGATAGTAGATAGTAGACAATCGTTACAATCAATACCTGTATAAAATATTGAAAAGATAAATTATATCATTGTACGAATTTATTAATTTAATATTTTAATCAGGGTATATGACACTACCAAGTTTATTTATTTGCACATAAAACATTACAATATACACACTAAGACGTCTATGATAATAGTTTTTTTTTTAGGTTTTGTCAGTTTAGGTTCTGTCAAGTACCTATTGACTTAATTATCACTATTCTTTGCTAATAACTAGCATTTATAAGTAACGTACCTACTTACGAAAAAAATTACTAAATTGCCGAAAGCGTTCAAAAGTAAAGGACTTTTCATTAGGTATATAAACAATTTTCAAAAAAACTGTTCGTACCATACCTAGGTACTAAAACATTTTGAATGACTTATAAAGACAATTTATCCCGTTTATTACAACCTACTGATAAAATTTAATTGGGGGAGTTCAAAAACATCGATAAGAACTGATCCCTTATGATAAAATTACTCTAGTTAACTAAATTTGAGTGAAGTACGAAACCATACCTAACGATTTTCTGATAAGAAATAGCTTAGTCTTCTGTCGGAAGACCAGCGATGGTTACTAGCATGCTAGTAATTAGGGATGGAAAATCTTTCCGAAAAAATCGATTTTTAGATCGATTCGAATCGTGACATAACGAAACGATCCATAAAAAAATCGAGGTCTAAAAAATCGATTTCCAAAAACTCTATGTTTTTTTAAAATTTGCTTTTACAATGTAAATCATTTTTATAAAAAACAAGACATATTATAACTATCGATCTTTTATTCAGTAAAATCAGGGAATTCGATATATTTTTATAAATTCCATATTAAAATTATTATCATTTATTTTATGCTATTTTCTAATTATTGTATGTTTTTTTTATTTCATTTAAAATTTTAACTTGTGTGATTTTTATTAATTGTATATAAATTGTAAAACTTGACTTGCCATGTATAACGCCCAGTTGGTTATATGGTTAATAAATGAAATTGAAATTGAAATTGTAAAGTATCAGATGAGGTAGAAAACAAGACATTATTTTCTATAGTGTTCATAAAACAAATGGATAATTTGGCTTGCCTATGCCCAATGCTAAATATCTAAACTTTTTATAGGATAGATACAAAAAGTCAAAGATTATCGAAATTCAAAAAGAAACGTAACTTTCTTTTTATTGAAGAGAAATGAGGCGAAGTAGACTATACATACACACAGCCATCTCGCGAGATTTTGAGTAGTTTACCGGCAGCACTCTTGTTATACGGGCACCTTCAACTAATGGTATGGTTCATACCAAAACAGAAAAAAATCTATATAATGTATCGATCCAATACTACATTTCGATTCAATAAAATCGATATGTTTGGCTCGAAAATTATATTTTTCGATTAATTGATCTCAGATCGCCATTCCTACTAGTAGTAGGTACAGAGCCAGTTTCTCTAACAGATAATATTTTTATGGACTAAGAGCCTGCCAGACCTACGTTAAAGTATAAAAGCTGAAAAATTTTTCACGTGTTCTCACTGGTGTAGGGAACAATGTTTGGGGGTTACGAACCTGGAGTAACGATGCCTTCAGTAGGTATCAGGCAATCAAGGCGTGCAGTACCTGAGCTCTCTTACGTCAAATTATAAAAGCTGAGTTTTACACACAATATTCATTCTAATGACCATTTTAAGTCATTATTCTAAAAGCCAGACCTATCCGAAGGGTCTAACGCTCCCCCAGACGCCGTAGAAAGTCAAATGCACTACGAGAGCATTGCTCAGGTACATAAATGCATTTATGACCCTATTTCTGCAATTTAAATTTTATAATTAATAAAAAGTATATACAAATATAACGTAGGTCTGACAGGCGCTGGCTCTCACTCCATTAGCTTTGTGTCTATTTGCAACTATTTTTGTTTGTAAAAATCTATTATCTTTTAATCGTAAAACTGCTTGTATTACCATTGTGGTATTATTCCATGCCATCATCGACAAAATCAACTTCAAGGCCTAGGTACCGTCAACTGCAAATGAGACTGATAAAATAGGATCCCAAAATAAAGTATACAGTAAAATAAGTCAAAAGTTACTGACAATGTGGTTAGTAAGATGTAAAAAAAAATAGCGCGTCATAACTATGTCATCATATTTATTTCCATCCTCGGGGTTATAGTAATGATTTTCATTTGACTACTTAAAACTTCATTTGAAATTGACACTTTGGTATAACTTGATAAATCCGGCACGTCACACGTAGAAGGAATTTTGAAACGTTGATTTTGATCACTTACTTTTGCTGTTAACTGTACCTGTTTATCCATACCATACCTTGTACGGATTATCTTTGTTCTTATATTATAATGAGGTATTTTTATTATAATGAGGTCTTATGTGTTTTCAATACTTAGCTTGCGCGACTCAACTTCTATTTATGTTTCTTTACAATTGGGTAGCTATTTTGCAAAACTGTTTAACTTAAAATAATTTAAAAAACCTTATAAAATTGATGTTAGTTGGGTAAACACTAGTTCACCATCATCCTATTAACGTTCCCACGGCTGAGACTCAGGGACTCCTCTCTTGACGAGAGAGATTTGGCCTTAATTCACCACGCTGGCCAAGTGCGGGTTGGTGAATGTCACATGTCCTCAAAACTCTTTGAAGTTCTCAGAACATGCCGGTTTCCTTCACCGTAAAGAGGTGCGTGACGGGGTTTGAATCCACGACCTTCGGAGTGAAAGATGACGGTGCTCCCATTTAGACAACAAGGCTTTTTGCACTAGTTACCGATACCGAAATAATTTTTAATATAATCCGCACACATTTTACAATTTTCTAAGGAGAATGAATTTTCTGGTGTCGGGGCAAGTTATGCATTTAGTTGAAATCGAACGAAAGCGTTACGTCACGCAAACTTCAATGCACTGAATCATCTTGATTTTTCTTTTGCAAAAGAGTTAATTTTTAGGGTTCCATACCTACCCAAAATCTGGTTGCCTACGCTTTTTTACACTAGAGCAAAGAAGCGATTAGAATAAATATATAAATAGGTTATATATATAGTTATGGATTTTTAGAGAACCCTCGGTCTATAGTCTATCTTATACTTGTCGAATAGGTATATTATTCGTATAAAACAGCTTAATAAATATGCAGTCGAGTTGTTCGGCTCAGTAGGTACCGATTAGTCATGTGGAAAGTGTTATTCTTGCTGTCGGTAGTTGGGTGTTCAGCTGAATATGATACTTTTGATGATTATGATTGTGGAACTACGCTTGTTCAGACCTTTTTGGTAAGTAGGGAAAATCGATGACAAATTTACGTTAGGCATACATACCACTTAACTAAGAAAAATATTGAGGCCTCCAATTTCTGTACACCGTTTCAAACATAGAACATAAACTCCAACCCAAAGGTAGGAAAACAGGTTTTAAACATTGTTCATTTACTGGTTTGAAATGTATGATCACGTGTTTTGGTAAACAAATTGCAGATTATAATGTACTGACTGGATATATCAGTAGATTATAGCCACTCAAAAAAGGAAATACATACTTTAATTTAATAAAATTTTACCGGCGAAAAACTGAAAACTTTTAAATAATGAAGTCTTTTTGTAAGTCGTATTAACCAAGTTCTGAATCGAATAAAAGTATACTCACCTTGTAAAAAAAAATGTGTTATAATACTGTACCGTTATTCCACTCCAGGTTCATCGGCATGGCGACCGTACCCCGGTAGGAAGCACGCTGGCCCTCACGGAAGACCCGGACGCCGTCGCAGCCGCCTCTGCGGTGTACGGCCTCGGACAACTTACTGATGTACGTGTTCATATAAAACGGTTAAATTATATAATACTTGCGGCCCGCCCCGGCGTCGCACGGGTATAAAATTTTAATTAAAAAATTGGAATAATTATAAAATTATTCAAATTTTTCTCGCCGTAAAAACCATCCTATCTCTCAAGTTGGATCGAACTGCATATAGTGTGCGAATTTTATTATAATCGGTTAAGTGGTTTAGGAGTCCATTGAGGACAAACATTGTGAAACGAGATTTATATATATTAAGATTATAAAAAAAGTGTGTGTGTCAGCTACGACGCACGATTGGAGTTTACTCCTTACGAACGATAATTATGATATATATCGAATAGAAAAAAAGGGTAAATGAACGCATCTGCTAAAATTATAAGAGAAACAAACATATATCTGTAATTATTGGGATTATTTATATTACTTCAATAAAGCGAATAACATAAAGTATGTTACAAAATAATATAAATAAAATACAGTGAGACTACAAAGTATCGCGCAAAGAGGAGACCCCGAGAATGAGATACGCTGTGTAATGTATTCCATCTCATTCTTTTACACGTTCAATCCTACAGATATATATGTTTGTCTCTTTCTACGTAACGCCTCAACTTTTCGTGTTACACTTGATTTTACTCCTCATAAAATTTCCATACCGGGCCTTATAACTCAAATCGTTTCTTAAGGAGTAAACTCCAAAAACCGTGTTGGCTAAGTGTGAGCACACTTGACTTTCCTTCTGAGGTATGTGCGCTTTATAACAATTACAGTCAGCAAGGCAAACATCGTGAGGAGACCAGGATGTTCTGAGTACTTTAAAGAGTTTGAAGAACATGTGGCATTCACCAACCCGCCACCCAGCGTGGTGTATTAAGGCCTAATCTCTCTCGTCAAGAGAGAAGTACCTGTGTCCCAGCAGTGGGAACGTTAATGGGGTGATTATGATTATGATAAATAGATAAAGAGCGGCTTATTAGCAGTACCTACGGGGCAGCAGTAGACGTCCAACCTCCGAAATTATGATAATGACTATGATGATCTTAGGTAGGTTCAATATAACTGTAAACTTATACTATAGACACTTGAAGATGTAGTTTGAGGTTTCTAGGATAACTAAATTATATTTATTTTGATTAGTTGGACCACGGGACTCTCAAAAGGTGATGTGGTCCAAATATTAAAGTTGGACCACTGCCCCTAGCAAAAGGCCCGTGGTTCAACGAGTTGGACAGAGCAGTTGGCAGAAAAAATGGTACTAGACTGCGACTCAACTTTTTTGGGAAGTTTTAAAGTCTATTGTGTGAGAATGGTTGTTACGCAACTTTAATTCGATATAGATCCTAAACGGTCAGCTGGACCGAAAAATGTTGAAAGAAATCTAAAATACATTAATTCTTTAATGTACACAGAAACAAATATAAATCTTAGTAGTATCATAGGTACAAAGGCGAGCTTAACTCTATTAAAATATTCCAACAGCAAACCATTAAAACGATTTTTAAAAACCTATTCAACGATACCCCACACGACGTAGTTTGTTGACTGTATTTTTTTTATTGTTACATAATGGCATCCATAAGCCAATAAGTAATGTGTATTTTTATTTCAGCTTGGAAAGCAGCGAGCTTACCAACTGGGTCGATACATCCGCAAGCAGTATTCTCCTTTTCTCTCCTCTAAGTACAACAGATCGGAGATCTACCTCCGTTCCACAGACTCCACGCGCGCTAAGATGACCTGTCTAGCAGCGATGGCAGGCACCTTCCCTGTCTCTTGTGACAACTGGAGCAAGAAGATACACTGGACGCCAGTTCCTTATACTACTGTCCCGGTTAAATATGATTTTGTAAGTGGTACAAGCCTTTTTAACCAGCTAGCAGTGCCCCGGGATGTTACCAGAGCTATAGTGGTTTTTTTTCTGCCTCAGTGGTGAGCGAAAGTTCGCTTACGGCGTAAGAGGTAGCGAGTCCAATTCCCGCCGAAGTCAAGTGTTTGTGTGATTACAAGAACTTTCTTCTGTGTGTTTAATATGTATAAGAAAAAATATGTTTATAATTTATGATTATTATATTAAGTATATCAGATGTCTAGTACCGGTAATATAAGCTTAGAGCTTACCACGGGGCTAGATGTAGTTTGTAATAATTTATTTATTTGCATTTGGACGGGTGGAAAGCTTGTTCTACTTATTGCTGAAAACCGCATTAATATGCGTTCAGAATTATTTAGTTTATTTTGAACATTAAGACAGGGACGGGCAGACGTATTGCGTTGGGATTTTAATTTACAATATGGTTGATGCTAAGATTTAGAAACTTTTTTTTGCAGAATATGGCCGCTATCAACTGTCCTACGTTTAAGACACGTTTCACAGCTGACTACAGTTCTTCCCCTGCTATCATGACGGAGTATTCAGATGTCTTGGAAGCGTTGGCCAAAGCTATTAGAAACGACCAAGTGATAGGGATGCCTATTGAAGTATACGACTATTATGACGTTTTCGTGTCACAGGTAACTTTGTTGTAAGAAACGCTTAGGTATAGAATGTATGTAAAGAGATTCATATAAACGACTCCAAAAAAGGGGGTGTCAATTCAGAAATATTACTCATATTTAGTATGTTTGTGTCTCAGAACTCTTTTCTCTGTGTGTGTTATAAGCAGGCAGGTTGGTTCAATTTGAAGATAAGAATCAACGAACAAGGTTATTCTCGAGCCATCTAACTCGAACTCTAAATGGGGGAACTGAGTTCTGCTCTGACATATCGCATAGGAGTGTTTGTGCCTACCAACCAGCCCAACTCCATGATACAACCAAGTAGGATCTTCGATGTCGTATAAAGTTGTGTCTGTAAGTCCGAGGGTGTAGATGGGGTCTTCGCATCCATGAGGAGCCTCAACCCCGTCTCCTTTCTGAAATCTTCTGTGGCTTTGCAGTGGACCAATATACGTTCCACCGTTCCCTCTTCCTCAAAGCAGCTGCGGTGCAGACTGCTGACAGTTGCTCCTTTCTTAAGAAGATGATGAATATATTCTCGACCCAAATTCCATAAACTACATTTTTGAAGATTTATACTTTGAGAAGATCTTTGTAAAGTTGCCCTTAATGTTCTTCTATACGTCTTAACACATTAGAACATTTTCCACACACCAGTTTCTGATGATGTATGTTACAGGAGCACTTGGGGATCCCACTGAGCCAGGACATTAAATGCCTAATGCCCCGATTGAAGAAAGCAGCTGGGGCTGCAATGTCAGTTCTGTATAATGCTGAGCAATCTAAATATGTGGCAGGTAAGGATATGTTTGGCAACACAGTCAGTTTATTATAGTAAGCGGAGCAAGCGACAATGGTCTATATGTATTGTATGTCTTTTAATCTGCTCATGATAGAGGATCTTACTAAGGGATCAGAAAGCCCTAATAAATCCCAAATTCTAAATAAAATTTAAGAAAAATAATCAAATATCACGACGTTATTCGTTGTTAAGTAGGCCGTTTAATGTCAATTTAACAACGAAAAACGTCGGTCCGGCCGGTGACTGTATATCATAAGAAGTATAGATTATGTTATGATATGATTATGTATATCATAAGAAGTATAAAAATATGTCGTGGTATGTGAATTTATCACTATTTATGTTACTTTGAGATTTATCAAAGGCTGACACCTCGGGAAAAAAAACATAATAATAATTTATTTAAAAAAAACTGGTGATATAATTGTATATGAAACTGTTGCGTACCTATTACAAACCATTAGAATCTCTCCTTAGTTAGCCTCTCAGGATTATCCGCATTTATACTCGAGGTGGTCTATTGTGCGTGGGGTGGAGAGTTAGTGTTAAGAATTTCTCCTTTTCAAAAATATTCCTGTTTCAGGTGTGCTACTAAACGAATTCATCAAACACTCATCGGAAATCATTGCTGGAAATTCCACCCCTAGCGTCAGGATCTACTCAGCCCATGACGTCAATGTGTTCGCTTTTATGGTGGTTAGTAAGGTGCCAACCCAGGGTGTACCACCATATGCATCCTCGTTTGCATTAGAACTCCGAAGGGTAGATGCAACTGGAAAGTATGTTGTATTGGTGAGTAAATCCTACCGACTGCGCCAATTATCTATTATTTCACAATCGACACTTACGGTTTTATTTAATAATAAAGGAAACCTAACACAAGGTAAAAGAAAGTACAAACATAAAATAAACGTGACTAAAATTATTAAATGGGATGTGTCCTCGTGATAACAGGGCATCACATTGAGTGAAATAAAAATATTAAAAAACATTAGCACAAAATAAGCAAGATTATTAAAATAATTTATAACAAAAGGAAACGAAAATTAAAATCATTATATACACACAAAAGTAAATGTAAACGAGACAAAGACTATAATAGAGAGCCTTTATTTGTTTCTCCAAACATATAACAAGGTACATAATTTTAGTTAAAAATAATAAAACATTATAGAAACAAAATGGTTGCCACTCAGCATGTGCTGAAGTTGCTCAGGGAGCAGCGGCAGCGCTGATTTTCTGACTGAGTCTGACTGACACTACATATACTAATGCTAGAGTAGAGGTTAAACTTTTTATAAAATTAAGTCTAGTAAGTGATTTTCAATCAATAGGAGGTATAAGAACATAAATCTAAATTTAAAATTTAAGAAAAACCCCCGATTCTAATGCTTTAATTTCCTTAATAGTAAAACACCATAATATTTTGTAATGTGCACGCGATGCGCTTCCATTTGATACCCCACTCGAGTATATATTGCAGATTTTCGGCCTGTGACCTCACACCCATAACTTTTAAACGGCACAACTGATTTTCATGAAAAGACATGTTTTATGAAAATCGGTGTGAAAAGAACCGCAAATCTGCAAATATACTCGAGTGCAGTATCAAATGAAAGCGCATAGAATGCACATTACAAAATATTATTTTACGATATGCATACATATATTCTTTACTAGACAAAAAAACCGTGTTGGCTAAACGGGAGGACAATCGACTATAATTCCGAAGGTTCAAAACCACGCCATGCAACTATGGATTTGTCTTCTTGAAAAATGTATGAGCGCTTTAAACACGCGTGCCTTAACGGTGAAGGCAAACATCGTGAGGCAACCGGCATGATCTGAGTTTGAAGAACATGTGACATTCAACAACCCGCACTTGGCCAGCATGGTGAATTCAGGCCTAATCTCTCTCGCCAAGAGAGCAGTCCCTGTGTCCCAGCAGTGGGACCGTTTAAGGGTTGATGATGATGATGATGATTGTTTACAGCCAATCTACAAGTCCGATCCGCTGGCCCAGGCAATGCACCTCAGAGTGGAAGGGTGCTCCTTCCCCTGCGATTGGGAGCGGTTCCGAGAGCTGGTCTCCGATTCTCTGATGGATGAGGATACTTGGAGGCGTAGCTGCGGATTCAGACAGGATATGGTCATTGATGACTCCGAGTTCGCATGAATCTGCGATACATAGAAAGAAAGAAAGAAAGAAATGTTTATTTGTCACAGAATCAAAACCAAATATACCTACATATACATCAATATACATCTAGATCTCATCTAGAACTAGCGAATATTTATAGTTATATTAATATTCGCTAATTCTAAAAGTAAACACTATCACTTAAAAACTATATTTTTATAGTTAACACTTTCAATAAAATATATTTAAAAAGATAAGTTTTTTTCTTTCGGACCGCATTCCCGGACTTGAATTTTGCGTACGAAGGTGACGGTTGCTAAAAATAAAAAAGTAAAAAAATTGAAAAAACTTTATTGTACACCGATGTTATACAGTCATGAGACAAATAAAAATATATTCATTGGAGTAATAAGGGAAGATAAGCCATGTTTGTTAATTAGGATTATAATTAAGACTAGGTTCATCGTACTAATATTATAAACGCGATAGTTTGTGCGAATGATAGTGTGTGTAGTTGTAGCTCTTTCACCCAAAAACTACTGGATGGATTTTGATGAAAGACAATACTATAGCTTGTAAGCTATATTATACATATATTATTCTGATTCTGATATCAGAATAATCGGTTTCTTTTAACTGCGGCCAAATTCCGCTTTTCACGGGAAAATACAATGATTACGAGGAAAACCCGACTCGAATAACTATACCGACTCGAGATCAACATAAAGTAGGTACATGAACTTTTGACTAAGAAATGTTACTATACATTTAATGAATTTTCGAGTGATAAATTTTAATACTGACCTACATATATTATGCGCCATGTTATTCTTTCAATAGTTTTAAATTATTTCCATTGTTTAATTTTATAGTTTTTTTGTTGTTATTATTCCTAATTATTATTTTTTGTGACATTACATTTAATTATTTTAATTTTGACAAATGTAACTTTATTGCACGCTCATGAGGGCAAAATACATTGAAACTCTGAACATGTAACAACAATGTAACCACATGTATTTCATGCAATAAATATATTCTATTCTATTCTATTCTATGGCATGGTTATAGCTGTTTTCCCAGTTATGGAAAAAAAACACTGTTTACCGCTGGAAAATATATTATTGCGAAAAAGCCCCGGGCGGGCAGCTAATTACTAAATAGTTTACCAGTCTGATTCTACATTGGATTGTGTAATCTATGTAGGTAGGTATGTCGGTTAATAATGTTTAAAGGGCGATTACAAATCCTATAACATTGGAGTGCCTGTCAACTGTCGGGAAACCTGTATGTAGGTTGAGGTATGGCCAACCATTGATGCCAGAATCAAGGCTTGGGTCAATTACAAGACTCAGCTCTTTCGCGGGCGGCCCTCCCACGAGTCATCAGCTACATCATCAAGTAAACAGAAGATCTAATATTTCAGTTTTGTTTCAAAACGTTCGCGGTATTAAAACTAAACTTCGCACCTGACGGGAAAATTTACTGATGCTAGAACATAATGAACGTGTATTACTTTCTTAAAATAACAGATCTGTGATTATTTGGATCTAGTTGGAAATTTTATATCAGTGGTGCTCTATAAGTGTGATATAAAAAGCCTTAGTTAAAAATAGACATGTAGTTTTTGACATTATAAAAATATTTACTGATAGATAAATCAGTAAATATTTTTATAATGTCATCTACTAGCGGCACGCCCCGGCTTCGCACGGGTAATAATTTTGTACGTAATTTTTTTAATTTTTTTTTAATAAAAAGTATCCTATGTTACTTATAATACCTTCAAGAGTAATTTGCAAAGTTTCATGATGATCGGTTAAGTAGTTTTTGAGTGAAAGCGTAACAAACAAACTTACATTCGCATTTATAATATTAGTATGAAGTATGAAGTACAAAACTTGATAGTCTTTCAGTGTTACAAATTATAAACTTTTTTACTCTAATAAATTTCATTAAAAAGGAATCTTGTATGGAAATTCACTATATAGTTTTATTATTTAAACAATTATGTAGATACATTTATCGTGTTGGAGTATACGAGACGGGTCGTTAACACCATTGTTAATTATTGATATTGGTATCCTGATTACCATATTCTATTTAAACAAATAGATTTTTAACAAAAAACAACTAACTTTCATTACACCAACGCGTCATTGCGTGAAAGTTCAAAATTTTTCTGCACTTAGTAATATCAAGTGAAGCCCCGACTAACTAACATCTCGCAGAAATATAATCCAAAATCCAAGGACTATTCTACTTCCATAGCTGAAATTGCAATTCAGATTCAATGGAATCGATGCGTCTTTCCATTCTATACAAAGCCAGAACGCAGCCATAGGAAATTGCTCCCGCATATATTGTAATGCTGTTTTTAACTCTGTTCTTACAATGCATACACGAATTTTGCGAACAGATCGTGTATAGTTTCTATCGTGGATGCTCGCGTCTTCATTCCCAACTATACTACACACTTACTTACACTTGACAAGAGTGTTAAAAGTCTAGTATTTTTGATTCAGTAAAATATGGACTTATATTAAAACTCTATTATACAGGGTGTAATCGTTAAGTGTGCACAGGCGATTATTCCGTAACTATTGCAGATATCAAAAAGCTTTAAACTGATATCGAAAGTACTTTACCTAATGAGTAAAATGACATTAATAACTTTTTAAAAATAAAACGAGAAATATCCAAAAAAATTACATTAATCACTGCCATACATTTTATTTCTTAGTAAGTACAAAATTTTGTGTTCAAAGCATATGTTCGAAGTGACGTCGTCCTTGTGCAATACAATGCCGAGCTCTATTTACAGTTTCTAAATGAACTTTCCTTAACATTTGCGGAGTAATTAAAGCAATTGCACGACGTACACGATTCTGTAACTCTTCTAGGCTGTGTACTCTCTCAGCGTACACGTGGTCTTTGACAAATCCCCATAGGAAGAAATCACAAGGCGTGAGATCCGGGGATCTGGCAGGCCAAGGGGTTGCACTATTATTGGCTATTAAGCCATTATAATTGTTTCGTAAGAAATTCATTACAACATTTGTATTATGTGCAGGTGCTCCATCTTGTTGAAAAATTATCGACCTTCTTTCATCGTCTGGAATTGGTTCTAAGAGACTTGGCATATCGTTTTGTACAAAGGAGAAATATCTCTGTCCATTTAAGGTTCCACTGTAAAAATATGGCCCAATGATCCGATCTCCAAGAATACCACACCACACATTAATTGAGAATCGCACCTGAGCTCTAACTTCAGTAGTTAAGCGAGGATTGTCAATTGACCAATAATGCGAGTTTTTTCTATTGTAAATGCCGCAGTTTGAAACATTACTTTCATCGGTCCATAAAATTGACCTTACATTGACATAATTATTGACTAGCCAATTGCAATAGACCAGCCGACGAGCAGGATCATCATTGTGCAGCGTTTGAGTAGGTTTTATCTTAAATGCTTTGAAGTTGTGTTTTTTTAATAACTTGTGTACATAATTGTGGGACACTGGAAATGATCGGGCCACTGAACGCGTTGATGTGGATTATCTACTACGTAGTTAATAATATTGTTATCTAAGTCATTCTCAAATTCCGGAGCTCTTATTCTCGAACCTTTTTTTTTATTAAAAGATCCATAATTTATCAAATTGTTATCCAACTTACGTAAATACGTACCAGAAGGAACTTCTCTATCTGGGTACTCTCTTCTGTAGGCGATAATGGCCGCCCTATTGTTACAATCATGTTTGTAGTACATTTTAAACATGTCCCTCTTTTCTGTATTGGAATATGCCATTTTTCAATCAATAAATGCAACAATCACGATTATTAACGCAAATTGAAAAATACAATAAATTGGCGGGAACGAGAACCCGCGATAAAGAATTTGAATTTAGAACAAACACCAAAGAGTATCTTTCTTTTTGTTTTTATTTAGTATGTTGCTTTTCAGCTAGTTCAAATCAATACAATATTGAAACAAGGTTTATTATAAATTTAAAGTGGTAAGATAATTAATCTACACGTGTATCTACTTGAAATTCATTAATACCTTCATATCGTACATAATTATAAAATGACAAGGGTAAAAAAAGCCGTGTTGGCTAAGTGGGAGGATACTCGACTTTCAATCCGAAGGTCGTGGGTTCAAACCCCGCCACGCACCTCTGGATTTTTCTTCTTGAGAAATTTATGTGCGCTTTAAACACGTGCTTTAACGGTGAAGGCAAACATCGTGAGGAAACCGGCATGTTCTGAGAGCTTTAAAAGAGTTTGAAGGACATGTGACATTCACCAACCCGCACTTGGCCAGCGTGGTGAATTAAGGCCTAATCTCTCTCGTCAAGAGAGAAGTCCCTGTGTCCCAGCAGTGGGAACGTTAATAGGGTGCTGATGATGAAGGGTAAAATGAGTAGGTACTATTCCACTTAAAATAAGGAAACTAAAACCTTTCTACTATCTCATGATTTTTGGATATTTCTCGTTTTATTTTTAAAAAGTTATTAATGTCATTTTACTCAATAGGTAAAGTACTTTCGATATCAGTTTAAAGTTTTTTGATATCTGCAATAGTTACGGAATAATCGCCTGTGCACACTTAACGATTACACCCTGTATAGGATTAAGTAAATAACAAATAGTTATACTTATAATTATAATCATTTTTTATTATAAAACGTACTTTTCAACGAGCATTATTCGAGACGTTAAATGCTAGGGCGTGTTTTCTTTTTCTATTTTTTGATGCGGTGGATGCTATAGGTTGATGTCGGTTGTACATGTACCACCGAGAAGATAGTATCTTGCGGGACAGTCCTTTTTTAAAGTTGTTGAAAATTAAATTTTGGGCCTGTTGGTCTGTAGTGACATGTTTCAGAGAATTATTCAAAATATATATGGCTTTTAAATTTGATGACGATGGATGTGCTTCTAAAATCAAACAGTTATTGTTTGTATTCACCACATTTACTAAGTGTGTAAGTAGAATATGAATAATTTATTTGCATAAAACATGAGTGTATACATGGTATTAAGTTTTAAAAAAAAAGTGTTCTACATGTTTTGCCAATCCTGGCGTGCAAATTTGAGAGGGCACAATGCATTTGGCCTCAAATGTGATTTGTCTGTGAAATATTTCCTAATTAGTTGATTATTATTATATGTAGATACATCATTAAATATATTTTTATCAGTTATATAATACTAAAATTTGTCAAGAAGGAATTCATTAACCGTCCTTGGTAACCATTTTTCATATTTGAATTAAGTATTTTATTGTTTTTAACACTTTTTATTAATTAATTATGCAGAAACAACAAAAAACCGTCAATCAAAACAAAGGCACGTGCCAAAAGATGATGCAATATTTAAAATAGACACGCAGATATAAATTACCATGAAATAGAAATCAAAATGGCGAGCATGCAACTGCTCGCGTAGACACATTGTAATCTAGACTTTAGCACGCTTATTCCGATACATACACGATTAGTCCTTATGCATACTGGCACTGTACATTTTGGAACAAGAAATACTTGTACGTTATTACGAAGTATTTGCGTACTGCTCTTGTATGGATTGGAAGAACTTAGTAAAAAACTTTATTTCCAATCTATACGTGATTAGTTTCATACCCTTGCGTTCTGACCTTGTACAGAATGGAAAGACGCGGAATCGATGGCGCTCTTGCTGAAATCTTAATGTGATGGATGTGTCTTAATCTTTTTCTGCATAAAAATGTATAGGTAAATAGTTATTTTACAGTTTTGCACCTTTTATATCTATGTTAGACTAACTTTAAAACTAGACTTATCTATTT
The DNA here is from genome assembly GCA_929108375.1 of Gymnoscelis rufifasciata. Taxonomy (NCBI): domain Eukaryota; kingdom Metazoa; phylum Arthropoda; class Insecta; order Lepidoptera; family Geometridae; genus Gymnoscelis; species Gymnoscelis rufifasciata. Next base: position 1,170,084 of record OV815322.1, on the reverse strand, counting down.
ATAACTTACAAAATAGAGCAAAGACACAGAAAAAAGGGGAAACAGGTAAATAACAATAACAAATAGAAATATTAATCGTTCGCAGTTTTCAAGAATTGTGTTTACTTCATTTGAGCCGTCATTATCTACGCTACGCCCTAGTCAAGTAAAGGTATTGACTGCAAGAAACCGCCATAATGTTATTTGTATTAAAATACCCACCCAACGGAAAATTTGTTTGCAGATTATTCAAAAACTACCTCAGCGGGACTCGAACCTTCAACCTCTTGCGCCGCAAGCGATTTTCGCCCACAGCGCCACTGAGGCGCGAGGAAGGTCAATTAAATGACTTCCTCTGCTCTTTCCTGTCAATTTCTTTGATTTTAATAAGGAAATCTAAAAGCGTCTACAATTTCCTTACAGGAATTAAAAAGCCGCTATAGTCTTTTGAAAGGTATTCATTCTTGTATCTTGAGATGCTTCTACACAAGTAACTAATGCCTTAATAATATGTAATGCTTTTTTTTATTTCGATGGAGGTTCGCAAGTTTGAGATTAGAAGATTATATAAATAGAGGTAAATATTATTACCACCCTCCGGGCTGTGCCAGTACGTGATTTTTTCGTGTTTCGTAATGTGGGCCGGAGAAGCCATCTACCTTCTAGGTCTTCATGCTCCATCTTAGACCACATCGTCACTTTGCATCAGGTGAGATTGTGGTCAAATGAAGGCTTAACTATAATAATATATTTTTGTGTAAATATTATGTTAAGTACAATAAATACTCTGGCATACTTCGTGGAAGAGAACATAAATTACTATGGGCATTTTAGCTAAAGAAGTTTAATTGCCAATATGCATAATGACCACATAAAATATTGGTATTCTGTTTATTCCGTAGTTTTTTTTGAAGTGAAACTTCTTTAGAATCGTTGTGATTTGAAACCAGATGCAACGGAAGTGGAAATAAGATTGGCTTACGGGTAAGCCAATCTTAAACGCTAACAAGGTTAAGCAACTTTGCGCGACGCCAGTACTTGGATGGGTGACCGCCCGAACAAAATCTTTTTGAATAGTATTTTTTTTTTGTTTTTTTATTCTTCATAATGTTTTGTCGATTTACTGAAGTTTCACTTCTATCGTGTGTGAATCGTACACACACATTTTTCTTTTATTTTAGTTATCTACGTTATTCTATGAATATAACTATCAGTAAATAAAACTTAGATCCACTCCCACTCCTTAAAATACTTTGACTATGTAATGAAAAAGCACCCTTATAGTAAAGACTAAGCTAAGTCGAGCCCGGTAATGACGTCATAATGGAGGTCGCACAGTGAAGAGCTCACTTCCGTTTAGTTACGCGCACACAACATGGTTGAAAACCGTGGCTGGTTTCATAAAAATACTAACACCAATACGGTGATAGGTGATTTCTCGGGATACCTTATTCAAAAACAACTTACGTAGGTTATTTTACCATTATGTAATCTATTTTAGAGACCTTTTGGCACAACGCATTCAATATAAATATATATTTGTATTTAATTATATTTTCGTTATTATATAAATAGTATTTGACTGTGTGTGTTGTGTCTATAAAATATTCTCTCTCTCTATTTTGATATTGTTTCGTCTCAGCAACGCCTCGGCCGGCGACCGCCATGGACTTCGGACGCGCTCGGGCTTATCTATTTAATATTTATATTAATTATAACAATAAATCAGTCCCTATATTATTTTATCAACTCCACGCCAGGATCATCCTATTCTTAGTAGGTTTCTCAGCGAAACAGTATTGTAAGAAAAATAATTGACGAGATGGGTAAAAAAATATACCCGTTTTTCTTGCCTTTATGTGTGACTTTATGTAACTATAGTGACGTCACACGGATTTATAATTGATGAAATTGTAATAGCAAAAAAGGTGTATGTATTACTAATTCAGTAGTTTTAGACGGACTGACGGAATACCTATTTTGAAGTAGTCGTCTAATTTTGTTGACACTACATGACTGAGGTCGCGGGCTACGGCGCAGTTCCATGTATTTGTTCTCTTTCGTGTAAAAAGCAATTTTTGCCGAAAGATTAGATTGTCCTCAATAGTTGCAGTGCATAGTGTTTTAGTTTTATGAGGCAGCTTCGGAGATTTTGCAAACAAGCTTTTCATCGTCATTGTAATCCGCAGCCTGATTATGTAAAAAAAATATAGTGTAATGTAGAAAACATAAATTTTTATTCACGATATAAATATCATGAATTAAAAGCCTAGTTTAGATTTCTAATCTGAGGGCGTCTGCATATTTTATTAATATTTGTAAAAAATATATCTGTACACATAAGTTTATGTATAGTTATACTACTGGAGGTATCAGTGGGTTAGTTAGTTAGTTAGGGGAACCCTGATTTTCCGCACTTAGACTCGAAGTGGTCCATTGTGCGTAGACGTATCAGTGGGTAGGAAACCTGCTTTAAATCCTCTTTAGTTTAAGTATTTATTTAAAATCCTTTATTTTGAAAAAAGAAAACTTCATTCAAACCCGGGTATCAAACCGACAAAAATATTCTTAATTTTGTATTTTATATTAATGGACGGGCTTTAATTAATTTTGTTACAATCTGCCCTCCAAGTATCCTCGTCGAGCAGGGTATCCGCCACCAGCTTGTGGAACTGCTCTAAGTCACAGAGCTGATCGCATCCTTCCACTTGAAGGTACTTGATGTCTTCACTAGGGTCCGACTTGTACACCGGCTGTGAACAGTTAACAAAATATTGTGTGAATTAAGTATTTTTGGTCATCATCACCACCCTGTTAACGTTCCCACTGCTGGGACACAGGAAGTTCACCACGCTGGCCTAGTGCGGGTTGGTGAATGTCACACCCCCTTCAAACTCTTTAAAAAAAGCACGTGTCAATCGTTCTCGTCAAGAGAGAAGTCCCTGTGTCCCAGCAGTGGGAACGTCTATAGGGTGATGATGATGATGATGACCGACACCGCGCTCACAGACTTGCGAAGTGCATTCAAAATGGCGGCCTATAGGATGAACTCACCAACACAACATACTGTCCAGTTGCATCTACTCTCCTCAGTTCCAAAGCGAAAGACGACGCGAAAGGCGGAGCACCCTGATTGGGGATTCGAGATAGAACCATGAACGCGTAGACGTTGTTGTCGTGAAGAGAGTATATCCTCGTCCTAGCTGTATCTCTTCCATTAATAAGATTGTTTGATTCCGTGATGAATTCGTTTAGAAGAACACCTGGAAATATAATAAGATAGAGATTATTAATAGGTGTTTTATTTTCGTAAAATATATATAAAAAATATTTCCGGACAATCCACACAACATCTAGGCCCGTGGTGAGCTTCTAAGCTCTAAGCTTGTATGACGTGTGTTAGACATCTGATGTACATAATACAATTTTTCATTATACTATTAATCACCCAGGCCGAGAAGGTGACAGTGTGGAGTGTGTGGAATAAATGACTTTTACTAATTACTGATTCTATTGGCGATGCAAAGATTATCCGCACGCCTAGAGGCGCAATTTAGAAACTGTCTAAGAACGACACTTTGTTTGTTTAAATCTGATTTGTATTTATTCATCCAAGTGCTGTACCATTACATACGGCCGTGCAAAAAATCCTATTATACATGACTACTCACTGGGTTTAGATTGTATGGATCGAGTGCATTCAGTTCGTGACCTCGGCATTCAAATGGACACGGAATTAAATTTTAGAGGTCATATAGTCAATATATGTAAAAAGTCTTTCAGAAATCTAGGATTTATATTGCGACAATCTGGCGACTTTCACAGTATCGGTACCATTAAGGTTCTGTATAATGCACTCGTTAGAAGTAGGCTGGAGTGTGGAGCCATGATATGGAGCCCACATGAAAAAAAGTACAGTAGTATGGTGGAAAAAATGCAGAATAAGTTTTTAAGGTTTCTCTATTTCAAGGCATATGGAGTTTACCCATTTTTCCCATTAATGTACCCTACCCTATTCGTACTGGGGATGGTAGGGTATTTTAAACTAGAAGTAAGGAGGGAACTGATGTTAATAACTTACATCTTTAGTGTGATTAGAGGCATAATACACAACCCTCTTGTTTTAATACATAAAGGGCTGCACGTACCTAATAAGTATGTATACGCACGCCGAAGACCTAAATTACTTGCGATCCCGAAAGCAAGAACTAACCTCCTGAGCAAGTCTCCGTTCACACGGGCCCTTCGGACTATTAATACTTTAAGTGCAGAGGAGGATGTTGACATATTCTATTATGTCCTTGCCAAAATTCAGGGATGCGGTTCTAAAATTTTTGGATAGAACCCATAGGAATATGTAAATATGTTTATATAAAGTCTAATATTAAGTCGTAGTTAGTAGCGTGTAGAATGTTAGTTTTTTTTATTTGTGTTTTTAAGTTTTAGTTTTTGTTTTTTTTTATATTTCTTTGTCACATTGGTGTACAACTGTAAAGACATTGTAAATAGTTAATAAATAAAAAAATAAATAAAAATAAATAAATATTATTTATATTTTTCCCTGACGTTAATTGTATCTTAGACAGCTTTACAATGTTGACACTAGAGGCGCTAGTTAGAATCTTTGCATCGCCAATATATAAATCATGATGGAAAAAGTCTTACCGGCCATATATTTAGACAGTGATAAGTCAAATATGTACGAAACTGCTAGATCGGACGCTTCCTTCAAGCGGGCCATGATGTCTTCGATCTTTTTACCCAGCGGCACACCCAAGTTTTTCTAGAAAAAACATTAATTTGTTAAAAACATTTGGAAAATTTACTGAGATATTATTATTATTTTAAGGGCCAGACAGATAGCGGTCAGGCAAACATTCTCTCTTCTTATAGTCGTGCTAAGTTAGAGAAATAACATCTTGTAATAATCTAAATTTTTAATAAAAAAAAACCTGATTTTAGAACTTTAGTTCCTTTAAAAGTAGAAATTCATACTATTTTGTAATGTGCATGTGATGCGCTTTCATGTAAGACCCCATTCTAGTATATTTGCAGATTTTTGGGTTTCCTTCCTCACTTTTTAACCCCCAACCAAAAAAGAGGGGTGTTATAAGTTTGACGTGTCTGTCTGGAAGATCATAGCTCCCGAACGGATGGAGCGATTTCAAATTATTTTTTTTGTATGAAAGGTGAGTTTGGCGCGAGTGTTCTTATACATGTTTCATGAAACTCGGTTGTGGCGTTTAAAAGTTATGGGGGTGAGAGTGGGGTAGGAAAACCGAAATTCTCGAAATACTTGAGTGGGGTCTCAAATAAAAGTGCATCGCGTGCACGTAACCTATAATATAATATGATTTTGTACCTTTAAGGAAACAAAGGCTTTGGAATCCGGGGTTTTACTTAAATTGTATGTTTACATAAAATATTTGATACTATGAAAAAATCAATTAATTGGGAGTAACACCGCGGAGTACTGCCGGTGCTTAATAAATCTATAAATATCTAAACAAACCCTTTATATTTATTTTTTGAATTTATTTATTATTTTTATCAAATACATTTGACATCGTTATACTTAATTATTTGGTTGACATTTTAGGGATTCTTATTATTGCATCTTTTAATACAAATTACAGATTTATTGATAATTGTTTGAAATAATTTCATACGTCGTAACTCGTAAGGCAGGATTCAGTGACACTAATATTACCAACCTGAACTATGTATTACGAATGATTATGATTATGATTACCTGCGCTTCTAATACGTCGTAAATAATAAAGATTTGTAGGGGATAACTAGTGACGTTCTCCCTTCCAGTGACCTCAGCCAGGACCTCTAGCTCATCACTGTACTCTTTCATCCTCGGCGGATAGGCTTCCATAATTGCATTCGTTTTTTTTGTAATTATGGGACAATTATTCAGAGCGTTATTCTGAAAATAAAAATAATTTAATATGTATAATAAAAAAAAAGGTGTGTGTGCGATTCACACACGATAGAAGTGAAACTTCAGTAAATCGACAAAAGAATAAGAAGAATAAAAAAAAAATACTATGCAAAAAGATTTTGTTCGGGCGGTCACCCATCCAAGTACTGGCGTCGCGCAAAGTTGCTTAACCATGTTAGCGTTTAAGATTGGCTTACCCGACAGGTAAGCCAATCTTATTTCCATTTCCGTTGCATCCGGTTTCAAATCACAACGATTCTATAGAAGTTTCACTTCAAAAATATCTGTATATGTTTGTCTTTTATATTAAAAGACAAGATAGTGTATCATTTGGTATGCTCTAAGCTAGTTAGAGCTTACCACGGGGCTAAATGTGGATTGTACGGAAATATATTTTTATTCATTAGAATTAATAATTTAGAAATGGTAATACACTAAGCATGAATTTGCTTATACGACTATGATGCTTTCTGGCTGGTTTGTACATATTTTGCAATTATTATACTTATTAATTAATTTTATATATTTTACAATTACTGCTAAACTGAATGTTGTTTAGTGGTACCCTATGGTTTATAGCCTGGTGATATTAACCTACGTATGTACATTTCGTTTTTTTTAGACAAAAATGAAGATGATACTGTGCAATGAAGTTTTGGGTTTCCAGGCCTTGGATGCTCATTATCATTTTACCTTTTTTATAATTATATAAAAAAACCATCTAGTATTTTGGACGGTTTAAAAGACGTACTAAAAATACCAATAAAAATGTTTTTTGTCTCGCCTATTACAAATAAAATCGTTGTTAAGACAGAAAAAGGAACATTTGGCGTTTCAAAAGCTATATTTAGCAACATTTACATTCGTTACGAGCAATGTGATTGCTAAACATGGTTGGAATGATATTGCTTCTTCATTTCTAGCAAAACCTTTGTGTAAATAATGACATGGAACAAAAAGATGATATTTTTAGCCCCATACCAAAAAAGAAGGGTGTTATTTGTTAGTTTGACGTGTCTGTCTGTCTGGGACATCATAGCTCCCGAACGGATGGAGCGGTTTTCTTAGACATGTTTCATGAAAATCGGTTGACCCGTTGAAAAGTATGAGGGTAAAAGTGGGGAAGGAAAACCGAAAATTTGCAAATATACTCGAGTGGGGTCTCAAATGAAAGCGTATCACGTGCACATTACGAAGTAGTATGACTTTTTACTTTTAGACAGACAGAAAGACATATCAAACTTCTAACAACCCTCTTTTATGTCGGGTATTAAAAAATTACTCACAGTGTCATAATTCATGGGCTCCGTGGTATAAGGCACAGGGGTCCAGGCTATTTGCTTACTCCAGTTGTCTTTAGGAGGGGGAAAGGTCGCAGCCATGGCGACGAGTGCGGTCATCTTAGTCCTCGTGCGGTCCGTGGACCGGAGGTAGAACTCCGACCGGTTGTACTGCGCCGGGAGGAGCTCGTCATATCGCTTGCGTATGTATTGGCCTAGCCTGTAGCTTCTTTGCTTGCCCAACTGTAATAAAAAACCTAAATTGATAGATAGATAGATAGATAAAGCGTTTATTTGTACTCCAATCACACACATACAACAATCGGGCAAAAACAAAAAAGGATACAATATTAACTTAAAATTAGTTAAAAGTTAACATGATTAGAGCATGTGTGCGTTGCAGTAAAACAAAAAGGCCACAGCTCAGCGTAAAGTTGCTCATGGAGCAACACTGATTTTCAGCTGTCACCTTATGAGTTCGCAAGCTGAACGAGAGAGAAATTGGTGATAATGCTATAATCTGTTTAATAACAGTTTAGTAAATCTTTTCACCCTTGATTATCCCCGTAATAGTCGCAAAATAAGGCGTAAATAGGCTTAATGTGTGGTTTAGTTTATTTAGTTATATAAGCCAAATAAAAAATTAAAAGAGTCGTGTTATTCTAAGTGGGTATTTGAAAAATGGGTACCTATTTATTGCCTTGTAGTAATGATGTATGAATGTGTGGCGGAATATATCTGATAAAAACAAAGATGTGTGGCACTCGGAGATTGCCGCGGTAAAACTATTGCATAGCATTTTTATCAACTTAAGCAATTATAATTAATATTTTTTTTATTTATAAAGTTATTTTTGCATCACAAAGTAGATGATATCGATGAATAGTGATAATTTTTTAAACTCTTAGCAGGCATGAGTCCCCAGATTGCGGGGCGAAGAGGGGGATTACGCATGCGCAGTAACGCCGATACAACCATTGCACCTAAAGGCGGGTTGCTGAACTAAAGAGACAAGCGTGATATATCAAAAAGTCATTAAAAGTTCTGCTATTTATCGATAGATGGAAAAAAAACAACCACTCATTTTGCTTCCGTAATTTTAGTGGTACCTATATATATATATATACAGGGTTTCCCAGAAATGGTGGATAATCCTGCACGTGCGTGTGCGGGGGGGGGAGGTGGGGCCCCAAATCCCCAAAAAAAAAATCTATTCCCTACAGTCCGCGGTCTACGAATTTTTTTGTAAAATTTAGAAATTTCCCAGTTTTCCTCACATTTGTGGGCATCACGTCCGCTACATGAGGCCTAGTTCGGATTTTTTTCTTTTAACGTATTCCCTAATAATGGTATTCCTAAATTACCTTTAAAAAAACGCAACTACTTAGGATAGTAGTTAACTAGTAGTCCCTAAACATAATTTTTATTTCTGAAATTTATTTTACTGCTAAGTTTGAGCACCTGTGGTATAAAAAAAATGTATTGGAGTTTTATAGCCAACCACATAAAAAAATTACCAACATCATAAGGATTCTAAAAAAGTAGCATAAGTATCTACTTTAATGGTAAAATTACTGAGCTATAGCTACTAATGTGTAAAAGTAGGCGTTTCATTACAAAATTGCAAAAGAAAAAAATAAAACAAGTAATTACCAAAAAAGTATTTATTATAAAAATAATCATAGTAAATGTTCAAATTGGGCTCCTGTTGCCCTTATGCAAGCTCTACACCTTTTTATAAAAGATCTTTGTAATTTGTTATTATAATTTTTTGATGATATAATTCTGGCTGCTTCGGCGACGCGAAGTCGAAGTTCTTCTAATGAGTTTATGGGTTTTTTGTAAACCTGCTCCTTCAAACAGCCCCAATAAAAAAAATCCAGAGGATTTAGGTCTGGGGACCGTGGTGGCCACAATATTGGCCCCAATCGGCCGATCCATCTGTTGGGATAGGCATAATTTAGATAATTCCTTACTTGCACTGCATAATGTGCCGGACAACCGTCGTTCTGGAGCCACATTCCTTGCCGGATGGCTAGTGGCTCATCTTCTAATAATATTTGCAACTGGTTTCGAAGAAATTCTAAATAATTGTTGCCATTTAGGTTGCCCGGCAATTCATAAGGGCCTATAATTTTTCCATTTAATATGCCCGTCCAGTAATTTATTTTAAATTGATACTGGGATTTATCTTCTCTCATCAAATGTGGATTTGTCAATTGCCAACTGTGCAAGTTATGAAGGTTAAGATACCCATCCCTTTTACATGTAGTCTCATCGCTCCATAAAATTTTTCTGAAAAAATCTTGATCTTCTTGAATTCTTGTTAACATTTCACTGCAGAAAACAATCCGTGCTTGGTAGTCTCGTGGTAGCAATGTTTGTACACGTGTCACGTGATAAGGATGCAGTTTAAATTTTTTCACAATACGATGTGCTGTAGATTTTGATATTCCCGTACGGCGTTCGATATCTGGCATCGAAATACTGGGATCTTCATACACCATGTCAAGGACGATTTCTTCAGTTACAGGATTGTGGGGTCGTCCTCTGCTCCTAGGGCCACCAACGCCAGTACCAGGTATTCTGCCCTCTGAGTAAGCTTGGTGCACTCTTGTAAATACGCGATAGTCGGGGTGACGCGCGTTCGGGTATCTCTCCCGATAAAGTGTTGCGGCAGCACTTGCGTTGCCACTACATTCTCCGTAAATGTAATGCATATTGGAATACTCTTGGGGTGTATAAATTTCACGTGACATCACACAGTCCTGTTGATATACAAAACAAATGTCCAATAGAATGCCGAGTCGTCGCAGTTATCACCAAACAAACAAAATCCAATCAAAATGCACAAATCGAGTCCAGTAGAATGCCAAATGTAGAATTTTGTCACCGAGAATCAGAAAAACAAGAGCACATGCGATGTCGAGAACGTCGAAATACGCACTAAAATTAAAATAGTTTTAACTACGGAGACAAAACAATAACCAAACACGAATTCTACCATACAAAGGAGATTTGTTGACCCTTTCACTCGCAATTTTCCCAAGCACAGTTTGTCTCGCTCACACAGCTTAGAATTCAACTGAATGTGCCGAGCAGGTAGTAAAGTCTAATTTTAGGGTCGACAGCTCTACTTAACTGATAAAAACTAAAAAAAAATATCTGCAAATAATTTTGCAATTTTGTAATGAAACGCCTACTTTTACACATTAGTAGCTATAGCTCAGTAATTTTACCATTAAAGTAGATACTTATGCTACTGTTTTAGAATCCTTATGATGTTGGTAATTTTTTTATGTGGTTGGCTATAAAACTCCAATACATTTTTTTTATACCACAGGTGCTCAAACTTAGCAGTAAAATAAATTTCAGAAATAAAAATTATGTTTAGGGACTACTAGTTAACTACTATCCTAAGTAGTTGCGTTTTTTTAAAGGTAATTTAGGAATACCATTATTAGGGAATACGTTAAAAGAAAAAAATCCGAACTAGGCCTCATGTAGCGGACGTGATGCCCACAAATGTGAGGAAAACTGGGAAATTTCTAAATTTTACAAAAAAATTCGTAGACCGCGGACTGTTGGGAATAGATTTTTTTTTTTGGGATTTGGGGCCCCACCTCCCCCCCCCGCACACGCACGTGCAGGATTATCCACCATTTCTGGGAAACCCTGTATATATATTATAAACGCTGTGCCGTTCGAAGTATTAGGTTTGAGGCCTCGGTCTCGAATTTAGCGGGCAGCGGGGCGGCAGCGGCGGCGCGGCGGCGCGGGAGCGGCAGGATCTTATGCGTATCGTCAAATGGACCGGGTCTCGAAAACAGCGGCGCGGGAGCGGCGCGGGAGCGGCGCGGGGGCGGGCAACGAGCGGTGCACTCCAGTCGAGCGGTGACCGTCCCGCGTTGCGCGTCTGCATTGTAGTATAGTGTTGTACTATTTTTGTGACGTTTCAAAATGTCCTCGGACGTGCAAGAGCAAATTATTTCGGCAATCTTTGAGAGGAGACCCATATGGAACAGCAAAGATGTGAACCATAAAAATAGAAGAATAATTAATCAATGGTGGAAATGGGAAGAAATAAAAAACGAACTGAATATTGAAGGTAGAATTTATTTTCCTTGCCCTATAGTAGGGATCCACTTCTTCTTTTGCCCACAATAAATCGAGCGTTAGGAATACATTTGAATCAAAAAGATGTTGTCGCCGATTTTCAGACATTTCGTTTGCGAATGTCGACAACACAACCACGAACACAACACTACACCGCTACAGTGCCGCGCGATCTGCCCGCTGGTTTCGAGAACAGGTATGCGTTGCCCGCCCCTCGCCCGCGCCGCCGCCGCCGCCGCCCCGCTGCCCGCAAAATTCGAGACCGAGGCCTTAACGTTACGGAATTTCTGGATTCGGTCTCCATGCTCAAGGCCCGCGATAGAAGCTATGCAATAGCTTAAAAATATGAATATAAAAAATACTAATTTCGGTTCGAAACAAATGGATATAATCATTTCACATTCAACAAAGCTGAATACTTACATTAGTAAGCTGTCCAAACCCGTACTCAGCTGAGGCCATCAACACTCGGTCCGGATCAGTTGTGAGGTCCAACTGATTTTGAAATGGGGTGCGGTCCCCGTGACGATGTACCTGAAAAGATGACATAATCTTAGTCATATTATTAATTAGGGACAATTAATTAATACAGTGTGTCCCATATTGATCCAACTATTTCGAGGTACCTATCGAATAAATATAAAAACAAGGATGTTTTAGGATTATTAAGTACTCAACATGAATATAGAAATTATTAATATATATCCATATTTTCTTCACGTTGATACAATTACGTCATTGAAATGATATCCGTTTTGCCGACAGCATTCTTCAAATCGCTAACGAAGTTTCTAGAAAACTTAAAATAAGAGGAAATACGATTTTTTTTTGTGGTATTTGCTATATAACCTTATAAGTTGACCAGCCTATGTATGCCCTGTGCTTCTAATGAAATAAATAAATAAATAAATAAATGTTTATTTCACATCAAAAATGTTACAAGTACATAGTAATTTACAGATGAGACGTGGTACAGAGTGGCAAACGTTTTTGACTTTGACTTTATGTTACACTTACTAAAAAGGTCTGCACCAGTGTAGTTCCATCAGTAACATCATCAGCAAAACAGTGAGAGACTGTGAACAGCAAGAAAACCTTCCACATAGCTGCGAGAGACGAACTCAAATGCTGAAGTAACTCTCATTTATACCCAAATAGAGTAGTGTACGGATTTACATAACTGAGAAAGAGGTTCGATAGAGGATAAGGGTTCCGTGCCAAAGGGTAAATAGGGACCATATTACTTTTTTGTGTGTTTGTCTATCCAACTGGCTATGTCTTTCTTTTTTATATTTTTGCTAGATAAGCCATCATTTTGACCACAATCTCAACTGATTTAAAGAGATGATGTGGTTTAAGATGGGGCATGAAGAAGAAGACCTAGAAGGTAGATTCAAGGCTTCTTCGGACCACATTACGAAACACGAAAAATTCGCTTCACGCACTGGCCCAGCCCGGAGGGAGGTGACAAGCGCGGCCGAAGCCTACAAAATTTTATTTATTTATTATATAAAAAAAATCATTTCATCATCAAACATTACAAATAAAAAATTATATTAAGTTGAGCTCCATATCTTATTAGTAAAAATTATTTAATGCTTGTTAGTTTAAAAATTATAAATTTTGTGTATCTAACTTTTTAACCCCTGACCAAAAAAGAGGTGTGTTATAAGTTTGACGTAATATGGTCCGTCTGTCTGTCTGTCTGTCTTTCTTGGACATCATAGCTCCCGAACGATTATTTAAGTTGAACCTTTAAGATTTATTTTAACACAAAGTATTGATTACCTTTAAATAACACGGAACCCACAGAGTGTTTATCTCATTCTTATCGGTTAAAATTTTATGAAGGTTGTAAAGTATTTAACATGGTATTTGTCTAGAATTACTTTTATGGAAAATTATGTTAATACACTTATATTGTAGGCATTGTTTAAGTGCCTGTGGTTTATCCGAAACGTGTTGTTTCAGCTGACTATACAAGTTCAGGGTCGCTCAGAAACCATAGAGAAGGCACGAAATTGTTCAGCGGATTGAATTTTACAAATATCATGTTAAAACTTACAAAATTCAATAGATGCACGGCCAAAAATATGAATTTCAAAAATAACCCCCGACCAAAAAAGAGGGGTGTTATAAGTTTGACGTGTCTGTCTGTCTGTCTGAGACATCATAGCTCCCGAACGGATGGAGCGATTTTAATTAAGTTTTTTTTTGTATGAAAGGTAAGTCTGGCGCGAATGTTCTTAGACATGTTTTATGAAAATCGGTTGTGTCGTGTAAAAGTTATGGGGGTGAGAGTGGGGAAGGAAAACCGAAAATCTGCAAAAACATAGCCCTCCCACTGTTGGGTAACGACAAACCTGAATACTCGCACATAAGTCGTCGAGTGAAAGAAGATAAGTGTAAGAAAGGAGTGAGTGTTGAGATGACGGGTGATAGAGGGAAATGGAAGAAAAATACATGTTGTGCCGACCCCACATAGTGTGGGATAAGGGCAGGATGATGATGATGATGATGATGAAGTCGTCGAGTGATAATGATTTTGATACAACAAAATTCAGAGTAGACCTGAGTCAGTCATTAGTGTTAAACCTTGAGCTAAACGTCAAAAACATTAAAACCTTCACTGACAGGCCGTCAGATCAATTTCACCTACAGTAAATGACTAAGAAAACCTTTTCCTCATTTTTAGGGTTCTGTAACGAAAGGCAGACTATCTGCTTGTAACCAGGCTATATCTGTACCGTGATAGATAGAGAGTAACATTTTGACAGAATGTTTTTGTTGCTAATACTAACAACCACATAATACATGTACTTATAACATTTTTAATTTAGGCTAATTTTAATAAGTGTTAAACAATTGTATTTTTATGTTGTTAATTTGAATGCACGCCGCCTTTAGTAAATAATTTGTACATACACATTCACGTTTTTCTAGCAAATTAATAATCTTTACCTTGGGAGTTCCCATACAACACAGACACATATTACACCATTTTATTTTATATGATTATCTAAACTAAAGTAAATTTCTTTACGGCTATAACATGGAAAGGTGATCTCCAAAATCATATTTTTCAACCTCAGGGTTGCCTAGAAGAGATCGCTGTTATTAACGTAGGCCTTCATAAGAAGAACGATAAGACCACCCATTAATTGTACCCTGTTTTTTAATAAGGGTATTTATTAAGTTAATTTTTTATTCGTGTGGTGTAAAGTAAATTGTTATCTTATCTCTTTAAGGTTTCTTTTGTTCCATTTATAAACGATCGTCTTACTGCCTACAGCGACATTCACCAACCAGCACTTGGCCAGCGTAGTGAATAAAGGCCTAATCTCTCTCGCCAAGAGAGAAGTCCCTGAGCCCCAGCAGTGGGAACGTTAGTAGAGTGATGATGATTACTGCCTACAAATTTTACAGTATTGTTTTTTAATACGAGTAAGTGTTGCATTTTATAAGAATAAGACAAATAACCATGCGTTAAAACAGGCTGTGAATGATGATGATGATGAAGTGTATAAAAGAAGTGTTATACACGGAACCCTTGATGCATGACTCCATCTTATACTAACTAAATTTTTGAAGTGAAACTTCTTTAGAATCGTTGTGATTTGAAATCGGATGCAACGGAAATGGAAATAAGATTAGCTTACCTGTCGGGTAAGCCAATCTTAAACGCTAACAAGGTTAAGCAACTTTGCGCGAAGCCAGTACTTGGATGGGGGACAAAAAAAAATACCTATCTTTTTGCATAGTATTATTTTTTTGTTTTTTTTTTTTTATTCTTTTTATTCTTTTGTCGATTTACTGAAGTTTCACTTCTATCATGTGTGAATCGCACTCACACCTTTTTTTTAAATATTTTTTTTTTAAATAAAATGTTGGTGTTAGATTTGTTACACGGAACCCTCGGAGTACAACCCCATCTCATACTTATCAGTATACCGCATAATACCGAAACGAGAAGTAAATTGATAATACTAGACAATTTACTTTGTATTTCCCGTTTCTTGATTCCAAGTCAACATTGGGGGTTCCGTGATGGGATTTTTGATTTGACGAGATCCGTGGGGCATTGTAATATAGCTTTTGACGTAGCATTGCGGGTTATGCTTATTACCATAATACTTAAGGTCGTTGGTTCAGTGAGAATGAAGTGAGTGAATAAAGTGAAGTTGGTTGGTTAATAATTAATTATTGGTTAATTTAGTATCGTAGGTAAACTTAATTAATGGTAAACACAAGACAAATGTAATTTTTTTGAAGTAGGCAGATTTTGTACGATCTACAATTTCTGTTTTCAGGTCTGGGGGTTTTCTAGGTATCATAATACTCATAATATATGTATATCTATGTAGCATAATATTCATATATCTATGTAGTGTATGAGTCACCTAGCAAAAATAGCTAATAGTTGGCTTAGATTGGAGTTAGGTGATGCTGTGTGATAAGTCCCTAAAACATGAGTTTAAACATGGTGTTAAGTTTTAAAAAAGTGTGTGTGGAACAACATGCAAATTTTAGAGGGCACAATGCATTTGGTCACAAAGTAATGTGATATGATAAGACTTTTTTACAAATAATAAGCTTAGTAATATCTCTTTATATGAATATTTTATGAATATTATTCATAAAAATATGAATCTTTCTTTCTTTCTAAGTAAATAAATTCAAATCAAATCATCTATTTCAGACAACATTGTGTACCTAACTATTAAAAATGTGATTGTTCTTTTTCTATATGTTTTTATTTTGTTAATTATATTTGGCTTGTTGCTTTGTTACTGTCATTATTTATTATCGATGTATGTTGGCTATTACGCCTGGCGGAGAATATGATGATAATTTTACTTATCCTTTATCTTATGACTCGAAGTCATAGTAAAATTTTCTTTTTTATTTAGTAGTACCTAAATAGTTTTAATTTTAAATTCAAAGTTTTTTTATTTCAGGTTTTGATACTAAAATAACATAAGTACCTAAGTCTACTGGTTAATTGCGTAAAATGATCTCATATAGTTATCCTACATAGAAGATTATTAGTAGTTATCTATACTTAATATATAAAGCTGAAGAGTTTGTTTGTTTGTTTGTTTGAACGCGCTAATCTCCGAAACTACTGGTTCGAATTGAATAATTCTTTTTGTGTTGGATAGTCCAGTTATCGAGGAAGGCTATAGGCTATATAACATCACGCTACGACCAATAGGAGCAAAGATATAGTGGTAAATGTGTAAAAAACGGGAGAAATTGTTCATCTTTAAAGCCTTCCGTTGCGTGCGCCGTGAAAACGGTTCAAGATACACAAAAAATATGTATTAAAGAATAATAGCTCTTTTAATGATCTAAAAAACAGTCCACGATAGTATATGTCTATCTTTTAAGATTAACTCACAAAAACCGTTTTTATGGTATTTAATTTGGTCGAAATAATTTGTTTAAGTTGTATCAACATAATAATATTAATCTTTATTCAAATAAATATGTTGTTGGTTAAGAGTACTTCATCCATTATAACGCGGGTAGCACCGCAGGGCACAGCTAGTAATATATATACGATGTTTCCTCACGATGTTTGCCTTCAGCGTTGAAGCACGTGTTAATAGCGGACATAAATTTCTCAAGAAGAAAAATCCAGAGGTGCGTGGCGGGGTTAGAACCCACGACCTTCAGAATGAAAGTCGAGTGTCCTCCCACTTAGCCAGCACGGCTTTATTATGTTATTGTTACCTGCCTGCTACTACTAGATACGGCTACTATGGCTACGATATGCCATTTATCGATAAGAAAAACGCGTAACACGTACATTGCTGGTTGGCTCAATAGTCAGAAAATTTCAACCATTGATATCTCCGGCTACAATTTTTTTTCGGACTGCGGTTTTTTTGTAGTCCTTTGGTTTGGTGTCTTGCACACCCCACCCTTTTTTTCGATAGTCGTCTGATTACACCCTGTATATGATGTGTTGTTTAATTTTAAGTATATTCAATGTGCCGTATATAACGTTTTAGATATCTGTAAGTTATAAGTTAATAAATAAATAAACATTAATTGAGTGGGAATGCAAATGAAATGTCCATAAAAAGTAGGTAACCAACTTGACTTACATTTTATGACAAACAATTTCTGTTTCCGGATCTGGATCTTTTTTAGGCTATGCAGGTCGCATGACGAACGAATATTGCTCTTTGAAGTGAGTAGCAAGCAGCAAGTAGAACAGAATGGTCGTTGGGGCCGAATCGTTCAAGAATTGTCCACCAACTAGATGAACGGACGACCTGGTGAAGGCTGCGGGCTCGCGGTGGATACATGCCACTGCCGAAATTACTGCTCCAGCAGTGGACGTCCCACGGCTGAAATGATGATGATGATGATCTTTATTATGTTACAATCGCCTTTTACCCTATGCAAACTCAATGATCGTAACTATACATATACTTCCATAACATATCTGCTAGGGAATCCCAGAGGAAATCATGGTATTGAATTCACAAAACATTGTTTCTTCTCGAAAACAGTGGAATTACTCTTAATAATATATTGCTGTACTGTTTGACGTTTAATTTTGCATTATATTTTATAATAACGAATTTAATTTAACATCGACAACATCTAGTCAGTAGGTACTAGGTAAGCGCTTAGTTTAAGAATATTATACGGTAATTTTCACCCCCGACAAAAAAGAGGGGTGGTATAAGTTTGACGTGTCCGTGTGTCTGTCACCTCATAGCTCCCGAACGGATAAAGCGATTTCAATTCAGTTTTTGTGTATGAAAAGCAAGTTTCGCGCAAATGTTGTTAGACATGTTTGATGAAAATCGGTTGTCCGGTTTAAAAGTTAAGAGGGTTAAAGTGGGGAAGAAAATCTGCAAATATAATATCTGGGTCTCAAATGAAAGAGCATCGCGTTAGCAGCACATAACAAAATAGTATGACTATTTACTTACCTCTATATGGTAACTAAAGTAACATTGTAGAAGTTTATTGTTACTATGATATGGACCTTATCTTAGTGTAATTTTTAATTTGAAATAAATTAATTTAATTTAATCTATGTATTTATTTTAAAGTTCTGGAATCGGTGTTTTTATTTAGGTTTTAAATTGTGATTTTGGAATTACGATTATACCACATTATGCATATCTACACAAAATAAATTTCATATTATATGTATATATATGATATTGACTCATACTCGAAATTTTCCGTGACTTTCAACAGCTATACTTACTAGCTGACCCCAGGAAACGGCAAAATGAAAAATAGATAGTAGCCGATTCTCAGACCTACTGAATATGCATATAAAATTTCATAATAATCGGTTAAGCCGTTTTTCAGAAGTATAGTAACGAACACTGTGTCAGGTGAATTTTATATGTATTTTTTAAACACATTACAAATAGTAAATTTATCTATAATTTTAATATAAATTAAGGAAGATTTTGAAGGACAATGTGACATTCTCCAACCCGCACTTGGCCAGCGTGGTGAATTACGGCCAAGGGACAAGTCCTTGTGTCTCAGCAGTGGGAACGTTATAGGGTGATGATGATCTATATAACTATAAAATCCTTCCAGAGATTTGTTGGCTGGGAATGGGTAGTTTACTCGCATAAAATTAATCCGTAGTTTTGTACGTGAACTGGAAATATATTTATAGAACCGCAGTCCTGGAGGCTGAAACTAATTAGATCAGATTGCAGCTCTGAGATGCTGCGGAAATAAAACTCAGATTTCATCTTCCGTTGTTCTCCCGGGATGGGTTTATGCAGTTGATGCAATGGTCACGATGACCACATATTATATTATACTAGCTGACCCCAGCAAACGTTGTTTTGCAAAAATTTTTTTTTTTTCAAAATGAAAAATAGATGTTGGCCGATTCTCAGACCTACTCAATATGCTCACAAAATTTCATCAGGATTGGTCAAGCCGTTTCGGAGGAGTTCGATTACGCTCCCCGTGAAAGAATTTTATATATTAGATTATACCGCCGTAACAAATGATACCATGATAAGGACACGATTATATTTTTGTATACTAGATTTGTATGTTTGTTAGTCTGTTATATGAATATATGGGCCTGTGATGCCTGAACTTAATGATTTATTATTATTATTCTGGTCTGGTTCTGGGTCTGGGTGTTTTCTATGTATCATATGTATGTATTTATAAAAAAAATGTATCTATCTAGTTATCAGTCACCTAACACCCATAGTACAATAAATAGTATTTTATTTATTTTATAGAATAAATGTTCTAAAATTAAAACAGGAATTATTGTATATATTACCAGACTATAGCTGTAAAGTACTGCTCCAAAAAGTAGTATTTCTGAAAGAGATCGTTCTGAAGTGATAAGGCCGCTCTTTGTACTTCTTCCTTTTAGTGAACTTACAATGTATAATTACAAGTTTGTATGACAGTCCATACTTATAAGTTAATATAGTAAGTTATGAAAAAACATTATCAACTTCAAGAAGAAATTGATTTTTGATTTTCTAAACTTCACACGTACGTAGGTATGTACGTACGTACGTATATGAATATATAAATTAATTAATTATTATTAATTAATTTATATATTCATAGATAAAGTGGTTATTGGGGATATTCTTTAATTAGTCAACAAGATCACTGATCCTAACTGCATTTTTTTATTAAACGATTTTATCAAGCTTGACCAGTTTATTTTCTTTATTTATTGGTAAAAATTTAGAAGTTTGTAATCTCACCCTCTTCTAAACGTTCGCTTTATAGTTCTTTTTTTTTTCAATTTCTTTACTGATATATTTTTATGAATAAGGTTTTAGAAAGAATGGTAATTCTACGTTAGATCAGATTCTTGGTTCTTTACTGCATAACTCGTACCCTGGTTAGTGTCGAGTTCACAGCTTGTAGCCCTCTTGCATGAAAACGACATAACCAAGTTTATTACTTCAGTCGTGGTAGAAAATGTACAAAATAAAACGTAATTGAAACAGAATTTTGTATGAAGCAACAATTTTTAAATAATAACCCACAGCTATATTATTCTCGTTATCCGTCCATCAAGTTAATGGACGCTTAATGTCACTAGAATAGAATAGTAATTTATTGAACATAAAACATAAAAACAAGGTAAAATACAAACATTACGTTGCTTTAAGTTTTCACAAAGTGATAAACCCCACTTATAGCTTGAAGCTAAGAATCTAAATTTGTGTAGAAAAAAAGGTGTGTGTGCGATTCACACACGATAGAAGTGAAACTTCAGTAAATCGACGAAAGAATAAGAAGAATAAAAAAAAAGTGTGTTTGTGTCAGCTACGACGCACGATTGGAGTCTACTACTTACGAACTATAATTATGATATATATCGAATAGAAAAAAAGGATAAATGAACGCATCTGCTAAAATGATAAGAGAAACAAACATTATATCTGTAATTATTCGGATTATTTATATTACTTCAATAAAGCGTATTACATAAAGTATGTAACAAAATAATATAAATAAAATACAGCAATACCTCTTTGTGCGATACTTCGTAGTTGAGACTAAATTTAAATAAAGCATTGTATTTGTGTCTCTTACCGTTTCCGTTTCATCTTTTTGCATCCGGTTTGAAATCACTACGATTCTATAGAAGTTTCACTTCAAAAATTAAGTTACTTCGTCTTAATTTTTTCCACACAAATTTATAATATTATTACTATGCTACTGCTGCTATGGTACGAAAAACAAGCACAGGTCAATTTAGATTTTTGTATTTTTTTCTTTATTTTTTTTAATTTGATTTTTTAATTATCAATAAATAAACATCTCCGAAACCACACAACAATATCTAGTCCCGTGGTAAGCTCTTAGCTTGGTGTTACGGGTACACATCATACTAGATAAATACTTAGTATAATAGCCACACATAGTTTGAAAGACATGTGACGTTCACCAGGCCCCTATTTCACCACGGCGACAGGTGCGACAATTGTCATAAAATTTGACATATGTAGCGTTGTAGATTTCACCACGCTGACAGGCGCGACAATTGTAAAAAAAGAATTGTCACGGCTTAGCAAAGGCAAAAATGTAACAAATAATAAAGTTACTGGGTAAATTATGGTATACAGGTTGGATTTTTGAGACCGGACTATAAGGGTAAATGCATTACCCGTGATAGTTAATAGGAAAAAGTGTAAGGAGATATCCATATTTTAAACAATTCTGCAATGTATTTATACATTTTGAAAAAAAGTTACAGTCAGCTGGATAAATACTCAAGTGCTCAAGTAGGAAAAATATTACTTCTATCCCAATCGATCCTATTTCATGTAGTCATTAAAAGGCTATGGGGCCATCAAATTTTTTAAGTGATGACATATCGCCAAAAACTTTTTACATTTGTGCGGAAAATTATTGAATCCTAAGTTTTGCTCTTGAGGATAAATAATAATTAAATTAATCATCAAAACTCAATTATAAGTGCTAACGAGATAAATTAATAATTGGTATGGTATATAACTAAAAATGGTGGACTTTTTAAGTAATTGACCAAACCATTAATTTATTTATTTACAAACCGAACACACCGACGAATTCACGAACACAAAAGTTGACTCGCTTTTGTATTGAGCATGCTTCATTCTTTCTCAGAATCGATAAAATTTAAATACAATCAGCATCATATTTTCATTTATATAGCGAAAATGTCCAGTTATGTCGGTCAAATACGGTCTACAACCACTGTTAGCGTACTAGACATTATGTTATTTAAAATTCCCGTTCATAAAGGAAAAAAAAAATCATAGTAGTTGCAACATAAAAAATTGAGTTTATGTAGCCAAAAATATTAGTACCTTATGAATTTACTACGTCACTACTACTCGCACGGCGAGCCATTTTGAACTACGCATATCATAAAACACAACAATTTGCCACGAAAATCCGACACAGCTTCAATCTAATGTCAAGATTCACCGACAATTCTACAAATATGTCGACTTGAAATAATTTTTTTTTTTACAATATAATTGTCATCTACACAATTGTAACAGAATACCAGTCGTGTTTGTATGTAATTGTCAGTATTTCTATAGAAAATATTTTATAAAATTGTAATATGTCACCTGTCGCTTGACAATTGTCACCCGACATATGTCATTGACAATTGTCGGCGTGGTGAAATAGGGGCCAGGAGCGTGGTGAATGAAGGTATAATCTCTATAGTCAAGAGAGAAGTCCCTGTGTCCCAGCAGTGGGAACGTTAAATAGGGTGTTGATGATGATGATGGCAGTTGAGTTTAAAATCATTATAATGAGGATAGTTTGAAATATTGATGCAGTTTATAGATTACCCATATAACATGCTAGATATATTTATTGGTTGTTTTAGTACGGATTATCCCACGATTAATAAACGTTATCTGTCATAAATAGTAGTAGTGTTGGTAATATCGTGATAAATTGATAATACCTATCATATAAATGTTTGAGGACTTCGGGAAATAATGAAACCACTTCAATATGTGATCGTACTAATATGGGCCCGAGAGGCGTTTAAAATATGTTTTATTTTTCATAAATATTGTTATCTTATATAAAGCATACCAATTTTGCAGCATTTAAGGCCGTGGTGGCTAAGTGGGAGGACACTTGACTTTCATTCCGAAGGTCGTGGGTTCAAACCCCGCCACGCACCTCTGGATTGTTCTTCTTGAGAAATTTATGTGCGCTTTAAACACGTGCTTTAACGGTGAAGGTAAACATCGCGAGGAAACCGGCATGTTCTGAGAACTTTTAAAAGAGTGTGAAAGGCATGTGACATTCACCAACCCGCACTTGGCCAGCGTGGTGAATTAAGGCCTAATCTCTCTCGTCAATAGAGAAGTCCCTGTGTCCCAGCAGTGGGAACATTAATAGGGTGATGATGTGTATATAAGCATTTGCGTTCCCACTGATGGACACAGGGACCTCTCTCTTGACGAGAGAGGTAAGGCCATCATTCACCACGCTGTAGTGTGGGTTAGTGAATGTCACCGTTCCTACAAACTCTGTATAGGTATGAGAACATGCCGGTTTCCTCACGATGTTAGACTACGTGCGATTATTGGTAGGTAATTTATTTTCCCTAAAGCCGATAAATCTATGCAAAATTAATAAAATTAAGAAGTAAGACAAATACTACTTCTCATGCAGAGCTACGCCATTATCATAAGATGTAGATCTAGATCTATGTAGTCCATCTTCGTCCACATCGACACCTACCATCAGGTAAGATTGTGGACAAATATAGATTAAAAAAAGCATTATTATTTTCGAAATCCGCAGCATAATAAAGCCCTCTTATTTTTTTACTTTTTCTGATTTACTTTTTCCGCCGGATATAATGATGATGATGACCCAATACAAACATCGAACACCATTAAAATTTAAACTAACCTGTTAAAAAACAAATCGACCCAAAACGAATTCAAGGAAAGTGTGCATAATGTTTGTAACAACTAAAGTCTCGTAACTACACAATGCGACGTGACGAAGCGGTTATTTCCGGTAACTTACATTAAATTATTTTTTTAATACTTTTATTATGAATAACTTTAAAAGGCTTAGATAACTAGGTTTTTAGGGTTCAAATGGCAAAAAACTAAAACTTTTGGATTCTATCTGTCCGTCCGTATTTCACAGCCACTTTTTTTTAGTAAATGTATTCTGTATACCGCATCAAATCTTATTTTCATATAAGAAAATATGTTTTATCGATCTCATACGTGTAATCCTTGATAATTTTAGTACAACTAAGTTTTAATGATATAATGATACTGAAGTTTTATCGGTCAAATGAGTTTCGTATGAGTATTCGAGAAAATAAATATTAGGATTTATTGAGCTCTCGGTGAAACGTGTTCTGGGAAGCGAAATTCTATGAATAGTGTTAAAACAACTAAAAAGGAAAATATAGTTATGTTTCATCATGATCTAATTTACCAAATTGAAAGAGAACAAGTAGAGCTGTAGTAAGCGTGAAATCACGACAGACAGACATATATTTTCGCTCTCATATTAATATTAGAATATAACAGAAAATAAAATAATATATCTAATTCTTTAATATACGAGAATCATTATCTCGGCTCGACATAGCTAAGCGGAATACCTCGATACGAAGGATGCAGGCCGCTTCCAACCAAAATAACTGGAAATTTTTGAGGGAGGCTTATTCTAGAGGTGGATGTTCTATGGCTTAAATCATAATGATGGATAAAGTTGGTATTGCGAGTGCTAAATTCAAAGCCAAATTCAAAACATTCATTTCCTTTTAAGCACAGGGCATATCACAGTTTATTAAACTATTTTCTTAATATAGAGGTAAAACTTAATGTTTTGAACAGCAGCGATACAAATTTTATGAAAAACACAACCCGATAAAAACATATGAACCTTCACATTTCCTGTTACGTAACCGATAAGCTTCTTTATCAAATCTTACCCTTTTAAGGTTCTTATGGATCCCTCCAAGGGTTCTGTGATAACCGCAGCTTTGAGTATTTGCATTCCTCAGAATATAATAGTATTTTATTTGGAAATAAGTAAATATGTATATGTGTACATAATGGAGATCGTAAAGGAAAGAAGGATTAATTTCATCATCACCCTATTAACGTTCCCACTGCTGGGACACAGGGTCTTCTCTCTTGACGAGAGAGATTAGGCCTTAATTCACCACGCTGGCCAAGTGCGGGTTGGTGAATGTCACATGCCCTTCAAACTCATTTTTAAAGTTCTCAGAACATGCCGGTTTCCTCACGATGTTTGCCTTCACCGTTAAAGCACGTGTTTAAAGCGCACATAAATTTCTCAAGAAGAAAAATGCAGAGGTGCGTGGCGGGGTTTGAACCCACGACCTTCGGAATGAAAGTCGAGTGTCCTCCCACTTAGCCAACACGGCTTTTTTCGGGTACTAGATATCAAATATAATTTATTAATATGTGTAAATTGGACATAATTACCTAACAATAAATTAATAAATAATTAATAACAACAAAATAATCAAATATTAGGTGAAGTTAATTCCTCACATAGTAACAGAAACAAGACTTTGAAATGATCCGTTGAAGAGAATCTGCAGGTTCATTGCCTGAGCCATCGGAATGGAACGAAGAACGCCGTTGAACCACCAACCAACCAAGCCAAGGAAATGTTGCAGACCGACGGTAGAACGACGTTATTAACGCCAATGAAAATCATTTAAACCCAATGTTTAATTTAGTTTCGTATCTGTCTGGAAGAAAAACACATGCTGTGCCGACCCCACATAGTATAGGACAAAGACAGGTGTCTGTCGTTCTCGAGATTCTGGCATCATTCATTCAAATCCCCCAATGGCCATTTTCCTGGAATGCTTCGTTCGATCTAAATTTAATGTGACCTAGAACTCTTCTGTCAACACCATAAAGATTATCTGTAAATTTCGTAAAAAAATAAAGCTCGGGTTCCACAACATAGATTTATGAAGAAGCAGCTACGACTTTTTCAAATAATTCTTACATCAACCTGTTTTTATGTTAAGAAAATTTGACATACATAATGACAAGATAATAAATAATTAGAGAAGTACAAGAGAGATAAATAATTCTCAAATTGTGAAGTGAGCAATCGTTAGCTCACTGAGCAACAAAACCTTTAAAATGTTCAACATTATTTAATCAATCTTTCTTAGGTATAAATAAAAATATAAATGAATATAAAAATATTAGAAATATTAATGAATTATACTTAATTTTTATACTTATACTGCTCGTCTGCAACGAACAGAGGCTATACCGAAAATTAACTGGCTGATTCTGTTCTCTAAATGCGAAAGAGTTGTATGGACATGTTGGAAGAATTATTTTATTTACTTTTCATTGAAATTTCCTTTATAATTATACTTTATTAGCTGACCCGCCAAACATATTTTAATCCATACACATTTGAATCGTGAATATAAACAGACGACGAACTTGGAATCCTTCAGGAAGGCAAAAGTCACTTGATTGCCTTGTTTTCTAGAAGGAAACGGTAGACGTACGGCCAAGTGAATTTTCCCGAAGCTTAATTAACTTTTAGCGAATAAAAAAAAAACTATCCTACATTTATTAAAAGGATTTAAAAATATAATTAATAAAAAAAAACTTTTTTTTTATTATTTTATTTTTTAGTAACCTTAAAAATAACGTACAAACCAAATAATGAGTCACCAAATTTAATGAAGTAGTTTGAAAATTATGCGCGTACATTAATACATACATTTGTTTTTGTACTGTTCCGTCGTCAAATGGCAAAAAAACGGAAACAAAGAAGACTAAAAAGATATTATTATAAAAGATAGATATGATTTTGAAATTATTTACATGTATTATTTATGAAAAATGTATCCTGCGGTTAGACAGCATCACTCTTATAATATTAAAAACTGATGTATTTTTATAATCACCACTATCGTTTTTGTATAATAAACTTAATTTTACTTAAATATAATATTACAGTACCAAAAGTTAAAATACTAATTGGAAGAATTTTCGAAGAAATTTCAAGCTTAACAAGATAAAATAATTGGTCACCTCCAATTACTTTAAATGAATCAACTTGAATTAGATTGAGCATTAGCATTCCGACAATTATTAAAAGAATTTTAAGTAATACATAATGTAACTATTTGTTACATGTTGAAACACGTAGCACACTTTTTTTTTTAAACTTATCACCATGTATATACTTATGTTTTATGCAAATAAATGATTCTTATTCATATTCTTACATTGTTTCAATGACTACTTTTGAAAAGCACTAAGGAAAGAGCCAGCCACAAACTAACATCACTGATAAAACTTAACAATTCTTATTATTTTTCTAAGACACAAAACATACCTGGAAGAGATCGCTCCTAAGCCATAAGGCCGCCCTTTGTACTTCTTCCTCATTTGTGATTTTTGTAACTATTGTTTTGTTATGGTGTACAATAAAGTGTTTTGAGTATTGTAAAGGAAATAAAAAAAAACCTACATCTGTGATTAAACTTAACAAATTTTATTATTTTTCAAAGACACACACTTAACACTGAATATACAAACAACATAAGCAAGGTTTATCATTTTGAAAAATCCTACGGGTTTTAGAAATATATTCTAGGCTTATCCACACAATTCTTAACTTCAATAATATAGATCACTGCAGAGGCAAAGTTTACAAAACAATATAAATAATAGTACTTCTAACAATCGGCGTTAGTAATCGCGATACCGTGCTGTCACCTCACAGACACCTATGCCTCTATAATGTACCCCAAAATTATATACATCAGTGCAATTTTTATAACTATCAACGGACTGTGTATTGATAATAGTGAAAATAAACGAGAAATCCACAATAAAAAAGTTTCTGATTGGGAAATTTTTAAGAACAAACATGTCAGTGAGTTGGGAGAACATATAACAGTAAAGAAAAAAGTTAAGAAAAGATTAGCCTCACCACTTAATTACAATTTAGTACCAGCGGCTGAAGAAAATGAAGATTTCTTCGATAAAGGCGGTGATGATAATAATAATGATGACAATTACGAGAGAAAGGACTGGTCGGATTTAAATCGGGATGCAATAGGAGGTAAAATTGAAAAGCCTGCAATAAATACCAAAGAATTATCTGATATTGAAGGCATCAATGTTTTAAAAACACAAAAAGATTTTTATGACTCTCCTACCCACACGCCTAAAACTGTAGTAAAAAATGAAGTACCGACATTTGATGGGGATGAAGAAGAAGATAAAATAAAATATACCAAAAATGGTAAAGAAATTAATCCAATTATTGGTATTTATACAACAACAGAAAAAAATATTCAAGCTAAACGGAAGAAACCAAAAGCAAATGATGATTTCAATGAATATTATGACACAGTTGAAAAATTAAAGCCACAAAAAAACCCAGCTGCAGTCAAAACAACATCAGACAGTAAAAAGGCGAAAAGTAATGAGGATATTAATGATTATTATGATAGTCAAGAAAAAGTAAAGACAGATGAAGAAAGAATTAAAGAAGACAGTGAAAACGAAGTTAAGAAATCCAAAATTTTAGACTCTGTAGACGAACTTAAAGAAAGACATGCGCTTGAATCGAAAACCATATCAGAGAAATTTAAAGAAGAAGAACTGCAGCGTGAAGAATTTGAAAGAAATAATGCCCAAACATATTCTAGAGATAAATATCACTATCCTCCACAACACAGGGTGAAGTCAGTCGTAGATTATGAGGACTATGAAGAACGCCATTTCCCTGATAAATACAAACCAAGCAAAATAAAAAAGCCCACTACGGTCAAAACAACCAGTACAACTAAGACAACAATGTCTCCTAAAACGGCAAATCGCAAAATGTCGGTATTTAAAACGCCACAGTTGTTCCTGAGTTATGACGACGAAACAGACGAGACTTCTGGTTCAATAGTTACTACAGCTAAATCATTAACCGAACCGGATGATGAGAGAATATCCCTCGTACCAGAAGATAATAAAGAAGGTGAGCCCACACTTTTCTTACCAAAAAAGATAAAGACAAGGAAACGAAAGAGGCCCAGTGAGGAAGATATTGTCAGAAAAGTAACAGCAGCTAAAGAATATACCACTACAGACGACCCAATAATTATGTACACAGAAACGTACCCAACAGAAGTGACAACAGAAATACCTTACGAAAAAACAACAGATGTTTTCACAGATAACATGAATACAGAAGTCGTTAGAGAACTAGATATGGCCGGGATAGGTTCAGATATGCACAGTGTTACTGCAAATGATAATGATGATGAAAATTATACTTCAATAGGAGAGACATATGAAGAATCAACGGATACAGAGATGACAACTCGTAGATTAGATTTGGTTCTTGAGGTTCGAGAGGATCTATCCCCGGAGTCATCAGATCATCAAAGTAAAGCGGTCCACAATAAAGAATGTAAGTACCTCTAAAATTCATATATCAGATAAGATTTTTAGAAGATTATGATTCTTGAAAAATATATGATATTATTATATAACAGACTCATATTTTGTCATCAGAATCCTAAAAAAAAACAAAAATTTTATAGGATTTGGTACCTAAGTATTGTTTCTCTATTTATTTTAATACCAAATTTATCTGGAAGGTTTTTTTTTTAATCATACATGATATAACTTATTCATTTCATAGCAATAAAATAGTTTCTCTTCGGTTCAACTGTTACAAATAGTGTTGAAAACACCTTAATTCAGTTACGTTATGTTAATTTATTTTTGGTTACAATTTCCAGCTAATATAGTGCAGTATTTAGGTAGTTAGCTTTATTTCACATAAAAGTCACATATTAAAAAAAACCACGTTTGCTGTACTGTATCTAAACTCATATTCATCATCAAAGATATTTAAATCAAATCCATCAAAATTGTTTACGTAATTATTTGTCGAGGAGGGAAATCTTTAAAGAATTTACATAATTATATCTAACCATAAGTTTTACATGGCTTTGAGTTACATTATTATGAAACCCCATAAAAGATCCGCCATTTTGAAAATCGTGATGTTGCGATGTTGAGAATAAGTTCTAACGAACAAAATGAGTAAAAGAAAGTTATTTGGATTACAGAGATATTTGGGTATGAAAAGTATAAAAAAAATGTAAAACAAATTATGTATAATATATATATCCATCCCAGAAACCATACTACTTAGAGGTTGGGCTCCTTAGTACTTATTCTTTATTAGAATTTACATGTCGATGCGTTTCATCATCTTCATCATCACATCACCCTGTTAACGTTCCCACTTCTTGGACACAGGGACTTCTCAATTGGCGACAGAGTTTAGGCCTTTATTCAGCACGCTGGCCAAGTGCGGGTTAATGCCACACGTCCTTCAAAGTTCTCGGAACATGCCGGTTTCCTCACGATGTTTGCCTTCACCACGATAAAGCACGTGTTTAAAGCGGCCATAAATTTCTCTTGCATGTCAAGTTTTGAACCCACGACCTTCGCAATGGAAGTCGAGTGTCCACTTAGCCAACATGGCTTTTTCATCACTGGATGCTAAATCAGGGTTTTTTCAAAATAGCGGCCTTAGGTATGCCAAAATGTTGGATACACAACAAAAAATATAAAATTTAGAGACATATTACGTTAATGGTCGAAGTCTGGATATGACGTCACTATTCATAACCCAAAACATCACCAATGTATTGTACCGTTATCTTGAATAGTAACCCTTCAAAGATATCACAAATTATTTACAAGACTTGCCCAAACCGGTTTTATTTTGCATCTCTACCCAAAACTCACGCGATATTGAATTATGAGTCGTATTCCGGTAACTAAAGGTTGGTAATAAAGTGAATGTGGAGTTTTGCAGAATTGCGTGGTATCCTAATTTGCTTGACGTGTTTGATGAAGGTGTTTCAATACAATTCCGAATACAAAATGAAAATAAACTCTTCAAATATTGAAGGTATTCAATTTTCTGTAAATGTATTTCGGTAGGAATACGTATTTGTGCTTAAATAAACTACTTAATGATAATTTTTCTTGCATATTTAACGCGTCAAATAATATTACACTATTTTCTGATAAGGGTTTGTTTTAATTTTGTAAAATCTTACGAAATTTGAGAAGTTAATAAGGGGTCTCATGTACTGACAGGTGTTATAAATTAAGTGGTCTGCTGTGACAACACCAAAAGTTGCAATGTTCTACTAGGATGTAGTCTCATTGTGTTATTAAATACATACATCATACATATGCACAAATAGGTACTCCACACATTTTTAGTATTACAAGCGGTTTTTTCAGAATTAACCATCTTAAAAAACAATAACAAAATAGACCAGAGCACTGCACCGTATAACTTTAAGTTCTCATCAGCTATCTTACGAAAGAAAATGATCCTCAAAACATGAAGCGTTTAGCGACTCAGATTAATCGAAAGTCATAAATAGACCTCTTGAAATTAATTAGTTAGTGTGCTTAATTATAATTGAATCATAACTCGGCAAATACCAATACTGGCACAAGTGGCCAATAATCGCGGTCAATATTTGTTTATCTGTGGGTAGATAGTTTGTGGAAGATGCTAATACCTATTTATAAAGTACACTTGTGATACTCTGTGGCATTGACCAAATTTTATAGATTTCGGTTTAACAATAACCAAATTTATATAAGCAGTTAAAATAATCATAAGTATGCGCCCAGAGTGGAAAAATATCTCACTTCATTTTATCTTTATTGAGAATAATGTATAGGTTGAGAAAGTGTTCAAAATGAGCTGTGATAATAAATTTTATAAGGGAGCATGTAAACTACATAAGACGATAAAGACTAATTAATGTATTTATGTATAAAGACATACATGCAAAATTACAACTATGTGTGTCAGAAATAGAAAAAGATATTTGACTAGCACTGACCGGTCACTTTTTTGTCCTATTCATAGAAAATTTATTTATTTTGAGAATCTGTTTGTTTTTGTGTCAAATAATTTGTGTATAAATTATACTTATTCCCTTTCCTCTCAATACGCTTCACAGGATTCGAATGATTGATTGAAACACGCCCTACGAGTGTAATCGGATTAATCATTTCCAGTTTTTCCTTATTGTTGAAAACATAAAAAATGGGAATACATTAAGAAATCATACCAAGAGCCCACTTTCAAATTATATACGCAATCAATCAATTTGAAAACTCTCCAAGTAAAAGAAAGTTCAGGATTCTTGCTTCACCCAATTACGTAAGTTAAGAGCTTAGTCACAAAAAGGCAGGTTTTCAGCAAGATCAGCTAATATTGGGAAAGTAAAATTTTAGAATTACTTTTGTTAGCTCTAATCACCAAAATCATCGTTTTACCCGTGGGGCACTAGAAAATTGCAGACTTTCCTTAGAAATTACAATTATCTCGGTTGGAAACAGCCTAAATTGATCTTGAGTTCATTAATATGTGAGCATATCCATGGCTCCAAAAGTTGCTCAGTTGAATAATATAATACATGACGTGCATATTGTATATACCTCTATAATGTATACGTGTATAATACATATATATTTTTTAGATTGTTGCTTCTTCTCTAAACAAATTAAATTTCGTCTTAATAGTATTTTAAGTGTACGAAATATTTCTTGACCAATCATAAATCATATCCTAAGCCCAAATTAAGCAGAGTTTTTACTATGGGTGTTTAGTGTCTGATATAGGTACCTTAAGTTCACTCATGTATATGTTGTATTTTATGTGATTGTGGCAAAATAATGCTTCTTATTCTTCTTAAGTACTTACATAGATATATTTTTTTGTAAATAGATACAGGAAACCACCCAGACCCGAAACTAAAAGTAGATCGCACAAAATCTGGTCCAACAGCAGCAATCGAACCCACAACACTCAACCTGCGCCTCAAACTTTCGCCCACCAAGCCACTGAGCTTATAATAATAATTAATAAACTATTTATTTCAGGCATCTAAGGCCCATATCAACATATATCTTACAGACTAACATACATAAAAATATAAATCTTATAAACTAAACTAAAGTGTCAGCATCGTGGATCATCTGTAACGGCGGTGTCGCCTGCAGTGTAGCGACCGATGAACCGTCGAAACTAAAACTAAATAATACCACCCGGCACCACATTTGATTAGCACCCGGATAGATTACGTAACCAATAACGTAATTCCGTTACGTTACACGTGAAGCCGCAAATTCGAATTTAATTTACGCCATAACACGCTTTCAATACGGTGATTAAATTTCTCGGTTTGGTCTGAATTACTTGACTCAATTTAAACTTTAATAAACTTTAGTTTACTGTTTTTGTAACTATCACTAGACGTGGGGGCATCTGTAAAAATGAAGCACAAGGGCAAAAAAACACATGTTTTCAGGCAATCCACACAACAACATCAGCCCCGTGGTAAGCTCTAAGCTTGTGTAACGGGTACTAGCATCTGATACAGCTAATTTAGTAGCAATACAGATATAGATATTTTTTATTATGTTTTAAAATTTTTGGACGTTAGTCGGCATAAAATTTTGTGGCACTAAAGTACCATTGGACGTTCAAGTGGTTATGTAAAAGATTAAGACAAATCCGTAACCTTCGTACACAGGATTCAAACCTGTATCTCCGGGATAGCGCCCCAAATGCTACCAATTACACCAAAGTGTCAATGACGTGCGTGATAGGTCGAAATTCTTCTGCACTTTGTAATATCGAGTGAAGTCCCGACTAACGATATCTCGTAGAAAATCCAAGGACAATTCTTCTACTTCCATAGCTGAAATTGTAATTCACATTAAATGGAAGCGATGGCGTTTTTGTATCTTATTAATATATATATGATTTTTAATAAGTGATAAACCGCATTTTTAGGTTAAACAATTTTAAATTTTTATGCAGAAAAATATTAAGACATCCGTAACTGCCCGTCCGTTATTTATTACGCACAATAATTATCTATATTACTCGTATATTATTAAACTTTGATTCAGAAATTAGCTCACATTACCATGGAAATAATGTTATTCGACACTTTGTCTATTTAAGAACACTGTCTTGTAAATAAGTATAAGTATAAAAATAATAAAAAATTACGAAAAAAAGGTTAGGGTTAACTAAGACCGAGGGAAAATCCATAAAAGACGGGCGGAGTGAACATTTTTTTTATTGCAGTTTCCTAGTCTATTAAAGTCGACAATGAAACCATTTTAAAACTTAAACTAAACGTCGTTACCGGCAATATATTGACTTTTCTAAGAGGCTCAAGTTACAATGATATCTCTGTGAAGTTTTATTGGATCATATTATAGCTAAGAAATCTATTCTTCTGCCCACAATGTAGGAACTTTATTAATAACTTAGGTAAGGTATGAAACTGGATTGTCTATTAGTTTACAAGATATATTCTAGAGGTTCGAGTTGTTTTAGCAATCATCATACATAACAGCGGTAATAATTTTATTTGTTATGTTTTGTGTCGAAATTACGTAGGAAAAAGTAAATTACCTGGGGCTGTTTCACTAAGTCCGAGTAGCTAGCTAATCAGTAGTTAAAAAGCATGCTCTTTCATTCAGATTACTATTGTGTAACTGATCAAGACAGCTCGTTTTTAGTTTATGCTAGATAAGCCTTAATTTGATTACAATCATGGGGCATGAAGACCTTGAAGGTAAATCGCTTATTCAGACCACATTACGAGACATGAAAAAATCGTTTCACGCACTGCCCCAGCCCGGAGGGTGGTGACAAGCCGCGGCCGAAGCCTTCCACCAGAGACTGTGCTTAGCACCACCCGGAGTTCACTTGTAAGGATTCAGAAGCGGTTAACACTTACAGACGTGAACAGAAAAAAAAGCTCTGTTTATAACCACTGATTAAATACTTGGAACTTTACACGGATATGGTGAAAGACTTCATTAGTGTAGCGCTATATCAGCTCGGTGCCGAAGGTAATCCTACCTTCGACAGAGACTTGCCTACTCAATTATCAAAAACTCTATTGCCTTTGATAATTGACACAACTGTCCTATGAAATCCTGGTATATTTATTTTATCAAGTGCGATCTTTTTGGACTACCTACAAAAAACGGTCTAACACTATCATTTACAACCACGTAACGCGGCTAACCACCTAATAAATATCTGTAATAGGAAATAAACTTCCCAACCGCAGACAATTGTCGTAAATAACTTCAAATGATCTCACATAGGACTGGATTTATTATTTACTTTATCTATTTTCGATAATGTTCGTTAAGAAATATATATTGGGTAGTACAAATTATTGGATGCGTTACAGACATAAAGGCGTTTTTTTATTGCCAAATACCGAATTGCTGACTTATGCTATCTTATGAATTTAGCGAACGGAACGGTGGACTGTCCAGAGCTGTTAGAGCTGATTGGTCTGTCTGATTCGTAAGCCTAAGCTCTTGTATGAACCACTGGTGAGGACGAACTACAGGCAGAACTCTTTCATCTTAAGGGCATGCAAATCATTCAATAACATTCAAGCAAATACTATGTTTATTGATGGCAACGATGAAGTAGATTTAGATTTATTTAATACCTCAACCAAGCGTCTTAAACACTGGTTGAGTAGTTTTTTCTTTGCGTAAGTATTTATTGTAACTAAGTTTGTATTTTAAACCAAATGTGCTGTCTTTTTCCTTATTCGACTGTTTTATGTAACTAGTAACTTCTTCTTATAGCTGTGGAAACTTATAATTAGCCGTTAGTTTAACATTGTGTTTAGTATTTAGTTACCTAGCTGTTAGTTTTCCAAAAATTATAAAATAAAATAATAGACGATAGACGGTACGATTTTCATACAATTTACGGTCAGTTAGACTTAACCCGTAGACTCGTATTCAAGATGAGTTTTTGCTTGTTTAAAAACTGATAAGCTATGTTGTTCTATTCGCTTCACAACACAATGTTAAACATTGAAACGAACTGTGAAGACATTGTTTTTCCTTGATAATTTTTGTTTAAAAAAAATTCTTTTTAATAATTTTGATTTGACCTGTCCATGTACTTCTAAGGAAATAAACGTTTTGACTTTGACTTTCGCAAGGCCATCGGCGGCGTTACGATATCTTATCTACACATATTTGATTCAAAGAAATGTCGAAAATCGTTTATCATAATAAGAAATATCTATCCGAATCGTTCCTAGAAATTTTATTCATGAATAACCCGTATTGATCTTACAATCTCCATTTTTATGAAAACTTTTGGGTTTTCGCCATTTGCCCAAGAGCTTCCTAGTTGAGGGGTTAAAAACACTTTGATTTGGATTTGTATTAATTGATTGTCGAAAAAAAAGAAGAAATTTAATACCTTAAAAAATAACCTTAATTAAATAATTATTAATTAAACCTTAATTAAATAATTATTAATTAAACCTAGTTTTCAGAATAAATTGCGTCAGCTCTGTTGACCTATAGATGAAGATACTGAAGTAGATATAGTGAAAACTATTCTATAACAGTGAAAGTATCATCCTCGACCCTTCCCCCCATCGCATAGAAGTATTTGCTAAGCTACAAAGCGTGGATTCATAAGATTGTATAATCCTCGGACACAGTGAACTGCGTGATGACTGGTTAATGTCACCGCTCCTCGCAGCGCTGAGATTAGATTTGAGGTTGGACGGGACATAGTATACAAATATTCAGATGTCCAATTTGATAGAATTTCGAATTTTCCAGAAACAAATAAAATGTCAATAAATTAAAAGTTTAAAAACATGACACTGGGAAACGATTGCTTCCAGCCGAGCCTTGTAGATTATTGTGCTTGTTAGGGTTCCGTAGCCAAATGGCAAAAAAACGGAACGCATAAAGATTCTTAATTTCTGTCTCCCTGTCTGTCCATGTCACAGCCACTTTTTCCAAAGCTATAAGAACTATATTGTTGGAACTTGGTAATTAGATTTATTCTGTGAACCGCATTAGGATTTTCCCAAAAAGCTAGAAAAAAATAAAAACTTTTTGGGGTACTCCCCAACTAAGAACTGGAACTAAAATCCAACTCGTATGAGTAGTGTATCTAGGGATAGGTCTTCAAAAATGATATTGAAGTTTCTAAAATCATTTTTATTTAAACTGAATTGTTTGCACCACAGACAATTCCAAAGT
Source organism: Gymnoscelis rufifasciata (assembly GCA_929108375.1). Lineage (NCBI taxonomy): Eukaryota > Metazoa > Arthropoda > Insecta > Lepidoptera > Geometridae > Gymnoscelis > Gymnoscelis rufifasciata. Next base: position 1,133,080 of record OV815322.1, on the reverse strand, counting down.
GATAAAATGTGTGTGTGTGTGTGTGTATACATAACTTCTTAAATAAGAAAATGATACATCTGAATAAAATATATGATCTACATCACCATGAAAACAACCAACGAAAATTGGTTTAAACCACCTTTAGTTGGGCTATCATAAGTGAGGTCAGTAATTGTATGAGTTACTACTATGGCAAGGCGCAAGGAACCCTAGATATAAAACCAGCTCATACTTTAAAGTTTTTAAATTTTGAGAGTTATATAAAATCGTTGGCGAGATATTGGATATTTTAGGCACAAGTTTCTAGGTCTAGACGTTATTTGCATAACGGTATAAAAGCTTATCATTATAAGCTTCACTTAAGCGTTTTAACATAATAATGTCCTAAGTAAATTAATTTAATTTGTAATATTGTTGTGTTGAATCAGCTGCGACAAACATAATAAATTTTATCTGTTTACACGCTCCTTAAATTCAAAACGACCACATCTGAAAATACGTCTTTTTTCAAGGTTACCTCACTTCTTAGGTTAAACTATTTTTTGCAGGACAAGCTTATGAAAGATAAAAAAGAACTATATAAAGTTGTCATAATATTATATACCTACATGTTTTGTGTAAGTATAATATTTTATACACAAACTGTATAATCAGAAGACGCATAATTTTATGATGTATCAACCTATATGAAATAAACGCAAATAAGTCCCTATTGAATTACTAGTTCTATTCTCTATTTGGTCTAAGTGTTTAATATGTATAATAAAAAAATATGCATACAAGTAACACAAGCTTATGGCTTACCACCGGGCTAGATGTTGGATTGCCTGGAAATTTTGATTTATTTTTATGATTTTTGTAATTTTTTTGACGTTTCTAAGATTTGTAAAATCAAACAAGCATCTTGTATATTTTCCACAATTTTGTGTAGACAGCACAATAAGATTGTTCTTCTGCCATTAGATACAAGATACAAAATCATTTATTTCCATTGTTTGGTTTTACAAATCTAAGAAAAGTAAAAAAAAATACAAAAAACAAAATAAAAATGAAATAAACATAGGTGCTTAAAGATAAATAGGAAATGAATTTATCATATCTGGTCGCTTCGCTTTTTTTACACTAGAGCAATGAAGCGATTAGATACTCTAGCTCATTTTTGTATTGAAACTTTACAATAATTATTTGTTAGTGTTTATCATTCCCTCCACTTTGAGAGTAATATATCGAAGTATTTGAGACTCTGTATAATGTATACTATGTATTGATTGTCTGCCGTCACCTACAGACGAGCACAATCCCGGCGCCAATCGTCCGACTAGAAATTACCTTATACCACTTATACGAATCAGACATGATAATTTTTAAATACGATTAGATTGCGATGACTGTACAGTGAGATCACTGTGTCTGTGATTAGTTTGTAAAATGAAATGAAATACATTTCTTATGGAACATAAACAAACAACAGCACAGCAGACAGCACAAACAAACAGACACAAGAAAAATAACTTAAAAACCACAAACAGATAATTAGCTGCCAGGCTGTGCAAAAAATTTGTGTGCGTGGGTTTTCATTGTGCGAAAAGTACTAATTGTTTTTGTTTTGGTGAAAGTAGGTATGAGACAATTAAATTGTCGTCTCTTTAAGGTATGGTATCCATGTGATCGAATATTTAAATATACATTTTTTTATAGAAAATCTTAAAAGTTAAATATTTTTATTTGACAAATAAATTACATGACTATGTAAAAGTTTGTAATTTTTTTTCATTCTTCTCACGGATTTGTTGCCATAATCTACAATAATAGTAAAAAATACGAAAAACTTCTACAATACTACCATAATTTTCCCACCAGTAGTCCTACCACGAGTTGCCAATTACGACTGCTGGAGATTTCCCAAGCATTTGACAGATGTTTCACAAATACAATACTATTTGTATCTGTCAAATGAAAGGGATAACAACACGTTGCATTCTCCAACAGTCGTAAGTGGCAACTCGTGATAGGGCTACAGTTCTTAATGTGGGCTCATAAACTACCATTGTCACACCGACAGCGACTAAAGGTCATTTTTTTGTCATAGCGATTGTTTGTTTTATTTTAGGGCATGTCTAATTCCCCGGGCGGAGGCTTGTCTAAGCAATTACCAGCTGTAAAATAATTAATTAACGTCTATTCATCGAAAGTGGAAAAGAGAAAGCGCGTTTTTATTAATTTTACGCGTGTTAGGTTAAGATTTGCAGAAAGAAATGTTATGTAAAATGGTGATTATGTCATTGTTCGGTATTTTATTTTTTATATCTGGTCTGAGATGGATTTGTGAGTACAGTCAGCGACGAATTAATATAAGCGTCTCAAATTGAATGAATTTATTTATTGTTTCAGAAACTTTAGTCTATTTAGGTATACAACATCTTCATAATTTAAGACTTTTCATGTAAACAAAGGCGTTTACTCACCGAAACAAAGCTTTATGAAATATGGTTTTTAAAATTGGTCAAAACTAAATTATTTTAATATTTATAATACAGAATATTTTTTGAATAATTGGTAGAAAAATAAAAGTGATACAAGTCGTAAATAGCAGAGGTGCGATACTTTTCGTTGGTTTTCATTTAAATATTCAGTAAAACAACTACCTTTTCGGTAGTTGTTTTACTGACTATAAAAAGTTTAAATATAGACTGTTAAAAAGTTCAAATAACCTAAGTAATTGTAATATTGAAACAAAAGGCAATGCGACTCGGGCAGAAATATAGCGGAAAGTTGTAACTAAAAAAATAAATAAATATTTCCGGACTACTCACACAGCATCACCTAACCCCAAACTAAGCAGAGCTTGTACAAAGGTTTCAATGTTCTCATATTAAAGTTATTATATAATATATTTATACAGTAGTCGTTACTAATAGCTTACCCAATCTGAATACAAACCACAACTGCGAGGGGTAACCAGTAACCAGTTAGCGACGCATACTGTCAACGGGGAAATAACATAGGAGGAGATGGTTAGAAAGATAATATTTTTTATCTTTCTAACCGACTACCCCTTGATTGGAAAGTAAGATTTAAAATGGAGCAGTTTAGTAACCTATTTAATATTTCTGGATGTCACTTTTTTTACCTGAAAACATTGACATCTAATAACATTTCTTTGTTTACATATAGATTCTCAAATTGTAAAACACCATGTAGTCATATCGAGCACTTTGCGAGCTTATATCAATATGAAACAATTAAATAGTAATAAGATATTTTGACTACTTTGGGCGATTAAAATATTAAGATGACTCGAACTGCTTATATTAATTTGGTTTTGTGTTTTTCAGATTATTTTGAAAACTCTAAATATATCAATTTACCGCTGATTGTACCTACAACAATGTTGCAACAATAGATTAATTTGATTAGTTCGTCCGCTTTTACAACCTTTTCATAAACAAACAACGTATGACATGTTAATTATTATTAATCACCATTTTAGCCATGGAACAGCCAAAAATGGTGATACTTCCTCTAAAATATAAGAGGGTTTGCAATGGGTGTTTTTAAGGCTCCGTAGCCAAATGGTAAACAGCCCTCTAAAGATTCGTCATGTCTGTCTGTTTAATTTCCTTCTTTAATATTTACTTACCTACAGGAAAAATATCTTTAAAATTGAATAATTCTGATTATATTTATATTTTTTTCAAAATACATATTATATGTAATATAGTTTAACCTAAGGCTCATCACTAATCATTAAGATTTCGAGTTGTGTTCTAGTTATTTTTTTCATGTGAATTCTGTTAATTTGTCTTAGCCCAGATTTCACCAGATTGACATTAAATTAACATTTTTCAAATCGGTGCACAAGGTTCAATAAAAATCGATTTGAAGCATAAAATGGTGAAATTAGGGCTTAAAATTGCTCGGTGTAGGAACTTAAAAAAAACTCTAATTCATGTGACAAGGAAATAGAGTTTGCAAGGTGTGAGTGACAAAGTATAAGCTCTCTTTATTTTACGCAAGTGGCTATTCTCACACGTGCCCTTTTAACGAGATTTTCTTTACATTTCGTCCTAAGCAAGCATTGCCATGTGGCTTACCGAGATAAAATATGACTAAGTCGATTGACTTTCACAACTTTGTTTTGATAAATTTAGTTTTTAGTCAGATTTCTTGTGAATCTTTATAGTACCTGGATTATTTATAAAAAGAGTTTGAGTTGTCTTCTCTTTAGTATTATCTTTTATTAAATAGCTTTATGGAGAAATTCTCCATCTCTAGAAATGCGACTTAATCTATAAATTATTTTATATTTCCGGACAATCCACACAACAACATTTCGTCACGTTGTAAGCTCAAAGCTTGTGTTACGGGTACTATACATCTGATATACATAATAAATAATAGACATATCTATTATTTATTATACATACAAACATACAAGGACCATGGAAAAAGTGCTTGCAGAACATACAAACAGTTGACCCCCGGCAAGACTCGAACCCGCTACCTCTTGCGCCGCAAGCGGACCACTGGCCACCGCGCCACTGAGGCAATTAAATTATTATGCCTTTTCATTAAAAGTAGTAAATGAAATACTTGCTAAACACTGACTGATTTGTATCAATTAATGATATTTATTTACCATACCTGGTGATTTTTTTTACAGAGCTGTACATTTACCTAATTTAATAGAGAGAGAGATTAATTAAAACTTAGATCACAATAAAATTTAACTGCATTGTTCACTTGCCATTTTCGTATGACGCTGCGTCAATTTTCGGATATGAAGCGCAGTTGTGTCCGGGATATTAAGCGGAAATGGACATAACTCAGCAACACAGCTTATTTCAGTATTTACATCGTATGAGACACGATTGTTGCGATTTACGGGTTTTGAATGTGATTCATGATTATATACTCTGTACCAAATTTATTAATTATTGTTTTTTTTTAAAGGAATAAATGAGTAAGAGAATATCGTAAATAGATGGACAATAATTTATTGCCTAAAGCACAATTATATAGACAGTACAAACTAACACAAAGTAAACAGAAACATGGATCGTTCAGTAAACAATCTTCGATACTTATTTTTATAGCCCTTCTTCTGTTTAACTTTCTGCTCGGAATAAACTGAGCAGATTTCTGTGCGGTTTTCAGCAATAGGTAGAGTGTTTCATGAGGAAGGTTTTGCTATCTTAATATTATATAATTTAATAATAATTGTAACGTACATTTAACGTTTAAGTTACGCATAAACAGGCAGTAGATTGTTTGCAAGACTAAATTGAAAAAAAATTAAGTAGTAAAAAAGTTATATTAAACACATAATATATAAACAACGCTCAAAAGAACCGACTTCACCGACTTAAAAGTAATAAAGTCTATCTATCAATGATTAATTTATAATGCAGTTACAAAATTATTGTTCTGTTTGGTGTCGATTTCAAATAAAACAATAACTTTGTATCCGCCTTTTTCAATATTACTCGAGAACTACTCAACCAATTTGTATTTGCTATATGTTATTAATTTAAATGGGACCAACTTGCGAGCAACCAACAGCTTTCATTAAAACAAAAGTTTTAAAATCCGTTTATATTATTATCGAAGGAAATACCTATCGGTAAACATAAATAAAAAAATATATTATAACAATGAATTGAGAAACTCCACCATTTTTGATGTCGGTTAAAACGATGACATCTACTGAGTTTTCCTTGATGAAAATGACAGCAGATAACATTTTAGCAGGGATGAGCCAACTGCCCGGCGCCAAGCATCCGTAAAATTAACAGATAAGATTGATATCAAATGAGGTTTCCGCAAGAAATGTATCGAAATTTTCGATCCGAAGGTATTCCCTTGGCTTCGCTCGCATTATGTACTAATGTACTAAGCTTTCCGCGTCACGCTTTTAATTTATTTATCCATTAGAATTTGACAATTTTTTACTAAATCTTCACAAATTTTCTAGAAGATCGCCGGTAAAAACACTCCCAGCGCATGTACACCGGGGCTATGCAGGGTTTTATAAAATTCCCGCGATAATAAGTACCTAGCTTATCTTTTTCCTCGATAAATAAGCTATCTAACCGAGAAATAATTATTCAAATCGGAGCAATAGTTCCTGGGGTAGCGTTAAAACAAACGCACAATCAAACTATAAAATTTTATAATATTAGTATAGAGGTATAATGGATATGGACGTACAATAAAGTATTAAACTAAAATTAGTATGTGTTTAACACTTTTTAGGGTTTCGTACCCAAAGACTTAAACGGGACCATATTACTAAGACTACGCCGACTGCCTGATTAAGCGTTGAAATTTTGAGTGAAGGTGTATTTCTATTGCCGCGATGACAACAAATAATAAATTTATTTAAAGGGATTTACAAACTTGATGATTTTAAAAAGTAAAGCAAAGTTGCTCGCGGTCGGTGGGGTCACCCATCCAAGTACCTTCGCAATAGCTTTCTTCCTTCTTCAGCTGACTGCTTCACTCGAATCTTCCTTTATGAACTTTTCTAATTTATTTATATGGTTTCAATGACAAATAAAAATAAAGTTTTAAAACTAAACCCCTACTAATAAAATACGCTCTGAGAAGTACGAAACAAGAAAATAGTCTCCATATAGAATAGCCGTGGTCGGGTAGCATCATCATCATCATCCTGCCCTTGTCCCACACTATGTGGGGTCGGCACATCATGTATTTTTCTTCCATTTGCCTCTATCACCCGTCATCTTAACACTCACTCCTTTCTTACACACATCTTCTATCACACAGTCCATCCATCTTTTCTTTGGCCTCCCTCTTCTCACGTATTCCTCCACATTCATATCTAACGCTCTTCTCGTAACATGACTTTCTTTGGTCGGGTATAAAAAAGTTTATAAAATTAAATGATACGGAACACTCGGTGTATGACACCATCTCATACGTATCGAACTAATTCCCACTACAAATAAGACTCAATTGAAATTGCGCGATAAGAATTTGTTATGGCTAAGCAGTCTAGTCAGAGTCTGACTAAATACCATTAGAAATAATAATAGGATTATTAAGCTTGACAGAATTAGGTAAACAAGATTAATGCGCCCTCTTGAAAGTCATACTATACTATTTGAGGCCTTTTAAAAGTTAACTTCTCAATCCAATATTGATTAATTTGAAACAGGAGTGCTTGCGATGAATAGTTATTTGTTATTAAAAAGTCCAAAGTTGTTTCTTAACTGAGTGCTCAATTTTGATGGCCGAGCAAGCAAAGGACACTAAAATTTTCAAAACTAAATCAAAGGAGTAAAGAAAAAAAAAATGTACACTAGTTACATTTTTCACAATATTCATATTGTTCATTTAGCATAATTTTTCATCCCTCACCGAGGAAATTACATATTTTTTCAAATTTAACTTGTAATAAATAGGTGAAACCTCAGAGCAAGAAACTTGTTCACTTATTTTGTAGGTGCAAAATTAACCCAAAGAGGTTCCGAGTATGAGGCTTTCAAAGTTTAAAAATAGTTCTATGATAAATTTGCACCAAAGAGGTAGAAGTAAATAGGTTTAATGAGTTTTTTAACTCTGTGCAGACTTTGTTCTTAATTCAAATTTACTTATCCTATGGCCAGAGGCAAAAATACTCTTCCCAAGAATGGAGAATGAAAATTTAAAGTACTGATTATAAACTCTCTGTATATTCTTAAGTTCGGTTGGGGTTTTAAAATTGAAAACTGGTGAAATACGGGTGTTTTTGAATTTCCCGATATTTCGATGCTGTTGCAAGCGCCATGTGATGATCATCAGATTTGAAAGCTTTATCAAAACACGAATTGGGACCAATTTATAAAAAACCTAAATGCACTTTAATTTTTATGAAAATAACCACCCAACATTTCTTGTCGAAAGTCACAGTTTTTCGTCAACATTTTTTGTCTGACGATTCATCTAAATGGGGTCTGAATTGCCCGCGCTATCAGATTGATAGATTTCCTAACAGATTGCTTATCCATTTGTTTTTTTTTCAGCGGGTGGGGGGCGAGCTCACGAGTCAGAAGATTCAGAATACCACAGCGAGAAGGGCAAGAAAGGATTTCAGGTAATGTTCAAGTTAATATAAAAACTCGGTTATATTTATGAAGACAAATGCTCCGTTCCTAAGTGGAGCCCTTGTGCGTGTTGCCCCAACCTAACTTTGGGGGCGCCACCCTAACGGAACACCGATGCTAACGCGTTGGGTTCGGTTAGGACGCCGCACCGCCTTGGTTGAGACGCCTTCTGCGTCCGCCACAGTCCGGTAACGCTGTCATGGCCATTCATATGCGGTCAACAGCATTAAAAGTCATTCGAGAAAAAAAGTAGAAAAATCTGATTGTCTCAAACAATTTTATTTTATTTTATTTTTATTTTATTTTTATTTAATAGGTTCCCGAAATAGTTTATACAGTTATTTAAGTCATTAGTTACCGACTATTGTGGTTTGTCACCGAATTCATAAATAGAGGTTAAAACAACGTTTGCTAATAAACATAATCCATAAACCATAACTAGTGCTAAATCTGTCTGAAAACAGATCAATAAAAAGCTCGCTTTTCACCCTTGTTTATCTCTGCAATAGTCCAAAATAAGGCATATTAGCCTTATTTTATAGGCGTTTTTAAAATTATTAATTTAATTAAAATTAATATTTTAATTATTTTATTTCAAACAATACACACACCGCGTTGCCAAAAAATTTGTTGCAAAAGCCGTGTTGGCTAAGTGGGAGGACACTCGACTTTCATTCCGAAGGTCGTGGGTTCAAACCCCGCCACGCACCTCTGGATTTTTCTTCTTGAGAAATTTATGTGCGCTTTAAACACGTGCTTTAACGGTGAAGGCAAACATCGTGAGGAAACCGGCATGTTCTGAGAACTTTAAAAGAGTTTGAAGGACATGTGACATTCACCAACCCGCACTTGGCCAGCGTGGTGAATTAAGGCCTAATCTCTCTCGTCAAGAGAGAAGTCCCTGTGTCCCAGCAGTGGGAACGTTAATAGGGTGATGATGATGACACACCGCGTAATGCCAAGTTCTAATATTTTTCTAAACTGGTAACTCTATATTTTTCCATTCTTAACTAATCTTTTAAAATTCATAATTAACAACGTTATTGTTTAGATAAATTCATTCACAGTACGCCAGTATAATTTGCCCAAATGATATATGCATCCATTATCGATAACGTTCATAATTGTTTATGGTCACTTTATCATTTTATTGGTGTCATCGCGTATCGCTGGATATATGCCATATTTCCAGCGGCCTGCGTTGTATCAGATTATTTTGCCACTTTTTCACAATTAAGCATAACCGTGGTAGAAGCCATATTTTTTGACAGTGGATTTTCATCTAGAATTTATAATAAAAATAGTTATTCCGTTTGTTTTTTTATTTATTTTCGTTTAGGATATTCGTTGTTTTTTAAAACTCTCTAAATTTATATATTGCTTAGAAAGATACACAAAAAAAAAACAAAAATCTCCATTGGGAACAGGAATTACATGGTACACGACATCAGCAAAAGTAAAAAAAAATGCATAGATGTGTCAGTGCTCATTCAATGACATCCAATGACAATCATGAGGTTTAGTTCCTTGTTATAGGACTTAAAAAAAAACTAACGCAAAATGGCGTTCAACTGAGAAATATCTTTTTCACTTAATAGTTTTATTTAACTCGAAACTGGCAAATTGTTGCTTCAAGCGCAAAGCCCAATTTCAAGAAACTGAACTGAACTAAGACTTCATATTTAATAATATTAAAACACAAAAGAAATAAAAGGCATATTTAAATATTACATTGTTGTTCATTAAGTTAGAACTTTGTTTGTTTTTTATTGAGTAGTCCAAAAGGACATTTTACTAAATTATCATAAGAAACGGGTAGTTTTTGAGTTATCTTCAATATCCATCCATAGTATTTAATAGCGGATACAATTCCAGCTGAGGGGGCAAGTGCTTGTATGTTCTGCAAGCACTTTCTCCTTGGTCTGGGTGATAAATATGTAAATTTATCACTTTTATTTCCTTGGTAAAATAAGAGGATTCAATATTTACCCTTAAAGTATGTGGTTTTTTAACGAAAGTCGTTAATGTATTGTGAATATTTAAACACTTGTCTGTTTGTTTTTGTAAGTTATTTATAACAGATTTTTAAGCCATAAAAACTTATTTCAATACTTATCGAAGTTAGTAAAATTAATAGGAGACGTTACATGGCTAAAATTATACTGATGGGATTATGCTTCTGAGAAAACGTCCAAAATAAGTTATCGGAAAAAACGACAATAGTCCTAAAACTATGATAATGAAACTAGACAAATAAAACGCGAGTTTGTAATAACTTAGACGGCTTATTACTTTACTTGAGTCTTTGTCATTTTGTTTCGAAGAATGCCACTGAAGTACAATAGTTTAGTAAAATACAAAGTCATTATTTGTTTCTATCGGATAGCGAGCATGACTTGAATTATTTGCGGATTTATTAAATTAACTCAATGAAATGGCATTTTATAGAAAAAAACAATCATAGGAATAATAATATAATAATAAACCTGTAGTTTAGTAAGTAAGTTCTCAAAAAATAGACTCGGGATTTTTTTTGACAGCTTATTACGGCACTCTTATGATTACATACAACTTTACGAAGTAGATGAAGATAATGTGTTGTATATCAATAAACTGTATACCTACATATATTGAGGTCTTAGGATCCACACTCGACTCTATTGTACACAAAAACTGACTCAGTGTTATGTATGAGACCCATCTTAAAGCTAATTGCGAAATATAGGCTCTGCGCAAACGGACTACCGCCTACATCCACCGGTGGCGGCTAGAGATGTAGCAAACCATAAGTATCGGTACTGAGTAACGGTACAACTTTTTAAATTATAATGGTTTTTATAAATATTAAAAACCGTCAAATCATGGTATGTTTTTTAAGTCATAATACTGAGTAACAGGTACTACATCCAGAATACATTTCGTTACTTGCATTTACCAACCAACATATAGTTTCATTGGTTTAATTAATTTCATAATTTTACAGGTTTCGGTATACGCAAGTACCGTAAATGCGGTGCGGTACCGAATGATACATTATGGATGGTTATTTTATTGTTAAGTATTAAAATGAACTCACAGTCATTTTGAAAATAGTATACCCATTGCAAATTTAGAAGGTCCGTTAAAATGTTACTTACATTATTACTTTAATTTAAACTTAATTTAGAAGAACCTCGACATAATGTAGTAGAAGACATGGAAATATAAACAAAACCAGATTACGCATTTCATTATGTAATAGATAGGTAAATAATGTATTCACAAAATTACGAATGCTACACCGCATCGATATACAGTATCTGCACGTGTACCTACATATGCAATACGGTTTGATTCGTTACTCGAACATAATGAGGTATCAAAATTAATGACTAACGTAACGATACGAAATTAACGAGTACTTAATTATATTATAGTAACGAATACGGGTAGAAGAACGCGGGTCACCGACATAGCCAAACGGATTAGTTCTTTGAAGTGGCAGTGGGCAGGCCACATAGCACGATGAACAGATGGTCGTTGGGGCCGAAAGGTTCTCGAATGGAGACCACAGATCGGCAAGCTCAGCGTAGGACGTCCACCAACTAGATGGACGGACGATCTGGTGAAGGCTGCGGGCTCACGGTGGATGCAGGCCGCTGCCAGCCGAAACCACTGGAGATCTTTGAGGGAGGCCTATGTCCAGCAGTGGACGTCTTACGGCTGAGATGATGATGATGATGATGAACGAATACGGGTTAAGCTTTTTATCGTTACTTTTACACCTCTAGTGGCGGTAGCCCCACCGCTAAGTACTACATCTGTATGATTTTATTAATTTGGGTATCGAACAAAAGTCACCGGTTTTAGTGCGACATTGGCGTATGTGCGACCCATAGCGACCGCAAATGGAAAGTCGCGGACACCATTGTAGTAAGTGGTCGCCAATGACCACATGTGAGCGCCGCGTATAACAAAGTATATGAAACATCGTGTGAATAGCTGACCACCGGTCGCTGTGGTTGGTGGCCGGTTGCGCCCGGCCATTCTATTATGCAATAATGATTATTATTAGATTCACAATTTACTTAACATGTACGGAGCGTTCGAGTCTGAGAATTTTATCATAACAATGTTTGAAGATATATGTTTAAAGAACTTTTTTTGTTTTACAATGTTTATAATATTTTAGAGTCAGAGTATCAGGTTATTTGTTTTTATTTTATATTGTTATAGCGGCAAGATAAATAAATCATTAAAAATGATCAGTAAAATACAAAACGGACAGATAGGATAGAAGCATTGTTCCATGTTAGTAATTCAGAAAATTGGCAAATCGGTAGAAATACTGAAATTTTGGTACATATGTATTTATACCAATTCCCGTCATATAAAAATTCCAAAGTCATATTCCAAAGTATAAATTGAAAGCTTCTTCACTGCTCTTATATCCGACTCAATTGATTTTAATTCGATACGTAAGCATTTGGCATCGTATTGGCCTTTTCGTGGCAGAACAGGCTTGGGTCAGACAGACATTTGATTGACGTATTAATATGCCTTTAAGGGTTTCTTCCACGTAGCGCTTCATACATATTATTAAAAATGTTTGTATGTTCAGAAAGAACATGATGCTCATTGCTTCTGGCTTTATACAAGCAACCCGAAGAACTAAACTAAGAACTCCAAAATTGTAATAACTACAAAATTGTAATAACTGATATAGCTGTGTTGTTCTATTCGCTTCTCAACTCAGTATAAAACATTGAAGCGAACTGTCAAGACAATGTTATTTCCTTGATATTTGTTATTTAAGCAATTTAGTTTTATTAATTTTAAGTTGACCTGTCCATGTAGGCTATGTGCTTCTAAGGAAATAAACGTTTTGACTTTGACTTTGACTTTGACCCGTCCCAACTTAACGCAAGTGCGAATCATAAAAAAAATATCGACCGCCAGGCATACCTTTTGTGTGACTACACACTAAATTAAAATTAATTTAAAAGTAACTCTCTCTGTTAGGGCTTCAGATTTAAGGCTTATTCCTATTTTTATAGCAATCTATGGATATGACATTTTTATCGTTTTCAGTTTTCTTCCCTAAGGGGGATTAAGAAGGTGGATTTATAGACATTTTAATGATACAAGATACAAAATTATTTATTTCCATAGTTTGGTTTTACAAAACTTAGACACGTCAAAATAGATTACAAAAAAACATATAGGTCATAGGTGCTTAAAGATAAGTAGGAAATAAATTTATGGTATCTGGTCGCTTCGCTTTTTTTACACTAGAGCAAAGAAGCGATTAGAAACTCTAGCTCATTTTTGTATTGAAACTTTACAATCATTATTTGTTTGTTAGTCTTGTTTTTGATATTGTGTTGGAGCAGATTCCGTCCCAAGCAGTTTTGTCCTCAAGGTAATCCGATATTTATTATAATAAGCTTTTTTACAAAGATTGATTTTTACAATTTTCTTAAATTTAGTAATTGACAACTGTTGCAATTCTTTGGGAATCTTGTTGTAGAAGCGTATACATTGCCCTTTGAATGATACATTAACCTTATGCAGCCTAGTGGTGGGCAAAGCGAGTTTATATTTATTTCTTGTATTTACATTGTGTTTATCACTATTTTTTGTAAACAAATTAATATTTTTATGCGTATACATAATGGCTTCATAAATATATTGACAAATGACGGTCAATATGTTTATTTGTTTGAATTTATCACGTAGCGAATCTCGGGGACCCATATTATAGATAGCACGAACAGCCCTTTTCTGCAGTACAAATATGGTATTTATGCGTCCTACTCCAGCACTCCCCCACAGCAAAATACCGTATGACATAATGCTATGGAAGTAACTAAAGTAGACCAGTCTAGATGTTGCAATATTAGTTAAAACTCTAATTTTTTTGACTGCGAAAGCAGCAGAACTGAGCCTTTTCGACAATTTATCTATATGAGGGTCCCATTGAAGCTTGCTATCTAAAGTTATACCTAGGAATACATTATTTTCAACGAGCTCTAAATTGTCGCCCTTTATTTTAATATCTACAGAACCTTGTTTTACATTAGGTAGTGAAAATCGAATACATTTAGTTTTATTTTCATTCAATAATAGATTATTGGATTCAAACCAATGGACTACTTTAGAAATTGCATTATTTACCTTGTCAAAGTTATTAGTGCGACGATCTATTTTAAAAAGAAGTGAAGTATCATCAGCAAATAATACAATTTCATGTTGATCCTGTACAATTTTCCCTCCCAAGGGGGATTCTCTTAAGAGGAAAAACAGGAATAAACCAGATTTACTGGCCCAGTCTCTATGTTAGCTCTCCAGTTTTCGAAGTCCTGTTTTTTTGACAGTTTATGCAACTAAAGTAGGTATGTAGGTACTGGTTGCTCTTTGTCATGCTGTCAGAAAAGGCCTTCTCTGGTTGAATTCCATGTGTGTGGGAGGGTTTCAGCAATAATTGACCCCTGCCTTCAACAGGCACAGTACAGCCCGTGCTATTTCGATTATTGGTTGTGATTTACATTTACTTGTAACATAATAACGAGCCATTGGCTAGTTTGGGTGTAACATTTTGTCAAGCGTTTGCCTAAGATCAAATGATGCGCTTTGGCCTTTAAAAAATAATGTAGACTGAATTAATTAATGCTAGGTACTGATAAAATTGTATGTGTAACCGCATTCTCGTAGTGAGCATTACTCCGAACAGAGCGCCGAGCATTCGGATATTTCAGCACCATAAGTCAGTATATGCAGCATTGATTAAATTGGTTTTGTAAATGGTAAATGTATTGCGGAATTATGAACAGAAAATATGTATTTGGTTACACAACAACAGACAACGGTTTAATAGAGACAGTCCAACTATAAAAATCGCGCACGAAAGTGCTGCGGAGACAACCTGTATAAATTTCGGCCCGACTGGTGGCAAGTCGCAGCGGATAGAGACAATTGGAGAGATTTGGAAAAGGCCTTTGCGCAGCAATGAGAAACCTTGGCCTGAATAATCTATACTAATATTATAAAGCTGAAGAGTTTGTTTGTTTGTTTGTTTGTTTGTTTGTTTGTTTGAACGCGCTAATCTCCGAAACTACTGGTTCGAATTGAATAATTCTTTTTGTGTTGGATAGCCCGGTTATCGAGGAAGGCTATAGGCTATATAACATCACACTACGACCAATAGGAGCAAAGATATAGTGGTAAATGTGTAAAAAACGGGAGAAATTGTTCATCTTTGAAGCCTTCCGTTGCGTGCGCCGTGAAAACGGTTCAAGATACACAAAAAATATGTATTAAAGAATAATAGCTCTTTTAATGATCTAACAAACATTCCGCGATAGTATATGTCTATCTTTTAAGATTAACTCAAAAAAACCGTTTTTATGGTACCTAATTTGGTCGAAATAATTTGTTAAAGTTGTATCAACATAATAATATTAATCTTTATTCAAATAAATATGTTGTTGGTTAAGAGTACTTCATCCATTATAACGCGGGTAGCACCGCAGGGCACAGCTAGTTTATAAATAAATCCAGTGTTATATGCCATGTTCTGATGTTATATTTCAGAAGATGACTAGTGTAATTAATTATGTATTTTATTGTTTTGTTATTTATTAATTATTTACTTCAGACAGATTCGGGGCCACCAAAGCGGTGGTACTTATGTTATGTCGTCGAAGTAAGTCTTTCTTAGATAATAGAGATAGACTTGTAATCTAACAGTAGATTGCATTTACATAGACTTTATAGAACTAGAGAGAGATGTAGCAAATCCTTGTGATTGAAATAAAAAAAAACCTTTAAGATTCAGAAATTCTAAAAACGTAAAACGTATGCTTTAACTTTGATTTGTTTAATTTTTTGAGCTTCATTCGCTTGCGATAAATATTTTTTTGTTTCTGTTAGTAGAAGTAGTTAACTAATTTGTCAATAGTTCGTGTCGTTCGCTTCGTGTCAAATAATAACTAAATAATATTTATGTCACTTCATGTTTTAGTGTATAAAACCAAAAACATAAACATTTTTCCTAGTTTTTCTACATATCTCAGCGCGTGATAAAACTTTTTAAATGAAACTCGATTATTTATTTTAGACATCATGTTTAGTAGTATAATTTTGAGCATAAAACCTGTGTTATTCACACAGTCGATATCAGAAAAAAAAACTGTTTTTTCTTTATTGTTCAAAAAGTCCAAGGTTCAATTCCAAGCAAAGTACAAATGTTGTATTTAAAATGTTTAAATGCAATTTTAGATTTTGCTAAAATCGATGACATGGTTCCTAAGAACAAATCTACCTATGTTTTATATATTCAGACTTTGCCATACTGATCTAAACTTTTGTTACAACATGTATAGAGACACAAAAATATACTATGAAAATATCCAAATTAAAATATATCCATTTAATAAAAGATTGACCTAACGGCAAATCAATTCGGTTTACAATCAAACTCATTTGTTTTCCATACAGAGCTGATGTTATGAAAGCTAAGCCTAAGATTATAGTTACAGACAATCGGAGCATTGTTGCGAGATAAAAACAAATCTAAAGGTATTTTACATGTTTATACAAACTGCATTTACAATAAGATTATTGGAAAATATTCAAATGAGGAACATTCAATATAGATTGAGTAAAATATCTTAATTAGTTAGGACTTTATGTTTTGAAACAGCATAATCAATCAATCAATCAATAATTTATTAAAAACCAAAGAAGTATTTAGGGTTTCACCTCCTGTGCTAGTTAGAAACTGTGTTACAGCAAGGCTACGTGCCGCCAACCACACACAATCGCAGCATGGAATTTGTTATAAGATTTATAAAATAAAGAATGATACATAGCTAATGGATTTATTATAACGAAAACTTACAATGCGATTTGTAAATATCAGATTTTCATATAATGTAGACTGTTCAATATGTGTTTAATCTTTGCTCTAATTTTAAAGTAATTTTTACTTTTTTTTTTTATTTTTCTAGCAATGGACCCGTATCGATATTTTTGGTTGACTTTCTTCTTGTGTAATAAATGTAGAAAAAGTGAGTAAGCCAGTTTACCCTAAATTTTGCTATGAGAACACTAAGTAGAGTTTGTTGAAAATATTAACTTATAGTTCAGGCAATTTAGAGGCTCAATTTTGAACAATGTTAGCCAATACTTCGAGACGAAAGGGGTATAGATATCTTTAAGACCTTAGTGATAGATAATTCGTCGTTCAAAGTGATACTTACGGTGAATCAACAAACAAACAAAATATTTATTTTTAAATATGCATTAAAAATTATATTAATAACAAATTCAAAAAAAAATAAATTATTGGTTTGATTGTGGTCAATGGTTCATTTCCTATTTGAAATTATTTATTGTGAATTTTTTTACCCACCTATTGAAAAAGAAGGTACATAACAAAACACACAAAGATATCGAAAAGAATATATCTATAAAGGAACGATTTACTACACCATAGATTAAACTTTATTGTCTGTGATCACATTAATCTATTATCTTTGGACTCGCAATAGCAGAAATTATTTATAACAACTGGTAGTTTTATTTCCGCTTAGTTAAATTAACTTACGGTAAGTCCGTGCTATCTCCAGTTAAGTTTCTCAAGTCGGGCGGCGAACAAAATAACAGCATTTCCAACTTGTCCAAGGAAAATAATTGTTTAGCTTAGTTGTAGGTAAATTATTGTTTGCAACAATGTTTAAAAAAAAAGTTTTTTTTAATCTGTCTAAAGGAAGCCAAATGAACGAAATTAGACGACAAAAATAAGACATTAAGGATTATCAATTTAAAAAAATGAATGGTGATGAAAAAAAACTTTTGAGAATAATTGTTAAGGATGCTTTAAAATGTTTGCATTCTTAAAATTTTCCCGCGGAAACATAATTTCCGCCTTCTGGTTCAATTTTTTTTTCATTTAGGATGATATGATGATCTGAAAATCTGAAGTCTTTAAGAAATTAATAAGTGCTCAATAGTTTCTAATCTATACATAATATATAAAGCTGAAGAGTTTGTTTGTTTGTTTGAACGCGCTAATCTCCGAAACTACTGGTTCGAATTGAATAATTCTTTTTGTGTTGGATAGTCCAGTTATCGAGGAAGGCTATAGGCTATATAACATCACGCTACGACCAATAGGAGCAAAGATATAGTGGTAAATGTGTAAAAAACGGGAGAAATTGTTCATCTTTGAAGCCTTCCGTTGCGTGCGCCGTGAAAACGGTTCAAGATACACAAAAAATATGTATTAAAGAATAATAGCTATTTTTATTTTATTTTAACAATTTTAAGAAAACTTACAGCTAGGCAAACAATATAAACAGACAAATAAAAAGGGACATGTCTTCAACATGCCTTAACACAGAAGGCCAATTAAAAGTTTCCATTTTTAGCAAAATGATTAATGATCTAAAAAACAGTCCGCGATAGTATATGTCTATCTTTTAAGATTAACTCACAAAAACCGTTTTTATGGTACCTAATTTGGTCGAAATAATTTGTTTAAGTTGTATCAACATAATAATATTAATCTTTATTCAAATAAATATGTTGTTGGTTAAGAGTACTTCATCCATTATAACGCGGGTAGCACCGCAGGGCACAGCTAGTTCTATTATAAAGAACAGCAAATTTTTTTTAAGTTGTTAAAGTTTAAAAATATTTACATAGAATCTGGTAGTAGGTATAGTTGGTCTTCATGGGTACAAAAATACATTTTGATATAAATATAACGTGGCTTTATTTTTCTAAGTTTTACTATTTTTTTTAAATACTTACAAACTATCCGCATTTTTGCATAAAACTAATTCGAAGCAAGCTTACCTACTACTATTTAGATCAATTTGTTTCATAATCTATGATGCTAATTATTTACTAATAAATAAACCGTAGTAGTATTTTTTTTTACTCTTATTTGTGATGCATATAGCAGATAAAACTACAATAGTAATTTATTGTTCTGCTGCTGTAAACACCCAGTCTAATAGATTTTACTTAAATTAGAATCATTCATCTAGAGCTGAGACAATTTATTAAACTTCTTTTTATTAAGACGCTTTTTTCGTTATGGTGCTGCCACATCAGAGGGTAAAGATTTGTGTCGCATTGGCGTGCTAAAAACATCGTGTTCGGGCTAACGCGATGTTCATGTCTACATTAGCGAGCACAGTTCATCGTCTTTGCCTGAATATTTCGCGTTGCAACGTACCCGGCCACATACATCGCGTAGACACAAATATTCGCGGTAGCCGCCAATAGAATGAGCTTCTTTTATATGCGTTTTCTTACGACATACATCGAAATTTTCACTTTATTTCAGAATATACGTAATTTAATTGTCTGTTTCATTAACTTTTACAGTTTTATAAGGATAGTTTATAGGCCCCTGTTACGGAAAAACACTGTAACTTCACTTACAGTGTATTACCTACGGCCTGTATTAACACGGCAGTATTAACATAGTATCTAGAGCTACACAAAAACAAAATTAAATCAAACTGTTAATAAAACGCAATTATATCGTAGCAAAAGTTCACAAGCTGTTTACTTATTTTTTACCTAATTTTCTAGAGCAAAAACAAGGAGAAAGTGCAAGCGAAGGGTTTCCACGAAGTGAAGAAGGACATCAATAAGTACGACACTCACAATAACGCTAAACAGAAGTTCGAGGACGACTCCGGCCACTACGCCAGCCACGACCACGAGGAACACGGGAAGAAATATGCAGAGGTAAGACAAAAAAACCTTTACTTTAGATTAATTAGACTTATCCCGATACCACCCACCACGGTCGTCTTACCTAGGAAGCCCTAGGCTCCGAAAATCGACGGAGACCTACCAGGGCACCTATTGAAGCAAAATGCGATCAGCTTGACTTTTATTTAAATCATATTAACTTACATAAAACATATAAGACTGTTTTTCCTTGCAACTGTTGCAGGAGTTATCACTAACTATTCAATACAAAATGTTTAGTTTGTGAAAATACCTCGTGCTAAAAATTGGGTTGTAAAGAAATAAAGATATGGCTGACATTCTTTCTACTTGCACCAAGTGGTTTTCTTCCATATTTTAATTGGTACTGATATAGATTGGAACACACTGAATCTGACTATACGTTCGACTTCGACATTCAAAGAAAATGTAAATAGGTACCTTCTAGTTCTTCATGATCCATATCGCATATTCACTTTACACCAGGTGAGATTGTGGTCCAACGAAGGTGAATGCAAAGTTTCCTCTGGTCCGACTTCATAATCATCGTCATCACCCTGCCCTTGCCCCACACTATGTGGGGTCAGCAAAACAAAGAATAGAAAAGAATATCATATAATAGTTTTTCTTCTTCCCTCCATCGCCCGTTATCTCAGCACTCACTCCTTTCTTACTCATATCCGACTTACCCAAGTCAAGTTTATAACAAAACAAAAGTGACAAGCAGAAACTCAAGGGCTTCTAACCTCTGTGTATTTCCATGGCAGTATGAGGAAGTAGGCAAGCACTCCAAGGGGCACAGTACGAAGGGCAGCCACGACGTCCACAAGAAAGAGGAATACGAGAAGAAGGCGGAGTTCTTCGAAGATGATACAACAGAAGAGGACGATGCGAAGACAAAGAAAGCCGGTCGTTCGTTTGTAAGTACCTATAACTGTTTAATTAGTTAATTCATTAAAACGGATGAGATGGTTTAAGTCCTAAGTTGGGCCAAAAAGTCACCGGATCCTTAAATGTCAATCGACTAAATAATACATCGATTGCAAGTCGACTGCTTCGGTTGACATTGATAAGAGTCGATCAATGGATTGGTATAGGTACCGAGTAGGAACTATCTATCTTTTCCTTCCGTCTCCATTCATGAAGAAAAGTAACTTTAGGAAAAATTTTGCGGATTTTTTTATGACCTCAGGTGAGTTTCTATGGGTGTTACCAGACCAATCTATAGATCGTTGATGGACAGCATCGATAACACCCCAAAAGTAACTTTGTATATTCAGAGTAAATAAATAAATAAATAAAAAATATTTCCGGACTACTCACACAGCATCACCTAACCCTAAACTATGCAGAACTTGTACTATGGGTGTTAGGTGACTGATACTACATAGATACATTTTTTTTGTAAATACATACTTATGATACATAGAAAACACCCAGACCCGAAACCAGAAATTGCAGATCGTACATAATCTGGTCCCTCAGCGGGAATCGAACCCAAAAAGTAGGCAGCCGTTCGCCCACCGAGCCACAGAGGTCGACAAGGAGTAAAGTAAAACAGCTGAAATGACAAAGATAACTTAAATTGAAAAGACATGATCATAAAACTGACCATTATGCGACATAATAGGAAATAGTCAACTAAAACTAAATTTGATAAAATGTCGTGAGCATTCGTTTGTCACTCACTATAACAATTACGTATGTAAGTTAGACAGAGACAAAATTAATTCCAACTAAGACAAGTTTGCTATCTTTTTTGCATAAGAAATCTTACGAAGTTAAAAGTTGTACACCTACCAGACGCAGGTTTTTGATTATAAACTTGAATAAACTTAAACTCTTCACCTTATCGCAAGGGATTCAGTTGCAAAGAGTATTTTAGTAACTTGCTTTCACACAAACATAGTTTTAATGAAAACTTCGATTCTGAATCAATGTTCAAATTCAAATCAAAATTCAAATTAATGTGAGAAATTATTAAAACGCATACCATATTCTAACCTGCCGCACACAAGATTCTAACCTGCATATATATGATTGTATTTATATTCTATGTATCATAAGTATTTAAGTACCTATTTGCAAAAAAAAAAAACTAAATGTATCTATGTAGTATATCAGTCACCTTACACCCATAGGTACAAGCTCTGCTTAGTTTGGGGTTAGGTGATGCTGTGTGATTAGTCCAAAAAAAATATATATACGTCGTGCTGACCAATACGCCAATTACGTTACCCGTCGATAAGGAATAATTACAACATAAAAATATTGGTTACATATTAAAGCGTTACGCCAAACACAACTTCAATTCACAAAATCAAGACGTCACTTGATTTTTCGTTTGCAAGAAAAATAAAAAAATAAACATCTCTCCTGATGGTAAATGAAGTATAAAAAATTACAAAGCCTTAGTAGGATGACTATTTACACGAAACACGACATCTCTCTGTCACAAGTTATAACTAATAACTAAATTAAAAAATTAAGTATCAAGTGTTGAGAGATTGGCTTGTAAAGACATTAAAGTAACTCCAAACGCAATGAAATTTTCTTCCTCACCTTTGTATGTTACTACGTTAACAGGTTGCTACAAAGCGCAACTTATATTCTAATTAAAAATGTAGCTTTTAATATTTGCGAAATGAACTTTTAGTATTGTTGTTGGCTTAAGTTTTATAAATGATATAAAAACTGGCACAAATAAAATAAAATGAGACCCGAGACTAGCCAACTTTCTAACCCCTACGCAAAAAGTGGGCGTTATTAGTTTTGACTTACATAAGTTATGATGTCACGAACAAATATACAGACAGAATCGTACCTTTTAATTCGTTTATTCTAAGTTGTTTCATGATTTTATAAAATTGGGTATTCATTTTTTTTTTTTTTTTTTTTTTTTATTATCTTATGGGCTTACTTTTGACTACAGTCTAGCAAGAAGGCAGAGACGAATAAACTTAATAAATAAAATAATAAACTAATAATAAAAACGAGGTCAACGATGGAGCAAGTTTGCCCAGAAAAAGCCTATTCACTCTGATCTTAAAGGAGGTCGGGTTGTATTCAAAATCTAAATACGTTTAAAGATAAAGTATTGGGTACTTACATGACAAATAAAAAAAAAACAGGTTTATTAATTCGAAACCCTATACTTTATGGCTATTTTTTTTTTTGTTACCGTGAATATGGGCTATAAAGCTTCTGCTTAAAACTGCGCGACCAAAGCGTTTGCGAAGCGAGAACGTCTGCAGCGCGGCGGTCGCTATCCATACTTTACTATGGCTTGTTGCACACCTACGCGACCTTCTCCGGCAAAGTTCAAGAGATTAACCAAAAAACAAAGAAAGAACTTAGCCTATAAGGGTGGCATGTTAACAAAACCCATGTTTAAATAAACTGATTAATAATAAAACAAAAAAGGGGGAGGGATTGACTCACTAATTATAATGATGATATGTCTAAACATAGTGGTGTATTTCACTTTCAAAGTTATCATGAGTCACACTATTAATTTAAAAATCGGGATTTACTGCAGGACTTCTGTTGACTATTTGTTGTCCGAACCGTTGAAACAAAGGAGTTAAAGATAAGATACGTGAGTAAATTCCGATTTAAAATGAATAATGATTTATATTCACCAAATAATCTTAATACATTTTTCGTTCAAAAACTAAATCATTAAATGTTTTTGGCTTTTCAGTTGGACACACACAGACAGAAGCATGCCTATAGACAATTGCATCCCTCAGCCGGTGTAAATACGAAACCTCGGCAGTATGAGCACAAGCGAGCCGTCGGCAGAATTCAGGTAAATTTAAGTTATTAGACTCAATGTGTATTTGTAGAGTAATTCTTATTCCAACTCGAATTTTATCAAGTTATAAAGTTAACGACAAAGCCAAACGGATGGGCACTTTAATGTAGCAGTAGGCAGGCCACATAGCTAGTAGAATAGACAGTCGTTGGGACCGAAAATAAGTCGTCAGGAGACGCTGTTATTCTGTTGAAACCTTCCCGATCATTATATTTTTTTTTTTTTGATTTTCAGCCTGCTAAACATGTCGATGAAAAGAAATGGATCTATCATCAAGGCTATCCTGCCCGAAACAGTAACCTTCTAGTTATAGACAGACGGATTGGTTTAAACAGACCTAGACGATATGGCTAAACTCATACTGAGATATGGTATCTTCGCTAGTGGTTTTGTATTAATTATTTGTAATAGGGTAGATGACTTAAAATAATAATTAGTTCGTCATTTAGATTACTTATATAAATTGTAACGAGATACTCGTACTCTTAGATTTTTTCTAGCAAACGAAAAATCTATTCGATATTTTGTTGTTTTGATATTGAAGTTTCTCGTGTCGTAATGCTTTCAAAATGTACTAAATGTGTACGTCGCAAGGAAGCCCCTACTCCCGAACTTTGATACTCTATATCTTGGCATTTTCTTATTAAATTGATAAAGCATTAAATAGGTGTCCAGTATTTTTGGAAGGGTTAACAGACTAAAAATTTTTTTGTATGTAGTCATTATGCCTTGTTTTCTGTAGTTCGTACAAATACACAGAGTGAGACAAACTTTGTCTTCACTGAGATTGTTCAGATTAGATTTACAAAGGCCAAAGTAATTGATTTATCTTAGCTAATGTCAGTGTATTTTAAATTTATACCTGAAAACATTTTCTATGTATAAAGACATGCGAGTAACATGGAACAATGAATGTAATATTAACAACAATGATACTTGTTGAGTCGGTAAGGAACAATATATTATTTTATTTATTGGTAAAAAAGGACGTTGATTCTCTTTCTTCAACCACAAAATATTTTCGCAAAATATTTTTTTATTTTTGTTTATCTTTTTTTCTTAAAATAAGTTGTAGGCAAAATTATTTCATGCTAAATGATTCACCAAATCTTGGTTTTCACACAGCCTTCGACAAAACATGCTCAAAATACTTGGTCGAAATTCATGGTGAGAAATAATCTCCGATTACTTTCAATCAATGATAACATCATTGCTTACAAATTGACTCTTAGCAATCATATAATATGATATCTATAATTAAAGTAATCAAAGATTACTTGTGACTTCCGGCCATTTATACAGACGTGTCTACGTGTCAAGGAGTTTTTAGTGCTACCACGTGCCGAATAGAATTGAAATAAATGAATTCTATGTATTAAAACATTCGTAACGCTTTTTAAAAAGCACTTGAGCACATAATATCGGTAAATCACTTGGGTTCATGAGAATTTACTGCAGCTTATACCAATTTACTTGATAACGAACTCAAACACATTGCGTTGCTTCAAAGTTCGATTTAGTTTAGATAAATCCAATTACTTTGGCTTACTCTAGTTTAGGTTCTTTTACTAATTTACAGTACTTTGTTTTTTTTTTGCATTACTACATCATTTTAGTACAATACTAGCGGGCCGCCCCGGCTTCACACGGGTAGTTGTTTATTTTTTTAACGGAAAATATTCGATTTTTTTTCGCCGAAAACCCATTGTAACAACAATAATATAAACACTAAAAAAATTGGTACAGGCGTTTGTTGAGTTATGCGCTTAGCAACGCATTTTGTTCAATTCGCAATAAAAATTCATTTTTATATTTTTTATTTCAAAGGCAGACTTTTTGTTCGTCATGTTAATTCATCATGTGTGCTTACAAATTTATCGAAAAATGCATTATTTCTTAAATTTCGTAAAGTGTCGCGTTAGATTTATAATTATTTGTAGTGAAAAGCCATTAAAATATTTAAGTATTCTTTAGAGAAACGCTCTATTTATGCTATTTTAAGGTTTCTATAACTCACTTATTAAGATAACTCAATTGATTGACGGATTTAAAGGTTTTGATCCGAAATACAGGATATTTATTTTTAGTGAATTATTTATTGGGTTTGTGTATAAATAAATTATTCATATTATTCTGTTGTTTTATTTATACTACCCTACACCAAAGTCACTTAGTGAGCAGATTAGGATATTCTTGGGTTTTTTTTTAAATGAGGGAAGGAGTAGGAATAAGATATGAGGAACAAAAAAAAAGCTAAAAAATTTATTTGTGTCAATGGGCACAAGTCAAAACAGGAGACCGTTGTGACCGAAATCGGTGACCTGGTTCTGCAAACGCAGCGGAGGACGTCCACCAACTAGATGGATTGATCGACGGATGGCTTAGTAAGGACCGCAAGTGTATGCAGGCCGTTTTCAAACTTTTTAACTGCAAGTCTTTGAGGGAGGCCTGTGTTAGGCCATGGGATGATGATCATTCTTATCAATAAAGTTCTTTCTAATAAAGGTCATTGTAGATTGAACACCTGAGGCATAATTTGAATTAAATTCCTGGAACAAACATAGAACAGAAAACTGTTAAGAAGTTGCAAATTGTCAGATTATTCATTTAAGCATTCATCATTTTACTGGAAGTTTTGGCTGAAAATTATTTCGTCTGTTGAAACTTGAAATGGTTTATAAAGTTTACGGGAATCGTATTGGTGTTTAATTATATCATAAATTTTATGAAAATAAGAAATACGTGTGGGGTAAAAAGAGGAGTGTTATAACTTTGACGTGTCTGTCTGTCTAGGACATCATAGCTCACGAACGGATGCAGCGATTTCAATTTAGATTATTTTTGTATGAAAGGTGAGTTTGGCTCGAGTGTTCTAAGATATGTTTCATGAAAATCGGTTGTGCCGTTAAAAAGTAATAGGGGTGAGAGTGGGGAAGGCAAATATACTCGAGTGGAGTATCAAATGAAAGCACATCGCGTGCACATTACAAAATATTATGGTGTTTAGTTAAACATCATAATATTTTAGGGCAATTAGGGCATTGGAATCGGGGTTATTCTGAAATTTTTAATTTAGGGTTATTATTTGCATAAAATCGGGATAATCTCGGGACGCGCGACATAAGTGTTATCTGGGCGGAATGTTTAACGCGACATGTGTGACAAGTGTAGGTGTTAACTGCGACATCCTAAAATTATTTTATAACTCAATAATTTAGATGACAAGAAATAAATTGTCAGCTTTTAAATTATAAAAGAAAACGAACACCAATTTTATCATTTATCTTGCAAACAAAAAATCAAGATGATTTTTTGACGTAACGCTTTCGTGTGATTTTTACTGAATTTTAACATCACTAACACTCACTCCAGAACTTTAATGCATGGAGCATTATCTTGTCATATTTTAATTCAATCAAATGGACACATTCTTTATTTTACTCTACGTAGCAATTTAAGTCATATTTAAAATTACTAATTAGTCTTTATAATCGCTAGATCGTAATATTGTTGTAGCAACTTTATTTTAGATGCTTCATATAAAAAAAAATATAATAATTCAGTCGATATAGCGAAAAATAGGTGTCAAGTATTTTTGAGCGGGCTAGCAGACGGATAAAATATAATATGTACCTATTTCTATATATAGTCATTATTTGTCATAATTTGAGTAAGTGCCGAATTTCACACTTTTCCGATTTATACAGTATTCAATATAAGTGATATCGTAGTGAGTGGAATTTTTCATGAAATGTTCAATTTATAAAATAGTTAGGTTAGTTGTTATTCACAATATCGGGAGCAGAGAGCAGTAACCACACTTGTGAACGGGAACACTGCACAAACAGTTGGGACATTATTGCACCACTACACGTGTACCGTTAACAAAACAACTAGAATAGTATTTAAATTAATAAATATTTCCGAACAATCCACACTACAACATCTAGCCCCGTGGTAAGCTCTAAGGTTGTGTTTCTCAGTTATTTAACAACAAATAGCGACACCCCTTTCGTCTTCGCAATACTCTAAATTATACTGGCGGTCGATGCCAACTGAAATAGAATATACATTTATTTGATATTACATATACAACACAGAAAGCCGTTACATAAAAAAGACATATAACACAATAAATAAATAATACACAAACAGTTTTATATATAGACAAATAAAAAAAATACAAAAAAAAGGTGTTCTCTACGTTGCCATGTACCTAAATTTGTAGTCTCAGCATAATGTCACTTCACCCCCAGGATAGGGACAAAGCAACGAACGCTTTAAACATAAATTTAAGTCTTTGAGAGAGGCCTTATGGCTTTTACCACATACCTAATAAACAAAAGCTTACACTTCACTTGACAGTATATTATCTAGGCTATAAGAGCCTAGATAATATACTGTCAAGTACTGTGTCATTAAGAATGCCTACCTCCTTATTGACCATTGTTTCACACATCAATTAAATAATCGATTTTTATCAATCACAAAAAATTACAAACTAGTGTTTTTGTAAAAATAACAGAACAACTAAAAAGTATAACTTTCATTCATTTCACTCAAAGCGACCAACTCACAAACACTATTGTGGTAAGTTCGCAATTGTTTTGCCGACGCTACGCGGGCGGTGCGTCGCTTTATTGTTTTATACAACTGACACACTGGAATGGTGGATAGCGGGCTTATACCCGTGATGTTATGGACCGTGCGTTACGTGGTGGAAGAATTAAAGGAAATTTACCTACATAATATTACGTGAAAGTTTTGTAAGTCGGTGACAGAAAGGGAGGATTCGAAATCTCGAGCTTTTGTACAGAGCAATGGATTATTACAGGTTTTCATATATTAGAATTATATTACAATTCTTAAAAAAAATAGACAAAACAAGTAAGCTATTAAAATGGGTTACATACCATGATTTGAAGGTTTTAATAATGTTAAAAACCATGATATTTTAAAAAGTATAGAAAGGGTTTTTTTCAATTTAATTTTATCATCCGAACTATCATTAATTTCAAAGGAACAACTCACAAACACTATTTTCGTGCGTTATGTTTGTTTTAAACAACTGACGCACAGGAATGGCTTTCTTTGCGAAATATTAAAGATCGGGCGCTGCATGGAGTTGAGTGTGCAAAATAATGAGGAAAACATTAAAATTATAACTGGATTTATGATCTGGATGCTGCTACGTGTGTTGGTACATTTTTTTTATAATTTGTTACCTTATTGATATAAAAAATCATAAAATCATTTATTTCGTATAATACAAGATTTACACAAGTTAATGGACTTTACAAATATTCATTACTTTCAAATGACTATACCTAATTCCATAAAATGTGCTGTATCGTGATGTACAAGTAACGACCTTTCAATTGATACCAAACACGGATACATTTGTATATATAAGATTTTTCATTGCTATTCATACATAAAACCGACCTTTAAGTTGATACCAACACGGGTACATTTGTAAACATTAGATTTTTTATTCCTTTTCTTTAATTTTACTCCTCATCTTTCAAATGGCTTTTATGAAATAGCTAAAAACACTTTTGACTAACCCCTCTTTCAAACTGAAGAAACAGCAAATAAATCAGTTACACAGTTATCAGTTTTGTTCATCTGTCGCCAGAAGAAGGGAGGGACCAGAACAGCCGCCGACAACAAGGTTTTCTATCTTCTCTGGTGTCTCAGCTAAAACAATTTGTCGGTCCTCACATTTTGCAAACTCATCTTTCTTTAGCTCTTGCACTATTACCCGTGATGTCATGTCCCGTGCGTTATGTGTTGAAAGAATGGAATTAAATAACCCGTGTGTTAAATCCGGTGACCTAAGGGTTGGACCCGAAATCTATTGTCCTCTGAATGTTGAGTTCAACATTATAAAACGTCACCGGTTTGCAACGCAGTTGTACATAACATTATGAACTTTCTACTTTGAACTACAAAATTGTAAACTGATAAAGCTGGGTTGTTCTATTCGCTTCTCAACTCAGTATAAAACATTTAAAAGCGAACTGTCAAGGCAATGGTCTTTCCTTGATAATTTTTGTTTAAACAATTTAGTTTTATTAATTTGAAGTTGACCTGTCCTGTCCTTAGTTCGAGTTAGTGCTAAACACTATTTGCGGTAAAATTTACCTATTTGACTTTGTATTTCAATGCTTGTGACTATTTGCTAATGTCGTCTAAAGTAAAGTCTCGTTAAGCGTTTAAAGTGTTAGTAAATTTGCTTAAAAAAATTATTTTTGCCGTTTACTCCTTGAGAAACGATTTGAGTTATAAGGCCCGGTACGGAAATTTTATGAGGAGTAAAATCAAAAAGTGTAACACGAAAGTTGAGGCGTTACGTAGAAAGAGACAAACATATATATCTGAAGGATTGAACGTGTAAAAGAATGAGATGGAATACATTACACAGCGTATCTCATTCTCGGGGTCTCCTCTTTGCGCGATACTTCGTAGGTAGTTGAGACTACGAAGTATCGCGCAAAGAGGTATGGCTGTATTTTATTTATATTATTTTGTAACATACTTTATGTAATACGTTTTATTGAAGTAATATAAATAATCCGAATAATTACAGATATATGTTTGTTTCTCTTATCATTTTAGCAGATGCGTTCATTTACCCTTTTTTTCTACTCCAATCGTCCGTCGTAGCTGACACACAAACACATTTACGAGTAAACTAATTATGCATTTTGTTAGAAACTGACTTTATAATTTGTATACCTACTTATATCCCTACTGTTGAATTCAACAGAACCTTGGTATATAATATAGTCTAACCTGAGGATGTTGCCTGGAAGAGATCGCGTATAGCGATAAGGCCGCTCTTTGTACCCTGTTCATTATTTTCATTAATTACTAGTGGCCCGCCCCGGATTCGCACGGGTTTTTATTCAAATTTTTTTCCCCGGCAATTATTCGATTTTGTTCTCGCCTTTTAAACCTTCCCTAGACCTCCACGAACATTTCAAGACTATGATAAGATAAATCCGTTCAGCCGTTCTTGAGTTTTAATCAGACTAACGAGCAACAATTCATTTTTATTTATATAGATAGATAGATAGAAGATTCGTTTGATGTTTTCTATTCGATTCTAATGAGTCAAAGTCAAAGTCAAAACGTTTATTTCCTTAGAAGCCTATGCTTACATGGACAGGTCAACTTAAATCTAATTTAAATAAAAACTAAGAATAATCAAGGAAATAACATTGTCTTGACAGTTCGCTTAAATTTTTTACACTGAGTTGAGAAGCGAATAGAACAACTCAGCTTCCATCTAGTAGTAGTTATTCTTAGCGGATTTTATCGTAATATTCCAATGTTCCTCATCCACGGGAGCCCTATGTCCCAAAGCCAGCGCATCAAGTATCTCATTATTGTTTTACGTGGGAGTAAATCCGGGATATGGGTCCCCGATGAGCGGGTCGGGGGCCAGGCTCTGAGGTCTATCGGTCACTGGACATATAGTGCCCATTATCTGGAATGATAAATCATCATCATTTCTACCATGGGACTTCATTAGCTGCACATAGACCAATCCAAACATAAGAGTTAGACCATAGTCACAACTGGTCCAAAGCTGGTTTTTTTTTTTTTCATTTGACTACAATCTCACCTGATGTAAAGTGACGATGTGGTCTAAGGTGGAGCATGAAGGCCTAGAAGATGTCTTCTCCGGACCACATTACAAAACACGAAAAAATCGCTTCACGCACTGGCCCAGCCCGGAGGGTGGTGACAAGCCGCGGCCGAAGCCTACCACCAGAGACTGTTCTTAGCACCACCCGGAGGTCACGTGTAAGGATTCAGAGGGTTACCACTTACGGACGTGAACAGACAAAACCTCCAAAAGGTAAGAGTCGAATTTATTTATTTGGTTCCGAGGGGTCAAGTGTTTGTATGTTCTGTAATCACTTTCTCCTTGTGTGGTTTAATATGTATAATAAAAATATTTACACATGATGTATGTCTAATTTTACTAAGCATATCAGTTGTCTAGTACCGGTAACACAAGCTTAGAGCTTACCAAGGAGCTTTTCTTAAACTTCTTTGTTCGGAACATTAACATAAACATATGAAACATAAATTAAAATTAATTCTACTATACAAAATGGCACCTTAGATACAAACGTCATTGCCACACACTGTACACCAACATACGGAAGCGCCCCTATTTACGTCCCCACTGCTGGGAAACACGGAAGTTCTCCATTGACGAGATACATTAGGATTTAATTTACTACGCTGGCCAAGCGCGGGTTGGTGAATGCCGAATTTGCCGAAAAAGAGGATGCAACGTTATTTACATAATAAAATTAGCTTAAATCAGTGTAAGTTTCGTTAAAGTTGTACAATTTGATTTAGATACTATAGCCAAAACAAACAAATACACCAAAATAAATAAAAGATCTAGTAAATTGTTTTTTGTGATGCAACAATGCAAAATATATTTTTAACCGCGATTTGATGAGCGAGCAGGCAAAGGATTATTCATAAATTCTTTATTGTACACAAAAAGGATACATTAAGGTTTATTAACAATGGTCATGTACAAAGGCGAGCTTAACCCTATAAGAGTTTTCTTACAGCAAACCTGTGGTGATGAAGAAATTTGAAACAAATAAGAGTAGGTAGAGATGCAGTGTAGATACAAGTTAGAAAGAGAGAAGTAAATAGAAAAAAAAGGCTTAAATTACAAAAACAATTTTTAAGTACAAAGATATCTGAGTCTATATAAATTATTGAATCAGGAGTGCAGCGAGTCATTACAAAATTATAAACCAGAGCGAGCGAGTTAGCTAGGGAATCAATAGAACACAAGGTAAGGTAAGAAATCTTTGCAGACGAATGAGACACGTGACTTTTCATTTCACATATCCAAGGAACTGACTTAAGTTCAGCTCAATCGGAAATCGAGAAGCTTGTCAAATTCTATTTGTAACTGGTGTAACCTCAGAATAATAGGTAAACATTTTTCTCTTGTGAAAACTTAGATCAAAAAACTTAGTTAATCTGTGGGTGAGACTAAATGATACTCGTATTACCTTATAATAAGAAACCGAAGGAGGTTCCGAGTGTAAAGTTTTATGCATTCAAAATAGTTCTATTAGGAATTCGAAACCATGAAGGTAAAAGGTTTATAATCACAAACATGTGCACAATATGTTCTAAATTCAAATTTACTTTATAGAGGATACAAACGGCTTTTGCGCTCAGATATCGAAGAGTAAAAAAAAGTTTCCGAGGTTTGAAAATAAAATATTTTGGTATATGGATAAATGTTTTTTGATTTTAAAATAGCACTAGTTTAAACCTTAGTGGTTTTTTGTTGCTATATTAGTGTTTAAGTAAAAAGATAATTAATTTTTTTTTAATAACTTTTTAAAGTAAATTAAATACATAACTGAGTTGATATAATTATAGCAGTCAGCGTTATTAATGAAAGAGATTCTCCGATATAGCTAAGCTGTAAGAAATTTTAACAATTTTTTCAAAATATGTTCACAGAAAATAAGTAAAAAGTATCGCATTTAAACAAATACAAATAACTACGCGTTAATAACTTTCTTTTTTTGTAAGTCGGTAAAATAAACGAATGTAGGTAAAAAATTCACATCGTGACCATAAAAATTGGAATACCAATATCATGATGATAAAGTGATAAGCCATTGACAGATAATGGCTAGATACTCGTCATAATTTCACGAAATTAGTCTATTATAAATTTAGTAGGCGTTGCTGACACTCGTAGTGATAACTTGATAAGTGATAACAAAACAGTATTCGTCAATAACCACTGTTGGTTCGGCAGCTACAAACAAAAGCACTGGGTTTCGTTAAACTATACGATACGATGTCACTGATAATATAATAATATTTAATATAATATATTATAATAATATATAAAAATTTTACTTTATCAATTGTTTTACCTTTTTTTTTGAAATGGTTACTTTTTAGTTAAGAAATTTGTTCTTCCACACTCGTTTGTGTGGAACTTGTGGCGTAGGCGTGTGATGGTCTAGTAATTTTTAAATTAGTGAGTTCAAATGTTTTCAATACTGAAATCATGAAACGGTATTTAGTTTCATCATTTGGTGGATAAATAAAGCAGCTTGAACGACATGAAATAAGATAAGAAGAAAAATAATTGTATTCGTAAAACATGGATTAGAAAGTACCTAATAGTAACATGGAATTCAAATAATTATAAATCATAGACCAAATAAAATTTTGTAAACATAATTTGTCAATTATGTACCCACTCTTATTTCAAAAATGTAGACAAATTTCAATTGTTTACAAACCACTATGTCGTAAGATCTAAATCGCCCGTCTAACCTGAAACGTTATCTGCCACTCAAAAAGACACGGCATTTCCATAAACAGTCATTTTACTTAAAGATGCGACTTTTTGTCTGAAGTACCTATCAGATGTTAAATCAATTTGAATAATTCGACCTTAGCAGTAACGAATTTTGACCCCAATAAAAAAGGTTAGGTATTTATATTATTATATATACCTTACATAATGAAATGCTAAAACGATTTTGAATAAATGTAAGTTATGGATTTGATTTGAAGACGCGGGTGACAATGCGAACATGCAATTATTCTAAAATTTGTAAAATCAAATTATAATGTAAATAAAATATTTTGTATAATGTATCTTGTATTGAAAAATCTAAGTGATGGATCAGTAAGAGGAGGTTTTGTCTGTTCACGTCCGTAAGTGGTAACCCTCTGAATCTTTACACGTGACCTCCGGGTGGTGCTGAGAACAGTCTCTAATGGTAGGCTTCGGCCGCGGCTTGTCACCACCCCCCGGGCTGGGCCAGTGCGTGAAGCGATTTTTTCGTGTTTCGTAATGTGGCCCGGAGAAGCCATCTTCTAGGCCTTCATGTTCCATCTTGGACCACATCGTCACTTTACATCAGGTGAGATTGTGGTCAAATAAAGGCTTATCAATAATAAAAAAAATAAAGTAAAATATGAATCCTACAGTTTGTCAAAGTCAAAGTCAAAGTCGAAACGTTTATTTCCTTAGACGCTTATGCATTCATGGACAGGTCAACTTAAAGCTAATTTAAATAAAAACTAAGAATAATCAAGGAAAAAACATTGTCTTGACAGTTCGCTTCAATTTTTTACACTGAGTTGAGAAGCGAATAGAACAACTCATTATGTTGTTAAAATAACAATATTGGAGTACAACGTGGTTACTACTATACATTTAACATTAACAAACAAATGCTAGTCAAACATGCACATAACAGAAAAAAACAAACAAAATTCAGCAATTTTGTCCATCCTAATGGAACGGAGATACATCCTGTCTAAGCATTATCATCTTTGATATAGTCTTCTGTGGAATAAAAAGCTTTTTTCAGAAGACATTTTTTAATTAAAAGCTTAATCTTCTGAATGGGTAGGTCAGTTATAAACTGCGGAAGCTTATTATAAGAACGGACACAATTTCCCATAAAAGATTTTCCAACCTTACGTACCTAATCTAAATGTAGGGATTTGTAGTTTATTCTTATTTCTAGTATTAACATTGTGGAAAACACTCTTTTTTAGAAAATCTTGTTTAGTTTTGTGTATTTACAACAAGTTCTCTCATAAATATATTGTGAAGCAACAGTCATAATATTTATTTCCTTAAATGTCTCGTAAGGAGTCGCTTGGTTTAATTTTTTTGTTTGTTTTCAGCGGTAAATAGATATTTTCCAGTATCAAAAAGAACTTTCTATCACAGTACAAGCAAATGCACGACGAATAACTATCTATATTTGTTGGATATTCCATCCACTCGCACTAATCGCTTCTCATCCACCTTTAAATCAATCTGCAAAGTTTGACAATGCGCTTGTTGCTAATTTTTCTCTCTCTCTCGAATCTCAGTATCTTCAAGACATCAGTGAATATTTGTGATCCTCCTCCATATCGACACTAACCACCAGGTTTATTTTCCATCTAAAAAAGATAATATCTTTCCATAATAAAAAGGAATTATCTTCTTATTTTATTTTTGGCTGCAAATCCATGATAAGCTACTATTTGTTTACAGTGTGTAACAAAAGTTTCAGTGAGTATGGAAAGGTCTGAAAATATAAGACTTAGGATTTGTTGTTAGGAACTATTTCAGCGCGTTTATAACCAATCTTGAAATCGGAGCTAATTGTTGGTTAGGGAACTAAATACTGTACATACATACATACATACGTCTAGTGTGTATGAGTGAGTGAATGTGCATTTTACCCATTCCTTAGTTAATTAGTTAGGGGGGCCCTGATTTTCCGCATTTAGACTCGAGGTGGTCCAATGTGCGTGGAGTGGGGCGCTTGTGTAACCAGCCCAACTCCGACCAAAAGCTCAGAAGCTTCCTGGGGTTGAGGATTTCGCGTCGCTGTGCTGTTGCTCCCTCGCATTCCAGGATAACGTAAGCAGCTGTTTTGTCTTTGTTAAGGCATCCTCTGCAGAGTGTTTAGTCCGTGGATCCTATGAGAGTTGTTTGTTGAGGGTTTTTTTTTGTTTGTTAACGTTTGGATTGCCTTGATTTGAGGTCTGGCATTGCTGTTCTTGCCTTGATTATGCCAGCGATCGTTGTGACTATTCTAAGTGCACGTTGCATGTTTGTGCATGTTTGCCTCTTGAATAAATATATTTTGAATTTGAATTTGTGTAGGCATTACCGATGCCTTAATACATGGGGCCCTAACCAGAGCCCATGCAAAAACAAAGTCAAAACGTTTATTTCTGTAGAAGCACAGGACACTTAAAATTAATAAAACAAAACTTTTAAACTAAAAATTATGAAGGAAATAACATTGTCTTATCAGTTCGCTTCAATTTTTTATACTGAGTTAAGAAGCGAATAGAACAACACAGCTTTACGGAGCATAGAGCCGTAAGGCATAAGTCATCATCATAGCCCTATTAACGTTCCCACTGCTGGGACACAGGGACTTCTCTCTTGGCGAGAGAGATTAGGCCTTAATTCACCACGCCGGCCTTAATTCACGGTGCTGGTTGGTAAATGTCACATGTCCTTCAAATTCTTTAAAGTTCTCAGAACATGCCGGTCCCTCACGATGTCTGCCTTCAACGTAGAAGTAAAATCCAGAGGTGCGTGGCGGGGTTTGAACCCACGACCTTCGGAATGAAAGTCAAGTGGTGGTGCTGGGTAAGGCATCTCATTCTACATTTCTGACAAAACCAACTCAGGTCTCATCAATAGCCCTATTCCAGGCAATCTCGCGACCTTTAGCATCGCTTAGCGCAAGCACTCAAAAAGGCCGACTTGAGGTTATTTTTAGCTCAGTTCAATTCTTTGAAATGTGAGACAGCATATGCATATAGATATTTTGCGGTGGCTGGATGGTACTTCAAACCTGGTGACTGGATAAGTAATGTTTATATATATTTTTACAATGATGTCTAGAGAAGCCTTAGCAGTTGACATTTAATATGCTGTTAATTTACAACATGTTTTCATCCCATACATTTGACAGAAAGACATAAAATTTAAGTTGTGAAAAATTATTTCTGTTATAGCTGTCAAATATTAGGTCCTTACATATGAAATTGGCGTTTTGTATGGGAGGAACAAAAAGTCGAATATTTTTTAATATAATATATTTAATTAATCAAAGTATGAACCATTATTTTCTATGCACTTTTGCCATCTTATAGGTAGTTCATTGATCCCTTTACTAAAAAAACCAGTCGGACGGGAATCAATAAAATCTTTGAAGGCGATTTGGACTGCCCCATCGGAGTTGAATTTTTTCCCTTGCAAGAAGTTATCCAAATTTCGAAAAAAATGGTAATCTGTTGGAGCAAGGTCCGGGGAGTACGGAGGATGTCTTAGACTTTCCAATTGAAGCTCTTCTAATTTAGTAGCCGTCTGTTGCGCAGTGTGTGGTCTAGCGTTGTCGTGAAGCAGCAGTGGCGTGGAGCGATTGACCAGCCTAGGTTGTTTAGCCGCTAGCTTTTCCATCATGGTTTGCAATTGCTGACAATAGACATCAGCCGTAATAGTCTGGCCAGATTTGAGAAAACTGTAATGAACAATACCGGCACTAGTCCACCAAACGCTTACAAGTAACTTTTTTGGGGTTAATTTTCGCTTGGGGCAGGATTTGGCTGGCTGGCCAGGATCCAACCATTGCGCTGAGCGCTTCCGATTATCGTAAAGAACCCATTTTTCATCACAGGTAATGATTCGGTTTAAAATACCTTCATTATTGTGCCGGTTTAGTAATGTAACGCAGCAGTCGACGCGCGTTTGCCGGTTTGCTTCAGTCAATTCGAGAGGTACCCACCTTTCAAGCTTTTTAATCTTCCCAATTTGCTTCAAGTGAATTAAAACAGTTTTATCACTAACACCGCAGCCTGCAGCTAACTCGGACGTGGTTTGCGATGGATCCGCTTCCACAATAGCCTTCAACTCTTCATTATCAACTTGAGTCTCAGGCCGTCCACGGGGCTTGTTCTGCAAGTCGAAATTTCCAGAACGAAAACGTTGGAACCAAAAACGAACTGTGTTTTCTTTTGCAACACGACCGCCATACACATCATTCACCCTTCGAGTTGTTTCCGCAGCACTAGTGCCACGGCGGAACTCGTACTCGTAAATAATGCGATATTTTAAGTTTTCCATTTTGTAAAATGAGTGACGCAAACAGAAAAAAACAGAAGAAAAAAAACAAATGAATGACGATCATCGAAGCACAAATACATGAGTCTATAGCTGTACAAATTTGAATTTGGAATTCCTTACCAAAGAGGAGAAATTTGTGATTAAAGTGGCCAGTACGAAAAACGCCAATTTCATATGTAAGGACCTAATATATGATAAAATGGCAACTCATGGTAAGGGTCACTTCTTTATTTTATTTAATATACTGTGTTTTATGAAAAATACAGATAACAAAACAAATGCCATGTAAAGTCACTAAGCAACATTATACTTATTAATTATTTCATATTATTAATCATAGCAATATTATGAAATATTTATTAAGCACAGCTGTATATGTAGTTACCCAGATATAAAATCACACATATGTATTAGTTTGTGTGTTTGAGATCAATGCCGCGGGGCACGAATCGTAGGAACAAGGAATAATATGTGTTCAAAAATTGTAATAACAACAAAATAGTTAAACTGTTATAGCTGCGTAGTTCTATTCGTTTCTCAACCCAGTACAAAACATTGAAGCGAACTGTTAAACCACTGATAATTCTTTGTTAAGTTTTTGTTTAAGAACTTAGTTTTAATAATTTTAAGTTGACCTGTCCATGTATGCGCTGTGCTTCTAAGGAAATAAACGTTTTGACTTTGACTTTTGAAACGCATAATGGTCTGTAGGTACAATGAATGTCTCTTGACAGATGGAAGCTCGACAATCTCTAATGGAACTCGGCCCAGTTGATAGATTGAATAGCATTGTGAGAAAACATAAATAATTCAGTTTTTAATCAAGATATAACTTGTCATTTTTTATTATAATATTTTAATTACTCGCCTGTCGTGATGTTTGTTTTAAAAGTATTAATGGTGTTGTTGTTTTGTAATTACAAAACATAATCATAAATCTATTAATCATTAACCTTCCTCTCTAGAATAAGACCCTAAGCTTTATTAATGTTATCTCACTTATTATGATAAAAGTTAAAAATATTAAATACCTATTGCAAACTGTTGAAACTATTTTTTACACAGTTTTGACAGTAAAATGTCTTCCATTCTATGTTATGAAATTTTGCATGTTAAATTGATAAACCTACCGATTTCCGATTGAGCTGAATTTGCCTGACTCGGAACGTAGTCATACAATTTATAAATTATGCTATACAAAATTCTTTCTTCTTTATAAATGAGCCAATCTTGCAAACGGATCTCGGGCTATCTACTTGCGTAGGTCGAGACACCCACGCGATGAATTTTGGACCCACGCAATAGAATGATTTGTGCACTGCAAGCTAAGCAATTTTCCATTAAGCATTTTAAGTATCAGTATCGAAATAAGTTCATTTTCCCAAACCAGATAAATTAAAAGCATCTTTGAACTAGGACGGATGACTTGGTCAAAAATTCTGGCTCACGATCGATGCAAGTAGCGACCGATCGGAATAATTCGTAATATATGTAAGGTCGTTTTTGAGGGAGGCTTATGTCCAGCAGTGGGCGTCTAATAGCTGAAATGATGATGATGAATTTCATCATTTTATGCTACAAATCGAGTTTTATTGAATCTAGTTAAACCATTGAAAAAGTTAATCACATGTCAATTTGATCTCATGTAGGCTGTGAAACGAGTTTAGTCGACCCTGATCGTGTTTATGGTCAATGGTAAAGTTTAATATTTTAATAAATAGGTAAAGTAGTTTCAGTCTAATCCGTATGTCCGTTTGAGCCTAATATAATATAAGTATTAGTAATATAATAAGAGATGAACTGAACAGAAAACCTATTTTTTAAGTAGTCATTATGCGTATTATAGGAAACTTTCCTGTTTGACCTGTAGGTTTAACTGAATGAGGTGGAAAAATTAATTACCTACCACTTCATTTCATAGATTTGTAAGTTATAAATTAACCAACTGATAGACAAGAGTTCTCCATATTATTCCTTATTTAAAAAAAATCGTAAATATTCATACAATAAATTGAACAAAATTAAAAAATGTAACCATGAATTAATGGCTAAATTATTTAATTTTATTAAGAAATTCCGTCATAAGTAGGTATAAACCAATTTTACTTTCGAGTACAATACAGACTTCCTTTGAAATTTCATAACAATACCGTTAAGGTTTTCCAATTCGTTAAAACTCTAATCAGAAAAATCGTTATGAAAAGCATTTAGGACTTTTATTATGTGTAGCCAAGAAATATGAATTATTTCTGGTTGGTAAAGAATTAAGATTGATTGTGGGTTGTTCAAAAGAAACCAATGTACAATATATATATACAATATACCTATTTATATTATGTAATGTTTGAAAAAATAACAAAATTCACGAATTGCAGTAATTTACTGTTTGTACTTACAGAAACATGACTGTTATATCCACAGAATTCTCAATAGTGTCTGCTTATGTACATTTCTGTGATTGGGTGATTCATGTTTTGAGTATTGAGTATGTAATACAAAAATAAAGATTTGCTTCCGAATAGCATAGATATGCCATAATACAGGACTTTCCTAATTTGGATATTATGTATGTCACATTTGACAAGGCCTCTTAACAGCCGCCGCTAAATGACAAAGCGACTGTTCAGCTGCGCTTTACACTAATAATTTTAATTGGATTTTAAATAATAGTGTATGAATCCATTAATTTTCTGACGTAACTAGGAAATTTTTGTGTGTGTTTAAGTGGGTTCGAGAATAGTTTAGATTCACAATACGGTCAACTAGGTGCAAATCGGGGGCGGACCGCTAGCTATCTGTAAATTACTATGCAACTGTAACATTTTTGTGTGAATAAGCTGGATTATTTAATAATATATGTTTATTTATAATTAAATAATCCAGCTTATTCTTCACAGCAGTTATTGCTGCAGAAAGCGTTTCTGGTCAACAAGGCTTTGTAGTCTTTTCTTTTCAAACCAAACGAACAATAGGAATTGAAGAACAAAATCACCGTTGTGAAGGATCCGGACTAAGTATGTATTGCACTGAGGATCAAAGTGAAAGTCAATGTCAACGTTTATTTCCTTAGAAGCACAGGGCTTCCATGGACAGGTCAACAGGACAGGTTAAAGTTACTTAAACTGTTTTTTTTATATATAAATAGCATATTGGTGGTTTGGTCTAAACATTGGATCGAGTAACATAACACACAAATATCTACAATAGAGAACATTCGTCGGGTAGTATTAAGAACCTCCGTTTCGATAAAAGTCGGTTCAAAACCATTTCTACCTAATCTGTTACTATAGTACCTATTCAACATCATCGTTATTTCAGTTGTAGAATGTCCACTGCTAGACATATAGGACTTATCACATTGTGCCGATACGCGGTATCCATTCGAGAATTTATCAGCCCCGTTCGAATCCGCGATACTAATATAATAATAATAATAAATCATTTATTTCAGGCATATAAGGCCCATATAAACATATACCTTATAGACTAACATATATAAAAATATAAATCTTATAAACTAAACTAAAGTAATTTGTTAAATAATAGAACAATTTGTTGCTATGTTATAAAACTGGAATTTACTTATATTTAAACAATTAGTATAAGTCATTGTACTACAAATTATGTATATTTTTAGTATATTATATTATCTAATAAAATAACGCATAAATTATAACTATATTTAACTGACACTTTAGTGGCCTGAGCCGGCCAGATAAGGGTTTTACCTCACTAGTGAAGGCCACAGTCACACACAACATGGATTATAAATCATTACTGAGAGATCATAATAATTTTAAAAATTTTAAGGACATGTGACATTC
Source organism: Gymnoscelis rufifasciata (assembly GCA_929108375.1). NCBI lineage: Eukaryota > Metazoa > Arthropoda > Insecta > Lepidoptera > Geometridae > Gymnoscelis > Gymnoscelis rufifasciata. The sequence goes on along the minus strand of OV815322.1, from coordinate 1,090,933 downwards.
ACCAACCCGCAGTTGGCTAGAATTAAGGCCTAATATCACTCATGAGAGAAGCCTTTGTGTCCCAGCAGTAGGAACGTAAATTAGAATTAAAAAAGGCCGCCCATTGTCTCACTTTTTACTATGCCCAATTCTCTGTAATATTTTTCATGGTTGGTGTTTCAATAAAGAATATTTTACTGTATGTCCTTGTTGTGGGTGATTTTCCCTTGTTGCAGACGGTACCTAGTCGCGTCCCGCTTCCCGCTTTGCAAACGCTTAGGTTCTTATCTCAAACACAATTAGCGGGTTTCTTAATACTTGATGCGGTTTACGCAGGCGAGCTGTCGAGAGCAGTAAAGGTTTGCAGTCCAAGAAGTCGCCTTTGCCCATAATCTGGTTAGATTAATTTACGCGCGTTCTACTTTACCAACGGGATAGGATTGACTGCGAAATTCTTACGCCGTTGTACAATAATAAATATATAATATTAAGACTTACTTTATATTGAGTCACTGTCATTATAGTAAAAGTCTATTTTGTTCAAACACGATAGCAGTTATTTAAATTATTGGTTATCGATCTGGCAATATTTATTTATTTTTAATAGATTTTTCTCCGTCCCAAATAGCTAGTAGGGGAGGGGAGGGGGGTAGAGGGGTTTGTTGTAACAATTTTGCCCACAGCACTCTTGCACGTACCTAATAGGTGTTCCACGTGATGCACATTGGCTATGATGAGGCTACGCACAGCATAAAGAATGATATATAATTTAGTCAAAGAAATGTGTAAATACATTTTAAATTCCCAGTGAAAAAGCACTGTTACTGTAACCCCTGTTACAAATAGCCCCTAACTCCCCTACTTATCATAAATATTGGACTTGATTAACAAAATTAAAGCATTTGCGCTGCTAGTTAATAGTAATAGCAATAAAAAATACATTTTACAGCTAAATGACGCACTATGCAACAGACACTTCAGCAGCCTAAGCCGAGATTAACTTGAAATCTCATCTGTTGGACGTAGCCGCCTAGTTGGGCGGCGCTAGCTTATATAAAGGCGGGCGGGCGGCGTTCCGCACAGTCCGCGAGTAGCTAGTCTAGTGACTGCCGAGTTACCGTGAAAGCCGCCCGGATACTACCAGGTATGTAAAAAAAACTTTCAACAGGTTTCATAGGTTCTTCAACTGAATGATACTCGTTTACTGCTGATATTGTATATTATAGCAACATTTTGAATGGTTGGCATCATGTTTGAAACTTTTAAACTAGGTAAAAGTTGCGAAACTATTTGAGAAAGAAAGTTTATAGAGAGATATTTATAAAAATTGTTTTGTCTGTTGGCAAAAATATTTCATTTACCAGATAGGTTCATTTTTGGCGGCCAATTTTTATGTTAGGTTTATATAAATTGGTTCTAAGCATTTACTTATTAAAGTAACAACGGAAAAAAAATACAACGCTATATTTTTCGATTGTCTTCGGTAAAAAAGGGTGTTTAAAGAAAGAAAGAAAGAAAGAAAAATATTTATTTGTGTACAAAAATAAATGTCAAATTCGTCGACTTCTTCGATGTGTCTTTACTAATAAGTTTGTATAAAAGTTTCAATTATGGAAACGTATTTAAAAACTTTATATTTTCGGAACTTAACCCAAACGCCACGTAATTGTTACAAATACATAATTTTAATTTGATTCAAATTTGATATTCATAGGTTAAATGAATTTATATTTACAACACAAGTATATTTAACTTCATGAAACTATACGATAACTTAGTACATAATTTAGTTTAATTACATTCAAGATTTGAAACTACTTAATAAACACTTACAAAGTTAAATTCTAAATTAGGCTTTACTTGTATTGAATTCGTGAAACTTTGTTAAAACTTTTATGACTATTTTCAATGAAAGGACGTTGTTTCTAATAGTCCTTTTATTAAATTTGAAACCAAATAAAAGCCATACATTTAAAAAATAATTTAAAATAGTATTTTAAAAGTACCTACGCCTGACGCTCTACCTTCTAGCAAATCCTACGCCTGACGTTCTACCTTCTAAAAATATACCTGTGTTGATGTGATTCACAAAAAAACGTTTAGATAAAATGTAAAAAAATACATATCGGCTCCATTCTATAGTAACAACTTTATGATGAAATTAGGAACCTTTAAAGATTTTTGGAAACCCGCACTTAGCCAGCGTGGTGAATAAAGGCATAATCTCTCTCATTGAGAGAGAAGTCCCTGTGTGCCAACAATGGGAACGTTAATAGGGCGTTGATGATGATGATAATTTTTAATAGGGATAAACCTCACATTTAGATTAAACTATTTTTAATTTATGGAGAAAATATATTAAGACGTTTCCGTATCCTGTGTACGAAGGTTACGGTTGTCTCTTAATCTTTCTGCATTCATTTAAAATTAGTGTAATCGCTATGACATGAATACTCTTTTCATTTCGATGTGAAACATTTTTATAATACCGAAAACTGAGCACATAAGCACCCATATTTACGTTCCCACTGCTGGGATACAGGACTATTCTATCATGACGAGAGAAATTACGCCTTAATTCACCACGCTGGCCAAGTGCGGGTTAGTGAATGTCACATGTTCTTAAAACTCTTACAAGTTCTCGGAACATGCCGGTTTCCTCACGATGTTAGCGTTACCGTGAAGCACGTGTTTAAAGGGCACATCAATTTCTCAAGAGTAAAAATTAAGCGCGGTTTTGTTTGAACCCACGACCTTCGGTATGATAGTCGAGTGTCCTCCCACGTAGCCAACACATTTTTTTATTCTGAGCAATGAGGTCATACTCTACTTTTCAGGGTCTCTTCTTTAAAATAATGGAATAAGATGCGTCTGTCTATCTGTCAAAATCCTTTATCACCAGAACATTAATAAATTATCGACAGCAATTGATGATGATTGTGTTCATTGACTTTTGCCATTAAAAAAGAAGTACCTAGATTATTTTCTGTTAAAAACGTTTATTTTTCACATTCTAAGAAAATACATTTGCAAAGTTTAAGAAAAGAACACACATATTACAACATAACGACTCTTCCTACGAGCCTATGTGAAAATGGCCGTTTATGAATAAAATTCAAAATTATAACGAAAATTCCCTGTAAATACTTGCATAATTGTCACATCAAATTAAAAAGCAATTTACGACATAAATTCAAGATACTCCCAAGCCTTCTGCAAAAGTTTTTCTAAGTGGACTAAACAGCTGGAATATACATTAAACAAAGTTTGCAAACAGATTTGCTGAGCAAACAGTAATTCATTTGCCATTGCAGACGACCAGAAAAACTGAGAATTGTTTGCACTGGTAAACCTTTTGCAGAGTTAAAACTTACCTGCAGGAGTCGTTATTTTAGCATAAAATATGAATTAAATATTTAAATATTAAGTCTTGAATAAATTTGAGACTAGAGTTATAATTAATATTTTCTCGGAACTATTGAATGGATACAATTTAATTTTTGAATCGATAAGTTAATAATATACCTTGACATTTTTTTGTAGAATTAGTGACAAATAATAATAAAATATCATAGAATTCTATTTTTTAATTGATTTTACTATGACATTTTTTATGAAAGTTAATTACATATATTTTTTTTGATTGTCTCAATAATAATAATGATAAATTGATAATTTAATAATTCCGGGCATAGACGGTTATTTTATTTGACACAATTGCGAACACGTAACCTTAGCCGAATTTTTACATGTCGACATGTCGCGGGGACAAGTCGAACGACATTCACGTAGTATGTTTCTGCAAAAGTTGTGGGACCATATCCCAGGATAGTGATTTGTTTATTCTTGCCAGTAATAATCAGTATGACTATTAACAGGCACGTAAATGTTCCGTGAATTGCGCATAGAGCGACTGTAATCGCGGCTTAACTGTGCAGTCCGCCTCCAAGACAATTTCAACACGCTTAACCCGCCAACGGTGACGTCGATTTGACTTACATTTTCGGTGACCCCGGTTCCACGCACCGGGGTTTTAAATGAAAGATTTTGAAAAATCTTTTGTTTACTGACTATATTTTTTGTTAATTATTAATTATTTCACATTAAAACAACAATATTTCGTTAATCACGGCTTTGTATAATGACTTTTTCTGATAATTATACAACTTCACATAGAACCCTATAAAAGTAGTTGGTTTTTACACCACGGTTTTATAAAACTTTGAATACATAACAATCAACATATTATCGATTTTTTTCAGTCTTTTCTGTTTCTAGACTATTTGAACTTACATAAAATAAACAAAAATGGCATTCTACAAACAAAAAATGACAAAAATTTTTTTTTTGAAAATAGCTATTTTTCAGTCAAGCAAATCCTGCAATAAGGCACTACGTGCTCAAGACACAAATGTTTTTTTAACTTGTGGCAAGTGTAGTGTTGGTCTTTCTATTTTATTTTCATCCACATTCAAAGCAACGGCCATTTCGTGATGGAACAGCCGTTCCAGGAACGTCATATATCTTCAAAATTGAATCTTCTAAAAGAAGTGTCTCCATATTCCAAGAGGGTCCTTTTCACTAGATATAGCTCGTTTAGGTCCTGGTAACTGAGGTTACTATTTTAAAATTACTAGTACGGACAGATTGACGTTGGGGTTCCTTGCTCCATTTCGTACTTTTATCCTTTCCTAAATAAAAGGCGCTGTTGTAACTTGAAGCTTCTCGATCACTAAGCTCCTTTTCGCTGTCACAACTCTGTATGTCATCTGGTGAAGGATTCGTTTTTTCGATATGACTTCACAGCTTCACTGTCTGAAGACATGGTCTGTCGTCATCAAGCAGTTCGAGAAGAAGCGATTCTAGACGATGCTGTTCCCTTTAGTACAATATGCTGTATCCAAGTTTATATTTGAAACAACATGTAACAAGTTTGTGATATTTCGATAGAATTGATAAAATCATGCCGTAAACTTACTGATTATAGGATAATGCAATAAAACAATAATAAAAGTTAGTAAAAAATGTGCACAAATCAGTCAAAAACGAATACTAAATAATTAAACTCTGCATATTTTACTTACATATTCGGTGACCCCGGTGTACAGCACCGGGTTGGAGCCAAAACTCAAGAATCTGAGCCCGCACAGATTTTCCGCGGTGAACTAGTGGCGGGGGAAGGGAAATGAGGCAGCTACTCGAAATGGAGACAAAAAACGGCGGCCAGGGAAAAAGTTATTCGAATTTTTCAAGTGACCCGGTCCCACAGACATATAAGTCACCGTTCCCGGGTTAAAATACTTTTTAATTAAGATATTCATTGTTATGCATTTTATTTAAACCATTTTCTACAGTTTTTTGAAAACCAAGCAATATTTATATTTCAGCAGTAGGACGTCAACTGCTAAACATCTGAATCGGAGATAAGGCTTCTTCAAACATTTTAAGTTATTTCGGTTGTAAGTTACCGCGTCCCTATATTATCAGTCTACAGGCCGCTTGCGATAGAAGTGAAAATAATTTGTATGGCTTTTGAGCATAATGGCTCGGGGCATAATGGTAACAAATCAGTCACTAGTACGAAAACCTTAGTTTTATCCAGGAAACTTTTTTTTAAACCGCGAAAGAAATTAACAATTTTGATCTCCTATTAATTCAAAACCACATCGAATCATGATTGAGTCGTCAAGAAACACACAAACGTTGGCTGCTGACGTTAATGAAAGGAAACCAAAAAACAAAACAGGCGTCAAATTCATAAACTCCTCTTATTTTGAAGTCGGTTAAAATAAGAAGCGAATCCGAATATTGAAATAAGTGTTATGTATATAGGTTGTACCCTATTCATGAAATATTGCAGTCATCGAACAACTTTGTCTTAAAAGTCGGTATAGCAGCATCTCTTAGGGCATTGTAATGAAGGCAAGATATTAGCTTAGATTTCAGAAAACAATAGAAGTACCTGTCGGCTAAGGTTGGTAAAATACGTCCAATTACAAAACCTTTCCATCCAACTTCATCTGAACCCAATATTGTGGTACAAATCGACAATTCTAAAAAGTACTAGGTCGCAACGACCCACTCTAAAAGAGTCCTTGAGTGATTCATACATAGGGATGAACAGCTTGTGGTATGAAACGACAAAACATCCATAAATACAGCCTAGTCTCCGTAAATTAACCGCCAGCTCACTGTGCCAGGTCCCAACGGGGCCCAATGGCAACAAAATATAACTTGAATAACGACTCGTTAATAGAAGAATGGTACCGACGCCTCGTGCCTGTAGGGGCGGATTATTTAAGTTTTATTTTACGAGGGGTATCAGAACAGAAATAATTTAATTAAGTTACTAAGTCCAAGGTTCATAAATAGTTATGGTTACCAAGCGAAGCTTTAGCTCCGACAATATTTCTAGGGTTCTGTACCCGAAGAGACACACAAGTGGTTGAGAGTGCGTGGAATATCCTAGCGTCTCGGCGAGCCTGTCGCTACTAGCGACGCAAGCGTCGATGTCGCATGAATCGCCGCGGACACTTGGCGATTCCGTTTCGAGTCGTTGGGGACACTTTTGTGATTCCGTTTCGAGTCGTTGCGGACATGGTACGATTCCGTTACGAGTAAACGCTGGCTGAATAATCGGTTGGTCGTGGAAATTACCCGACCAGTAAGCGCGGACTCATTGCGCTCGTGGAGACGGCTCCAAAGAATAACACGGGACCTTCTTACTGAAACTTCGCTGTCTGTATATCTGTCAACAGAGTGTGGTTCAAAAACATCATAGATAGATTTTGACGAATTATGACCCTTCAAAATAAAACAAGGAGACCATAGTAACATAAAAATGAAAGGAAACTCCCATACAAAAAATGTGATTTTATAAGGTTGAGAAACCCTCCGTGCAGCTAAAACTTTTTAGCACAAATTGTAACTATTATTGAGTTAAGCACACGGAACCCTGGATATAACAGACCATTCCATACTTAACGGTTTTATTTTTAACTTATTCTCTATGGACGCACTAAGAGTACCTACGTAAAGTCACAGTACATAGTACTTTATTCTAAAATACGGAAAGGTAATAAACCGACTTAGGTAATATTCATACGAATGGTTATTGCTGAAGCAGCTATAGAACCTCATTGGGTAAATGGGTGTTATAAAAGAGGCTGCAACGCCCATAAGACTCCTCCCTTTTCTAAAGGTCATAAGGTCTAAGGTTCGGCAGTGACGTCATAAAATAACCTGTAGGTTTCTTGTTTCGACCCACGCCTTTTACGAGAATCCATTCATGAATGCATTATTTGTAGAACATAATAATAGTTTGGAATATCGACAATTTTAAATTATATTTAAATCTGTTACAGATATAGAAGGAAAAAGAAGTTCTTTGTGTAGAATAGAACATAATTAATAGTTACGATACGACAATTGTAAATTCTATTTTAATCTGTTAACACAAAATAGTTGAAAGGTATTTAACACATTGTCAAATTCGGCTTTACTAATATTTAATTACGAAATCGAATATTCACAGAACTTCCTGCTTTATAAGTTTTTAATAAATAAATTAATATTTCCCTATAATTCAAACAACAACATCTAGCCTCGTGGGTAAGCGCTAAGCTTGTGTGACGGGTACTAGACATCTGATTATGCTTAATATAATAATCATAGACATACCTATACATAGATCTTTTTTATTATACATATTAAACACAATAGATTAAGGTACCTATGTATGTTAATGAAATATTACATTAACTTTAGGTACCTATGTCAGTTGGGACTTTACGCGTTTAAACTAATGATTATAATATTGTTTCTTGTTTTACCAACGCACTGAATATAAGTACTTAGTTTAAATATTAAGTATGTTTTATTTTAATTTTCTAAATAAACTTTTTATTTTTTTAGGGTCGTACAACTGAAGCTAGTTCAGTTTACTAGCGTCATCTAGTTCCAAATTAAATCCCTTAAAGCATAAACAAACTCGGACCGAAAGTAAACAAACTTTATCCGACATCCTGAATTATGACGTGAATAAAACGGACAGAGATTCACATTTTCCTCGCAATTTATTATAACACTAAGGACGCTGAGCCTATTTATTTTGGAAAAAACGTAATCTTAAAGCCGCGACACGTAATTCTGAAAAAATCTCAAATATCAGTGAGATATTTCGTGGTGTTTTAAGCTGAGGTACAGGCTGGGGTAATCAGGGATTATGCCACGTAACGTCAACAAATTTAATAACTAATTTAATAAGAAAGGCTTCGAAAAAGTGCAAAGCGGCTTTTCTTATCTCAATTTTTTGTAAATACGCCCTCTCTCTCTTTCTTCTCTACTCTTGTTTTAATACCAAATTTCAGCTCATTAAGGCGTTTTCATTTGGGTGTACTTTTCAACATTGGAGCATTTTCTCAAATCAACCTTAATGACTATAATAGCCTTAGCCAGTGTTTTCCATTCCATCAAAATTTGCCTGAAAGAGATAGGCTCAAACGATTAGGCCACTTTCGTTATAATCTCTTATGTGTGTGAAGCGTAAGTATTTATGTTTTTATATTGCCTGACAATCCACACAACAACATATAACTGTGTGGTAAGCACTAAACTTGTGTTACGGGCACGAGACATAGACATCTGATAAACTTAATAAAATAAACATACAAAAACAGATATTTCTTATATCTTAGACCAAGGGAAAAGCATCTGTAGAACACATAAAACACACACACATACAAAGAAAGCCCTCGGCGGGAATCGAACACGCAACCGCTTGCACAGTCACAGAATGGTCTAGTGTGCAATAATTATGTTATTTTCAGTGAAATATAAACAGTCTTTATGCTAAACAAGTTACCCTTCTTGATTCAAACATAGCTCAACTAATTCTAAAGTTATCTTACAGTATAATGGAAGACGTGTGTTCGAGTCCCGCATCTCGCTCTGGCAAGCTACGTTACTTCGTCTTAATTTTTTCTGCACAACTTTAGAATATTAGTTTCAACCTATAAATGGGGTTCATCACAAAAAACATAAAAGGTTCATAGCTAAACTCTTAAATAAATAGCTTGTTCGCCTTTGATCTTGATGCAAACGTGGTCTTAGAGCAACATGATTGGCGAAACAGCACAAACAGAGACTAACATAAACAACACTGCACGTAAACGCAACTCAAAGAGCGTAGAATTCAATTAAAATGGAATATATATTGATGTATTGAAACACATTTCAATTGAGTGTCTACAAGTAAGGCTTTGGATTCGGATCATTTTCTAATGCTAAAGTTATTTGATTTCATATTATGTTGATATATATTTCTAACAGTGGATGACTGAAGTGATTATGATAAGCGAGGAGTAAAAAAAACAATAAGTTAATATTTTACAAAATTCAAACAATTAAAAATTGTTCGTGTATGTCACAGCCACTTTTTGCCGAAACTACGAGCTACATATTATATTGTTGATACATGCTCCGTAGAAGTATTTCTAGGAACCGCATTAGGATTTTAACAAAAAACTATCAAACTTTCTAAAATGTTTCATATGAACTGAAACTCAACATTTTATATTGTAACTATCTGACCCCAGCAAACGTTGTTTATCAAAAATTTTTTTCATCAAACTCGTATGTGATAGGGCTTTAAAAATATTATTGCGGTTTCTAAGTTTTTTTTTCTAAGCTGAATAGTTTGTGGAACAGACACAGGCACCAAAGTGGTAAAATAAATGTGAAAAAAAATGAATGTACCATTACCACGCAAACTTCCAACGTAAATTGGTTTAAATAAATAAATAAAATATATATTTCCGGACAATCCATACAACAATTAGCCCCGTGGTAAGCTTTAAGCTTGTGTTACGGGTACTTCTGACATACTTAATATAATATGCGTACATATATATATATCTAGTAACCCGTAACACAAGCTCAGTGCTTACCACGGGGCTAGATGTTGTTGTGTGAATTGTCTGGAAATATTTATTTTATATATAATAAACAAGGAATAATTTATCAGTCTGGGAAAGGAAATGCTTACGGACAAGGTTTTTATATATAGGAACAGATTTGGCTTTCCAGATATCAGTTGGAAGACTATTCCATAAGTGTATGGCACGCACGGTAAAAGCGGAGTTGAAGGAATGGAAAGAGAGGTTGGGGGTTTTCAACCGCAAGGTGTCAGCGGAACGTAAGGATCTCAATTGGGATTGATTGTAGGTACTCAAAGCTGCCCTTGAGGTAATTCGGAGAAGAAGGAAGGAAAAGTATTTTGTAGAGGAGGGTAAGGAGATTCGCATCCCAGCGAAGTCGGATGGTTAACCAATTCAACTTGATGCGGTACTCTGATAAGTGATCAAATTTCCGTAGACCGAAAATGAAACGTATGCAGAAATTTTGAAGCCGCTCAAGCTGATCAAGTTGTACTTGGATTAGGTCTGGATAACTGGCGTCAGCATAATCAAGTATAGGTAGAAGAAGGGTCTGAGCTAGAGCAACTTTAGGAGATGTAGGTAGGAATTAGTAAATGTCGGAGTCAGGCAGCCGATGCAAAAACTTTGCGACTTACTTCTGCCAGTTGAGCTTCCCATGCGAATTTCGGATATAATATATAATGCCTAATTTTTTTGCGTATATTGATATACTTATACTTAATATAATAGACATACATTGATAGGTATATTTTTAATATACATATGAAACACGTAGACCAAGATTGCTCGTTCAATCATGGTCCATCTCATACTATACAGATTATTTTTATCGAGAAGTGATCCATACCATAGAGATCATAGAATGTAAAATTGTACATTCTCTGGTCTCTGATCATCTGATAATGCCCGTGCGGGGCGAGGGCGGACTGCTAGTTGAAAGTGAAGAATTCACGCGAATAATTTTTCAAGCACACAAGGATAATGTTAATATTTTTCCTCGTTCTTAGACATCGGAACCCACTCAGCTCTAAGTAATTCTTTTGTATGAAAACTCCTATCCGATCTCGCGTTGATATCTAAAGTTTTCTTGTTTTTACCCCGACTTCGCGACGCAAAAGAGCGGTAATGTGTTTATCAGTGTATGTATGTAATGCATTAAACAACCATTTTAAGCAATAAAAAATTCTAAAGACCGTTTTCGATGTATATGTCAATCTCCTCTTAACTATCTGGACATGACATGACGTTAGTGAAAATTTAATATAGCGCTGGACGCCATTTTGTTAAAATAAAAAAAATTAAGCTAATAAACTATGTCCTGTGGGGTATCGTTGAATAGGTATTTAAAAATCATTTGTTTTCTTTCAAATTTTTTTGGTTTGATTGGCCATTTAAGATCTAACATATATTTATATAAAGTTGTGTAACAACCAATCTCACTTATTAGGCTTAAACACAGTAAAGAATCCAAAAAATATCGGCAATCTGTCAGTCAGCCTGTCAGTTTATTAGCTAATGAGTCGAAACAGAAAGACTGTCATTCTGAAATAACGCTATTATAGTTTTATTTTTGCGCAACCAGTGATATAATGTTGTCAAGACGAGATCAATTGATCTGCCAACTGTAAGTAGGTACATATTTTATTAATTCTTGGCTTGATCCTCCTTGACGAAGAATCCGGCGAGATATTTCAAATAGACGATGCTCATTTCTAATAATAACTCGTATATTTATAGTACAGCGAAAAAACCGAAGTCGATAAAATAACTAAGAATTCCTTGAGAAGGTTAGTAAAAATAGTTAGTTCAGAAATGGTATAGCTTGACTGGTAATTGTAGGCTTGACAAGATTAGACAAGGTTTGACAAGTAAGCTTTTATTATTTGTAGGATTAGTAATATTTTTTATAGTTTTTCTCTAAGTGGAAACTTATAAATTGGCCGTCTCTGTGTTTGCAACTGTTACATTTGTAATTTTTTTTAAAGTTAATTTAGTTTTCTGTAAACTTTCCTAAAATTATGTAATTAAGTGAATTATTAAAAACCTGAATTCACCCATTACGAAATTTTAAATCGAAAAGTCAATATTTTTTTTCCTTATATTAAGCACAGCTTACATGGACTGGTCAGATTAAAATTTATAAAACTAATTTGTTTATACAAAAATTATCAAGGAAATAACATTGTCTTGACAGTTCGCTTCAATGTTTGATACTGAGTTGAGAAGCGAATAGAACAACAAAGCTTTATCAGTTTTAACAATGTTGGACTTATTTTTAGGTACCTAACTATTATAAATTTAACATAAACAAAAAAATGCTTGTCATAATCTGGGAGCTATAAATGAATAGCTATATCCTATCAGATGCAAATGCTTAGCCAGATGTTACATAGGTGTAACATATATTGTAATTTATAATAAGAATAATATGATAGTTATTATTATTTTGTATTAATTGATTTATATTTATGATTTAATGTATTTATTGACTATTCTAAGTGCACCATTTTGTTTGCCTATGGAATAAATGATTTTTGAATTGAATTTAATTTTGAATGCATTAAATGACGAAAATTTTGTTAACGAAGACAGAGCGAGGTGCTCCCTACACAAGTCAAGTGTCTCTTGACTACTTTTGGGAAGCCCCGGCAACTTACATGTAAAAGTTTAACCTGAAATAAATATTTTTTATTTATTCTATTTTATAATATTGCGGACCTTCTTGTTACTAAAATATTATCTTAAAACAACATCATTAGGAAGACGATTTATACGAGCCCATATCAAATAGGTATCATTTTATCACGAGGTTCGGACACCAGTTCCATTCCATCATCAGATCAGCTAAATAGAATCATAACAATGCATCCTCACGCGACTGACGTTTTGCATGCAAAATTTCTGCTCATCGGATACCGGAGAGTGTGTCAAATTTAACTTGCAAAATTTGATTACAGACAAACATCAGGACAGGGATAGCGCCCCATTGGCCGATTTTCAACCAGAATTATGCTATGCTTCGTTGCTATCAATGCGTTTAATAACCACCAATTAAATATATATACTTATTATAAATTAAAGTCATCGACGCCTTTCTGTCTTTATGTTCGCGATAAACTCAAAAACTAGGTACTAAACGAATCTTTATGCTGTTTCAGAAATAAGTAAAATAATTTAACAGGAAGTTTTTGAATTGGTTTAAAGAACGGGCCAGCTAGTTCAATATATTTTATGATTATGTTCACAAAACTACAAAACCGCGTACCGATTATTTTTCGCCTCCTAATATAGTGCTTACTCGCCACTTAAGTAGGTACTTATGTATAAACCGTTCATCATTATCGAACTTATCGAACTGTTTGATCGCGATAATATCAAAAACAACTAACCCATGAGACCTTCAGGCGATCGAGTGAAAAGGGAGACAATAGTTTCAATACAATAGTATTGAAACTAATTAAAATCAGAAAACAGACTTCATATAATCTGTCTCTTTGAATACTTTTAAGTATGTCTCTGAAAGTTCTAACTAGACCGGAGTATTTATAAAACAAACAACCATTGTTTGTGAATTTAGACCAAACCAGGACAAGCCTGTTCTCAGAATAAGAACGTCTTGAACAATAGAAGAAGTTATTTCATTACGTGTACAACTTCATACGGGCTGCATTGTCCCCAGCCAACTTCATATCTTACTTGTAGGGTAGCCATTCTTGTGCATTGAAACAAAATTAATTATTAAATACCAATGCAGACTTAGTGGCTTCGCAGTGAACTTACGAATTATAAGCGGTCTTAATAATAATTATTATTTCTGGACAATCATATAAATTTGTCGTTTATGCGACACGTTATATTTTTTGGAAATTGTAACAGGCTGTCAACTAAATATTTGCATTCAATAAATATTACTTTTATATAGGTAACGCCGAAAAGGAATACAGAAATAAAATAAAACAACATTCTAAAAATTTTAGGGAAAAAAAAAGAAAATCTGTAGGTACGTTTAAATTTGAAATTTATTAAAAATTATGGTCATACTACAGCGGGCATAATCCATCTCCGGTTGTCAACGGACTTAGAAATGTATTATTATCAACTCTAGGACTTTATATAAACAACAGACTAGGCTCTACAGAGTTTAAATTAAATATTTACAGAATGGAAGATATTTTAGGATTTCTTCCTGTTTCGTAATGTGGTCCGGAGAAGCCATCTACCTTCTAGGTCTATATGCCCCATCTTAGACCACATCGTCACCTTACATGAGGTGAGATTGTGGTCAAATAAAGTCTTATTTAGCATAAAAAAAAGAATGGAAGTCTGTTTCTCCAGCTAGCTCAAATACAATTAAATTGTTTATCATCAATCAGTTAATAGGGTAAATTACTTTTTTTCTTTTTTTTTTTTTTTTTTATTATTGATAAGCCTTCATTTGACCACAATCTCACCTGATGTAAAGTGAAGATGTGGTCTAAGATGGAGCATGAAGGCCTAGAAGATGGCTTCTCCGGACCACATTACGAAACACGAAAAAATCGCTTCACGCACTGGCCCAGCCCGGAGGGTGGTGACAAGCCGCGGCCGAAGCCTACCACCAGAGACTGTTCTTAGCACCACCCGGAGGTCACGTGTAAGGATTCAGAGGGTTACCACTTACGGACGTGAACAGCCAAAACCTCCTAAAATTAGTCCGATTTAGATAACTTAAAGAAATTGTACCTACCTATAAACCTTTTATGTTTTTACAAAGTGATAAACCCCACTTATAGTTTAAAACTAATATTCTAAAGTTGTGCAGAAAAAAATAAGACGAAGTAGCTAGCGCGATAAGAGTTTGGCTTTTGTCATCCATTATACGCATGGAAGACGTGGGTTTTTTTACCCATATTTTTTCTTCTTTCTTGCAAACGAAAAATCAAGACGATACAACGACCATACTCTTTGTGTTATATGGACTTCCTCATGCAGGATCATTATATAATAGTTATTGCAGCCGTAGTCCACTAACGTCGGCCTTTCTCAAAATACAGTATAGAAGTGTGTGATACAATGCTACCGACATAATGTGTTAGATTTGCCCTACATGAGGTTGCTTTATGCTTTATGGCAACTGACATGTGGCTGTAGGCAAATGCACTTTGAATATCGCTTATTGGACGTCAATATTGTAGTTTGGTGATTACAAGTGTCCACCATTTGAGTTTTTTAGAATCTATCCATTACCATCATCATCTTCCTGACCTTATCCCACATTACGTGGGGTCGGCACAACATGTTTTCTGCTTCCATTTCCCTCTATCACCCGTCATCTCAACACTCACCTCTTTCTTACACATATCATCTTTCACACAGTCCATCCATCTTTTCTTCGGCCTACCTCTTCTCACATCTATCCATTACCACTTGAAATGAATAATAATTTATCAATAACCATCCCAAATAAAATCAAATTGTATCGCGAGACTAAAATAAGTCTAATAAAAGCTCCTTTAAAATATTTTAAGTATTTTTTTCTTGGTATGAGATTTTCTGTGTTTAGCAGCAAACTATGTAAATAACTCTACACAATCTTAGTAGGTTCTTTTCACTTCTCGTTATTTTGTTAATAAAATAAGTTTACAGATACTACGAATCCTCAAAATTTACTGTCACTTACAAATTATTGACACCACAAAGTCATCAAAATGCTGGAGTCCAATAGTTACAGTGACAAAGACAATTATAATCTATTTTCTCGATATATATATATAGATATTATTGTACCTACTGTCTGTACAATGTACGAAATGTACTCGGTGGCTCAGTTTACCTACCGTATTCTCTTTCTACGTTCAATGTATGTATGTATATATGATACGCGTATTACGTTTATTATTTGCCTCCGAGCTAACTGCAGAAGGTTATATTAAACTGTTTGGGAGAGATCGGACAAGAATTTCTGATTTCACATAACTTGCCTTGTAGTTTTTAGGGTTCGGTACCCCAAGGGTAAAATAGGGTAATTACAGTCTGTCTGTTTTTAGATATATCATGCAGATAACTATTTATGTTGTACAATAAATGCAAGAAACAGGATAATTATAATCGATTACAAATAAACACCCCTATATACCTTCATACAGGGACTTCTCTCTTGAGAGATTCGCTGGCAAAGTGTCAAGTGCTTAAAATATTTAAAAAAATCAGCAGACATTAGACAATTGGTAGGGAAATAAGTTTTGTATTTTCTTAAATATTGTCAGCCTCTGAAGACCGCATGACGCCCTCACGAAATTCATTTTATATTCCCTACTAATGTTTCCGATGAAAAATATAAAAAACTACCTTTTAATAGACTGCCTCAGTGTCCCAGCAAAAGGTCGCCTTATAACGAACCAACTAAACCACAGATTATCGCGAATGAGCGAACCATGATCTCTCAATAATCCATCTGAATGAAAGGATCGAGTGAGTGAGATATTACTGAATTCACTGACCACTGAGCCGGTCAATTTGATCGCTTTCTCGTGATTTTATTTTGGCTTATTCCCTTCGTTATCATTATCATGACGGTTTCTATTTAAATGAATCAAAGGAAATACAACAAATAACCTTGGATGTGTCCACTATAAGTAAAACTTTAAGATGATAAAGGTAACTGACTTTTATTGTAAAATACTAAAGATTAAAAAAAACTTTTGAATTACTTTACAGAAACTTACTGAACTTAAATTAATTATAACAAAATCAACAAACATTCATACTAATATAACGATAAAAATTAAATAAATACATAGTACTTGCTCTGTTTAAACTTTTACAGAATTGAATACAAAAAATGTTATGTTAGTCTGCTGGCAGCATTTGATTAAAAGCAATTTATACACTTTTTAAATTTTTTTTTTTTTTTTAAGAAAACTTTATTGTTTCTGAAAATTACAGAGTTGTACAAAAGGTGGGCTTAATGCCAAGGCATTTTCTACCTGCCAACCTCAAACAGGAATTATTTGAATATTACAAAAATACCTCTCTTCTTTTGTAACCAAATATTATGTATTACAATACAATATCGAACACACGTTGTGATTACCAAACTATATGAAACATTTCAGCACAGCTGAAATTCCACTACTGAAAATTAAATGTTAAAATTGTGCTAGCACTAAAATTATTCTAAGCTCCTCGGTAAAATTCGATAAATTTATCGGAAATCATGCGAATCGAATTAATTTCAGTTGTTTATTATCGGTAATTAGGCCTCTGCAATACCAATTATGTGTATACTAAAATATAACCTGGAATAGACCCTTGAAGTGACTTTAATGAAGAAAATTAAATGACTTAATGCATTTAAGCTGGCAGCTTGTTTCGACCAAACCCACGCCACCTACGCGTCAGCAACGCGGGATATTTTCGCCTGAACACGTCCAGCTTTATGGTCGAGCGTGCAAAGAGCCATAGCAAAGTATGGGAAGCGACTGCCGCGCGGCAGTCGCTTCCGCTTCGTCTCTTTAGTTGCGTAGGTTTGGCGAAGCTTTAATATGACAAACTACTTAAGTGGAAAGTATCGACGACGATACTATTATATATATATAAGTAAATAAATCATAGGTACAAAAGATTGCGGAAAGATAGCGGTAAATTTTATAATGATAATTTATTACACCTTTTAAATTATCATGGTTTTGAACAATATTATGACTTTAAACGGGTAGCATACCATGATTTGACGGTTATTGAAATTCAGATATTTTGACGCTGTTGCAAGCGCCATCAGATCACGGTAACAAGTGATTTTTATTCATCATCATCATCATCAAAAATCATCATCATGATGATTTTTATTATTGAAGTTTAAAAATCAGGCTTTAATCGACGATTGGTCATTGTAGAATTCGATACAACGCGAAGGATATATATATTATATATATAGGATGTCCCACTGCCATGCCACTTAGCAGAAAAGTACCTTAAATATTGAAAATTGGCGAATTGGTGAATTTCGGGGATGTAAACGGCTGCAGTCTACACATAATATTACAGGTCTAAAGAAAACAAAACAAATAAAAAAAACAACTAAATCTGACGAAACGTAAGGACATATTTATATCTAACTAGCGGGCCGCCCCGGCTTCGCACGGGTAATTATGATTTTTTTCTCGTCGTAAAACCATCCTTAGACATCATAGCGGAGGGAGCGATTTCAATTTAGTTTTTTTGTATGAAATGTGATTTTGGCTCGAGTGTTCTCAGTTATGTTTCATGAAAATCGGTTGTGCCGTTTAAAAGTTATGGGGGTGAGAGAGGGGAAGGAAAACCGAAAATACTCGAGTGGGGTATCAAATGAAAGCGCATCGCGTGCACATTACAAAATATTATGGATACTTTTAAGGAAAATTAAAACATTGGAATCGGGGGTTTTTTCTTTTTTTTATGATTATTAAGTCTTTATTTGACCACAATCTCACCTGATGTAAAGTGAAGATGTGGTCTAAGATGGGACATGAGGACCTAGAAGGTATGGCTTCTCCAGACCACATTACGAAACACGAAATGTTAAACCTTAAATGTTAAATTTAGATTTATATGTTATAACTAGTGGCCCGCCCCGGCTTCGCCAATATTATTCAATTTTTCCCGGCAATTATCCGATTTTTTTTAAACCTTCCCTAGACCTCCACGAACATTTCAAGATTAAGATAAGATAAATCCGTTCAGCCGTTCTCGAGTTTTAATCAGACTAACGAACAACAATTCATTTTTATTTATATAGATAAGCGGCTAGGTACTTTTATTATACATACCTCTAGAAAACAAAACATAAACCGCTAAATATCAACTTATATTGCAATTCATAAGTGAGGCTAATTTCAACTGCGATAACGAAATTTGTGGTGACTTTATGAAGTCTGACATTAAATAGAAAAGCAATTAATATACACCCTGATTTTGTTCGCGGAATTTCATTCAGCGTAATATTGTGTAATAATTCGCTATAAGAATGGATTTCGCAATAGTTACGCTTCGCTGTGTAATAATTTATCGTGTGGCTTTCATGATAAATATTGTTTTGGAAACCATCTTGGCATTTAACAATATTATGAATTGAAAAGGCCTTCAGTGGAAGTAATTCAGAATTTCATTAATTCATCCACCTTAGGAACAAATAGTACACTTTTGGTTTCGCTAGAGGTAATATAAATTATAAATAATATAAATTAATATGAATTCTCTATATTATATAGAAGATACATACTATATATGTTGGCTGTAACGAAAATCGAAATTTGTTGGACACACACACTGGTTTGTAATAGGTTAGTTAATAAATAGTTAGTTTAGTTAGCATTGTTTAATGTGGGGTAATACCCAAAAAATCAAGAAATGTAATGATCCAGTTTTCTTATATTTGCCCGCGTTTTATGGATTTTCCCTCGAGAACGTTGTATTTTGCCGCTTTTTGCAAATTTGATAAATAGGCTATCAAATATTGAAAGAATTATTTAAATCGGACACTAGTCCGATTTTAGGTAGTTCCTGAGATTAGCTCGTCAAACAAACAAACTCTTCAGCTTTATAATCTTATATATAAAATTCTCGTGACACAGTTTTCGTTCCCGTACTCCTCCGAAACGGCTTGACCGATTCTCTTGAAATTTTGTGAGCATATTGAGTAGGTCTGAGAATCGGCCGACATCTATTTTTCATTTTGCAAAACATCGTTTGCTGGGGTCAGCTAATATTAGTATGGATTCATCATGACATATTCACAGAAACAATAATAATAATTAATTAAAAAAAACTTAATACATAGCTTACAATAGACAATGGTTCCCAAACTAGGCAAAGCCTGTACTAGGGTAACCTCCTTCCATATGTTACAAGTCAATAGCACATAATATAAATAAAAATGAAATAAATATTTCCGGACAATCCACACAACAACATCTAGCCCCGTGGCTCTCTTGTGTTACGGGTACTAGACATCTGATATACTTAATATAATAGACATACATACTTAGATTTATTAAACACCCAGACCAAGGAGAAAGTGCTTGCAGAACATACAAACACTTGACCCCTCGGCGGGAATCGAACCCGCTACCTCCGCTACCGGACCACCTCGCCCACCGCGCCACTGAGGCAGTCAAAATATAATATATTAGTTCAATAATTATCTTAGTGCACCGCTTTAAAAGTTAGGAGACAATCTAACCGCTCACTCTAACCGCCATAACTTTAAAACGGTACAACCGATTTTTATGAAACATGTCTAAGAACACCCGCGCCAAACTCACCTTTCATACAAAAAAAACTAAATTGCAATTTGATGTCACAGACAGACAGACAAACACACATACAGACAGAGACGTCAAAGTTATAATACCCCTCTTTTTTGGTCGGGTATTAAAAAGTTAGAAGACAATCTATAGCAAGTCTATCTAGCTGGTTTGCAATTTCACATTTGGTCCACTTATGCGATTGGTGCTAAGTACTATTAATTAGCCCCATATTGAATCATGTTCGCGCACATTCGCTAATTTGCCAACACGTACGTTTACAGTCCGTCTGTATGATTGAAAGCTTTTACATTTATAGTTTAAGGTTCATGTTAATTTATTTGTCGTAGGTAACATACTGCACACTTGACTTCGTTTCAGTCTATTTACCTAAGTATTATAATGATTATAAATTTAAAAAGTGTTCAAAGTAAGCACTCTGCAAGTCACAGACAAGACTTTAGTTAATGACTAACTAACTTGTAGAAAAAATATTGATGCGTAAAAGTGGCACTGACTGCCTCAGTGGCGCGGTGGCGAAGGTCCGCTTGCGGCGCAAGAGGTAGCGGGTTCGTTTCCCGCCGAGGGTGAAAGTGTTTGTATGTTCTGCAAGCACTTTCTCCTTGGTCTGGGTGTTTAATATGTATAATAAAAAATGTCTATTATATTAAGTAGGTATATCAGATGTCTAGTACCCGTAACATAAGCTAGGAGCTTACCACGGTGCTAGATGTTGTTGTGTGGATTGTCCGGAAATACTTATTTATTTATTTTATTTATTGTAATCTTATAACACTGTATGCATGTTAAGGGATCCTGCTAAATCATAATTGTTTTGAAATTATTAACTGACAAAAATATGAGAAGTTTTAGTCATTTAAAAATCAATTTTGAAACTATAACGTTTATTAATATAATTTATTATCAACATGAAATGAAAATCAAATCGATGAAAGCATGATTCGTTTTATGAACAATAAAATCATGTTAAATATTCCGTTATAAATCTAAATAGCGGTTTTTGAAGTATTAACACGTTTGTCGAAACTTGTATTAACCTCCGACCAACCATTTCATTGAAAAGCTTTAAATATATCATCAACAAAAATCCATAGATAGTACCTACATTTGTCATAGACCAGCCAAACGATACACTAAAGGTGAAAATAGTGTTCGTGAATTTTATGTTCAAGGCGAACAAGTACACTCGGTTCCAATAATAACAGGTCAGTGTTATTAACCTCAATATCTTCCGAAGTATGAAAAGAATTGAATTATGAAAACTCTCCTAATGAAAAGAAAACAGTTCAATTAAATAATAAAAAAAAATATATAAAGATAAAAAGTATAAGTAAATAAAACTTATGTGCACAATCTATAAAATAAAAAAACTAGACATATTTTTCTCAAAATTAAATATTTCTATATAAAAAAAGCCGTGTTGGCTAAGTGGGAGCACACCGAAGGTCGTGGGTTCAAACCCCGCCACGCACCTCTGGATTTTTCTTGAAAAATGTATGTGCGCTTTAAAACACGTGCTTTAACGGTGAAGGCAAACATCGTTAGGAAATCGGCATGTTCTGCGAACTTTAAATAGTTTGGAAGACATGTGACATTCACCAACCCGCACTTGGCCAGCGTGGTGAATTAAGGACTAATCTCTCTCGTCGAAGAGAGAAGTCCCTGTGTCCCAGCAGTGGGAACGTTAATAGGGTGATGATGATGAAATATTTATTTATGACTAGCGGCCCGCCCCGGCGTCGCACGGGTAAAAAAAGTTCCCGGCAATTTTTCCTTATTTGCTCACCTTTTAGACCTACCCTGGACTACGACAAACATTTTAAAACCAAAATCAGCTCAATCGTCCCAGCCGTTCTCGAGTTTTAATCAGACTAACGAACAACAATTCATTTTTATTTATATAGATTATGTGTTTCATCACTATCTTAATTTTAGTACTTTGTATAGCCTCCACGAACTCTTTTGACAGCTTCCAGGCGATTAGGAAATGTACACCAAATTTCGGAGCCGGTGCTGAGGTATACCATTCCCATTCCTCCACCAACCTCCTTTACAAGTTTGAATAATATGTTATTAGAAGCTCAACTATATAATCTATATTCTCTTTTTCTTGTTTCTCTTATCATTTTAACAGATGCGTTCATTTACCCTTTTTCTATTCGATATAAATCATAATTATCGTTCGTAAGGAGTAAACTCCAATCGTGCGTCGTAGCTGACACACACACAATTTTTTATTTAATTGATCTTATTTTTACAGTTCTGGAGATATTTAGCTTTTTGACTGACCCGTTAGCTTTGGAACCGGTCGATATATGTGTGGGATGATTCATCATCATAATCATCTAGCTACAGTCAGTTTGCGCTCCACGATCCACCACGATCCTGAGCTAATCGCTTTCACTGACGACACGTCATCGCTTTCACTGACGACACGTCATCGCTTTCACTGACGACACGTCATCGCTTTGTCGTCGACCAATCGCGCTACGGGATGTCCGACGCTGTTGTCGCACAGTTGTCGCTGTCACGTCTCATCGCAATACACTTTATTGAACACCAATTTTCAAAACAAAAAATTACAGAAAAATTAAATATACATAATATAATAGTGTCACAATGAGCGGCCAATAATATCCCGCCCAGCTCCATTCGAGTTAAATTATCCAAGTCACAGCATCCTTCACTTTCGTCTGAGATCGGATCTCAGTGGATAGTTACTGTCGTAAAATGGTAATAAGATTTGTTTCTAAGATTTGTTAAATCAAAAAACGGAAAAAAATGATCTTGTATCTTTGCACTTGATCATAGTGGATTTTATAAGCATATCCTAGGAGGGGCTCTCAGTTTACGCATATATAATCTTAGTATTTTTCAAGGATCTTATAAATTATTTACAACATTTTATTATAAACATAATAAAATGTTGTAGTCTCGACGGCACGTTTATTTAATTGTTTTTATTGCTATAAGTAATGAAGCTTACAATATTATTCACATTTCAATACTATTTGTAGATAATAGTAATAAGCAAATAATAACCATTACATTTCAATTTTAGGTCGCAATGATTGCCCTGGGTATATATTAAGTAAAGAAATTAAGTAAATTATTTATTTGCACAAAACAACACATACATATCTAATATATTAATAAAAGAAAAATAATTAAACAATTTAATATTATTTTATATACCATTCAAACTTGCAAAAGCTTATATGAAATGGTATTACAATTAAACAAAGGTTTTCATAACAATACGAAAACCAAAGGATAACAATACAGTTTTATCTGTTATGTAAATCCAAAATTACCATGTTTCGTGAATACATTTAGCACAAAATTATAAATGTTATACAACTCTGTTACTTTCATAAAGTGTATGGACTCTCTTCTTATTCACATTCTATATCTTTTGTAAAAAGTTTTTTTGTAAAATTATGTTTACAGCAATAAACTGCAGTAACTTTTACACTTATGCACGGACTCAAGTGATTGATTCACAGTCATACGACCCAAGTAATAATCCTTTATCTTAGGGATCTCTTAGATTCTTCCACTAACCTTAGGGGTTCCAATGTTTGGATCTCTCTTGAAACCAAAGACTCGTTAGGCGTCTGCCAAAGTGTTTTTAGAAGCTAAGGCCGTCCCTTAAAATATCTCCAGTGACAAATTAATCATAAATAGCTGTAAGTAATGATGAAGTAAATTTTATTGTTCTCATTATATAAGTGGTTTTTCTTCATTTGAGAATATTCATTTTGTCACAAATTTTGAATATTTTCTTTTGGACTGTACCTACCAACTAAATGCTCTAAACCTAAACCAATCATTCACGGTCGGTCAATTCATTAGCTGATATGTACTCAATTAGCTGAGCTCACCTCACAATTTCGCATTTCGGCTTTCAACCGCTAATCCATCCCATGAGAGCTGCTAAGGCGAGTTAGACAAAAGAGATATACCCATAGAAATTATTAAATTAATTCAGAATGACCAACAAATGACCAAAAAAAAAACATTGTTATTTTAAAGTATTTTTTTTTATGTAGGAAATATAAGTGTTATTATTTTTCCTATATAAAAAACTAAATCACTAAATAATTGAATTTACACGTGTTTTCAGGCGATGGCCAAGTCTTAATATATTTATATAAAACATTAAAGAATTTTGAGACGTAATTTGAAGACTTGGATTTACTTGGATCTTACAACTTTTTATCGCACAACAACTGAGTTGCGCGACTTGGTTTTTTTGACAAGTATTGTTTTTGATGTGATTCCTATTTCACTATGCCTTGATTTTTTTGTAACTAATTTGTGTATAGTTTGTGTATAATACTAATTGCGGTCCGTCTTATAATATATATAAACCAGAATTAGTGGTTTATTTTACTTCTCAAAAATGGTTTACACTGATAACGAATTAATTCCCACTACCACCGAATTTCAACCCACAACTGGAATATTCGCCAACTTTAGTATCCATAAAATTGCCTCACCAAATTAAACGTTTCAAATTCAACTGATGGGTCTAAATTGTTCATACATTAGACGCAGTGAATACCTAGCCCAAAATTAGTATTTTCGGTTCAGTTTAAATGCGATAATTTATTTTGGGCGTATTTATTTCTTTGTATGTTATTTTATTTAACAAAATATACAATTATTATTTACAAATGAAATAAGTGGTTAAAGAAATGTTTACAATAAGATTACATTTAAAACATTAATGTTTTTGTGTCTGAGGAATTGTTAAACTTTCACAAACTTTGTAGAATTTTTCGTGTGTTTTATCAGTAAAAGGCATACAATTGTCTTAGTTAGACTTAAATATTTCTTTATACGAGTATAAGCATAGTTCTAATTCAGACAACAAAAAGATTTGTTATTTAAGATATCAAGAAGGCTTATCATGGAAACTTATTTCAAACAAAAAGCCAGAAGTCAAAGTCAAAGTTTTAACCTAATCGACAAAATAGGCAAAGTCCAATCCTTAATCACAAAGCGTTGATCGCTATAATCTCCCGAAGCATTTCCTAAAACAATTAGAGTTATCCGAATTAACTCTTATATTAGAGTTTATCTGGATAATTATTTAACGCTTTGTGAGGAGATTGCTTATAATCCGGATTGAGGGTGAAAGGGACAGATAAACTTTGTGGTTGTAATTTATATTATTTAAATATTCGTCTCTAAGGAGCGAGTCTTTTGAGAACGGTGCGGAACATTCTTAAGCTTTAAATAGTTCATTTTGAAAACGTGTTTTATTATTATTTAATAGTGTAAGTTAAAATGGTTAAGATAAAAAAGATAACATAAGAAATCATATCTCTGCAGCTAAAATAAATTCAATAAAGATAAAATTATACCTTAACACATTATATTAGCTCATTCTGTTATAAATTATTCAGTTAAGCTGAAAGTTTCCAGTGAAAATTCCACTTTTGCAATAAATGGTTCAGAAAAGCTGGAGAATTAAATTATTAAATTAACTAAATAGATAAATTATAATGCTGAACAGTTTGTTTCTTTGTTTGAACGCGCTAATCTCAAGAACTGCTGGTCCGATTTTTTTTTTCTGATAGCCTGAATAACGAGGAAGGCGTTACACGTTACATAAATACGTTGTACCCGCGGGAAAATCCATGGAACACGGGCAACACCGCAACACGCTGGAGTGTAAACCTTCATTAAGCTTCTTGGACTCATCCTTAGCTGTGTCAGTGGATCAGTAGGCAAGGTACACTTGAGTTCTAACCTATATTATATATCATCAATCATCAATCAACACCCTATTAACGTTCCCACTGCTGGGACACAGAGACTTCTCTCTTTGACGAGAGAGATTAGGCCTTAATTCACCACATTTAGATTATTTATAGCAGTTATTTTAATAAAAACACAACATATAATTTAAAAGACTACCCATTTTAATGAAAACCTGCTAAGTAATTGGATTTCCAATGAAAAGAACCCTATTAGAACTGAATCAAGCTTTTAAATCTACAGTTCCATCCCACACACCCATTATACTTGTAATTATCGAGCACCTTTGTACCAAATAATACATTAAATTCTGTCTGCTCTTAAATGTAAAAAGCTGGATATGTGGGAAGAGGGATGCCAAAGAAAAAATGGATGGACTGTGTGAAAAAAGATATGTGTAAGAAAGGAGTGAGTGAGACCCCACATAGTGTGGGACAAGGGCAGGATGATGATGATGACGACTTCGTATTTTCCTAGCTCGCGATTATCTCAGGAATAATATATTTCAGTGTTCGTATTTCTCCTTTATTGAATCAGGCTATATAATATAACTGTTTGCCGCAAGGAAAAACCATCCATAAAGCACTGACAACACCGAGGCTTGAAAATCTAGTTAAAACACAATAACTGTGAATACAAAAAGCATTACTCACCCTGGGGTTAACAGTACATAGGGTAGTTTCATGAAAATCAAAATTCTATTTAGTCCGTTATTTAGAGAATGGACAAAGAGCTGACACGTATTTTTTTCTTTTTAGAATCAATTGAAAAGTTTATTATTAACTAAAATGTTTCAATGTCGTACAAATTCAATAACGTGCAAATAATAATGAAAAACAAACAAAAATAGATATAAATCATAGCAATTGTTTGAAATATAAATATCATATGAAATATAAATTAATAAAATTAGATTGAATTCAAGCAATTATTTTATTTAGTAACAAAATTTTATTAAACTACTTGATAACCCCCGACAAAAACAGCATCTTTTTTCATTGCTGTTTTTGTCTAAAAATAATAATTTGAATAAATTTAAAATTAAAGAAAAATCCCCGAATCCAATGCCTTTAATTTCCTTAAAAGTAAAACACCATAATATTTTGTAATGTGGCCGCGATGCGCTTTTTGCTATTTGCAGATTTTCGGTTCCTTCCCCACTCTCACCCCCATAACTTTTAGACGGCACAACCGATTTCATGAAACATGTCTAAGAACACTCCCGCTAAACTCACCTTTCATACAAAAAAACTGTCTGTCTGGGAGATCATGGCTCCCGAACGGATGAAGCGATTTCAATTTAGTTTTTGTATTAAAGGTGAGTCTGGCGCGTGTGTTCTAAGACATGTTTGATGAAAATCGGTTGACTCGTTTTAAAGTTATGATTGTAAAAGTGGGGAAGGCGAGAAACCGAAAATCTGCAAATAAACTGGAGTGGGGTCTCAAATGAAAGCGCATCAAGTACACATTACAAAATAGTATGACGTATTTTCTTCCGAAATCATGGTTTTATTTAAATTGAGATTATATTGTAACAAACTACAATAGTTGGTAACTTTTTAATTAATTAACTGTATATATTATTTGGGACCGTATTTCATCTTTCTTCTCGGTCTGGGTGTTTAATATGTATAGTAAAAAATATCTATATATGTATGTCTATTACTTAATATTATTAAGTATATCAGATGTCTAGTACCCGTAACACAAGCTAAGAGCTTACCACGGGGCTAAATGTTGTTGTGTGGATTGTCTGGAAATAATTTTTATTATTAGTTACTTTGCTGTTGCCTGTACTATCCGGACAGCTCACTTGACCCCGCATTCTCCGACCCTTACGTCACGGAAAGGGTTAAAAATCTGCTTACCTAATCCTTTAGTTATAAGAGTACTTAAAATTGTTCTCGCTAAAATTTATATCAATCGGTTTCAGCAATAAATAAATAAATATTTACAGACAATCCACACAACAACATCTAGCCCCGTGGCAAGCTCTAAGTTTGTGTTACGGGAACTAGACTGATATATTAAATATAATAGACATACATTTATAATAGATATTTTTATTATACATATTAAACATCCACACCAAGTAGAATGTGCTTGGAGGTTTTTACTGTTCACGTCCGTCAGTGTCTCCCTATGAATCCTTACACGTGACCTCCGGGTGGTGCTAAGAACAGTCTCTGGTGGGAGGCTTCGGGCGCGGCTTGTCACCACCCTCCGGGCTGGGCCAGTGTGTGAAGCGATTTTTCGTGTTTCGTAATGTGGTCCGGAGAAGCCATAATAATTTCTAGGTCTTCATGCCCCATCTTAGACCACATCGTCACTTTACATCAGGTGAGATTGTGGTCAATTGTAGGCTTATATAGCAAAAAAAAGTAGGAAAAAACGCTTGTTTCCTCTGTGAGAATCGAACTAGCTACCTCTTGCGCCGCAAGCGGACCTTAGCCCACCGCGCCACTGAGGTAGAAAGAGTGATATTTGATGTCACTTCGTTATTACAATTAAAAAAAAATCTGAATTACAACATAGGCTTATTTTGACCGATAGAAAATCTTCGTAATAATTCCGCAGAAAAACTCAAATATCGATTAAAGTTTGTCATAAAAAGATTTCCTAGGCTATAAATAAACTGAAACAAGAGTCTCTCTCACAGGCAGGTACTATGGGTTCAATTGATAATATCTCAAGTGGAACATTTTAATCAAAGAACTACACGAAGACACCCTTTTTTTCGTTCCATTCAAATTTATTTTCAGATTTTGATTGTACCCTTTTCGTTTTGAAATATGATCGTTCCCTGTGTATTTCTAAATTTCACATTGTACTGTCAACAGCAAAAGCAACTGATAAAATAGAATTTCAAAATAATATAAACAATATGTTAAGTCAAAAGTTACTGACTTTTGTAGTTTGTTAGAAATAAAGTAACAAATAAGGTGTATTAATAAGGAAATAACATTATCTTGACAGTTCGCTTCAATGTTTTATACTGAGTTGAGAAGCGAATTAAACAACACAGCTTCATCAGTTTTTACAATTTTGGAGTTCTTATTTTAGTAGTCTCATTTTTATTTTTAGCTAAATCCGATTAAATCTTCACTTGAAATTGACTGACACTTTGGTATAACTTGTTACATCTGGCAAGACACACTGGAAGATGTTTTGAAACGTTGATTTTGATCACTTACTTTTGCTGTTGACTTTACCTACAAATGTATAAGTGAATTTAAATGATTAAGAAAGTGCCTAACATGAAGTCCTTTTTTTAAAAAAGCTTCATTCTACAGACTTATACACTACCAAAAATATATATTTATACTACGGATATTTTAAAACAATAAAGTACAAGCTTATCTTAAATTATCATTCGTAGATATTTAATACATTTGTGAGATTTCCATCAGTTTCCTCAACAAGCTAGGCTTGATTATAAATTCTTAATTCTATAGACTGACAGAATGACGTTGCCAATCTTATGTTATGAGTTATGGATGCACTTGGCTGCGGATCCGGAAACTGCCACCGTCGTATCAATATCCTGCGTCAGGCTGGATATGACTTTAAAAGCTATTCTTCAAAGGTATTTATGTCTTAACATAGGACACTCATTAGCAAAGCGAATCAAGGAAATTTTAAAACCATTAACAGAAGTCGCTTCGAAAGGCCAATGATCGGGGAATCGAGATCTAAATAATGTGCGATTATTTTTTTTATACAATTAAATAATTTATTATTAACAATTTTCAACTAAATCTATAATTACATATGACGCCTTTGTTTAAGTAGGTCAATAGTATTTTAAATGAACTTTCATACAAATCCATTTAGTATTTTAAACGTTAAGGAGAGTAAATTAATTTATCAGAAAGTTTAATTTCTTATACATTATATAAGTACATAAGTTTATCACATAAAAATAAATAATTATAATCTCATTATTTCAATATAATTATATCAGTTAGGGCCATTAGAGATGTTATATTAGGGCCAATTATCTGTAATAGTGTTATGCTATATATTAGTCTGCCGATAATAGGTTCCCGTAACTATTATCCAATAATAGTCATAATAATAGTTTCCCAGCAGTGAAAACGTTATAGGGTGATGATGAAGAACGATATAAAATTGTTTTTTTCTCATAATCCGTCTAACCAGATGAAATAAAGCATGTTACAGTGGTTGTCGTTATGCTGAATGCAGTCAAGCGCCAATTTCAGCAGGTCAGCGCACTACTTGGCTTCATCTTGTTGAGTGCCATTCATGCGTTGATTACCGCCTTTCTTAGGGCTGAGGTAACCCTTCAACTTAAGGGCTGTCACTAACAGATCGCAAAATCTAAAGACTCGTCCTACAGACGGGTTTTGAAATTTGAGCGATAAATAACTACTCGTGAGGGTGAATGCTAAAATCTTTTGGTTCTAAGAATTAAAAAGACGTAAGGTTAATTAATACTATAAGTAAAATAAATTTGATAAGTATGAGATGGATTCTTATTACAGCTGGGGTTACAGTACAGTTAATACACATTCTGAAAAAAAAAATAAGTGAAAATTATACAATTAGAGCGACCCATCCAAGTACTGGCCTCGCAAAACGTCGCTTAACTTGATAAAAATTAGGTTGGAAAATGGGAGTCCCCTTATATATTTGATTTTTATGTACGATATTGCCAAAACCTTTTGTACCTAATGGTACGCCCTTGTAGTAGAAAGGCCTTTGTATCGAAAACCACCAGTTCGCTGCTAGCAAGGGCGTCGCGAAATATATTTTTATGTACAAAAAATCCAAAGTCATGGTATTCCAGTTCGTAATCAAGTTTCAATGTAATTTAATATCAATTCAATTTAAGTGTTTAGTAAGGTTACTATTATCATTGTAATTATTTCAAATACGATTATATAATTGTTTTATGAATAAATGAATATGAATATTAAAACTATTATTGTTGCGATTACAGTGGATGTGGTTGACTCTCAGTTTAGTGAAATATACAAAAATATTTATTCACCACTACACACGTTACAATTTCACTTAGCAACGGTCCCCGCACGAGGGAGCCTGTATCATGGGAGACCTGATACAATGTGTTTTAACCAGTTACAGAAAACAGTGCATGAACACAAAATAAGTTATAAAAAATAAGACAAATAATAATAATACTTAAGTTAAAGTGAAATACTTAAGTTTACCTTAACATACAAAATTTGTGTAGATGAAGAAATGAAGATCAAGTGTTGTAGCTTAGGTTAGGTACCTGCTATCGAAATGCGTGACCCAAACCATCGTCGTCCATTATACTTTATACCTAGATACTGAAATTTAGAATATTAATTTCAACCTAAAAGTGGGGTGGGTTATTTCTCTCTTATATATAAAATTCTCGTGTGTCACAGTTTTCGTTACCGTACTCCTCCGAAACGGCTTTACCGATTCCAAACAAATGTTATACTCGAATTCAGTTGATCTGAGAATCGGCTACTATCTATTTTTCATTTTGCAAAACAACGTTTGCTGGGGTCAGCTAGTCACTTTGTAAAATACCTTATTTACAGTCTTTTGTCATTAATTTAGAATAATCATCATTTAGTAGTTTTTTTGAAATATTTTTTTTGAAATTCAAGAAGCAACCCTGTGTGGGGTGAGTTTGAACAAAAGGTGCCTACTCTTGTAGGCAGCCCTATTAATACTTGCTTTACCTTTTAAAGTTCACATCAAACTGAAACAAAATAACGGCCAAAGTAAAGTTTTAACAAGAAATAAGATATAAGAAAAACTTAATCAAGGAAAAAAGATAAGCGAAAATGTACCTGAAGTAAATCTATACTAATATTATAAACTAGCAGCACGCCCCGGCTTTGCACGGGTAATTATTCAAAATTATTCGAATTTTTCTCGCCGTAAAATCCATCCTTAAACTACAACGAATATTTAAAAAAATAAATTGGCTAAATTGGTATAGGCGTTGTTGAGTTATGCGCTTAGCAACACATTTTGCGATTCATTTTTAACCCCCGACAAAAAAGAGGGGTGTCATTGTTTGACGTGTCTATCTGTCTGGGACATCATAGCTCCCGAACGGATGAAGCGATTTCAACTTAGTTTTATTTTGTTTAAAAGGTGAGTTTGGCGCGAGTGCTCTTAGACATGTTTCATGAAAATCGGTTGTGCCGTTTAATAATTGTGGGGGTTAGAGTGGGG
Organism: Gymnoscelis rufifasciata; assembly: GCA_929108375.1. Lineage (NCBI taxonomy): Eukaryota > Metazoa > Arthropoda > Insecta > Lepidoptera > Geometridae > Gymnoscelis > Gymnoscelis rufifasciata. Next base: position 1,058,760 of record OV815322.1, on the reverse strand, counting down.
AAGGAAAACCGAAAATCTGCAAAAATCTCGAGTGGGGTATCAAATGAAAGCGCATTGCGTGAACATTACACATTATTATGGTGTTTTACTTTTAAGGAAATTGAAGGATTCGAATCGGGGGTTTTGCTTATATTTTAAATTTAGATTTATTATTTATAAGAAGATTAAGGTAAGAGAAAACATACTATTGATTGCAATGCTCAAATTAGTGTAACCGACAAGAAACATAAACTTGGTTCGGGTCAATTGGTGTAACGTTAGTTTTTTGAAGAAAGTTTTTTTTTATATTGGTGTATGTGTTGTTATAATTTTTCGTTCAAGCTAAGAATTAGTGTAAGAGCAATGCTGGTTTGCCAAGATACATACACCAACTTAACCTTCTACGGTCATAGGAATACAACATCTCGACTTATGTAAATCACATACCTACTCAGTTACAACATAATTTCGACGGATGTCTGCAAAATTCACAGTTAAAATGTGTAGCGTAACTGTATTTTTTAAAGCTAGATTTCTATTATTATGCTATTCAAAAGAGCAAAAAAAAAATCTTAACCCCGCTTATTGTCACAAAACTATAATAGTTAGAGATATGATGTTGGGACGTTTTTTGTAGATAATGATAAGTTCTACAAAGTTGTAATACATCACTTTGTTATTTATTCAATAGTTTTCGCAGCATTCGCGATTAAAGAAAGATTTTAGGTTTATTTTTTTTTAAATCGCCTATTGTCACAAAACTATAATAGTTAGAGATATGATGTAATGACGTTTTTTGTAGATAATGATAAGTTCTACAAAGTTGTAATACATCACTTTGTTATATATTCAATAGTTTTCGCAGCATTCGCGATTAAAGAAAGATTTTAGGTACTTTTTTTCACCTTGGGTTACATTATCGGAGTTTGGTAAGGAATCATATTATTTTTGAAAACTAAATATAGCCTATGTCACTCAGGGATAGTGTAGCTTTCGAATGGTGAAAGAATTTTTTAAATCGGTGCAGTAGTTTCAGAGCCTATTCGAGACAAACAAACAAACAAACAAAAAATCAAACCTTTCCTCTTTATAATATTAGTATAGACTAGCGGCCCGCCGCCCCGGCGTCGCACGGGTAAAAAAAGTTCCCGGCAATTTTTCCTTATTTGCTCACCGTTTAGACCTACCCTGGACTACGACAAACATTTTAAAACCAAAATTAGCTCAATCGTCCCAGCCGTTTTCGAGTTTTAATCAGACTAACGAACAACAATTCATTTTTATTTATATAGATAGGGAAAGTTTGTGAGGTCTGTGACGTTGTAGGGGATTTAAATGAAATTTGGTACACAGATAATCTAAAGCTTGAGAAGTTACATATTCTACTTTGTACCGCGTTAAGATATGACATAACACATACTTATAAAATTATATTTAAGGTCCTGACACACCAGGAGCTTTCACGTGTAATGTTACATTATAGATTCAACTGAGTTACATAAAATTACTATCTAATAATGACGACCATATCAAAATCTCCTGTCAAAATAAAAACAATTCTCTGAAAGAGCATCAAAGGTAAAATTACCCAAATTTCACGATATTTTCCAAAAATTTACCAAGTTGCTGCAAATTCCTAAACAATTCGAACCCATCGGAACCGTGATTAAATACAAAAGGAAACAAACATTTGAACCGACATTTTGAATTGAATTATATCTGTGTTTGTTCAAGAAATTAATATCAACCCTTTTGCTTTCTTTATTATACACGGTTCATTAGATTGATTCAATTTCAAATACCTACACAAGATGAGGTAATTGATATTTTCCGCAATTGATTTTGTTTGATTAGCATTAGGAATGGGTAATAATAATAGCTTTATTAAAATTACGAACTTGTAACTGTTGTATACATTTCCGAGGGGATTTTAGATGACAAAAAAATTAGACTGTCATTTAGATTATTTAAAAAATAATGTAAATGACAATCAATTTTTTTAACGAACTTGGAAAGCAAAAAATAGGTGGCCAGCAGTTTTTTTTCAATTAAATTTTTTTTTTGGTAGGTACCTATATCATTTGTTGCATGTTAGTTGATAAAATTTTTAAATCATTAAATAATAAATCGTGTTTCGTAATGTGCCCCGGAGGAGCCTTCTACCTTCTAGGTCTTCATGCTCCATCTTAGATCACTTCGTCACTTAACATCAGGTGAGATTGTGGACAAATTAAGGCTTAACCAGTATAAAAAAATATATATATGCATTTACTATAAATAATACAAAGATATTTCAACTATACATATGATACACCCAGACTAAGGAGAAATTGCTTGCAGAACATACAATCACTTGACCCTTGGACGGAAATGGAATCCGCTACCTCTTACGCCACAAGCGGATCATTGCCGCGCCACCGAGGCAGTCAAAAATCAAAAGCAAAGTATTATGATTAATCCCTAAAATCACGAGCTCAAATTGTCGGAGATCACAAAAATCACGGTCTAATAACTTTGATAGACCCTTAATAGCCTCACAAAGACTAGGAAAGTTAAACAACCATGCCGTAAGGGCTAACTGCTGATTAAAACAATTTTCCACAGTTAAAATCTGTGAAAGTTAAAATGATAATTATCGAAGCTATTGTTTTAAGTGGCTTTCAGGTTTAAGTTACTTTGTTGGTTTAGATTTAAGATGGAATTGACTTTGCGTAAGCTTTTATAAAAATAACAAAACCCACGTACGGTATTTTATTCTTTATTTTTTTGCAACTAAAACTGCGCATGTTAACCGCGTATAATATGTTATTTTCGGGCCCGACGACCACCGAGTTAAATGACTATACTTGAAAAATGAATGAATATTGTTTGAGTATTGGGGCATTTTTTGGTAATTCGTCTTGGCATATATTTTGCCAACGCTTGCGAAAGGGTGAAGCCAAGTTTATTTCGAAAGAAATGGGATGACATCCGTATAAAAAGGTACTTACTTATGCATAAAATCTTTGATATTAATTCAAATTGTTAGGAATGATTTTTTTTTCAAAAGTCACTGTTTGTTTCATTCAAAATTACAATACATACATGTGAAACTAAACTTAAGTATAGGATCATAGTTTACATGTAGGTAACATGTAAACTATGATCCTATACTTAACCAAACATACCTTTTTAAATAGCATATTGCAACTATGCACTATTACAATCCTAAAAAAGAAAATCTATGACAAATAAAAATGTTTCTAGAAAATTATCTCAGAAATACATATGAAGGTAATAAAATTCAGTCGTGTTTTCTGAGTAGGTATACATTTTGCCAACGCACGTGTTAAAAGAATGGCTCAGTGTTAGATTTCGCGTTTAAATTCCAAAGATCCTACAGCAAAAATATTATAAAAGCGGAATTTGCTAAACCTGAAAAAACCAACACCAAAATATATATTTTAGTCTCAGTTTCGGTTGAGTACGAAATACGATTTTAGGTAACTACATATTTTAGTGTAAGGCATACACGGACTGCTCGCTCTTGCAGTCTAGAGTGAAACAGCTTGAGGCTGTCATTGATAACTGCTTGAGTATTTGGCAATTTGAGAGGCAAAATGAAGAGGGCGGGCGGAGGTTACTACGCTCCAGCCTCAGCCCGGGCAGTCAGTTTATGCCTTACTTAGGCAAGTTACTGCTTGGATACATGGCCGCCCGAAGCAGTTGCAACTGCTAGATCGTGAATGTACTTACGTAGAAGTCTGTAGTGCACAATGCAGTCACAGCCATAAGCAGTCAATCCTGACAAGCAATTCGTGTAAGGCAGGCTTTACTGTATACCTACATATTATCATAAAATATCTTTTAAAAGTAATAACTAAATTATTTCTAAGTTGCATTTGTATAGAATGATTGAAGTTTAACTGAACTTAAATTTGGGATTTTTTCGTGTTTCGTAATTATGTGGTCCGGAGAAGCCATATACCTTCTAGGTCTTCATGTCCCATCTTAGACCACATCGTCACTTACATCAGGTGAGATTGTGGACAAATGAAGGCTTTACGAGCATAAAAAAAAAGATAAAATAAAGATAAGCACGATGGTAAGCTTAACCATGAGTCACGGATTTTACACTTTTTCTATACCTGCCTTAAACTATATAAAGTTGTCTGTTATCTATTTAATTAAAAATGAATTGTTGTTCGTTAGTCTGATTAAAACTCGGGAACGGCTGAACGGATTTATCTTATCATAGTCTTGAAATGTTCGTGGAGGTCTAGGGAAGGTTTAAAAGGCAAGAAAAAATCGAATAATTGCCGGGAAAAAAATTGAATAAAAACCCCTGTGAAGCCGGGACGGGCCACTAGTATTAAATAAATTAATGTCAGAAGTACCAAAAGATCGCGTCCCGATTATTTATTCTTATTATTATGTATAGTTACGTAAAAAACACCCAGACCATTGAAAAAGTATACACAAAAGTCAAAATATACACACACTGATCCCTTGCATAAATAAGTCAAAGACTTAAAATAGAACGAATACTACACGTAATTCCTTTTCAACTAGGATCAACCCGCTATTTGTGGAACTTGATCCGAACACATAAATTAAGAAGGCCACAGAAAAAGGGCTCCTAAAAACTACAGTCCTTTTTAGACACTAAAACAACTTTATTGAACTTAGGTAACAACTTTGGTCATCTACTTTGTCAATTAATTATTTTCCTACTTACCCAATATCGAATGGAATCAAGCACTATACTAAATTTCAGTTTAGGCCGACTCTCGATAGTTTTTTTTCTTCTTTTTTTCTGATATTGCAAAAATTGATAGTAAAAAAAATATATATTTCACAACCTTAAAATTATAGACGCGTCTTTATTCCGGGTTTGAATGATATTATTCTATTTCTAACCGACTTCAAAAAAGGAGGAGGTTTTCAGTTTGACTGAATGTATTTTTTTTGTATGTTTGTTACGCTATATCTCCGAAAGTTGTTAACCGATTTTGAAAACTAGTGTTTTATTCATAAGGGTATGTCGCTAAGTGGTCCCATTGACACCATGTCAAAATCTGATATGATGTGATCCCATAGAGATCCAGAGCAACCCTAAAATTTTATGAGATGTTGAAGTCGGTTTTGTAAAGATTTTTTTATATTTCTAAAGTTCTTTGCTTGTATGTTAGCAAGCGCGATGGATTTCGACCGCCTCCAACCGAAATAACTGGAAGTCTTTGAGGGAGACTTATGTCTGTTACTGACTGTCTACAGTACTGTAGACGTCCTACAGAGATAATAAAAGCATATAATTATATATTATATAATTGTATATTTTTATTGGGGATATAAAGTAAAGGTCTTGGAGCTAAAATTGTTAACTCTGTCAAGGGCATTCATATGCAAACAATTGAATTTTCAAACAATATTGACGTTGCTTTTGTTTCTACATGTTAATTAAAATCGCCACACAATGGAAGATTAGGGTATTTAATTAAAGGTTACAAAGCGCTTCTGTAATTAAAATATGAGATTGAATTTGAAATAAAATATATGAATTTAGGTATGTTTTTATTTAATTTATGTTGCGTATTTGGTAATTGTTGGATACGGTGGATATGTGTTACTGAAAACAGATTATGGGTTTTGTTGAAATAAAACCGGATTTTTTATAATAATGTCTTATCTACTTATTACATCTTATTCGTTTTGTAAACGGGTTTGAGGTACTGAGTTGTAATTGTCACAAAAAATCCTTTTTTAAATAGAATTAGTTCTGAGAGTGAAAATTATCATCGCTAACAGGATATTTTGGAGAAAGGACAAACTGTAGCAAAAGTATTTAAAGTTATTGTTTTTTATTGAAATTAGTCACTTAAAGATTTAAACTGTTCGTGTATTAGATTCAGCAGTGCGACGCGATTTGTGAAATTTTATTACATTTAACGTTACACGTAGATACGTTACACTTATACTTACATATATCTTTAAATGTATCGCATAGCAATTATATTAAAATTCGTCACACCATGGACATAATTATTAAATTTTTCGTGTTGTGTCATTCGACATTGATTATTATTGTGCGGCTACATGAGCGGGCGAAGATTCTCAATCATCTGAAATTCATTCTACAGTCTACATTAGCGGACCAAGTCCGAAGAAGTGACGTAATTGTAGCCACGCCAACGCCAAACATTGTCTTCGCTCGAATACTTCTCGTTGCAACGATGTACCCAGCCACACACATCGCGTTGACACGAATATTCGCCGTTGGCTGCATATCAGATGTTTCACTATCAACAACACTAGGTGTTATTTATCGATATTATCTTCATATTTGCAACATAAATCGTCTTTTATTACTTCATGTGGGCTAATCTCGTCGTATCGAACTCGCAATAAAGTTTCCCGTATTCATAAAAACTTATCTATAACTGACACTATTACAACACTTTCCTTTATAAAATAACTCCACTTCAGTGCAGTTATAAAGTGATTATTGAAACAAAATGCACTGCTTCGATTCTTTTACGTTTGATCGAAGAAAACTCTGGGTGTCTGATGAAAATGAGAGGAACTTTCCAAAATCGTAGGGATTAATTTGTTTGTGAAGCTTTGCAATAAATTAGCCCAGTGGTTCTCAAACAAATAAGTTTTAGGGTAATTTTCATTTGATATTTATCTAATAAAAATAAATGTTTGCGTAAATCACAATTAATTCATTTTAATTGACATGATGACCATTTAAATTGTAAGCTACGCGGTGCACCACTAGATACAACTTGCCCGACTTGTGACAAATGACGTAACAGGAGCAACGACGAGCGGAAATGAATGTGTGACATCAATTGTACATTCGAGCCGGCCCACCAGGCTCGAGGCATTTCAAACCTACATAGATAGATGCAGTTACACAGGGCGGAAAAAATCTATGGGCTCTGGAGGAAATCTTTTTAAATTTACTTTATATTGTTAAGCTAGCTCATTTTTAACCCGACCAAAAAAGAGGGGTGTTATAAGTTTGATGTGTCTGTCTGTCTGCCTGTCTGTCTGGGACATCATAGCTCCCGAAGGGATGGAGCGATTTCAATTTAGTTTTTTTTGTATGAAAGGTGAGTTTGGCGCACGTGTTCTTAGACTATACTTGAGTGGGGTATCATATGAAAGCGCATCGCGTCCACATTACAAAATGTTATGGTGATTTACTTTTAAGGAAATTTCGGCATTAGAATCAGGGGATTTTCTTAAATTTTTAATTTAGATTTATACTGAAAGGATACATGCCTTTATTTTTCATAAGAAACAAAACTAAATTCAAAATTTGGCTGCTTTTAGTGGCGCGGTGGGCGAGGTTCCGCTTGCGGCGCAAGAGGTAGCCGGTTCGATTCTCGCCGAGGGTGAAAGTGTTTGTATGTTCTGCAAGCACTTTCTTCTTGGTCTGGGTATTTAATATGTATAATAAAAAATATCTATATATGTATGCCTTTTATATTAAGTATATCAGATATCTAGTACCCGTAACACAAGCTTAGAGCTTACCACGGGGCTTGATGTTGTTGTGTGAATTATCTGAATATATTTTTTTATATTTATTTTATTATTCCTAAAATTGTTAGTCTTATCGGGGAATCGAACACACTAAATAATCTAAAAAACATACCCTCGCTATTACTAGACGCATTGGTAGGATTCATGTTCAGTATTAAATTTCCCTAATAGACATTGGGTCTTTTAAGGGCCCTTATCGGAATATTTACCCTTTTCGGAGTCGATTTCTCAAACGTTAGAATGTTACTTACTTTAGAGTTTTTTTATTACCTACACGTGAAAATAAAATGTATGCAGCAGTTGCTCCATATGACATCAGAATTTTGTCTGTGAAAGTCACTTTCAAATAGCTGCAGGCGTTTTATAGATTAGGCAAAATTAACAGACATAAAGCTTATAATTTTTAGTTGTATTGTAAATAAATAATGAATAGTGTAGGTAGAAAGTCGATAGATTTTGTTAGTAATTTTGTCTGTGATTGTTCAACAATTGTAATAGTAATAGTAATAAAATATTTATTTTGTGCCACTAAGTAAAACTTAAAACTATGAACAGTACAATAAAATAAATTGGCCTGTAGAGGGCAATTTTCGTGCATAGTTTAAAGCGATTCCTAAGGAAACCTACAAAAATCTTCCGTATTTGGTTATACTAAGTACATCCGTTAAGAACCGTGTTTTTACGGATCAGTAAAAATCCGTCCTTCATAAATCACAGGACAATTTTCCTTTTGACGTCAAACTATTACCTACTTTGGTAGATTTTTCATTTCACGCAAATTAACTTCCCCAAAACCCCGAACATCAAGCAAATTATCTCAACCATAGCCGATTCTATAAAGGATAGTATAATTCAGAGGTCCTTAAAGTAGGGTTCGCGGACAACTATCCAGCTGAAGAACTGTTCGCGGTCCGCATTCGTATAATTTTAGGATAGCTGCGCTTATTCGTGTTTCTGTGTAGCGTATCAACATTATTAATAAATAAACATTACCGGACAAATCACACAGCATCATGTAACCCCAAACTAAGCAGAGCTTGTATGCTAGGTGACTGATATACTACAAAGATATATATTTTTTTGTAAATACATACTTAGAAAACACCCAGACCCGAAACCAGAAATAATAATTGTAGATCGCACAAGATCTGGTCCCCCAGCGGGAATCGATTCCGCAACCTCTTGCACCTCAGGCGGACTTTAGCCCACCGAGCCACAGAGGTCGTCATCATCATTTCAGCCCTAGGACGTCCACTGCTGGACATAGGCCAGCAGTGTCCCTAAAAGACAGTAGCTTCGGTCGGTAGCTTGTAACCACCGCAAGCAATTCAGCGGGTCGCCCGTCCATCTTGTTTTTGGATATCCTACCAAATGTATCGTAAACAGGATAAAATAATCGATGGGCTCTGGAGGGAAACTATTTTAAATCTATTAGCTAGCTCATTTAACTTAAAGAAAACATACCTTTTTTTTTTTAAACCATAGGAGTGAAGTGTTAGTCTGTAAAAAACGAAGATATTTACGTTTTATTACTTAGATTTTGGTCATCATTTTCCGCTGGTTTTAGAAAGTTGCCTGAGAATAATAAATGAGACAATCAAGAAACTATGTTTTTTAATATATTTCTACTATTTAGTCTATAACGTTCTACAGACCAGATTTTTAATATAAAGGAAAACCTAAGGTTGTGCTTTACTGGCACTCCGAACAAACGTTAAGAAGCTCTGTCTAATTCCTTCTGCACGGCAAGCCCCAACTATCCTATCTTACCCCAAATCCGGGGTCTTTCTCAACCCGATTTCGGGGACTTTTAGCAATATATGTAACCTCACTTAAGTGAAACTTATAGCATTTCCGGCGGTTTTCTCGGACAGTGAATGTTTCAGGACATTTATGAAGCGTTTAACTGTGTACGCGATTTGTTTTAGTTTGTACTATTGCATGCAATAGGCATCCCTGTAATAAATTCTTACTAGTCCATACTATTATATTATCTCCGACATCTGAGGACCTCTGTAGCTCGGTGGGCGAATGTCCGCCCGAGGCGCAGTAGGTTGTGGATTTCATTCCCCGCGGGGCCAGATTTTGTACGATCTACAATTTCTGGTTTCGGGTCTGGGTGGTTTCTATGTATTATATGTACGAACCTATAAAAAATATGTATGTAAAAAGACAAAATTTATCTATATAGTATATCATTCACCTAGCACCCTTAGTACAAGCATTACTACGTTTGGAGTAAGGTGATGCTGTGTGATTATGATTAGTCCGATATTATAAAAATAGTCTTCAAAATATTATAAATGCGAAAGTTACTCTGTTTATCTGTACCTCCTTCACGCAAAAACTACTAAACCAATTTAAATGAAATTTGTTGAACAGATTCACTAAAACCTGAGAAAGGACATAGGCTACTTTTTACCGTGGGAAAATCCATTATTAACACTGGTTACAACGCGGGGCACTATAGTAACTTAATATATCCACACAACAACATCTAGCCCCGTGGTAAGCTCTAAGCTTGTGTTCCGGGTACTAGACATTCCTTCGCCCACCGCGCCACTGAGGCAATCAAAATACTTATAATGAGCTAGACCATACACCCCTTATTTACACAACATTATAGCTTAAAAATGTTTATTGCAAACACAGATATTTCTGGCTAACATAACTGAATTGGCTTAAACACACAATGAGCTTATGTCTGCCCTTTATGTCGTATTTTACGACTATTATTGGGATAAACAACGGTGAAAAGCTTTTATTGAACTGTTTCAGCACTTTTTTTTTATCAAACGTTCTATCATCCTCATAAAAGTCTGATATAATAATAAATAAATCTTATATATAAAATTACGCGGGTCACCGACATAGCCAAGCGAATTAGCTCGTTAAAGTGGCAGTGGGCAGGCCATGTAGCGCGTAGAACAGATGGCCGTTGGGGCCGGAAAGTTCTTGAATGGAGACCACGAATCGGCAAACGCAGAGTGGGACGTCCACCAACCAGATGGACGGACGACTTGGTGAAGGTAGCGGGCTCGCGGTGGTTACAAGCAGCTACCGACCGAAATCACTGGAAGTCTTTGAGGGAGGCCTATGTTCAGCAGTGGACGTCCTACGGCTGAAATGATGATGATGCTATATAAAATTCTCGTGTCACAATGTAGGTCTGAGAATCGGCCAACATCAATTTTTCATTTTGCAAAACAACGTTTGCCGGGGTCGGCTAGTATTTTTTAAAATACAAGTAGAAATTTAACTAAATTTCAAATAACTGTCAAAAACACAACTGTCAAAACAACCCGCTAATGGTTTATGATGAGAGTAGTCTATGGTGGTATGGTAGTTAAATTAAATTTAGAAATATGAAAGCCAAACGACGTTATTCAGAGTAAAAAACAACCCCATGAATTACTGGAAAACAAGCTAGCGTATCTTAAATAAATTTAATAATGAGATGGACTCATACACACCTAAAATTCCTTGTTCGGTTAATAGAACAAATGTTCCATAATAAAAAAGAAGATAAGTAAAACCTAAATTTATAAAAGTGCAAAAAGATGCAGTTTGAGCGGTCACCCATCCAAGTACTGTCATCGCAAAACGTTACTTAACCTGTGAAAATTCACGTTTGTTGTATTGAAGCCCCCTTGAATATTTATTTATTGATTTTAGTTTTTGTTATAGCGGCAACAGAAATACATCATACCTTAAAATTTTAACTCTCTATCTATCACGGGTATTGAGATACACCCTGGTGACAGACAGACACACAGACGACAAAGTCTTAGTATGAGTCCCGTTTTAAATTTTGGATACGGAACCCTATAAGCGTAGAGTTGTTTACAATCTACATAAACATTTTAATCCAAATAAGTCTTATTATCATCATAAAATATTTTTTCGTCTCTTATTCCCATTTGATTACACACTTTGATCTACCCAAGTGATTGATCAAAGTAACACACATTACCACAAACATCGAAAAGTGAAATAGCAACATGACAACATACGAAAGATAAAAAAAAAATACTTATTCAGCAACATACGGGAACTTACGTTTCTTTCGGTCAGTAGAAATCACTTAGCAAATGATACGTAATTAATGATATTGGAAGAGTAAAAATATCGGTTCATTACATAATGATTCATAGACATATTTTCTGTTCATTAACTCTGATGAATTCTGATATTCATTCCAAACACACATTTAGCCATTACATAAGAAACATTGCTAAAATGGAGTACTGATTTCAAACGTGCTTTGGGTATTAAATAAGACTAATATTTTCACAGAAATTACTTTTATATCTCGTATTAAGAAAATTACAATCAAGATTATCATCCTAGAATGTTTATTTAGTTCGATCGTGGAAGTGGAAAGCCCATGTTAGAACAAATGGCCGTTGGTAAAGAAAGGAGGAATTATTTTTGTTAGAACTGATTTACCATTGATGATGGTGAGAAAATAATTTACATACCTACATACTATATGTATATGGATTTATAAAAGCGAATTACTAATTTCAGTAACAAAGTTTAAACAGTCATACAATTTAAGCAATGCATGAACGGGTATTATCGACTATGTTGTGAGGTTGGCTACACGAGTATATGCTATTTTGTAGCGCCACAAAATTACTTCGCTAACACGGAAAATTTCAAATTATTCAGGATTGGGCGCCTCGCACCGATAAAATCATTGCGGTGCGAAACGACCATTCTAAAGGAGTCCTTGGGCGATTCATAACATCCGTCGTATGAACAGCTCGCGGTGTGAAACAACTACACACCCGGGTGGAGCTATGCCGTTTATTAATACTATATTTATTGAAAAAAAATTGATTGGGAATATTATTGAGAATTCTAATCGCTTCGTTACTAGATACAAGTAGTTAGATATTCTGTGTTAACGTTATCACCTTACAATTTAGTAGCTCGTTGACAACCTTTTTGTACCAATTTGCATCAAAATCCAAGGTGCTACTTAATATAACTACGATAACTATGGAACAATTTTATTAGGCCTAAACTTTGTAAACCTTAGTTATAGCGTCCGATAAAATCATTTTCGTAAGCGAAAATCGTATCGGTACCCAGATTCAGATTTTCACGATATGTAACGTCGTTTGATGTGTGAAGTCAGTGTCAAATTGAAATAGATAAGCTCGCCATCAAATAAAAGAAGAAGAAGAAGAAGTAGATAAGAATACAAAATATAATAAATTTATCATCAAGAGAGATCAACACACATTTGAAATTTGAATTCGTTTAAGAACATTTTGAAAGATATGAGGAGTTATTAGAAATATACCCGAACAAGGTTCAATAATATCTAAATAATCATTGATAATTTTGACCTATGAAGGAATTTTTTATTTATTATATTTTTTATAATCTCGTTTAAGCCATTTACCCTATTGTCGTTATTTGCAAGTAATCGAATCGTAATAAATCAGTAAATGATCATGAAACTGGATTTTTGATACGACTTTTAATTTAATAATCCCGTTCTATTGCTAAATCTAATTGTTACATTATTGACCCAGGGCAGAGAAGCCGTCTACAATTATTTGTACTGTGACTGTCACTTTTAATTATAACGAAACTTTGACGGTTTTAGTGTTTGTAGGAGAATTAGCTCAGCAACCGTAAAGACCTCTGAAATTACTACTCATTTTATTTATTATTTTAAATTGTTTGCAAGTTTTTTTTTTTTTTTAAAGAATAAAGCACACTGAGATTTATACCATTGCTATGTAGTTGGCTAGTAGTGCCTACATTCAACTTTGACGAGTTTGAAGAACATGTGACCAACCCGCACTAGGCCAGCGTGGTGAATTAGGGCTATTCTCTCTCGTCAAGAGAGAAGTCCCTGTGTCCCAGCAGTGGTAAATCGGGGTGCTTATGTGTGTGTTGTATCTTTTGTATAACCATTAATTCAGGAGCGAAAACTTTTTATTTTTTTCCACGTAATATTTGATCGTATGCAGTGTAAAAATCTTCATTCTATATAACTTTAAAAACAAAGTAGTGCAAAGATAACTTTCACAAGAAATTCCATTTAAGCCCGTATAAAGCGGAAAACCTGCTAAATAGGTTATTTCCTAGTAGGACCCTGGCTTAGAGCGTTTGTTGGGTTTTGCTTTAGCTGCATTTAACACGTGACAAAGAGGCATCTGCACAAAGAGGACATACGAAGTATCTACTTTGTTAAACATCCAGTACAGTCAAAGACAGGAATCACATCACAATATAGGATAGCTGATGAATTTAAGAAAACAAAATTGTTTACAAATACATTTTAAACATACCGCATTCATATTTTGGTATAAAATATTGCAAATATAAAAAATTATATAATTTTTAAGTTACCAAAATAGAACGAAAAATGGTTGCCTTCAAAATGGCGCGTGATATCACAAGTTGGAAACCTGCTATAGACGGTGTAGGACATAATAACAGTTTTGTACTACTCAGTTGTAAAAGCGATGTTGGCTAAGTGGGAGGACACTCGACTTTCATTCCGAAGGTTATGGGTTCAAACCCCGCCACGCACCTTTATATTTTTCTTCTTAAGAAATTTATGTGCGCTTGAAACACGTGCTTTAACGGTGAAGGCAAACATCGTGAGGAAACCGGCATGTTCTGAGAACTTTAAAAGAGTTTGAACGGACATGTGACATCCACCAACCCGCACTTGGCCAGCGTGGTGAATTAAGGCCTAATCTCTCTCGTCAAGAGAGAAGACCCTGTGTCCCAGCAGTGGGAACGTTAATAGGGTGATGATGATGACTACTCAGTTACGAAACAGTATGGCATGCCAATGCCGTCTTTATATATTAGGTCCTTACATATGAAATTGGCGTTTTTCGTACTGGCCACTTTAATCACAAATTTCTCCTCTTTGGTAAGGAATTCCAAATTCAAATTTGTACAGCTATAGACTCATGTATTTGTGCTTCGATGATCGTCATTCATTTGTTTTTTTTCTTCTGTTTTTTTCTGTTTGCGTCACTCATTTTACAAAATGGAAAACTTAAAATATCGCATTATTTACGAGTACGAGTTCCGCCGTGGCACTAGTGCTGCGGAAACAACTCGAAGGGTGAATGATGTGTATGGCGGTCGTGTTGCAAAAGAAAACACAGTTCGTTTTTGGTTCCAACGTTTTCGTTCTGGAAATTTCGACTTGCAGAACAAGCCCCGTGGACGGCCTGAGACTCAAGTTGATAATGAAGAGTTGAAGGCTATTGTGGAAGCGGATCCATCGCAAACCACGTCCGAGTTAGCTGCAGGCTGCGGTGTTAGTGATAAAACTGTTTTAATTCACTTGAAGCAACTTGGGAAGATTAAAAAGCTTGAAAGGTGGGTACCTCACGAATTGACTGAAGCAAACCGGCAAACGCGCGTCGACTGCTGCGTTACATTACTAAACCGGCACAATAATGAAGGTATTTTAAACCGAATCATTACCTGTGATGAAAAATGGGTTCTTTACGATAATCGGAAGCGCTCAGCGCAATGGTTGGATCCTGGCCAGCCAGCCAAATCCTGCCCCAAGCTAAAATTAACCCCAAAAAAGTTACTTGTAAGCGTTTGGTGGACTAGTGCCGGTATTGTTCATTACAGTTTTCTCAAATCTGGCCAGACTATTACGGCTGATGTCTATTGTCAGCAATTGCAAACCATGATGGAAAAGCTAGCGGCTAAACAACCTAGGCTGGTCAATCGCTCCACGCCACTGCTGCTTCACGACAACGCTAGACCACACACTGCGCAACAGACGGCTACTAAATTAGAAGAGCTTCAATTGGAAAGTCTAAGACATCCTCCGTACTCCCCGGACCTTGCTCCAACAGATTACCATTTTTTTCGAAATTTGGATAACTTCTTGCAAGGGAAAAAATTCAACTCCGATGGGGCAGTCCAAATCGCCTTCAAAGATTTTATTGATTCCCGTCCGACTGGTTTTTTTAGTAAAGGGATCAATGAACTACCTATGATGGCAAAAGTGCATAGAAAATAAAGGTTCATACTTTGATTAATTAAATATATTATATTAAAAAATATTCGACTTTTTGTTCCTCCCATACAAAACGCCAATTTCATATGTAAGGACCTAATATATAAATCTCCTGTACTTTTGTTATTCATTGAACTGCTCCTAAACGGCTAAACATTTTTTTTATTTTTTTTGTGTGTTTGAGTGGGTTCGGTTATGGTTTAGATTTACAATACGGTCAACTATAGGTGCGCTAGTGTTAATATAAGCAGCTAACAGATGAGACGTCAAATTATATTGACGTATAGTATGCGTCATTAACTATGATAAGATAACCCATTATGCATACAAACCACTACTGCAGGGGAGTTATCAGTTAGCGACGCATAAAAACAAAGAAAGACATTGAAAGAAAAAAGTGTAAACAATGTCCATGAATAGTCTCGCGAAAACATATTTTAAACACCTAATATTTTGAAAGAGGAACTTTCAAGGGGTGAGAGATATATTAGCATTGAAAGAATTTAAGTGCTTAAAACAAATTGCAACGCTGACTGTACTTGTCTTGCAATGACACGGCAACAAGATAGCGAGTCTTGTTTACTCTTTGGACAAGGTTCGGGCGTTTTAGACTTGTTGTCTCTCTCACACTGTTGGTAACCTTTTAGAATCTTATCCAAGTATTCAGATGAAAAATGCTTGGGACGGAATCTACTCCAAACACAAATAATTGATCGGAAGTATAAGAAAGTCACACGACTATGCGAAACAGGTATCGTAAAATTTATTTCCTACTAGCTTTTCAATACACAGCGTTGTCCGTGTTCTATGATTTTTTCACGGGAAGGACGTATTTTCCCGCGGTAAAGTAAATAAAAATTCCTTCCTCGATAAATAGGCTATCTAACAGTGATATAATTATTCAAATCGGAAGAGTAGTTCCTGAGATTAGCGCGTTCAAACAAAACTCTTTGGCTTTATAATATACTAGTGGCCCGCCCCGGCGTCACACGGGTATAAAATTTTCCCGGAAATTATTCGAATTTTTCTCGCCGTAAAAACCATCCTATCTCTCAAGTTGGATCGAACTGCACATGGTGTGCGAATTTTATTATAATCGGTTAAGTGGTTTAGGAGTCCATTGAGGACAAACATTGTGACACGAGATTTATATATATTAAGATTTTAAATTTTAATGCAGAAAAAGATAAAGACGCCACCAACCCATTACCTTTTAAAATATTAGTATAGATATATTTATAGCAGATATTTATTTTTTTTGACTTTTCTGAAATTCGTTAAAATCTTTTAATAAATATGGAAATTTGCGTTTTTGGTAGGTGTTACCATGTTGATATTAATACGGAAATTTGCTAGCAGAAGTTCAAGCCATAAACTTTATGAAAAAAGGAGAAATATTATTGAACTTGTTTTTGGTCCATAAAACTAATAAAACTTGATTTCGCGTCGGGGGTTAAAAATAATAAATTCCTTCAAACTTTCGTACAAATAACAAATGGCAAATATACCACATTTTGTAAAGGAAACCTTAGCAATAATATTTTACCATTAATGAATACGATATTTATTTTAAATTTTCTTTTCGTTAACTTTGAAAATAACTCAATCCTTTGAGTTACACGCATCTAAGTACTTCTTTGTGCGAAATGTTTTGTGTATAAATTGGGGTAAATTTTAAGCCAATTACGGACATCAAAAAGGGTAAAAAAGGTGAACGAGCCCCTACTTAGGGGAAGGTTTTTGTACAGATCATGTACGTCTAGGCTTTGTGGTTTCTGTATTCAGCTTGCTTCTCGCTTAGTGAAGGTTTCTTTGATTTAGTTTATCCCATAAAGTTGTGGCTGAAATATTAATGACTCTAAGAGCTGCAGACCTGATATGGTTAATGTATTTACTTGAGGTACATTTATTTGCTTGCGGCTTGTCACCACCCTTCGGGCTGGGTCAGTGCGGGAAGCGATTATTTCGTGTTTCGTAATGTGGCCCGGAGTAGCCATCTACCTTCTAGGTCTTCATGCTCCATCTTAGACCACATCGTCACTTTACATCAGGTGAGATTGTGGTCAAATGAAGGCTTATCAAGCATAAAAAACTTAAGTATTTAAAACTACAACTAAAAGATTAAGTTTCTAATATTTGGAAAACCAAACAATGGAAATAAATGGTTTTGTATCTTGTATTAATATATTTGTTCCAATCCAAAAAAATATCTTTTATGTATATATGTGTGTCTATTATAAAATAATAATATAAATAGTACCCGTAGCACAAGTTCAGAGGCATCGTGGTCAGCTCTCTTATAGTGTAAATTGTCTGGAAATATTTATTCTATTTATTTATCCTTATCTGTACGAATGAGAAATGTTAAAAACCCGTACCAAAAAATGTTAAAACGTTCGAAAGCTCAGTATAAGGGTTCAATTTTAAACTTTGGGTACGGAACCAACACCCAATCCTGTGTAGTTACCTAATATCTCATGGACCCCTAATAAATGTCAACACCACCACTCATAATTTCCGATTATATAAACATTGCAAACTTCTTCGAATCTCGATTAATTTGGTTCTGTACAAGTTCTAGGAAATCCAAGCAAGTCTGCGATGAGATGTTTCAATTATTCCCAAAATTCCTTTACTCACTTCGAAGGTCAGTCATTAGTATAATTTAACATTCCTAATAATTCTCTGCACAGTATTCAATAAACTATTCGGACTTCGATTGAATAATTGGAATAGTTTTGTACAACTGCTTAGTGTTAGCTAACTGAGTAGGATTTAATAGAGTCTGTGTTTGTTACAACTTCATCATTATCATCATCATTTCAACCGTAGGCAATCCACAGCGGAACATAGGCGTCCTTTAAAGATAACTCAAAAAACGAAGGAAAAATATGGCAGTAAGATGTTCACCTAGTCCGCTGGTAATTTCAATTATTTTTTTTGTTATAAAGTTTCTCGACGACTTTATTTGGGGCTTTTTCATAAGATTGGTTCCGAACTGATAACTGATGGAACCTACGCTTAGCCACGATATAAGAGTTTTGTATGCTATATGTATGTTTGTCTAACAGATTTCGATCAAGGCAATAATAAAATATTACACACAATTGAAAATCAAAATAATTAGAATCAAATATCATTTTTTTCCGTCCACACCACAGTCTTTGTAAATAATCACTTAATTTTATAGAATTTTAAATTTCAAACAGCTTCTTTTTACGATTAACGTCAGTTGTGTGTATTTTGCACTGATAGAAGTTAAGATTAACCACACTAAATTTACTTATTCTATATAATTACACTTGTTATGTAATATTTAGTAGAAGCAAACTAAACTATAGATATGTAAAATTAATGCAGCTCAGCTAATTTAGCGGTCTGGTTACGACAGAGACCCACGCCAGGTACTGTTGTGCCAATATACGAAATCGAAAGTTAATTTGGAGTTGAAAAAAAAACACAAAAAAATAACCTAGATATTATTTTTATTTTTAGATTTATTCTAAAAATACATTTAACATATTGAATTTCGCAAAAAACTCCAACTCTAGTCTCCAAACCCTGATATTATTTATGAGGTAGTATTAAGGAGTGTCTTTTCTTCGGGCAGTTTGAGTTTACTGCTAATAGGGGAATTAAAAATATACGGCATCCCCATCGAATAGATTTCAAAATTTATGGCGTACCTGTTCGCCCACAACTTGAACTACAGGCTACTATTATAGGCTTAGTTGCAATGATTATTTAAAAGTTACTAATTGAGAAAGAGGGTGACGGTTATACTATTCAATTACTAGTGCTTATAGAGTTCAAAGATCATCCATGGGTTAAAAGAAACCTAATCATCTGGTATGAGGCTAAACATGACATAGAGATTAGATTTTTTTTCAAAAAAAGGCCTCCAAATCGAAATGTGGCTTTATATACCAAGTGAAACAACGTACAAATCACCTCTTAGCGGTAGCTATCCCCCTAATTACCACATTAGTTCATAACCAAGTTCGTGAGAGCAATGGGTGATTTGTTGCTGTACATAAGTTTGCGACTGCCTGAAAGGGTGTTGTAAATGCCCTATGTAGCGTCAATTGCTGAGTTGTGGGAACATGTGCGGTTTGCGAAATGTACTGATGGCTCGAAACGTAGTTTTGGTTACAATTTAGTATGTGTACAATAGTTCGAGTTCCTGAAACTGAAATTCAATTCAATTTCTTATAATTGGACCTTGCGCTTGAAGCATCAGTTTGCCAGTGTCGAGTTGAATAAAGTTATAATGTGCAAAAGATGTTACAAAGTTGAACGCCATTTTACGTCCAGAAATTGAAATTAAATGTTGATACGTTAAACAGTAACTCAGTGCACATAAAATTGTCACCATACAAAATATTCCTGTCCAAAGACCACATTGACCATGTGAACTTTCATTTTAAATGAATTTAAACTTCTAACATTCAGTTAATTCTTAGTACCTACATAATAAGAACAATAAGTAATAGTTTATCGTGTGCATATAATAATAGAGATAGACCAAATCATTTTTTCGTAAAAAAATCTCTAAACTGTGTCCCTTACTAAATTGATTTTACCTTCGTATGCTGTGAGTTACACTTGTAAATTCCACCCGAAAACACAAAGATGGTGCTATTTGCCGTAGGTACCTTCGTTTGTGTTTTATTTTGCTCGCATGGCGCGGCGGTGTCCTTTGATACTGCTGTCGAGCCGCCAGTCCGCGGAGAACGTTCGCAGGGAGTGCGTGTCTTTTTGTGTCGTCTACTGAGTGACCGCGATTTCTCGATGTAAGTTTAATATTTATTGATTATAATCGGATGTTTTGAAGTACTTATCATATGTTTTCGATTAAAGTTTAGTTTTAATACCCTACTCAAATTATAATGTGCTCTTTTCATAAAAATATGCCGATTGTCTGCTGAGTTACTTGTATACTGAGTTACATTGTTGGTAACTCCAAAGACATTCTTGGTAACTCCTAAGACATCCTCGGATACTGATATGATACTGGCTTGTAACATATAGTAAAATTGACTCTATTTCAACAATTTTTAAAACCGACGTACGTTACAAACGTAACTATTTACCTATAATTAATATGTCAGATAGATTGATGATCATCATTCATCAGAAAATTTGTTGTCTTCATTTCATATGAAGACAACCAATTGTTTGAAAATAAATATAAAATATAATAAATATTTGCAGAAATATTGATTGTCCTGAAATGGCTCGACTAACGGCCGGCGCGGCGGCTGAAAAACAAAGAAGATACAGGAAGAGACTTATAAAGAACCCCGAAAAATACGAAGAGGCTAAAAAAAGCAGCGTGAGCACTACCACAAAGTTAAACGGCTCGCAAAATACTTAACACCAAAAGAAAAAAAGCAAGCAAACATCATCTGGAAATTGAGATAAAGAGAATACATAAAGAAAAGGAAGAATTTACAATCGGTCTTGGAGGTCTTGGCAGGCGGTATGCGAACTCAATGCCTACATTGAATCACCACCAGTATCTCCAGCATCAATAGCACCCCGAGAACGCGGACGAAAGAAAGTATGAAAAGATAGAAGTAAGGTGTACAGAGAGATCAAAAAATTACTAGAAGAAAACAAGAACTTGAAAAAGAACTGTGAGAAGAACAGGAAACGACTGAATAGAAACAAAATAAAAGAAAGGGAATCTAAGGATCAGAAAGAGAAACAAAAGTATTTGATATTGACAAATTCCATCAAAGAGCGATATGAAAGAGTTAAGAGCCATAAGGACAGGCAAGAACAGCAATGCCAGACCTCAACTCAAGACAATCTAAAGGCATATTAAACCTTAAGGCGCCTGTATGGGCCAACGGCCTTGAGGATTCGGGCGGAGTCAAAATTATTCCCCGCGCCACCCGCATAGTCCCCGCTACATTTTTACGACGCAGAGCGCGGCCTGCGCTCTCGGCAAGCGGTCACGCGTGCCGGGTCCTCGCGAGTCGCGACGCCGTAAATAAGGACTTTCCAACTACATCATTATTACGCTAAAACTATTCTACCTAGAGATTTATGCGTGTGTGTTATGTTATTTTCTTTTTAATTTTTTTTTTAATTTAAAATGTATTGTTAAAATTAATTATATATTATAATTTGATATTAATGAACCTTAATTTTTAAACTATTTTAGTGTATTTTCTTGTTGGTGGTTCTAATATAACAAATAAATAAATAAATAAATAATAAGTATGTTTTTTTAACTAGGTTTTCTTTACTTACTAAGTACCAACCTAATAATAAGATCCTAAGCCAATCCTGCCAGGGTAGGCTAGTTACCTATACAATGTGTATTTTCGAAGCTTGATCAAAAGCAATTTGCGGATACATGACAAAAATTAATCGATAAATATCAGATTTTTTTTATGTAAACTATTAAAAAAAGTAGATTTAATATTTTTTTATGAGAACTAGGTACTTCATCGGGTGTTGTCTTCGTTTCTGTTTGAGTAAACGGTGTATATTATTCAAAGTAGGCTCATTAAAAAGCTAGATAGTTTACCTAGCTATGAAAATTAAAAGAAAATACAATTTCGGTACAAAAGCCTATTAAAACTTTTTTTTGTAGAAATTTAACATAAAAAAATAGATATTTATTTTATTTTTAATCTGTAACTTTTACACTGGATTATTGAGGTATACTTTTTTGCATGTCATATTAAACTTCATAATTTATACTACAAATCTCTTCTAAAAAGTAAGGGTTTTAATTTTATGAATAATGTCTAGTTTTTGCTTAAAGGCCAATCGTCTGATAGAATCTAGGTAGTATCTGCAATATTCATAATGTCATAGGATTAGAAAATCGGGCATAAAGACGAGTACAATTTCAGATTTTTGGTCAGTCACTAAGTTTTCGTGGTATTTTGCTTTTCCTTTTAAGTTTCAGGTAGAGAGTATAAAATTATTTGAAATGCTACGCGACTGACACTGTTGGTATCCATAGATACTCTAAGGTTGGTGGGTAGCCCACGTACCAAAAAGGTTAATTAAACTCTTTTTGCTGTCATGTTATTAGCCATTCGAATTAGGTACTTTCTGCCTTGTACAGAGATCAACAGACAGCAAATTATGTAATGAAACAAGGCAAGATAAGATGAAACGGAACGAAGCCTTTGCCCAAAAGTGGGATATTAACGGTGGATAATGATAAGATTAAGTAATACAACACTTTAAGTTATTACTATCAATTAATTTATTGATTGTTCAAAATGCCAACCATTTTCCTCAATGCATATCGTTGCAAGTAAACCCACGTTCAGTTCACAAGTTCTTTTTAGTACATCGCGATCGTTTCTTATTTGATTCGCTGGCGTGATTCATGGTGACGCTCCAGCTCACTTCACCACAATCGTGCGTGATCATTTTAATGCAACTTAAGATTCATAATTTGTTGTCTGTTGATATTTAGCACTACAAGGCAGAAAGTACCTAATTAAAATGGCTAATAACATGACAACGAAAAAAGGTAGACCCATACTCTTTGTAGAATTTGTAGAATAATAATAATATAACTCTTTATTACAAACCAAGATAAAACAATACAAAAATGGACTTGCAAAATACAAAATGCATAATGGGCGGCCTTATTGCTTAAAGCAATTTCTTCCTTATTTATTAAACTTCATAATATTTTTCAAAGGTTGTCTTTGAAAAATATTATGAAGTTTAATAAATAATGCAAAAAAGTTTAAAAATTATAGATCAACAACAAAATAAAAAAAAAATTTTTTGGTAAATTTCTACAAAAAAAACTTAAGCGGGCTCTTGTACCAAAATTGTATTTTGTTTTGAATTTTCTTAATTAGGTAAACTATCTAGCTTAGAGTGATAGATATGTGTGTTGATGGATATGTGGGAAGAGGTAGGTCAAAGAAAATATTGATGGACTGTTTGAAGGATGGCATGCGTAAGAACAAAAATGACTGACAAAAATGTTTCTAAGATAATAACTTTTTAAATTGTACAATAATTAGTTTTATGACTTTGAATTTTTGCTTACTATGATGATTACTGATGTTATAAATGTTTAATGAAATTAATTTAAAGTTAATAATTATAAAAATTTATATAGTACTGTATTTTGTTAGATTTTTATTATTTTAGTTTATTCAATAATGTAATGCCAATTTTATAATTGCATGCCTGGACAGGTAAAATACATTGATCCATGTAAAATTTAAGCCATAACAACGCTGTAACATGTATTTACGCAATAAATTAATTTTGAACTTTGAAGGAAGGAATGAGTGTTGAGATGACGAGTGACAGAGGAAAATGGAAGGAAGAAAGATGTTGCGTCGACCCCACGTAATATGGGATAAGGGCTGATGATGATGATGATGTAAACTATCTAGCTTTCAAATGAGCCTACTTTGAATAAAATACACCATTTACTCAAACAGAAACGAATAAAAAACCATACGAAGTAGTTTTCATAAAAAAATATATAGGCTTTTTTTTAAATAGCCAACATATAATTTTTTTTATCCTATATTTATCCTTAAATTTATGTCGTGTATCCGCATTTAGTTTGATCAAGGTTCGAAAATACACATTGTATATACTTTGTTTGTATCATCTACCTAGTAATAATAATAATAAAACTCTTTATTACACACCAGGATATCACAATACAAAAAGGGACTTAAAGCTAAATACAAAAATGCGCAATGGGCGGCCTTATTGCTTAGAGCAATTTCTTCCAGACAACCTTAGGATGGAGAGGATAATGCACAGCAAATAACTGGACGGTGCGGTGACATAAAATATATATAACAATTAATTCATTATTTAATTTTTAATTATATTTATACTAGTCTGTGCTAGTTATAAATAAATAATATTTCCAGACAATTCACGCAACAACATTTTAGTCCCGTGGTAAGCTCTAAGCTTGTGTTACGGGTAGGTACTAGATATTTGATATACTTAATATAATATACATACATTTAAAGATATTTTTTATTATACATATTAAATACCCAGACCAAGGAGAAAAGTGCTTGCAGAACATACAAACACTTTTACCCTCGGCGGGAATCGAACCCGCGCCTACGAGGCACTCAGAGTCAGAGTTAGTCAACTAGGTAACCCTTATAAAAAAAAACAACTTTTTCATAAGTGTTTTTTTTTGTTTATAAATATTACTTAATAGGTAGGTACTTATTATATTAGCTTGGTACTTAATTCACTAGTTGGTAGGTAGTAAGTATAATCATTACTTATTTATTACTAACTTTTATTCCTGCTAATTGCTTACTGAACTTGTCCAACGAATATACAAAAGTCCGAGCTCAAATACCTATTTCTAAAATATAAAACTAAACAACAGCGTCCATGCGCAAACAATAATCGTTATACGGTTACATCGAAAAATGCATTTGGACCGATGACGAAGACGCGCGACACAACCTCCCCGTCCGATAGTCTGAGCCACACTGCCGCCCGTCGCCCCCGCACAGACCCGGTCGTTCCATTTCATACCGAAAACATAAAATAATTATTTGTAGTCGTATAAATCATTTGTTTTAATTTTCAAACGTACAGTTTGTGTGGAATACTTTGACAAATATTTAAGTTAAAGAAAAATACTCAAACTCAATACCGTTTAAAAGATATATCCAAATTTCGGATAAAAAATGCCTTACTTTGAATATTTTTTTTATTAAGTTATAATGAAGATACAATAATTTCAAACGTTCAAGTTGTAACTTAATATCTATTTTGCAACATATATTTTTTTTATACATATTTATTCACTCATAAAGTAGATATATCAATTTGAAAAAGTCGCGTTAGCCCATACAACCACCTTAATAGACCGGTCCTTCGAGTCCTGATAGGAACTATCACAGGACACATCACCCTCAACAAACATCTCTATAGCATAGGATCCACGGACAGTCACTCTGGCAGAGGATGCCTTAACAAAGACGAAACAGCTGCCCACGTTATCCTGGAATGCGAGGGAGTAACAGCACAGCGACGCGAAATCCCCAAGGTCACTCCGAGAAGACTGCGAAGACCGCAGGAAACTTCTGCGCTTTTGGTCGGAGTTGGGCTGGTTATACGCCCCACTCCACGCACAATGGACCACCTCGAGTCTAAGTGCGGAAAATTAGGCCCCCCTAACCTAACCCTAACCTAACCTACCGTTATGTCTCAGGCGTTACCCAAATTTGTCTCTGGAGTTACTAAGTGTCCCCATTATAAACATTTTATTTCCGATCATAATATCCTATATTTTGTCCATTACCTTTTTAATTTACGACAACTTTATTCTAACAATTGGCGAGCTTTTATAAATAATTCATTTCAATTCGTAATGATTATGTATTAAGTTTTACTAAGAAATAGTTGTAATTCTTTGTCTAAAAGGTAACGAAAGAGACCAATGACTGTTAGTTTTGACCTAAATTTAAGAATAATACGAAGACTGAATTCGCCAAAATATTTAATTATGCATGCAAGAATAAATAAACAAAAATTAAAGATGTTTTGGTGTTTAGTTTACCATTTATGTAACATTGAATGCATGTAACTCAGGTGACAGTTTTTGACAGTGTGACTTGTAGTTTTCTAAAAAAACTGCCTAAAATATGAATGAACGTCGCTGCCCTTTTAGATTATATAAGTAGTTGATATTTCTAATAACTTTAACAAAATATATTAAAGAAATGTTAATGTTTTTATTTTTCAAAATATTTTTTTTGACCTGTCCTTAGTGTGGGTAAAATAGTTGATTCACCCAATTCGCTGACGCAAATACACCATAGATAATGTTATGGAATTTATTTTTTATTTTTATGGAGTCCTAAATATAAAATTAGGCGCGTACTTAGAGTATCTAATCTATAAGGGCGCTAGAGGTGAGCTGTTGTAAAAAAAAATCTTCAACGGTTCACCCAGGTGGTAAATGAATAGTTACAAATTATACATTTCGGGTTGCAAGTGTTGTAACTATATATTTACCAAAATGCGTGTATTATTTTTTCTTACCTATATATAAAATTTCCATGTCACAATGTTAGTTACCGTACTCCTCCCAAACGGCTTAACCGATTATTATGAAATTTTATACGCGTATTCAGTAGGTCTGAGAATCGCCTACTATCTATTTTCATTTTGCAAAACAACGTTTGCTTGGGGTCTGCTAGTATTGTATAAAGCAATCCCGGTGAATCGCTAAGATGCCCACAAAGAGCTTCAATAATATTCACTTATCATCATCATCATTTCAGTTATTATACACCCTCTGCTGGACATAAGGTCAAAGAGGACCAATTATTCCGATCGGTCGCTAATTGCATGCACCGTGAGACAGCGGCTTTGACCAAGTGACCTGTCTGTCCATTTTGTTATAATGAAATACATATATACTATATGATGTATATACGCATTAAATATTATAAAATAAAAATAAATATATTATTTAAAAAAAATTGATTAATGAATGACTTAGCTGTAACTCTTTTTTTTAATTTAATTGAATGAATGTACATACATGAATTTGTAAAAATATGACGTACCTTGAATAATATTCACTGTTATTATATGGTTAATAAATAAATAAATAAATAAATATTTAAAGACAACAACATCATCATCCCCGTGGTAAGCTCTAAGCTTGTATTACGGGTAGACATCTGATATAGAGGTACTTAATATAATAGACATACCTACATACTTAGATATTTTTATAATACGTATTTAACATTAACACCCAGACCGAGGGAACAAAAATGAACGAGAGGATTAAACGCAAGCATCGCATTGTAATTTTAAACGAAAACTAAAGTTGTATTCTGTTGACAGTGGACATTTTATTCGCCCTGTTTCATGCGATAGTGGCGGCGCGCGGCGGCGAATTTGCTGAATAAACTTTACACTGCATATTTGTTATCGGCGGTTATTTATTCGGATTTTATAAAAGCTTGGACTTAAGCACCCATCTTCAGGTTCTTTAGACCTTTTTCCACTGCGCTATTCAATTTCTGTTACTGCTGTTTTTACAAAATGTAGGTACAGTGAATGAATATTTTGACTATGTTCAAAATAAATGACTATGATTCAATGTATGTACCAATCTATAAAATATTTGCGTGCTGATCAATTGTGGTAGAATATAATTTACTGTAACTTAAAATTTAAGACCTACTTATACATTATATATTATGGCCAATTGTTCATAAAAAATAATTATTTTAAAAATAAAAAAATTATAAGACACTTTAACCGGCCTCTTGGTAATCCAGTCATATTTTTTCATTATTTTCTCTTAACCCTTAACCCCGATGCAAAACGAGTTGTTATTATTAATGATTTTTAATAAGTAATATACCTCACTTTGAAGGTTTAAAATAGTTTATATTTTAATTTTTTTTATGCAGAAAAGTTTAAGGCACATCCGTAACCTTCGCGCTCTCAGGATTCGAACCAGCATCTCATAAAAAAAAGAGTTGTTATTTGTTAAACGTGTGTAAAGGTATTTCCATATGTTTGTCTGTGTCGTACCTCTCAAACTGATGAACCGATATCGATTCTGTTTCTTATGTGATATCTGATTCTTTTGAATTAATGATAGGTTACTGGAGAGTGTCCTTGGCTCTGATACATACAAATGGGTTTAACCGTGAAAAAAATATGATGAGTCAAAGATGCAATGAAGGATCAATTGTTTACAAAAAACCCGTGTTAGGTACCAAATGAAAGGTCATACTCAAAACCTATTTATTATTCATAGCAAAACCGCAAGCTTTGTGGAAATCAGTTTAGCCATTTAAAAGATACGAGCAAATAATTTCAAGTAGATGCTGCGTCGTGGTTTTAAAATTCTTAATTGAATTTCGTTTTTAAGAGTTGTTTTTGTAAAGCTTCAGGGAATAGACTTCCCTTCAAAGTAACAAGTTCGTTACGACAATTAATGCGTAGGTATCTAGGTAAACGATCTGCCTTTTACTAAATTATCCGTCCATTTAAAGAATCATCTAGTTTTTATGAAAAAAGCCCACGTTTTATGAAAAAAGTCTACAGATAAAGGAACAACGGCGAAAGAATTAAAAACTTGGACCAATTAATATATGTAAGTAGTTCAGGGATTTTCTACGAGATGTCGTTAGTAGTGGCTTCACCCGATATTTGAAGTGCAGAAGGTTTTCGACATAATCACGTGATTGAGCGCTTGTGTAATTGGTAGCACGTTGAGGGACTTTCGCGCTGGTGTAGGTTCGAATCCTTCAAGCGAAGGTTACGGATGAGTCTTAATCTTTTCTGCATATTTTTTTTAAATAGTTAAATAAATTTAACTCACCAAACCATACAATAAGCCTTTTTTCATATTTTAGTCTCTATTTCTAACTTGTACCTATGTATGTACACTGTATTTCTACCTACTCTTATTTTGTTTCAAATTTCTTCATCACCAAACGTTTGCTGTAAGAAAACTCTTATAGGGTTAAGCTCGCCTTTGTACATGACCATTGTAACTAAACCTTAATGTATCCTTTTTGTGTACAATAAAGAATTAATTAATTTATAAATAAAACAAATGCTTTAGTTTTGCAATAGGCATGATCACTTGATAAAAAAATAGGTACCTATTCTGTTAAGTCCGTTTTTAGCCCGTCCAAAATTACTGGAAGGAAACTCATTTGTCATTTTATCAATTTAATAAGAATGTGCCGATATCAAGAGCATCAAAGTTCAGGAGCAGCGCTTGTGACACGTAAATTAAGTACCTACAAATCGCCCGAGAGTTCTAACGTCACGCGAAACTCGAAATTTCATGTCATCCACCCTACTATTAGTAGGTATATGTCGAAAGATTTTTCAATATATCAACCACAGAACTTTTAAGATGTTTGTGATAACAACTATCTATTGTTTTACAAAGAAAGGAATCCTCAGAAGTACAGAACAGGACAATAATTATAGTTGGCAGTGATTGAGCCGTCTATGTACATTGGGATAATGCTCGGAACTGCAGATAGGTCACGAAATACGATTCGAATTCAGAGACGTAATAACGTAGTAATCAATTCGTCTGACACTTACAAGAAAGGAGTAAGAATACCGGAATGTTATATCCAGAGTGGTAAAAAATTATGGGCTCTCGAGGGAAACTACTTCATCATCATCACCCATATTAACGTTCCCACTGCTCGGACACAGGGAATTCCCTCTTGGCGAGATATTAGGCCTTAATTCACCACGCGCTGACCAAGTGCGGGTTGGTGAATGTCACATTTCCTGCAAACTCTTTAAACTTCTCAGATCATGCCGATTTCCTCACGATGTTTCCCTTCACCGTTAAATCACAAAAGCAAATCACTTTACGTACGTATTTAACATAAAACCGCGTCAGCTTAACGCAGCGTTAGGCCTTTATTTTTTTTTACTTTATCGTACAACATTAAAAGTAATTAAACGCTGCGCTGTACCCTTTTGCAACAGCCTAATAATATTTTAAGTTGTAAAGCATTAACAACGGGTGTTTTTTGTAGTTCAATCAACCTAACGACTGAATGCAATAAGCAGATGGAATGGATTGTAATTTAAAAGCCAGTTTAAAATTGAATTTTTAAGTTAATTTTAACGAGTACTTTTTGGGTATCGTTCTATCGTAAAAAAACGTAAATGGCAGTAAGTTGTGCAGGTTGGTTCCTAGTTAGGCAGGGGTTTAATGCACAAAATTCTTCTAGGTGAGATGTCAGAGCAGATTCCAGTTCCCCCTTTAGAATTAAGGTTTCGTACTAGAAGTGTGAAAAATAACATCCTTCTTCTTGTCTGTTTAAATTCATACATAGTGAAGAAACCTTTGTAGGTATATCCTACGCAAATGCCATTTTTTACTATTAGCTTGGTGCTCGTATACAAAATATCTCACACCAAACACTGTTACGAAATCGTATCAAAGAAAATATGATATTTATTATTATACCTTAAAATATCAGTTTTTTCTATTTCTGTCTTGAGAATCTACTTAACTATTTTTTATAAGATTCTCTCAGCATTCCCCCATTTTACCTTCAGAAAATATATATTTTTGAAATCCTGAAACTTTTTAACATAGTACATTTTCATTTGCAAAACTCGAAAGTAAAAAGTTTTTAATTTTCACAAAACCTTAGAGGGTTCAATAGAATAGAACTTAAATATACTGAACCCTTCTTGTACAAACAAAACTTGGACCGAACTTCCAGTTTCATTGTAAAAAGTCACGTGACTCAAGTTTTTTATTTCAATTAGAATTTTTAAGTTCATTACCATTCGTTCCTTAGGGAAATCAAGTGTTTTTAAAAACACGATTTAACTTTCAAATGAATCGTTCTAACGATGGGGTTAATGAGGTATAGAATAATTATTAATTTAATTAACAGGGAAAAGGTTGTATCTCAAAGTGCAGTACCTATCTCTAAATAAATTCGATAAGGGTGAGATGTACTCATACACCGGGGTTTCTTGTAATTAAACTTTTTTTTTGTCAATTTATACTTCAATAAACTTAAGGACCTGTGTCCTCAAGTTACTCGAGTTTTACAGTTTGTTCTTTACTGAGACAACATTATATCGTTATCCTTGTCAAATTTGATTTAAATCGGGCTTCGCTCGCAATATTAGATTTTTCCGCGAAATATCGTATTTTACCGCTGTAAAAAGAGGCTTATGTGTTATTCTGATATGTAAGATATATTTCTGTGAAGTTTAATCAAAATCCATTCAGTAGTTTTTGCGCGAAAGACCATCAAACACACTTTTAAACTTACTCGTACCTACATCCTCAGAAACCTTCGCGTCTATAATATTAGTACGATGTATAGTCCATAATTAATAGAAAACCTCATAACCCGAAAGTATGGGAAGGAAATGATGTTTAACCCCTTTTGTAAACACATAACCAATATCGCTCATTACAATTTAAACCTTGTGAAAACACATAGAGTTTTTTCGTCGATCCGGACGCACGCCCTATCGCCGCGATCTGACGAGGCATGGCGTATCTGAGATCTGTGGATGCTTATTAGCACGCAGAAACTGTGGAATTACCTAAAATGCTGATGATTTTGCAGAAGGGGAACAGGTATTTTCGCATTCGCAATTTTTAGAAGTCACCTTTGCATCGTGGGTGTTAGATTTGAGTGGAAGATGATACAGTGAAGTAGACATCTTCTAATGCTTATTGTTAAAACAACCTGTAGCCTTTCTTGATAAATAGGTTATATAATACTGGAAGAATTTTTAATATTGAATAGACTAGCTTTCCAACTATAATACATTTACCGCAAAAAAGTAACTTTTGTTCTGTACTGGGACAAAAGCTATCTAATTAGTATAATTGTATCCAAATTGGGGTTTGCTAGCAATTATAGAGGGTTTTCCGCAATATGCTAATATATAAATCTAAATTTAGAATTTAAGAAAAATTCCCGATTCCAATACCTTAATTTCCTTAGAAATAAAATACCATAATATTTAGTAATGTGCACGCGAGTATATTTGCAGAATTTCGGTTTTCCTTCCCCACTCTCACCCCCATAACTTTTAAACGGCTCAATCGATTTTCATGAAACATGTCTAAGAACACCCGCGCTAAACTCACCTTTCATACAAAAAACTAAATTGAAATCGGTCCATCCGTTCGGGAGCTATGATGTCCCAGACAGACACACAGCAGACAGACACGTCAAACTTAAAACACCCTTCTTTTTGGTTGGGGTTTAATAACCGTCGTAAAAACATCCCATGTGTTAATTATTATGCTATTTTACTGAGAAGTTTCATTTAAATCGCTTCAGTAGGTTTTGCGTCAAAGAGCAACAGATATCCTAACAAACTTGCCCGTTTATAAGATTGGTAGGATAGTAGTGTTTCTTGGTCTATGATAGGACGCTGACTTTTATGACGAAACATTATACTTATTAATCTTTAACCTGAGACTAAATACTTCGGCCGCGTACGAAACTAGAGTCTCGTAACCAGGTACGGCAGAAGAAAAAAATTTCCTTTTACGATACTAACATAGTTACTAAGCAATAGGTTTTTTTTCTTACACGATAATGGATTCGACATAGAAATCGTAATGAAGTAATTAATTACGATGCGGTACTTTGTTTTCTTCATGCTAACAGAACAGAATGATAACAGAACCTCATAAATCCTACTAACACTTATAACTGTCTAATAAAGAATATCCATGTAAGAACGTCTATTACATATAAGTATATCAGATGTCTAGTACCACAAGCTTGAAGTTTACAACGGGGCTAGATGTTGTTGTGTTTGATAACCGGAAATATTTATTTATTTATTTACTCTAGCTAATAAAAAAGACCGCGCGGTAGGCCAAGGCGACGGTGGAGAGATGAACTTGACGCCCACCTTAGGGATTGGACAACTTTAACAGGTGATAGGGACGTCTGGAAGGAAGGTAGGGAGGCCTTTGCCCAGCAGTGGGACATCACAGTCTAATAAAAAAAAATGAACCCGCGTTACCACCCTAGTGTTGTGCGAGTTCTATTTATAGAAGCACTCTGCCCTGCCAGTGTGTTTACAAACAGACGCCGGCGACGTTATAATCTGCATATTAATGAGAAGATGTGATAAATCGATTCGTTTTTCGATTGACAAATGACCATTTATCTAACGAATAGCGTTATGTCTCGCGGCTTTCATCATTTGTTTTTTTTTATTAAATTAGTTATTTCCAAAAAAGAGGAACGTCCGGAGGGTATTAATAAGGTTGTAATGGGGTAGATGATAAAAAAAAATAATTCTTCCGTCATTTAGGTATTTTGAATATTATAGTAGGTACCTACACTTATTTTTTTCTCATTTCTTGCAAACGAAATATCGAGACGTTATAGTGCATTAAGGTTCGTGTTAACACTTTCGTGCGATTGTACTACATTTCGCAGCCACACAAGCCCCCACTTTGCCTAAAAATAATACCAATTTTATGTGGGCATCAGCAAGCCTATTGTTTTTTTTTTAAATATGAATCATCAATAAATGTTTACATTGTATTTTGTACTTTCTTTGTATTAGATCAGTAGATCGTGCGCTGAGTGGAGTTGACTGTGCAAAATATGAGGACCGCGTTCAGTGCATAGTTAACCTGCAGATTATGTTTTCGGATATAGCGAGGGTGTTATTTAAATTAGACCATAATTTGCCGGTCCTCACATTTTGCATAATTTACTTTCTCTACCGCCTAGCCTGCTCATAGTCCCAAAAATAAAACATAAATGTTTGACACGTTTTTATAAACTTTGTCAAAAAATATCTCAATCCGAAATGACATTTATTTCTAAATGAAAGAAATCTCTTTCAAATTTTAATTACGTATTACATTTTAGAAATTAATTGAATTTGATAATAATAGTTTATAATTCTGTAAATATATTTTCGGTGGGTATGTAATCAACCAATTTGTTTAATTGGTTAAACAGATAGTTGAACAAATTGAACTTGACAGTACTTAGACAGTTAGGTATTAAATTAAGTGGTTCCGTTGTAGATTATTTTTGTACCTTTTAGTTCCGTAGATCTTATAAACTAGGCACTCAACAGACTTTATTGCTGTTTTCAGTGGCTCAATGTAATAAAATAGCGTCTTCTTGGTTCTCAAGTTGAACTATTTATAACTTTTTTGACCTTACTAATTTATTTAATTCGGACGTACCTAATACTCCACATAAATACTGAAGTAAATAACGTAAATAAATATTTCCAGAATAATCTTAAAGCATTACCTAACCCCAAACTAAGCTTGTACTATGGGTGTATTTCAAGTATAAAAACATACTTGAAATCTAATATGACATTTGTACAAAGAGTAACACGAATTACTGAAATTGCCAAACGGCGCCGTAGTTCATATATTCCAAGCAAAACAAATGGTAATCAAGATGAAAACACTTAATTTTATATATTTATAATTAATTAAGAATATTACTTACAGCGTCTGTCACGCCGCGCTGTAACGCCGCCTTGCACTTTACACGGAACCCCGCTGTAGCCTGCTTCCACACATGCTGAGTGGCAACCAAATTACGACCGTATTTGTTACTCTTGTATGCCATTCTATCTTCAAATAAATATTATATTTGCTCTGTATTGTATTTGCATTTTTGATATTTTATTGACCCCCGACAAAAAAGAGGGGTGTTATGAGTTTGACGTGTCCGTCTGTCTGTGTGTCTGTCTGGGACATCATAGCGCCCGAACGGATGGAGCTATTTCAATTTAGTTTTTTTTTAAGGAAGGTGAGTCTGGCGCGAGTATTCTTAGACATGTTTCATGTTTCATGATGTTATTCTCTGCGGGTTATGTACACATAGGCAATGAGTCCAGTATTTCCTCGGGAGATCACCAAATATAAATCGTTGTTTTCACATAACTTATTTGCCCACTCAGAGATCTGAAACAATAAAAATGTTATACTCGGCATAAAACCATACATAATAATAACAGAGAGCTAATCCAATAGTAGCAAACGAATCTTTCATTTGTTTTAAGAATCTGATTAGTAATTTCCATATAGATTTATTAATTGGCTTTGTACAAAGGCTGCTGCGATGGGAATGAAAGTCGCGTACTTACCTTAGTATCATAAGAGAATCAGAGTGCCGAGTTGGAGTTCCACAAACGTTTTCGAATGACTTTACTATCTCGTTAATCGAGCTAACGAAATTCGAATCGAAAAGCAATGGCATGCAAGTGCGAGTGCCTATCGACAAAAACTATACGAAAGCGTTCACTCACCGTGAGCATAGTTAAATATTTTTGTTAGGGTGGTAGCATGACGTCATCAAATCATTAACCGGCCAAATTCAGAATGATATTTTTTACTAGTATTTTGTCTAGAAGCAGCTGTCTATCAAAAATGTTATGATTATTCTGTGTTTTGTTTACGTTTGAAATGAAAACTTTCGTTCGAGTAGGAAGAAGTGGCCGGCCGATAAATTAATAATAAATTGAAATTATGAGTTAAACAGTCTAAAAATGAAGACAAGTTCATGGAGCAGTGAGTGTTTGATAATTTATTTGATGTTTAGATCTATTTATGTGAAGTTGTTTCATCGACGAAGAAAAAACTAAGTTTATTGTTGTTTCTAGGCATGGAGACCTCAGACATTGGGATGAACCTGGGCCATCAACATCATATGTTGCCCCAGTCCTAAGCCCCAGTCAAAGAATTACTGTAACAACCCCAGTTCACAATATTGTCACAATATTGGATTTGTTTTTGAGATTTATTTCACAATATTGGAAGCACTGGAAGGTAAGACTTAACTTTTCTAAGGATAACATAATTATAATGTTAATAAGATTATAATAACATTAATGTATTTTTACAGATGCCCATGCACTCTCTCCTATAAGGCTCTGTGAGAGCAATCTGATTCGGCCAATCAAATCAAATGCGTTAACGTTCTCACTTTCGAACGTGAGCGTAAACGAGTCGACGATCGACGGTCGATAGTGAATCTCAAACTAGCAAATTATGTTTCTCAAGTTTGCCACAAGAGGCGCTGTTTCGATCCCATACAAATTATAGTTAACGTTCTCACGATCGAGAAAGTTAACTACAATTTGTAAACTCAGACTCGGCACCCAGAAGTCATTTTGAGGCGACGCCGCGCCAAAAAGTGGGTTGACGAGTGAGACTTTCTCGGTAGCACTGTATTAATTGAATTTGGTTGCACAAGTTCTTTGTTTTTGTATTTTTCACCGAATGTCGACGCATAGATAATATTAGTTTTATGCATAATAAAGTAAACTGATTTTTCCACTGGTTGAACGAGTTGAACTTTGCGCCATCGGCAGAATTTTCAAAAAAGCAAAGCGTCATTCACGTCATATCCCATTCATGAGCGCAGTGGGACCGGGTTCGTTCATACGTTCATTCTTTCATGTTTTTTTTTATTTTTTCTTCTTCTTCTTTTAATAGATGGCGTCCGTTTTTATTTTTTGCTTCTTCCGATTGGGTGACTAAAGTGTCAACTTCTTCTTCTTTTTATTGGGAAAACTGGTTGATTCGTGTATAAGAAGTGTATTTAGATAAGTTTTGTTTTGTTTTCTCTATTTATTGCCTATTTTGTTTAAAATATTTATGAACTAGTTTTAAACCCGCGGGTTTAAAACTAGTTATTATTATGTTACCATTTTAGTCCGTTTTGTTTGTTTTTGATTAATTTTATTACTTTTATATCTCTTTTTTTATGTTTATCATTTGGTCGTCGCTCGTGATGTTTTGTGTTCCAAGGTCTCGTCTGAAAATCAGCGCACCTCCGCGCTCTAAGTGTGGGGTTGCATTATGCTGAGGCGGGGCCTTTTGACACATCACAAAATTATGTTGTTTTTCTTTGTTTTATTGTATTTTGTGTTGTGATGTGTCAATAAATGTTTCTCCCTCTCTCTCTCTCTCTAAATTTAGATTTATTACTTGTTCTGTTCTGCTTACAATATTTTTAAATTACTAATAAGTAAACAAGGTTACACAAAAATTTAATCCATACCCAGTATTTCCGGTTATATTTTCAAAATCAAAACATTATTAAGGTAAGTCTATTATTTAGGCTGAGGAAGGATGCGATATAATGCTGGTTTTTTAATCAGACAGTGTCTCACTAGCAGACAGCTGATGTTATTTGAACGCAGTAAAACTAACTGCGCAAAAATACATAAACAGCGGCCGTGACGTGATCAAAAAATACTAGCAGTAGGTACCCCGCGGTGTTAACGTTTGATGGTCTTTCCCGCGGTATCACATATTTTCCCGGAGTAAAAAGCCCATGCTGATCATTCTTTTATAGAGCTTGTGTACCAAATTTCATTCAAATCGTTTCCGTGGATTCAGAGATTAACCCCTACAACGTCACAAAAATTCTCACAAACTCACAAACATTATCTCTGTATAATATTATGTATAGATAAGTAAAGCTTGACGCCTTTTAGACCCTGGCTGGACCTCAGAGAAGGTGCTGCTTTTAGTATTGACAGAAATGTCGTTAAAATCCCAGAAGGGTATGCAAGTAACGGCCTCTACTCTCCAACTTTGATAGTTTTTCTATCAACTTAGCAACTTTGCGTATTAAAGTTCTGTATAGATATGGACGCAAGTTTGAATTTACCTGGCTGGGAAGATGGAGGTTGTTTTGAGCGATTTCCTATAAAAGAGGTTTTGAACTCAACGCGTATTTTAAGATAAAAAAATATATTAAGATATTCAATTTCTTGTAATTGGACTCTGCGCTTGAAGCGTCAGGTTACCCGTTTCGAGATAAATAAGATTATAATCTTTATATATAAAGTGAAAAAGATGTTACTCAGTTGAACGCCATTTTTCAGAATATAATCAAATCGTAAATATGTCGTTTGACAATGATAATATCGATTTGGATGATATTCTTTTAAAATGAAATATTATAATTGGTTTTATTTGTTTTACGCTCTTAAATGAAAGCTGTTGCTAAAAATTTACTCATTATAAGATTATGTGAATCGATGTTGCAGCAGTAGAAGTATCTAGACGTAGTTCTCCATAATCTATTATGTCATAATATAAATCCGTTCATTTTTGCTTTGTAAATAGTTATTCCTCACACGAGCAAGAACAAGAAGTATAATTATATTATCAAAAAAATAACTATGAATGACTATTAATTAATGAACCGGACACCTGATAATTATGTTTTAAATTTGGTTTAGCAATCCAAACAAGAAAAATCATAACCGAAAAATAACATACCGAAATCAGCATTCTTCGAAATTAATCTAAAAAATCGATTTATTCTTCATATCTAATCTATCTTATAACAATTGGAATGGAAAAATGTTTTAGACAGCGCAAATTTTTCTCCCATTTAATATAAATTGTGTGTATTATTCAATTTTTCAGGGCCGTGTTGGCTAAAGTGGGAGGACACTCGACTTTCATTCCGAAGGTCGTGGGTTCAAACCCCGCCACGCACCACTGGATTTTTCTTCTTGAGAAATTTATGTGCGCTTTAAACACGTGCTTTAACGGTGAAGGCAAACATCGTGAGGAAACCGGCATGTTCTGAGAACTTTAAAAAAGTTTGAAGGGCATGTGACATTCACCAACCCGCACTTGGCCAGCGTGGTGAATTAAGGCCTAATCTCTCTCGTCAAGAGAGAAGTCCCTGTGTCCCAGCAGTGGGAACGTTAATAGGGTGATGATGATGATTCAATTTTTATCACACATTGTCTGAAATATGCGATTTTGATTATAGAGGTGTAACTTAACTTAACGGCCTGGACCACTTTGGTTAGATAATTAATTTTTCAAATCTTCGTAGAAGTCCAAGGTTTGAACCCACGACCGTCAGAATGAAAGTCGAGTGTTTTCCCACTAAGCCACCACGGCTCCAGGACGATGAACAAATAAACTGTAATAGTAATAACATAAAGATCTAACACAACGTTGTCACAAAACACCATGTCTGAAATATTAGATAAAATGCTCTCATATATCAAAAGCGTCGGTTTTATTCCTGTTTTGGGGTGACATAAAATAATGCGACGCTTGGGAAGAAATATTTCCTAATGGCATAGTTCTTTTTATTTACTACAAGATGAATATTGCCAGCCAGCCTGTGCTAAAATATACTACATTCCTGGAAAACTTTAGTATAGAACCTACATAATCCTTATGATACAAGTGTATCAAAAGGATATGAAACGAAAAACGGTGATTTCAAATTGTACGTAAGTCTGTTGAGCGGCAAGCGGAGCGATTTAGCACTACCATGAGTTGCCACTTACGACTGTTGAAGATTACAACATGTTGTTATCCAAATTTCTCGGTTATAGATAAAATTTTAGTTTTGAAAAATCTGTCAAATTCATGGATCAGGTACAACAGTCGTAAGTGGCAAGTGGTAGGGATACCTTTGATTTTTGTGGATTTTTTTCCTACTTAAATTAATCTCAATTCAACGCTTACTTTAAATACTACTAGCATCATTATCATTACGACGCAATGGCGTCGCTGTTAATATTAAAATGTATGGTAGGTAGGTACCTAACTTACTTGACGAAGGTATGCATTGGAGGGATGACAAAACACAGGCATAATCTTAGTAAATATTTCGTTATAAATCTAAATAGTGTTGTTAAGCAAGATAGTTTAATACTGTTATTGTTCTATTTTTAACAAACATCTCATAATTTCTCTCAATTCATTCTCTGAATTGAATTGAATTAAATATAAATAAATATTGCCGAACAATCCACACAACAACATCTAGCCCCGTGGTAATTGAACGCACTTCTTTTGCAATTCACTTGGTGAATTTAGTTTTATGAATACAGCAATATGCTGGATTACCTAACTATAAATACTTGAAAGTCATTTCAATGTTATAGGTACTCTAGAAAAATAGCCTAAAATGTCCGTTTCCAGGCGTTTTCCAATTTAGTATTAGGGTCCAATTTAGCGTAACATACAGGTAAACTATTTAGTAACAG
Source organism: Gymnoscelis rufifasciata (assembly GCA_929108375.1). Classification (NCBI taxonomy): domain Eukaryota; kingdom Metazoa; phylum Arthropoda; class Insecta; order Lepidoptera; family Geometridae; genus Gymnoscelis; species Gymnoscelis rufifasciata. The sequence continues at coordinate 1,018,688 of OV815322.1, read as the reverse complement.
CTGCGTGGACAATGGAGGCCTGCGATCGACAGTTGAATGCGATGGCATAGGCAATGTATATGACCAATAAATGGGGCTAAAATTGTAAAAATAATATGCTAATGCTAGAAGCTTAGCATGATATAAAAATCATGGTTTATGGAAACAAGCTCAAATTAAGTATTTATAACTTATATCTAGATGCTCAGGTAATAATTCAGTTTCCCGCGGTAGAAATTAGGCTTTCAGCCTAGTTTGCCTTTATGATAATCCGCCTCTGGCCCTTACTAAAAACAACGCAAGGTAGTTAACACAACGAATTAATTTTAAAGATATCTAATTATGTATTTGCTTTTTTAAGAACATACCTTTAAACAAACCTGACCTGTAACCTTTGTTATAAATAAATAATTCTTAATCTTGCTGTTAATAGTTGCAACTTATAATAGACTGCCTCAGTGTCGCGGTGGGCGAGGGCCCGCTTGCAGAGCAAGAGGTAGCGGGTTCGATTCCCGCCGAGGGTAAAATTGTTTGTATGTTCTGCAAACACTTTCTCCTTGGTCTGGGTGTTTAAAATGTATATTGAATAAATATATATCTATGTATGTATGTCTATTCTAATAAGTATATCAGATGTCTAGTACCTTTACACAGGCTTAGACTTTATCACGGGGCTAGATTTTGTTGTATGGATTGTCCAGAAATATTATAAAAAATTTATGATACTAACCTAGTCAGACCCTTCGTGTACAAAGATTGTTTTACTAGTTAAGTTGTTCGAAATAGGTTTGGATAAGAATTAAAATTTTTGTATATTGTGTTTAGTAATAACTAATAAGTTTATATTTTTGTTTTCTATGGGTGGTATGGAGGAGGCATTTACCCAGAAATAGGTATCCAAATAATGAACACTAAGATTTAAAATGAGTGAAGTGTTAAGATTATTTGTGATTGTGTTAAATAGATTTATGTACTCATAATTTGTTATTGCAATTTTATTAAATTATATTTGGAAATAAATGGCTTGAATAAAAATAGAATAATGGGTGGTATGGTCGTTAAGCGACAAAACCCGTCAAGAAAATGAAATTAAAAACCTATGCTATACCTATGCTTGGGCATTACACAGACCATTGAGCTTTTGGACTATAAACTATTGGAAGTAAACAAGCAGGGTTTGCCTAGACACTGTAATCTGCTTACGAGACGTCTTCCATTGTGCAAACGTCTCGGAAACTGCAAGATTCTTTACATTTCGTATTCTGTAGAATTAGTTACCCGTCTTCGGGCGTATTTAGGCCGGGTCTTGGGGTCTTTTGTCGTTTCATACCGCGAGCTGGTACCAAGGTATGAATCGCCCAACGGCTCTTTAAGAATGGGTGACCCGATTACATAATAAATAAATATTAAAATTTTTACTCGTTTAGGTTTCCTGTGGTACCCTGTCTCATAACGTTGCCCTTTCTTTTCTGCTAGCTTGGCACTACTAGTACAGTAAAGGTAAATTTTACTTTCCCGTGACACTACTATTCTTTTTGGCTGATTATACGCATATCCTAGCAGTTGTAGCATAACTCCATAAATAGGTAGGTACTCTGTTTAGTCCGTCTATTAACTCGCTCAAAAATACTGGACACATATTTTTCGCTTTATTAATTTAAGTTTATTTTTTTTAAAGTTCTGAAATGGGGAACGGGCGAGCTTTAGAAGTATAAATTTAGTAAAAATCGGACGAAAGCGTTACGACACGCGAACTCAAGAAAAAAAGAAGTTGCAGTGATTAGGGTCCCAGGTTTATTGGCCGACAAAGCAGTTCAACCTCTTCACTAACTTGTTTTGTTAAAACTCAAATCATCATTAAATATCACGTTATAAACCTAAAACCTAAGTATTTAAAAACATGTTATAATGTTGTTTTAATTCATCCTTTACAAAAAAAATACATGTTTAGTTTACTTGGACACTAATATAGCAACAAAGAACCACTAAGATTTAAACTAGTTAAGCTGTTTGTTACCATTTTCTTTTCAAATAAGTATTTAAATGAAACGGTTTTATTTAGCTTGACCTGTTTGTTTTCTTTCTTTCTTGGGCCAAATTTAGTAATAGAATTTCACCATCTTCCTGTCAACCGATTGATCTATACTTTGGTTTTAACAATACATTATGTATTGACAGTAAAGGACAATAGATATTTTGAACCTCGGGGAAATCTACATATTATTACGCGGGCAAAGCCGCGGGTGGATGCTAGTCTTATTATAATTTTGAGAGGGGTAGATTAGTACTTGTCGTGATTGGCAGGCGGATTGGTGACCTCAGTTTTAGGTGTTTAGGTCCAAGAAAATAATCCGGTCCTACGGTAATCGCTGGAAGAGATAAATACATTTTTACGTTCATGCCAAATCACTATAAATAAATAAAATAATAAATATTTCCGGACTAATCACACAGCATCACCTAACCCCAACTAAGCAGAGCTTGTACTATGGGTGTTAGGTGACTGAATATACTACATAGATTTTTTTTTTTTGTTAATACATACATATTATACATAGCAAATACCCAGATCCGAAACCAGAAACTATAATATAATATTTATTTTCTTCTCAATAGCCCAATATTGTTTCAGAATGCACAAATCCCTACCAGTATGCTTCCTCTTCCTGGGCGTTGCGCTTTGCACGCCGGAACACATGCCCAACGAAGCCCGCGACCCGACCGACTTGGCCGACCACGGACCGGACCACACGGACCACGTCGAGAAACGCTCCCCGCACTACAACTTCGGCCTGGGCAAACGCGCCTACAGCTACGTGTCGGAGTATAAGCGACTGCCGGTGTACAACTTCGGCTTGGGCAAACGGTAAATTTAACTATAATAAATACATAAGACATCTAATCACAATACAAAAGCTTAAGCATCCCTATTTACGATCCCACTGCTGGGACACAGGGACTTCTCGTACGTCGGTTGATTCCTCTTAGTGCGCCGAGTGTCCATTTCGGACACTCGGTTACTTCTGGACGCCATTTTGTAAAAATAATGTCAAGAAACTATGTCATTATGGGACATCGTTGAATAGGTATTTCAAAATCATTTTTTTATTTTTTTTTTATTTTTGGTCCAGCTAACCGTTTAGGATCTATAATATAGAATCAAAGTTGTGTAACAACCATTCTCACTTAATAGGCTTATAGACACAGTTGGGTCATATTTTTTCTTTCAGCTGGTCTATTTTCAATGATTCAACCCTAATAGATTATGATTCAAGATGTTTATTTGTGTAATTTGCAACCGTGGTATGGGGTGTGGAGTTAGATGTTCCATAAAAAAAAAAATCTTTCCTTACAGTCGTCGAATGTTCAGAAATAGACTTTATAACATGTACCTATATCAATAATTTTAATTTACAATTATGTTAATACTCATGTTTTATAGCAACAAAACGATTCCTATTCTTACTGTCATAAACACTTAGTTATATAATATTTCCATTCAGATCTCGCCCATACTCGTTCGGGCTCGGCAAGAGGTCGGTGGACGAGCCCGAGGAGGTCTCCAGCGACGTGGAAATGGAGCCGGCTGTGGCTCCGCTGAACGAACTCTTCGACCAGTATGATGACTCCGAACAAGGTGAGCCATACACAACAACAGCAACACTATAGCATAGAATAATAAAGACTATAGGATAGGTATATACTAGAGGGTTAACTTGGTAAATTATGAGGGCGGAACAACCGAAAAAACGAGAAATCTTTGAGGAGGCCTTTGTCCAGTTTACAAGTTCAGCAGTGTATTTGTCTACAGAAACAAATTCTTCAACTTCCTAACACAGCTAAACATGCGAGAGTAATTCTTGTGTTCTGTCTCTGAGTTTTGTGTCTCGCTGATAATGCTGATGCGCATTGATAGCTCGCACTGTCAGCGCTGGCCGTATTAGTGCTGATCGTCGGCGTTATTCTATAGCGTCCATACAGATTGATACGCGCTGAATTGTCTGGGCCAGTGATCAGCGTGACAAACAATCAGCCCTAGAACCGAGGCGCGAAAAAATAAATGAGATCAGAATTTTAATAAACCGACATTAAATTATTGCAGATATTGAGGATTCTCGACTGTGTAGTTTAGAGGGTAGCTCAGTTATTTTTTTAGTTTACCATTTATATCAAATTTTTATGTGTTAAGTACTACAATGAAATTGTAAATATAATGTAACTACAATTATATTTAATTAATTAGTTTCTGACATGTATAATAATGGTTTTATAAATTCTGTATTTCTAATTCGATTCCCGCCTAGGGGTCAAGTGTTTGTATGTTCAGCAATCACTTTCTCCTTGGTCTGGGTGTTAAATATGTATAATAAAATAATATCTATATTATGTATGTCTATTATATTAAGTATATCAGATGTCTGGTACCCATAACAAAAGCTTAGAGCTTACCTGTTTTGGGTTTGGTCAGAATAAAATCCACTTTAATTTTTCACAAATTTCCCACTCTTTATTAGCTTGTAATATTCCATTGTCTTGCCTAGACTAGTGCCACCGTTCCAATGCCCGGCCGTCGCGTTCCGCCGTCGAGCGCTCGAACCCTACTTGACAACTTGGTCTCACTCCTCATTGGTCGGTGCGCTCGACAGCGGTGGCGTGTGCGAGCGCCGATTGGCTTACGAAATAAAGTCAACTCAAACAATAAACCGGAACTTGCCTTTAAATACATACTTTTAGGTCACGATAATACATGTAAAAATTATAATTAACAAAACTATGAATTTAGAACGAATTAAACATTTGATTAAAATATACATAAATTAACTTAGTATCTATATTAACCTTACAGCTCGGCCATCCTACTTGAAGCAAGTCCTCTCGCTTAACAATCGGACAAGATATATTAATTATTAACTTAATGATATTAATTATTAACCTCATATCAGAAAAGCAGAAACAAAAGACCACTTCAAACGAGCAACTAAAAACTTCTATCTTGATAAATTATATACATAACTTATCAAACCATCCCTTTTATTCATATATATTTGTATGTATATATGTATGTGTGTGTGTTTTAAATATAAAACATATATTTAGAATTGTTTTTGTTATATTTTTGATTGTTTTAATTATGTACCTTACACTTTAATATTGTAACTCTTTAGATTAAGCCACTTTTATACATTCTTGCGCGCCAACTTTTTATCCCAAACCTGTCCGAGGTTGGCAGGTAGAAAATGCCTTGGCACTAAGCCCACCTTTTGTACAACTCTGTATTTATACTGTGCAATAAAGTATTCCTAACAATAATAACGATTTCACATTTATTTTTTCTTACAGTTACTATGATCTACTTGATATTTATTTTAACTATTTAGATTAGACGGTGGAGGCGCCACTGTGCCTATGTAAACATTGTCTCTGTACTAAATAATTACAAGAAATTGAAAAAGTGAAAAATATAAAGCAAAAACTTAATAAATTCATAGATAAACTGTCAGTGCACATCAACAAATGTTATTTTAACTATTTAGATTGACATTCGAATAAGTTTTAAATAAGAAGATATTATGAAAATGTTAAAAAAAATCCGTCAGAAGAATAGGAAAACTAACAAACAAAGTGAGGCCTATAACTGTAACCTTTTGCACGCTGGGTATGAAAATACAAATCTTAAAAAAAATCGACACCATCTGAAAGATTCTACCACCTACCTAAAGGAAGATTTCACACCAAAGATATTGGAAAAAAGGAAAGAACTTAGAATTCAAGCAACGCAAAGAACAAGGTGAAAATATTGCCATAAGGTATGATAAAATCATAATTTTGAACAATGAAAATCATAAGAAGACTAGCTTTCCGAAATATTCCAAACTAAATATGCCGTCTACAAGTAATCGTAAACAAAAAAAAACAAAACTCATCACCGGAAGCTATTACAAAGATTGCACACAAAAAAATGTTCTAAAATAATTTAAAAAAAAACAAATCCATAGAATCCTACATACAAGCACGGAATATAACAAATACACCAACAGCAGAAGTCACGAGTGACACTGAAAGTGATGACCAACAACAGTAGCAACTAGTGGTCTCCCTCCATAATAATAATAACAAACATATCAAGAAACAAAATAAAGAAGAAAACCATAACTCTCCCAAAATGGCTGGTCACCATGGGAGAAGATGACCACCACCCTCCATTTATCCACAAAAACAAACCAAATAACATAACATATATTTGCACATTAAATGTAAGATCTCTAGTAGAAACCGGTCGACAAGAAGACCTTGAACATGCCATCCGCAACATTAAGTGGTACATAATAGGATTATCTGAGGTAAAAAAAAGAAGGTACACATATAATTGAATATGAGTCCTATATTTTTCTTTACACCGGTAAGAAGAGTGGAAGGAATGGCGTAGGATTTGTTGTGAAAAAGGAACTAAAGAAAACTATAATAGATTTCCAAGCCATATCCGACAGAGTAGCAAGACTTGACTTACGCTTTAAAAATAATAATCTGTGCTTGATACAAGTCTACGCGCCTACCGAGAAAAGAAACAAGATATTGATGGGAGATTTCAACGCCAAAATTGGTCAACGCTGTTCTAATGATTCTTCGGTGTTAGGACCATGGGATACGGGTCACGAAACAAACGAGGCAAAATGCTCATCCACTTTTGCCTAGAGAACGAGCTATACATTATGAATACTCATTTTAAGAAGAAATCGAAGAACAAAATGGACTTGGCGCTCTCCGGACGGAAACACACTTAGTGAAATCGATTTCTTCATTACTAGTAAATCTAACACTAAAGTTATACAGAATATCGAAATAGTAACAACCACACAACCAACAGACCATCGAATGGTACGGGCTACCCTATCTCTTACTACTACAATAAGAAAAGACAGAAAATCATTTAAAATTAAACGGCATGTACTTACAAAGCGGACGTCCCGTCACTCCAAACAAATTTTGTGAACTTATCAAAAACAATCACCGAAAAACCTAACATCCAAGAACAATATGAAAAGATTGACTAACAATAAAGAATGGATACAAACACTGAAAGACAATACAGAAGGAAAGATCACAAACAGAAAACATATCCTAAAAAGTCTCAACAGATTTTTACAAAAATCTATACCGCCAGAATAAAAATCAATGTCAACCTCATTACAGACCTGTTAACCAAGCTCACTTAGATGAAGTACCACTAATCTTAGTAATTAAAGTAAAGAAAAACATAAATAGTTTAAAATCCATGAAGAGCCCGGGAGAAGATAACATTATCAACGATGTACTAAAAGCTATGTCTGAACCACTCGCACCTTTGCTAGCAAGTTGTTCTGGAATAATGTACACAACATATTCCGGAACAATGGGAAACATCAATTATAACCTTACTCTACAAAAAAAAGAACCCACTAAACATAAATAACTATAGGCCAATCAGCTTATTGCAATCAACGTATAAGCCATTCACCACTATAATAATTAATAGACTCAATAAAATTCTAGACTTCGAACAACCTCGTGGCAGGCTGGCTTTAGAAAGAACTATTCTACCATTGACCACATATTTACTATAAGACAAATCATAGAAAAATATTTGGAATACAGAAAAACGCTATAAATAGCCTATGTTGACTATTCCAAGGCATTTGATACAGTACACCATAACCATCTATGGAAGGCATTGATAGACCAAGGAATACCATACAACTATATTGAAAGAGGTCTCGTGGTCGCTCTCCAACAAGGTGGTCGGACCTCATCTCAAAATTGACTCATTACCGACTGCTCCCGCACCGCAACTAACAGGGAACAATGGCGGCGCATTGCAAAAGCAGCAACCCAATATAAGGACCCCCCATAACCACGACCACTCTGTCAAGAGTGACCGACTAAGAAGGGAGATATTAAAATAATGATTGAAATCCATAAACGCAGTAAAGCAACTGTCAGAATAGAAACCAAAGGCGACGTGTTCCAGCTGGAACGAGGCGTGAGACAGGGGGACCCGATTTCACCAAACCTATTTAACTCTCTCTTAGAATACATATTTAAACAACTACAGTGGTCGGGCCTTGGTATAAATATAAACAGTGAATATTTGAACCATCTACGATTTGTGGATGACATTGCCTTAATAAGTGAGACACAGTGACCTACAATATATGTTAGAGACCCTACAATATATGTTAGAGGCCAATAGAAATGTGAGTTTGTTTTCGCCTCGCATACATTTCACCATCGTCCTCAGTTGAGTAGCACTCCTTACTCTCCCCTTTATTGTTCGACATTTCCTGAAACCTTAAAGTCAACCCATCCCACAGGGATTTGACTTTCCTGTGCCCACCCACTTGGGACTTTACCTTCGTGAACCCACCACCTTGGGTCTGTCCTTCTTTGTACCCACCACCTTGGGTCTCTCCTTCTTTGTACCCACCACCTTGGGTCTCTCCTTCTTTGTACCCACCACCTTGGGTCTCTCCTTCTTTGTACCCACCACCTTGGGTCTCTCCCTCTTTGTACCCACCACCTTGGGTCTCTCCTTCTGTGGGCCCCTATCCTCGGGACTTTATTTGTCGTACCCTCCAACCTAGGGTCTCTCCTTCTGTGGGCCCCTATCCTCGGGACTTTATTTTGTCGTACCCTCCACCTAGGGTCCTTCCACTCCGTTGCCCATCACCTCGAGCTTCTCCTGCATCCTCATCCATTGTATCTGAAACTTCCAGAAAGCAGCTTAACCGGGCAAAAAATAATAAATAAGTAAATAAATTGTCTAAACAAACCAAAAGAAAAACATTTGCCTTCCCACACAGTTGACCTTTCAACCCATTTGACCTTTCCACCCAGTTGACCTTTCAACCAATTTGACCTTTTTACCAATTTGACCTTTCGACTCATTTCACCTTTCAACCGATTTGACCTTTTGACTTATTTGACCTTTCAACCCATTGGACCTGTTTGACATTTCGACCCATTTGACTTTTCGACCCATTTGACCTTTCGACCCAAATGACCTTTCGACTTATTTGACCTTTCGACCCAAATGACCTTTCGACCCAGTTGACCTTTCAACCAATTTGACCTTTTTACCAATTTGACCTTTCAACCGATTTGACCTTTTGACTTATTTGACCTTTCAACCCATTGGATCTGTTTGACCTTTCGACCCATTTGACCTTTCGACCCAAATGACCTTTCGACCCATTTGACCTTTCGACCCATTTGACCTTTCGACCCATTTGACCTTTTGACCCATTTGACCTTTCAACCCATTTGACCTTTGAACCTACATCAAACACACAATCTAGGTTCTATGTTATGAAAACTTGATACTAATACTAAAAAAATAATAGGATTATGCAAACATCACACAGCAAAATCCTTAAATATCTTTATAGGCATGGTTCATCAACACTATCTACCATGTAGTGATATATTAATAATACATTTATCGTTTATTATACTTATGTATTTTCTCCTATTTTTTTCTTATTTAATGTATGTATTTATTATTTATTTTTATTTCTTTTTCATATTATCTATGTATATGCTATGATCTTTGTGCACCGTCTTTGGTGTTCCTAACATATCCTATCCATCAAAAGGTTGCCTGGAAGAGATCGCTTTAAGTGATAAGGCCGCCGATTGTACAACGTATGTGGCTATTGATTGTTATTTTTAAGTTAGTCTGTAAGCATTGGTGTGCAATAAAGTTATTATCTATCTATCACACAGCAATATCTAACCCCGTGGTAAGCTCTAAGCTCGTGTTATGGTTACTTTACATCTGATATATTATATACTAGCTGACCCGGCGAACTTTGTTCCGTCTTAGACGCTATAAATGAGCAGATTCTTGATTTCATTAAGTTAATTAAATCAAAGTCATCCTCTTTTGAATATATTTTCAGCACGCATTCAATCAATTCTATGTCAAATGTCTTAAAGTTACATTAAAAAATTTAATAATTTTATATGGTGGTTAAATAATTTTAAATTTTCTAATTTTCCGCGCAATTTCCTTAATTTTTTTCTTTCATAAGAACCTTCTCCTGATAATAACGAACAGAACAAAAAAAGAATTAGCGAAATCGGTCCAGCCATTCAGGCGTGATACCGTGACCAAGGGTAATAGGGATTCATTTTTATATATATAGATAGTTTGAATATTGATTTCTTACAAGTATCAAATTGTCATCTATACGTCATTACATAGCTGTCATTATACGTCAATTACATAGCTATCATTTGCGTTTTGTTATTCCAAGTCTGATTCTTTTTTGTTATAACACGTTTTATAGTGACTGACGTTTCATGTCAAGTCACACGGGAACGCTGTCGACCGGGATGAAAAGTATCTTATGTCCGTCTCCTGGCTCTAAGCTACATCCATACCAATTTTCACCCAAATCTGTTCTACCGTTCTTGAGTTATAAGTGGTGTAACTAACACGACTTTCTTTTATATATAGATATATAGATATACCTACATAAACAGATTATTAAACTCGAAGGAGAAAGTGCTTGTAAAACAAAGAAACACTGGAGCCCTTGACCGGACCCGCGCCGCTACTAGACTAAAGATCGGTTCTAGACAAGTTTTGGATTCATCGCATGTTAATTTTATTTAATTAAACGATTTCATAACCAAAACAAAGTACTAAATTGCTAGTTTGTTCTTCCGAAGTCAATAAGACATGGTAGATAGGCAAAATTTAAAATTTAAATATACCTATATTATTAACTGGAAAAAAAAAAAATACTCAATACCCATACAAAAAATGGGGAAAAGGATTAAGGACTTAGTAACTAATACTGTAAACTTATATGTAATACTAAAAAGGAAATCGAAGAGATAGAGGGAAAACAGAAACGATCTACCCGATAAAATAAAATGTTTTTAGGAATTAAATCAATACTTACGTTTTTCCGAGCCGTGGGCGTTTTTAGAAGATATGAAATCCTCTCGTCTATCCCACTTCTGACCTTTTGGGTTTGGTCAGAATAAAATCCACTTTAATTTTTCACAAATTTCCCACTCTTTATTAGCTTGTAATATTCCATTGTCTTGCCTAGACTAGTGCCACCGTTCCAATGCCCGGCCGTCGCGTTCCGCCGTCGAGCGCTCGAACCCTACTTGACAACTTGGTCTCACTCCTCATTGGTCGGTGCGCTCGACAGCGGTGGCGTGTGCGAGCGCCGATTGGCTTACGAAATAAAGTCAACTCAAACAATAAACCGGAACTTGCCTTTAAATACATACTTTTAGGTCACGATAATACATGTAAAAATTATAATTAACAAAACTATGAATTTAGAACGAATTAAACATTTGATTAAAATATACATAAATTAACTTAGTATCTATATTAACCTTACACCTGTGTGGTGGTTATCGGGAAAATATTTATTATTTAGCATTCTGAAAATGCGTAGATCCGTGATAAATTGTTCTAGACATAAGACGAGACACAACGCTATTCTAATAATCGACTTAGACTGGCACACCCCGACAAGATTTTATCAGCAGCACATGTTTGTGGCAAATGTAATCATTTGTAGATAATGGAGGGTCGGTGACTCCAATTATTGTCTTTTCGTTTACGTAATGATGACATTGACAGATGGATAAGGGTGTATTTTTTGTTTTTAGAAATTCAGTAAGCATATTTTTGAAAAAATATAATCTTACTAAGTGGATAGGTACACCTTGTGATTAAGTCATAGGGTCCTATATTAGACTACGACACCGTTTAACCAAGAGTGTCTCTGTTTTTTATTTCAGTAATTAGGGAAACCTCGAATTACGGGGTCCGGTGTCGTGGTCTAAAAACCCCTTTAATTTTCTTCCTCCTTGAAATTAGAATTTCTATTCGATAATGCATTAAATTAAACGAGTATACCCTAATCTATTACTATAATCTTTTTGACCCTAAGCAAATCTCTTTGACCCTAAGTTAAATAATTATGTTTACATAAACACCCTTTAAAATGTAGTTCAGCGTTTTTTTATAAGAATTGTGTAGGTACTCTCACAGTAATTAGGAACGTAACAAACTACTTAAGCTGAACTTCTCTCAGCCGTTTAGGCTGCAGTGCTTGTCGATTAAGGAACATGGGTACTTTCATGAGCCAAAGCCTTATTCGTTGTTCGGTAGAGGATAACAAAGTCAAAGTCAAAACGTTTATTTCCTTAGAAGCACACAGCCTACATGGACAGGTCAACTTAAAATTAATAAAACTTAATTGCTTAAATAACAAATATCAAGGAAATAACATTGTCTTGACAGTTCGCTTCAATGTTTTATACTGAGTTGAGAAGCGAATAGAACAACACAGCTAACACGTCCGGTGAGGTCGCCTTGGACCTCTAAGATGGTATTTGAATCTTATCTCCATAAAACATCCTATTCTAAAATGCAAGAGTCTTAGGTGGGTATTACACTTATTAGTAGTAGTAGGTGCATACAGTATTACAGTATACTGAGTCATACCGTGAAAACACAAAATTTTGAAACTTGTGTTAATTTCCAAACTTTATCGGCGAAAGATTGTTGTAATGTTTTAAGTAATGTTACTTTCAAAGTTAAAATAAATAATATTACTTTGCCTTATTAATAAAGCGCCATCAATCTTTATGCGGTGTTTTATAAGTTTTGATTTTTGAACATAATTATATTCTTCTTTTTAATTTAATCTGAAATGAATATTGTAAAAGGCATGATGATTACATAAATTGGTTTTCTGTTTAGTCTCTCCAAAAATACTGGACACCTATTTTTCACTTTATCAATTTAATAAAATAGTTCCAAGATCAGGACTTTTAGCTCAAAAGCATTAGCTAACAAAAGTAATCTCATTTAACTTTTTATTTTTTTAAATCATCTATAGTAGTGTATCTATAGGAAACTAGCTGACCCCAGCAAACGTTGTTTTGCAAAATGATAAATAGATAGTAGCCGATTCTCAGACCTACTGAATACGTATATAAAATTTGGTATAAATCGGTAAAGCTGTTTTACGGTAACTAACATTGTGACATGGAAATTTTATATATTAGTTATGGAAATAAATCATTGTGGCCATGGAGTCTTAATTGAAATTACGTCTTGGTAACAATAAGTAAAAGTCCATTTTTAAAGTTTAAAGTCTTGTCACTAATGAGGAACTATCAAAAAGAATAATAACTTTCCATATCGAGTGTGTAAGTTTTATAGTGCCTAGCCATTTTATTAATTTGTGTTATTTTAATTTTCATAAATTTCTCTTCGCAGGTTACAACCAAGAAAAACGGGCCCGTCCATACAGCTTCGGTCTGGGAAAACGCTACTCCGACGACGAAACAGAAGACAAGCGATCCCGATATGAATTTGGTCTGGGCAAACGCCTACCCCTCTACAACTTCGGACTGGGCAAACGCGCGCGGTCCTACAGCTTTGGCCTGGGCAAGCGGCTGAGCAAATTCAACTTTGGCCTGGGCAAACGGCAGAGGGATCTGCATAGATTCAGTTTTGGCCTGGGCAAACGATCAGGCGACGATATGGAAGAAAGCGACACATATTTCGATGTTTAAAATGGTTCTTAGGAGCTTATGTGGGTGCATACCTTATATTTAACTAAATGGTCTGCTGGCCTTATTTATTTTTATATAAATACTGATACTTTGGTTTATAGATTATTTTTAATTTATTCTTGTTAGTATTGAAGACTTAATAGTATAATTTATTATTTTTAATTTTCAAATTAAAGTATTGACTAAAACAATTTTTGTTGTGAAATTTCCAGCCAGTTTTCACAACAAAATATTGTAGGCCTACTTACTTCATTTGATTTATTCTCTAAACTATTTTGTAGCTTATTATATATTTATTTATTATATTATTTTCAATCCCACGTAAGATTCGAAAAGTATTCTTGTTGTAAACCAGAACTGGATATGTAAGATCTTTAAGAAATCTATGGTTTTCGAGACCTTTATGTTATAACTATAACAATATTCTGTTATCCATAGAAATAGAAATAATCTATTCTGAAACATAATTAACCTTCCGGATTTTGTGAATTGTCACTGACATTTTGTAAATTATTGTTAAAATCAGATATAAGTTTACTGTGAATTTGGATTGTAGATAAGTATTTATTTGATTTAGTATTAAACATAATGTTACGGTTTATAGATGTCAATTTACTTGTAATCAAAGGTTTAAATCTTAGATTATGTTCTTTACCGTTGAGAGCCCGTGTCATGTAAAATGATATATCTCACTCAATTGTTAAAATTATGAGTCGAAGATGATTTTGACTAGATTTCTGAATACTTGGTTGCCATGACAACATAATAACAAAGATTTGTAACTGAAAACAATCCCACAGATTTTGCAGTCGGGCATTTAGGATTTAAATCTTTGATTAAAATATTATAATGTATGTATTATGATGATGAAAAAATATGAATATTCATAAAACATGAAGTAAAATTGTTTGTATCATAGAAGTTGAAATGAAAATAAAACTTTTTCAATCACATATTAATTAGGAACTCATTGTTTTAACTTATAAAGAATGAACTGATTAATATGTATGCAGATTACATTTTTTTATTTAAAATCAAAATTTATCATACTCGTTTACGACTTAATATTATTGAAAAATAATATTCGTACACAAACATTGTCATCGTATATAATTAGAATTAAAAAAAATAAACAACTTACAAAAACATTACATTACTATTGTTATAAAACCGTGACATTATGAAAATAAAAAGAAATTATTTAAGCAATAGTTATAAATTTCTCTTTAAGACTTAAAACTTGTTGTTTAATTGAATAATGTAATCAATAAAATCAATTGAAATTAATCGAAAGATAGTGAAGCATTATCCAAGTTATTTCAGTAACCCTCCCATTTTCCTATCTGCAAAGTTGTAGGTAAGTAAATATATATAATATATTTCCGGACAATCCACACCACAACATCTGCCCCTTCGCAAGCTCTATTTGTGTTTCGGGTACTAGACATTTGATAAACTTAATAAACATACATAATATATTTTTAGTATACATATTAAAACACCCAAGACCAAGGAGAAAGTGCTTGCAGACCGTACCCACACTTGTCCCCTCGAATCGAACCCGCTACCTCTTGCGCCGCAAGCGGACCTACGCCCACCTCGCCATTGAGGCAGTCAAATTATCGTATTAATATATATCTTATCTTATTGTATTATCTCTAGACTCGAAGACTCGACTAACGACATCTCGTAGAAAATCCAAGGACTATTCTGTGTTAGGTTACGAATGTGTCTTAATCTTTTTCTGCGTAAAAAAATAAAAAAAGTTTAACATACTAAGTGACGTTTATCACTTATTAAAAATCATTAAGATTTTCATAGATCTTGTATATCAAAATAGCCGGAGTAGACCTCACTGCCTCTGCAATGCAAGTGGAATTCCGCCTAAATAATCGTTTCATGATGGACAATACGGCATAGATTACATTATGCATACCTTGCCAATGCATTTTGATAAATCTAATTTGCAATTCACAGGACAGAATCAAATCACGTAACTAAGATAATCATTAGGGTCTCAAAAGATACAAGATACAAAATCATTTATTTCCATTGTTTGGATTTACCAATCTTAGAAACGGGAAAACACAGATTGTTCACTTTATTTTTTGCTCACTCCTTAGAAGCACAGGGCATACATGGACAGGTCAACATACAATTAATAAACCTAATATAAAAATGATATAAATCATTGAATTAACATTGTCTTGACAGTTCGCTTTCATGTTTTATACTGAGTTAGGAAGCTAATAGAACAACACAGCTTTATCAGTTTTTACAATTTTGTAGTTATTTCAATTTTGGAGGTCTTATTTATATTCAAATTATTATTTTATTTATTTCAAAGGCAAGATCTACAAAAGCGTGATCAGGCTGTTGTAATGTATGGATCGGAGTGTTGGGCAGTGAAAAGGACGGATGAAAGAAAAATCCATGTAGCAGAGATGAGGATGTTAAGATGGATGTGTGGAGTAACTAGAATGGACAAAATAAGGAATGAGTATGTAAGAGGCAGTTTGAAAGTAGCACCAGTTACGGATAAGTTGAGAGGGAATAGATTAGCGTGGTATGGACATGTCATGAGAAGAGATGAAAGTCATGTAACGAGAGAGCGTTAGATATGAATGTAGATGGATATGTGAGAAGAGGTTATCCGAAGAAAAGATAGATGGACTGTGTGAAAGATGATATGTGTAAGAAAGAGGTGAGTGTTGAGATGACGGGTGATAGAGGGAAATGGAAGGAGAAAACATGTTGTGCCGACCCCACGTGATGTGGGATAAGGTCAGGAAGATGATGAGGTCTTATTTATATTAGATATGTACCTATCACAAATTATACATATTAGAGATGCATCCCTCAAAACTTCAACTCTCTATCTATCAGGGTTCATGTGAGACAGCCTGGTGACAGACAGACAACAAAGTCTCAGTTAATCATAGGCGAGCACAACACTGATATTTAAGTAAGGCACAAACAACAAAATAATAATTATTATAGCACCCCTCTTTTTTGTTAACCCTTAAAACTACCTAACCCTTAAAACTAAAATTGCTGAAAACGTATTAAGATCCGCGGAGTACTTTAGGTCTAAACGACAAAGCATGAATTATACTTATGAACGAACTAAACATAAATAGATATAAATAAGTTGTAAACAGGAGAAATCAAGACATATTGGGTTTCATTAGGAGAACAGAGGTAAATACTGAAGAAACACGCTACTTCTATAATTACATTAGCGACAGTGAGTTTATTTTATTTTATTATACCAATGAGGGCTATTTCTACAAATAGAGGATTTGACAACAATGTGCTTGGGTCATATGCAGCGCTCGCGTAGACAGTAAACAAAAAAGAAAAGAGTTTCTTGATTTTAGGTTAGCAGTTTAATCTATGACTAGTTTAACACGCCAGGCCGTTGCCCGTGTTGTTTGGATTATCCCGCGGTAAAATTAGCCTATAGCCTTCCTCGATAAATAAGCTATCTCACAGTAAAATACTTATTCCGCAAGGTCCGCCTGAGGCGCTGGAGGATTTTGTTTTTTATTTTAATCGTATTCAATCGTACCTGAATGAGTTCCTGAGATGAACAAATTCAAACAAACTCTTCAGGTTTATAATATTAGTGTAGATGAGTCTTTCAAAGCGAGAAAAGAGTAAATACATCTCAAAATCACAAATTTTAATCAGAATATCTCCTCACCATAGTCTAATGAAAGCCTCTATTCATTAACTACGATTTTACAAATATAGAAACACACAAACACAATAGTGATCTTACATACGGCATAGAACAAATTTTGTTCTATGCCGTATGTAAGATCACTATTTATATTTATTGACAAAGACTAGCATATACTAAATAGGCAAGATGATTACACAAAAAATAGGTATTTTGTTAAGTCCGTCCAAAAATACTGGACTAATTTTTCGCTTTATCAATTTAATAAGAAAATGCCAAGATATGGACCAACAAAGTTCGGGACTGGGGCTTGTGATGTACAAATTTGGTACAAATCAAACTCAACAAATAAATATGTATATATATTTCCGGACAATCCACACAACAACATCAAACCCCGTGGTGAGCTCTATACCTGTGTTACGGGTCACTGCTTCAAGTTTCTGCCCAATCATACAAACAACCAAACATACAAACTTTTAGCTTTTAATTTCAGTAGTGATTAAAGTGTTAGGCAAGGATAATTACATAAAGCAATTTAACTTTTACTAGTACATAATTTAAATGAATTAAGACATTGTTTCTGAGCGACCAGTCTCAATGATTTTCCCGGGGGACTTTTTACAAAGAACTCATAATGTCTAATTAACATCGAAGTAATTAAGGTAAGAGTTAATTAGCTATTGAAAGGGTTCTTACTTTCAGAAGCTTTTAATTTATTTTTATGTAACCTTTAATTAGCGGTGTAGCGCTGAAGCACTTTGACGGTGGGGATACAAATAGTAATCTGTAGGTAGAAATAGATTAAATTGGAGTGTCTTTTTACATAAAATATTATAATCACTAATTATATTAAGTATACCTAAATGCATTCATGATTCATGGTAATTTATTCGTCGTAGGTAATACTGTATACTTGACTTCGTTTTAATATAGTATACCTAAAGATACCTAGTATTATCTATCTATATAATAATCATAATTTAAAAAGTATTAAAAATGAGAACTCTCTAATGCACAGACAACACGTTAGTTAATTGTCATAGTATGCAATTCAATAAAACATGTAAGTTTAAATAAATCTAAATTTAAAATAATAATAATTATTATTTTTTTTTTTATTGAAAAACCTCCGATTCCAATGTCTCCATAATATTTAGTAGTTAGGGCACGTGATGCTCTTTTATTTGATACCCCACTCGGTTTTCCTTCCCCACTCTCAACCCCATAACTTTTGAACGGCCCAACCCATTTTCATTATCTAGGTTAAACTATTTTTAATTTATACAGAAAAATATTAAAACGCATCAGTCACCTCTATTCGCGGGTAGGTTACAGATGCGTCTTAATATTTTTCTGCATAAATTAAAATACATTATTAATTCATTAATAACCACATCCTAAATATATTTTCAGAGTCACTGACCGCGAGGCTAGCCATATAATAATAATTATTAAACCTTCCTATTAAATAGCGCATACAATTATATAGCTGAAAAGCCCGTAAAAATATGTTTAGCATTAGTTAATAGAAGTCACCGTGAAAACTACTCAACGGATTTTAGATAAAAACGGGTACAGTAAAAAGGAAAAGTGATCCAAGAAGAAGTATACTAACAAGTGACGTCACGAGCCGAAACAGCACGAGTATTTCAGTTCGACAAATCCTAAATTATGATTAAAAAAAGTTTTTTCGGTATTAATACAACTGAGATAAAAATTCAACTGGTTCATTTAAAAAATTAGCGATCAAATATTTAAATATTTCCGAACAATCCACACAGCAACATCTAGCCCCGTGGTAGGGTACCTAAGCTCTAAGCTAGTTTTACGGGTACTAGTCATCTGATATAGGTACTTAATATAATAAATAGACATACCTACATATATATATTTTTTTACTATACATATGAAATACCCAACCCAAGGAGAAAGTGCTTGCAGAACATACAAACACTTTAACCCTCGGCGGGAATCGAACCCGCTACCTCTGACGCCGCAAACGGACTGTCGTCGCCCGCCGCGCCACTGAGGCAAAATAGTTTATATAACAAGGTCTAATAATTTGTACCTCGTGTGAAGCGAGGCGCGCGAGACGCTAATAGTGAATTCACATTTTCTAGACTTTTACTAGCAGACACCTTGAACAGCAGTAGACATTATGTAGACAAAAATAAATACGGCCCCTTTACTCCACGTACGCAATATGACAGCATCTATTATCTCTTACAAAGGAGACTGCCGCATCTGAGATGGTGCGACGTCGTCAAAGAAACGCTTGAGAAATGTTATTTATTACTGTTTTCAAACTATAATAGCTGTTTCGCTGAGAACCCTACTTAGAATAGGATGTTCCTGGGCGTGGAGTTAATGGAATATAAATCTAAATGTATCGCTATCAGCGATAAGGCCGCCCATAGATTCACAATTTTTGTACATTTTTATCTGTTTTTTGTGTTTTATTATATTGTGTTCAATAAAGAGTATTGTATTGTATTTTGTAATGTGCACACGATGCGCTTTCATTTGATACCCCACTTGAGTATATTTAAGATTTTCGGTTTTCCTTCCCCACTCTCACCCCCATAACTTTTAAACGGCACAAGCGATTTTCATGAAACATGAGAAAACTCGCGCTAATATCTTATATAATCTAAGAACACTCGCGCCAAACAGACCTTTCATAAAAAAAAAACAAAATTGAAATCGCTCCATCCGTTCGGTAGTTATGATGCCCCAGACAGACAGACATACATACAGACAAACAAACACGTCAAGCTTATAACACCCCTTTCATTTAGGTCGGGGTTACAAATAGACGCATAATAAGATTGTAAAAATTATATTGACTCATTATAAACCACGTGTGCTCGGCTCGAGCGCCGAAAAGGAATGAAGTGAAGTTAGTGGCACAGAATACATAATAGTTAGTGGTGCGCGAGCGGGGCGGCGGCCGTGGATGCGATTTACGAGAAAAAAAAGTTAGGTATATATTTTTTTTGATAGGGCGTTGTGGTCGCTGATTGACAAAGCTTTGGTTTGTTATTTAAATAATCTACACTAATATTATAAAGAGGAAAGATTTGTACCTATTTTTGAATGTTTGTAATGTACTGGCTCAAAAAGTACTGGGCCGATTTAAAAAATTATTTCACCAATAGTATGCTACTTCTTCCAATTTGACATAGGCTAAATTTCATTTTGAAAAAAATTAGGGATCCTTGGTAAAATTTGAACAATGTAACCGAAGGTGTAGAAAAATGTTCGTTTGTGAATAACCGTCTGCCCAAATCGCAAAGACAATGACAATTCAGTTGTTTCCGTGATCATGGTGCTTTGCAACAGCGTCAAAATATCGGAAAACTCAAAAACCGTCAAATCATGGTATGTTACCCGTTTTAAATCATAATATTGTTAAAAACCATGATAATTTAAAAAGTTATATTTAATTATAGCCTGTGATTTAAATATCATTTGTTTGGTTCCAACACTCGAGGCAATTACGAGGGTATCCATTGTCGTCCACAGGCGCCATTACAATTAATTTCATATAAATTAATTTCATACGAGCGTTTAATTAATTACCTTTGAAAAGAAGCTTGATATTTGCTGCTGTGTTCTGATTTGGTGTTTAGCGACACAATGGTAGGCCTGTTCAGTAAGATCGACGGCATAGGATACAAAAGTTACTGGTAAATGAGATGCTCGGTATTTTTTTTTATATTTATCTTCTCTGTCGTTTCACTTGACAGAGCGATCGTGGTCATATTGAGGCATCCGCTTTGGTGCTAGAGACGGACACAGCTTTCTTTACTAATTATTATTGAGATTAAATAAAGGGAATTAATTTTGTTCATTTGAAACGGTCAGAATATAAGTTTATTTTATAATTTTAAAAAGTACTTTGTGCTTAAATATTTTTGACAGTTACGTCACGAGTCAGTTCAGTTCAGTTTCTTGTAATTGGACTTTGCGCTTGAAGCGACAATTTGCCAGTGTCGAGTTAAAATTATAAAGTGAAAAAGATGTTATTCAGTTAAACGCCATTTTGACGCTTTTTTCCACTACCAACGTCACGAGTCACGGGCACACAAAGGGAGACAGTGACAACAGTTTTCTTTTTAATTGAAGTACTTCTTCTTCTTTTAATAGATGGCGTTCGTGACTTTAATTGAAGTATTTTTCGTCGACTTGGATTTCGAAGAGATTGTCGTTGTCAGCGAAATTATCTTAATCATGAAAAAAGAAACCGTAAAAAAAAAATTGCCTAAAAAAGTACCAACTTCAAAACAGTAACTAAAAAGTAAAAAATAAATTTACTTCTACAAATAATTTCGTCCTTATAAGTGATTAATTAAAAGAAACATAAACAATTCAATTATTAAGTATTAAATAATTTTAAAGTCATTTTGAAAAATAAAGTTTTATCTAGAGCTGGTCTCCTTTCCACATAATTTTGGTAAAAAAACTATAAAGTGTTGGTGCTAATGCCTTTGCCCCAACCTAAGACACACGCAGAGAAACCAATCCAGGTGCAAGGTTTCAATGCGCTGGGTATTTTTCCCATTGAAAGGAGTTCCAAAAGATATTTAGAAATTAAGACTAAAGGATGCAGACAAATCCCCAGAATTACAATTTATCACGTACCTGTAAATAGCAGCAGGGGCTTGGCCAGCCCCAGACGTGAATCCAGTGGTGATTAGGATGGAGGTTTCACAGCAAAACTAATAAGCACTCAAAATATCAAACCCGCGGGCCCACTCTTATAGGCATTTTTGAAAACACAGGTATCACTTGAGATAAGGTCAGTTTTGGAGGTTATAGCACGCCTCGCGACATAGGAAATCACTAAGATGCACGCGCGACGTGAAGACTCAAAAATGCGTTTGTCCGTGTCGGGTGTCCACAGACAATTATGTTGGATAAGCCTTCATTTGACCACAACCACCACCACTGATGTAAAGTGATGATGTGGTCTAAGATGGGACATGAAGACCTATAAGGTAGATGGCTTCTCCGGCCCACATTACGAAACACGAAAAAATCGCTTCACGCACTCGTATTGCCAACCACAGACGAAAAATACTGGACACAGGTTATCCAATGTTCGACCAATCCCATGCTTTCATCCATCTGACTAATTTATCTAACTCTCTACTCCTCCGAAACGGCTTATCCGATTACTATGAAATTTTATATGAGTATTCAGTAGGTCTGAGAATCGGCTACTATTTTTCATTTAGCAAAACAACGTTTGCGGGGTCAGCTAGTATGATATAAAATTAAGAAATATGTTTATTATTATTGTCATAGAGTTCGTTTCAAATTAAAAACGTACAAGATTATGAAACAGTCTTACTTAAACAACAGTATTAACGCATAATATTTGTGTTACAAGGCTTTGTAACTGGCGGGGACGCGTTTTTAACCCCCGACGAAAAAAGAGGGATGTTATAATGTTAACTTTTGTCTGTGTTATCATAGCTCCCGAACTGATGAAGCGATCAATTTAGTTATTTTTAGGTTGAGCCGTTTAATAGTTATGGGGGTGAAAGCTGGGAGGAAAAACCAAATATCTCAAAATAGACTCGAGTGGGGTCTCAAAAGAAAGGGGATCACGTGAAAATTACAAAATAATATGATATTTTGCTTTTATGGGAACTAAGGCTTTGGAATCGTTATTTTTAATTTTTGTTTAGATTATGATCAAAAGTGAACCGCCTCATGCGACGCAACACATTTGTATGAATACGCGCCCGCGCCCGCGTAACACAGCACCAGGCCTTATTTAGTGGAACAGGAGAGAAGATGAGGGGCAAACCATTAAAAAGTTTATAATTTTATAACCGTCCTTTGTATGCGCATTTTCGCTAATGATGATGATGACATACATTTTTGTCCATTCTAATTTTAACCCTTTTAGGAAATTACGTATAATTTTCTACTCCAATCCTTCTGGGCCTAACTAGGACATTTTTATTCTCTAATTTGAATAAAACAGACTAAGGGCGTGTAGGAATAAATGTCATTGGGTCGGATAAATTGGACGCGGGACATTTTGGGCCATTTGGGCAAAGGGCTATTTAGCAATCGGACAATCTGCATACATTTAGCTTTATATATACCTATAAATTGTGTCTTGGTTACTTTTTCTCAATCAACTATTAATAAACGTAATTTATTTTATTATTCAGTGGTACAACATAATTAACGCAGTCATTCAACCTCTTGTAGCTCGTCGTGATATAATCGTCATGTGGAGACACAATTGCTAAGAGAATGTATACACATAAAAGCAGATAAAGCTAAGCATTATGATAACAGTTAGGAAAAAAAATAAAAGCCATAAGTGTTATAAACATTATATATTATATCAATCAAATTAAAGTTTAATTACATACAATTGACAAAAGGAGATGCTGAAAGTTGTCCGCGCTTCAGTGCAGCAATAGTGTAGGTATTAAACAGAGAAGAAAGTAAATTCTAGAATCTTAGTAAGTAGTAGTACTTTTTAAGCACATTAGTATCAGGTTTTTCTTGTGATTGCAAAAAAAAAAATTAAAAAAATTTACTGCGCTGTAAAGTAGTAATGCGTTACCACTTCAATATAAGTAATTCTGTAATCTAATATAATCCGTATTCAATATAAAAGACTTATTAATATCACATGCTTGTATTAGTGCCATCCTAAAAAAATGCTTAAAAAAGTTTTCCGTTTAACAACTTTCATTATAGGAGGTGTCACATAAGATAAGATAACATAAATATTCTTTATTGCACACATAATTAAAAACACAAAACTAAAAATAAGCACTTAAGACTATGCGACACATGGCGGTCTTATCGCTAAAGAGCGATCTCTACCAGACAACCTTGAATGGATAGGATTATTGGGAAAAAGACAGGTCCCCTACCTGTGTGCTAGATACGAAAGTATTATAAGGAGTATTATAATAACAATACTTTTACCAAAATATAAAAATATACATTAATACTATAACTACAAAGTTTAAACAATATAAATACATACATATATATGTTATATTGATACAAATACATAGATACACCAGAGAAAGTGGTCCGCATTCAGTTACTAATGGACAGATAATGTTCCTTGACCATGTTCTTGAAAATTACATGAGCAATTTATTTATACTGCATACATTCAGGAACAATATTCCGTTCTACAATCCCCTCACACGAATGGCTCGCCAGTGAATCAATAATTCAATGAATTGTCCAGAAACAATACCGAGCTAGATATATTTACTTATAATCTATCTCATTTTATATGCAAGATTAAAGCATCTCTCCTCTTCAATGATCGTTCCATCACACACGCAATAATATTAACTCTTATTTTTTATTAGTTTATTAAGATCGTTAACCATTGTTCATATCATTTTTTGTAGTGCACACTTATATTTATGTTGCAACATAGATCTTAGGTTTAGATATAAATAGTTTAGTCGTAAATGTTGTAATATGTAATGTGTGTCTGATAAATAAATAATTATATATTTAATAATTATCTTAAGTAGTCGAAGTCGTCCTAGTAAGAAGTCCGAAGCAATCATTGATCTCCATTTGTGTTTTTGAGTCAAGATCTTATTTAGCATAAGTGATTATGTAGGTACAGTCACCAGATATAGAAACTGATGAAATAAGTTCCCGAAATAATTATACAATAAATTAAGTCAAAATTCACGGACTACTGGTAGTTTGTAAGAAGTAAAAGAACAAATAACCTTTCATAAGTAAGTGATCAAATTTAGTTATATCCTCGGTGTCACTATTTGCAGATTAAAACTTTATTTCAAATTGACATGAATATATGAATTTTAAAACCTGACATATAACCTAATTACCAATTATGATTAAATTTTCAATTAATTAATGTGTATTTGTTATTCTTATTATTAAATTAGTTTTTTTAATGTATATTTTAGTGTTATATTAGAGATAATAACTTGTAATTATTAGAGATTTGCACACCTGTTTAGGTAGAGTGTTAATGGACATTTAATTTAGATTTAAGACCTATTGTACAAACATTCTCGCAAATAAA
Source organism: Gymnoscelis rufifasciata (assembly GCA_929108375.1). Lineage (NCBI taxonomy): Eukaryota > Metazoa > Arthropoda > Insecta > Lepidoptera > Geometridae > Gymnoscelis > Gymnoscelis rufifasciata. Next base: position 993,360 of record OV815322.1, on the reverse strand, counting down.
TGAATTATGAATTATGAATTATGAATTATGACACTTTAGTTTTACTTGTCAAAGTCAAATTGTTTATTGTATTCATGTGTACAATTTGTGGTCTTAAAAATTTAATTACAATAACAACATGAGCCCAGGCAGGGCATGTAAATATAAAGAGTAGCTAGGTATAGAGATACCTCAATAATTTTCTATGTATTAATCCAAATTTTATTAAGATTTAATCAACAGATATCTTTATATATCTGGCATGTCACACTAGTTCTGAAACATTGATTTTTGCTTTTTAGCGATAAGGCCGCCCATTGTACACTTGTTTTTTTACGAATGTTGTATTTCTATTGTCCTGAGCGTACAATAAAGTGTTTTTGTATTAGTTGATTTTGGCTTACTTTTGCCGTTGACTGTTCATAAGTCTATAGAGTTTTTTGACAAAATGGCGGTTAATAATCCAAGGCGCAGAACAAGGCGACTCCCCGTTTGATCCAGTGCGCTTGCGGCTTGTGCGTGGCGAGCTCTATGGTCATCACGTAGTTGGTCGAGTGCCCGGTGGTGGACAGCGTGCCCGCCCGGACCAGCGTCTTGTAGGTCGGGCTGGCGTACAGGTTGTCCCCGAATTTGTGGCCTTGCTCTGGCTTCATGAATATTATTGGCATTTCTGGGAAGAAAAAAAAAGTGTGTGTGTGTCAGCTACGACGCACGATTGGAGTTTACTCCCTACGAACGATAATTATGATATATATCGAATAGAAGAAAAGGGTAAATGAACGCATCTGCTAAAATTATAAGAGAAACAAACATGTCTGTAATTATTCGGATTATTTATATTACTTCAATAAAGCTTATTATATAAAGTATGTTACAAAATAATATAAATAAAATACAGTGAGACTACGAAGTATCGCGCAAAGAGGAGACCCCGAGAATGAGATACGCTGTGTATTGTATTCCATCTCATTCTTTTACACGTTCAATCCTACAGATATATATGTTTGTCTCTTTCTACGTAACGCCTCAACTTTTCGTGTTATACTTAATTTTACTCCTCATAAAATTTCCGTACCGGGCCTTATAACTCAAATCGTTTCTTAAGGAGTAAACTCCAAAAAAAGTATTGATTTATTTATTTATAAGCAAGGCCTAGAAAGAAAGAAAGAAAGAAAATCATTTATTGATTCACACACATTATACCTCTACAGTAGGTAATTACAAAATACAATTGCTTGTGTGGACCAAAAGGTTTAGCCTCAGCTTACAAGCTAACACAGCGAAATAAATTGTAAGATACATTGATGGACAATCCACACAATAACATCTATCCCCGTGGTAAGCTCTTGGCTTGTGCTACGGGTACTAGACATCTGGTATACTTAATGTAATAGACATACAATTGCAGATATTTTTTAATAAACATATTAAACACCCAGACTAAGGAAAAAGTGCTTGGATATTATTGGAGTAACCAAGAAACTGATACTAGAGATGCCTTCAAAAGATCTGTACGAGAGCGCTATTTAAGATTACGATTACATTGCGAATATTTGTATCTCTCTCGCCAAAGGAGAAGTCCCTGTGTCCCAGCAGTGAGAACTTTACTAGGGTGATGATGATGATTATTTATTTATTACTTTATTTAAAATTGATTATGAACCAGCACGCAAACTCAAATCTCAATATCTGTATTGTGGCATGAAGCTCACTTAATTGTGCATTGTTTTATTGTGCAATAAAGAAACAAATGACTAAAGGCTACACTGGTATTCGTGGTCATCTCTGACTTTGTGTTACGGGTACATGAAACACCAAAGCCAAGGTGCAAGTAACAATAGATGCATGGCAAATATAATCAATAGATGCGACTATCGCTGGTCGGCGTTAATTGAATACATTGATTAAGTCATATCGCCTTATCTGCAGCCCTGTTCAGGCTACTTCGATAAGGACGTTGCTGAGTTCCTTATTGTCCTCGAGAATAAGGCCCGTATTAATAAACCACACTCAACTCTCAGTTTGATCTTGAGTGCACATTTGGTATGTACGTCGAACGTGCGTACTTGACGTTGTCAAATGTGCACTCGAGATCTTGAGTTGTGTATATAAAAATGTCGTATTTGAGATTATGTATCCAAGAGGTAAAACGGGATCTGATGAAAAACTAAATTATCAGTTCACTTTTCCTAGCCGAGCTGAATTTGGGGATGAGTATAAAATAAATAAATAAATATTTCCGGACAATCCTCACAACAGCAACTAGCCCCTTGTTAAGCTCTAAGCTTGTGTTACGGGAGCTAGACATCCGACATAACATAATATAATAGACGAAAGTATAAATATATAATATATATGTATATAGATACTACCGATCCGCCCCCGCTTCGCACCTAGTTGACGAAAAAATTTCATCAGAATTAGTCCAGCCGTTTAGGAGTTCAATGACTAACACACGTACATAAGATTTATCTTAATATATATAAATCTCGTGTTACAATGTTTGTCCTCAATGTACTCCTAAACCTCTTAACCGATTATAATAAAATTCGCACACCATGTGCAGTTCGATCCAACTTGAGAGATAGGGTGGTTTTTACGGCGAGAAAAATTTGAATAATTTTCGGGAAAATTTTATACCCGTGCGACGCCGGGGCGGGCCGCTAGTATTATATAGATATTTTGTATTATACATATTAAGTATAGTTTATTAATGATGACCTAAGAGTGTTCTGAACTTAAGAGAATGACGCCGGTTCGGTTAACAGTTACAAAAACGAAGAAGGGTTTCATCGTGTGTTTTTCTTCATCTTTGCTTTAGTGTAAAAAAAGCGAAACGACCAGATACGATAAATTGATTCCTTATTTATCTTCAAACATAGGTAATGTTCAAATATGTGATTCTCCCAAAATCAAATAAATAAACGATTGATTTTGTATCTTGTACTAATGCCTGTGTTCGGAGTTTGTCGGTTTTTTTGAAAGCAACTTCAAGCAGGTGCTAGCTTAGATTTATAGGGATTAGTGATACCTATATGCAGCTGCTTAGGCTTGCTCTCCTCCAGCGACATGTCCCCCGCGTTCCAGCCAGCACCTTCGAGGTACAGGCCGCTTACGCAGCAGCCGTCTTCAGGTTTCTTCGCTGGAGCTTGAGCTAGGGGCTGGAATGATACAACAATTTATATACATCCTTTTTTTTATGCTACAAGTCATCATTTGACTACAATCTTACCTGATGTAAAGTGACGATGTGCTCTAAGATGGGACATGAAGACCTAGAAGGAAGATGTCTTCTCCGGACCGCATTACGGAACACGAAAAAATGGCTTCACGCACTGGCCCAGCCCGGAGGGTTGTCCACCCAGCCGCGGCTAAAGCCTACCACCAGAGACTGTTCTAAGCACCACCCGGAGGTCACGTGTAAGGATTCAGAGGGTTACCACTTACGGACGTGAACAGACAAATTCTGAAAACGTCTGGCCGGAACTGAATTTAATAGATCAGAAATATCAGTTAATTTAACGACTACTTGCTCACCACAAGAGCTTGCGTGTTCGATTTCCGCCCGGGGACCAGATTTTGTACTATTTACAGTTTCTGGTTTCAGGTCTAGGTGTTTTCTATGTATCATAATGTATTTATTTACAAAAAAAAGTGTGTAGTATATCAGTCACCCAGCACGCATGGTACAAGCTCTGCTTAGTTTGGGGTTAGATGATGCGGTGTAATTAGTCCGGAAATATGTGTTTATTAATATACTTAAGAAACATTACAGGTATTCGTCATCATAAAAAATTGCTGTATAAAGCCTACTGGTGGATAAAGCATCCTGAGATGAAGTTACTATATATCTAATCTTGTATCATGTACCTAATCTGTGTTATGAGTGTATAATGTATCCTAATAAAGAAGAGTCATTTTGTAGACTTCAGTGGTTTCAAATATGAGGGGAGAGCCCGATAACTATAATCCACCACGCTCTGGTCCAATACGGGTGGGGGTTGTGCCAGAACCTCGTTAAATTTTCGGTAAGGAATAACTCGCGCCGGTAAGATTGGCTTGGGTCTAACCAGCCCGTGGTAAGACGACTTTGATTCTGGAACTTTCGAGAATGTTGTGACAGAAACTAACCTCAAAAGCATGATTCTGGAACTTTCGAGAATGTTGTGACAGAAACTAACCTCAAAAGCATGATACTGGAACTTTCGAGAATGTTGTGACAGAAACTAACCTCAAAAGCATATGACACAGTGTCGATGGCTATGACATGCTTCCTAGCGTAGTTCTGCAGCGCGCCGGTGAGGAAGGCCTGCGGGAAGTAGAACCCCGAGATCCAGAACACCCTGGGTATCCCGTGGTCCGACCAGGATTGCATGAACTCGACGCGCTTCGTCAAGTCCTTGGTCCATGCGGCTGGAGGTGGTAAAGAATATAATGAATCTTATAACCGAATAATCCCCACAACAAAATTCTAGCCTAGATTTGCTAAAAGCTTGTATAACGGATACTAGACATCTGATATACTTAATATCATAGACATACAAAATTTAAATATTTTTACTATACATATTAAAAACCCAGATGATGTAAACACTTGACCCCTCGGCGGGAATCGAACCCGCTACTTCTTGCGCCGCAAGCGGACCTTTACCCACCGCGCCACTGAGGCAGAAAAATTACTCATATTATTGACCATAAAAACCAAATAGTTTCAAGAGAATCAATGAATGTGGCAGCTTTATTAACATTCTGAAAAATTAAAAAAAGTTTTTTTTTGGCAAATTATCGTATACGCTTTGGACGGCTGATATTACTGAGCAGAACAGGATTCATTCCGAGTTAATCCGTTACTTATATTATAAATCTGAAGAGTTTGTTTGATTGAACGCGCTTATCTCAGGAACTACTGGTCCGATTTGAATAATTATTTCACTGTTTAATAGCCTATTTATCGAGGAAGACTATAATAGACAGGAAACTATATAAGATAGATAGATAACAACTTTATTTCACACAATTTCTTACGAACTAAATAACTGAAAAATACAGTATAACGGCACTTGGGTAGGTACAATCGTAAGGCCTTATCGCCAAAAGCGATTTCTTCCAGAAAATAAATTAGAGGGATTGTTCCCGCGGGAAAATCACAATAAAACACCGGCAACGCCGTGTCGTAAGAAGCCAGTGTCAGAAATTATAAAGTTCGTCCCATTAGAACTAATTTATCATCTTGTACAATTACTTTTAACAAAGAACTCCCCTAGACACTTTGTAGAATTTGTCAGTAGATACTTAATTAATTATTAGGAACTGAGTTTTAAAAATGTTAAATGTATACGGAAACCATTTACTTAATCTTACCCAGTTGAATAATGGGCACAGGATTTTATCCCTGAATGTTTGCAAAGTAATAAATTAAACATTTTTGTAGCGCAGTTAACGTATTTATGATATTTTCTAAATATTTTCAAATTATTTCGGATGCAAAGCAGTTTATTAGTTCAGTTTTGTTCAACAGCTTAGTTTTTTTTTTAAATTATTGAACGATAACCAAAGACAAATGAATAATTATTATCAATCATCCTTGCCTATTTTATTAATTTTTGGATTGTCGCATACATACAATATTCACACATATTCCTTTCATTCAATATACCCTACTTTGGTTTGAAAAACAGACCCATAGAGCTAAATTATATAACGTGCCCCTTTTTAAATGGGGTTCATAAATTAAGTTTTATTCTTTACTTTTACTTTATAACAAAATACTTAATTTTTCGTTAGCGCTCCTGCACACGATGCCACCGCATGCCACCAACGTTGAGCGCTCCTGCATCATGTGCAGAAGCGCTCAACGTGCTCACTCATGACACGAGTATAAGAATAAATATCGCCTCGCTTTCGTTGAGGTACCTACCTAACTATTTTTTTTTTGTATAATTTGAATACTCGTTACTGTCAAAATCAAGATAATCTTTTATTATGGGTTATGATTTAAATATAAAACCCATGTCTTTATTATATGTACACCTAATCAGATATTGTTTTTCACTCATACAGTCTTATTAATATTTAATAAGAATCGGTCTAGTGGAACTAGGAGTAATCTTCAACAAGTAATCCATTTTTTAACTTAAAGTTTCAAATATTATGTGTCTTGAAAAAGCGTTATTCTTAAACATCCATCGCCAATTAATACCTATCATAAATTAATTCAAATTTCATCATTCACTTGTAAGGTAATTATTATGGTAATTATAAAATTTGACTGCTGCAGCTGAGGACGAGGCCCTTCACCATATACAATTTTATATGTATGTGGTGTCTGGAAGGTTTATGGCACCTGTCAGTGTTCGACAATGTTTGACGTGATTACTAATGTTATCCCGAATAAAAAAAAAAAAAAGGTGTGTGTGCGATTCACACACGATAGAAGTGAAACTTCAGTAAATCGACGAAAGAATAAGAAGAATAAAAAAAAAGTGTGTATGTGTCAGCTACGACGCACGATTGGAGTCTACTACTTACGAACTATAATTATGATATAATATCGAATAGAAAAAAAAGGGTAAATGAACGCATCTGCTAAAATGATAAGAGAAACAAACATAATATCTGTAATTATTCGGATTATTTATATTACTTCAATAAAGCGTATTACATAAAGTATGTTACAAAATAATATAAATAAAATACAGCAATACCTCTTTGCGCGATACTTCGTAGTCTCAACTACGAAGTATCGCGCAAAGAAATTTAAATAAAGCATTGTATTTGTGTCTCTTCCATTTCCGTTTCATCTTTTTGCATCCGGTTTGAAATCACTACGATTCTATAGAAGTTTCACTTCAAAAAAACTATTCTTACTATCTATTAAGCAGTAGTAATACTTTCTATCTTTTTTAACAAATGATTGATACGGTACTGGAAGAAAGGTAATATTTGAAAGGTATCTTTACGTACTAGTACCTGAAAAAGTCAACACTACCCGAACTCATTCGCTGGTCGTTCTGTTTTAAGGACATCCACAAAGAAACTATCTACTTTTATAAAACAACGAAGATCTGGCCGTTCTCGGCGCTTTCTCTACTACGCTAGGCTACAAGTAAAAACTATTTTTAATAACCCAATGGCTTCAGAGAGGGATAAGCTTTGGAGCTCCAGATAAGAGGAACAGCGTTCCGAGCCAGGCTCGTCGCCATGTCTTCTAACGCCTCCGACATCACCACAAGGCCCTTCAGAGCTTTTAGAAGATCCCTGGGTGGTGGAAATGGAATTTATACGCGTCTGGTAAATCGTCATAATAACTGCATTTAAAATAGGTTTACTGCTTGGTCCGTCTTTGGCCCTACCGAAAATACTGGATACCTATTTTTCGCTTCATCAGTTTAATAATAAAGTGTGAAGATACAGTGTATTAAGGTTCCGGAATGGATTGTGATTTGTGACGAAATGTAGTTCGAAGTGCGAAAGTGTTCATTCAATCGAAACTTCAATGCAGTCTAGAAGGTTACGTACTACTGTATCGTAACTGTGCACTCTACTGACTCGGTGGAGATAACTCTCTGTGGTGATATGTCAGGATAAAAATAACTGATTCTTTAACTGCGCGTTTGTTTTTATAATCATCTTTTTAGAACTTGTTATTGCATTAAAGCATCAACTGTTATTTAAACAGTTATCAGGTACTAAAATATGTTTAGTACCTGATAACTATACAGTTATACAGAACCGCCGTAAATCTAAGCACTTGGAATAATATAATTACTTCAGTGAGGAGTTGATGACGGTAAGAAGCCTATTGTATCTTATCGCTTCTTGCATCAGCACCGTGTTCAGTGATTCTTTGTATGACACCGGGTATCTGCAACAATCAAAGGTAATCCTTGGAAGTTTTACTATCCACGTAAACTACTCCCCTAAAATTTGTTAGAGCTAGACAGAGAGCAAAGATTCATCATTGTTTTTGTTCTAACAATATGTATATGCGGTTTAAAACGCGTGCTTTAACGGTGAAAGCAAACGTCGTGATGTAACCGGTATGTTCTGAGAGCTTTGAAGAGTTTGAAGGACGTGAGACATTCACCAACCCGTACTTGGCCAGCGTGGTGAATTAAGATCTAATCTCTCCGTGTAGAGAGATATCACTGTGCGCCAGCAGCGGGAAAGTAAATATAAAAATCTAGAAAAGACCGGTATAGAGGGCGCTGTCGCAACACCACGTATATACGAAATATGTACTAAAGTAATAACACTGCGAAATATAAATAAATCCAATCTGGACCGGCAAAAAGAATATTATATGGACATATATACAATAAGTAGAAGGTACCGAAAAGTAAAAAAGTAGAACTGCATGTAGTTTTTATCATCTCAGTTGTAGCTCGCCGCATAGCGCGAAGACCTCGTTGTCAAATGTAGTCGTCGCCGTCGATGTCGCAAGAATCGCTGCGGACACTCGGCGATTAAAATTCTATTTCGAGTCGCGACGATACGCTTAATAATAGCTAGTCCGTGGAGATTACCCGACTATGTAAGCGCAGACCCGTCGTCATTCTCAAGCTCGTGGAGATGGCCCCTAACTGCGCTGCGTATTATTTACATCAGGGATGTATTGAACGCTGCTTGCGAGGCCCACGCGCGGAACACTCAGCCTTTTGCTGGCCTTTGCTTGCGTAAGGCGCTGTTTGTGTCTATTACAATGTCTGTGTTCAGATTTGGGTGGATAGCAATGTGTACTTACGTGGTCAGGATATGCTTCTGGTCGAGAAGCCGCGGCATCTCGTCCAGTATCTCCTTGGCGGCCAGCTCTGTCGCTTCCTCGGCCGACATGTCTCCCTCCCCGCTCACCTCCTTCGGCTGCAGGCATACCAGCGTGGCTGCCAACAATATGGTGTTGTATTTTACTTTCAAAACTTACTAGACTTCAACTTAAAATTAATAAAGCATTTTTTTTTAAACAAAAATATTCAAGGTTATAATATTAACTTTTATACTATTCATTTTAAAATCGGGCAATTAATACGCACACACACATTTTACGTAAAATAAGTTTCAAAATAATGTTGTTGTTGTTAAATGAACACAGTAAATTAGTGCTGCCAACAATAGGGTAGGTGACTAAAAAAAATGATGAGTCCGTCATTTGGGTTGCTTAATAAAAATAAAACATGTGTGTGTGCGATTCACACACGATAGAAGTGAAACCTCAGTAAATCGACAAAAGAATAAGAAAAATAAAAAAAAAAAAAACAAAACAAAAATACTATGCAAAAAGATTTTGTTCGGGCGGTCACCCATCCAAGTACTGGCGTCGCGCAAAGTTGCTTAACCTTGTTAGCGTTTAAGATTGACTTACCCGACAGCCAAGCCAATCTTATTTCCATTTCCGTTGCATCCGGTTTCAAATCACAACGATTCTAAAGAAGTTTCACTGCAATACCTATATGTTTTGTTGCAAATACAAAATCAACACGATATAGTGCATTGAAGTTTCGCGTGACGTAATGCTTTCGAGAAAAATATACTAAATGTATACGTCACAAGCCCCGACTTTGGAACTGTGATGCTCTATATCTTGGCACTTTCTTATTCTATTGATAAAGCAAAAAAAATTGGCCAGTATTTTTGGACGGCCTTACATGCGACTAAACACCAATGTTTTTAACCCCCGACCAAAAAAAGAGGGGTGTTATAAGTTTGACGTGTCTGTCTGTCTGTCTGTGGCACCATAGCTCCCGAACGGATGGAGCGATTTCAATTTAGTTTTTTTTGTATGAAAGGTCTGGCGCGAGTGTTCTTAGACATGTTTCATGAAAATCGGTTGTGCCGTTTAAATGTTATGGGGGTGAGAGTGGGTAAGGAAAACCGAAAATCTGCAAATATACTAGTGTGGGGTATCAAATGAAATAGCATCGCGTCCATATTACAAAATATTATGTTGTTTTACGTTTAAGGAAATTTAGGCATTGAATTCGGGGGTTTTTCTTAAATTTGCAATTTAGATTTTTATGTAATCATCGTGCCTAATAAGGTAAAATGTTTATGTACACTTACCCACATACTTCCTTGTTCTTTATACTTATTAATCAATATTACAGACAAGTTTAAAAGATTTAAATTTTAATAATTGATAAACTTCACTTTGCAGGTTAAATTAAACTATTTTTAAATTTTTATGCAGATAAAGATTACCTAAGACACATCCGTAACCCTCGCACGCACAGGATTCGAACGAACCGCATATCCGGGATAGCGCTCCGACGCGCTACCGATTACACCAACGCGCCATTACGTGATAGGTCGAAAATTTTCTGCACTTTGTATTATCGAGTGAAGCCCCAAGTAACGACATCTCGTAGAGAATCCAAGTACTAGGTAGCGCGTCAGGGCGCTATCCCGGAGATGCAGGTTCGAATCTTAAACATTTCTGCATAACATTTTTAAGTAAGTTTAAAAGTGACCTTACCAAGACAAGTGTGAGTCTCGGCCATCGCGTAGCTGATGTCAGCGTTCCCGTGCAGGCCGAAGAGAGACGGGTCATCTTGCAGCGGCAGAGTGCGCACGTACTTGGTGTAGTCCTCGACAGTCGCTGATGCCGGTTGCTGCAAGGAGGGCTAGGTCAACAGCAGAACTGCTATTTTGAAATTCAGAAACTGATATTAAACGGGTGCACTAAAAGACCGAAAAACAGAGTGGCGTTTTAAAAACAGAGCAATAATATTAGGTGACATCACAGCTCGCGAATCTCAACAGTCAAAAGGTCTGGAATTCGCTCCCTGCTGCTGTATTTCCTAATTACTACAACCTGAGTGTCTTCAAGACAAGAGCAAATAGGAGGAACCTTCCAGATCTATGTATTTCATCTTCGTCCACATCGACACTTTCCATCAGGTGAGATTGTGGACAAACATAGATCAATCTCACATAAAAAAAATGGTGTGTGTGCGATTCACACACGATAGAAGTGAAACTTCAGTAAATCGACAAAAGAATAAGAATAAAAAAAAAAACAAAAAAAAATACTATGCAAAAAGATTTTGTTCGGGCGGTCACCCATCCAAGTATTGGCGTTGCGCAAAGTTGCTTAACCTTGTTGCTTAGCCAATCTTATTTCCATTTCCGTTGCATCCGGTTTCAAATCACAGCGATTCTAAAGAAGTTTCACTTCAAAAGTCACTGTCCGACAGCCAGATTTCTTTACCGTTGAGTTTCTCTGTGCATATCTCCGTCATAACTAGCAAAATGGAGTATGGATTCTTCATATTCATGTCACATATGGCGGATATTAGTTACAAAAGATTACTTCGTTTAAAAAGTTTAGATTTTTTAATTAGCTTATTCACTAGATTGGGTGGGAGTCTGTTGAATGACTGCTGCAATTTAATTTTACTTTAATTTAATTTTGATTATTTATAATTTAATTTGAACTTAATTTAATGTCACGTATTTTTATTTTTGAAATTTGTATTTGTGTGGACAACCTGTCTGATTAAAGAAACTTTTTATTTTAATTAGCCTGTATTACCTGTTTGTAATGTCCACCTTCATCGAAGTAGAACCTCTCGCCGAGGGCCTGCGGCGTGTAGTAGTCGGCGAGCAGCGTGAGCAGGCAGCGCCGGTCCCAGTCGTCCGTCACGCGGCCCCCGTAGTTGATGTGCCCGGCGGTGTACGTCAGCATCTACCACAAAAACATTTGTTAAATGATCAATGCATGGACTAGCGATGGGCAATAACATGTTTTGCAAATACCGTAACAGTAGCAGCTATTCAACGCCAATAACTGCTATTTTCAATACCAGCTTTTTTAATGTATTTGTTCCTTTATAGGTACATAAATAGTCATTTATTTTGCTATTGCAAGTGTTATTATTGAAAATCCATGTTAAATCACACCTAACATTTGAGTTTAGGCAACACCCACCCGTCACCAGTCCATACATCCAAACTCACATCCATACCATGCATCCATACACACCTCCATGCTTCCATACACGTGTCCATACATCCATTCGATACACAATACCATTCATCTATATATCCTTGCATCGATCCATACATATGTACATGCATGCATTCACCCATCCATGCATCCGACTAACCATACGAGTACACACACAATCAATAATCAATATAAAAATAATAAGTTCAGCCGCTATCATTTTAGCTTACATTTAACCCACTCACAGCCTTTGCCAAGTCATTCTTCCATCTAGTTGTTATAGAAGGCCCAGCGACCTATCTTCCATTTTTTATCATCATTACCACCACCCCATTAACGTTCCCACTGCTGGGACAAAGAAACTTCTCTCTTGGCGAGAGAGAAGTTTCTTAGGCTTTAAATCACCATGCTGCTGGCCAAGTGCGGGTTGTTCACCATGCTCTTACATGCCATTTTACGTGCATCCTGCATCGTAACAACATAAAGCTGATGCAAAACCTTTTGGTCCACACACACGCATGGTACTATGTTTATTTGTGACAACCTACCGTGTAGTGTGTGTGAATCAAATAAGTAAGAAATCACATTATAAACCTCAAAAATAACTGTATTCGACACTATTTCATCGATTTTATTTTACATATAAACCTTCCACTCTAATCACTCTATCAAAGAAAAACCCACATCAAACTCCGTTGCGAAGTTTTAAAGATTTATGCATACACGGGGATATAGGGTAGGGACAGAGAAAGCGACTTTGTTGTATGCCAAGTAGTGATTGCAATCACATCGAATTAATCTGTCCGTAGTAACTAATTAGTCCCACCTTCAGCGGCACCTCGTTGTACTCGTTCAGGAACATGTGTAGCTGCGACAGGCAGATCCGCAGGTCGCCGTCCGTGAACTCGTACGGGATGTTGAACCCGAGGGGGCCGAACTTGCGTCGTTCTAGGACCACCCCGTGGAAGAGGCATAGGGCGAATAGAAGCCACTGAAAATTCATATTAGAATTACTTTTATGTGCTATTTTTATTTATCTAGGACAGCAAACGGCTAAGGGCTTTTATCATTATCTTAGAGACTCAAGCCAACATCACCGCCGACCATGAGCGTCGGTTAGCGTGACAGAAAGGAAGTCATATTATGACTCTTCCTAGTCAGAAAAACACAGCATAGAAAATTTTCGACTCTTTCAAGGCTATGGTGTCACACTCATAGTAGACATGTGTAGTTCATGAATGAATCCTTCAAAAGATATACTTCAGTTGTGCTCCTTCCTTCTCTCTCTCGTTCACTTACAATTCAACTAGCTCACTAACTCTTTTAGCTCAGTTGTCTTCATCGCATCGGGACGAATGAAAGATAGATAGCCCGCGCGGATAGATTATGCTGTCACGCTCTGTTGTAAGTACTGAAGTGATTGTCTGTTTCACTCGGTCACGTTCGTATATGATCGTAAAAAACTTCGTCGTTCTTCGTAAAGTCGAAGTTTGGTGTTTACTAGTTTACCTATCTTTTTCATTAGAATAATAATAATAACACCAAAGTATCTGCTTCAACTTTGACAAAAATAAACAGAATGGAAGTAATTACGCGCGAACCTCAGCATTGTTTTCTTTTTATATTGACATAAAATATATATTTGTGATAAAAACTGTATACCTTTCTATACTTTACTATTTATTTTCACGTAACTTTTTTTATAAGCTAGTATACCTATACGTAGGTATATTAAAAAATCATGGATCTGCAATAGTAGGTAAATATTTAATGAATTACTACCAACTAATTTAGGTACATTTCAATTCATTTTTTACAAACTCGTGTCTTAACTCATCGCATTAGCTGAGATAATATCATTGATTGAACTGTTGTTTTATATCCCATTCTATATCTCTTGATGAACTAGTGAAAGAAAACCGAACGACAACAACATTTGATACTGTTGAGCAAGTGAACTAACTGAACTACTGAGCTAGAAGATAGATATAGTTCACTCCAATGAAAAGATATGTACATATCTTTTCATTTCAGTGACACATTCTGCGCAACGCTAACTCATAGCGGTCAAAATTTACACATCAACAAAAAATACCCTGACCTGCAGATGTCTTCTGCAATTGTACTATTAGTCGTCTATCATACACGATTGTCTCAGAGACAGCACGATAAAAGTCTAAACATCGCCATCTATGTATTCACGCAAGAACTAAATAATAACCTTGAAATTCGGCACCTTCCCTTCACTGGAAGCCATGTACTCTGCGAAATCCGGGACTTGGTTCAAGAATGCTTTAAGCAGGTTCGCCTTTATGCCCCTAGGTGGCTCCACTGTCATTTTGTAACCTGTGCAAAAAGTCATCATGAACTTGTAACCTGTTCTAAAAGTGCCAAAATTGTTTTCAATGATGATTCAAAGATTTCTGTATTTATTCAATTCTGTAAAGTTACATTCAAGATCCATCCTTTCCAGATAACATAATGTACAAATAATTCTTAAATAAGTATCTTTTTTAAAATTAGTTTTGACTTGGTGTCTCATGGTGCATCTCTCTTAACTCAAGAGAGATGCACCATGAGACACAATCTATCATCGTGGCATCTTTTGGCCAGTTATATTTAAAATATTTGACCACCCATTATAATGTTATCTCGGACTTATGCTGTCAGTCGGTCTGTCTGTACTTCTATGCGTAAATCTGTTAGTCTGTCAGTCGGCAGGGCTGTCTAACCGTTTGTCCCTGTGTTTGTCACATTACCATTCTGCAGGAGCGCCACGGGGAAGTGCGGCGAGGGCGTGGACGTGAGCCACAGCCGGAAGTCCTTGTGCACCTGCTCCGGCTGGATCTGCTCCACGTTCAGCTCCAGCAGCGGCATCCAGGATGGAGACAGGTGGCAGTTCTAGGGTTAAATGTCAAGTTTGAAGCTTTGTGATAAAAATTAAAAGAAAGAAAACATTGCCTTTTGTATCATTATCAATTTAAGATATGGCAAGATTTGAGTATTTGTTGTTTATGAACATGTCCCAAAAGATGTATAAAAATGTTCCCATACTAAGTTACGCATATTATATCCATTATTTCAATGCATTGTAGCCACTTTTACTGCGGGGAGAATTATGTTTCTAAAAAATACAACAAACAAGCAACTAGTAACTTTTCGTATGATCATCGGCGAGTTAATATCAAGGCTGAAGTCTAAACGTGTAGCGTAAACGTGTGCGTTGTGATGTGGTCTTTATGATGATGTTCTCTCTTGGTCCTAGCTCGCGAAACGCGCTAATATCCCTAGTGCTGATGATACCTGGAAGAAGACCCAGTTGCCGAAGTCGCAGCCGATCCTCATCATGTTCTCTGCTAGCGGGCCCTGACCCTGACCCAGCGAGATGCTCTCGAAACGTTTGCCCATTTTCATCTTCTCTGCAAACTTCAGCAGATCTACAAAAAATAAGGAATATACATATGTAGGTGAAAGGTTTGTACATAGTGATTTAAACAGATTATATCATTGAATAGTAATTCATTACGGGATTAAACGAACAATATCAATCACACAAATAATCTGAGGCTCAGTTTAGCAAAGATATAGATAAAGTCAACAAGTAACTCCGACAGCGTTTGCACAGAGCAGAAGCCAAAGAAAGAATGTCCCCCGGACTATTGGAACGGTACTTTAAATAGCAGTGCAACTCGTAAACAACCCCTCTACCTGCGGCCACCCGATTGGCTGTAAGACCGGTCGGCTGGCACAGACCGGTACCGGCCGCAGGTAAACATCGCGCGATCGAGTGGCGTGAGCGCCCCGCTCACGCCATCCGACATTTTAAGTTGATTCTATACTACTTCCACTCAGTACAAATGCACCACAATGCAGAACCAGGACGTCAGGCCGTCACATACATGAGTGTCAAGGCTTCAGCAATTGAAACGCGCGTCATGAACAGTGATGTTTAAAAATGCGCGCATGCGCAATTGTACTATATTTTACTTTATTTTTTTATTTTTAAATTGCGACAAAATACGGGCGCATGTCGCATTCTAATAGCGCTGCACCTGTCACTCGCATAATGTATAAAAACCTTTAAGGTTTACGTTGCAAAGGCTGGCATACAAACAGGCACCTTAAAAAAAGAAGTTGGTAAACTTAGAAGAGATACATTCAGACATTCACAATCTCTATTTCTTTCCTCTATCTTATGATTACTTTCGCCTCTCTCGCCAAGAGAAATGTCTCTCCCAGCAGTGGCATCGTTAATAGGATGATGATGATGATAACTTTGTCATATTTACACTGTAGAACAGCACCTACCAGCAGCAGGATCGGTGCCGGTGGAGAGCACGAAGATGATGGGCGCCAGGTTATCAGACTCGCTGTAGAGCGCGGCCAGGTCCGCCGGCTGCGGCTCCACGAACCGCGCGCCCAGGTTGCTCACCACGAAGTCCTACAGGAAGGGTGCTACTCATTGAAAGATTACCTTCGTACCCTACGGTGGACAAAAAATTTGTGGACAACGCGAATAGCTGCCTCAGTGGCGCGGTGGGCGAGAGTCCGCTTGCGGCGCAAGAGGTAGCGGGTTCGATTCCCGCCGAGGGGTCAAGTGTTTGTATGTTCTGCAAGCACTTTCTCCTTGGTCTGGGTGTTTAATATGTATAATAAAAAATATCTATGTATGTATGTATAATAAATTAAGTATATCAGATGTCTAGTACCCGTAACACAAGCTAAGAGCTTACCACGGGGCTAAATGTTGTTGTGTGGATTGTCCGGATATATTTATTTATAGCTGAATAGGCTTTACATACGATACGACCCCGTGGAATATCAGGATGTGATGGAAAGACCAGCTTTCCAGTTTCTAGTAGAGCTGCGTCTTATTTCACAGATTCGGATTTCTCTAGACCTTATGCAATACTTATTCACAGTTAGTTTTCACGGCATGAGTTTAATTGTATTTAAAAAAAACAATGTCCTAGTTAAACATTGTGATTTAAAATACGATTCTATAAAGGCCATAAAGATACAGATATACATTATCTCCTACCCAACGTGATCTCCTTGATAATTTTTAGTTTTTATTTAAATCAACTTTAAGTCGACCCGATCTTATGCCCTGTGCTTTTAAGGAAATAAACGTTTTGACTTTGACTATTTCAACAACAATTAATCGACTTTAGATAACAAACTGTTGGGTATATATAGATGTATATACTAACAGTTATATATATAAATAAAAACACAGGTGTTATAACAATACAATTTCCATTCTCCAACAAAAACATGATTATTTCTTTACACATGAGACAAGTGTTACTTCGGCCAACAAAGGGCGATTTAATGATGATGCCAACAATAATGTTTAGGATTAAATTCTGGAAGTCACCTGCAGTCCAGGCACCAGCTTGTCGGGACGCACACATTTGAGCATCAGCAGCTTCTGGAAGGAATCCAGTGCGCTGTCCAACGGCTTGGGATAATGGAGTCTGCAGAAGAGGCAATTATTTTTATTTATTAATTCATACAAAATTCGTAAAACAAATATTCAGAAGTCGAGTCGATGATCAGAGAAGATAACGTTTGTTATTCAAGCTGGAAACAATTTCGAGGTACCTTTTATTTAAAAATAGGAGTTCCTTTTTTTAATTCTAAAGAGTTTTATACTGATGGTCATGGTCACCCAGTTATTGTAACTTATCAAAAATAGCTTTATAATACTTTTCCCATATGAGACTTTTTCTTGCAACCTAAGGGGTGCAACCCAGTCTGTAGTCGGAAATTTATTATAAAAAATATCTTGAGATTTCACTTGTAATGTCACTTCACAAGCAATTATGTTTAAGATCCCAAAATAAGTGTTTTACCAGTACAGTACAGTTAAACTAGCTAAGCTAAAAATCTAACATAAAGGTTTCGTAGGAATATAATTCGCCGTTTTGATGGTTTATAACAATTTGTGTTTACTGTGAAATCTGTGTATTGCAAAATGTAGATTATTTCTTTATTTATACATCATAATCGCAAATCTGTCTCTCTCTTGATATAAGATACTAACTTGTGAGGATTATAAGCGTCGTAGTAGGTCTTGAAGAACCTCATCTGGTTGGGAAAGTCCTCGACGAAAAGGCGCATCGTGTCCAACGAAGCCATCTGCTGCATGTCCAGCCACATACGCTCGGATATCCACTTCGGATCTGGATTCGGATATTCCTGTAAAACAGTGAATTAGTATTTAATTTGAAAGAGAACTAGCTGCCCCAGCAGACGTTGTCCTGTCCAAAAAGCTTTAAGCGATAATGCATCAGTTCTGTTTATGAATGATATGAAACTTTAATACGGTCTCACGGTGTCGAACAGTCGATGCCACTTCATTGTGCTGGATGAATGCAAATGCATTGTGCTCTCTCAAATTTGAAGTTTTTTTTAAACTTACCACCATGTATATACTCATGTTTTATGCAAATTTATTTATTTATTTATAGGAAAACCAAAAACTTACAAATACATAGTAACAAATCAATATAACACTAGAAAGCTTAATTAAGGTTCTCACGGATACAAAACACAATATAAAAACAACAACACTGTGAAAAAAACAAACAAAACCGCATCAAAGTAACAACACACATAGATATACAACTAAAAACTAAAAAAACTCTCTGCTCATCCGCCGCATGACCGTAGTCGCACTTGAACAAAATAGATCTATGTCAAATTGCTTACATATACTATTAAACATATTTAACAAATAAATGATTCTTATTCTTGTTCTTAAGAATGTTAATTATGAACTGCACAGAAACGACCCAAGCGGAGAATCAATGAAACTATAAGTACCTATGTTTCTGTTGAGATATGTGATCTGCACTCACATATCTCTCTATCTCTCTCTCACTCTATCTATGTATCTCTATAACAGAAAAATACTATGAGGTCACTTACATGGTGAATATGGGCACCGTTAAGCAGGAAATTAAACTCCGCCATCCGTATGACGCCCTGGTCGAGGAGGATGCGGACGCAGACGAGCAGGGCGAACAGCAGCTTGTGTCGCTCGAAGAGGCTGCGGCACACGTTCTGGTACAGCAGGAACGTGAAGTGCTCGATTATAATCTCCACGCGCTCGATTATGTCCTCTGAAATAATCGTTTGATTAGATAAAACAAGATACTCGTAGTTCCAATGAGGGCCACCGTTTCTGTGCTCTCCAGTAATTAATTGCCACTGTAGAGTGAAGTCTTCAAGCATAGCAGGCAGCAAAAACCTTAAAATTTATATTATTTAGTAAATTATTTCATTTAAGACCCCACTCGAGTATATTTGCAGACCATAATAAAGTTATGGTCCTCCTCGTTATGGTTAACGCCTCAACCGATTTTCATCAAACATGTCTAAGAACGCTCGCATTAAGTATATAGGTTAGGTACACAGCACAAGAGAAAGAGCAATATAATATGGGCAAAAACTCCTTACCACTAGGTTCAGTGTCCGCCATGCTGCGGATGAAGAGCTTCACGAACCACTCCAGCGAGTACTGGTACATGGGGTCCACGGCCGACATCCCGGAGAGGCAGAAGAACAGGATCTGTCCGCGGTTCGCGACCGGCACGTAGTCGGAGCGGGCATGCTCGATTTCAATGGTTGTGCGCTCTATATCGTCTACTTTTATCTGGAATATAATAAAAAAATCCGGAAAATCTACACAACTTCTTCTAGCCCCGTGGTAAGAGCTAAGCTTTTGTTACGGGTACTAGACATCTGATATACTTATTAAAGATATACATATTAAACACCCAGACCAAGGAGGAAAGTGCTTGCAGAACATACAAACCTTTGACCCCTTCGGCGGGAATCGAACCCGCTACCTATTTTTCCGCAAGCGAACTTTCGCCCACTGCGCCACTGAGGCAGTATTTGGTAAGGTAATATTTTGGGATGGTTTTGGTATGCGGCTGGTAAGGATTATATTGGACAAAGGGTTTCGAACATCATCCAAACCAAACTCAACAGCCTTGGTATCCCCTTAATAACGGACGTGACTTTTGCAGCTTCATTAATCCGTATTGGACAAGCGTTTGTGTCACTCAAGAATAGTTCGTGAGGATATGTTGGCTTCTCTAAGTTCTGTTATTACTTCATTAAAGTTTCAAGGTCACGGCGGATACCCATACAAGCTATACCGTAAAGACAATAGAACATCCAAGTATACCCAAGGAACCTAACGCCAAAAAGCCATAAACTCCAAGAATCAAAAGACACAAATTAGGTATCTAAATTTAAAGAAATTAATCTAATATTGTTACTGATGATTTTGGCGACTGAAAATAAATAACCAGGCAGCAGATAACTAACAATAATCTCAGCACTCTTAATCTTGATGGCTTCTAGAGTCAAGATCAGCGGCAGGTCGTCGACCGGGCTGCCCTCGCTGTTGGACAGCCCGTACAAGATGTCCGCTTGCATCTCGGCCAGCTGAGACGCGAGCTGCGCGCGGGAGACAATCAGCTGCCCGCGGAGCTCTTCTAAATCTGGTCGTTCCTGTGCCACAACTATGGATAGCAGTTGTTCTGATAAACCGCTGAAAAAGAAGGGCAAATCACGGTCCTAATATCTCTTTAGATTCTTGACGTTTCCTGATGCGTGCCAGTATATACTTTTTAATTCAGCCTAAAGGTCTAAGTATCACACTGCTGGGCAAAGGGCGCTAATTTTAGTTACCTTTTTCATAATATTCCCTTAGACGACTATATAATATACAATGTTGTTGTATGATATGATATTTCTGACTTGATCATAGCTTGTAGAAAGTGTTTTCCTTCTGGGCAATTTTGTAAAGATTATAAACAAAACAAATTTGTTTCACTCTAGAAATGATGATCTGTTGTAGTTATCCTTCTAAGCCTTATGGCCCTATCATTATTATCCTTATTGCCTTTGATCATAATCACTCACCTTCAGTCGAGACCGAGATAGAACGGAAGTATTTTAAGTACTACTAAACGTAAGATCTTCAAAAATACTGTCACTAACCTGGGCACAAGAGCAAAATTAACAAGTTGCACTTTGACGGAGGTCTCGGGGGTATAGCGAGGGTTGGGCAGCTTGCTGGTGATGTAGAGGCGGAAGCCGGACATGTAGGGGATCAGCGAATCCCCCAGCTTCAGCACCATCTGCCCAGCTTGACGGAAGTACTGGCGCTGGAGAGGAAAATATCATAATAAACATGTTGCTGTCTTTGTCACACATTATCGTGGGATTGGTATGAATGTATTTGAATAGAGGGAGATTATCGAATACTTATTACATTACCCTTCCTTGCATTGGCAAAAAATTATATTGTTTCATAATAATATTTTTAGCTATAGTTG
Source organism: Gymnoscelis rufifasciata (assembly GCA_929108375.1). Classification (NCBI taxonomy): domain Eukaryota; kingdom Metazoa; phylum Arthropoda; class Insecta; order Lepidoptera; family Geometridae; genus Gymnoscelis; species Gymnoscelis rufifasciata. The sequence continues at coordinate 972,078 of OV815322.1, read as the reverse complement.
TTCCATTCTTGATAATTATATTATTGATTTTAGTCATATTTAGGGATATGACTACATAAAAATAGGCATTCTGTTTAGTCTGTCTGTTAACCCGTCCAAAAATACTGGACTGGATTTTTTTGCTTTATCAATTTAATAAGAAAGTGCCAAGATATAGAGCATCAAAGTTTCTGAGTGGGGGCTTATTACGTATAGATTCAGTACATTTTGCTCGAAATCATTACGTGACGCGAAACTTCAATGCACTGTATCGTCATGATTTATCGATTGCAAGAAAAAAGATAACAGGGAGAGAGGAAAAGATTTATTTTTTTAAGTTATGTAAAAGACGGACTACTTATTATTTTCTGGGCATCTACACTATTGCCACGCTTGCTAAGTGTTTTTAAGATGACAGAAAGGCCTAGGAGGAATGAGAACTTTGCACAGAATGGAGTAAAATCTTTACCTTCAGCACAGGGTCCAAAGCTGGATCCAACTCCTGGCCCACATTCTCCAAAAGAATAGGCTTGCCGAATCGCAGAGCAGACTCAAAGTTTCTGAGTAAATCTCTGTCGTTCGGCTTGCAAACCACAAGACCTTCTAGTTTGCCCTGCAATTACACATCATAAGGCCATTCATAAGGCAAACTGATATTAACAGGCGTGCCCCACTGCAGGGCAAAGTCATCTCCGAATAGCAATGGGACCCGCTAGGCTAAAAAAATAATATGAAATGACGTAAATTGATCCTGGTTTTAGTTCTGGAGCTACAATCTAATATCAGCAGATTATGTGTCTGGATGAAAAATATTTGAATAGCAATGAGACCGCCCATTACGCATTACTGATTTAGTTTAGTATCAATTTTTATTTTTTAATCCCTGTTCAGGTTTTGCAGGTTTTGCATTTGGCGTTGATATTCTGTTGGGACAAAGGGGGCCGATTTACACAGTATTTGTATCATAGTAGTACCTACTTATTTTGGTGCGTAATAAATAATTATGTTATCATTTGAATAAGGCTTCTAAGGGTCTTCAGTAAATGCGAGAGGACCTGATTGACGATTATGGGAATGATGACGAGGTTAAAAAAGCTAGCAGCAACCATAGCTCGGATCCACTTGTTGGCCTGCGTCTGAGGGTCGATGATGAGCGGCCAGCGGCGCGAGTTCCACATCAGCACGGCCGACTCCACGGACAGCGGGTCGCGCGGCAGCCCGTACATCTGCCACGTTCTGCAACAGGCAATACAGTTTTAAACATAAGACTGAATGCATACTTGGGGCCTGTTTCACCATCTCCCGAGTGAAATTTGAAAATGATTAAAATATTGCTGTTACACTCAGTCACATGTGACAAAGCGAGATGGCTCTTGACATTAACACATATTACATAATATTATTAATCATAACTAACCATTGGCCCATGTATTATTGACTTAACCAACCATTGCTAAGTTAACTCGGATTTTCGGAAATAAGCTCTAAATAGTTGATAATATTGCAATTTTCTCGGGTCAGAGTGCATCACCATTGTAGTAAGTAAACAAAGATAATATATATCAATAAGTTTTAGAAATAGTTTCTTGATCTGAGGTTTTAGCAGAAAACATAATTTTGACGAGTCATAACGACGGAATAGCCAAACCCTACAGAAGAAGTGTACCTATTGTATGTGCTAGTGGCGCAATCTGCGCCGATTTTACGGATCTTGTGATGATCCAGTCCGTCAGCAGCCGACAGCAGCCGCGTACATGTGCTACGTCGATAGACGCGCGAAGCGATGACGTGCTACGCCTTTTTCCACACTACGCGTAGACGTGCTACGTCCGAGGACTGCTACGCGTAGACGTGCTACGTCCGAGGACTGCTACGCCGATATCAGTGCTACGTGATGAAGTACTACGCTGAAGGCCGCGCTACGCGTAGACGTGCTACGTTCGAACCCGTCCGACTCTGACAGTCGTCTAGGTATTTGTCTATAATACTAATAACCTGATCTGCACCGCGTCTCCCAAGATAGTAACAGGCGTGGCTCCGTCCGTGTGCGGGACGTTAACCCCCTTCATGTGCACTATCCACTCCTCCAGCAGCTCGCGACGGAACTCCTCCGTGAACGGCGTTATGTAGCCAATTGCACCTGGGGCAGTCGTCTCATCATCACCCTATTAACGTTCCCACTGCTGGGATACAGGGACTTCTCTCTTGACGAGAGAGATTAGGCCTTAATTCACCACGCTGGCCAAGTGCGGGTTGGTGAATGTCACATGTCCTTCAAACTCTTTTAAAGTTCTCAGAAAATGCCGGTTTCCTCACGATGTTTGCCTTCACCGTTAAAGCACGTGTTTAAAGCGCACATAAATCTCTCAAGAAGAAAAATCCAGAGGTGCGTGGCGGGGTTTGAACCCACGACCTTCGGAATGAAAGTCGAGTATCCTCCCACTTAGCCAACACGGCTTTTTAATCGTCAAACGGGGCAATCGTCTATACTATATCGTCGAATACTAAGCCAAAAATTTTGCACCAAGCAATGCAGAGGAATACAAACTCTGCCTTGTACAATTGGAATCTTGGACAACGGAAGTGGCAACTACGCAAAAATAAGCCTAAGCCCTCCTACACTTATTCTTAACGAGTCAACTATTTATAATTCCACACATGCCAATTAGCTTTTCAAATAAATTTGGTTCGGCTAGGCGTTAAAGTGTCCATATGTGGAAGTAAAGCGAAGGTATCCTCAATTTCATTCAATACCGTTGTATAAGAAGTAATTTTCTAATAAACCATAATTTCGCGGTATTCTTAGAATTTTTGGGTATATTCGGTTGCTCAAATAAAAAAAAAGTGTGTGTGTGTCAGCTACGACGTACGATTGGAGTTTACTCCTTACGAACTATAATTAGATTTAGTTTTAATTATATTATTATTAATAACATTTAGTTTTAATGTAGCATAGGTCGTCTGTAAGACATCGTTAAAACGATAAGATGTACCTTTTGTAATTTTTTACAATAAAAACCATTTTTATTTTATTTTTTTATTTATTTTTTAGATATTATATCGAATAGAAAAAAAGGGTAAATAAACGCATCTGCTAAAATGATAAGAGAAACAAACATAATATCTGTTATTATTCGGATTATTTATATTACTTCATTATAGCGTATTACAAAAAGTATGTTACAAAATAATATAAATAAAATACAGCAATACCTCTTTGCGCGATACTTCGTAGTTGAGACTACGAAGTATCGCGCAAAGAGGAGACCCGAGAATGAGATACGCTGTGTAATGTCTCATTCTTTTACACGTTCAATCCTACAGATATATATGTTTGTCTCTTTCTACGTAACGCCTCAACTTTTCGTGTTACACTTTTTGATTTTACTCCTCATAAAATTTCCGTACCGGGCCTTATAACTCAAATCGTTTCTTAAGGAGTAAACTCCAAAAAAACAAACATGACCGGAAACTGGATTATATAATGTTAGATTACTTACATGCGCTCAGCAAGATGTCTCCAATCAGATTCACATTCGCAATTTTCAAATCCTTGATCGTGTTGATCCAACGAACTCTTTCTGAAGACAGCCCGCCCAACAACCTAGAAATGGAATTAAAAATGTAGGTGAATCTAGTTTCGCTGGGGACTGAAACTTTAAATTATCAGTATAGCAGTTTGCTAAGTAATAATCATGAAACGTAAGATGTTAAACCAAATATTTACAATTTCGGTAAATTTGACGCAAGTAAAAAGTTATACTATTTTTAACCCCCGACCAAAAAAGAGGGGTGTTATAAGTTTGACATGTCTGTCTGTTGTATGTCTGTCTGTATGTCTGTCTGTCTGTCTGTTACATCATAGCTCCCGAACGGATGGAGCGATTTCAGTTTAGTTTTTTTTGTATGAAAGGTTGACCCGGGTGTTCTTAGATACGTTTCATGAAAATCGGTTGAGCCGTTTAAAAGTTATGGGGGTGAGAATGGGGAAGCAAAACAGAAAATCTGCAAATATACTAGTGTGGTTTATCAAATGAAAGCGCATCGCGTCTACATTACATAATATTATGTTGTTTTACATTTAAGGAAATAATGGAATTAGAATCGGGGGTTTTTCTTAAATTATAAATTTAGAATTATGTAAAATGCACATCACGTGTACATTAATAATCAGTCACTTAACACCCACAGCACAAGCTCTGCTTAGTTTGGGGTTAGATGATGCTGTGTGATTAGGGAAATATTTCATTGCGCTTTCATTTGATACGATGAGATTTGCAGCGATGAGTTTATTTGCAGATATTCAGTTTTTCTTGTTTTGTACCCCACATAACTAAAAAGGGTCAACGGTTCATTAAACACTCTATCTCGAATCAATCATCTTTTATACAAAAAAAAAACTTAATTTCAACCGCTTTATCCGTTTGGCAGCTATGATGCCACAGACAGACAGACAGAGACACGTCAAGTTAATAACTATCCTCATTTTGAGTCGGGGGATATAAATAAAAACAAAGAAATTTTAATCAGGAGTAAGCGAAAAAGTTCAGTCTATTAAAAGATTTAAATACCGTTGTGCTCGGTCCATTCTCGCCATGCACTGGTTGATGTCTTCCTCCATGCGCGCTTTCTCGTCCTCTTTCTCCTGCAGGTACGCGTTCAGCTTGGCTATGCCGTCCAGCAGTGCTCTCATCTTGGCCTGGGCGTTCTTCAGCAAGGCTGGTAGGTTTTTTACAAGTCAATAAAATACGATCACAAGATATTCTCAATTAAATATATATATATATTATCTATGTCGTATGTATATCAGTTACCCATAGTACAATCTCTGCTTAATTTGGGGTGAGGTAATGCTGTGTGAGTAGTCCGGAAATATTTATGAATTATTATTTACAATAGCCGTCACGTACAAAAACAATCTCATCTAATTTAATCAACCCTAATTACAACAAGTAACCGACCGCTTAGCTTTGCTTTTTCGCCCACCATCATTTATTGATGAATAGAGCGGTTAAACTCCCATACCATTTCACCGTAGTTGTAAAATCGTAAGATCGTTCAGTTGTTCAAAAGAACAATACGTTACCTTGAACAGCAGCAAGTTCCGAAGAAGCTTTCTCCAAAGCAGCTTTCTTGGGCGCCACAGCCTTGTTGACGTGGTAGAACTTGTACATCGCGTGCACCCACATGCACAGCGACTGACACGCTCTCGACACCTGCATCAAACAATCAGTGTGTAGTAGGAATCATTTTACGATTTAGAACTTGCAGACGTCGTTGCTTGGCTGATTTCTAGTGTACAAGTTGGCCTGTTCCGGCTTTGCTAGGATGTGAAAAACTTATTCTTGAATCACTCCTACCTATTGCAGAAAATCGCATAAAGATCCGTTTAAAAGTCTCGAGTTTATCCCGTAAAGATGGTAAGACAGACAGATGCGGCGGGTACTTTGATTTAAAATAATAATGTTCAATTCATTCTGTTTCGCGTAAACTGTAATATTGTTTGTTTTTCGAGGAAAAATCAGCTTCCAGATATAACACAACCTGATGGAGTTGTGCGAGATTATGTGGGGTTGTCAAAACCATCCACTAAAACCTCCTCGGTTGCATTGGCATGGGTCTCCGGGACCTCCAGAGGAACACAACCAGTGCAATAGTATTGTACCTTGGCAATCTTCTCCGGCTGATAATCTGGGTTAACGATGAACCGCTTGAGGTTTTGGATCATCTTCTCCGTGATGGACTCCTTGTCGTACTTCATGAGGGAGTCGAGGAAGGCCGTGGGGTCCGACAGCATCAGAGACCCTGGCTTCCAGTAGTTCAGGACTTTCTCGCCGTAGTTTGCTCCTTGTTCCTGTAAGAACAGATATTTTCAATTAGAATTGACTTATGGGCTCAAACTTTCATCCAAGTTAATTGTATATTACACCTATCATCCAACTTAACTGTGTATTTCTATCTATCTTAAAAGAACGACCGTGTGATATATCAACAAAAGACCACGGATATTGAGGAACCATGGGCTTGACTGGTACATTACCTTGACCGGTTTGATATCGAAGACCATGCAGAGCGACTCGATGACCAGAACCACGCCCGCTGGCGGCTTCTTCATGGCCTTCACCTCCACGATGTCGTTCCGGTTGAGATCCCTGAGGGCTGCCTCTGCGGCTCGCAGAGCCGGCAACGCCTCCTCTGAGAGAATCAAGCAAGGAAATCCAGAGAAGTGTTAATTTTTATAATCTGTCAATTTTTGCGTGATATAATGAAATAAGTCCATGGTCACCAAAAATTTTTTACTACACAAATTCTTTAAATGTTTATTACATTTATTTAACTTAATTATCATAATCATCTATTATATCGCCACTTAAGATTTAAGATTTGGTACCTAACTGCAAATTTAGAATATCAGACTATAACTTGAACCCGACTACAACTTTGTCAATGTCAATATTATTCAGATGATTGAAATTTGTTGATATCATGCAATTAAAATGTTTCTGAACCGTAATTTTCCTCCGTTTCTTACTTTCCTCGAAATGAAATGATTTATTTGCATGAATTCAAATTTATTAATACATGTAGAGTCTTAAATGTAAAAGTCAATGTATTCAGCCTACAACTAGGCGTGCAAAAGTTAAGTGCGAAGCCTACGATTACTTTATATAAATTTGATAGAATAAAAAAGCAGATTCTTACCAAGGTCCTTAGAAGCGTCAGCAGCAATGGCGTTGGTGTCCGCAGCCAGGACCAAAGCCACAGCTTCTTCTTTCTCCACCTTCACTCGCGCATCTTCTGCTATAGCCTGTTCAAATTATATTATTAAAGACTAGTTTTAAAGTTATTTTACCCGTAATTGCACACAGTAACCCAGTATACTCGTAAGACGTAGAAAGCGATTCGTTTGTTCGTAATTAGAAACGCCTACCAAATATCGATGATGACGAGCATTCCTGTCTGAGCTTAACTGAGTTGTCGTTCCCTGAACTTACCGTGTCAACAGCAATCTGTTCAATGACCTTGGCGGTCTCAGCGGCCGCAGCTTCCATGAGAGGCTTCAGCTCTGCCAGTTCGATCTGCAGCTGTTTCACTTCTATCTCCGTCTGGTTCAGCTTCGACAGACCTGGGAGAGTTTCGCAACTATAGTAAGCGGAGATTGCATAACATAGAAAGTCTAGCAGATTTCATTACCCTTTTGAAATTTTCTTGCTAAAACGTAACGATAATGTAAATGAGGAACTAATATTATTCTTTTGTCTCTACTAAGTATATTGGCTGTATCTAGGTATATAGTTACGTTTATTCATTTATTTATTTGTTGCATCATGTGGTTACAATAAAGGTGTTGACATAATAGATTCCCTGACATGAGCCCCGTTGGGGCATTACAACTTCAACTTAACTTAAGATGTATCCTATATATACTATATTTACTTAAATCAACTATCTTATTAATAGGAACAGTTGGTAAGTATTTAACGGTTCAATGCTGTGAACTAGTTTTAATATTATGAGTAAGATTATAACTATGTTATGTGATTATTCTTTTGGTAATTTATTTTAGGTTTATAAATCAGCTATTAATCAAAAGCTCAAGGGCTATTTATTGATGCATATTGCTATTCAAAAATATTTCAAGAAACCATGGTAATAATATTATGTTGTATATTTGAAGAATGATGAAAAGCTGTTACATACAGCGGATGAAATTCACAAATCGTTAAAAAAAAAGGTGTGTGTGAGATTCACACACAATAAAGTGAAACTTAAATCGACAAAAAAAATCAGATGAATAAAAAAAAATACTGTGCAAAAAGATTTTGTTCGGGCGGTCACCCATCCAAGTACTGGCGTCGCGCATCGTTGCTTAACCTTGTTAGCGTTTAAGATTGGCTTACCTGTCGTTTTTTCCGTTGCATCCGGTTTGAAATCACAACGATTCTAAAGGAGTTTCACTTCAAAAATAAACATACCAGTCTTCAAGGCCCGACTCTCCTTGAGAATGCTGGCCTGCTTCTTCTGGAACATGTGAGCGTAGGCGCCGAGCATCTCCATGTAGGACATCGGCGTGACGTAGGTGGTCCGGCCGAGGCGCGCCAGGAAGCGCGCGCTCGCCTCCGTCACGCTCTGGTGCGCGAACGTGCACACCGACTGTGGGAGACACACCAGCTTGCGGCTTAGGAGGTAGCGAGCTCGATTTCCGAAGAGGATCAAGTGTTTTTATGTTAAGCGAGCACTTTTTTAACTTGACCGCCTCAGTGGCGCGGCGGGCGAAGGTCGGCTTGCGGCTTAGGAGGTAGCGAGTTTGATTTCCGAAGAGGATCAAGTGTTTTTATGCGTTATGCGAGCACTTTCTCGTTAGTCTGGGTGTTAAATAAGTATAATAAAATATATATCTAATATATAAAATTCTCGTGTCACAGTTTTCGTTGCCATACTCCTCCGAAACGGTTTGACCGATTTTGATGAATCTTTGTGAGCATATTGAGTAGGTCTGAGAATCGGCCAACATCTATTTTTCATTTTGCAAAACAACGTTTGCTGGGGTCAGCTAGTATGCATGGATATCTATTATATGAATATATTAGATGTCTAGTGCCCGTTACACAAGATTAAAGCTTACCACGGGGAAAGATGTTGTTGTGTTGATTGTCAAGTAATTAAAATAATAAATATTTAGGAAAAAAACCCCGATTCCTTAATTTCCTTGAAAGTAAACACCATAATATTTTGTATTATGCACGCGGTGCGCCTTCATTTGATACCCCACTCGAGTATATTTGCAGATTTTCGGTTTTCCTTCCCACTCTCACCCCCATATTTTTTTAACGGCAAAACCGATTTTCAATAAACATAATCTAGATCACTCGCGCCAAACACAGCATTCACAAAAAAAAAACTAATTTGTAATCGCTTCATCCGTTTGGGAGCTATGATGTCCCAGACAGACAGACACGTAAAACTTATAACACCCCTCTTTTTTTCGGGGTTTAAAAACTTAAGTGCGGCATGCGAAGGCAGACTTAAAGTCTGGAAGTATAATTGTCACGGGTCCCGTGTGCCGCCCGAGACACGCCTATTTCGCGTTTGTACCATCAGCTAGAGCTGTTGTTGTTAGATTATCTAAAATATTCTTGCCAAATCCTTTCGACCTACTCACATGATATAATCGTAATAAGTTTCATCTTCGATTGCTATGTTTCTCAAAGCGAGTACAGTGTACAATCCGTTCACACCTTCATTCACATTGTTCAGTTTTGTACTGACCACCATGGACGCGATGACCTGGTTGGTGGTCTGCAGCTCGGGCAGGTTCTCGAAGAAGTCCGTGGCCACCGACTCCAGCGCCTCTTTCGGCCACTCGCTGAACCAGTCGATGGTGCAGCAATTCACCAGCGATGGAAACTGACGGAGCCGCGCTCGGAATACCTGTGCACAACCATAATATTATACCAATATTTTGTTTTTTATTCTATTTTTGTAGGTGTTAGACGTGTGGACAAACCAAACATATATTATTTTAAAACTTTGAAAGTAACGTTTATTTCCTACTAGTGGCCCGCCCCGGCTTTGCACGGGTTTTTATTCAGTTTTTTTTCCCGGCAATTATTCGATTTTTTCTGCCTTTTAAACCTTCTCTAGGCCTCCACGAACATTTCAAGACTTTGATAAGATAAATCCGTTCAGCCGTTCTCGAGTTTTAATCAGACTAACGAACAATTCATTTTTATTTATATATATATTAATATTATAGAGGTAAAGCTGATGTGTTTGCTTGTTTGACGCGCTAATTTCAGGAACTACTGGTCCGATTTGAATAATTATTTCACTGTTTGTTAACCCTATTTATCGCGAAAGTCTTTTTGCCGGTGGAAAATCCATAAAACACGGGAAAGATTAAATAAATAAAAATCGTTTATTTGCATATACAATAATCATTGGTGGGTACTAAATTACTTAAACTGCTTAAAAAAAAGATTTGCTGTATTATCACCATAAATTCGTATTCATATTTCACCAATTATAACACGGGGCGTTATACAAGCCATCCGAATATGTCAAGAGGCCAGAATAAGACCATATCTTTATCTTAATATATATAAATCTCGTGTCACAATGTTTGTCCTCAATGGACTCCTAAACCACTTAACCGATTATAATAAAATTCGCACACCATGTGCAGTTCGATCCAACTTGAGAGATAGGATGGTTTTTACGGCGAGAAAAATTCGAATAATTTCCGGGAAAATTTTATACCCGTGCGACGCCGGGACGGGCCGTTAGTACATACATATATCATGAGCATAACTCCAGTATTAAGAATGTCATCAAAAAGATAAAATTAACACTCACCTCTCCCACAGGGCTCATAACAATAACAATATGCAGGTTATGCCGCACCCTCTTCTGGTAACACGAGAAGAGGTTCGTCTTCGTGGCCGTCAAGTTCTGCTCCATCACTGCATGCCTCACGGCCATGTAGATCTTGTCCAGGTCCTCCGCTTCGTAGATGTTGGGCACGTCTCCGGATGAGAGGATATTGTTCAGGTCTTCGAGGAATGATTCCATTTTGATCTACAGTGAAAGCAGACACTGCATACACTATTTTAGGTATATAACCGCTAGCGTTTGTTTGTCTTAGTCGATTCATTTGACACTTGTGTCAGTTGGAAAGTATCAAAATTCGTGCTAAGTAAATAGGGTTTGCTATCTATTTTGCTTAAGAAGGTAAGTTTTTTGTTTCAGTTTATCAAGCTATTGTTTGTCAATTTGTAAGTACTGTGCTTGCCTATTATTTGCACACGTATCATAATATAGTAATTGATTATAAATAAAATCTAAATATAAAATTTAAGGAAAACACCCGATTCCAATGCCCTAATTTCCTTAAAATTAAAACAACATAATATTATGTAATGTGGACGCGATGCGCTTTCATTTGATACTCCACACTAGTATATTTGCAGACTTTCTGTTTTGCTTCCCCACTCCCACCCCCATAACTTTTCAACGGCTCAACCGATTTTCATGAAACATGTCTAAGAACACCCGGGACAAACTCAGCTTTCATACAAAAACAAACTAAATTGAAATCGCTCCATCCGTTCGGGAGCTATGATGTAACAGACAGACAGACACGTCAAACTTATAACACCCCTCTTTTTTGGTCGGGGGTAAATAAATATATCCGGGCAATCCACTGGTAAGCTCTAAGCTTGTGTTACGGGTACTAGATATCTGATATAATATATAATAGACATACACATACATAGATATTTTTATTATACATATTAAACACCAAGATGGAAGTGATTTCAGAACGTACCTACAAACATTTGAACCCTTGGCGGGAATTGAACCCGCTACCTCTTGCGCCGCAAGCGGACCGTCGCAGTCAATTAAATATAAGTGTATGTTATGTGTGCTGTTGCCTTGCCTTGATTAATAAATAAATAAATAGACAACATGGAATATACTTCTAAGCTTTAATTATGTCAAAAACTTACAGTAGAAGCTGTTGTCTTTTATTATCACAGTTTTGCTACAAGAAGTCATCTCAAGTAATAAACACAGATATAAAGATTTTTATTTATTCACAGAGAGCTACTTTTTGACTTTGACTTAGGAATCATGCTTAATAATACGAAACTACTATAGAATCTAGTAAAACTTAAATATTTCGATTGATATTTGGAGGCTTCACTCACCTGCGCATCAGAGAAGAGGAACACGATGCCCCTGTTCTCGGCGCCGGCCCTCAGCATGGTCTGCTTGAGGTCCTCGCGCCACTCGGCGGCGCCGTACGCCTTGTGGATCTCGATCTGCACGCACTGCAGCTCCGCCATGTGCGCTGCTAGGCGGGAAAGGGACTGCCGACCTGGCGATATATGAAAAAAAAAAGGTGTGTGTGCGATTCACACACGATAGGAGTGAAACTTCAGTAAATCGACAAAAGAATAAGAAGAAAAAAATTATTATTATTATTATTATTTAGCCTCTATTGTCCCACTGCAGGGCAAAAGCCTCCCTTCCCTTCTTCCACTCTTCGCGGTTCATCGCGGCATCGGGCCATGCGGTCATGTGAGAGTCCAGCTCGTCCCGCCATCTCATCCTGGGCCTTCCAAAAATTAATAAAAAATAAAAGAAAAAAATAACAAAAAAAATACTATGCAAAAAGATTTTGTTCGGGCGGTCACCCATCCAAGTACTGGCGTCGCGCAAAGTTGCTTAACCTTGTTAGCGTTTAAGATTGGCTTACCCGACAGGTAAGCCAATCTTATTTCCACTTCCGTTGCATCCGGTTTCAAATCACAACGATTCTAAAGACGTTTCACTTCAATAAATATTTTTCGAGCAATCCACGCAACAACATCTAGCCCCGTGGTAAGATCTAAGCTTCTGTTACGGGTACTATATAATCTTATATACCCACTTCATATAATAGACATACATAATATAGATATTTTTATTATAAATATTAAACACCCAGACCAAGGAGAAAGTGCTTGCAGAACATACAAACACTTTCCCCCTGGGCGGGAATCGAACCCGCTACCTCTTGCGCCGCAAGCGGACCCTCGCTCACTGCGCCACTGAAGCAGCCTAAGCTCAGACACTTGTAGCTAGAAATGACCTATCAGCCGGTACGGTTCTCATCTGTTCTACCTATCTGATATCGATATCGACCCGTTGTTTGCTTACTGATCGTCTTGACAGTTCGGAATGATGTCTGTTTAGTTCTGTTATAAGTAGTACCGAATAGTATCAGTAGGTCTGTGACTAGACAAGCGTTAAACAGACAAAACTCGTTAAGAAATATTTAATGTCTAGTTTCTAGGTCGACAAGAAGGAGTTAAACAAAAGGATATTCCTACTCCATACTGCAACAAATGGCAAACATTTTTTAAAACACCGTTTTATGTTGTACCAACAATGGAGCACGAAAGTCAAAGTCAAAACGTTTATTTCCTTAGAAGCACATGGCCTAAATGGACAGATCAACTTAAATTAATAAAACTAAATTGCTTAAACAAAAAATATCAAAGAAATAACGTTTTCTTGACAGTTCGCTTCAATGTTTTATACGGAGTTGAGAAGCGAATAGAACAACACAGCTTTATCAGTCACTACAATTTTGTAGTTATAACAAATTTGGTTCTTTTATATAGGTAGAACGAATTGGACCGATTTCTAGCCGACTGGATGACGGTTGCTATGGAAAGAGATGCCTGGAGAGAATGGGGGGATGCCCAGCTGTGGGATGACACCGGTTCATTATAAAAAAAAAATATATAGGTAACTATTGTAAGTTAATCATTAACCAACCTGAGCCCCCCATGCCCAGCAGCAAGGCATTGGCCATGGGCTGCCGCGTGACGCGCGCGAGGCGGCACAGATGCCGCGCCGCGTCCGCGAACAGCACCAGCTGCAGCGGCGCGGTGCTGCTCAGGTTGTAATCCTGCAGGTAGTGGGACAGGATCTCGTCCAACTATAACCATACAATCTATTTAGCTAATTTCAGGAAGCAGATTTTTTTATTCTAACATAATTCTTCTTCTTCTTCGGTTGCACTCTTGACAGAGTGGTCGTGGTCATCATTTCAGGTGTTGGTGGCAAGCTTCACAACCCGCCGCCACTCTTCTCTGATGGCCGCCTTCCTGGTGCATCCATGCAGTGATGATGAGCCATTTATCGCCGCTTTTATCTGGTCGGTCCATCTCATAGGGGATCTTCCTCGTGGCCTGGTGCCCTCAACCATAATAACATAACTCTAACATAATAAGCAAGTGGTAATATTAGTTATCTGAGAGTTGGCACCATTTTTGGGAAAGTATTATTTACAATAAAAAATAAAAAAGTACGAGATTAATTTATAGTAGGTACACCTAGGGTTTGTGTACAGTTTATACACTTTTTCAATAAAAAAAGCAAACTTAACAAGGTTGAAGGTTGCTTAACCTTGTAATGTAATGATATAATCTGTGATAATAATCACGTTCGTTGTATGGGAGCCCCCTTAAATATGAATGTTTCTTATGTTATTATTTGTTGTTATAGCGCAACGGAAATACATCATCCCTCGAAATTTCAAGTCAAGCTATCTCGGTTCTCGGTATACAGCCTGGTGAAACACAGACGGTAAAGTCTCAGCAATAGGGTCCCGTCCCTTCGGTACCTACGGAACTCCTTAAAAACTACTTTTCCAAATTTCAAGCAGCAGAATGAATCTCATAGACGCGCCAATTGTTTGTCTACTAAATACCAATCATCATCTCAGCCGTAAGACGTCCACTGCTGGACATAGGCCTCCCTCAAAGATCTCCAGTGGTTTCGGCTGGCAGCGGCCTGCATCCACCGTGAGCCCGCAGCCTTCACCAGATCGTCCGTCCATCTAGTTGGTGGACGTCCTAAGCTGCGCTTGCCGATCCGTGGTCTCCATTCGAGAACCTTTCGGCCCCAACGACCATCTGTTCTTCGTGCTATATGGCCTGCCCACTGCCACTTCAAAGAACTAATCCGTTTGGCTATGTAATACCAATAGTATATTACTACCAATTGTATATTGACAGTCCTGGCGCATATAGGATTTTATGTACCCACGAAAAATGTATATGCACGCAGACGACCTCCGCTCTTTGCCATACCAACGGCAAGAACTAAGTTATGGAGCAAGTCTCCTTTTCAGCGGGCTCTACGCACTCTCAATAGCTTCTGCAGTGCGCGCGAGGATGTTGACTTGTTTGTAATATCAGAAAAAAAATTTAATAGTGCTGTGTCCCAGTACATAGATCAAATAAGCAGAGTCAATTAGAATTGAGCAATATATTTGAAACTATGTAATTTAATTTATATGTACCCATTATTTTCCATTGTCTCATTAGTTTTGTACTGTAATGGCAATGTAAAAATGTAAATAAATAAATAAATAAATATTATATGTAAATACCTATAGTATGTTATATTTACCTCCTCCCGGTCGGTGATCTCGATGTACTTGCGGTCGTCGGCGCCGATGTCCATGAAGTCTCCGTACAACATGAGCCGGTCACCGATAATGTCGTCGATTTTCACTTTAAACTCATTCGTAATCTTGCTGTGCATCAGTCTGAGGGAGGTGGGATTTTATTTAAACTCCTTCAGCAAATAATAACTCATATTAAGACATGTAGATTTTCAACAAAAAACAACCGGCTTTTTTTAATTTAAACGAATTTGATTAGAAATGGAATAAAAGTAAACTATGTCCTTATCCCATGTAATAATAATAACCCATTCCCGTACCAAACTTCGGGATAGTCGGTTAAGTAGTTTTGCCGTAAAATACGGACAAACAAACAGACACACATACACTTTCCATATATAATATTAGTAAGGATTGAGTATAACTCGGGCCGCGGGCAACGGTATAACAACCTGCCCCTGTCGCCTCACGTGGGTGCAACCATTTCCCAACAGTTTCGATACAAATTGAAAACACGAGAACTAAAAATACCAACCAAAATCAGAATCTTCTCATTAAACATAATGTGATATTTACTATAATTTGTATTGAGTTTTGAGTTGTCCGTTATTTCAGCACAATTTCAAACGTCACATCACGACGGTTGAACTGAACCTGCAGCGAGTTGGGCGTTAGTTTAATTACGTAATAAGTAGATTTAACCGACTTTTAGTTTGGAATATCATTAAGAGCAGTGCCCCGCGGTGTTATCAGCGTTATAATGCATATTCCCGCGGTTAAAAGTAGCCTATATCCTAATCCAATGCTTATCGCCATAGCAAATTTCGGGCTAATTGGTTTACGTGAAAGCTGGACTTATTTCGAAGTAGTTGTGCTTACCTGACGAACCACATTCGATCCTCGTCGTTGGCCAGGCGGTCTTGGTACACTCTCTGATGCTCGTGATACCACAACCGTATCACGTCGTGCTCGCTCTATCGCATACAATAACAGATACATTCTCAAATTCCCGTATGATAAGTAAAGAACTATGCTTAAAATGTATGGACAGCATACCCACCTTGTAGCATTTTAAAAAGTATGCTAACTGAAGGTCCTAAGTCATCTCTCCATTATATTGTATGACAGTTAATCTCAAATGCGTACTCTAAAAAAGTGATTTCGTTATAAAGAGAACGGAATCAGTCACAATTATCTTGCTGCGTTATATATACGTGTTAAAAGGATTTATAATAAGGCGGTTTAAGAGAATGTTTGGGTAAAATTTGCACTAGCGCAAATTCGGTGCGGGTTGCTACTAACCTTAAAATTGGTTCTTGAAAATTTTAGCGTGTGTTACTTTAATAAATAAATAATTCTAACCCGCAACCTCAAGCACCGTAAGCGAACTTTCACCCACCCCGCCAATGAAGCATTCAAATGCAATTTTGCTGCAACCCTCACTGCTCAACATTCAAAACGCCTGTAACTACTAAAGCTTCAATACTTGCACCAGAATACAGACATCGACATTTTTTCCGATGACTGGAGAAAAATTATGATTGTTTCATTGCGGTTTTGTGAGAGTGAGGAAAGAACGTAAATTATTGTTGTTATGATTGTATTTTTTTTTTGTTTACTTGGCATGTTTTTATTTGTAATTATTGTTAGCTATTAATTTTTTTTTTTATTATTTGTATATACTGTTTCATTGTTACTAAATGTTATATTAATTAGTGTAATTGTTTTTTTTGTAAGTCGTGCTAGTTAATAAATAAATAAATAAATAAATAAATAATTGCAAAAGGGCAGTTGGAATAAATGAGTTAACCGTGACGTCCTTGGGGTCCATCATGAGGATGCCCTGGAAGACGGCGCTCAGGTCGCGCAGGTTGAAGGTGTAGTGCGACTTGGCGGGCGTCGGCAGCAGCTCCTCCACCAGCGTGCTGAACACGTCGATGGCGCACTTCAGGAACAGGTGCTCGCGGATGGTCAACGCGTCCAAGTTCATAGTCCAGGATTTAAGAATGGTCTCGAAGATTCCGTACTGGGAGAAGAAGATTTCAACTTAATAAGCAGATGAGAAAAAGACACAATGAAGATTAAAAACGCTTTGGCCAGTTACCATTTGATATTATGATGAAATGCAAGATAGAATCGAGAATAAGCAAATGTTTTTACCCGACTGCGCGACGCAAAGGGTTGGTAACGTGTTTATGTACGTATGTTCCTTTGTAGCACTATATACCACGCCTGGGCCGATTTTTATGATTCATACGTCGATTGATTCCTCCTAGTAGATCAATGTTTTTATTTTTATTATAGATTTAACTTTGACATTGTAAATAATATTAATTAAATTAATTTCAATGGTTATGTTCATTTCTAAGTCCGGCAAGTGTCACTAAAGACATGATGTCATTTGAAAATTCAATATAGCGACTACTGGGCGCCATTTTGTATAAAATTTAAAAAATCAATAAACTATGTCAAGTATCGTTTAATGGGTATTTAAAAAATATTTTTAGTTTTCTTTCAAAATTTTTCGATCTGATGGACTGATTTAAATCGATCAATATCACTTGCTAAGAGTGGCGAGTATTGTCAAACCCCTCTAATTCTGTTAATATTAAGTAATGAGCATATTTGTCATACATAACCTAAAACTAAAAAAATTACACACCGATTTCGCTTAACACAGGGTCGGTACGAAAAGCCACGGTTGAAGATACATATACAGGAATACTCATTTCTCAGGGTCATAGATCACCAACGCTTCACACAGAGCCGGTTCGAAAAGCCACGAATACTCAGTACAGTTTTGCCTGAAAACCAGCGTTGCTATGCATCGTGCATCGTGGCAACATAAAGCTGAGGCAAAACCTTTTGGTCCACACACACGCATGGTACCTACTATGTTTATTTGTGATTACCTACTGTGTAATGTGTGTGAATCTGTGTAATGTGTTTGAATCTATGTAATGTGTGTGAATCAATAAATGATTTCTTTCCTTAGTCCCGGACTTCTTAAAGAAAAGTCTAAAAAACCATGACTAGCCGCTTGAACCGGCGCCGCGAGAATGCTGCCTTCCATCTACCCACGTGTACGTCGTAGGACCCGGACAGAACATAGAAAGCATGTTGTCTCCAAGACATCACCTTGCTGGCATACTCCATCTCCGTGAAGGAGATATAGTGGAAGTGTCGCATGAGCCGCATGGAGACGGGGCTGCGGCCGCCGCCGGGCGGGCCCATGGCGGCCACGAGGCCGACGTCCACCAGGGTCCGGAAGTCGCCGATATTCGTGCGGTCGTACCATCCTGCAACCGAAATTAACTGCTATGGGTGATCTTAATTATTTTTAATACGTGATAAACCTTAATTTCTCGGTAAAACTATTTTAAATTTTAATGCAGAAAAATATTAAGACGCATCCGCGCCGTTACCTTCGCAATATTCGCGCTATGGATGATGAAAAGGGTACCTAATGTTCAACAAGTCATTAATAAATGATTTTGATAAGTATGAGATGGAATCATACTACATCTAGGGTTACGTGTATAGTTTATAATATTTGTTGTATGGGAACCACTTTAAATATTATGTATTTATTGTATGATTTTATTATTTGTTGTTTTTTTTTATTTATAGCCGCAACAAAAAATACATAACCCCTCAAAATGTCAACTCTCTAGCTATCAGGCTTCTTGTGACAAAGCCCGGTGACAGACAGATAGACGACGAACTCTCAGCAATTAGGGTTCCGTTTATTCCTTTTGGTAAACACTATGCACCAGTTAATGTTGTACTGTCCCAACGGGCCTCAAGTCTGGGATTAAAATGAATGCAATACCTTTATGTAACCACACGACACAACAAATATAATATAAATAAATAATGAATATATACACCGCAACCTCTAGCCCCGTGGTGAGCTTTAAGCTTGTGCTACGGGTACTAGACATCCGTGATCTGATATACTTAATGTAATAGACATACATATATAGATATTTTTACTAAACATATTAAACACCCAGACCAAGGAGAAAGTGTCTGCAGAACATACAAACACTAACCGTCGGCCGGAATCGAACCCGCTGCCTCCTGCGCCGCATGCGGACCCTCGCCCACCGCGCCACTGAGGCAGTCAATAAATTATTATGATTAAAACAATGAAAGTGTTAATAAAACCTGAGAAGTCCATGAACTGGCGGAGCAGCTCAATGGGCGGCTGCGCGCCGAAGACCTCGAGGGCCGGCATGTTGAGGTCGTCGATGAAGAACAGCTGGCGGCGGCTCGGCGCCGGCCCGAACACGCCGCGCCGCCGCCGGTCCAGCTTGCCGTCTATCAAGTCCTGGAAGGAAGCTGGGTGAGAAACTTGTATTTAAATCTTATGAATTGTATATGGTGATTGTAACCTTGAATCCCTCTGATCGCGAGAAAAATACTTTAGATGAGAATTTTTTTAATATTATGTTGATTCACCGATCAAACCTCTTGGTTATGCGTTCTTTCGTTTTTATATGTATGACGGTGCGACGTCCTAGTTCTTCATTGTAGGGCATTTGTACCGAGTGGAAGTAGCAGGTGGAGGGGTTGTTTAAGAGGTGCACTGCTATTTAAAGTAGTGTTCTAATGGTCGGGGGTCATTCTTTCTTTGGCTTCTGCTCTGTGCAAACGCTCTTCGTAGGAGTTACTAGTTGACTTTATCTATATCATTGTTAAACTAAGCCTCAGATTATTTGTGTGGCTGATATTGTTCGTTTAATCCTGTAATGAATTATTATTCAATGATATAATCTGTTTCAATCACTATGTCAAACCTTTCACCTACATGTATTTCTATACTTCTGATTCGTTCAGTATGTGGTTCTTATTATTTTGATTGTACAGATTTACTCTGCTCGACAAACTCGGGTATAACATTTTTTTAACGGTTTTTGTAAATCTTAATGAGGTAGTAAAATAACAAAGACTCATTATTTAAGGCATTGAACTCAAAATAAATTGGACGTGAGAGCAGAATTCCTTACTGGCATATTGCTTTTAGAATTGCACAGTCACGATGGTTGATATATCTGATCAAATCAACTACATATTAATATAACTAATGCAGTCTCCATACACAGCTATTGTGACACACATATTATTTTTCTATAAAGAAACACTCATCGCGTCGCAGTCCTGTGTTATACTCGGAACTTGAACCTATGCCCAACAGTAAGCAAAAACTGGCTATGGATGATGATGATGATGAAAGAAACACTGCTAGGCTACCTGAATCTGATTAGCGTTGGTCCTGGCAGAGAAGACGATGAACTCGCAGATGAACTTCTTGTGCAGGCCGCGGGTGAGCTTGGAGGTGATGGTGACCGTCTTGCCGGTGCCGGTGGGGCCCACGCAGGCCACGTGGTTGTGGTTGGCGACCTTGTAGCCGAGGATGGCGGCGCTGCGGACGTTGTCGAGGGTCGGGACTTCGATGTCTGGGAAATGGGTTATGATAAAATTGACAGCTTGAAGAAAGTCCTAAGATTTTTTTTTAAATAAATGAATATCAATTTTATTTGTATTAGATGGACTTTTACGGAACCAATGGTCCGTGTGTTTCTACAGTTTATTCAATTATTGTTAAAAAAGAAACACTAAAATATTACTCAAATATTTACAGTCATAGGTTTAGGTTTACTATTTTTATTAGCAGAGAAAAAGAGGGGAAAACATAGAGGGGCATACAGAAAATAACTATGTATGAATATTTACCAGCAAAAGGTCGCTCCGAGTCCACCACGTAGGGCTCCAAGTTCTGCATCCAGTTGTACCAGTAGGGACTGGCTGGCTCGCCATCCTCCGTCGGGTCTGTGAAGCCCCCGTCGTGAAATCTGCATTCCAACAAGTTCCGGATTAAATTACAAGAAAATTGCCGGAGAATTATTACGTACAAAATGCAAAACGAACTGTAATTTTTGAGATACCTAATAATACAGACACAATATACAGTATTTCCACTCACGTATAATCATAAACCCTGCCTTCATCAGGGAAGGGTGGCTTGAGTTCGTTCTCCGTGGTGAGGTCGCGCATGAAGCTGGAGAAGACGGCGCGGCCGGCGAGGTCGCACGTGGCGCCCACCGACCACACCACCGCCCACACCACCCACATCGGGGCTAGTTTTGCTGTGGAATCAGTAGTAGAATGTCTTGTAAAAATATCTATATATGTATGTCTATTATATTAAGTAGGTATCAGATGTCTAGTACCCGTAACACAAGCTTGGAGCTTACCACGGGGCTCGATGTTGTTGTGTGGATTGTCGGGAAATATTTATTTATTTATATCAGTACCTAGAGGATCTCAGCTACACTGACTTAAGCTTTCCTAATAAATTAAAACGACAAGTGTAAACATTCAAAAAAACCTTGTTATAAGTAGGTAAACTAATTATGGAACTTATTAATATTGTTACATTGTTTACAAAAAATTGTATACGCATTTTTTCTTTGACACTAAAAAATAAGACTATAATATGGTGCATTGTAGTTTGGCGTGACGTAATGCTTTCGTGCGTTGCACTAAATTTATTCGTCACAAGCCCTTGTTGAGCCCTTGAGCAAGAACTTTGATGCACTATAATTAAAATCAATATCAAATTCATACAGCGAATAATAGGTGTCCAGTTTGGACATAATACCAATAAAATAGGTAGGTATCTATTTTTTTTTAAGTCTTGGTTTTTTTTGCCTATTTTGGAAAATTTAAGTGTGAGACGAAATAGTTTTATTAAAACTTACGCATAGTCGCTAGGAAGTTATTGGCAGGCGGAGGGCGATCATCCTTGCCAGTCAATGGCCGCAGTCTGAAGTCAAGCAGCTCCAAAAATTTGAGCACCTAGCAACAAATGCATATATTCATTCATTCCTGATATGTTAATTTGAAATTATAGCGCGTGTCGTTAGGACCTCTGAACTCAGCTGACAACATGAAATTGACATGTGAGCGAGGCGAAAACGACTTAAAATTTTTGGCATATTACTATTAAAGCAAAAATTTTTTGGAAGAAACGATTTGAGTTATAAGGCCCGGTACGGAAATTTTATGAGTAAAATCAAAAAGTGTAACACGAAAAGTTGAGGCGTTACGTAGAAAGAGACAAACATATATATCTGTGGGATTGAACGTGTAAAAGAATGAGATGGAATACATTACACAGCGTATCTCATTCTCGGGTTCTCCTCTTTGCGCGATACTTCGTAGTCTCACTGTATTTTATTTATATTATTTTGTACAAGAAGTACTTAAACATAATCTACATATTTTATATGGAATGATGTCTTCTCACCAGCTGAGAGTCAATAGAGGCGACAATTTCAGTGAGCCGGTTGCGCAGGCACTGCAGGGCGGGGTACAGGTACGTGCTGATCAGGCCCGGCAGCATCTTCCTGATGTTATCTGCCAACTGACAAACATGCATTGTTAGTTTGTTGTTTTATACGACTGTTTGCCAAGCCAGTTTTAAAGTTATAGCACGTAAGGTATGGAGCAAAGATTAAAAATTTAAATCACCGATATATGAAGAGCGTCTCCTCTTTAATGAATGCTCTAAACATATCTAAGACAATAGCGCGAAATTCACCTTTTTTCATTCAACTAAAATGAAATCGTTTCATCCGTTCGGGGTATGATTCCACACACAGCCGACGTGGATAGATTGACACGTCAAACTCATAACACCCCTCTTTTTGCGTCGGGATTCAAAAACTCTAATAATATTAATTCTCCTAATTTACTTTAGAAGATTAAGCCTATTGTTAAAATAAAATAAAATAAATAAATATTTCCAGACATTTCACACAACAACATCTAGCCCCGTGGTAAGCTCTAAGCTTGTGTTACGGGTACTAGATATCTGATATACTTAATATAATAGTCATACATATATAGATATTTTTTTATTATACATATTAAACACCCAGACCAAGGAGATCGTGCTTGCAGAACATACAAACACTTTCACCCTCGGCGGGAATCGAACCCGCTACCTCTTGCGCCGCAAGCGGACCCTCGCCCACCGCGCCACTGAAGCAGTCAATAAATCAACTAGATCTCATAATTTAATATATATACCATACGCTGGTATGAACTATCGTCAAAATTCGTTTTTGTGTCGCGCAGGCATATATGTTTAATAGAATTTGTAAGCAATTTGACATGGATCTATTTTGTTCAAGTGCGACAACGGTCAGGCGGCGGATGAACAGAGAGTTTTTCTTATAAGATAATGTTAGTTGTATATTTAAATAAATAAAATAAATAAATAAAAAATGTTTATTTCCAAAAAAAGGTCTTACTACAATACTAAATAGTTTATGTAATTTATTTCTAAGTTATGTTAAGTTATTTAGACCTTTGCCAACCAGCCATTAGTTTCGACACCTCGTACTAAACTAAGTTATAGACTTGTAATATAGTCACGAGGGCATCTCTACCTCGACTTAGCTACCATAGGTTGTCAATATTAACAAATGCGACGTTTCATAATAACAAAAAATACATAGTAATAGGATAAATGCTGCAAGGCAAGCTAATAATAATCAATAACCTAATAAACCTAATTTCAATTTAGCCTATTTTGTATACTAACGCAAATACATAATGATATAAATTTGGGAAATACTTACTTACTATACCATCATTATGCATTATGATAACCTAAACATTGTTTGTGTACTACTATAGGTATGCAATACAAGTAGTATGGTATATGCTTATTACATTTCTATATAAAAGTAAGTTTAATTATATTTCTATATAAAAAGTAAGTTTATTTATATTTCTATATAAAAGTAAGTTTATTTATATTATATACATATATATATGTATAATTGTATATAATAAATGATACATACATACATAATCAAGATTGTTATAAATTTTGTAATGGATTTAAGCATTACAAAATTTATAAGTTAATATAAAGTTGTTTTAAGCAGTATTTCTGTTCTATGGTAATCCAAAGTAAGTAGATAGTGTTTCAGTTTAGTCTTTAACTCTAAATAAGTTAGCTCCTGCAAAGACATTATGTTACTGAAACTATGATATAGATAAGGAGCTATGAAAGCAAAGTGTTTTTGACTTAGTGCATTGTTGCATGACGGTATTTTGTATACAAGATCTTTGCGTCTCTTGTCGGTTGATTTCCATTTCGTTATGGATTGTTTTTGATGAAGCCTCAATATGATTTGTTGAATGCATAGTTGTCTTACTGTTAATAGCTTACATTCAGAATATAGTTCTTTGGTAGAGTACCTGTGCTTATTGCAAACCTTATAGGTTTGCAATAAGCTACTTTGAGCACAGCCCTTTGCGATCGCTCTAGAGCAAGCATGTGAGTTTTCGATGAACCACCCCAAGTTGTTGCACAGTACGTTAGTAATGAGTGACAGAGAGCGTAATAAATTGACAGTATATGAGACTCGTTAGTGGCATGTCTAACATTCTTAAATATTGCAATCAGCTTTCTTACTCTACCCGTTAAATTTTTAATATGGGGCACATATGTCATCTTTGCATCAATTGTAACACCAAGGTATTTCATTGTGTCACAGCATTCAAGAGGAGTACATTTACAGTTCGGCAAAGGCGTTTCTAGGCAGTTTATGTTGTGAGCTTTTATTTGGTGACCAATGTGGGTTGTGGTGGGTTTGTTTGATTTCTTTAGGTGAAATTCTACGTATTTGGTTTTAGTAGCGTTTAATGTTAGAATATTGCGGTATAGTTGTTTAGTAATAAGGTTGAATCCTTCCTGAGCTCTCAGATATACTTGATCCCAGCTGTCACCTTGAAATAATAAAACTGTATCATCCGCGAATGCTATAAGTTTTCCATGTTTTAGATTCGTTCCACAAATGTCATTAATGTATACTAAGAACAATGTCGGACCCAGAATACTTCCCTGCGGTATCCCGTAAGTCATCTGTGCTTCCTTCGAGTTAAAACATCCTATTTTGACACTTTGGACTCGTTCACTTAAATAACTTTCAAATAATTCAAATTGCTTACCACGTATTCCTAGGTTCTGTAACTTGGACAAAAGTAATTCTTTTGATACCGTGTCGAACGTTTAGTATTTTAACTAGTCTTTAGTGATTATGTATGTGGGTTGGTTGAAATAAAAGAGTTATTGCACTATACTGAATCTATTCATTTAACACGTTACAGGTTATTACAATTATATTATTTATTTAATCCTTATTAGGATATGTCTAAACACGGCTGAGGTTTGAAGAGTGACTGGCGAGGCTCCGCATAACTATTAAAAAGCTGAATTAACGAAACGCGTTTGCGCCGCGTACTTTAATGCTAATCTGTGTCACTACATCAATCCTCCCCTTTTTTCAAAATTTTTTACAAAAAAAATTTATTTTACTTAAGTAGTACATTCAAGGTTAAAACATTACAATAACATTACAAATTCAAAGGCTCATGCCTGCTACACAAATATGCTTACGTTTGAAAACAACATGCGATATGAGCTCGCATTCATTTATGCAGAAGTAAGTACATAGTTATTTCACAATCAAAGTTCGTTCGAATGACCAAAGTACAGTCAGCTTGTAAAATTACATACATGTTTTTTTTTTTTAACTTTAAAATACATTTTTACTTTAAAATATCTTTTAATAAGGTTGTATAAACAATGAAATAAACTTTGTATGTTAACAAAAAAATATATTTTTAAACTACACATTTTTTTACATAATTCTAATACACTGAAAAATTAATAAAATCTGGATTTCCTAACAAAATAGGTAGTTATTCCCTGACATAAAACAAAATTTACTTTAGCACAATATGCTAAAACCACTGGTGGAATAACGCCTGTCTATACAACGTACACGGGTCCACTATCTACATAGCTTAGACGTATCTACCACATGACACTGTAATAAAAAAATAATTCCAGTTTTAAAATTTTTAAAGATATGTTAAAAAATGAAATCAAATAAAATGACACTTACTTAAACACTTATAATTTTGACTTTCTGTGGTGCCTGTTGCGACACATTCGGCACTGAATTTTGTATCTCTAAATTTTGAGGAGATACTGTATAAATTTGACGATGCACCCATTTCTTTAATCTTCCATAGCATCTCGTACATATGAAATATATTATCGAAAATATCAAAATTATTGTTAATACAGTAAAAAATAACTTCAAATAATTTAATTGTTCTTCAATCACGTCGGGGTCACCACTTTAGTATTTTAACTAGTCTTTAGTGATTATGTATGTGGGTTGGTTGAAATAAAAGAGTTATTGCACTATACTGAATCTATTCATTTAACACGTTAAAGGTTATTACAATTATATTATTTATTTAATCCTTATTAGGATATGTCTAAACACGGCTGAGGTTTGAAGAGTGACTGGCGAGGCTCCGCATAACTATTAAAAAGCTGAATTAACGAAACGCGTTTGCGCCGCGTACTTTAATGCTAATCTGTGTCACTACAAACGCTTTTGCTAAATCTAGAAAGATAGCTAGACATTTTTTCTTTGTATCTAAAGAATCTACTATAAATGTGTTTAGTTCCGAAACAGCATCAGCAGTAGACCGCGCCTTTCTGAAGCCATATTGGTTATCTATGTGTGTTGTTACATTGATGCGGTTTCGTTTGTTTTTGTTCACAGTGTTGTTGTTTTTATATTTTGTTTTGTATCTGTGAAAACCTTAATTAAGCTTTCTAGTGTTATATTGATTTGTTACTTTGTATTTGTAAGCAAACAAAAGAAGACACTCTCCATCATTTCTTCTTGTGTTGGCTGGTATACTGACCGGAGGCAGGTTGGCCTTCAGCCACGCGTTGACGAGCGGCGGCAGGCCCACGACCGCGGCGTCCAGGTACACCATGCCGCAGCGCGACACGGTGGCCGGCGACGCCACCGCCAGGTCCGCCACCTCGAAGATCATCCGCTGCCGCTCTGTGAGCTTCATGATCTCGCCGCTGGAGAGGCACAGCTTCTTGTGTTGGGTGGTATACTGACCGGAGGCAGGTTGGCCTTCAGCCACGCGTTGACGAGCGGCGGCAGGCCCACGACCGCGGCGTCCAGGTACACCATGCCGCAGCGCGACACGGTGGCCGGCGACGCCACCGCCAGGTCCGCCACCTCGAAGATCATCCGCTGCCGCTCTGTGAGCTTCATGATCTCGCCGCTGGAGAGGCACAGCTTCTTGTGTTGGGTGGTATACTGACCGGAGGCAGGTTGGCCTTCAGCCACGCGTTGACGAGCGGCGGCAGGCCCACGACCGCGGCGTCCAGGTACACCATGCCGCAGCGCGACACGGTGGCCGGCGACGCCACCGCCAGGTCCGCCACCTCGAAGATCATCCGCTGCCGCTCTGTGAGCTTCATGATCTCGCCGCTGGAGAGGCACAGCTTCTTGTTGTCGTCCAGCACCTGGAAAGATACGTAAGCATTATCTTACTTATTAGACTCCCTCATATATTATGTGGGAGTCCAATAGGGTATATAACTATCACTAAGTATACCAACGGGGCTCATGTCAGGGAATCTATTATGTTAACACCTTTATTGTTGTAGCATAATGTGTAATGGAACGCAGCTGTCAACGAGCAACCCGTTGACAGCTGACGTTGAAGGGCCTCCTTCTCTTGTGATCACTGGCCAGGGACAGAGCACACCGTTGCTCCGTTAATTAATAATATTAATTATGTACTGTGAGAAAACATCACAAATAAAACCTAAGTAAATATCAACAAGTGTTTCAATACAAAACATTACATGGCGCAGCCGAAAAAGAACCGAAGTTTCCAAGATTAAGTCGGATCACACAAGGTAACCTCAAGTGAAATAAGGCACATGGTCGAAGAACTATATATATATTACAAACAAATATTAATATTAAATATGAACAAAGAGGAACTGTGTGATAAAATGACGGCCGTTGAGTACAGAAGGCCTCAAGCACTGAATTTAGAAGATCTGGAGAACTGCTGGCAGCAATGGCAGCGATTCAAGCGGTCATTTCGCACCTATATAATGGCGGCGGGCTTGGAAAGATTGGCAGAAGGAAGAAAAGCGGCAATTTTAATAA
Source organism: Gymnoscelis rufifasciata (assembly GCA_929108375.1). Taxonomy (NCBI): domain Eukaryota; kingdom Metazoa; phylum Arthropoda; class Insecta; order Lepidoptera; family Geometridae; genus Gymnoscelis; species Gymnoscelis rufifasciata. The sequence continues at coordinate 944,040 of OV815322.1, read as the reverse complement.
ATTGCATTGGAGAGCAAGCTGAGGAGCTCTATTATAATGTCCTCAAGACGGAAGAAAAAGAAAAATTGGAAGACATAATAATTATTTTTGATAATTACTTCATGCCGAAGCAAAACGAAGTAATCAACACCTTCAAATTTAACCAAAGACATCAAGAAGAAGGGGAAACCTTTGATTATTTTTACTCTTCAATAAGAAGATTGGCAGAAAACTGCAACTTTGGTGATTTCAAGGACAGGATGCTGCGGGACAAAATTATAATGGGGGTTCGGGAACAGCGAATACAGCAAAAGTTGCTGGAAGTTAAAGATCTCTCATTGGACAAGACCATCGAGATCTGCAGGGCGGCTGAGCTGTCCAAAGGATTTATGAAGACCCTCAGCGGTTCCCCGGAGGTGCATGCAGTGCAGGCGAGAAATGTACAACAGCACCATACCACTAATAATAAAGCTAAGTATTTTAATACTATGAATAATCAAAATAGAGCCCGCAGTTCAGCAAAGTCGAATAATTATTTTAACAGATCATTTTACCATTGTAAAAAATGTAACTCCGAGCATGGGCCAAGGCAGTGTCCCGCATAATGGCAAAACATGTTCTAATTGTAAGAGATTGAATCACTATAGTGTAGGTTGCACTTTTAATAAGAAAAGGGTGGATAATATTAATAATAATGACAGTGTTAATAGTGATAATAATGTTCATGAGTTATGACTAGTTTACTCAATCAATCTAGGTAACAATGAGTGGACAGAGTCCCTTAGAGTGGAAAACAAAAAAGTACATTTCAAATGTGACACAGGGGCTCAAATTAATGTGATCAGCTTAAGCGATCTTAACAAAATTGTCAATGATGATAATAATATTAAAATTTCTGAGACAAAAACATTAATTGAAGTCTTCGGAGGTGGGAAATTACTTCCTTTAGGAAAAGTATCACTAAATATTTTTCCCAATATTAAAAATGTTAAAAGTTTTAAAATAGAGTTCATAATTGTGAGAGAAAAGGTCAAGCCAATTTTAGGGCTGTCCTCATTAATTCAATTAAATTTATTAAAGAACTCTAATATTAATACTATTAAAACTGATAATGTAAATGCTAATAGTAAAGAAACAACAAAGAATGTTTTGATAAGTAATAATACTAATACTAAAGATATATTAATTACTAATTCATCCTTATTGGACAGTAAAGACTGTTTAATTAATAAAAACAATGAACTGTTTCAGGGTGTAGGCGAGTTTAAAACTCCGCTGAAGCTGCGCATTCGACCAGGAGTGGAGCCTGTGGTTAGACCACCGAGGCGGGTGCCGAACGCGCTCAAGACGCGCCTGGCGGACAAGCTGGCGGCTCTGGTGCGACATAAAGTCATTGCTAAGGTAGAGCACCCTGATAGTTTTGTCAGTAATCTTGTAATAATTGAAAAGAAAGACGGTTCCTTAAGAATCTGTCTGGACCCAAAGGATCTCAATCAGGTATTAATTAGAGAACATCATCTAATCCCAACTTTAGATGAGATTTTGCCTAGAATAAGTAACCGAAAGTATTTTTCTGTATTGGATTTGTCAGATGGATTTTATAATATTAAGCTTGATGAAAAATCTAGTAATTTGTGCACATTTAATAGCCCGTTTGGCTGCCATAAATTTTTAAGGCTCCCATTTGGGATCTCAGTGGCACCGGAAATCTTTCAGAAATACAGTGAGAGGGCTTTCGGGGACATTCCCGGTGTCATTGTCTACTGTGACGATTTATTAATATGTGGAGAAACTGAACAGGACCATGATGCAATATTAGAAAAAGTATTTAATAGAGCTAAAGAGCATAATGTTCGCTTCAACAAAAATAAATTCCAATATAAATTAAAACAAGTAAAGTATTTTGGTCATATTTTCTCAGAAAACGGTATGCAAATAGATCCAGACAGAGTTAGTGCTATTATTAATATGAAAAGTCCTAATAATAAGAAAGAACTTCAAATTTTTCTAGGTATGGTCAATTATTTAAGGAAATTTATACCACATTTAGCTAATATTGCATCACCCCTACAATTGTTACTAAAGAAAAATGTAGATTGGATCTGGACGGAAGTTCATGAAAAGGTGTATACTAATATTAAAATTAAAATAAGTCAAGCTCCCATATTACAAAATTTTGATGAAAAACTGCCCATAACCATCCAGTGTGATGCTTCTAAAGACGGGCTGGGCTGTTGTCTTCTTCAGAATGGGAAGCCGGTCTGTTTTGCATCTCGTAGTTTAACATCAGCGGAGCGTAATTTTTCACAAATTGAAAAAGAATTATTAAGTGTCATTTGGTCAACACGTAAATTCCACTATTATATATATGGTCGTAAAGTAACAGTATTAAATGATCACAAACCGTTGGAAAGTCTCTTAAAAAAGCACCTTCATGAAGTTCCATCACCCAGGTTACAAAGATTAAAACTTAAATTGTTAAGGTATGATATTGAATTTAAATACTTGCAAGGAAAATTCATGTATATTGCAGACCTTCTGTCACGCTCTTACCAAGACTGCCAGGATACTGATGAGTCCTACATGTACGAGGTCATACATTGTATAGGTATTTCTAAACATTTTGAATGCACGGAAGAACAGAAAATAAAATTAACAGATGAAAGTTCCAATGATCAGGAATTAGAAATATTAAGAAATTTCATTAAAGATGGTTGGCCTAATAATAATAAAAATATTCCTGATGGGTTACACAGTTATCACAAATTAAGAAATGAATTGACTGTTGATGAAAAATTGGTGTTTTTTAATAATAGATTAATTGTTCCTAAAAAGTTGAGACAATCATTTATTAAGACTTTGCATGAAGGTCACATTGGCATGGCAAAAATGAAACAGTTGGCAAGAAATTTATATTATTGGCCGCATATAGACTCACATATAGAAGAATATGTTAAGCGATGTTATCCATGTCAAACACATCATAATAATAATAATAAAGAGCCATTAATGCCCCACAACATACCTCGCTTACCCTTTTGTAAATTAGCTATTGACATTATGGATTTTAAAGCAAAGAATTACCTGGTAGTGTATGATTATTATTCTAAATGGCTAGATATTAAACTGATAACTAGTAATAGCTCTAAATCCATAATTGATGTGTTAATTAGTATTTTTTCATACTTTGGCATACCAGCAGAAATAGTGTCTGATCATGTTCCTTTTGATTCAAAAGAATGTAAAGATTTTGCTTATGATTGGGGATTTAAATTCACATACACAAGCCCTAGGTATCCACAATCCAATGGTATGGCTGAAAGAGGTGTTCAGATTGCAAAACGAATGCTTTATAAATGCTCTGAAGATAAAACTGACTATAGATTAGCTTTGTTAAATTATAGGGCAGCACCCATAGCTGGTACTAATTTAACGCCTAGTGAACTGTTGATGAATAGAAATTTGAAGACTAAATTGTTAGTTCCTTCACAATATTTACAACCAAAACTTAATGTTCATGTGGAACAACAACTAAATAAAATTAGAGATAGTAATATAAAAAATTATAATAAGACAACTAGAAGTAAGAAACACTTTGTAGTCAGTCAACCCATCTGGTTCAAAAAAGATGTAAATAAGAATGTATGGTTACAAGGCAAAATTATAAGTGATAATGGAATGAGATCTTATAATTTAGTTGATAAGAACAATGTTAGATATACAAGAACATCATATCACATAAGATCAGCATGACTTGGTGTTCACCGGGCCAGCCAGCAGCTCCTTGACTGGTTGAATGTACAGCTTCTAATTGATTTGTTTGTTATATTGATTGCTAGTGTTAACTTAATTAAGTAGGTATAGCTATTGTGAGTTATTTTTTTTTCCCTGTTGGAAGGGGAAGGAAAAGCGATTAAAAGCATTGCATTTTAATTCAAGATCATTTAATGTAATTATAAAAACTTAGTAAGTTAATTAAGTATCCTAATTTGTTTATATAAACATAGCTTTCTAATTCTTTGTTTAAAAGGGGAAGATGTAGCATAATGTGTAATGGAACGCAGCTGTCAACGAGCAACCCGTTGACAGCTGACGTTGAAGGGCCTCCTTCTCTTGTGATCACTGGCCAGGGACAGAGCACACCGTTGCTCCGTTAATTTATAATATTAATTATGTACTGTGAGAAAACATCACAAATAAAACCTAAGTAAATATCAACAAGTGTTTCAATACAAAACATTACAATTGTAACCACATGATGCAACAAATAAATAAATGAATGAATAAGTAAAAAAAAGTTTATACAAAAATATTTGTACAATTTGATTATCCAGTAACTACCTTATCTCAAATGATAGCTCATGTTTTTAAATCTTAATCTTAATAATGCTAATCAATTCATTAACAATAATTCTAAATTTAAAAGAGCATCGAACATCGTTGGCATTCCTACTCGACCGCCATTTTGAAAAAAATGAGATTCGGCGTGACGTGACAATAAAACATGACACAGACAGACACGTGAAACTTATAACACCCCTCTTTTTTTGGTCGGGGGTTAAAATACATCAACACTTAGTTCATAGTCGTAATCTACCTAGATTAAAATATAAAAAAAAGTTTATTAGATTAGTAGTACCACAGATTATCTGTGGTAGTACCTAAATACTTTTCAAACCGAAAAACTAACATAAAAGCTGTAAAATGTCCTAAAACTTCCGTAGTTTGTCAGTTTACTGGCACGTGACGTCACACGCGCGCCATTTTGGAGGCAACCGTTATTCGCGTACTTTTGTAAATTTATAATGCATTATTAAATTTTAATATAACGCATAAATTTAACGAAATATTAATTATGGTACCTTTATAATGTATTAAGGAATAATTTTAAATAGTTTTCCAAAATAAGTCAAAATTTATCTAATTATTATCGTAGGGTTCTCCATAATTTAGCAGAATAAACACTATGTCTGTGGATTTATCGTTTGATAATCAGTTGGCAGGCCAGAAAATAAAATGCCTGGAGACCGTGGATCGTGGACGTGAAGTAAACAGATTAGTCGGTAAAAGCCGCGGTTATAAAGAAACAATAAATAAATAAATATATCCAGACATTTCACACAACATCTAGCCCCGTGGTAAGCTCTATCCTTGTGTTACGGGTACTAGATATCTGATATACTTAATATAATAGTCATACATATATAGAAAGAAAGAAAGACATTTATTGATTCACACACATTATACAGCAGGTAATCACAAAATAACTTGGTACATTGCGTGTGTGGACCAAAAGGTTTTGCTGCTTGCTTTATGTTGCTGCGATGCGCGATGCGTAGCAACGCTGGTTTTCAGACAAACCCTTGGGTGAGTGTAGGCACGGAATTACACAAACTAAAACTAAAGCTATACTAATACACATTAACAACAAAAGGTAATAAAAGGTAGAATAATTAAAAAAAAAAGATTTTCGTTTGTTCACTCAATCCTGATCAAAACCTGACCTGGGCAAGACGGATAAAAAAAAAATATAGATATTTTTTATTATTATGTACAAACAATGAAGACAATGACTGACCGTATTCATGTTCTCGATCCACACCGCGTCCACGGGCCCGTCGAAGACGTACCACCGCCGGTCCATGTCCTCGGCCGCGATCCCCCCGCGGACCAGGCTTGAGAGGATCCCATCAGTCCTGTAACAAGCTGATTTATAACAAAATATTATTTTTTTACTGAGTGGCATCGGCATAAGAATGTTGCTCCCATCTACTTAAGAAATGGCTTATTGACAAATCGTATTAAAATTCAAATTCCTTTATTTGCACGAACATAAGTAAAAAAAGTAAGGTCTTAAAATAGTTATAGATGCATTATGTTCTACCACATTCATTTGGCATGCAAAATGCGTATTACAATGTAAACGATCATTTAAATACTAGACATTAGACATCATATTAAATTGTAATTTAAATTAACTTCCTAAATATTTAACATTGTATTATTTATATATATATTTTTTCCTTTAATCATAATTGACATTGCATGTCAAATCTGAATTGACGAAATTATGTAGAACTGTATAAATAACCTGACACCTATGTAAACCATATTTCAAGCAATAAACAAATTTCAGTTCATTTCATTTCATTAACTCCCGAGGACGCCTGCATTTGAAATATTTATGATATTAATTAAAATATACAATACCTCAAATGGGCGCAACTAGCACGGTCATTAATGAATGACACTGTTTCAGCACTATTGCGGCTTGTTAGCAAAAGTCTAGATTTACTTTCTAGTAATAAGCATTTTTTTTGCTTGATTATAACTGTCCGGGTTATTCATTTACAGCGGTAGATACTATATAGCTAAATCAGGAACCGATTAATCTATTATGTCCTAACGCTACTAAAGTACAGTAAGGGATTACCAGTTAGCGACGCATACTGAACATATTTAAATGTATAACTTTTTAAATTATCATGGTTTTTAACAATACTATGATTTAAAACGGGTAACATACCATGATTTGACGGTTTTTGAGTTTTCCGATATTTCGGGCGCTTGCAACAGCGTCGAAATATCGGAAAACTCAAAAACCGTCAAATCATGGTATGTTACCCGTTTTAAATCATAGTATATTAAAATGTGTAGTAGGAGTAGTATAGCCGTACCACTCATGCGTCTGCAGGTCGAACTCGCCGTAGAGCTGGCCCATGGTGACGGCCTTGGGGTTCACGACGAAGGTGAGCACCGCCGCGAACGGGCGCCCGTCGGGGGCCGGCCTGCCGCGGAGCACCGACACTGCGTCGCGGAGGATTTAGTAGGAGTATAGCCGTACCACTCGTGCGTCTGCAGGTCGAACTCGCCGTAGAGCTGGCCCATGGTGACGGCCTTGGGGTTCACGACGAAGGTGAGCACCGCCGCGAACGGGCGCCCGTCGGGGGCCGGCCTGCCGCGGAGCACCGACACTGCGTCGCGGAGGATTTAGTAGGAGTATAGCCGTACCACTCGTGCGTCTGCAGGTCGAACTCGCCGTAGAGCTGGCCCATGGTGACGGCCTTGGGGTTCACGACGAAGGTGAGCACCGCCGCGAACGGGCGCCCGTCGGGGGCCGGCCTGCCGCGGAGCACCGACACTGCGTCGCGGAGGATTTAGTAGGAGTATAGCCGTACCACTCGTGCGTCTGCAGGTCGAACTCGCCGTAGAGCTGGCCCATGGTGACGGCCTTGGGGTTCACAACGAAGGTGAGCACCGCCGCGAACGGGCGCCCGTCGGGGGCCGGCCTGCCGCGGAGCACCGACACTGCGTCGCGGAGGATTTAGTAGGAGTATAGCCGTACCACTCGTGCGTCTGCAGGTCGAACTCGCCGTAGAGCTGGCCCATGGTGACGGCCTTGGGGTTCACGACGAAGGTGAGCACCGCCGCGAACGGGCGCCCGTCGGGGGCCGGCCTGCCGCGGAGCACCGACACTGCGTCGCGGAGGATTTAGTAGGAGTATAGCCGTACCACTCGTGCGTCTGCAGGTCGAACTCGCCGTAGAGCTGGCCCATGGTGACGGCCTTGGGGTTCACGACGAAGGTGAGCACCGCCGCGAACGGGCGCCCGTCGGGGGCCGGCCTGCCGCGGAGCACCGACACTGCGTCGCGGAGGATTTAGTAGGAGTATAGCCGTACCACTCGTGCGTCTGCAGGTCGAACTCGCCGTAGAGCTGGCCCATGGTGACGGCCTTGGGGTTCACGACGAAGGTGAGCACCGCCGCGAACGGGCGCCCGTCGGGGGCCGGCCTGCCGCGGAGCACCGACACTGCGTCGCGGAGGATTTAGTAGGAGTATAGCCGTACCACTCGTGCGTCTGCAGGTCGAACTCGCCGTAGAGCTGGCCCATGGTGACGGCCTTGGGGTTCACGACGAAGGTGAGCACCGCCGCGAACGGGCGCCCGTCGGGGGCCGGCCTGCCGCGGAGCACCGACAGCGCGTCGCGGAGGATTTCGTAGCACTACACATTCAAATATATATTAACTTGGACTTGGTAAAAGCTGTGTGCGGTGGAAATAGCTGGAAATCTTTGAGGAAAGCCTATGTCGGTTGAATTTTCTTTTCTCTCGGTGTGTGCCGATTATGATAAATCTTTATATATATAATTCTTCTGTGAGTGTGTATGTCACTGAACTTCTCTCAAACGACTGGACCGATTTTGATGAATTTTTTTGTGTGTGTTCAAGGGGATCTGGGAATGGTTTAGATTCACAATACGGTCAACTGGATATTGTTTTTTGAGACGTGGGACAGGACAACGTCTGTCGGGTCGACTAGTATCTAATAATTTCGCATTCCCTCTTGTCAAAGTCAGTGACGCCAAAATATTTCGTCCCAATACAGTGTCAGATTTGTGGCTTCACTTATATACGTGAATTGAGCATTGTATATTATTTTTTTTTATAAATCACCCCCACAAGGAACAAAACCGTACCATAAAATAGCGTTAGTCAAATAGACTTGCTAAAGAATAAGATTATAGATAAAACAATAATACCTTCGTCTTGCCTGATCCCGCAGGTCCCACCAACATGAGACCATGTCGCACAACCGTCGTTTCATATAACTGAATCATCTTGAATACGAACGCTGAAATATAACATACCTTATTATTGTACACGTTAAATTAATCACAGTAGAGTAATCGGATTAAAGTTTGATATGCACGGTCCTAATAGTTGCCTAAAGACTATTTTTGAGAAAACGCGAGTTTCGCTATTGAAAACAAATTCATTTCTTTATCAGGGTAGATAAATATTTCACAATCATAATTCAGACGCAATTCGATAATCATATATGTATGCCGCAAGTCGTTGTTGGAATAACATCCCCTACTGGTACCTGGTAGGGCACCCCCTACTTTGGTAGGGGGTGCCCTACCAAAGGGTAATTTGAGTTCATATTTAACGCTATTCAAATCTGGTATATTTCCCTTTTTACTTCCACCTAATAATTTACCGCTCTGAAAACGAGAGAATGACATCAATTCGGATTCGATTATTGCGATTCATTAAATTACATGTTCAAAGAACAGAACAATGCATGGTACTTTCAATATCTGTGTGTGTGTTTAACAAATCAAAACGTAATAATGAGAGGCATTTATCTCAAACCTCCTATAGTCCGAAATATTAAAACACTCACAGTATAGGTCATCGTATCCTCGTTTGATGAGCATATTCCTGATAGACTGCTCCATGATGCCGTAGTCCACCACTGGGATCTCCACGCGGGGAAACAGATCTGATATTATTCCTGTGATATCACCAAATAAAATTAAAAACATTGTTTTAAGATCCTAAAATATTCGTAAATTTTTATTCACCGGTTCTTCATAGCCGTACATAGGCTACTAGGTCCCTTGTTTATTCTAAGTCAAAGTCAAAAAGTTTATAATTAATAAAACCATTTTTCTAACCTCAATGAAATAAAATTGACTTGACAGTTCGCTTGAATTTTGTATACTGAGTTGAGAAACGAATAGAACAACACAGTTTTATCAGTTTTACAAAATTTGTAGTTATTAACAATCAACAGCAAAAGTAGGTGATCAAAATCAACGTTTCAAAACATCTTCTAGCGTGACGTGCCAGATGTAACAAGTCGTACCAACGTGTCAATTGCAAATTAATTCTTAATCGGTCAAAAGAGAATGATCATAACTAAATGTGATCACTTAATAAATAAACTACAATAGTCCGCCACTTTGACTTAATTTACTGTTTACATATTTTGGGACCCTATTTTATCAGATTATTAAGATTTTGACCTATTATAAAACGTAGCTAAGCTTATTAAACGTGTATAAATCTAAATTTAAAATTTAAGAAAAACCCCCGATTTTAATGCTTTCATTTCCTTTAATGTAAAACAATTATTATGTAATGTGGACGCGATGCGCTTTCATTTGATACCCCACACTAGTATATTTGCAGATTTTCTGTTTTCCTTCCCCACTCTCACCCCCATAACTTAAACGGCTCAACCAATTTTCATGAAACATGTCTAAGAACACCCGGGCCAATCTCACCTTTCATACAAAAAAAACTTAATTGAAATCGCTCCATCCGTTCGGGAGCTATGATGGAACAGACAGAGAGACAGACAGACACGTCAAACTTATAACACCCCTCTTTTTTGGTCGGGGGTTAAAAAGTACAACTCACCGTTGAAGAGCAGCAGGTCATCGACCAAGAACTTGGGCACGTTGACGTCCCGGAGCGCGCGCAGCACGATCTGGCGCTCGTCGCCGGCGGGCGTCTGCCGGATCAGGTTGCCGGCCACCGTGATCACGGTCTTCACGGCTCGCATGCCGAAGTCGTAGTGGTCCTGGAAATGTACTATTATATTAATAACTAGCGGCCCGCCCCGGCGTCGCACGGGTAAAAAAGTTCCCGGCAATTTTTCCTTATTTGCTCACCGTTTACACCTACCCTGGACTACGACAAACATTTTGAAACCAAAATCAGCTCAATCGGCCCATCCGTTCTCGAGTTTTAATCAGACTAACGAACAACAATTCATTTTTATTTATATAGATATTTTGATTTAAAACTGGTAACATACCATGATTTGACGGTTTTTGAGTTTTCCTTATTTTGTTTTTTTTTCGAGTTGCGTTCGAGAATGATACAAGTGGTAGCAGCACCAGTGAGTGTCAACCTCGCAATAAAAGACTCAGAAAGAGGGTAGACCGGTTCGTTTGTGAATAACCGTCTGCCCAAATCGCAAAGACAATGACAATTCAATTGTTTCCGTGATCGTGGCGCTTGCAACAGTGTCGAAATATCGGAAAACTCAAAAACCGTCAAACCGTGATCATTTAAAAAGTTATAATATTAATAATAAATCGTTTAAACATTAAGAACGTAAAGAGACCTACTGTGATTTTATGTAACACCAAAGTCAAAGTCAAAACGTTTATTTCCATAGAAGCACCAAATTTAACCTACATTAATACAATAAATAAATAAAATAATAACATAAATGTACTAGAACATTTATGTTTCTTAAATGTTGGTTAAATTTGGTGTTACATAATATCACAGTAGGTCTCTTTAAAATCTGCCTCTTAATAAATAAATAAATAATAATAATGAAAGCGTGCAAATAGTTATTAAATTAATTTAATAAATGACATGGATTTAGAATTAATAAATGTTTAAAAAAATTATGCAATGTTCATAATTTCTTATATTTAATTCTGTCAAAATGTAATAAATGTCAGCAAAATGTAATTTTTTTACCAGACTGCGCAAAATTAGGAGTGGTAATATGTTTAACAGGGTATGTATGTATGTTCCTTTGTCCCACTATACAGACCAAACGCCGGGGCCGATTTCTTTGACTCACACGTCAATCGATCCTTAGTACGGCGAGTGTCATTAAAGACATGACGTTAGAGAAAATTCAACATGGCGGCTACTAAGCGCCATTGAACGCATTGTATGTTTTTTGGTTATAATGTATAGATCGCCACGTCTATACGTACTCCAATGTTTACATTTTACCTTGTTTTTATGTATTCTCTTTATTTCCAATTGTATTCTAGGTCAAACCAAACCTGCGTGGACAGCTGCTCAGAGCTGAGCCTGAAGGTGGTGGTGATCTTGCCGGCCAGCAGCTTGGCCTCCAGGAAGCCGAAGGAGAACAGGGAGATCTCCGCGATCAGCGTGTAGTCCGGCACCATCATGGATATGGGGCGGAAGAGCGCCTTCAGGTTGTCGGGGAGCTCCGTGCGACCTGGACACAAGGACAAACATTAATTGGACCAAATTTGGCAAGAGTATTGCCAGTTTACGTCAAAGACATATCAGTCGATAGAAACCCCAAGTGTAGATCCCACCTTCATAATTACATCAGTAGGTCATTTTATAATATTAACCAACATATTTTATGACGGTCAATGTTTAGCGCGGTAAAAAAGGCTATACATTGAATCCCTTTTAAAATTAGTATACTAGTTTCTGTTATTGGCGATTTCAGCTAACCGATAACTCTTTTTCTTTTATGACAAACCAAATATAATAACGTACATATATAAATGTATTCGTTTAAATCTGTTGAAACAAATTTCTTAGTCTATTCAGACTTGTTTTGCTGAAAATTTGGAGCATAATTTATAGTTCTGATCACAACGAAAAAAAAGGTGCATAGTTTCGGCGAAACTGATTTTCAACCTTATTAAATAGATGTAACGAATCGTAGCATAAACAGCAACACACCTGCATACCCAGGGTTCATAGTGATGAAGACGGAGCAGGAGGGTTTGATGGGCAGCTCCGTGCCTTCGAACCAAAACTTCTCCAGTCTCATGATCTGTGCTTTCTGGATGGTCACCACCTGTTCCACAAAGAGGTTGTCGATGCCATTACATAAAAATACCCTATTTTTGAGACAAGAAAACAATATAAAGAGCTTTAAAAACAAACTAAACGCAATCGGACACTGCTAACATTTTCATTTCTTCGTTCGTAACAATTAGACAATTTTAAGTAATGCTAACCAATATAACAGAAAAAAGATCCTAACAATCTGAAAATGACTAGTTTTTTTAAATAACACTTACTTGTTGGGCGACAACAGACAAAACCTCAATGTCTATTCGGTTGAACTCGTCAAAACACGCCCAAGCCCCTGAACTGAAATTCAGAGATTCATATTTCAATTTATTTTTTTGTATGAAAGGTGAGTTTGGTGCGGGTGTTCTTAGACATGTTTCATGAAAATCGGTTGAGCCGTTTAAAAGTTATGGGGGTGAGAGTGGGGAAGGAAAACCGAAAATCTACAAATATACTCGAGTGGTGTATCAAATGAAAGCGCATCGCGTGCACATTACTAAATATTATGGTGTTTTAATGTATAGAAATTAAGGTATAGGAATCGGGGTTTTTTCTTAAATTTTAAATTTAGATTTATGTTATGTTATGTATAAGCCGTGTTGGCTAAGTAGGAGGACACTCGACTTTCATTCCGAAGGTCGTGGGTTCAAACCCCACCCCTGGATTTTTTGGGACACAGGGTTCCAGCAGTGGCAAGGTTAAGAGGGTGATGATGATGTATATAGACAACTCAGCCATAGAAAAATAAAGTACTACTCGTCTAAGCTAAAATACTTTGCTAAGTTGCATTATAAGTCAAATTTTAAGTATGATTTTATGATTTAAAACGGGTAACATACCATGATTTGACGGTTTTTGATCATAATATTGTTAAAAACCATGATAATTTAAAAAGTTTTAAGTATTATTGTAGCTTGGGGTTATGAATAAATTTATATGTATAACAACTCACGCGGCCAGACCCTTGAAGAATTTCCCCATAGCCCTGTAGTCCAGCTGATCGGAGCAGTTGAACACGACGCATTGGACGGCCAGAGCTTTTGCTAAGTCCTAGAAATGTATTGCGATAAAAGATGAAACTATTTCATTTTGAGGGTTTCGATGATGAGGGCTCCATTTCTGCTTACTTTAATTAGAATGACCCAAAAATACCATAATCTTAATGTATGTACGAATAAAGAATTAAATATATTTACTATTATATTAAAGCTCAAGTTCTTTGTTTGATCGTTTATTTGAGCGTGCTAATCTTAAAAAAGTACTGGTCCAATTTGAAATATTATTCCAGTGTTAGGTAGCCGGTAAAATATGATGTTCCCGCAGGAAAGTCTATAAACACGGTCCACGCCCCCGGCGTAAAGCTAGTTTTCAAGTAAATCTGCTTCGGGATACGGGGTTTTTCCATCTGAAAGTCAAGCCAACCCACACTCACTCACCCAAATCACTGGCCGGCCCGTGTTAGCTCCTGCCAAACAACGGACGAGTCTCTGGCACACCCACCAGCCTCAATTAGACCACTGAGGTCTAACCCCTTTATATTTTTAGGAATATCTAGTCCAGCAATGGATATCACATGGTTGAAATAATGGCCCTGCTTGCACATTTGTTGAAGTTACTTGTCCATTATGCATCATCATTTCAGGAAGTCCTCGTAGTATTTTGATTTAAGATACAGATAGTTATATTAGGTCCTTACATATGAAATTGGCGTTTTTCGTACTGGCCACTTTAATCACAAATTTCTCCTCTTTGGTAAGGAATTCCAAATTCAAATTTGTACAGCTATAGACTCATGTATTTGTGCTTCGATGATCGTCATTCATTTGTTTTTTTTCTTCTGTTTTTTTCTGTTTGCGTCACTCATTTTACAAAATGGAAAACTTAAAATATCGCATTATTTACGAGTACGAGTTCCGCCGTTGCACTAGTGCTGCGGAAACAACTCGAAGGGTGAATGATGTGTATGGCGGTCGTGTTGCAAAAGAAAACACAGTTCGTTTTTGGTTCCAACGTTTTCGTTCTGGAAATTTCGACTTGCAGAACAAGCCCCGTGGACGGCCTGAGACTCAAGTTGATAATGAAGAGTTGAAGGCTATTGTGGAAGCGGATCCATCGCAAACCACGTCCGAGTTAGCTGCAGGCTGCGGTGTTAGTGATAAAACTGTTTGAATTCACTTGAAGCAAATTGGGAAGATTAAAAAGCTTGAAAGGTGGGTACCTCACGAATTGACTGAAGCAAACCGGCAAACGCGCGTCGACTGCTGCGTTACATTACTAAACCGGCACAATAATGAAGGTATTTTAAACCGAATCATTACCTGTGATGAAAAATGGGTTCTTTACGATAATCGGAAGCGCTCAGCGCAATGGTTGGATCCTGGCCAGCCAGCCAAATCCTGCCCCAAGCGAAAATTAACCCCAAAAAAGTTACTTGTAAGCGTTTGGTGGACTAGTGCCGGTATTGTTCATTACAGTTTTCTCAAATCTGGCCAGACTATTACGGCTGATGTCTATTGTCAGCAATTGCAAACCATGATGGAAAAGCTAGCGGCTAAACAACCTAGGCTGGTCAATCGCTCCACGCCACTGCTGCTTCACGACAACGCTAGACCACACACTGCGCAACAGACGGCTACTAAATTAGAAGAGCTTCAATTGGAAAGTCTAAGACATCCTCCGTACTCCCCGGACCTTGCTCCAACAGATTACCATTTTTTTCGAAATTTGGATAACTTCTTGCAAGGGAAAAAATTCAACTCCGATGGGGCAGTCCAAATCGCCTTCAAAGATTTTATTGATTCCCGTCCGACTGGTTTTTTTAGTAAAGGGATCAATGAACTACCTATAAGATGGCAAAAGTGCATAGAAAATAATGGTTCATACTTTGATTAATTAAATATATTATATTAAAAAATATTCGACTTTTTGTTCCTCCCATACAAAACGCCAATTTCATATGTAAGGACCTAATAATATACCTTGGTGGTCTCCGTCTTGCCGGTGCCGGCGGGCCCGGCGGGCGCGCCGCCGAACTTGAGATGCATGGCGCACATGAGCGTCAGGTAGCAGCGATCCGTCAGAGGAGTTATCACGAGGCGACCGCTGGCAAATAAACCGGTAGTTGTGACGATAAACTCTAATTTATTCACTACTAGTAGTGCCCCAGGGTGTTACCCGCGTTATAATGGATTTATATTTTCCCGTGGAATGACATTTTCTCGCGGTAAAAAGGAGCCTGTCTCTTTTCTCAGACTCTAGAGAATCTGGAGCCAAGTTTCATTCCAAACGGTTTTGTAAAAGCGGAACAGACAGTTACAGTTACTTTCGCATTTATCTTAATCTATACTAATATTATAAATCTGAAGAGATTGTTTGTTTGAACGCGCTTATCTCCGAAACTACAGGTTCGAATTGAATAATTCTTTTTGTGTTGGATAGTCCAGTTATCGAGGAAGGCTATAGGCTATATAACATCACGCTACGACCAATAGGAGCAAAGATATAGTGGTAAATGTGTAAAAAACGGGAGAAATTATTTCATCTTTGAAGCCTTCCGTTGCGTGCGCCGTGAAAACGGTTCAAGATACACAAAAAAATATGTATTAAAGAATAATAGCTCTTTTAATGATCTAAAAAACAGTCCGCGATAGTATATGTCTATCTTTTTAGATTAACTCACAAAAACCGTTTTTATGGTACATAGTTTGGTCGAAATAATTTGTTTAAGTTGTATCAACATAATAATATAGATCTTTATTCAAATAAATATGTTGTTGGTTAAGAGTACTTCATCCATTATAACGCGGGTAGGACCGCAGGGCACAGCTAGTATATTATATAAATCTCGTGTTACAATGTTTGTCCTCAATGGACTCCTAAACCACTTAACCGATTATAATAAAATTCGCACACCATGTGCAGTTCGATCCAACTTGAGAGATAGGATGGTTTTTACGGCGGGAAAATTCGAATAATTGACCGATTCTCATGAAATTTTGTGAGCATATTGAGTAGGTCTGAGAATCCGCCAACATCTATTATTCATTTTGCAAAAAAAAAGATTTGCCCGGGTCAGCTAGTATGAATATAATGTATGTCTCTCTGTTCCTCTTTCAAGCTATGTCGTCCACTGCCGTATTACCCTTTCACACAATACTGCAAACACTAAATCTATCTTGAATTATCTCTCCATACCCTTTTTTTAGTGGGGAAATCCTACTGGATTTTGCTCGCATAAAGATATCGCATCTATTTTTTTATATCTCACACGTTTATCTGCATTTCACTTGTTTCTTAAATCGCGCCGGTGTCATTGAACAGACGATAAGCTGTACTTATCAAATCATTTTCTACCAATACTCGCAACGCTTGGTAGATGGTTTGGCGAGCACCAAGATATCCTAAGCTAGTGTCAGTAGGGTGCTGACACTAGCTTAGGATATCTTATAGCTAACCTGTTGCTATATTTCACTTGTTTTTTAAATCTACTTATATAAATAAAAATGAATTGTTGTTCGTTAGTCTGATTAAAACTCGAGAACGGCTGGGCCGATTGAGCTGATTTTGGTTTTAAAATGTTTGTCGTAGTCCAGGGTAGGTCTAAACGGTGAGCAAATAAGGAAAAATTGCCGGGAACTTTTTTTACCCGTGCGACGCCGGGACGGGCCGCTAGTAATAAATAAAATTGTCTTATTTGTAAAAAAAAATACAAAAGGTAAATCATATCGTAATTTAGGATGTCCCACAGTTTGTATATGTCACCTGTTGCCGAGGTACTCGTTGGAGTACGTGAACACCGCGTTGAGAGCCTTCACCTCGCAGGTGTTGAGGCTGAACTGGCGGTAGTAGTTGTATATGTCACCTGTTGCCGAGGTACTCGTTGGAGTACGTGAACACCGCGTTGAGAGCCTTCACCTCGCAGGTGTTGAGGCTGAACTGGCGGTAGTAGTTGTATATGTCACCTGTTGCCGAGGTACTCGTTGGAGTACGTGAACACCGCGTTGAGAGCCTTCACCTCGCAGGTGTTGAGGCTGAACTGGCGGTAGTAGTTGTATATGTCACCTGTTGCCGAGGTACTCGTTGGAGTACGTGAACACCGCGTTGAGAGCCTTCACCTCGCAGGTGTTGAGGCTGAACTGGCGGTAGTAGTTGTATATGTCACCTGTTGCCGAGGTACTCGTTGGAGTACGTGAACACCGCGTTGAGAGCCTTCACCTCGCAGGTGTTGAGGCTGAACTGGCGGTAGTAGTTGTATATGTCACCTGTTGCCGAGGTACTCGTTGGAGTACGTGAACACCGCGTTGAGAGCCTTCACCTCGCAGGTGTTGAGGCTGAACTGGCGGTAGTAGTTGTATATGTCACCTGTTGCCGAGGTACTCGTTGGAGTACGTGAACACCGCGTTGAGAGCCTTCACCTCGCAGGTGTTGAGGCTGAACTGGCGGTAGTAGTTGTGCGTGTCGAGGCGCTCCTCGTCCTGGAATATATCAGGCGTCTCCGCCTCGCCTAGCGGATCCATGTCTTTCGCCACTTCGTAGTATCTGTATATAAAAGAGTTTTGAGACTTAAAGCTGGTTATAAGAATAAGAATAATGTTTATTTGCAAACATGGGTTACAATTTAATTACAAAAAGATGTTCAGTTGTTACAGTTCCATACATGTTTTGCTTATTTAGAGCATGCAAATATTTTATGTAAATAATTCAAGGAAAATATTTAGAAAAACAGAACAAATTATGGAAAATTAAATAGGTTACATTTTCATGTTTTTGGCAAGTGTAATGTTCACAATATCACATCAATTATTCTCAAAATATTATAAGGTCTACATTGTTATAGCTGAAATTTCTTAAACTTTCATACAGATATATAGAGGGCTAAGCTCGGGGTTTCTTAGTGACTCTGGATGAGCATATAGCCACTTTATTTTGTAAATTAAAAAAACATAACTTAATTAATACTTTTATTTGTAGCAATTGGAATATTTTAGAGACTAGGAATATGGACGACTGACGCCGTTTCTTGTGTTGTAAAAAACTGTCTCCCGAAGAATGAGAGCCATCGGCACATGAAGTTAGTTTAGGCTAGTTAAGGATGTTATTAGAGCAGATTATTTAAGTGGAACAAAAAAGCCGTGTTGGCTAAAGTGGGAGGACACTCGACTTTCATTTCGAAGGTCGTGGGTTCAAACCCCGCCACGCACCTCTGGATTTTTCTTCTTGAGAAATGTATGTGCGCCTTAAACACGTGCTTTAACGGTGAAGGCAAACATCGTGAGGAAACCGGCATGTTCTGAGAACTTTAAAAAAGAGTTTGAAGGACATGTGACATTCACCAACCCGCACTTGGCCAGCGTGGTGAATTAAGGCCTAATCTCTCTCGTCAAGAGAGAAGTCCCTGTGTCCCAGCAGTGGGAGCGTTAATAGGGTGATGATGATGATTTAAGTGGAGTGAGTGACTTTTGTGAGAGGAGCCCCTAGTGTAGCCACCTCACCTGAGCTGGCAGGTCCACTGGAAGTCGTGAATGCTCTTCACGCCCTCGTCGAGGAGGGACCTGGTGACGTCGCGCGCGTGCACCTCGATCACAATGAGCGCGCACAGCACCTCGCGCTGGAAGAACGTCAGGTCGCCCTTCACCAGGGCGCGCAGGCTGTCCAGCTGTTACGATACAACATACAAAATTATTTATTTCCATTGTTCCACGTCAAAATAAAATACAAAATAACAAAAAAATAATCATAGGTGCTTAAAGATAAATAGGAAATATATTTATGGTATCTGGTCACTTCGCTTTTTTTACACTGGAGGAAAGAAGCGATTAGAAACTCTAGCTCATTTTTGTATTGAAACTTTACAATCATTATTTTTGTTAGTCTTGTTTTTGATTTTGTGTTGGAGCAGATTCCGTCCCAAGCAGTTTTGTCCTCAAGGTAATCCGATTTTTTACAAAGATTGTTTTTTACAATATTCTTAAATTTAGTAATTGACAACTGTTGCAATTCTTTGGGAATCTTGTTGTAGAAGCGTATACATTGCCCTTTGAATGATACATTACCTTATGCAGTCTAGTGGTGTGTACGTTCAAAGGTGTTAATTATGCTTCGGTCAAATCAAATATTAATCTTAATACTGTTTTCTAAAAATATAGTGTTCAACGGAAAGGTTTATGTACAACTCGCTTTTCTTGTCAACAACAAATTTACCCGCATTAAAAGACTATATATAGATAAATGGCCAATGCGACGCTGGAAGAATTCTGTTTATAAATTTTTATTAGACCAGTACTTCAAGAGATAAGTGCGTTAAAGCAAAACAATTAAATAAACAAATAATGTAGCTTTATAATATTAGTATAGGTTATTGTGCTATGCCTAGGTAGGGTATTATCCTACAATGAAGCCCCACATAATACAAAAACACAACGCTACCTTAATAATAGACGCAAACTGCGAACTTTAGATGACAACAACATGCAAAATAATAAAATTAGAATATAACTTTATAAGTATAATAAAATCATGTAATGCGATTCATGATAAATCATATCATTAATCATGATAAATAGAAGAATCTTAAAATCAAATAACATCATAAAAATAATCGTTTTGGGTTATGGTCTTAGCAAGAATACAACTAAAACATTATCATTTATCTAGTAAAATTGCTCTCAGCCTTCTCTGAAACATTGCGGTTGTCAACATAAGTTGTGGTGTTGCCACTCCCACGGGCCCTGGCTGAAAACCAGCGCTCTGTCATAGTGCTCCTACGGGCCCTGTGGCAGATGCATTATGCTGAGCCAGGGACCCTTTATTACACAACATTTCAATAGTTTTAAGGTACCTATATTTAATTTGTTATTAGTTTCATAGTTTCATAGTTCTTTATTCATCATAGGCAACATTGTACACTTGATTTCGTTAAAAAATTCTAATTATTATTATAAACACACACAGAACATACAGCAAAAGAGACAGACAAGACGTTCAATTTCAGATGTAACTTAATAATAGAGCTGCCGAGTAGTGGCATTGTCAACTAAAACAATGTTCTATTAAAATCCAATATAAATCCAATACAAATTCATCATAAAATAATAAGAAACATCATTAATTGTTACTGCTGTATAGTGGCATTGTCAAATTAAAAACTACTAAAATTAGGAATAGGTATTAAATAATTAAATTGAAAGGCATGTCATAATGTACAAAAACAATATTAATAAATAAATTAATGCAGCTGTATAGTGGCATTGTCATTTGTGAAATTAAAAATTAAAAAATAATTATAAAAAATCTAACAGACATGTCACAAGAGATTAAAAATAGATAAATAACTTGTAATATAAAATGTTAAAGCTGCTGTAAAAGGGCATTGTCAGAAGTAACTTATTCTATTAGAATACATTGGCAAAATGTCAATATTAATACTATATTATTAACTGCTGTAAAGGGGCATTGTCAATTTAAATCGACTATTAATAAATATAAAATATTAATTAATGTCAAGAAGAATCTAATGTCAGGTTATTATAGGGTTTTGTTCTGAAGTAGTTCTAAATAAATAAACATACCGGTTACAACAGCTGTTTATCCTCCAAAGCTTCGGTAAACGTATAAAAGCTTTTTTGGATAAGCATGTTTTTAAGTTTACTCTTGTAAATATCTTCATTCTCATCTTTTATTTTATCACTTAATTTGTTAAACATTTTTATGCCTGAACAAATAAAACTCTTTGAAACTTTGGATAATCTACATGATGGGTGCATAATGTTGCCACCGTGTCTTGTGTTATAACTGTGGGTTGCCGACAAGGTTGGAAAACTTTATTAGTTTAAGTTTGTTGTTATTGTTTTTGTAATTGTTTTGTGTAACAATAAATATTTTTCTTTCTTTCTTTCTTTCTTAAAACACTCACCGTCTCCAACATTTCCTCCATAAAGCCGTCGAGCCTGTAATCCTGTATGGCCTCCTCCACCCCCGCGGTCCAGGCCACCTGCGAGCCGGCGACCACGACCTGGCCCGGCCAGCGCAGCACCCAGGCGTCGCGCGCGCTGCGCCGCAGCTCCGCCAGCCCCGCCGTCAGGCTCAGCCGGACTGGAATGTACTACATCGTTAGCGACATCGCAGGACTAACCACGAACAAATTAAAATACGAACGAAATATATTACAAATGACAGTAGCAATGAAATCTTATATATCTTGTATAATACACTGCGACATCTTCGCAGATGAATGGAAGAACATAATGTTGGTATGCCTGAAGTTTTGCGAGAGTGATAATTTCAATTCGAATTAATGTTTGATACATTTGTAGGATAATATCCTTTTAATAATAAAATATAATTTAATATAATATTTAATTTTATTTAATAATTTGTTACTTAGAGATATTCTCAATCAATGTCAATAACGGCAACATTTAAACACCTGAAATATTTACATAATAGGTACATATTTTAAACAATATTAAAGGCATAATCAACGAGTTCTTTTCTCGGTATCCCTATGCCGTGATAATCCGCTCATAAAATAGAGACCGGTGAGGATCGGTAGGCACAAAGCTTTTTGGCAAGCTGTATGGTACTTAATTCCGTCACAGCAAGAGTTTATTTATTATTATTTCTGTACTTTTCTGTATTCCGCGTCACCACATCAATAGGTGTTAGGAGTTAGTCAAGAGGATAATTTCTAATATCACTTTATAGGCGAAATGTCATTCATTGCAAATGGCACTTGTACCAACCCAAAATTAGATTAATGATCGAACAATATTGGTTGTGGCTTTGCAAATATTAATCGTGTGACAACGAAAGCCCGATTTGGTGTTAGTGTATGTTTGTATGTGTGGATGTAATGGGATTGGCATAAAATGGTTTATCGGTCTACTAGTAGGTCAAAATACTTACTGGTATTCCTCATGGTGTCTTCCAGAAGCAGCAGCCACTGCTCCACGTTGGATGACGGGTAGAACTTGTACTTCAGCTCGACCACCTCCCCCTCGCTCGAGTGCATCTCACTTATCTTCAGGTCTGCTTCGAATGTAACCTATGGAAAATGATACCAACTTAATGGTTGGTTAGACAACTGTGTACAGCTATTAAAACGGGTAACAACCATAATTTTACGGGATTTGAGTTTACCGATATTTCGACGCTGTTGCAAGCGTCATGTTCACGGTATAAACAGAAAGTCTTTGCGATTATGCAGACAGTTATTCACAAGCGAACCGGTCTACCCTCTTTCAACAACAGTTGTTTACAGCTAGGTAAAATCGTGGTGGTCGTTTTTGGTTGGTGGAGCACAGAAAAATGAATACTATACAATACTGTTGAAAACACGTAAAAATAAATACCGAAACAATCTACTCTAATATGGAATCAATACACCATGAAATTATTAACAAATCAAAAATAAAAACTGTACCTACAGTGAAAGAAAAATCATCATTTAACTTCCAAATTCCTAGTCCTAGACAAATAAATTAACCTAAACTGCTATAAATGGATTGCAGAGCAGATAGAAAGAAATACTTCTCGTAATTCTATTATAGGCAAGTAAATGACTGCCTCAGTGGCGCGGTGGGCGAGAGTCCGCTTGCGGCGCAAGAGGTAGCGGGTTCGATTCCCGCCGAGGTGTCAAGTGTTTGTATGTTCTGCAAGCACTTTCTCCTTGGTCTGGGTGTTTTATATGTATAATAAAAAATATCTATGTATGTATGTATATTATATTAAATATATCAGATGTCTAGTACCCGTAACACAAGCTAAGAGCTTACCACAGGGCTAGATGTTGTGTTGATTGTCCGGAAATATTTATTTATTTATTTAAATAGCGAAAACCTTAGCAATAGCCTCGAAGCACTTCCTCAAATGCGGCTGCACCGCCCTCGGGTTCCTCGACTGCGAGAGGATCTCCAGGAGCTCGTCGTCCGACAAGAAGAAGAAGCGCGGGAACCTCAGCCGCTTCAGCTCCATGTACTCCGCCAGACCCTTGGCCACGACGTCGAGGAGGTGGCGAGCTTCTACCAGGGAGTCTAGGAGGCGACTGTCCGGGCAGATTATCATGATCTGGAAGCAAGTTGTCCAATAATAGTCATCACCTTCCTCGTTGGAATACTTTTATTTACTGAAACTGTATGCTACATAGCTTTGTGCTAACCATCTGACATTGTTGTATCTTTAATATACGTAGATCTATCGGATCGTTAACTGGTGGATTACCACGTTATAGGGATCATCATCACCCTATTAACGTTCCCACTGCTGGGACATAGGGACTTCTCTCTTGGCGAAAGAGATAAGGCCTTAATTCACCACGCTGGCCAAATGCGGGTTGGTGAATGTCACATGTCCTTCAAACTCTTTAAAGTTCTCAGAACATGCCGTGTTTAAAACGCACATAAATTTTTCAAGAAGAAAAATCTAGTGGTTCGTGGCGGCGTTTGAACCCACGACCTTCGGAATGAAAGTCGAGTGTCCTCCCACTGCTTTTTCATTAAAAAAAAGGTGTGTGTGTGATTCACACACGATCGAAGTGAAACTTCAGTAAATCGACAAAAGAATAAGAATAGAAAACAAAAAAAAATACTATGCAAAAAGATTTTGTTCGGGCGGTCACCCATCCAAGTACTGGCGTCGCGCAAAGTTGCTTAACCTTGTTAGCGTTTAAGATTGGCTAACCCGACATGTAAGCCAATCTTATTTCCACTTCCGTTGCATCCGGTTTTAAATCACAACGATTCGAAAGAAGTTTCACTTCAAATAGCCCGGGCATAAGATGAAAGATGGTTATATTCGTACCTTGGGACAGGCCAGAGCGGTGTTCATCATGCGCCTCCATATCCGCTCCATGGTGCCGTACTTCTTCGTCTCCAGAGGCAGCTGCCGCGCGATGTCCTCCGACGTGAAGATCGGTTCTAGGTACATCCATTCTCTGAAGTAGATAAATTTGTGGAGATCAAATCAGGAATGGGGAGACTCCTTTCCATTACGCCAACTTTTTGTGATATTTTTCAATCCTCGTCCAATACCTTCCCACTATCTGGCTAATGCTGTCCTACCGCCTGCGCCTGGTGGATGGTCCACCTCGACGAAACGAAACTTCGCTCCCACTACTTATACTTATTAAATTTTGTTCTCTTACTTCTGGCACTCAGCACAACAGATGGACAATAGAAACAACAACATGGAATAGACCGATGAGTAAAAGGAAAAGAGGTCGCTAAATAAACAGATGGATCGATGAAATAATTTCAATAGCGGGCACAGACTGGAGAATGATAGCAAAAAATTTAAAAATTGGAGTAAGCTAGAGGAGGCCTATACCCAGGGGTTCCAATGACAGATTTAAATTAGTATCTAAGGATAAATCATGTTTTTTTTAAGGTTATTGGATATAAAGAGGCTTATTATTATTACTTCTGGCACTCAATCCACTCGTCCACCACCTTCTGCGTGAGCCGCAGCTTCTCATCCCAGTCCGTGATGCGCAGCTCGAAGGCCGCCTTGAAGGGAGAGAACCCTAGCTGCTGCGTCGACAGGAAATGCTCGTCTAACAATTGTAGGGTCTCGTCCGCTATCTTCATTATGTGCGTACCTGTTAAAATCAATAAATTCTATCTAATAAAAACACATAAAAGTGTAGTATAAGAATAATCTAAATTTACAATTTAATAAACCTCGGTTTTCCTTTCACACTTTTACCCTCATAACTTTTGAACGGGTCAACCGATTTTCATCAAGCATGTCTAAGAACACTCGGCCAACTTTCATACTAAAAAAACTAAACTGAAATCGCTTCATCCGTTAGGGAGCTATGATGTCCCAGACAGACAGACAGACAAACACGTCAAACTTTTTATAACACCCCTCTTTTTTATCGGGGGTTAAAAACATCCCATCTAATAAGTTATTAGACCGTGCGCGAGTAAAGGAAGGTTCACATCTATACTTATAAAATATAAAAGTTCCCTAGCGCATCTGTCTTTGTCTTTGTTTTTGTGATGCTGATGAGGTCAACAGCTACTGAACGGATCTTTATGCAGTTTCATGAAATAGGTAGAGCAATTCAAAAGGAAGGTTTTGGCATCCTTGTAAAGCCAGAACGGGTCAGTTTAAAAATATGTATAATAGTAAAGATGACTGATGACTACTAAATTATAATTATTTACTTAGATTACTTGAAAACAAAACCTTTTCTTATTTTTTCTTGTAAACGAAAAATCTAGCCAGTAGATTGCATTGAAAACGTGTGACGCTTTCGAGAAAATGCTCTAAATGTATACGACACAAGCCCCCACGCCGGAACTCTGATGCTCTTTATCTTGGCACGTTTTTATCAATTTGTTAAAGCAAAATATAGATGTCCAGTATTTTGGTCGGGCTAAACAGAATACCAATTTTTTTATGTAGTCCCTATAATTACTAATCATTTTGTACTATCTACAATTTCTGGTTTCGGGTCTGGGTGTTTTCTATGTATCATTTGTTTGTTTTTACAAAAAAAATGTGTCTATGTAGTATATCAGTCACCTAACACCCATAGTACAAGCTCTGCTTAGTTTGGGGTTAGGTGATGCTGTGTGAGTAGTAATGAATGAATGTAATGAATGATTATAAAATATCTCCGGACTAATATGTATATACATATTATGATAAATAGAAAACACCCAGACCCGAAACCAGAAATTGTAGATCGTACAAAATCTGGTCCCCCGGCGGGAATCGAACCCGCAACCTCCTGCGCCTCAGACGGACGTTCTCCCACCGAGCCACAGAGGTCGTCAAAATACTATAACTCACCAGTATTCTTGTAAGGCGTCAGTTCCAGCACCTTGTTGCTCCAGTCGGCTTGCATCTTGTCCAGGGTCTGTTCGATGACGTACTCCTTGGAGGCCAGCTCGCCGATCTCCGCTATCAGTTCCCCGTGCGCTGCCACCCCTTGCTTCAGACACATAGCGAAGGTCTGCTTTTCGTTCATGGTTACCGTTATACCTTATGGGTCAAAAACAATGTTTCAACAACTAGTCTGAATAATTCAACTATTGATTCTGGGCGTATTTCGGATTTCGTCGTCGGAAATATTTATTTATTTAGAAATTGGTTTAGGACCAATGTTATGTTTCTTTCCCACTTTCGCCCCTCATAACTATTAAACGGGTCAACCGATTATCATCAAACATGTCTAAGAACACTCGCGCAAAATACACCTTATATATAAATGAACCTAATTTGAAATAGCTTCATCCATTCGGGAGTTATGAAGCCACATTTGAACTAAGTAAATATTCCAAAATATCTAATATAATCTATTTTCAATTTAATATTTAAGAAAAACGATTCCAATGCCTTAATTTCCTTAAAAGTAAAACACCATAAAATTTTGTAATGTGAACGCTATGCGCTTTCATTTGATACCCCACACGAGTGTATTTGCAGATTTTCTGTTTTCCTTCCCCACTCTAACCCCCATAACTTTTAAACAGCACAACCGATTTTCGTGAAACATGTCTAAGAACACTCGCGCCAAACTCACCTTTCTAAAAAAAACTAAATTGAATGTGCTGCATCCGTTCGGGAGCTATGATGTACCAGACAGACAGACACGTCAAACTTATAACGCCTCTTTTTTGGTCGGGGGTTAAAAAGTAACCGTTCTCGAAGCTCAAATTATATAATACCGACTTGGAAACAACAACTTTTTATAAAGAAATACAGAGGACAGGACAAAAAAATGCCCCAGGTTATACATATAAAATTTTCATTGAATAGATTACTCTTAAAGAACGTGCATATTCTGTTCAATTATATTTATGCCAATGCTTACCTGACCTCTCCATAAACTCTTCCCAATGCCGTTCCTTCATGCCAGGGTTCCTGACCGCCTGGATCACTGGGATCAAAGGCTTAAATTCCTCTATTTCTTCCTGTAATCAACAGACAATATAAAAAAGTTAAATAATAAATAATAATATAAACATTCGGTAGCGCCAATAGTCGCTTCATATCTATGTTCTTTGGTCTAGAATGTTCCATCTTTTAACTCGTTACAGTATCTTCGTAACGTATGTTCAATGCTGACCTTGATGACATTCGCGACGTGCTGCACTTTGGGCATGTCGGAGAAGGTGCGCACGCACTTGACGATGGTCTTGTAGTACTCGTGGACGAGCGGCTCGACGGTGTCCGCGTCCACGTACATCAGCGGGTTGTCGTACCACATCTCCTTGGATTTTAGGAAGTCTGCAATGTCACAAAAAGATATTCAAGACTGCCTAATAATCCTTTACGGTGTCACTGTATCATGGGGTACTATAACTTCTTAATATATAACGCGTCATAGAAGCTGTCACCTATTTACCAATCTGGTATGCCTTTCTCTCTCGCTAGCCGTCACTTCTGTCAGGCATTAGGTGAAAATGATGGAGTAACATACTGTGAAAAATTCAAATACATGTTGAAACCATTACATATCTTAGGGGACAAGAGCTAGATGATGAATACCAAAAAAAAATCCGATTATGATTTTTTTGCCAATTTAGACTGGAATACTTCATAAATACAGATACAAATTTGACTGACTCAGTGGCGCGGTGGGCGAGGGTCCGTTGCGGCGCAAGAGGTTCGATTCCCACCTATAGGATAAAGATGTTTGTATGTTCTGCAACGGGGCGACATGTTGTTGCGTGGATTGTCCGGCAATATTTATTGATTGAAATAGTGATTGCTTTCCTGCACAAGATGACTGCGGCTGCGGCAGCGCGGTGGCGCCATCGAGCTTACGAGCGCTAAGCGCCGTGCGTAAAGAGTTTCAACGCCTGGTACTGTAGATACGCGCTACAGTAAAACGATCTGGCGGCGGCGGCGCGGTGTATCGTATGTAGGAGCGCGCAGAAGTTACGGGATAAGTTCTATGTAGTCATTAATAACTTAAAGACCGGATACAATGGATACGTGCCTGAAGCAGTGACCCATAAGTTCCTATAGGGCTCAAACTCCTTCACCAATCGGTTGAGGTCCGAGAAGGGCACCACCGGCTGCCCGAACAGCTTCTGGCGCTGGTTCAGGATGCGGCCCCAATCCTGCGCGTCTTTCATCCCCTTCCAGGCTTTTTTAATGTCGTTCGCTATTTCGTGTACCTGTGAACAAAACAGTACTTTAAAAATGTTAAAAAAACTGGTTGTTTATTGATGAAAGGTTTTTTAAGTTATGTAAAGACCTGAAGGTGAAAGGAAAGGACGAGGTGGCAACACTCACGACAACAACAACATATCCACG
Source organism: Gymnoscelis rufifasciata (assembly GCA_929108375.1). Taxonomy (NCBI): domain Eukaryota; kingdom Metazoa; phylum Arthropoda; class Insecta; order Lepidoptera; family Geometridae; genus Gymnoscelis; species Gymnoscelis rufifasciata. Next base: position 915,407 of record OV815322.1, on the reverse strand, counting down.
GAAAAATTAATTTATAAATTGAAAATCAGTGACAAAACTAAATAAAAAGTGCATATAAGTGGAAAAGACTTGGTGAAATTGTGTTTTATACATAAATCGGACTGAATGGACTAATAAAAGTGTTTTACTGTCAACAACAAGAAACTTTCTTCAGAGCGAACAGTGTTACAAAACTCGCAAAACAACTTAGCAAAACTTCCTTCAACCTATAAACACAATAAAGATTAATAAAACAAGTAAAAACTAGTGAAAGTGAATAGAATTCTTGAAAATAATATAAGAGTTCAGTGTTCGGTTTATTATTTTGTTGACGGTTGTCTGAGAAAACTATCTAACGTTTTTTACAAATTCAACCAGACTTTTATTTGGGGATATTTAAATATTTCTTTCTATCAAATAACATGATGGAAGATGTTCTAGACGCACTAAAGTCTATAAAAAAAGAACTTGACGAACAAAGAACAGAAATTCGGGAAACTGGAAAAAATATCACAGAACAGGTAACAGAAAATGTAAACAAAATGTTCGAAGAAAAATTTCTAGCTTGGGAAGAAAGACATAATAAATTAAAGAAATTAGTAGAAAACCAGGAAAAAAGGATCTACTTCTTAGAACAACAGGCAAGAAAAAGAAACTTAGTGTTGTTTGGCTTAGAAGAATTGGAAAAATCATATGAACAAATTGAAAATAACCTAGTCAAGTGGTTTGAACAGTATCTCTCTATTAAAATAACTTACAGTGATATACAGGAAGTTAAAAGAGTTGGAAAAAAGGATGGCAGGCCTCGTCCAATAGTTATTACTTTCTCAACCCTCGGATTGAAAATAAAAATTCTTAAGAAAAAAGAAACATTAAAAAATACCAATTATTATATAAAAGAGGATTACCCGAAGTATGTTATTGAAATAAGGAAAGAATTACAAGATCAGCTACGTAATGAGAGAGAAAAGGGTAACACAGCCTTCATCAAATATGACAAACTAGTCATTCTTAATAATACAAGCAAAAGAAAACTACCAGTCTCACCAGAAAATGATATCTCATCAAAAAACATGCAAAGAACCACACAAACAAATAAAAAGAATAAAACATATCAATCCAATTCATCACTCAAAAAAGCAAATAGCACCTCAGAAGGAGTATTAAAACCAGGATTACTAAACTTTTTAGTAAGCAAAAATCAGACAGTACCAAATGAAAAACCTAACAGCAATGCATAACAATTAAGCCCCTCCTCCAATACAAAGAAGCTACATCCAAGGAAAAAAACAGAAAATACCCAACATCTTCCAAGCCGGTTGGTCACCGTGGAAGATTCTGACCACAACCCTCCGAAGAAACATAAAAAAGAACAAACAGACAAATTAAATATTGCAACTTACAACGTACGCACTTTATCAAATTATGAACGCATAATAGAACTCGAAGAAGCAATCAAAACCATAAAATATGATATAATTGGAATCTCTGAAATGAGAAGACTTGGTACGAACATTGAAGAGCATGAAAACTTCATATTATGCTACAAAGGTGACACACCTGGCCTATATGGTGTAGGATTTATCATAAATAAGTCGCACAAGAACAGTATAGAAAGCTTCCATGGCATATCAGAACGTGTGGCAGTTCTGAATATGAACTTTGAAGGTAACATGATGACAATTATACAAGCCTACGCACCCACCGAAACAGCGAGTGAAGACGAAATAGAGGATTTCTATAGAGTACTGGAATATACATTAGACAACACGCATCAATGTACAATATTGATGGGAGACTTTAATGCCAAGATAGGTATACCGATAAGAGAAGAACACTTGGTAACAAAACAGTATGGACTCGGAAAAAGAAACAACAGAGGCAAGCGATTGGTGAAATTTGCGCTTGAACACAAACTAACAATAATGAATACATGCTTCAAAAAGAAATCATCGAAAAGATGGACATGGAGATCTCCTAACGGAAAAGTAAAAAATGAGATTGATTACATACTATCCAACAAACCAGAAATATTCCAGAACATCGGTACACTAAACTTGAATTACCCTTCAGACCATCGAATGATCAGAGCTACAATAAAACTGAAAACCCAACAAAAAAGAAGCAGAAGAGCTTATACAAACAACAAAGGAAATGAATTGAAGAATGAAGAAGAAATACTACTGTATAATAACAATTTAAAATCCGTGCTATCAAGTTACAATAGGAGTCAAGAAATGACTTCAGTTCAAACTGAATATGACAAGATAACAAACGCAATAATTATTAGCCTAAAGTCGGCCAAAAAGACGAAAATTGAATATAAAAAACATAAAATACTCTCGGAGCAAACCGAAATTTTGCTACAAAGACGAATATATCTACAAAAAACAAAGAACAAATCAAGAGCCATGAAAAACGAACTCTCGGCACTATACAAATTAGTCAACAAATACATAAAACGAGATTATGCTAAATACAGACAAAAGACTATAGAAAAATATGTATACCACAGCGGAAGTATTAAAAAAGCCTACAAAAAATTAGAAGCAAATAAAACATGGATAGAAGGACTGAAAAATTCACACGCAGTTTTCAATAAACGAAGTGATATAATCAATGCTGCAACAGACTTTTATAGGAAACTTTATTGCAACGGAACACCAACAGTCTCAACTTCAAACAACTATAAAAAGAATAATTCAGAAAATCACATAAAAACAATAGATGAAATAGAAATTATAGACGCAGTAAAGAGATTAAAGCTCGAAAAATCTCCGGGATCCGACAACATAACAAACGAAGCATTGAAGACCGCGCAAAATATCCTAGCAACACCACTATCTAACCTATTCAACTTGATACTGAAAAAATGTGAGACTCCAAAACAATGGTCAGAATCAAATATTACTTTGTTATACAAAAAAGGTGACCCGAAAGATATTAGCAACTACAGACCGATAAGCTTGTTACCGACTTTATACAAACTTTTCTCGACTATCATAAACTCCAGGATAAGTCCGCAAATCGAAAAACATCAGCCAGTAGAACAAGCTGGTTTTAGAAAAGGATTCTCTACATCTGACCACATACACACTCTTGAACAAATTATAGAAAAATATCAAGAGCAAAAGAGACCGCTGTACCTAGCATTTATTGACTATAAAAAAGCGTTTGACACAGTAAAACATGAAAACATTTGGGAGTGCATGAGAGAACAAGGAGTTTGTGAAACCTACATTGAAATAATCAGAAATATCTACTCAAATAACACCGGTAAAATAAAACTTGAAACATTAGGGCCAAGCTTTCCGATTAAGCGTGGTGTAAAACAAGGAGACCCGCTCTCTCCAAAATTGTTTATAGCTATTCTTGAAGCTGTCATCAGTAAATTAAACTGGAAAAATCTAGGTCTCTACATACAAGGCATCTACCTAACTCATCTGAGATTCGCCGACGACATAGTGATAATGTCAGAGAGCAGTTCGCAGCTACAATTTATGATCGAATCTTTACAGAATGCTAGCGCAGATGTAGGACTAGAAATTAACCTCGACAAGACTATGACGATGACCAACAGTTGGAAAACACCAATCAAAACACAGGAAAACTTACTAAAATATACAGAAAGTTACATATACTTAGGAAAATCGATAACCTTTGACAAAAGAAATAATGAGATAGAAATAGACAGGAGAATCCAAAAAACATGGAACAAGTTCTGGAGCCTAAAAGAAATCTTCAAAAGCAATATGACGATAAGCTTGAAGACAAAGGTAATGAACTCAAGCCTCGTGCCATGTCTTACGTATGGCTGTCAGACATGGAAGTTTACATCTAAAATAAAACAAAAAATTAACACCTGCCAACACAGCCTCGAACGGAGCATGCTAAATATAAGAAAAATAGATAAAATCAGAAATACCAAAATAAGATCCATTACAAAAGCAACAGACATATTGAGTTACGCTCAAAAACTAAAATGGAAGTGGGCAGGTCACATAGCTAGACTCACAGACGAGAGATGGACAAAAACAACTACCCTATGGAAAGGACCACAAGGGAAGAGAAACAGAGGAAGACCTCTGACCAGATGGGAGGATGAGATAAAGAAGACAGCTGGCCCAAAGTGGCACGAAATAGCAAGGGATAGAGAGCAGTGGACAACTTTGGAGGAGGCCTTTACTCAAAACGGGGTTCCTACATAACCAACCACATAATATTAAACACAAATTGTATAATTTTATTGTATTAGTTTTTGTAGGAAATAAAAGGCTTTTTTATTTTTATTTTATTTATTTATTAAAGACCTGAAGGTCTATAACTATTCTCAGGGCGTAAAATACAAGAGAGTTCGTAACACGACACAGATAAAGTGTATTAGAAATAAAAGCAGACAAGGAAATACACAAAAAACACATAAAACTTCAACTGTACCTCTAACATTAAAACTAAAAAAATAGATCCGTCGCGTGTCGCGAGTCATTCCGACTGCCTTCCTCCCGGAACATTTGATTAGTGTATTTAACAATAAGATATAATGTTTTTAAATATGCAAATTATTGCGACATTTAAACGAGTTTATCACGATTATACCTTCATTATTTAAGTATAGACTATATTTCTAAAAATGTTGCAGTAAAATTTTCATTTAATTTAGAGTTAAATTTTTAAAACCCACTTTAAAATGCTGCGTAGCGTTTTTCACACTGTCACGCTTGCTTTTGTATGGAGCTCGGCGTATACGCTCTTAAGGAATACAGGTTTCATACTCATCAAATTATGTACTTAAAAATAAATGGGTTTAAAAAATATAAATATAGCCTGTGTTGTCCCACTGCTGGGCAAAGGCCTATAAATACTATAAATTACTACCTACTTTTCATAAAAATCTAAATTTGAAATTGAAAAAAAAACCCCCATTCCAATGCCTTAATTTCCTTAAAAGTAGAAGCACCATAACATTTTGTAAGGTGTTTGTGTGTTAAATTTTAAATTTAGATTTTTAAAGTCAGATAGGTACTGACTGAACCTTTTTAATGCTTCTTGTTTTCGTTGTGTCGGACGGGGTGCGGAGGTGCGGGGTGGTCTGATTTTATTGAATTGTTTGGAGTTTGCTATTTATTATGATTAAGAGTTAATAAATAACCTGTAATAAGGTCGTATTGTACAGTAAATTAAAGAAAAAAAATGTAGCAACTTGCCTTTGCGAAGTCGCACTGCAGAGTCAGCGCCATGCACTGCGCGCTGTACAAATCAATCTTGTCCAGCATCGCCTGCTCGTCCTGCTGGTGCAGCTTCCAGAACTTCTCCTGTTCCTCTTCCAGGAAATCGTACGTTAACTCCACCTGGAACATTTACTTATAAGTCGTGACGATGTGGTCTAAGATGGAGCATGAAGACCTAGTAGGTAGATGGCTTCTCCGGACCACATTACGAAACCCGAAAAAATCGCTTCACGCACTGGCCCAGCGCGGAGGGTGGTGTCAAGCCGCGGCCGAAGCCTCCCACCAGAGACTGTTCTTATAATTCTTATTAAGTCACTACGTTGGGCATGAAATACATTCATCATGCCCCAACTCTGTATTTTTTTAATCTGAGCCATAAGCCCTGTTTATCCTCTAGTTGTTAAAGTAAATTTGAATTACTTTATGTATGCACGAAGTTTGTGATGAGATATTATAAAGATTTGATTTAAATAGTTTTGAATAGTTTATTTGGTATTTATTTATTTTCCTTTTATATCTTCTTTACGTTACGCCACTGTCTATGTCGTTCTATTTCTTTCCTGTTCATCCAAAGGTTTCCTGGAAGAGATCGCTCACAGCGATAAGGCCGCCCTTTGTACTCCAATGTATTGTCTTGTTATTGTTTGCAGTTTGTATTTTATTTGTGGTGTACAATAAAGAGTTATCTATCTATCTATCTTATAATTAAACCTATTTACTTCTACATAATCTGTGCTTCTACCTCCAGGGTGCCGAATTTATCATATAGACTCCGAACTTTCTTAGGTTTATTTTTAGCCGACTTTCAACGAAATGGTAGGTTTTCAATCCGTCGCTTAAAGTCAAAGTTTATTTCCATAGACGCTCATAGCATGACAGGTCAACTTAAAGCTAATAAAATAATCATATTTCCTTGATTTTGACATTGTCTTGACAGTTCGCTTAATTTTTTTAACTGTTTTTTTGTAAAGTTTTAATTAGTTTCACTTAGAGATTAGGTATAATTATTTTTTTTATTTGAGGAAATTAACTTATAATAGGGTTAAACTTGATACAATTCCTGATATCCAATTGAGCTGAAATTTTGTAATTTCCTAATATCTTTCTCCGGCAAATTTTTTTCTCCTTGGGATCTTTTGATCCCTCGCTAGCGCTCAGGATTCTAATTATGAAATCAGTCCCTGTTCTCGTGATTCAATTTCTAAATCCTTCGTCCACTCGCTCATCAAATTTGAGCACGCGGTTAAAAAGCAACTGTGGACTCTTGTATATCAAACAACTATTATTTGGTACCTATTTACAGCACAGTAGACAAACTTAAACGAGTGCCATTTTACATTGACCGAAATCGGCGGAAATCGAACCCGCTACCTCTTGCGCTGCAATGAGGCAGTCAAATACCTGTTTTGTTATCTGCAGTGGCCAACCAATGGCTTCCCAGAGAGCTCGAAAGTCGTCGTTCTCGAGCGGAGTATAAAATACATCCAGGACTTCGTAATCCTGCAAAATTATTGAAATTCAAAATGTATTGAACACAACGTTCCCAACAATTTCACACATCGTTTGGAAACCGGCATGTTCTGAAAACATTGAGGAGTTTGGAGGACATTTGACATTCACCAATCCACACTTGGCAGCTCGGCGGACGATATGGTCTGAGATGGGGCATGAAGACCTAGAAGGTAAAAGGTAAAAAATAGGATGGTAGCTTTTGTCACGACCGAAATCCCTTTGTCCTAGCAGTGGGAACGTAAATAGCTTATGTTATGTTTCCGTATTCTTCTTTACCGATGCTGTGTCACTAGCCTAATTAAAAATCCAATGACTGAATCTAAATTTTTGCAAAGTGCAGAATCTAAGCCTAGTATCCCATTACCTTGCATGTAAACAGCTGATGCTCAAGAGACAACCTCTGCAGGGTAGTCTGTGGCTCTGATGGTGTTGAGGTTTTTAACGGTTATTATACTGCACAGGTATGTTTTATTTTCCACATACAAAAGAATTTCAAAACAAACTACTCAATTCATTTTGAAAACTGATTTCACTTACTTGTAAACATGCAAAAAAAATATTTAAATATAAAATTAATTTAATATTATTTAAAACGAAAACCTGTTTTCAAAATGATAGTTTAAGTCGCGTTAATTTTAAAGCAGTCTACTCACCGAATGAACCTTCCGCATAATCTCATCCTGCGTCTTCAGCGCAAAGGGGATGGACTCCATCCACTCCCTGATCTCGAACACGTGCTCTATGGTGTTGGGCTTCTCCGCCAGCTTGCGCGTGATGGCCTTGTACGCGAGGACCACGTCGTCCACCGCCAGGCGCACCTCCTCCATCCACATCGCCAGGAGAGCTTTGATGATGTCCGAGCGCTTGGTCACCAGGATTTGCTAATGTTTAGAAAATGAAACACATGTCTAACGTTGTCATCTATAGTTATTAGAACTGCCTGAGAGGCGCGGTGGGCGAGGGTCCACTTGCGGCGTAAGAGGTAGCGGGTTCGATTCCATCCGAGGGTTAAAGTGTTTGTATGTTCTACAAGTGTTGGTTATGTGTCAGAACACTCGACTTTCATTCCGAAGGTCGTGGATGCAAACCCCGCGAAGCACCTCTGTTTAATACATATACATATTTAACTATGCCTAACTATGTAACTTATTAGATTTAAGTATTTTTTATTGGAAAAACTTTAAGCAATAAATTTTCTTTTATTCTTTAATAAAAATTACTAACTACTGTGTTTGCTGCTAAGCAGTATACCTTGAGAGTATCCACATTGATGGCAAAGGGTCCGATGTTGATGTACTGCGGCAGTCTCCGGATGAGTTCCAGCTTGGCGTCATAGTGCATCTGGACCTCGTCTCTCGTCTCCGAGGCGGAGTGCTTCTCCCCGCGGAAATCTCTGAGGAATATCATTTTTTACCCAAAAATAAAAAAAGAGGGGTGTTATACGTGTCTGTCTGGAACATCATAGCTCCCGAACGGATGGAGCGATTTCAATTTAGTTTGACTTGTATGAAACGTGAGTTTGGCGCGAGTGTTCTAAGACATGTTTCATGAAAATCGGTTATGCCGTTTATAAGTTATGGGGGTGAAAGTGGGGAAGGAAAACCGTGTGGGGTATCAAATGAAAGCGCATCGCGTGCACATTATAAAATATTATGGGGTTTTACTTTTAAGGAAATTAAGGCATTGGAATCGGGGTGTTTCTTACATTTTAAATTTAGATTTATTACTTTATGCATGTTAAACCGAGCGGCGAGCCTGTTACTGCTAGCGTTAGCGCGGAGCTCTCGCGACGTACTCATTGTTAAACGCAGGAATTAATCGCATGAATCGCTGCGGACATTCGGCGAGTCCGTTACGAGGCGTTACAGACAAGCTGATTACGATACGACGCGACGCTGGCAGAATAATCGCTCGTTCGTGGAGATAAGTGGAGACGGACTGAGATCAGCACTAAACGGAAAGCGTTTAATGCAGAACGTTAATTCAAAGTCCGATCATCTAGGGCAATATGTAAAATTTAATATGAGTTCTAGACAAACTATAAAAAAGAAAATTAGCTTTGTACCAGTGACTACAAATCGATTTGAGAGGTTTACATGTAGTTGGGATCTACAGCTTCCTTTTGATTACTATAACAACAACCCCAATCAACTTTATAGTACATTTTTCAATCAATTTTATAACATTTTTAATGTCATATTTACAACTAAATCAATTGTAGTCTCAGACAAACCTGGTTTTAGTGAGTGGGCAACTGTAGGTATACATAAAAGCAGACAAAAATTGTATGAATTGTATAGCGAAAAGCAATATAACTCCTGTGAAAAGTTCAAAGATAAAGTCAAAATATATTCAAAAATTTTCAAAAATGTCTGCCAATTGGCAAAATCAAATTATCTAAGTTCAAAAATTAAAAACAGTAGTAACATAATTATAACTACCTGGAAAATAATTAATGATGAGACTGGCAAAACTCAGAACAATAACAATGAATACAAACTTAAAGTAAATGAAACAGTTATTAATAATGATTTAGAGATAGCACAAGCTTTTGAAAGTTTTTTTACAGACATTCCTATGTCAACTACAAGCTCTTTAGACTCTTCACATGATCTTGCCGTGTCATTATTAAAAAACAACGTACCTGATTGTAAAAACATCTTTCATTTTAAACATGTCAACGAACAAGACATTGTTAAAGCCTTCAAAATGATAAATGTAAAAAAACCCAAGATCTCTGGGGTATTTCTGTACACATTCTTAAACCACTAATAGTTACTCTGGCACCTGATTTGGCTAATATATTCAATGAATGCATAGACTCTGGAGTGTTTCCTGACCGAATAAAACATAGTAAAATTGTACCATTGTTCAAATCGGGCAATACAACGGACCCTACTAACTTTAGACCAATATCAGTTCTGCCTACATTTAGTAAAATATTTGAGAAGCTTATTTTAAGCCAGCTCTCATTACATTTTGATGCAAATAATTTACTACATAACAAGCAATATGGCTTCACTAAATGCAAGTCCACTGCTGATGCTGGTGTTGAGTTACTAACTCATGTTTATGATGCTTGGGAAAAGTCGCAGGATGCAATAGGAATTTTTTGTGATTTATCTAAGGCATTCGATTGCGTGCACCATGAAACATTGATCAGGAAATTGAGCCACTATGGAATTAGGGGCAAATCCTTGGATCTTTTTGCTTCCTATTTAAGCGAAAGAATTCAAAGAGTTGATGTCAACGGGAAACGATCTCCAGGGTCCTTAGTGTCAATGGGTGTACCTCAGGGATCCATATTAGGACCTTACCTTTTTTTGATATACATAAATGACTTGCCACATCTTGTACAGGATCAACATGAAATTGTATTATTTGCTGATGATACTTCACTTCTTTTTAAAATAGATCGTCGCACTAATAACTTTGACAAGGTAAATAATGCAATTTCTAAAGTAGTCCATTGGTTTGAATCCAATAATCTATTATTGAATGAAAATAAAACTAAATGTATTCGATTTTCACTACCTAATGTAAAACAAGGTTCTGTAGATATTAAAATAAAGGGCGACAATTTAGAGCTCGTTGAAAATACTGTATTCCTAGGTATAACTTTAGATAGCAAGCTTCAATGGGACCCTCATATAGATAAATTGTCGAAAAGGCTCAGTTCTGCTGCTTTCGCAGTCAAAAAAATTAGAGTTTTAACTAATATTGCAACATCTAGACTGGTCTACTTTAGTTACTTCCATAGCATTATGTCATACGGTATTTTGCTGTGGGGGAGTGCTGGAGTAGGACGCATAAATACCATATTTGTACTGCAGAAAAGGGCTGTTCGTGCTATCTATAATATGGGTCCCCGAGATTCGCTACGTGATAAATTCAAAGAAATAAACATATTGACCGTCATTTGTCAATATATTTATGAAGCCATTATGTATACGCATAAAAATATTAATTTGTTTACAAAAAATAGTGATAAACACAATGTAAATACAAGAAATAAATATAAACTCGCTTTGCCCACCACTAGGCTGCATAAGGTTAATGTATCATTCAAAGGGCAATGTATACGCTTCTACAACAAGATTCCCAAAGAATTGCAACAGTTGTCAATTACTAAATTTAAGAAAATTGTAAAAAACAATCTTTGTAAAAAAGCTTATTATAATATATCGGATTACCTTGAGGACAAAACTGCTTGGGACGGAATCTGCTCCAACACAATATCAAAAACAAGACTAACAAACAAATAATGATTGTAAAGTTTCAATACAAAAATGAGCTAGAGTTTCTAATCGCTTCTTTGCTCTAGTGTAAAAAAAGCGAAGCGACCAGATACCATAAATTTATTTCCTACTTATCTTTAAGCACCTATGACCTATATGTTTTTTGTAATCTATTTTGACGTGTCTAAGTTTTGTAAAACCAAACTATGGAAATAAATAATTTTGTATCTTGTATCTTGTAAAGAATGGGAGTTTTTGTTGCAGAATGGTGTATATACTGCTCTCTCTCTTGCTCTGCCTGATGCTATCTCTGAATATTGACGACCTCTGTGGCTCGGTGGGCGAACGTCCGCCTAAGGCGCCGGAGGTTGCGGGTTCGATTCCCGCCGGGGGACCAGATTTTGATCTATCTACAATCTCTGGTTTCGGGTCTGGGTGTTTTCTATGTATCATATGTATGTATTTACAAACAAAAATGTATCTGTGTAGTATATCAGTCTCCTAACACCCATAGTACAAGCTCTGCTTAGTTTGGGGTTAGGTGATGCTGTGTGAGTAGTCCGGAAATATTTATTATTATTATTATTATCTATACTACTACTACTGATTACTAACTCGACGTATTTGTCAGTGTCTAGGACATAGAGGTCCCTGTAGCACTCGTACTCGCGCATGTAGGCGTGCAGCGGGATCACGGCCTGCCGGTATGCCTGCAGGAGGCGCTCCCGGCAGTCCACCACCCCCGGCTCCATCAGACCTGACACATGGAGTAAAGGTTTATAAAGGGCATCAAATACTTTGAGATTAACATAACATAAGAAATCATTTAATAACATAAATTGACATGAATTTATACCTTAAAAGAGAAGGCAGTAGTAACGAATCAATAAACAAATAATTTGTCATTATTTTTATTATTATTTTTATTTTTATGCTAGATAAGTCTTCATATCACCTGATGTAAAGTGACGATGTGGTCTAAGATGAAGCATGAAGACCTAGAAGATGGCTTCTCCGGGCGAAAAAATCGCTTCACGCACTGGCCCAGCCCGGAGGGTGGTGACAAGCCGCGCCCGAAGCCTACCACCAGAGACTTTTCTTAGAACCACCGGAGGTCACGTATAAGGATTCAGAGGGTTAACACTTACCGGGCGTGAACAGACAAAACATTCTAAATTAACCACTACTAAATGGACCTTACTCAGCATAAGCTATCTAAATTAGATTATTTAGATTAGATTTTCTTTCATCGTCAACATACACAGCCTATTTTAGCCCAGTTCTGGAGATAGGGCTTTTAGAATTGGTCACATCCACCATGGACATGTGGCAACCGCTTTCAGTGATGATTTATTTTTACATAGCATTGGATGAAGTCGTCCGCTGTTAGTTTGCTTAGAATTATTTTAAAACTACATGGATCTTATTGCACTATTCAGCTACAGATTCAAGAGGAAGGATACATGAATAAGTTATACCCGCATAGGCTTGTAACATATAATTTATACGTTACCAAACAGTTTTTATAAAATAGGTTTTTGAAAGATTATGAGGAGTGAATGTTTACAAATATACCAAGTGAGGTTGAATAATTGTTAAATGGCAATTCATTAATAATTTTGACCAGATGCTGCGTAGGGGATTTTTAAAGTTTAAATTGAATCTTGTTACTACATAATAATCAATCATAGAATTTAAATCTTGACTATGTATATTAATTGACATTTATAATTTTGATGAAATTAACCATGATTGAGTAGCTGTAATTGACATTTAATGTAATCTAACGTAAATGTGTGACGTTTTTTGTGTTCTCAAAGGAACGGTTTCAGAAATAGAGAATCTACTGGCACACCTTAATAACATACACAACAAAATCCGGTTTACGTATGAGAAGGAAGATAAGCGGGGCTTGCCATTTCTGGATGTGATGGTACAGGTTCGCGATAATGGAACCATAGGCCATACGGTTTACAGAAAAGCTACCCATACTGATAGGTACCTCCATGCTGAATCACATCACCACCCTCGGCATTTAAATTCAGTAGTAGCTGCTCTGACAAACCGGGCGTATGATCTTTGTGATGCTGACAGCTTACAAGCCGAGCTTACTCATGTACGGAAAGTCCTACGCAGGAATGGTTACAAGCACCCGCTACCTCCACGTCGTCATCCAAGTCAAGGAGTCCACAAGTGTATGGTGGAACGAAAACCAGCTTTCCTGCCATACATAAAAGGAGTAACGGATAAAGTTGCAAAGGTTCTGCAAAAATCCTCGATAAAAACCATCTTTACTCCTTTACAAAAGATCTCACATTACCTGCGCTCGCCTAAGGATAGATTACCCCTTGAAACACCGGGAGTGTATAAGATCGATTGTAGTTGTGGCAAGTCTTACATAGGTCAAACAAAAAGGACCATAGCCTGCCGAATAAAGGAACACATAAGGGCTATAAAGAATGTGGATATCCATAAATCGGCTATAGCGGAACACATTTTAGAGGCGGGCCCTAACCATTGGATTGAGCTACACAAACCACAAGTAATCTCAGTAGAAAAACACTATATACCTAGATTGGTACAGGAGGCTATTGAGATTACCAAACACAGGAACTTCAACCGAGAAGATTTTTAGAGAAGTTTTCAATTATCTGGAACCTGGAACCCTGTTGTGAAGATGTGTAGTAGTGGAAAAAAGCCGGCAACGGAGGTCCGAACGGACACCGTCAGTTTTGTGTGTCGCGATAGTGTGTTAGTGGGGTGTGAAACATGTCCCAACCCTAGTGAAGCATCGACTCGTAATAAAAGAGTGAGAAAGAGGGTAGATCGATTTGTCTGCCAATAAAACTGTTACTCCAATCGCTGCAGCTTCAGTTTAACCGTGATCATGGCGCATGTAACTGTGCCGAAATATCGGGAAACTCGAAGGACAATCAATCATGGTAAATATCCCGTTATAAATCTAAATAATATTGATAACCATGATAGTTTCAAAAGTTATAATGTAATCTAGACTTATTAAATTTTAATGTACAAAATTTTTGCATGCCAATGTTTTTTGGCGAAATATGTGAAACGAATTGAAATGTAATATCTTATATGTACCATATTTCATGCAATAAATGATTATGATTATGATTAATATAATTTTCTTTGAGAAACGGGCAATGACAGGCTTGTACGTTATACACATATCACAACATTCCATCGCAAGTGAAAATCCCTGCTCATTCTACTCCTGTGATTTATAACGAAAACTGTTAGCAGAACTGTAGGTATCAGTTTACCAATAGAAGTGAGGAAGAGCTCCTTATCGAAGACCAGGCCGGTCATGATGCGGGGGTGCACCTGCGGCACGAAGTGGCACCTGTACAGCATCTCCCGGAACAGACGCTGGATCACCACCTGAATGAAGAAAAATACTTTTCATCTCATTAATACCTAGGTGATATTATTTACCTAGAGTTAGCCAATAAGGGATTTTAAATGAAACGTGTTTTCGTATTTCCATTCCACTTACATTGTTGAAATCAGATGTTAATTATCTTAATATAGGTATATATTTACTTGCTTTAGAGCTTACCACGGTGCTAAATGTTGATGTATGGATTATCCAGTACCAGTAATGGCTTTAAGATATTCAAGATATTTATGTCCATAAATCCTAGGGATTCTCTGGCTAAGTCAGATGTAGTTAACATAATAAACATATTACTTTGAAAATATACTACAAATTTGCTTAAATTTAGTCTTATCTGTCATTCTAAATATCCTGAAATCCATGCGCAAACCCTTCAGCTATCTAGGGTGGGTATGGTATTTCCATCAGGTATCTCACCTCAAATTGCTTAGGATCCGTTGTGTAGTACGGTCCATCGGCAGACATCATCAGGCTGAAGTAGAACAGGGTCACCGTCGGGGAGCGAAACGGTGTGTTTATCAGATCTAAAAGAAAATAATGCAAATTAAAATTTTTTACTCATATTATTTTGGATTTGAGCAAACGTTTTAAACGTTTTGTTATTTTTAATTTTAATTTATAAAACAACTTTTTTGTTTTGTTATGTTATTCGTCCTTTAATTTTTAATAAAACATAACCTAATCAATTTGAGATAACCTGGAAAATCAGCTGTTTATTAAATAATTATGTATTGGACAAGTGGAGGACTGGATTTCTAACCCACACAGGTAAAATGTTATACAGTGACAACAAAATCGGGTTTGAACAACAATCGGCACCATTGTCTAACTTTACTCGGAAATGGTGAAACAGCTTTAAGTGTTATGTAGAGAAGGTACTAATTAGTAACCATTTTCGTTCCACACGTAGTTTTCTTCACAGTGATATGTACAGAGACAGGGCGTTTCACACATGTACACGTACATGGCCATCGACTGCTCTATGCAGTAGCGCAGGGCATACTGCAACAAACAAACATAAAATACTTGAGGTCTTTTCTTTTATGCCTTCATTTGACCTCAATCACACCTGATGTAAAGTGACGATGTGGTCTAAGATGGGACATGAAGCCTAGAAGGTGAAACACGAAAAATCGCTTCACGCACTGGCCCAGCCCGGAGGGTGGTGACAAGCCGCGGCCGAAGCCTACTACCAGAGACTGTTCTTAGCACCACCCGGAGATCCCGTGTATGGATTCAGGGGGTTACCACTTACGGACGTGAACAGATAAAACCTCCAAAAAAGGTCTACGGTAAAATATGTTCAGGATAGATGCAGTTTGAGCTAGGAACCCATGGATCAACCATAGATCGACCTTAATAAGGTATAAGCCATAGAGATTTACACTTTATAATGCGTTTTATATGTAAAATCCTAAAAAGAAGGAAATTAAAAAAGAACAGTCTTTGGTAACGAGGCCGTGGGTAAGCCCCCTTTAAACAATAATAGTTTGAAAGAACAATTCTAAAACTGTGTTGTTTTTACCTGCATTCTGAACCGCACAAGTTGCATGAATCGGCACAGCTTACCGACTCCGTAAAACTCCCATTTCTTTTCGTAGATGTTGAACCAACTGAAACAATTTTCTTTGTAAGAAATTCATATACATTTCGTCGTACATAAATATTGGTAATGAATACACTCATCGAGAGTTTCCAGACTTGAACTTTGATTTGTAAGATTAGCTGAAGTCGCTCTCAAGGAAGCAAAAGCATTGTCGGACTATGTAAGCGGTTTATACTCAGCAGTAGATACAAGATACAAAATAATTTATTTCCATTGTTTGGTTTTACAAAACTTAGACACGTCAAAATAAAATACAAACAAAACAAAAAAAAAATCACCAGAGTGACTGCTCATCATCATCATCACCCTTTTTACGTTCCCACTGCTGGGACACAGGGAATTCTCTCTTGGCGAGAGAGATTAGGCCTTAATTCACCACGCTGGCCAAGTGCGTGTTGGTGAATATCACTTGTCCTTCAAACTCTTTAAAGTTACCAGAACATGCCGGTTTCCTCCCGATGTTTGCCTTCACCGTGTTTATGTTGTTGATGATGATGATATTATTGTTTATAAAATACCTATGGATTAAATTAAATAAGCAAAGTCAAAGTCAAAGTCAAAGTCAAAACGATTATTTCCTTAGAAGCCTATGCTTACATGGACAGGTCAACTTAAATCTAATTTAAATAAAAACTAAGAATAATCAAGGAAATAACATAGTCTTGACAGTTCGCTTCAATTTTTTACACTGAGTTGAGAAGCGAATAGAACAACTCAGCTTTCATCTCTTATGTTGTTATTATAACAATATTGGTGTACAACATGGTTACTTATACATTTAACATTTACAAACAAATGCTAGTCAAACATGCAATAACAGAAAAAAAAACTAAATTTAGCTATTTTGTCCATCCTAGTGGAACCGAGCTACATCTGACCAAGCATTATCGTCTTTGATATAGTCCTCTGTAGAATAATAGGCTTTTTTCAAAAGACATTTTTTAATTAAAAACTTAAACTTTCGAATGGGTAGGTCAGTTATAAACTGCGGAAGTTTATTATAAAAACGGACACAATTGCCCATAAAAGATTTCCCCACCTTACGTAATCTAAATGAAGGGATATGTAGTTTATTCTTATTTCTAGTATTAACATTATGGAAATCACTCTTTTTTAGAAAATCTTGCTTATTTTTGTGTGTGTACAGCAAATTCTCATAAATATATTGTGAAGCAACAGTCATAATATTTATTTCCTTAAATTTATCTCGTAAGGAGTCGCGTGGTTTCATTTTATAGATTGAACGCACCGCTCTTTTCTGAAGAACAAAGATAGTTTGGATATCAGCTGCCGTTCCCCATAGCAAGATACCGTATGACATGACACTATGGAAGTAACTAAAATAAACAAGTCTCGCGGTGGCCTCATCAGTAATATGCCGCATAGTCCGAACTGCATAAGCTGCTGAACTAAGTCGACTCGCAAGAGCATTAATTTGAGGTTTCCATTGAAGTTTTGAATCAATATGTAGCCCTAGAAACACTGTTGAGTCAACAAGATCAAGCTTTTCATTATCTAATATTATTTTTATAGGACGTTCTCTGACAGTTGGTAATTTAAAATTAATACATTTAGTTTTTTTCGCGTTTAGTAGCAGATTATTAACAGTAAACCAATTCAGTACGCGAGACAAAGAATTATTTACAAAGGCGTTAAATGAATGTTATAGTTACCCTTTGCCCACATCTCGGAAGGACATCCTGATCGCATGAGCAGTGTTGTTCAGCCAGGTTATGTTCAAATACTTCAGCATCTAAGTATCAACAAAGACATTTTACAATTATTCGTTTCCTTATTAGTAACGAGCTGGCCTCGGCAACATTGCTTTGTCATTGCGTGCTTTGTAAACGGGGCCTAAGCCGTGTATATGTTTTTTGTAGAGATTTGGTTCCCCTACAGTTTTAGTTTGTAAACACTGGCCACAAAATCACAACTTTTTTCATAATGGCGGAATATTAGGTGTGCCAGGCTCCTTACAATAATACAAAGAACCCTTTTAAGAACAATAACTGAATATCAGTGTCTATATGTCAAATGAGTAACAATCTGGTGGGCGAGGGTCCACTTGCGGCGCAAGAGGTAGCGGGTTCGATTTCCGCCGAGGGGTCAAGTGTTTGTATGTTCTGCTAGCACTTTCTCCTTGGTCTGGGTATTTATATGTATAATAAAAAAATATAAATGTATGTATGTCTATTATATTAACTATATCAGATGTCTAGTACCCGTAACACAAGCTAAGAGCTTACCACGGGGCTAGATGTCGTTGTGTGGATTGTCCGAAAATATAAATATATTTTTTTTATCTTACCATGGAAGTGCTGTGCTGCTGCGCGGCGTCGAACTCCGCCAGACTGACGTTGCGGCCGTAGCTGGATGTGAAGAACAGCATGGATTCCACCTGACAATATACTCACAATTAAAGACATTTTATAGCAAAAGAAAAAAAATACTTGGTAGAAATTGAAAACTTTTGCAGTGATTGGTTGAATCACAATATTATTATGTACAACACCCAACACCCATAGTACAAGCTCTGTATAGTTTGGGGTTAGGTGATGCTGTGTGATTTGTCCAGAAATATTTATTATACGTTTTTTTATTGGCCAGACTAGCGATTTTACAATGTTGCGGTTACTTTTAATATAAGTAGTATGTAGTTCGTTAATTTAACCAATTTAGTTTTAGTTGTTAGTAGGTTTTGTTTAAACAAATAGACTCACTTGCTATCACGCTGCTACTTACATCAAAGTAGTAATAACAGTTCAGTTACTTTTTTCTATTGGTTCTTATCCAAAAACGTGTATAAACAATACAGAAAAGGTTTAAATAACAACAAAAAGCTTTTTTGGTACATAGAATAGAATAGAATAGAATAGAAAATTTATTCATTATAAAAAACACAAACTTAATATTATATTATAATGGTAAGCCAGTGAATTAATATAACATTGTCAAGTTAACATTGTAAAGGAAATAAAAATAAAGTATTTTAATTTAATTATCAGATAAAATATTGAATAAGAAAATAATAATAGGTATAATATAAATATTAAAATATTACAATTAAGTACTGTATTAATGTTACATAACTAATTAATAATTATAATGCTGTATGGGGGCACTATTAATAGGTTCTAATATATTTTTGTCCAGCCTGAGGTGGCTATAGTCATTTTCAATAAATTCTTTAATGCTGTACAGAGTTTTATCTAATAAGAGAGTTTTAACATGGCGTTTGAAACAGGGTTCACTTGTTATAGATTTTATAAATTCGGGTAATTTATTAAAAAGTTTATGACCCATAGCAAACGGTAACTTTTTTGATACTTTTAGGCGATGTTGGGTTGGTTGTATGATGATCTTTTGCCTTGTAGATCTTTGGCTGCTAGGTATTCTAAATTCATACTTGTTAATGTTTTTTCTTACAAGCTTAAGTATTTCAAATATATATTGGGAGACAGATGTCAGGATTTGCATTGTTTTAAAATGCTCGCGGCAGGTATCTTTATATTTAGCTCCTATAACTGTCCTGATAGCTCGTTTCTGCATTTTTAGTATACGTTCTGCGTCTGTAGAAGCTCCCCACAAAATTATCCCATAGGAGAGTATAGAATGTACATACGCATAGTATGCCTCTTTCAAATTTTCTTGTGAAACCATTGTCTTTATTTGTTTCAGTGCGTATATACCTTTTGCCATTTTTGTGCATGTAGAATCGACATGGGTCTTCCAAGTAAGAGAAGGGTCCAGTTCAAAACCTAATAATTTAACTAGTTTTGACGTAGTATGAGAGGTATTATTACCTAATTTTATATGTACTACAGGTATGTTGGCGGATTATTCATATTATTATTGATATAGAGGGCAGCATTATGTTTAAAAATTGCTATTTTATAATGTTTGTTTGTTTCTTGTGTTATTTTTACTTTAGATTTCTATGTAAGAAATTGGAGTGTTCATGTTACATTTTCTGTCTCGTTTTTTATTAGATTTTTTGCTGTTTTCAGTGTATGAAATAAAAGTGTAATACATACCTTCAAGCATTCTTCAACGACGAGGTGGATGCAGGAGACAGACTCCGTCAACACGTAGAGAGAGGACCATTGATTGAGCTCCACTCGGCCGGGAAAGTCCTCCATCACGCACGGGTAGTTTCCTATAAATATGATTTTAACTATTGCTTTAATAAAAAAGGTGTGCATGCGATTCACACACGATAGAAGTGAAACTTCAGTAAATCGACAAAAGTATAAGAATAAAAAAAATAAAAAAAAAATACTATGCAAAAAGATTTTGTTCGGGCGGTCACCCATCCAAGTACTGGCGTCGCGCAAAGTTGCTTAACCTTGTTAGCGTTTAAGATTGTCTTACCCGACAGGTAAGCCAATCTTATTTCCATTTCCGTTGCATCCGGTTTCAAATCACAACGATTCTAAAGAAGTTTCACTTCAAAAGTATAAAATAAAAGCTTAAATTAAGATCTATACTAAGGTATCATACATTTTGCGATTAGGCCGCCCATAGTACATTTGTATTTAACGTGTTGCACTATTTCTATTTCCCTGTGTGTACAATAAAGTGTTCTTGTTTGTGTTTGATTTGTTTTTGTAAATTAAAGTCCACCGCCCCGTCTCTGTCTTAATGTTCGGGATAAACTTGAAGAATACTGAACTGATCTTTATGCGGTTATCTGCAATAGGTAGAGTGATTCAACATGAAGGTTTCGTATCCATGTAAAGCCTGAACGGTCTAGCTAATTACTTTATAAACCGAACAACAACTCTCAAAAAAGTATCGTGAAATCGCATTTGCGCAACGCCTATTAAAAGCCAAAGACATATTTATTTGCATAAGCAGATTCATTCTGCTTATTTAAATTAATAATAATGAATTTATGACACATCGCATCAGACAGCAGCTATATCTGACCGCAAAGCAGTCATCATCATCATCCTATGACCGTTCCCACTGCTGGGACACAGGAACTTCTCTCTTGACGAGAAGGATAGCTTAGCATAGTATTGCAGTAATAAAGTATTATTCCTAAACTAGCTCCACGCCACGTCACGCCACGGAACGTTGCTGTTAAGTTTCGCGCAACAACGAATTATCGCGCGATAAAAAGTAGCCTTCCTCAATAAAAGATCAGGGGGCACAACACAACAAAAAAAAATCTTAGAAACTAAAAAGCAAGACGCATTAAATAAATAAAAACA
The DNA here is from genome assembly GCA_929108375.1 of Gymnoscelis rufifasciata. NCBI lineage: Eukaryota > Metazoa > Arthropoda > Insecta > Lepidoptera > Geometridae > Gymnoscelis > Gymnoscelis rufifasciata. Next base: position 894,207 of record OV815322.1, on the reverse strand, counting down.
AGTGTGTGTGTGTCAGCTACGACGCACGATTGGAGTTTACTCCTTACGAAGGTGTTGGCGACTAGTTCCAAGTTCTTAATTTCCCACGTGTGAAATTTTGCTAATTATTATTGGGACGAATTCTTTTTAATGAAAAGTCTTAATTTTACCATTTCTTAATTTTCCGAATGCCTCATTTTCCTAATTATAGTAAGTTTCAATTCGGTTTTTTAAAATTAAGTACAGTCAACAGCGACTAAAATAAAACACACAAGTATTAGTATTGCTTACAAACATTTAATATATGAAACAACGTTGCTTTAAATTGTTTAAGCGAATTGGATCAAATGCCTACCTATAAATTAAAAAATAAAACGCAATATTACTTATTTGCTTACCTACTTAAACCGACATAAATTTGTCAGACATTGTTCGGGTATGACTTTTCCTTTAATCAGGTCTTCTATATTTGCGCTAATTTTTGCGTCTTTTATCATATATTTTGACCGTCTTTTCCTTGGCTCAGTGTACACTTTATTTTGTCTAGTCATTTTTTCATAATATGTTGCTTCTTTCTTCAGAAAGTTGACATATGAGAAAAGATCTGTCTTCCCAATCTTTTTATTTAGGCGGTAGTGCCATCCTTCTAGGGCGTTCGTAGTCCTGTGACGCTCATGACAACAGCTCCACATATTTGCACCTAATTTTACCATCCACTGTTTCTGAAAATATGACGTAAAATTTGCTGTTGCGGTATCGTCCGGTGCTTTGTTCATAATGAATAACCAACTTTCTGGGACATATTCAACAGGCAGAAGAGCTAAGTTGGATGTTAGCCTTACAATCCTTCTGTGTTGTTTATCTATCGTCATTCCTAATTTCTCAGCGTTCTTCCAAATCGCATTTGAAAAATGATAAAAACATCCTTTTATATGTACATCGGGATGTACGGTTCTGACTGCATTCATTATGGCAGTTTCCCAGTCACTTTTGAAAAAGGAAATCGACACTTGAAACTTCTCTTTCAAAACACGAAACACTTCTGTATAAGTTGTTTCCTTCTTGTTAGGTAACAAGCAGAAAAATATTGGTATTATTGTAGTTACCTCTCTTGTACTGCCAATGTCTACATGAACCGTAAATAATTGTTCGAAAGGTTTTGGTACGCTCCTAAATGTTCCATCAGCTAAATACAAGTCGGTTTTTTTAATTAATTTCATGCACCCTGGGCTCCCAAAAATAAAAAAATTGTCTACTCTTTCTCCTTGATACAAAAGGAAATTATTAGTTAGTAGTTCCGGAAACTTAACTTCTTGCACATTTTTTTTTCTATTAACACTAAACGCAATGAGTTTCATAATAAATAGGTATTATAAATTATTAGGCTCTCAGCGAATAGTTCATAGTAGTTCATAGTTGTTGTGCTTTTTATCAACTGTACTATCATCCGAAAAAAAACCGAATTGAAACTAACTATAATTAGGAAAATGAGGCATTCGGAAAATTAAGAAATGGTAAAATTAAGACTTTTCATTAAAAAGAATTTGTCCCAATAATAATTAGCAAAATTTCACACGTGGGAAATTAAGAACTTGGAACTAGTCGCCGACATCCTGACGAACTATGATTTTGATATATATCGAATAGAAAAAAAGGGTAAATCAACGCATCTGCTAAAATGATAAGAGAAACAAACATATATCTGTAATTATTCGGATTATTTAAGTAACTTCAATAAAGCGTATTATATAAAGTATGTGACAAAATAATATAAATGAAATACAGCAATACCTCTTTGCGCGATACTTAGTAATCTCACCTACGAAGTATCGCGCAAAGAGGAGACCCCGAGAATGAGATCGCTGTGTAATGTATTCCATCTCATTCTTTTACACTTTCAATCCTACAGATATATATGTTTGTCTCTTTCTACGTAACGCCTCAACTTTTCGTGTTACACTTTTTGATTTTACTCCTCATAAAATTTACGTACCGGGCCTTATAACTCAAATCGTTTCTTAAGGAGTAAACTCCAAAAATAGTTTATTCTATAGTATATGTCTATTATATTAAGTATATCAGATATCTAGTACCCGTAACATAAGCTTACAGCTTACCACGGGGACGTTGTTGTGTGGATTCTTCGGATATATTTATTTATGTATTCACCATGCCTATTCCAAAAACAAAATTTTGACTGAGAATAAAATGTATCACCATAGTCCGGCACGGGAGGGTCGTAGTCCCCCGTGGGCACATCGATGAAGCTGCAGAGGTCGCCGCTCCTCTGGATCGTGTCGATGACCTTCATCTTGCCCTCCATCTTCTTGTACAGAAGCTCCGCCTGCAATCATCATCATCATCATCATCCGCAGCCTGACTTCACCCGCTGCTGGGTATAGCCCTCCTCTTGCTCTCGCCACTCATTACGGTCTTGTGCCAATTTTCATCCAGGTGCGTCCTGCGACTTTAGCGATGTCGTCAGCCCATCTCGCTGCTGGACGACCGACGCCTGCAATCACCGTGACATTATATACTTGTTGAAGCTAGTCTTAAGTATCTGAGCAGTATTAATTAATATCAAATAGCAGGCAGTAATTATAATTTCAGTAGTAGTATTTTCAAGTAATGAAATTAATGCAATAATTTAGTTACAAAATGTTCCTTCAGCTCAGCTGTTGCAACCGGCGCAATTCTGTTGGGAGCGATGGGACCGAGATGTACAGTCTTATTATTACAAGCGTAGTGTTAGAATATTAAACAATTATTGAATAAGTACCCAAATACTTAAACCCTAGATATTACGCGGAGCGGTGACTGCAAATTCTGATACATTTCTTTTCCCCAGGTTCTAAATTACTAGCGGCACGCCCCGGCTTCGCACGGGTAATTATTTTTTTCGTATTTTTTTTTTTTTTTTTTAAAAGTATACTTTGTTACTTTTAATACCTTCAAGAGTATAATGTGCAAAGTTTCATGATGATCGGTTAAGTAGTTTTTGCGTGAAAGCGTAACAAACAAACTTACATTCGCATTTATAATATTAGTATGATCAGGACAACAAGCATACAACAAGCATAATTTTTTAGGCGATTCTACGCCTAAAAAAGTATTATCCCTTTCGGATACCTACTTATTTGTTTCACAAATAAGCGATCTTTGTTACTTTTACGTAAAGGCGATGGGCGTATTTAGGATTTTAGCAAGTCATATAGGACCATAAATGAATACACAATGCCGATTCTCGCGTACCTCACATCGCAGCAGCTTCCACAGCAGTCAGTAAAACTCTAACCCAGTCCGAATAAGAAACATTCTCGCATACTGACCTCATACCGCAGCAGCTTCAGATGCACCTCATCCAGCTCGCGCGCCTGCTTGTGCACCCGCACCATCTTGATGATGAGCGGCATGTAGGCCAGCGGCATCATGGGGAGACCCTCCAGTAGCAAGCAGTCCAGGTATAGGTAGAACCTGCCAGTAGTTATGACAGTGATGAATGATAGACTGTGATACATTTTGTATTCAGGGACCAATTGGAAGTCAGTTTGATTAAGCGGTGTCAATGCAAATGAGGGCTAGATGTTGTTGTGAAAAAAAAAAAATGTCGCTCATATACATTTTTTTTGTGAAATATCTACAAACTCCCAAAATATTTTTTGTATATTTTACCTAGGCCTCCCACAGTCCTTCCTCTGAGCAACTATACCAAGCGGTTGTATGTCGCGTGTGGCCGGAATCTGAAGGTTCATGTCACGTCTGTGTTTAAACGATCAGATACGTTTCGATTCCAGGGGCCCCCACATTTGGGCTTCGTATGTATAGATATTATGACTCTCCTATCTATAGGCTAGATGGTATACCTTTTACTCACATAGAGGTACCATCAGTTCTTTCACGATGCCTCCATACTTGGGGCCTCTGATCGATATGGGGCTCTCCTACCTTGTTTATATGGTTGGACACATCCCTCCCCCTAGACAAACCATCTTTTACTACACGACGCGACGTCTCCATTCTAGGGCCTCTTTTGAATGCGCTCCGACTTCTAACAAGTGGTTAGACCCCAGCCTCCCCCTGTACGAACCATCAGTTTGCTCACGATATGTCCATGCTTTGGGCCTTTGTTTCGAGCCTTGGTCCATTAAATTGAATTCTACATTACTGTCAACACGACGACGTCGGCAGTTTTCTATAGTGAGATCAAACAATTTATAAAAAATACAATTAGGTCGCATTCGCACACGTTTGAGGCCTTTGCCATCGTTACAGAGTTTAGCGGGCCTTACATGTTTTGCGGATAGCATGAACGGTACTTATTACCTCCTCCAATGACTCTTCGACAAACGTGGCCTTCGCAATCAGCTGCTAAATCTAACGCAGAATTTTGTATCGCTACATAATTTAAATAAAATTTACATTTATGCTAACCGTGGTTGGGCGTAAAATAATAAATTGAAACATAATTTTGTTAATTACCTGATATTGTTTTCGATCTCCCGGCGCAGGGCGCAGGCGAAGCGCACGCGCCGCGCAAACGTCTCTGGGTCGTCCGCCTTGAACATCAGCCGGATGCGAGGGATACTACAAGAAGACGACTTTTGCACTATAATTATTTCATTTTATTTTATTTTATTTATTTGGGAAACAAAAAGCTTATAACTAAGATAAATTAATATGGATAAAGTGACTTCATCATCATCATCATCACCCTATTAACGTTCCCACTGCTGGGACACAGGGACTTCTCTCTTGACGAGAGAGATTAGGCCTTAATTCACCACGCTGGCCAAGTGCGGGTTGGTGAATGTCACATGTCCTTCAAACTCTTTTAAAGTTGTCAGAACATGCCGGTTTCCTCACGATGTTTGCCTTCACCGTTAAAGCACGTGTTTAAAGCGCACATAAATTTCTCAAGAAGAAAAATCCAGAGGTGCGTGGCGGGGTTTCAACCCACGACCTTCGGAATGAAAGTCGAGTGTCCTCCCACTTAGCCAACACGGCTTTTTCTAGTAGTCAAGTGACTTCACTAAAGCTAAAAACAGTTTCCACATGTAGATACAAATTTATAAATGTGTAGTAACCATAGGTTGATTATCCTAACTTAAGCAATACAAAACTAAAACTAATAATAACTAGCCGAAACATTTACTTGTTCCGCTGCCTGTGTACGATTATATTTGTGTTAAGAGAAAGTAGAAATAATAAGAATATATACTTGTGCTGATAAATACTATTATGACCTCTCACTGGTTTAAATAAATGTATGTACAGATTTCGGCAACATGTGTGTGGGATCAGATAAATTGGACGCGAATTTAGGTCTTATAAAATTATTTGTAAACCAATGTATTATTTGTAAACGAATGCTTGTGTTTCTAATGACCAATCTGATTTATAAATATCTGTTTGAAAAAGGATCTGATTCTTATGTACATTTGTGGATTCCATGTTTTCTGTAATTTTAAATTTAGTAATGATTGCCTAGTAAAATAACAGATAGTTGCTTTTAAACTGCGTTGTAAGTTTTTGTTTGACTTGAAAATGATAGGAATTATACATATAACACAATAAAGTAAAAGCTCATCCTAAGATATCATTCGAAGATGTTTATATTAGTGAGATTTCCTTCAGTTTCCTCACTAGGCTGGGCCTGTATCGAGGAAACTTAAAGAGTATTACAATTACTTACTTGAATCGTCTCTTTGATCCATCTAACGTCATCACCTCCCACGTTTCGGCCACCTTGTCGAAACTGAACGCAGCTACATTAGTCCACTGGGAAGGAATATTAATGCGAGTATAATACTCTATTGTTTCTACGAATACAAAACAATTAGATTCGAAAAGCTGTAAGCTGTTCGAATATTATGCTGAGCGTTTACCGTTTTTGTTGCTTTTATTTGATTGTACTATTCATAGTTTAAAGTTGTTCTTCTGTGGCACAAAATAAATGTTTTATTATTATTAAATCCCTTTCATGTCTACTACGTTAGGTTCGAGCAGCGCGGGCAGCGTGCGGCTGCGCGATGTGAGAACTATAACCTTGTATTATAACGCTTGATCACTGCGACAACAACCTAGGATTAACAGGATATTTACAAGCTGAAATTAAGAAAAAATATAACTCCACTGTGACTTAACTTTTTTATGAGTCTTCAATGTCTATAAGCCTTTTAAGTATGAATGGTTTTTACGCAACTTTAAATCGACATAAATCCCTAACGGTCGGTCGAATCGAAAAATGATGAAAGAAAACAAAATATAATTTTGAAAATACTGATTCAACGATATCCCACATGATATTGTTTGTAGACTTTTTTTTTCTACTAAATGGCGTCCAGTAGACGCCATCTTGAATTTTCACTAACGTCATGTCTTTAATGACACTCGCCGTACCTCTTAGTACTTGTGAAGTCCAGGCATTTGGTCTGTATAGTGGGACAAAGGAACATAAATACATATGAAGTGGTTAATTCGATAGTTATTTAGATCTCCCAGCTTCCGTTGATCCGTCGACCGTGTTACACCTTATCTATATAAGCACAAGGTTAAAAAATACAAATTATTTTCTAACTACAAAGTTAGAAAATAGTTTTGTTTGATTGTAAATAGTAATTATATTAAGTTATGTTCGTATTTCATTTTCATATATAAGCACAAGTTTAAAAAATACAAATTATTTTCTAACTACAAAGTTAGAAAATAGTTTTGTTTGATTGTAAATAGTAATTATATTAAGTTATGTTCGTATTTCATTTCTCGATTAATCGGGTTGGTCAACTTTATGTGTTCCGGGTACCGATCAAATTCTGCATTGTTTACAAAACTTTCAAGTAACTGAATGACACTGGCATGTCGTAGCATCAGTGCGATGCCAAATAATGAGAGGATTAAATTTAAAATTAAAGCAAAACCCCCTATTCCATATAATTACCTCAATTTCCTTATTAAACACCATAATATTTTGTAATGTGCACCCGATGCGCTTGAATTTGATGCCCCCATTCGAGTTTATTTGCCATAACTTTTAAAGGGCACAACCGATTTTTATGAAACATGTCTAAGAACACTCGCGAAAAACACACCTTTCTTACAAAAACTAAATTGAAATCGCTTCATCCGTTCGGGAGCTACGATTTCCCAGATAGACAGACAGACACGTCAAACTTATAACACCCTTCTTTTCTGGTCGGGGGTTAAAAAGAACTTACCTCGTAAAGGTTGTTGAGCTGTTGCAGCAAGTCCCCCTGCGTGCCGGGCTTGGTGTCGTCTTTCGGGATGAAGGCGAGGCCGGGGCACGGGAACTGTTCACCCTCTATCTTACCTAGGCTCAGCCATTCTTCCGGGATACTGAAATTATGGGGATTATCTCATATACAATTTAATACAAAAACAATTTATTGTACACCAAAACAAAACAATACCTGCAAAAATCACATATGAGGAAGAAGTACAAAGGGCGGCCTTCTAGCTTCAGGGCGATCTTTTCCAGGCAACCTTATCATATCTATACTGTTTAGATTTATAACAGGATATTAACTATGATTGATTGATATCAAAAGAGTGCTGATAACCATGATAGTTTCAAAAATCTCTTTTGGCAGCCAAAGTCAGTGGTGTAAAACATTATGACGGATTCTCTGGCGCAGTGGTTTAAGGTCAAGCAGCCAGGTGGACCGGGTTGTGTTCCCACAGAAAAAAGCATTTGTGTTACGTATACGTAGTAATTTATTATTCTATGGTAAGGGGTTATATGCATTTTTTTTCGATGGAAGCGGTGCGTCTCTAATAGGTTAGTTGGAGGCACTATATTCATGAACTCATAACACAACCCATTTTATAGATGATAAAACAAATTACTTTTACATGTGTTACGTTTTGGTCTACTAATCGAAAGCAGAGCATATTTTATAAACCTCCGACAAAGCACTATATCACTGAATTAATAAGTAGAAGAAACAAGCCTTTGCTGAGCAATTAAATAAATCAACCTCGTTTTGTTCTACTGACCGGCAGTCAAAGTCAGTGTTGTCGAATATCTCCAGGTCCAGCTTGGGGAAGGGGCTGTAGAGGCCGTAGTGCACCTGGTCCGTCTGCTTGTACTCCGCCGTGGGCAGCAGCAAGTAGGGCTGGATGCTCAGGTTTTGGAGCATTTTCTACAAAGGAATCATCATTATTATAGAGGTACAAAATAACTTAGAAAACACGAGATCTACTGGTTCTGATTACGGGCGGGATAGCGCAGCGCTCTACTGCTCTTATAATTATTTTTTCAGGGTTGTACTCGTAGGTCGAATGGAGACCACGGACCGGCAAGCGCAGCGTAGGATGTCCACCAAGTAGATGGACGGACGATCTGGAGATGATTTATTTATTTATTTATTTATTTATTTATTTAATCACCACGGCTTACACCAGTTACAGTAATTAATAAGACACAGTTATACAAATTAAAACAAACACTATAAAGGCATTGATTCAAACAAAACAAACAATTTCCTAATAAATAACAATAAATTCATTTAAAACGTAATAAGATATAAATAAAAATTATAATATTAATAATAGTTAAGTATTACAATAATGTCACTTTAAAACAAATCAATAATTAAACAATACACTATTATGTCAATCTACACAAATAAAATACATGTCACTCTATCTCACAGTGCCTAAGGCATGCCATTATTAATTTAGTCCATTTATCATAAAATATGTCACAGTCCGGATTTGTTTTGAGCAGTAGATTGAGAGCCGCGAGCGCGCGAGGCACGGGAGACGCAGCGCGCGCAACAGTACGACTCATGGGTGGGAAAAAGAGGTCATGCTTTCTTCCGCGGAGATATTTATTTGGAACAAAGAGTAAAAGTGACTCATTGAGCAGATCAGATGCGTCAATGGTACCACGGAAAATTTTACAAATCGTTGATATCTGATCTACAGCTCTTCTAGTTTTTAACGAATTATAACCTAGACATCCTTGCAAATATTTAGTCGGGTACATAAAAGGATAATAACCCAGTTGATGTTTATATAAAAATCTTAGAAAAGCTTTCTGTACTTTCTCCAATAGCATTGCGTAAGTGACCTCGTGAGGGTTCCAAACACATGAACTAGCCTCTAACTTACTTCTGACTAGTGAACTGAAAAGAAGTTTAATAACGTGGCCGTTCTTAAATTCTCTAGCATTCCTAAGTACAAAACCAAGCCTTCGGAAGGATTCTTTGGCCACTATATTGATATGGTCATGGAACGAAAGCCTCTGATCAAATATAACACCCAAGTCCCTCATCACAGTTGACCTATTGATCACAACACCATGGATGTTGTAGCTGAAGTGAATTGGCTGCCTCATTCGACCAAAGGTCATTACGGTGCATTTAGCGGGATTGAACTCCATTTTATTATTAATGCTCCATTGGTACACGTTATCAATGTCTCGCTGTAAAGTTACGCAATCCTCTGGAGTTTGTATGTCCGTATAAAGCTTTAGATCATCAGCATATAGAAGGCTTCTGGCAAAGGTTAGACAAGATGGCAAGTCGTTCACCATTATAAGGAACAGCAGGGGTCCCAGAACAGAACCCTGGCTGACTCCGGAGCGTGTGTGATAGGGTCTGGACTCGTAGATTCCAAGTCTGACATACTGCTGGCGATCACGTAAATAGTCCGCGAGGATTCGGAGTAAGTGTGGCGCAAAACCGATTCCACTAAGCTTCTCCAACAATATGTCATTATTGATCCTATCAAAAGCTTTCCGGAAGTCGAAATAGAGCACATCCACCTGCCGTCCCCGGTCAAGGTTTGCAGAGATAAACTCTGTCACTGTAAGTAAATTACTATTCACTGACCTCTTACTCCTAAATCCATGTTGAGCATTGCACAAATGTTTTTCGACCTGATTGTAAATGAGCTTATGAATTATGTTTTCAAAAATCTTAGCTGGTGCCGAGAGTATTGCTATGGGACGATATTCCTCTACCACTAATTTGTTAGACGTCTTAGGTATAGGGGTCACTCGGGAGATTTTCCATTGCGGTGGATATACTCCAGTCCTCAGGATTAAATTAAATATATGAAACAAAGGCAATACTAATGAGGATTCCCTCTGTTTGAAAACATTCGATGGAATCCCATCTGGTCCAATAGAGTTAGAAAATTTGAGTTTCTTGATTCCATTTTCAATGTCAGTAAGTGTAAAATTAAAAACATTCACATAATTACTACTATTGCATATGTCAAAATTATAATTAAAATGATTGAAATCTAGCCGCGGCACGTCAGGTAGGAACACACTAGCAAAATAGTCAGCAAAAGCTTCTGAAGCTCTAACCCCGGAGTATGACTCACCTTTGTAAGTTACATTCGGTTCAAAGCCCCCTTTAGCTTTAAGACTAGATATGTGTCGCCAAAAATCACGTGGATTGATTGAAATGTTATTTTCTAAGTTTTTCATATAGGAGGTGTAGGCAGAAGCTGTACGCAGCTTCAGATTAGACCTAAGATCAGCAAACTCTTTATATGAATTTACCGCATTATTACTACTTTTCCACGCAGCGTGAAGTTTTGCCTTTCGACCGATATCTAGTATAATATCAGGCGTGAACCATACCGGATATCTCTTCATTATAGATTTATTGCGTTTTTTCTTAGGCATGCATTTGTCAAATATACTGTAAATACAATTATAAAAACTATCAACGGCTGTACGTACGTCATATGTTAAATATAAGAAACTCCAATCAATGTCATCCAACAGATTAAACAGTAGCGCATAGTCACATTTTTTAAAATTCCAATCACGGGCTGAATTAATGTTGCTGGGTTCCATATGGTCAGAACTATGAGCCACTTCTACCCTTACCTCAATATCCAATGCCGGATGGTATGCATCTATAGGTACTATACCCTCGGTAGCTGAAACTAACACCTCACGCACCTCGGCGCACTCACGTAACAAAACAACGTCTAATTTGCTACCATGTAAATTGATGCTACCATGAAATGATGATGATGATGATGACTCGAAGGTTGTGGTGTTAACCTGTTTGATGTCTGCTACACGGACTTGAAATATTTTGCTGATACCGGCGTTAAACTTCAGCTGATAGTGAGCGAACACATTTTTCGGCTCAACTGATAAACGGCAGTTTTTGGGATTAAAGTAATCAAAAGCCGTAGTAGGTCTATAATAAATGTCTGCAGTAACTGTGCTTACAGGGATGGTCTTTACGGTAGAACTCCAGATACAAGATACAAAATAATTTATTTCCATTGTTTGGTTTCACAAATATTAGAAAAGTCAAGCATAAAATACAAAGAAAGAAAGAAAGAAAATCAAAAATGTAAAAATTGTGTATGCTATGAGCTGATGTTAAGGAAAAACGTTTGTTACAAAAAACATAGACAAATTGCATAAACATAGCTACCACACAATACCTTAATTTAGGTACACACAAGGGCAAAAGGTGTTATACGACCTTGATATTAGCAGCGAGGAACTTCCTCCGAAGCCGCTCGATCTTCACCAGCCGTGGCAGTTCCTTCGGCAGAACCACGCTCAGAAACTGAAGCTTTGGCACGAAAGTTTCGAATGGGAATTGCTAAAAAAAAATTATGTTGGCATTACTATGTAGCTACGTTAGAATCTGGTGAATAGTGCTTGTTTGTCTACAAACTCACCCGAGGGTTATTTCTATAAGTGGTTCGATGCAATCTACAAAGTAAGTACTTACTCTGGTCTTGAAGACTCAGGTTCTAGTTACATAATATGCTTGAATATAAATCTAAATTTAAGAAAAACTCCTTTTCCAATTACCTACTTAATTTCCTTAAAAGTAAAACACCATTATAATGTGTAAAGTGCACGCGATGCGCTTTCATTTGATATCCCTCTCGATTTTCTCTGCAGATTTTCGGTTTTCCTTCCCCACTCTAACCCCCATAACTTTTAAACGGCACAACTGATTTTCATGAAACATGTCTAAGAACACTCGCGCCAGACTCACCTTTCATACAAAAACTACATATAAACTAAATTGAAATCGCTCCATCCGTTCGGGAGCTATGATGTCTCAGACAGACAGACACGTCAAACTCCCCTCTTTTTTTGTCGGGGGCTAATAAGAAGTGATCTTAGAAACTACTAGACCAATTTAATCTAAAAGATTTTCATACACTAACTATAAATTGTCCAACTTGAAATACAAGTCTTTATTCACTGAATAATATTCATTATTCAAACTATGATTTATTGAAAAGAAATGGGGCAAGGCTTGGGAATGACTGGTGCTTCAGGTAAATTTAAACAGCGGTCCAGTTTTGGTGAATCGCTGAAACATATATTTGACGCGTAGGTACTATTAATAACTATGTCAGCACAGATTATTTCAGGGTTAGATAGTCCATTCAATTTTGATGAGGAAGGCTATACCGCGGGAAATTTGTAGGGCAAATCCTTAAAATATGGACAATGCCGCATCATCATAAGCCAATGTTCACGTAATTTACATTTATCAAATAATTTATTTTTTGTAACTGCTAATTATAAGTAAACTCACAATGCTCTCATCCTCCCGATAAGTGGTCCATCGTCCAGGAGGCAGTAAGATCTTCGGCTTCTGTGGCTTCGGCAGGGACACCAGTGTCGGTGCCAGTTTGTCTGTCTTCGCCTAGAACCACACAAAACAAAAAAATTGCATAATTATTTTTATTATGACTTATAACGGGTAATATATACCTACAATGATTTGACGGTTTTTGAGTTTTACGATATTTCGACACTGTTGCAAGCGCTATGATCACGGGACAACTGAATTGTCTTTGTCTTTGCGATTTGGGCAGACGGTTATTCACAAAAGAAACGGTCTACCCTCTTTCTGAGTCTTTTATTGCGAGATTGACACTCACTAGTGCTACTACCACTTGTTTCAGTCTCGAACACACCTCGATCACGACACACTAAACTGACTGGTGTCTTAGCGACCGGTTATACGCCAATGAAATGAAAAACGAGTGTGCTCTCACTTAGCCAACGATATACATAATATAGAGATATTATTTTGCATTGTAGCGAACTTTTTCATCTACTATCGGTAAAGATTTCTATTGCAAGATTCTATTGTTGACTCACTTGCATAATAAGTTTTATGCGTTTCTTAGCACATATTCCCTTCGTAGGGTCTTCCTTCAGCATATCGGATACCAATTCGGAATAGTACCCTCGTTTAGGTATCGTGTCACGAGAAGTGTTGTCGTAGACCACATCCTGTTGTCTTATTTTCTTTCTTTTACTGTACATTTCAGCTTATTTTCAAGATTATATCCTACCTATATTAAAAGTAAGTAATCTAATTATTTATGCAAACAAAGTTTATAAATATCTTTGACGTAGGATATTATTATGTCAAATATCAACATTTTTGATGACGTTTATTCTGAGAAAAAGGGTTTATTCGGTCCTGACTAAAACCTTATTTTGGAGACTATTATGAGAAATGATTTAATGAAAACTTTTTACGGAATGCTAGTTAGAAAAGAGGTCTTTCATACTCGATGAAAAAAAAAGGAGTCAAGGCACCAATCTCACTTCTAAACAACGAATACACCCAACGATCCAACTCGATACGTTGGTGTCTCACTGAGTAATGCCGTAATGCCCCGAAAAATACTGTCACTGTCAGCCACGTTTCAGTAAAGATGGCGCCTCGACCCCACTCGAGCGACGTGCTCTGCTCTGATTGGTCGTTACGTACTACACAGTATTTTAAACTTAATAAATTAAATGACCGTTATTATTGAATTCAAAAATGTAAGAAATTAAAATAAATTAAATTATGATTTTTAAAAGTAATCAAAATGTAAACAGACACTATTATTTGCTATGCATGTAAACATCAAATCGACATAAAACTGCCTCCGACATGTAGGTATAATAAACCGTTGATTTTTAAATCCAAAATTTTGTAATTTCTTTTGGTACCTGCGCATATCATTATACCCATATGAAGAATTAACCTGAACCTAACCCTAATTAATTTCGCTATTATATTGTTACCGTTATGTTGGTATAGACGTGTTGAGGTTTTTTTTTTAATATAGTGGCAATGATTTGTGTGCTAAATATCGAAATCAATGTATGTAGGTCCCGTCTCTTAAACGTAGTGTTTGTATACTCTTTCCCCAGTTTATTTTTCACTTGCGGACCGCCCCGGCGGCGTCGCACGGGTAAAAAAAGTTCCCGGCAATTTTTCCCTATTTGCTCACCGTTTAGACCTACCCTGGACTACGACAAACATTTTAAAACCAAAATCAGCTCAATCGGCCCATCCGTTCTCGAGTTTTAATCGAACGAACAACAATTCATTTTTATTTATATAGATAGACTAGCTGACCCCAGCAAACGTAGTTTTGCAAAAAATTTTTTTTTTTTGAAAATGAAAAATAGATGTATGTTGATTCTCAGACCTACTGAATATGCTCACAAAATTTCATGAGAATCGGTCAAGCCGTTTCGGAGGAGTTCGATTACGCACCCCGAGACACGAGAATTAGATAACGATCGGCTCAGCGGTTCTTGAAATACCTATTATAGAGGTATAATAGATACATGTAAGTCGTGTGATTACATTACACTTTCTAATGATACCAGAGCAGATTCCTTTGAAGAGAAAACAATCAAAATAACCCTATTCATATTTTTTACAAACAGCCGTTAATTGACTACAAGACAACGTAAAATATGACCACAAATCATAAAATGGAACAGACTAACTTCAAATCGCACCAACAACCACAACCTGACTGTACGAAAATTAGAGAGCAAATTAAGACCTTTTTTGTTTTGTTTATTGGTTTTTAATACTGTTGACCGCAGATGGCCATGACAGCGTTACCGGACTGTGGCGGACGCAGAAGACGTCTCAACCAAGGCGGCGTTCTAACCGAACCCAACGCGTAAGCATCAAGCAGCAAGCATCCGTTGGGGCGGCGCCCCCAAAGTAAGGTTGGGGCAACACGTACAAGGGCTCCACTTAGGAACGGACCTTGGCTTGGGCTGCTGCCAGTATGAGAGGACTATGGATTATTACGACCGGGTGAAAAGTTTCACCTACCTACGGGCGAAAATAGGGATTTTTCAGCCCCGCCGCCGGCGTCCGGTTTTTTGAATGTGTGCTATTTTCTACGTCGGGACTAGGGGAAGCTAACTCAGAGCTAGCGGCTGAGATGGGGTCTAGTGGGTCACCGAGAACATGTCTCGGTCGACGGAGGAGAGATTGAACAGAGCGCGCTGCGCGTGCTTTTTTTATGCAAATTGGCGGGTGGCCACTGCGAATTATGCGGTTATATTTGACAGTTATATCTTATACTAAGTATTTATTATTAGTGCACGACCATAAATAGAACATTGACTGATAAGGAAACACGGACAAGTTCCTGCTACGATATTCCCTTAAGGGAATTGGTAAATTAAACAAAAAAGTATATTTCTTTTTTTATTTTCATCTAACTCCCAATGTAAACAAAATGGTACAATGAACAACAGATGTAAAACGTAGCTGGAAGCTATCCGTCGCCTTCCGCCGACGACACTCCTGAAAACAAAATGAAACAATGTCTTGCATAAACTAAATTTAACATACAAAAACAGATAACCTAAATTCCCTTTAAAGGAAAAAGTCATATGATTTTGTAATGTGCAAGTGATGAACTTTAATTTAAATTTAAAAAAAAACATACAATGAGCATCTGTTTCCTTCGGGGGTTAAAAAGATAGACACAAAAAACTTAAGTGATTTTATTCATTCCTAGATCAATACGTGAGTAAATCTCGATTTTAAAATGCATAGTGTAATCCGCGTTGACAAGTTAAATATAAAAACTGTTTACAGTGGAAACAAGCCTCTCCCAACCAATATAATTAAATAAAATCTTTAACTTATATATAACTAGCTGACCCCAGCAAACGTTGTTTTGCAAAATGAAAAATAGATTGTAGCCGATTCTTAGACCTACTGAATACGCATATAAAATTTGACAAAAATCGGTAAAGCCGTTTCGGAGGAGTACGGTAACTAACATTGTGACATGGAAATTTTATATATAAGGATACCGAGGTACAAATATAGAGCCTTTTCAAGTAGTGGTATTTTAATTATTTCTTTGAATATAAAAAATTGCTTATTATCACAAAACTATAATAGTTAGAGATATGATGTTTCGACGTTTTTTGTAGATAATGATAAGTTCTACAAAATTTTAATACATCACTTTGTTATATATTCAATAGTTTTCGCAGCATTCGCGATTAAAGAAAGTTTTTAGGTTTTTTTTTTCACCTGCGGTTACATTATTGGAGCTTTGGTTAGGAATCTTTTTTTTTTTTAAACTAAATATAGCCTATGTCACTCAGGGATAGTGTAGCTTTCGAATGGTGAAAGAATTTTTTAAATCGGTGCAGTAGTTTCAGAGCCTATTCGAGACAAACAAACAAAAAATCAAACCTTTCCTCTTTATAATATTAGTATAGATAATATCTTTTAAAATCTCATACGAATCTATTACCTGTGCTGATGATTCCTTAACAATATCCAGATGGGGTATTTTGGTTGGTCTAAGAGTATTTGAGCTTGGCCCTGTCCAAGCATATCTCCTCGGCCGCCTCCTCGGTCACTTTGTCCTTCTCATCCACCTTCATGTACTCGGTGATGCATTCGCTCTGAGGGAAGCCCACTAGTTCCGCTAATAGGTTGATGTCTTTGTACGACGGTCGAGCGCGGAGTATCTGCAAGCATTTACAAATATTCTCACTACGTACCTACATTTAAAATAGCCTTATAGTAAGTTAATACAACGATTGATCAAAAAAAATACAATAAAATAAAGTTTAATTGTAGGTTAGGTACACAACATAGGAGCATTAACAAATAAAACAAAATAAAAAACAAGTGTTACAATGGGCGGCCTTATCGCTAGGGGCGATCTCTTCCAGGCAAAAAACGTTATTCTTTGACCTACTTAGTGCCAAATCTGTTTAATAACAGTTAATAAAAGCTTTTCACCCTTGTTTATCTCTATAATAGACGCAAAATAAGGCATAATTAGCCTAATTGTGTGTTTTAGCTAATTCAGTTATAAAAGCCAGAAAAAGGCCTCCATGCTGGTTGTACGTCAGAACACACTCACAAATATGATAAACGACTGGACTGGCTGTCTGATATTATGCGTGGTGCGTCTCGCTAGTGTAATTTTTTTTCAGTAAGAATTTCTTAAAATGGGAGCTCGCTCTTGGGCTCTCTAGCCAGCTATGCCAACCTACAGTCTTACCTCTGTGTCGACCTTTTTGTATTTAATAGGCATAATGTTCTAGAACATGACCTTGACCACAATGTCATCTCGAAGGTAGATCACCACGCATGTACCGGCTCCGGAATTCTCCATAAGCTTGCAGCTGCGATAAGCTGGTGCAGGCATGCTTACATACATATATATCAAATATTTACAAAACTGATCGCGGGCCACGCGGCCTAGCACATTTTGCAGTATGAAAAGGGCGCGCGCGCGTAACGTAACGCAGCGTCCGGCCTCAGTCCCCCCGGGCAGCTGGTGAACTCGATCTTACCTCTGTGACGACCTCCTTCCTGTTTTCAACAGGCGGGATGTTCCAGAACATGATTCCGACCACAATGTCATCACGGAGGTAGAACACTACACCGCGCTTGTAACGGCTCCGGAATTCTTCGGATTCCTCTTCCGTTGGTCTGCAGATGTAGTTCAAAGTGACTATTGTATCCCAATGTTTATGGGTGGATATAGCCCGGTCAAAATGAGGAAAAATAAGCTTTAACCAAGGAATAATGTGCTTAGAGCTGAAAATTGGTAGAAGCATTAAATACGTGGTGCATAAAGGGGTTTTAACATTTCGGAATTCTCACTTCCTAGTCCGCCATTTTGAAAAAAACGTGATGCGTCTCATCATCAAAATGGCGGACTCGTTGGTATGCCAGGCCACATTTAGGGTTCAGTCAGTATGTACCTGGGCTTACGGCTCACGGTTTTTTTAATTTTAATTATTGATTGGTATTTCTACGCCATGCTTTGCAAATGTCAAAATTTCATACTTTTTCTCTCATTCGTGGGCATCAAGATGTTTCATGTCCGCAGTTTAAGCCAAATCAATATTTTTAATTTTTTTTATTCCATAATGATGGTATTTAATTACAAAACTCTAAGCAAGCTAAGATTTCTAAGCAAATATCTTTTTAAATTTGTGGCGCCATTTGTTACGAGAATGTTAGGAAGGTTGTTTCAACATCGATCTATAGGTAGTAATTTAGTTTATAGTTTATTTATATTTAGCTACTTATTTTGTTAAAACTGTTAGCCTTCCTATTGATTAAATTATATGAACATTATTTTAAATCATTTTAATTAATCCCTAAGGGTTTTCAGAATATTTTATTATAATAATTAATAGTGTGAACTTTAATAATAAATAAAAAAATTAGTATATATTCATGATATTCTGTGATAATGGAACTAGTTTTTTACTAGGTAGGTACCCAAATTTTAATCGATTTATGCTGATTTTTTTTATAGTAATGAAGCATCCTATGAATTAATTAGGGAAGTACAAATTTTAATTAATACTCACTTCATGTAGCAATCATGTTGTTCCTCTATAACGGCCAAACCCTTCTTCAGTCTGCTTTCATTTTCTCTCTTCTTTTCTTCTCTCATTTCCATCTTTCTCCTTTGTACTTCTGGGTCGTTACGTTCATTTTCTAAGTGAGCTTGGGCCTCTTCATTACACTGGAATAAATATTTTAAGGACATATGAAATGAAATACATTTATCTTGGTACATAAACAAAAACAGCACAGTAGACAGACACAAGAAGAAAAAAAAACACAAACAGATAATTAGCTGCCAGGCTGTGCTGCCATGTACCAAAAAAGGAGCAGTCTCAACTTAATACCGCTCCGCTCCCAGAGGAGATAAAAACAACTCTTAGGACATGTTATAACATAGTGCGAAAGATGGTCCTGGACAAACCACACAGCAATATAAATAAACCCGAGGGGAACTCTGATATAATAATATGAATAAATATAACAAAAGGTATTATATTAAGAAAATATACATTGCTTGCTGGCCCGTTCTAATGTTGTACGGATACAAAAACCTTCCTCTTAAATAACTCTTAACTATTGCTGAAAATCGCACAAAGGCTAAGACCGTTTAATAGTGTTTAACCCCCGGCAAAAAAAGAGAAGTGTTATAAGTTTGACGTGTCTGTCTGTCTGTCTGCCTGTGTGTCTGTCTGTCTGTCTGGGACATCCTAGCTCCCGAACAAATGGAGCGATTTTAATTTAGTTTTTTTGTATGAAAGGTGGCGCGAGTTTTCTTAGACATGTTTCATGAAAATCGGATGTGCCGTTTAACAGTTAAGGGAGTTAATAGTGGGGAAGGAAAACCGAAAATCTGCAAATATACTCGAGTGGGGTATGAAATGAAAGCGCATCGCGTGCACATTACTAAATATTATGGGGTTTTACTTTTAAGAAAATTAAGGTGGTTATTCTTAAAATTAAAATTTAGATTTATTTAGTTTATCATATGCGATACACGATAGACGATGGATAGACAGACGCGCCGGGGGAATTTAATTAATGTTTAGTATTTAAATTCAATTATTACCAAAAAACAGTTGAAAAAAAAAAACAACCAGACAAGGATAGTCGAATCACTGATCTAAATATAAAAGCATACAAAGGCCTTACCTGCTTAAAAAGTGCAACTGTCGGCATACACGCCCCAATTTCACCAATTACCTGCAAACATACATTTTAATTGACATTTATTTTATGTTGATTCAACAAACATTTTCTTTACTTTGTAAGTTCATCACATAATCTGCCAATCTGAAATATGTTCTTACGGTTCAAAAACAAAGAAATACATTAAAATAATTATAATTACCTCCATATTCAACTCTTTGCCCAAATTCAATTGGAAATAAGGTTCTTTGTTGAAAGTTTCCCACAGGCCTGTCATGTTCATGCCGGCTACCGTTCTATACAACAAACATATTCTTAAAACATTAGATATTACCACAATATTACTCAGCAAAAGTGTTCTATCAAAGCGCGTCTCAAATTTGTAAACGCGCGCTAATGTTCCTCTTGGAAGGCGATACCAAAATTATCATATCACTTATTTAAAACATAAGTTTAAACAAAAAAAAAGGTGTGTGTGTGCGATTCACACACGATAGAAGTGAAACTTCAGTAAATCGACAAATGAATGGGATGAATAAAAAAAAGATTTTGTTCGGGCGGTCACCCATCCAAGTACTGGCGTCGAACACAGTCGTTTAAGATTGGCTTACCTGTCGCATTTCCGTTGCATCTGGTTTAAAATCACAACGATTCTAAAGAAGTTTCACTTTAAAAAATAATAAATCGTACCCTTGTTCCTGTGCATTATCATAGTGCTCCATTCGCATGCGCGTGTCCTTCCACTGTGAGTACACGCTGGCCGAGTCGCCGGCCTGAAAACATTATTCTAATTACCTTCTTGAATAAACCTCTATGATATGTTTCTACATTCATTCGGCCTCAAACTACACATACAAAATATATCATGAGATTATTAATTATAAAATCTAGGGAAAGTTCAGCTAAGTGAGTCGTTAGTTAGTCAGTTATTTTAAGTCAGGCCTTGTGGTCACGTTATTGGCATTCCTCGAAAAATAAGAAAAATATATGCTGGTTTCAGCTCAATTTACAAAAATTTCTTTATTTTTTTAGTAAAAAAAAACAAAACTGCATACAAAAATCGATAGAATTAAATTTTCATATAATTTCTCTTCTCGAAAAAGCTATCAAATAATATCATAAAATTTCAAATATTCTTGTGTTTTCTTAAGATGGATTATGCAAAACGATTTTTTAGAAGAATTTTAACAAAAACTGCTAAGTAGCTCTGTCGAGCTATAGTGAGAGGTATCCAAACAAAAGATTTATCACAACAACAACACAAGTACACAACACTAACACTACAACACTAACGAATTGATAGGGTTACAAGTAACCCTATCAATTCGGATTATTCTATCGTTCGATTCCCGGGTCATACATTTTTTTTTTAAATCTATGTATACAGTTTAGTTATATTTCATAAATAAAGGAACGTTTCGTTTCAGTAAATTAATCTTGCTATAGAATTTCAAAGTAGTTTCCTTCCAGAGCCCATCAACTTTTTCCCCTCTTCATATACCACTACAAGTAGGTATGTACATATACTCACGATCCAGACATGCTTCCTGGCGACCATCTCGGTGTTGACGAGGAAGCCGCCGTTCACCGTGTCCACCTCTAAGAAGGACGCATCAGCTAACTCTTCACGCGGCTCCGTGCCTATTGCTACGAGAACCTGCAACACATAGCTTTCAAGTCAATTCGGTCCCCTAAAGTCTACTGGGAAAAAATAGAAGTACTAAATAAAGTTAATGTTTAAGCCCCGCCGCACATGCAAACACTCGCACTCGTCTACGATACTGCGCAAATATCCCATTGGCATTGGTGGCCACGTGGACGTTTGAGAGCAAATGCGGAGTCTGGTACGGTGCTATGTTTCAAACACTGACACTCGCACGCGGCCCGCGACCATCGTGCCTGTTGAGTGTGGGCATGTGCGGTGGGGCTAAGGCTCAGACAATACACATATGTTAGTTAATTGGTTCTGTGGATTTTTTAAAAGAATTTAATTAATTTTTTAAGAATGATTTGTAATAATAGTGTTGTAATGGATATGTGGGAAGATGTAGGTAGAGGTGGTCCGAAGACAAGATGGATGGACTGTGTGAAGGCTGACATGTGTAAGAAAGGAGTGAGCGTTGAGATGGCGAGTGACAGATTAAAATGGAAGGAAAAAACATGTTGGGCCGAACCCACATAATGTGTGATAAGGGCAAGATAATGATGATGAAACTGTATTTGTGGCTAGTAGATCAATGTTTTTATAAAATTAATGATGTTTTTGATTATAGATTTAACTTTGACATCGTAAATAATATTAGTTAAATTAATTTCAATTGTTACGTGTAAGCATTAAAACATATGTATGCCATTTTACTGGTAAAGTATGTGAAACCTTATATGAAACAAAACATCTATTATTGTCCCATACTTTTGGCAAAAAATACATTTCATTTCATTTAGCTAATTTGTAATTTTATTGTTGTCATTAATTTGTATAAAAAAAAATTAACATATGTTTTAGGCACTTTATTTCGGCGTCGGCATGCAGAATGACGACACTATAATAATGATTCATTTTTTTTTGTTTATTCCATGCTGTGGGATTTCAGAGCAGATTTTGGGTCTATGGCACTGGCACTATTGAGAACCTATTGGGGAGTTGAGGTCCTATAGTGTGTGGCCTTATAGAATGTGAACTTCCCAATAGGGCCCTGATTAAAACTTTACGATCTGGAAATAAACTTTTGGCACTTCCAACAAAACTACGGGTCTCTAAGATGTTTGCATAAACACGATTGTTTTTATATTGGTCATGCTTTTATTATGATAATGATTATTAAAGATTTCAGACATCTAAGTATTTATTTTCTACAATTTACTTGATACTAATAATTAGCTATTCTTAAAATGATAGTGACTCACATAGTCTGTTATGAGAGACTTTCCATTCGACAGTGTTAATTCCAACCGCCCGTCTTCAGTCTTAAAGGCGTCGTATACCATAGCTGGAAAAATGAACGCGTTAATTGGTAGGAATGAATGTAACCTAATGCACAATAATTTAAATCATCAACATCACCCTATTAACGTTCCCACTGCTGGGACACGGGGACTTCTCTCTTGACGAGAGAGATTAGGCCTTAATTCACCACGCTGGCCAAGTGCGGGTTGGTGAATGTCACATGCCCTTCAAACTCTTTTAAAGTTCTCAGAACATGCCGGTTTCCTCACGATGTTTGCCTTCACCGTTAAAGCACGTGTTTAAAGCGCACATAAATTTCTAAAGAAGAAAAATCCAGAGGTGCGTGGCGGGGTTTGAACCCACGACCTTCGGAATGAAAGTCGAGTGTCCTCCCACTTTAGCCAACACGGCTTTTTTTAATTTAATAAATAATTTAAATAATAAGAAAAAAACGTAAATTTCTTCGTAAAGCCAATGAATTTTATTTAGAACTCCAAAATGCTACGCTAATCTAGTGATCTGGAAGGTAAGATAAGGCTATCTGAGTACAATTTGAATGCTGGTCTGAAAAAAATAACGGTGAAGGCAAATAGCGTGAGGAAACCGGCATGTTCTGAGAATTAACTAACAAACTGAAGAGTTAATGGACATGTGACATTCACTAATCCGCATTCGGCCAGCGTAGTAAATGAAGGCCTAATTTCTCTCTTTAAAAGAGAAGTATCTGTATCCCAGCAGTGGGAACGTAAATAGGGGTGTCTAAATACTAACTCTGCGGCATAACCTCCACGCCCACACACTTGATGTACTCCGCCGCCCACTCGCCGAGGTAGTCCGGCAGCAGGTTGCCGAGAATACCGCGGTCCTTGTACAAGTGAACCAACTCTATCTTTTTGTTCTCTTCTTTGTTTAGGAGTTCATCTGGAAATAACGGCTTATACAATACAATACAAAACACTTTATTGCACACACAGGGAAACAAAATACAACAACACGTAGGAAACAAAATGTACAATGGGCGGCCTTATCGCTAAAAAGCGATCTCTTCCAGGCAACCTTTGGATGGAAAAATAACTTTAATAAGATAATTAGTAGGCAGGGGTGTACAATGTTAAATTAAATAATTTAGATTATAATTACTCCTTATGACAAATATAAATATATGCGTACACAAATAAAATAAAATACATATATTACATAAATATATAATAATAAATATATAAATATATATATTAATTTTAAAGGATTCATTCTAATTAGCACTTATTAGTAGGACAGATAAAATTCTTTGACACACGTTTTAAAAACTGACAAGGAACGTATCTTTCTCAATCTTTCAGGCAAAGCATTCCACAATCTTACAGCTTGCACAGAAAATGATTTGTCGTAAAAGTTGGTGCGATGTGCAGGAACACTAAGAAGAAGGTTGTCAGATGAAAGGAGGACGCGGGATGAGTTGGAATGGGAAATATGTAGAAATTTAAATCGTTCTTATAGTGTATATTCGATCGGTCAATCATTTTTTAAAACCCAAAGAAAGTATTACACTAGTAGATTTTTGACGGAAAATAACAGACTTTCCGTTTAAAATAAAGAATTAAAGTAGTCTATGTCCTAATCCCTGTGACATTCACCAACTCGCACCAAATTATGGCCAAATCTCTCTCGACAAGAAAGAAGTCCCTGTTAGCGCAGACTTTAGGACTTTGAGTCCTGTGCTAGTTAGAAACTGTGTTACAGCACAGATTAGATATATATCTAATCTGTGGTTACAGCAAGGTAATGCCTGCCAACCACGTATACATATAAAACACCTCACAAAGCCATTATAAATAAATACCTTGCATTATTTTGTGTTCTATGTAACACTATTTCAGATTATTATTTCTCACAACGGTGAAACTTGACTGTTGAATTATTCAAAGACTGTTCCCCAATATAGAAGTATTTAATTAACGGTTAACTATATTAGTCCAATATACTCCACTGTGATATGACGAATGTCTTCGCGGTTTCTCATAACATTGGACACGGTTTCAAGCCGTGGTGCTTGCTTCGTCGTAAGCGAGATTTTTTTTTTGAGGAGAGGTTATGTCTATAGTTACCTACAACGTCACTCCAGCTCCAGCTCGTTTAAGTCGTTATTGACAGGACATAGCACGTAGTAGAGATAGCACCACAACTTGGTCAAAGCAGCACAGTGAAGGCTTATATTTCCATCAGTGACATTCATATTTATGATGATTATACTATATTATACTATACTAGTGGCCCGCCCCGGCTTCGCACGGGTTTTTATTCAATTTTTTTCCCCGGCAATTATTCGAATATTATTTAAAATTTGACACTGCGATGGTAGCGCCGTTTGTCGGATCCAATGTAAAACAATCCAAAATCAACAACTACTAATAAATTGAAAATAATTAAAAAATCATTGTCCAGCGGACAAAATTGTGAATCTAAACCATTCCCAGATCCCCTTGAACACACACAAAAAATTTCATCAAAATCGGTCCAGTCGTTTGAGAGAAGTTCAGTGACATACATACTCACAGAAGAATTATATATATAAAGATTATTGAAATGATTATAGTATACAGTTACTCCGTGGTACTCACTCATCTTGCCGAGATGCCAGGCCAGCTCCGTGCCCAGGAGGCCGCCGCCGAGGACCACCACGTGGCCGGCCTCGCGCACGCGCCGGTACGTACTATACAGTTACTCCGTGGTACTCACTCATCTTGCCGAGATGCCAGGCCAGCTCCGTGCCCAGCAGGCCGCCGCCGAGGACCACCACGTGGCCGGCCTCGCGCACGCGCCGGTACGTACTATACAGTTACTCCGTGGTACTCACTCATCTTGCCGAGATGCCAGGCCAGCTCCGTGCCCAGGAGGCCGCCGCCGAGGACCACCACGTGGCCGGCCTCGCGCACGCGCCGGTACGTACTATACAGTTACTCCGTGGTACTCACTCATCTTGCCGAGATGCCAGGCCAGCTCCGTGCCCAGGAGGCCGCCGCCGAGGACCACCACGTGGCCGGCCTCGCGCACGCGCCGGTACGTACTATACAGTTACTCCGTGGTACTCACTCATCTTGCCGAGATGCCAGGCCAGCTCCGTGCCCAGCAGGCCGCCGCCGAGGACCACCACGTGGCCGGCCTCGCGCACGCGCCGGTACGTACTATACAGTTACTCCGTGGTACTCACTCATCTTGCCGAGATGCCAGGCCAGCTCCGTGCCCAGCAGGCCGCCGCCGAGGACCACCACGTGGCCGGCCTCGCGCACGCGCCGGTACGTACTATACAGTTACTCCGTGGTACTCACTCATCTTGCCGAGATGCCAGGCCAGCTCCGTGCCCAGCAGGCCGCCGCCGAGGACCACCACGTGGCCGGCCTCGCGCACGCGCCGGTACGCCTTCTCCAGGTCGCGGATGGTCCGCAGCACCTGGAAGCGCTCCCGGACGAACTTCGGGGCGCTCTTGTACAGTCTCAGGTTCCTGGGTTTAGATCCTGCCGAATATTAAACAAGTTATAGAAATACTCACATAGCAAGAAATGCACATATGTATATTTTTAGCCCCCGACCAAAAAAGAGGGGTGTTAAGTTAATAAGTTTGACGTGTCTGTCTGTCTGGGATATCATAGCTTCCGAACGGATTGATTTCGATTTATTTTTTTTTGTATTAAAGGTAGGCATGACGCGAGTGTTCTTAGACATGTTTCATGAAAATCGTGCCGTTTAAAAGTTATTTTTGGGGGTGAGAGTGGGAAAGGAAATCCGAAATCTGCAAATATACTCGTGCGTGGGGTATCAAATGAAAGCGAATCGCGTCCACTTTACAAAATATTATGGTGTTTTACTTTTAAGGAAAAAGGCATTGGAATCGGAGTTTTTCTTC
The DNA here is from genome assembly GCA_929108375.1 of Gymnoscelis rufifasciata. Lineage (NCBI taxonomy): Eukaryota > Metazoa > Arthropoda > Insecta > Lepidoptera > Geometridae > Gymnoscelis > Gymnoscelis rufifasciata. The sequence continues at coordinate 867,599 of OV815322.1, read as the reverse complement.
AATTTTTAATTAAATTTATATGTGCATTTCTATGTATATTAACATTTTATATCTTACTAGTTTTTAAGAAATATTGTTATATGTGTTGTTGGCGGTTCCCAAATAAATTAATAAATAAAAAAGAAGAAATTTAATTGACATACTAATTGGTTGAAATCAAAAATTGTCTCTCAAATTTGAGATTGCAGTCAAGACTTCTTCCCGTGAACGCAGTAAAAACTGGCCAGAGAAAACTCACCAGAAGATCTGAGTTGAAAATTATACGGCTCAAGAGAATATTTAGAGTGTATATATATAGAATATATAGTGTATATAGAACGCTATAAGTTCTCTTCAGCCGTTCACGTTATGTCCACACAATAGCGCAGCAGTTGCTGTATGGATTTCTACACTAGTCGCGCGGCAGAACTTTAACTAGCTTTTCCGCGCGTTGCTGCTGCGCTACGTTTAGACACGCCACTACATCAGGGGCCATATGATGATCATACATCATATATGATCATACATCAGGGGCCTCACCAAGCGCCAGCAACAGCCGCTCGTAGTAAACAGGCTGTTCTCCGCACACGGTCTGCACGTAGACGGCGTGCTCCTCCGGGTCGACGCGCAGCACGCACCAGCCGCTGGCGATCGACAGCGCTGGGCCTCTCTTCTTCCGGTAGAACTTTATCGGGTCCATGAAGTCTTTGCATCTTGCGTAATACATACTGCAAACAATAGATTGTAGAGGTACAGTTGACGAGATGGGATTGTATGTAACGATTGGCATAAATAAGCACCCCTTTTTACGTTCCCACTGCAGGGACACAGGGGTTTCGATTGACGAGAGAGATTAGGCCTTAATTGATGAATTAAGACATTGTGAATGTCACTTGAAGGACAAGTTAAAGTTCAAACTCGTTAAAGTTCTCAGAACTTGCGATTTCTTTACGAAGTCTTGCTTTCACCGTTTTAGCATGTGTTTTATTTTGGCTGAATTTTTTGGGTTTTATGTGTCATCAACGTAGAGCGGACGGCATAAAAGTGGTTCTAAGGCGTAGACTTAACATTTCTACAAAACTTACGATAATTTACGCATCTCCTCTAAATAAGATAGTGTTTTCAAGTCTGGGGGTTCAGGGTTCCACCACATATGTTTAGACATCGGCGGTCGCTGGTAGGGCATGCTATCTTCCTTCGATATAAAGAATACCTGTGAGTATAATAATTACACTATTAGTTCACGTAAAAAGTTTTGATGATTATAGAATAAAATTACTCAAAAACCTGAATTTTCGGATAGAGGTGGTTTCCGTGGTTGTATATTGTATCTTGTATCTTAGGGTTAATGTCTATATTTTGCCACATAAGTAGCATACAAAAGTTAAAATAAGGTACAGGTTTCGTAAGTTAAATAATTAGAGTGCCATAGCCTACCCAATGATTATTGCTGCCTGTCTCATTCTCAAAGCCTCTTAAGGCTCAATTAAGGCTTCAGCGTAGCAAACGCAGGTCAGGAGAAATGCGTAGAGTTTTGAAGGGCCGGATCCACGAGCGAATAATCTCTGCGATGTTATTGTCATGAGTCTCTACACGACGATGATATCGAGGCGATGTGAGGCGGGTGAGAGCGCGCGTTATATCATAGCATCGCGAGCCTGTTGCTACTATCGGCGGCAAGCACGCCGCGCACTCGCTGAGATAACAAGAGCGGTCGGCACATGGCGTCTGCTAGCTGCTAACACGCTTGTGGCCATATTTCTAGGGTACCTTGGGGGTACCTTATATCTACTTGCCTTGGCCTTCTTGTCGTTCTCTGCGATGGCGCGGTACGCGGCCCACCCGGCGGTCCCCGCGCCGACGATCAGGTACTGCACGCACGCAGGCAGGTCCTTCTCCGTGTACGGCCGCTTCGTCGCGCGACGTGGCCGCCCTGACGAATGTTTTTTGACTTTCACTTTTGCTATCCCGGCAATAAACAAAATTCATGTGTACTTCGTGTTTTAATTACGGGATTTACTTTAGAACTATTGTAGAATGGCCTTACAGTTACATTTCTTTTCAAATCCTACACTAAAAATCTAGTATTTTTGGTGTAGAATAACAAAGTCACGAAGTATTTGGACCGTGCTTCTCATAGCGCTTTTAATTATGTTTTTTGAGAAAATTATGGTTTGCTGAGAAACGCTTGAAAACAGCAAGACTTTATTTAAGGAATACAACACTTACACACTTGTTTATTTTCTTCAGATGAGCGCGTTCGAAGTAAATACAATTGGTATATCTAAAAAAGAAAAAAAGTATGTAATAGCTTTTAAAGAGGCGAGGAAACGTTCTGACTGTATTTAGGTACCTACTTAATGGCAAAACTTATGCGATAAGTTATATCTACATAAATAAAAATATAGTTGTATGCAATACAAACAATGTTAGAACTCGTGTTTATTCATTTTTTTTATTGTTTATTCAGTTGATACATTCATAAACGTATTCATAAACATATTTCACTTTTTATACAAGACTTAAAAGAGGTTAATAAAACGATAAAAAAAGTTATTGATAAACTTAAATGATTGCTTAATCTGTTTAATAACACTTCAATAGAAGCTTTTCACCCTTGTTTATCTCTATAATAATCGCGAAATAAGGCATAAAAAAGAAAGAGAATAAATTTCTTTAAATTTAGATAATTTTCACATGACAAAAAGGCACTTTGTTTTTTGTTCAAGGATTCTGTTATGTTATGATGAGTATACTTTAATTAGCGTGAGAACTTGGTTATTAAGGTTTAAAAAACACTTCATTATTTTCAACTGTCTGTACTTCATCGGTTGTTTTTTTTGGTATTTGTAGCCAAGTTAGTTAGATTAACCAGATATATATATAACAGTTTTATGAAAACCTAGTACCTACGGCAGTTTTTCTGCGTGCTGCCCAGTTTGTAATCTTGAGATATATTCCTTACCAGACCCATAAGTGTGAAGAAACCAGCCGTGATCCAGATATACTTCCAGGGGAACGGCGGCGGCGGTGGCGGCGGGCATGGCGGGGGCTTCCAAGAGGGCTGCACCGCGCAGGGGCCTTTCATCTTGGCGCATTCCAACATTGGCTGCAAGTACCGCATGGTGTTCCAGTTTTTTGAGGGGCAAGAAGCTCGTAAAATGTTATTTGAGAAAGGAGCAATATAGGTAGAAAGGTACGTTTTGCGCATGGAATACATTTTGCGACTGAGCCGAATTAGATATACGTATTTACTTTTTCACACCAAACGGCGCGCATTGAAGCGCACTTAAACGCACGTAATGAAATTCCATTGCCGTTGTGCGCCTGCGATACGGCATATAAGATTATACAGACATATCGACTCTAAAAGCTGTTAGTTAAATTCAATTTTCTTTAGGGTTTTACAAGCGTGCGCCGGCCGGCGCCGCCTCGCGCCGTAGAGTGGAAAGCGTATTAGGTACCTTAAGCGCCAAGGACAGTCACACACAGTCCTGACTAGTAGCGCCTGCGCATAATTCTCGCTTTTGCCAAAACCCCTAGTATCACTTTTTCCTTTAAAGCGGAATTCCACAAATTTGAATTTAACTACTAAAACCATATACATAGGTAATAAAAAAGGTAATTGTTTGCTTCTTCTGATAAAGGCAAGCTGAGGTTCTATAAAAATGTAGGATTTCAATGGTCTTTTGCAGAGGCCTTTAGATGTAGAGTCGACCTCCCCAATACCCGTCAAATACCTACGCGTAAAACATTAATGTACTTCGACTGCGCTCTAAGTGCGTTGGAAACGTTCTAACTTACACCAAATACCAGAATAAGATAGTTCAATCAAAGTCATAGCGCGCTTGTATAAAGCGACTATAGACTGTCATTGTACACCTCGGGCAAAGCGATGTGCTGCAGTTGCGGTACGTTTGTTGTTGATGTCACAGTTAAATGAAAGTCACTTTAAAAGATACGAAACTTTAATCTCCTCTTACCGCAACTTGCGACATTTAACCACTAACTATTCAATTTTTTTGATTTTCATCTGTTGCGCAAGCGAGCTGTGTTTGTTCTGATTTTTCATTATTTCCATCGTCCACATCACCAGACTCCTCGCGTTCGGCTTGGCTGAGCAGGGATATGCGATCTAGCGGTTTCCACGGCTCGTGAAACGCGTACTTGTACTTGGTTTTGCCGTGGTAGCTCAGCTTGGGGAGCGACTCCCTGACCGCGTCCGCGATCTTCTTGGGCGGTTGTTCCCGCCAGTAGTCGGGGTGCACCACGGGGGAGTTGTGGAACAGGTCGTGCATGCGTGACGCGGGGGCGTTGGGGCCGGGTGTGCTGAATGACTCGTTCGTGTAATGGCTCGGCAGCCCCTGTCGAACAAAGTACTTTCAATGGCAGAGAGAGGTATCGTGTCAAGTGCGCTGGACGAACCCTTACATTAATGGGTAATCTGCCTGTCGACTATCATCGCATCGCTGTCACCCTTGGGTTTGCCTTTGAGTTTATTGAGGATATCCTTGAGCTTGCCCATTAGGCCTTGGCCGTGAATTTCGTTGTCTTTCTCCTCTTGTTGTTCTTTACCCTGTGGCTGTGGCTCTATAGGGTTGTCTCGGAAGGCTCCGTGGTTGCTGGGGCTGTTCTGGTCGTCGTCCACACCGTGCGTCCACACCGCCGTCCGCTGATGAACAAAGCACAAGCTGGGGTTCATTAGTCCTTTTATCACGGGGCGATGTGGCTCAGGTCAATCTCAGTTCGTCAAACGCACTTACACTGGTTAAATGTCGCAAATTGGGGCGGTAGATAAACTTAAAGTTACCCTACTGCTACTGACCTAAGAGTGAAATTATGTAAGCTGGTATTACAGTTCAGATTTATGACTTAAGCTTAAAACGTTTATATCTATAATCCTACACGAGAATATTTTATGATCTAACTTTGCAGCAATAGAGATTTGACTAGAGAAGTTACCTACTGACTCGACACCCTGTCTCCAAGAACCTGTTTCACAATCACCGAGGATTAAAGTCAATGGTAAGGTTATATAACGACAGTTGACTGAGCGCGATAAATCTATATTTTAACCGTTGACTTTGTTTCCTCTGAGATTGTGAAAAATGTCCTAAGTGGAGGTACAAGTTTATTTTTGATTGCAATTCATTGGTCTCAATTCCAAAAGACACGATTCGTCCTAGAGTGTAGTTAAAGGCCAACTCGGCCAAAGTCCTATCGCGCAGAGAGTATTAATTCCTTACCTTAGCATTGCTGGGGGGCAATGGGGGTACGACAACTTCGGGTAGCTTGATCCGATAGGGGTCATAGCACGGGGGCGGTTGGGGATCCCGCGGACACGCGCTAAGCCAGGGTTGGCCGGGTACCTCATCTTGAGGCCAATCCACCACTTTTTTTCCTTTAGTCTGATCGAACTCTTTATTGCATTTTTCTCCTTTATCGCCACATTTGGCGTAGGTGCGGCGACCTGGAATAAGGGTAAGCGTAAGGGGCATTTTTTCCTCGAAACTATGAAGCTACGTTGATAGGGTTGATATTTTATGACTTCTAGACAGTAGTGTTTAAAAACAAACTTTATAAACTATTAACCAAAAAATGCAATTAAAATGTAAATAATTTACTTTTTGACAAGGACATTAAACTGGACTACTTAATTGTAAAAAATTGTGTAATTGTGGACAAAGACATCCTTCAAAGTTACCAATTATTTATATTAAGCTCGCTTTGTAATTGGTCGTGGCCTTATGTTTGACGTCCCATTGCCTCATTTTAAGAGCTGAACAACCATCTGTTCTATGTTCTATTGGGCAGAAGAGCTATATCGATGACTCTCGTTCTTCCGAATATCAACAGCTAGTGAATGGCCTTATATTATCCCACATTTTAATCCTATAATACTAAAAATGTAACTGCTAAAATAAGTAACGATAGAAAACTTACCTAAACCAAAGAAAACTGGTACAAAGTTATTATTTATGGAAATCACAAAGTGTTTCCAATTGCCATGCGACCTCAGGGGGGCGATAAACATTTTATTTTTAAACTTGCAATTATTTAATGTTATTACCAAAATTATATATTATTTACTGTAATTTAGAAATTCCTACATTGTTTTTTTGACGCTTTGTTTGTTGAGTGTTGACGCAATATGAATTAATTCTGAGTTGGTCACTGCTTTGAATATAGAAGATTTGATTTTTTCAAAGAGAATTAATTGTTCAAGGAGTTTTTAAGGCTACGAAAGATGTTTTTTTTTTTAATTTTTATTTTAAACCAAATTACCTATAACTTAACGCTGTCTTTGGTAAATCTAATTTAGTAAGTTAGTCTTTTTTTGTTTTTTATTATTGATAAGCCTTCATTTGACCACAATCTCACCTGATGTAAAGTGAAGATGTGGTCTAAGATGGAGCATGAAGGCCTAGAAGATGGCTTCTCCGGACCACATTACGAAACACGAAAAAATCGCTTCACGCACTGGCCCAGCCCGGAGGGAGGTGATGGTGACAAGCCGCGGCCTAAGCCTACCACCAGAGACTGTTCTTAGCACCACCCGGAGGTCACGTGTAAGGATTCAGAGGGTTACCACTTACGGACGTGAACAGCCATAACCTCCAAAATTCCCTCAAAACCTCCTCTTCATTAGTGAAGACTATTTAATTACCAAATTAGTGCTACATCTGTTAAATAACAGTTTAGTAACCTAAGGCATAAAATTAAATAGACTTATTGTGTACCTACCAAATTAAGTTATATTAATTAGCCCGAAATTGTATTTTTTATGAATACAAGAAAATCACAGATCCCAATACCTATGTCTCAGGGGCTAAAGACCAGCTCGTGGTAGTTGAATAGTCACGCGAAGTCATCGATTTTAAATTTATATTTTCTGAAGTCAATAAACCGCTTTTGGTTTTTTTATTTAATAAGAAATTATAAATAAAAACTACAAAATTGTAAAAACTTATAAAGCTGTGTTGTTTTATTCCTTTCTCAATTCAGTATAAAACATTTAACCGAACTGTCAAGACAATGTTATTTCCTTGATAATTTTTATTTAATCAATTTAGTTGTATCAATTTTAAATTGACCTGTCCATGTATGTATGCACTGTCCTTCAAAGGAAATAAAGGTTTTGACTTTGAAATGTTATTTCTTCCGCATCGTCACTTTACATCAGGTGAGATTGTGGTGAAATGATATTACATCAAAAGAAGGCTTATCTAGCATTTAAAAATGGAAAAAAAAATCTTGGTTTGTCTTTATTTTTAATCTTTTTTTTCCAATGGGCCATATTTACTAAATATGCAGCTTAAGCTACAAAAACTACACATTTAGAAATTATAGAACAAATTGGAAAATCTGCCAAAAAAGTCCCATATTTCGTATTTTTTTATCATTTCAAACAACATGATATTCTCTAAAACATCTCAAAACAATGTTTCTAGTTTATAACTAATACTTTTAGAAATATGGCGTGTTGGAATGAGTATAGTTGGCGGGATTTTGCGACTAGTAATTAACTCCAGAATGCTTAAAACAAACAACGAACAAAAGTCATATAATATACAATAGACTTTATTTAATCTTTGTACAAAATAATTACAAATTGTACATAATTCAATGCATTTACACATCCATACAAACATACTGTATGTACAATATTTATTAAATAAAAGAAGGAAACTGTGATTCTCCGTCTCGCTCTGACTATATCTTATATAATATAAAATCTGAAAGAGACCACTGATCCCTTCCTCTATTACTATTGCTACCACGTTTGTCGACAAAGTGGTTTATATATACCAAAATTCATATCTAAAACAGCGCAGCGTTTATATTAGGTACTTTACAAAATAAAAATAAATAATACTTACAACTATAAATACGATTTTTATTGGTAGTAAAAAGCTATCTAATAATAATAATAATATAATAATAAAAGCATTTATTTTGCACACACATAAGTACAGACAAATTACAACACAGACAATTAACATTCAGTAACATAATTAATTAAATCAAATAAAAAATAACAATGATAGCTAAATTTGAGGGCCTTAAAACATTAAATGAAAAACAAAAAAACAAACATCGAACACATAGGACAGTAAATTGGTAGGACACTAATTATAAGTCTAGGCCTAGGTACCTATAGTAGGTATGTATGAGCGAAGATTGTGAATGCCTGCACTTAGGTGCGCACAAAAAAGGAGTTAGTCTCAGCTGAAATGTTGCCCTATACTAGGTACAGGGTAACGCTGGTTTTCAGACTAATCCTTCTGAGTGACTGTCACCATAAATATTTAAAGAAAAGAACACTCAGGATATTAGATCTTTTAAAACTTCTCTAAAGAAATATATATTACATTTACAGATATCTGGGCAGTTATAGTCTTTCTGTGCTCTAGACCTACAATGTTAACCAGCATAACCTCATACATTATGTTAAGTTTATCTCACTTTTTATTTTATTTTTTATTTTGTATCTGTCTGCTTTTGTCAACCATTTAATTACCTTTAATTAAGATATAATTTGGCATATTTAACATGTATACCTAATTTCTATTTATAACTGTGTTTTTATTATTATTAAGTACCGCGCGCGCATTCCACATTCCACTTACCTGGCGCTACGGAAGACCGGTACTACTGTGGTGGATATAACGCCCCACAGTAGAATTACACCGAGTAGTGACCATTTTTGTCGTCATAATAGTTATAAGTTTTAGTTTAAGATTGTTTTCCTCATTTTGTGACGCAAAATAAAAATTATTTTATTTTATTTTTATTTTATTTTATTTTTTTTTATTTTAAATATTATTTTATAAAATTAATATTTAAATAAACAAATAAAAAATAAGAGGGCATAAACTATAATACTATTTATAAACTATTTGTAGTATATAAACTTGGTATAAATAAACTTAAATATGTACATAAATTAATTTTGAAGAAAATACATTACATAAGAATTAGTGAGTATTTTATTGAATTTTAAAAATTAACATAAACATAAGAACATAAATATAATAAAACCATGTATTTATATAAATTGAATTACATAAAATAATATTATAAAAATTAAATCGTATTATAAAACTATTTCACACATTTTTTTTTTTTTTTTTTTGTATGCTGGCAACACTCTCAGCTTGATTGCTTGCTTGATAATCTTTGCTAAATTGCTACCAACAAAACGTGTTCTAAAGGTGATGTACGTGGCAAAAAAAGCTATCTAACCCTGCTCAAAAACTCTGGAAATCCGAATTTTTTATGTGCAATAGTTACGGGAAAAAGATAAACGAATAAAGAACCTGCCGCAATGATGAGGGAGCAGATAATTGGGTAAGTTTTGTGGTGTGGAGTGGATTATTCGGACCTTTGTTTACGTAATAACTCAATTTTAAGCTTCTTTCTAAAATTTCCAATTGTTTTCAGGCTTCGTATTGGAGGCGGTAGGGAATTCCAGGAGCGACTGCTCCAGAACCGGAAAGATCCACGAAAAGCCATAGATTTATGCGTTGGAGTCATAAAAACAAGACGAGAAAATGTGCGCTTTGGATAGCGGGAGCAATCACTTGTCCAATTCAGTTTATTGTACAGGTACGTTGGTGTTTTACTCTGTATGACTCCAAAAAGAAGGGTCGCTAGGTGGAGATCTCTGCGAGCCTTCATTTTTAGCATGCTCGAAGAGTTAAGGAAGGGAGTGATATGTGTCCTGGGAGGCACATTGAAACAGAACCTTGCACATGCGTTTTGAACACGTTGAATGAGTTGCTCAGTTCTAGCTAGTAAGCAGGGTCCATACACAGTGTCACAGTAGTTTAGTCTGGATAAGACTAAAGACTCGCACAGCATAATTCTGACATCTTCACTTAAGTATGGACGAATATTGTACAAAAGCTTTAAACGAAACAGTGACTGACGCACAGTTTGAGCTACATGAGTTTCAAAGTGTAGGTGGCTGTCCATTGTCAGACCGAGATTTTTAGCTTCAGCAACATATTGGACAGGTTCACCATTTGCTGTAATGCTTATACTAGTGTTTGCAATTTTCTGTAACATTTTCTTTGTACCAAAAATCATGTACTTGGACTTTTTAGGGTTTAATATTAAGGAATTATTGCAGGCCCACTTATGTATACTATCCAAATCACTATTAATCTCTGCTGTAGCGCTTGCACAATCAAGAGGAGAAAAAGGAAGGATGAGTTGGAGGTCATCCGCATAGAGGTGGTAATGGCTGTACTTGATACTTTTAATAATATCGGCAGAAAATAAAATAAAGAGGATCGGTCCCAAAACTGAACCCTGCGGGACGCCACGAGAAACTGGGGAAGTAGAGGATCTGACAGGTTTGCCACTAGGAGACTGTAGTTCAACATATTGTGACCTATTCTCCAAGTAACTAGAAAACCATTTAACGGTAATTGGGTCAAAACCATAGTATGTGAGTTTAGACAAGAGAAGAGGAATGCTTATGGAGTCAAAAGCCCTATCTGTATAGCTTTTGCGATAAATAATATAAAAATCATAATACATGTACTTACTGTCCAATGATTAAATATAAATTTAAAAGTAGCATTTGCAAACTGGAAAATTGAGTGGGAGTTTGTCTATAATGTTCAATTGGTACAACAAGTATATTGTTCAATTGGTACAACAAGTATAATGTTCAATTGGTAGGTATAACAATAACTATGCAAAAACACAATTAATAACATTAATAAACAGAATTAGTTAAAAACTAACGCGAGTTAGTTTTAAAATAATTTTGTGGAACTACTACTATTCAATTTAAAACGGGTTTTATTCACGTGTAGGTAATAAATAAATATTTCCGGACAATCCACACAACGACCTCGTGGTAAGCTCCTAAAGCTTGTGTTACGGGTACTAGACATCTGATATACTCTATATATTATATAGATATTATACATATTAAACACCTAGACCGATTAACCTCACGGCGCGAATCGATCCCGCTACCTCCTGCGCCGCAGGCGGACCGTCGCCCACCGCGCCATTGACGCAGTCAATACAGCGTCATTATAATTCTGAAGAAAACCCGTTTTTAAAATGAAAATTAGTACAACTTGACATCGTAGTCCGGTTGTCGTGATGTGATCATCAGTGTCATCTATAAAAAAGGCCTCTTGTCTGATAAATAAAAAAGGAGAAAAGCCATAAATTTATTTGCAGTCTGCAAATTAATTTATACATGCTGTTTTATGACTCCACACTATGATAAGCGATCACAATCAATAATATAAAAATAACATAGTTCCAATATAAAGCGAAGCGAAGGTTTTTGAATCAATATTGCATAAACTCATTTACAGACAAGTAAGTCATCAGTTATCAGATGCTCAGCATGGGTTTAGGCCGGGTCGTAGTACAGATAGCAACATGCTCAGCTTTATGACCTACGTGGTCCCAGCTGTGGACAATGGGTTACAGGTAGACGCGGCGTACTTCGATTTTCAAAAAGCGTTTGATACCGTAGATAACGATGTGCTACTTACCAAACTGGCTTCTATCGGGTTTACTTTTAAATTGCTGAAATTATTTGCAAGCTACATGCGAGATAGAATGCAGTATGTTGACTTCTGTGGGCACCTTTCAGATGCATTTTATACAAACTCAGGGGTAAGTCAAGGTAGCAATTTGGGCCCCCTTGAGTTTTTGATAATGATTAACGATCTGCCGAGTGTCATACAGAATTCTGTTTGCCTTTTGTTCGCGGACGATTTAAAATTATTAAAGTCTCAAGACGTTGGATCAGACTGTAGTGGGCAACTGCAAAGTGATATAGATCGTGTAGTACAGTGGAGTCACGACAATAAGCTATATTTTAATGAATCTAAATGCTGTACTATTACATATGGACGTGCACTTAATCAAGTTGTAAATAGTTATAAATTAGGATCGACAAATATTAATCGTGTACAATCTGTTCGTGATTTAGGAATAAAAATGGACCCGCAATTAAATTTTAGAAACCACATTATTCATATTTGTAAAAATGCTTTTAGAAATCTCGGTTTTGTACTACGTCAAAGTAAGGATTTTTATAGCGTAGCCACCGTCAAAGTGCTTTACAACGCATTAGTAAGAAGTAGGCTAGAAAGTGGGGCAATGATTTGGAGTCCACATGAACGGAAATATTCTAGTATGATAGAAAAGATGCAGAATAAATTTACTAGATATCTTTATTTTAAATTGTATGGAGTTTACCCCTTTTACCCATTGATGTACCCCACATTGTTTGTCCTCGGTATGGTGGGCTATAATAAACTAGAAGTCAGGCGGGATATAACGCTGATGACTTACATATTTCGCCTTGTTAGAGGTCTGGTATGTAATCCACCAGTCCTGGCGCATATAGGATTTTATGTACCCACGAAATATGTATATGCACGCAGACGACCTCCGCTCTTTGCCATACCAACGGCAAGAACTAAGTTATGGAGCAAGTCTCCTTTTCAACGGGCTCTACGCACTCTCAATAGCTTCTGCAGTGCGCGCGAGGATGTTGACTTGTTTGTAATATCAGAAAAAAAAATTAATAGTGCTGTGTCCCAGTACATAGATCAAATAAGCAGAGTCAATTAGAATTGAGCAATATATTTGAAACTATGTAATTTAATTTATATGTACCCATTATTTTCCATTGTCGCATTAGTTTTACTGTAATGGCAATGTAAAAGTGTAAATAAATAAATAAATAAATAAATATATTTTCGGTAATAACACAAAGGGTTAATTAACATTTTTGCCATTTTTGGTATACCAACTAGTAAAACACGTGATTCTGCGGCCAGTGCTGAAATGCTTGTTAATTGACAGAATATAAAATTACTTACAAATAAAAAGACTTGCAAGTTTTAAATACTTTTTGTTTGTGAGCAATAACTCACACAGGTTATTTTTTTTTAAATGGCGGACTAGTTGGTACGCCAAAATGTTTGAAGCCTTTAATGTGGTACTGGAAGCGTCTTTCCATTTCGTGTTCAATAGATTATACTCGTATTAAGATTATTTAAGTTTTGACAAGGCATTGATTAGCCACTAAATTAAACACAATGTACACTAATTTAAACGTAACAAAGTGTACTTTTAGTTCCTATGGTGAATAAATGAACGAACTACTGAATAGTAGGTAAGAAACACGCGCTAACTGCCTCAAGACACGTTATCAAGAATTTCTCACTTTAATAAAAAAAATTGTGACCGTATTTTGCCAGCTTTACAAGCTCGTGTTCAATGAGGGCCACCAGGAGGCCTTGATGTTCGGTGTGGTTCACAGGAAAAGCTGTCAAAAAACTGTCAATCATAAAATTATTTTTGGAAGTGATAACTTTAGCGGGGTTGTACACTTTTTGAGATTAAAAATGTATAATTCGCGTCAGATCGTCACGTGACCTGATCGAAAATTTGCTAAGACGAATGGAGAGTAGAGCGCACTCACTTGCGTTGGCCCTCATACAAGGTATAGAGTAATTGCATTTGTATTAGTACTCCTATAAAAAAAGGTAAGTGTGCGATTCACACATGATAGAAGTGAAACTTTAGTAAATCGACAAAAGAATAAGAAGAATAAAAAAAAAACAAAAAAAAATAAAGAAGTTTCATTTTAAAAACTTCCACGTTATAGATACCTACGTCCATGTAGGCTATGTGCTTCTAAGGAAATAAACGTTTTGACTTTGACTTTGACTACCTATCTACAATAGAATTCAAAATTCCATCGCTTTGCGCAAAAAAAAAAACATAACTTATATGAAAAATTATATCTTAAAGTTAACATTTCAAACCATTGCCTTCTCTCGCGTGGAATACAGTTGATATCGCAGTTTTAAACACACATAAGAGTTATTATTAGTATTTAGGGTAATTAATTAGCCTTTACAGACTTAAGGCGAGAAACCTCGAAATATTATTACGTCTCCTCTCTTTCGCCCGCGGGTCAGACACCACAAGTCTGTACCCGCTATAAGAGCCATACCTACTAAAAACACACAATTAAGATAGTCAGAAACACGTGGAAGAAGGAAATTGAGGCTTTTCCCAAAAAATGATAAATTCAAAGTAGGATATAACAAATATGGCTCCGATAATCGTGTCTAGATACACCTTAACTTTTAATCCAGAATAGTCAAGCATTATAATCGGAAAAACATAAAATTGCAACACATTGTTTGACTAGGAACAAACACTTATAAAAATTGTAGTTTTATAAAAAATAAACTTGATTAATAATTGCTGGAATGTTTAGCATGAGTTTCGATGATTGGCAACTTAATAGATTTATTATTTTGTCATCTACTCTACTCTCAAAACTCCTAAAAACTTTCCAGCTTAGCTTTGAGTAACAAATCATCTATATCATTCACAGGACATTAACCTGACCAGAAATATCAGCAAGATGTTTATGTGTCCAGTTAAGATATAATGTACTACTTATCGTATATCCCTTTTACAGTCTCACAACATACAATTATCTATAACTCTAAATCTAAAACAAAACACACAATTGGAACATTGTTCGAGAAACTAGAATGTTCTCGAAGCTTCTAGAAAATTTCTGGAACATTCCAATCTATGTCAACATTGTTATCTAACTTCCCGAAAAGTACTGGTTTCAAATAACAACATAATATTCATAAAGATTTCCGATAACCATAGCATATTGAGAAACTGATAATACTTTCCTAAAGACACTACTAAACAGAATGTTATCATAACAACATTAGAGATGAAAGCTGTGTTGTTCTTATCTATTCGCGTCTCAACTCAGTGTAAAAGAATTAAGCAAACTGTCAAGACAATGTCTTTTCCATGGTTATTCTTAGTTTTTATTTGAATTAACTTTAAGTTGATCAGCCCTGGTGCGTCTAATGAAATAAACGTTTTAGACTTTGAATATTCTCACAACACACTTTTCATCTTAAGACGAAATTAGAAATTCTATCAAAAGAAAAAGTTTCTATATAAACCCAAAAGCCACTAGAACGCTCATAAAAAACTTTCACATGGCATTCTACTGTGTTCCTTAAATCAAAGTTCAGTAAAATAATGTGTTGCCAGAGCTTCTATAAGAGTAGCCGAGAACAATCTAAGACCTGAAACGTTCTGGGGATTTCTCTTAATTTCGGCCAGAGCAGCTTGATATTCTACACGCTATACACAATCGGTTCCACACAGTCCCTGAAGCTTCCAGAGACATTAAAATACTCTTACCATCTTTCGATAATGTTCCACAATAATCGTGAAGCTTCCAGAACGTTCTTGAAGCTAGAACAGTAGACATCGACGTCGGCCCATTCCCCGAGGCGCCACGTCTCTCGAGTCACGACGGGTGGTAGACCGCGCGGGAGCGACGACCTAGTAATTTGTAGATTACTCTCGAAGCTTCTAGAAAACTTCAAAACACGTAGAGTTCATTCACACAGTCCAATATTAGAATGTTCAAGAATGTTCTCGAAGCTAGCTCAGTACTCATCAACGACCCACTCCCCGAGGCAGCCGTTCGCCACGACGAGTGATACAACGCGCACGGGAGCGGCGACGCAGTGATCTGTAGATTGTTCTGCGAAGCTTCTAGAACACTTTCGAGCACAAGAGTTCCAGTTCACATAATATAATGTTCTAGAACGTTCTCTGTAGGTCAGTAGTAATCGACGTCGACCCACTCCCCGAGGCGGCCGTAGGCCACGGTGGGGCGCGGGGGGGCGGGGGGCGCGGGGCGCGCGGGGGGCGATCATTCGAGCCCGAACAGCCAGTTGATGCCCTGCGCCAGGAACAGCACCAGCGGCTGCCACGCCACGAGCCACCGGATCCAGTCCAGGAGCTGCCCGTACATTATGTTGGAGCGGTCCCAACTGGATGTTGCTAAGGATTTATTGTGTGATTAAATTAGATGATAATTATGATAGTTTCATGTTAAAATTTCTAAGATACAAATACAACCTTTACATAAATGTTAGTTATAAGCGAATCATAAGTTAATGTTGTAATGTCTCAACGTTGCTCATGTCTGGGAATAAAATTAATGTTAATCCCTTTATGTAACCACATGAAACAACAGTGGATATTACACTGAGGCGGAAAAAAAAATAAGTAAAATCTAAATTCAGTAATAGTATTTTATGTAATGATGTGATGTCATGAAGGGTCCTAAAGCTCCGAGACCGTTTTTATGCATAGAGCGAGGATTATAAGCATGACGAAAGAAGAGTGAGGTATTCCCATATTTCATTCCATACATAAGTGTGTCTTGACTACTTTTTGGGAAGCCCCGGCTTCTACATTTAAAAGATTTACCAATTTTTTTTAAGTGCTAATTACATTATTTTATCTACATTTACTGAGAAAAACCTCAAAGCGTTCAAAAAACGTAGGCAAATAACCAGAATGTATAGTCGTTATCATGCAAGTACGTTTATCTTAAATGTCATACACGCGCCCGCCGCCGCGCCAGCTCGTCCCGTAAAAACGGTTTTTCTTTTAGGTCTGACATTATACCACAGTGGCATAATTTACTATAACTGTATGAACTAGTGTCGCCATCTGTGAGTTCACATGTTTCTTGTTATAATTATGTCTTATTATGCGACTTTGATTTAAATAAAAGCGAAAAGCTAGACGGCGCGCGCCAGTAACGCCGGATAACCAAATAACCGAATAAGAGCGATACCATACCGATAGCGGGTTTGCTCTAGTGAAGCGTCGTATCTGTGGTGGCGGGGCGGCCATGTTGCTTTTGGCACTTGTCAGAACGGAATGGTCGCTTGCGCACCAAGTCCACGGCGAATCACTAATATTCGGTGTAATCCTATTTGATTTCGATTATAATCAAATCTAGAATTGATCAGGGTAGTCTAGTTTATCTATCAGTGATATTATTTCGTGTTAATTTGTGTAAGAAGAAAATTAAATTAAAACCTGTTATACCTGGTGTTGTGATTTAGCTCATTGCCCTAAAAACCTACGATGCCTGACCCAGAGAAGCCTCCTGCGCCTTCAAGCTTTTATTGAACTGTTATTAAATAAATTTGGCACTAATATAGGTTTATGAATAACGTTGTATATCCAACTTTCTATTAAAATCCTATAGGCCTAAAATAAAATGTGAAATATTTTTATGAATACGGTGGTAAAGTTTAGTTAAAAGGATACGGGTTGGTGAACATCCGCTTGAGGTCCACCTTCTCCTTGCAGTAGGGGCAGGTCTGCTTCTTGCCCACGATGCACCAGCCGCGGATGCAGAACTCGTGGAATATGTGCCCGCAGGTCAGCTTGTACGTGTTCTCTGCAAATAAGATCAATCAATCAATTATAAATTCATAAATTCTTTATTGTACACAAAAAGGATACATTAAGGTTTATTAACAATGGTCATGTACAAAGGCGAGCTTAACCCTATAAGAGTTTTCTTACAGCAAACCTGTGGTGATGAAGAAATTTGAAACAAATAAGAGTAGGAATTATGTATTAAAAACCAAAGAAAGTATTACATAATTAACCCGCAAGATATATAAGACTTAGGAAATCTATACTAATATTATAAAGCTGAAGAGTTAGTTTGTTTGTTTGAACGCGCTAATCTCCGAAACTACTGGTTCGAATTGAATAATTCTTTTTGTGTTGGATAGTCCAGTTATCGAGGAAGGCTATAGGCTATATAACATTACGCTACGACCAATAGGAGCAAAGATATAGTGGTAAATGTGTAAAAAACGGGAGAAATTGTTCATCTTTGAAGCCTTCCGTTGCGTGCGCCGTGAAAACGGTTCAAGATACACAAAAAATATGTATTAAAGAATAATAGCTCTTTTAATGATCTAAAAAACAGTCCGCGATAGTATATGTCTATCTTTTAAGTTTAACTCACAAAAACCGTTTTTATGGTACCTAATTTGGTCGAAATAATTTGTTTAAGTTGTATCAACATAATAATATTAATCTTTATTCAAATAAATATGTGGTTGGTTAAGAGTACTTCATCCATTATATCGCGGGTAGCACCGCAGGGCACAGCTAGTAATCAATATTAATGCACAATGAATAGGGCATTTGACCTTCAAATTCGAAAGATTCTTTTACAATAAATAAATAAATATTTCCTGACAATCCACACAACAACATCTACCCCCTGGTAAGCTTTTAGCTTGTGTTACGGGTACTAGACATCTGATATACTTACTTAATATAATATACATACTTACATAGATATTTTTATTATACAAATTAAACATACAAACATTCAGACACATACCTAGAACGCCCTCTTCTTCAACCTCCACGAACACTTTGTTCCCGCACACCGCACACACGTTGGTTTCCAACTGCCGCGTCGGGATACCCTCCTTCGTGTAATACTGGAAACAAAACAAAATGACAGTGAAAACGTGTGCGTCTCTGGACGCGCGACAGAATAATAAATAAATAAATAAATATTTCTGGTCAATTTACACAACAACATCTAGCCCCGTGGTAAGCTCTAAGTTTGTGTTACGGTACTTGATATCTGATATACTTAATATAATAAAGATAAGATAAAGATAAAGAAAAGTTTATTATGAAACATCTGCATTACAAAACTATATACAAAATACAAAATTAAAAATAAAAACACAGATGAATCACAAAAGGGTCGTCGACTCAGCATTTGCTGCGACTGCTCTGGAGCAGGCACAGCGCTGGTTTTCAGCGACGCCCGTGTGCTGAGCATTGTACTCTAATATAATAATAATAATATACTTTAATACATCTCTAATAATATACATACATACATAGATATTTTTATTACCTATACATATTAAACACCCAGACCAAGGAGAAAAGTGCTTGCAGAACATACAAACAATTTTACCCTCGGCGGGAATCGAACCCGCTACCTCTTGCTCTGCAAGTGGACATTCGCCCACCGCGCCACCGAGGCAGTCAAGTGATAAGAAGTGGTTATCACTTATTTTGCTAGATACAACTATATACTCCATAAGTGAATTCCTAGCAAATGATTATAGTAAATTTAATATTTATCATAAAACGAACCTACCTGATCGTTACATGCCTAAATTAATAGATAGACATAGATATAGTAATAATATTGTTTACAAATTAACTATTTAATTGTTTTTGACGAGAGTTTGATAACACTGAACATTAGCTTATTAGCCATTGTTATTTGTGTCTATCACTTTCAGTAAATATTTTCATTTCATTTCTTCTGTCGGATAAATATTTATATGCGAAATCTTTATAGATAGGCGATAGTATCATAGAAAGCGCTAGTAAAAACGTGCGAGATGTAAGTCGAGCTGACGAAAACGCATCGGTGGAGTTTTTTTCAGTTACGTGACAAAGCTGTTTTCACTCCCATAGTAAAATATCACTTCAATAATCCTTTAGACAAGCATTTTTTTAATGTAAAATTTAAAAAGGTAAAATCTATAAGTACTCCAAAATTGTAATAACTACAAAATGTAAAACTGATACAGCTGTGTTGAGTTGTTCTCTTCGCTTCTCAACTTAGTATAAAAAACGGAAGCATACTGAGCAATGGTATTTCTTTAATCATTTTTGTTATAAAATTTTTTTTTATTTGTTTTAAGTTGGCTTGTTTTGTACGCCCTGTGCTTCTAGAGAAATAAACGTATTGACTTAAAAATATTTTAATACTAAATATCCACGGTACAGTACACATAATTTTCTTATATATTTATGCTGTGTCAGTCTGTCTGTCGTTTGTTTCGGTTTATCTCGGAAACGGTTGTCCGATTTGACGGGACTTTTACAGTCACAAAAATTCAGTTCTCAATACTTACCTTCACCGTGGTGAGAGTTTCAGTTATTTTGAAATTTTTATGTTGAAAAAAAAATTATAAGATGTATCCAATAAAAAATAAAAATAGTTTAACCTAAGAAGTGAGGTTTATCACTTATAAAAAAACATTAAGATTTCAGTTATTTTTAATTAATAAATCTATATAGTGGGCAAAGTCGCGAGAATTAGCTAGTTACCCTAATGATATAATGATGATGGTTTTTTGAACAGATAGAAACATAGACGTGGCATAGAGATAAAAACGCTATAAATAGATAACAGATTTCTAGTAACAGCAGACGCATTCTGTAAAAAATCGAATCCGAACTCGAAATCACTCAAGTGACCGAGCTCACTTCGAACGCTCGTCACTGAGGCGCTACAGGCGCTATCGAGTTTTACAGAATACAAAACTTTAAACTCACCGCGGATTCAGCTTAGTAAGGATCGAAATGAGTTTACAGAATGCGTCTACTGTAGCCTCGTTATCTTGTCCTATCTACGCATTGTAGTTTTAATCTTATTGTTATTAATGTAAACATTGGAACATGTGTGTTTTAAAGACTGAAATGCCTTAATTAAAAGCAAATATAAAACACTATTTATAGATATAACAAATAATGGGAGGCCTTTGGTTACCGTCATACAGTTTCCAAACTAGTACGGAACCAATGGAATCAAAATATTTTGTAAATAATTGCGGTCAAATAAATGATTTTGTAATAGTACATTTGTTACGCCCCGAGTATTGGCGTAAAAATGTTGCTTTCCACGTTTTCCCGTGGGCGCCGGGATCCCAGCCAAGGGAATCTTAATCAAAAGATGAGCTTCTTTTACCACAAAACTTAATACTGCGCTCGCCAACCCGCCCGCCAAGAGTGACGAATTTAATATGAGATTGGTGGAGGCTAATGTCTTGCAGTGAACTTCGTCAGGCGGAAACGAACTGAAAAACCACTGCACCCGTTCCTATAACTTCCACCCCTCTACCCTAATAACTTACCGACAGCGCCCCGGGGTGCAACCCGGGCTCAAATGCGTTTTTTTCGCAGAAAGATATCTTTTATTGAAGCATGAAAGGTGAGTATGGCGCGACTGTTCTTAGACATGTTTCATAAATAAATAAATAGGTAAGGAAAACCGAAAATCTGCAAATATACTCGAGTAGGGTCTCAAATGAAAGCGCATCGCGTGCACATTACAAAATATTATGGTGTTTTACTTTCAAGGAAATTAAGCATTGGACTCGGGTGTTTTTCTTAAATTTTTATCAATATATCTATCTCTGTCACACACTCACCCCTATAGACGCCGCCATCTTGTCCGCGCAGTACTCCGCCACGTCCCGGCCTAGCACCCCGAAGTACAACCCATAGAACAGCATCATAAGCCCCACGTCCATCCAGGACTGCGGCTTCTGACCGAACAGCATGTTGACCCCGACGAACGTCAGGATCATGATGATGTACCCGATCACGCCGATGAAGCAGGAAGCTTTGTATATTAGGTAGAACCATTTGTATACTAGTCTGTAAATACATCATAATTTTATTTATTTATTTATACTTTGTGCAAAACTAAATCATTAACCACATACGGAATTTTAAGATCTAGCTTCATATGATAGGTAAAGTAATCATCATCACCCTATTAACGTTCCCACTGCTGGGACACAGGGACTTCTCTCTTGACGAGAGAGATTAGGAATTAATTCACCACGCTGGCCAAGTGCGGGTTAGTGAATGTCACATTCCCTTCAAACTCTTTTAAAGTTCTCAGAACATGCCGGTTTCCTCACGATGTTTGCCTTCACCGTTAAAGCACGTGTTTAAAGCGCACATAAATTTCTCAAGAAGAAAAATCTAGAGTTGCGTGGCGGGGTAGAACCCACAACCTTCGGAATGAAAGTCGAGTGTCCTCCCACTTTAGCCAACACGGCTTTTTTAAAGTAGTTTGGTAAAGTAATACTGCCGAGGAACTCCGGTAAGAACTACCGATTGTCTGGAAAAAAGTGTTAGAATTGAAAATGGAAGTCGGTTGTCCGACAAAAATTTGGTCCTTCCATCTTGGTGGTTGAAGTGCTTACATGTGTCATCTATTATTGTGTCGTATATAAATCGCTTTAGACTGTGATTATCTTAAAATAATTGTTAATTGTAATGGAAATAACTTCAGATATTACTTATCTGATTGGTTAACTTACTGATTAAAAAACTTGCCCCGAATCTTATACAACAATAAATATTTGTGATTATTCATAGGCAAACAATCGCATTTAACATTTGATTTGATTTTATATTTCGAGTTAACTATACATTTCTATTAGAGACATTGCGATCTAGTCATATTAAGGGACCTTAATTTAATTAATCTAATTAGAATTAACATATAACGAATCGCCCTTCAAACTACTTAGCTGTCCTAACACACTGACCTCGCGACATTGGATACCATACGACTGTATCATACAATGTTTACATAGGCATTAGTACAATTAACAAGTTGACCAAAATATCTTGTAATTGTAGATATAATGATAAGATATCCTAATAAAGGGATTCCGACATTTTAGTATGGAGCTTGACATACCTTTAGTCCGTCATTTTGATAAATAAATGATGGCGCAGCCAGTGACAAGACGCTGTCTAAATCTGCTGTTAAATTCTAACAAACAAAGTGTTAAGAAAATAAACCTCTAAGGTTTATTAGAAATTTAAAAAAAATGTTTTATAAAAATTTGCTGATATTAAAAAAATAAATATTTAAAAAAAATGGTATCTGAAATATCTAAAAAAATAATATTTTAAAAAATTCGCTCCTTCTGGCAATAGAATGACGTTATACCAAAATGGGTACATTTTGATGAAACTCATGTACGTGTACGTAACTCGCGAGCTGCATGTTCGCCAGATGTGGCGTTATTTATATTATTTACGAAAATTATACACGTAATTTTACTTTTTCTTGCAAACGTAAGAATCAAGAGGACGACGGCCCTCATGCCCGGGCTCCGGAACTTTGATACTCTATATATCTTGACATAGACATCGCTTCTTTGGTACATAAGCATACAAGCAAACATTTAAAAAGGCAAATTAAACAATAATAATGGTGCATACAAAACAAATGATATATATCATCACAAACAAAAATAACACTTGACACTTTCTTATTCAATTGCTGCTGACGGTTATATAGCCTGTCACGGACGCCATCAAATAAAAGAAGAAGAAAGCGAAAACGTCCAGTATTTTTGGACGAGCTAGCAGACGGACTAAACAGAACACATATTAAATAAATAAATAAATATTTCCAGACTAATCACACAACATCATCTAACCCAAAACTAAGCAGAGCTTGTACTATGGGTGTTAGGTGACTGATATACTACATAGATACAGTTTTTTGTAAACACATACTAGTAGACTAGAAACCAGAAATTGTAGATCGTACAAAATCTGGTCATGCGGCGGGAAACGAACCCGCAACCTCCTGCGCCTCAGGCGGACTTTTGCCTACCGAGCCACAGAGGTACAGAGCCAAATATTGTTATTTTGTTTAAGTTAACTCACCTAGGAGTGGTGACAGACATGGGTTTAAGACTGGACTTGCGGATGACGAGCGCGGTGAGCAGCGTGAACACCGTCCAGATGATGATGAACCGCCACCACTGGTTCCTGGCGCTCATCAGCACCGGGATCGACCACATGGCTATCATGGTGAACAGCTGGAAAGATGGATGGAGTTCAGGAATTTTTAGACGACTGTTTTACTGTGTTTGTTTAATTATTTAAGTTTATTAATTAAGACTTTTCATGTTATTGATGTGAAACTTCTTTAGAATCGTTGTGATTTCAGACCGGATGCAACGGAAATACGTCAGGTAAGCCAATCTTAAACGCTAACAAGGTTAAGCAACTTTCCGGAACGCCAGTACTTGGATGGGTGACCGCCCGAACAAAATCTTATTTGCACAGTATTTTTTTTATTCATCTTATTCTTTTGTCGATTTACTGAAGTTTTACTTCCATCATGTGTGAATCTTTTATTTAAATTGCATGTTTACCATCAATGTGTGTATCCCTTATTAATAGCTATAACACCTGGAAATTATGTACCTAAAAT
Organism: Gymnoscelis rufifasciata; assembly: GCA_929108375.1. Taxonomy (NCBI): domain Eukaryota; kingdom Metazoa; phylum Arthropoda; class Insecta; order Lepidoptera; family Geometridae; genus Gymnoscelis; species Gymnoscelis rufifasciata. The sequence goes on along the minus strand of OV815322.1, from coordinate 843,658 downwards.
TCTTGCAAGTATTATGAATTCAGTGCCTCAATAGTACAGTAGGGATAAATTTATTGCCCTAAAGAGCACTGGATACTATACACTACTTTAGTACTTTTTATCTATTTTTGATATATAAGGTGATTAGGAGAAGTGATTAGGAGAAGTTATCCTGACGTGTATTAAGGGCCTCTGGTTATTATTATGGAAACAAAGTCTTGAAATATTAAGTTTGTTTTTACAAAATAAGCTATTATGGAAAATTTTAGAAAATCATTTTAAATGAGTTCTTATTGCATTCTCAACATACCACATTCATATTTTGGTAAATAAAATGCAATAGTTTATTTCAAATTCTCAAAAGTGCGCGAAAACCTGTTGCCCCCAAATGGCGCGCGTGTCACCTCACGTGTCGGTAATCTGCTAAAGAAGCTGTAGGACACATTATTTTCACGTCTTAGTGACGTCACTCAGGCAGGGTTACTAACGCTATTTAGAAAAGTGGCGTTTTAGTCACATGATCAGACATGAAAATATTACAACTATTGTATTTTATATTTCATAATAAATATCTAATATATAAAATTCACGTGTCACATTTTTCGTTGCCATACTCCTCCGAAACGGCTTGACCGATACTCATGAAATTTTGTGAGCATATTGAGTAGGTCTGAGAATCGGCCAACATCTATTTTTCATTTTGCAAAACAAAGTTTGCAGGGGTCAGCTAGTAATCTATATTTTAAAATACCGTGTTAGTTATGTCGGTTTAAAAAAGTATTTACTAGTAATCTAGTAACAATTTATGGTAAGAGATATATTTACTTTCTCAAAAGAAATTTACATTTCAGTTATAGAGACAAAAAATAAAACTAAGGTATGCTTTTAACATTGCTTCATACAAATAAATAATTTTGGGTGGATTTTCCAATCCTCTGATATCGTCTAACTGCTAGATGATAACTCTATGCCAAATGTTTAAAAATAAAGTCAGCCAGCAGACAATAAAAAGATAAATAAAGAGAATTAGGATGGTTCCTGTTGATAACAATTTGTTTTAAATTATAATGATAGTCAAAAACCTTATTACGGTGCGAGTGAGATGTAGAGATATGTCTCGTCCACAAATACGTACCGCATAGGATCTATAATGCCGTTTCTTCCACTCCACCACAACAATCTGCGCCACCACCAGGGTGCCGATGAGGATAAGGACCATAGTCGTGTGCATGGACTCATGGCCGCGGTGCATCTCATGAATCTTCTGATGGTTGAACCTGCATAGGAATGTGTGCTTTAAAATCAGAAACTTAATAGAAGTATTATACCCCGTTTTATAATATTTTATTTTATATGGATAATACAAGGTTTTATGACATTTGTATTGAAATTTTTAAGTTGTATTCTTGTTGTTTATCTTTGACTTATATTATGTTTAATTTTTAAATTACATTTGGTTTTGATTATTTTAATTATTATATTTTTAACATTTGCATACTAGCCTGCGGGTTAAATACATTATACTACTTGTACTATTTATTCTCAAATGGTATTCAGGATGGCTATAGGCTATTTTCTTAGCCATTTATGGCTTTAGGCTCCACTTGTCTCTTTTATTGTCAAGGAATAGGTACAAGTATTTTATATAAAAACCAGCAAAAAGTTTCCAACCTCTGCAGTGATACCTACTTGTCACAACTTTGAATATCTACCAATTTCTAAAAAATAATTCTCATAATTAAAATCTTAAATAATAGGTAAGCCCCTAGGAAAGTAAAATGGTAAAAGACCAAAAAAATTTAAGATTCCCATTCATTAAGAATAGGAACTATAAGTTATATTATGATTTAAATAAATAAATAAATAATTATTTAGCACATGACTGTTCTATAGAATGATTAGTTTTGCAGTGCGGGCACTTTTATTTGTGAAATACAACCTACAGAAAGCTCGGTAATCATAAGCAAAAAAAGGAATCACAAGAGTAAATAAGTAAAAATATAATGTTTAACTTCATACTAATTACCCAAATCTAAACATATTTCTTCCTGATTTACTAAAATTTTGTATGTTCTAAATAAATAAATAGTAATAAGTGGATTTTAGATAAATCAATAAAGATACATAGTTTTAAAAAGTAAATTTAATATAGATACTATACTATATACTTTTATTTAAATTAATATTTAAATAAATAAACATGGTAACTAAAGCAAGCAGTATCTATGATGATAGTGTAAAATATGTCTGAAGGATAAAGTAATTTCGTATTCAGTTCACAGTAATTTTGTATTGGTCTGAGTCTGACTAGTAAAATACCCACCTTTTTAAAAAACCTATGCAAATAATGTAATATGAATATTTATGAAGCATGATACAATGCACCAATAATTAAAAATTATTTATTAACTAAGCTTAAATATTCCAGTTCTTATCTATTAAAAAACCTGTTCAGTTTAATAATTTCAAGATTATAAAATTTTTGTCATCAACCTTATCTGTACATTGTGAAGGGTTTTCCTGTAGTAACACTACTTGAGTTTTGAACAATAGGGCTTCTTTTCAGCACCTCAACATTGAGAAGTAACTATGTACCACATACTTTAAAAATTACAATTATTTATGTATTTCTCATACAAGCTGAGTAACCAGACAGTTGGTTATAATATGTTTACTATATGCAACATTTTTAAAAGATTTTGTTATTATTATACACATTACAATGCTTGACTTTCTATTGATAAATCATTGATAAGTGTATTATAAGAATTTGCAACAAAAATGGACATATTAAGTTATTTTATTATGTCAAATTTTCAACTACACCCTGGTTGGTATTTTATTAAAAACATACATAGATTATATTAATTTATGACTTTAGAGTATTTTCAGTATTTTAATTATATAAGTTTCAACATAAATAAGGGCTTATAAATTTGTAAAAACAGGAAAGTTTGACAAATGTTGGAAATTTGATGTTAAATTTACATTTACCTGTTAATGATGGTTATTAAGAAGTTTATCAGCCTTAATCTACAAGTAGTAAAGCTATCGTTTATCCTCCAGCCTTGGTGGGACATAGGTGCTTCAAAAACACATTCAGATCCCTCATGTTGTGTATGTAATTTTCAAAAATAATTTTGTATTACTTACCTATTCTTCTCCTCAGCAGTCATGTCGTCATACGTCTAGGAATGAAAAGATACACGTTATTGATAGAAAATAAAACAAATAACGTAAGTACAAAACATTTTCTGCAAACATACCTTGTTGGGATCCACTGGTCTATGAAGATCCATGATGGATGATATTAAGTTTTACGGTCACGAATCACTTAACACGTTAACCAAATGATCGAAGGTCATTTGCTTTTAATGCAGTTTAGATTTTAACATTTTCTACAGCAAAACTCTTACTCCAAAACCACCCAGCACCGAAATCATGAAATCGAACCGGGTCAAGCTACTCCGGCTCATCTCATCATTCTGTCAGAATGACATTGACAGTTGAATTCCGTTTCGGATATATAATATAGCCCTCTCTTTTTTTAAGAGCCTGTTGTGGCTTTTGTGTTGTCCACTGCAGGGCAAAGGCCTCCTTACCTTCTTTCCAGACTTCTTTAACTGATGTTAAATCAATCCAGTCCTTGACGTGGGCGTCGAGCTCATCTCTTTATCGTCGCTTTGGACTACCGCGAGGTTGTTCACTCCATATTATGGATTCCATTCCACAGGACAGTCTATATTAAAGTTGTGGATTTAGATTAGACCACGACTCATCCAACCTGCGATAGACATGTCCTGCCCAGTCCCATTTCAACTTTGCAGCCGGCCCGGCCAGCAAGCCCGCTCTACAACATTAGAAATTAATCCAATAGAGCTGTATCTCAGTACTTGGAATTAATGTTAATAAATTGTAATAATTAGGTCATTTTTTATTATTTTTTGTAATTAATTTAATTTACTTGTTATTTTCCATTGTCGCATTGGTGTCAATGTCAACTGTAACGGCAATGTAAAAGTGTTAGGTACATAAATAAATAGTAATAAATAATAATAATATATTAATTTAATGATCTAGGCATATAGGTATTCTAATATTGAACTTGGCTCTCATTTTACAAGTCCATTCTTCAGTTCAGTTTCTTGTAATTGGATTTTGCGCTTGAAGCGACAATTTGCCAGTGTCGAGTTAAATAAATAAAATTATAAAGACAAAAAGATGTTACTCAGATTTGCTTTGTGGAAATACCTACCTGGTATATGGCTATAGTCAAGTTAACGCCTAAATTTAAGAAAAGTAAAAAACGTGTATTTTCTTTTAGAGATACAAACTTGATAAAACTCGAGCTGAGAAAAAAAAAATGTTATAAATAATAATTTGATAGGTACTGAAAATCCTTGCTAAAAATGAGATAGGGAAAACATAAACGCCGTAAATTGCTATAGTAGGTACATAATTATCTTTCTTAGAAAACCTGCCCGTTGTTATGTATAATAATAGTTATAATACATAATTATAGTTGAATCCCGATCAATATAAAACAAGGGTGATCTGGATAATCTAAAATTTAGGTAGGTACATAATCTAATTCGAATCAAATTGAACCATATTTGAATATCATATATTACTAGCTGACCCCAGCAAACATTGTTTTGCATAATGAAAAGTAGATGTTGGCCGATTCTCAGACCAACTAAGCAATATGCTGACAAAATTTCATGAGAATCGGTCAAGCCGTATCGGAGGAGTACGGGAACGAACATTGTGACACGAGAATTTTATATATGTTTATGATAAGATTATAATACGGGTAATTACGGTATAATGGGTTTAAAGTATAATTAATTTGATAAATTTGAGATGGGCTCTATAAACCAAGGTTTTTGTTTATAAACTTTTTATAATACGTTTATATATCCATCCATTATATTATTATAAATGCGAAAGTAACTATGTCTATTCCTCTTTCATGCGACTAAAGGAGATAGGCTGCTTATTCGCCTGATGAGAGTAAAGAAAATTCCTGATAACGCGGATAGCTACCTACTAGTATTAATACAATAAACAAACATAATATATCTTATTTAATTTAAAAATGTATCGTAAAATCTTTTGGTAAAGGCATAACTCAACAACGCCTGGACCAATTTACCCAATCTTTTTTTAAATTGAAGTCCAACGATGGTTTTTACAGAGAACATTTCGAATAATTACCTACCGGCCTAAAAATTAATATAAATAGCCCCATCCAGTTATTGACCAAATCTTACTAGAAGGAAAAATAATCTGGAAAACATAAAACCAAATTGAAATAAGAATCATCTTATAAAATTATAGCACCCAAAGTGGTATCACTTAGATTGTTTAATATTCAACTAAATCAACAAAGTGTTCATAATTTACACATTTGTGATCATAGGATGAGTCCTAATTCAATTTGTTTATATGTTTGCAGATTATTTTGACTTAAGAATGGATACTGAGTATTGGAAAAAAATTCATTAAACTTGGCCAAAGGGACATTATTTAAGTTGAGATCGTCTCAGGATTCAACAACTCTGAACTGAACGAGAGGTAAAATAGCTGTTGTTTTGATAAAATAATATGTAATTTAGTCCAGTAAAATTTCTGCAGAAATATTTGTTATTTTTATAACTCAACTATTAATTTACATATTTACAAAAGAATTGACTGTGTCCATCTGTCCAAAACAAAGGGATTGTTTAACTGACTAACTACACAAAAATTGGTAATTAGAGACATTATTTTGTGTTATTATTCGCTATTCGACTTTGTTTATGCATACCAACGTGCAATAGATACCAAGAATGAAAGGAAAACTTAAGGCAACTGTAAAAATCGTCCGAAAAAGTTGAGAAATTTCCATCTAAACTTTTATTACAAAAGTTTACTACATTACAATACGTAAAATGTTGCCAAATACGGCTCCATTGGCTTTCGCTACGCTACCTTCTGGGTTTATGCTCAGCTTCCATCCTATCTGTGGTATCAACAAAAGAAATTACGATGCGGAGAGGTTGTTTCAAGTGACTAGCTCATATTTGTGAAGAATATGAAGCATACAACGACAATTCAATCCAGTACAGCAAGCGTCGCTTACTGGTAACCCCCTTGCAGTAGTGGTTTGTTTGCAGAATGGGTTATCAGTAAGTGACGCATACTGTACCTATGTTGGCACCAGACTAGTGCTTTTGTAGCATACAGAGTGCTCATAGCCACATCATTTAGCCAGTAGTCTTTGATACTGCAAAATTATGGAAATCTTAAGGACATCATCATCACTTTTACATTAATTTGTGGTTAAAATCTAAATGATGATGGTTTTTCTTAAATTCCTTATTAAAGAAGGTAACTCGAACTCTCTTATTAAACAAATCTTTAATTTCAGAATAACAGTGAAGTATGAGTGAAATATGATAGAACACAACTCTCAAATGGCCCTGCTCATCCCAATAGAATATGGATCGGACTGATTGCCTGATACCACTTGTAAAGACATCTAGTCAATAAAGGTATGATTTATTTATTTCATTTGATAATTTCAATTAGGTATATGCAATACAACCTGTATCTGTTTTAAATTTAAGCAGAAAAAGATTATGGTGCTTCCATAACCTTCGCACGCAGGATTTGAACCTGAAATTTTAAATAGATTAACCTAAAAAGTGAGGTTTATCACTTATTAAAAACCATGATTAAACCTGTTTCTTACTTTGTCCTGTATTATCAATGTCTAATTAAATTAAATTAAAATAGTTTATTTGCATGTATAAAAAAACATTTGTAGTTACTAAAAACTAACTCAAACTAGCATTTCTGTGGTTTTTTCTATTTATTTATTATTTGTTAGAGAATATATGATGGATAATGGAGGAAGAATACATGTTGCTGATTCTACTTTTACTGGAAAATGAAAATGATGATGCATAAATGTTTCCAATAGCTGCGGTCCAGTGTTCTGATATATTCAATAATAATATTTATTATACATACAATAGCTTCTACCCGCAGCTTCACCCAATAGATTTATCCATAGTCAAAAGTAGATTTTGTCTTTACAATGAACAGCAGCAACAATTTAACAGCAATGTCGGTGGCTAATCTGATCCAATAATGTGGTATTGCACTGCTGTAAGAAGTGGCCTATGTGTTATTCTGAAATGTAAGCTATATTTCTATGAAGTTTAACCAAAATCCAATCAGTAGTTTTTGCGTGAAAGTACAACAAACACACTTCCTCCTCACAATCTTTTGCATTTATTATGTTACTATGATTGTCAATGAGTGAAAATATGTGTGGAGCATTAGAGACAAGATATTAAAATAAATAAAAAATCATTTACATACAAAGACATTTATTTTAAAATCTATTGACATGAAACTTAATACTAAGTACATACATTATTCTTTGGATCAGGCATGTTGGCAAGACAAGATAGTTCTTTTAGTGCCTTGACTACCAGTTTATTAAAAGTAACTTATACATAAATTATATTATACGGTAACTCATGTATAATAACTTAAAATTACTTACAATAATTACCATGTCAAACCATCTTATATATTTTACTGGATATGCCTATTTTCCTCAGCACCAACATAACATTCTAAAATTTATTGTATTATTGATTTGCGAGTAGCAATAATGACACAATATCTTATTAACAATCATATCGCACCCCTAGAACAAGACAGCGCTAAGTCGAAAAACTACTTTTTTCACAAACGACGAAAAACCGTTATCTGCTTTTGTATCGAAGTTATTGCCAAAATCTTAAATGTTTCAGGTAACGTATCCAAAATGCAACATTATTATATTGTTTATTCCTATCAATAAACGTCGAGTAAGCGATAATATGCATTTTTCGTTTTAATTCTCTGTTGTCTAATTATCTCATGAAATAAAAATTAACTATTTCGAGATACGTCCTTTTTGTTGAATGATTCTGAAATAATGCTCTATTATTTTACCATCTATCGGTTAATTGTAGATATACAAGAAGGAAATATTTGAATTATTTTCGGGAATTTTCCTGTTGTTAATAAAATAAAAGACAAAAAATTATGAAAATCATCATTTTTATTAAAATTTGTTTAACAAAATCAACATCATTACCAAAAACCGCATTGTGGTTTTAACATATTTATTATTACAATATAAACCAACATAGGCAGACAAGAAATATAAAAAATAAGATCTAGAAAAATAAAACAGACGTAACAAAAATACTAAGGGAAGGAAACACTAAGTTTCATCGTACGCTATTTAGTTACCACATACTACTAAACGTGTACAATGTAAATTAGGTAAAATATTCTTTACTACTTTGATTACTTACGATAACCAGTCTTTTATTTCTATTTAAGGGGCTACCCAGGCGCACGCCTCAAATGCACCTATATTTAAACAATAAAAATATGATTGATTTCTCATAGAATCAACAAGTAATCGAAAATCAAGAAAATACTTTTTTTTCTTTAAATCTTTTATCTCAAACAATCTTAAAACTTAGTTAAGTATAACTTTTTATTCAGTTCTGTACTTCTACCTTTTCTTAAAATTATAGTTTTGGTAACTTCTAAGGTATTCAGTCTTTTGAATAACAAGTCTTTAAAATGGCATAAATTATTAAACAATAAAAATTATCACAATGTTATAAAAGATCAACAAGTATATTAAAATATGCAGTATAAAATTTAAGAATCTTTCTAAAACCTATATCTAGATAGGAATTCTGCGTTTCATTTTTTAGTTAGTGCTGCTACTCTAAATTTAATGCTCTCTTATAATACGAGTTAACGTAATTAGCAGGAATTATATTTTTTTCAATTAACTCCATTATGTCTCTCTTTTTGTTTGCAGCCAGAGTTTGTTTGTTTGTATATGCTTTTGGCAACAAAGGAGAAAAACTTTGATCTCGGTAGCGCCTTGTACGATTTCGAACGCACACTTTCTTAAAATTGATATCTCCGAACGAAGTTTTGAAGAAGAAATACAAGGGTTCTTTCTTTTCAACGCGAAGTTGTTTGATTTCATGCCATTTTAGCTGGTTATTATCCTCATCCACATTGTAATTAGTTCCACAAGATTCCTGAAGAGCTTTCGTGTCGTAAAAATCGTCATGTGTGAGCTCTTGCACATGATAAGGCTTTCCTGTTTTTTTGGCAGTTCGGATCAAAGTAGCATATTGCTGTGGGCAGTAAATGGGACCGGATTTCAAAAATCTTTTTACCTGTTTCTCTATCACACTATGTACATTATCCCCTTCGTTCTGTGAGTGTCCACGGATTAAAAATTTGTGAGTTATAGAATTCACTCTTAACGTTTGAACTGCATAAGCATAAACGGATAGTATGTATTTATTTTTTTGCTGTCCACAGCAATTATCGCTGTAGAATATAATGTCCACATCTGTATAAGGATCACTTTTTTCAATGATTCCCTTGATATATTTCAGGACGCAACTTCCTATCTAAACTGCTCCACGCTTTGCTTCGGTCTCGTCCCAGAAATAACAAACAACGTCCTTTGCGTTCAAGTCACTCACTGTGAAGTTTAGACAGTTGATTCTCGATTTATAAAAAAAAAGAGAAACTTGGCCTTTGGGAACCTGCATAACTGCTTGCAGGTCGTATACTGCTACATTGACATCGTTCCTTTTTTTGTCAGCTTCTTTTTCCAACCTGGATAATTCTTTTTCTTTGAGGTGACTATTATAACTCTCTTGAAGCTTAGCCTTGCCCTCATCATCGGCATTTTTATAACTTTCACAGAGATCACATTGATCTTTTTTTGGTATATAAAAGGAAATATTGAACTCCTCATTGAATATCCTACTGAATGTTGAAGCAGAAGCGGGCGGTTGATTATTTTTATTTCGGAGAAATTTGTAATCTCGGTATAAGTCTGCCAAGCATTTGTCACTTGGGATGTACTCTCTGGTCGTTTGGGCTCTCAGATAATGAGACTCTATTCTTGGAATAGAGTTTATAAATTGCATGACGCTGTCTTTAACTTCAGGATCTATTTTTCGCTGGTTGCCATGTTTTCCCCGGGCTTCAGGTTCAATGAAACCGTCTTCTGTTTTTTTTGACAGGGCGGTCTTAATGTATTTATCAGATAAGCTCAGTGTGGCTTTAAAAAACTTTTTGCACACCCTAATCCTTGATGTCTCTATTTGAAAGTAGTAGGCAGAATTTAGAGCCCTTAATTTTTGAGATGTTATGTACCTATACTTTGGCTTTACTTCTTGTGTATGCCTGACAATGAACTCTCTTTGCCGTTCTAGGTCACCAAGCTCCCAAAACTTGTTAAAAATATCCTGCCTGTGGGTTTCATCTATTTGTGTTCTGCAATTCAATTTACATTTATCGCCACAAGGTGGACGGATCTGACGTTCAGCGTTTTGTTTCGAGGAGTTTGAAGATACATACGCCTTACCCGCATTCCGCAATCGCTTAGCAATGTTGGATTTCCAGCCCCTAGGATTTCGTTTCTTTTTTCTTTTAAGCTGCAGATCGCTGGTTGTCTCAGTGGCACTGGCAATATAAGATTGTGTCTGTGTGGCAGAGGGTTGAGTTGTAACGGTGTTGCTAGGCAAACTGCCGCTGCCAGGTGAGCTGCTGCTGCAACTGGAGCTTGATGATGATGAACTCGACTCTGATGAGGAGCTCGAGCAGGATGTAGTAGATATTCTTCTAGTAACTACCAGTTGCCGAGTTTTTTGTTTAGCAGTGAGAGAAAAAGTGGGATCTGTATCTGAATCATCTATAAAATCACTTTCATCACTCGGACCAGTTAAAGTACGAACCGTTATTTCTGCTGCCTCCCTATTTTCTAGCGAAACACTTTTGGATTCTGCAACGACCAATGCTTCATCCGCTGGTGATGCAATGACTGATGCTGCCATAGAGGAAAGTTCAGCATCATTTTCTTGGATAGTTGGCTGGTCATCCACGGTTGCTCCAATCGCTTTTTCGAGCATGAGCAGGCCGCGACCCTTCATCATCTGCCATAAAATGAGAAAAAACTAAATTAATTCAAGAATAGAGCATTATCTGAAAAACTTGTTTATTTTGTCCTATTATGATGAAAAAATACTGCTTAAAAATACTTTTCTTATAATATACAACTATAGTAAGAATTCAAAGTATTCAACAATCATTTAAAATGATTTTTTAATAAACTGTGTCGAAATTTCAATGTGCCATCAATACAGCATTATTTAAGAAATGTTCACCTATTTTAAGCAATACAGAACTATCTTGGAATAATAAAAAAAAACTAACATACCTTCGTCAATAATACCGCCGTATTTCGGAATACTACTAAAACGCCAACCAGGAAAATTCTCCAACACGGGATTATCACTAAATAACTCGCAAAAATTGTCACAAAAACTTCAACAACACCAGATTATTCCTAAATAATTCGCTTTTGTGTAAGCGCGAAACGGTTTGTTACGACGGCGGCCATGTTGCAACTAGACATAAATTCGTGTTCGTGGTATGACCTGTCACTCATTCATTCACTAAGAGCGACTTACAACGCCATCTCTTGCGCGTCGGTGCAAATATAAATAAGCCCGTCTTAGTGATATGTGCGGTAAAACTTTGCGGATTCAACTAAGCAATAAAATCGATTTTGAGATTTTTCGAGATAATTCCGTGTTGTTCTAGATGTGCGATATATTCACATAATATATGTTTAACTTATTTCTGGTAGCTATTTTGAAATTTTGTAAATATGCTTTTGTAAACAAATGTAACCTCTTAATACATATTTTCTGGCACTATTACTTTGTCTGTTTTACTTGAAGGAACATAAATTTAGATAATTATTATCCATATCATATGTCTAATATATTTTACTGTTGCAAAAATAAAACTGGAAAACGAAATCTGATATTGATACAGGAATAGTTGAGGAAGGCAGAAATCATTTCCGTAAAAATAAAAATAAATATTTCTGGACAATCCACACAACAACATTTAGCCCACGGCGCATAGGGTAAGCTCGCTTTTCCGAAGATTAAAATAAACAATTGAGGTGGAAATAATATAAAAATCATATGGAAATAACCCTGATCTATCCTAGCATCCACAAATTGACTAATAAATCTAAATTTAAAATTTAAGAAGAACCCCCGATTCCAATGCCTAAATTTCCTTAAAAGTAAAACACCATAATATTTTGTAATATGCACGCGCTGCGCTTTCATTTGATATCCCACTCGAGTATTTTTGCAGATTTTCGGTTTTCCTTTCCCACTCTCACCCCCATAACTTTTTAACAGCACAACCGATTTACATGAAACATGTCTAAGAACACTCGCTCCAAACTCACCTTTCATACAAAAACTAAATTGAAATTGCTCCATCCGTTCGGTAGCTATGATGTCCCAGACAGGCAGACAGACAGATACACAGACAGACAGACAGTCAATTTTATAACACCCCTCTTTTTTTGGTCGGGGGTTAAAAAGAAATACCTCGTAGGCCGAAATTTCGTCAAGAACATTCGCCTAAAAGATAATTCGTCGAAAACACAATTCACCGAAAACAAAAATTAACTAGCGACAGGATTAGCTGTTATAGAACGAAAATGTAGGTTAGGTTATATTTGTATATGAAATACTACGGAGGCGAGCGAAAAAGTGTTGTAAAGATTGTTTATTTTCGATTAATTGAGTTTTCTACGAATTGTATTTTCCGCAAATTGTTTGCGACAAATTTTTCGCAAATCAAAATAACTTCTACACGTTTCCTGGTTCGATTCTCAAACATCTAAGACCCATACTTAGCGAATAACGCTTTGACATGTTTCACTAGTGGCTTGTTCAGAATAACAGCAACATCTTTGGCGAATGTGAAGTCCAGGTGGTTGAACTTCGGCCACAGTTTCACCGGACTGATGTTCTCCAACACGCCACCTTCTTTCAGCTCCTCAGCTAATCTCATGATTTGCTGAAATCACAAATGATTATTTAATAAGTTTTCCTAAAGCTTTTCAGTGCACCATCCTATACATTTCTGATAACGATGATGATGATACTATTAAGATTTATAACGGGGTATGTACCATGATTGATTGTCTTTCGAGTTTCCCGATACCGGCGACAAGCTGCGGCCGAAGCCTACCACCAGAGACTGTTCTTAGCACCACCCGGAGGTCACGTGTAAGGATTCAGAGGGGGAGGGGGGGGGGGGGGATTTATCACCATGGGACCATCTTCTGTTCAATGTATATATTGCTTAATAATCCTAAGAAATAGATCAAGTACTTACAGACTTCTCGGTTAGCTGGTCGTTCGGCCCATAGAACAACGAGACCGGAATGGCGACGTTAGATATATTGTAAGGCCTGACTTTCCCCCACAGACCGTCCTCCCACGCTGTGAATACACCTGAAAAATTATTTCCGTCAGTAACCTCTAATCTCTCTATGCTATGATAAAAAGCTTCTTAACTCTAGGCGAGGGGTTATTAAATATGAAAAATATTAAAACCTCAGGTTGTTTTACTAACATCATTTTATAAAACAGGTGTTTTTGCTCACGTTAACGTTTTAAATTTATTTTTATGCAATTAAAACTATCCTAGTGGTCTGTCCATCCCAAGGTTGCCTGGACTACTACTACTGGATACTCTGTAAAACCTATATTAATGGAAATAAAGAAATTTTATTATCAATAAATTATCTCCTATATATTGATCTCTAGTATACTTAAGTATAATTATTTGCATTATCAATTGGTCGGGGGTTTGGTTATATTCGCAGGCGAAGATTCGTGTCGTGTTATCGCACAAAAACATTACGTTCCTACTGCCGTACTAAGCGAATATTCGTAAATGTCGTTATAAATTCCTCAAACAACACGACGAGTCGGCGGCACTCATCCCATTAAAGCGAATATTCGCCGTAGCCCGCTAATAGTGACAATTCACAACTTGCTTAAACTTAAAGCTAAGACTAAAATGACATTAGAGCCATACATTTTCCGTCATTTTTTTACCCCCGACCAAAGAATTGGTGTTATTATTTTGACGTGTCTGTCATCATAACTCCCGAACGGATGGAGCATTTCAATATCGTTTTTTTGGGTGACTTTGGCGCGAGTGTTCTTAGACATGTTTCATGAAAATCGGTTGTGCCGTTTTTAAGTTATGAGGGTGAGAGTGGGGAAGGAAAACCGAAAATCTGCAAATATACTCGGGTATCAAATGAAAGCGCATACCATTTTACTTTTAAAGAAATTAAGGCATTAAAATCGGGGGCTTTTCTTAAAGTTTAAATTTAGATTTATATGTTTAAACATGACGTCATCTTGGTTTAGTTGAAGCATTTTGTGAATTGCCACTAATGTCGAATTACATAAAAGTTAGCTTATTTATTGATGACGTCAAGTCTCATTAAACATGTTTTGGAAATAAAGAATGTTCATTAATGTTATTGCTCGTTAGAAAATGTAATTAGGATAATATCTTAATTATAGTGATTGTTTTTGTAATTACCTGACATTGCAATTTTCCCATAGTGCTCCAACTGCTTCCAAGATGCTGGCTGGATCCTTGCTACTATATATTGCATCTTCTCCTGTAATAAAAGTACATAATAATAATACTATTATTTTTATTGCAGTCTTTAGATACTAACTGCACCATAAACTTGTAAAAGTAAAGTAAAAGTATCTTTATTGCATAAATAGATGGTGGTTATCGGTCTTAAATAAATCACATAGGAACAATGTATTTTAGTAATACATGGCGTGTAATATCATGTTACAGAGTTATTACCATTAATTACAATTGAAATCATCATAGAAAATTAATATGGAAGCAGTCGGTCGTAGACTTCACTGGAAATACAAGAAATTAATAAAAACTTGTTTTTCCCATTTACCCACCAATGAGCTGCTTATAAAAAATTACAAAACGAAAGCAAATTATCAAAATTAAAACTTTTTTTCGTTCTAAAATTATTTTAAACTATACCTAATAACATGTCAGCTAATAAATTCCTTAACTTATTTTTAAACAACGATAGAGGTTTGAGCTCTTGGCTCTCCGCTCTCGATTTCATATTTTAGTGAAGACTAGATAATTTATCACGCTCCGGGGCCGCCCGTGTATATAAAATATAAAAATATCTAATATATAGGTACAATTTCCATGTCACAATATTAGTTACCGTACTCCTTCGAAACGGCTTATCTATACTTATATTATAAAGCTGAAGAGTTTGTTTGTTTGTTTGTTTGTTTGAACGCGCTAATCTCCGAAACTACTGGTTCGAATTGAATAATTCTTTTTGTGTTGGATAGTCCGGTTATCGAGGAAGGCTATAGGCTATATAACATCACGCTACGACCAATAGGAGCAAAGATATAGTGGTAAATGTGTAAAAAACGGGACAAATTGTTCATCTTTGAAGCCTTCCGTTGCGTGCGCCGTGAAAACGGTTCAAGATACACAAAGAATATGTATTAAAGAATAATAGCTCTTCTAATGATCTAAAAAACAGTCCGCGATAGTTTATGTCTATCTTTTAAGATTAACTCACAAAAACCGTTTTTATGGTACCTAATTTGGTCGAAATAATTTGTTTAAGTTGTATCAACATAAGAATATTAATCTTTATTCAAGTAAATATGTTGTTGGTTAAGAGTACTTCATCCATTATAACGCGGGTAGCACCGCAGGGCACAGCTAGTCTATACTAATATTATAAAGCTGAAGAGTTTGTTTGTTTGTTTGTTTGAACGCGCTAATCTCCGAAACTACTGGTTCGAATTGAATAATTCTTTTTGTGTTGGATAGTCCAGTTATCGAGGAAGGCTATAGGCTATATAACATCACGCTACGACCAATAGGAGCAAAGATATAGTGGTAAATGTGTAAAAAACGGGAGAAATTGTTCATCTTTGAAGCCTTCCGTTGCGTGCGCCGTGAAAACGGTTCAAGATACACAAAAAATATGTATTAAAGAATAATAGCTCTTTTAATGATCTAAAAAACAGTCCGCGATAGTATATGTCTATCTTTTAAGATTAACTCACAAAACCGTTTTTATGGTACCTAATTTGGTCGAAATAATTTGTTTAAGTTGTATCAACATAAGAATATTAATCTTTATTCAAGTAAATATGTTGTTGGTTAAGAGTACTTCATCCATTATAACGCGGGTAGCACCGCAGGGCACAGCTAGTACGCATATAAAATTTGGGTTATAAGCCGTTTCGAAGGAGTACGGTAACTAATATTGTGACATGGAAATTGTATATATCAGATATTTTTCAGTAGGTCTAAGAATCGACTACTATCTATTTTTCATTTTGCAAAACAACGTTTGCTGGGGTCAGCTAGTATTAGTATAGATTTGTACTAACGTTATCGTTCTGCTCGAAGTCCTCACCAACGATAGAGTAGATGATGGAGAGGCACACGGCTTCGATGGGGTTCCACATTGAGCAGAGGTTCGTGAAGGGTATGTTCGCGGCCATTGCCTCTTTTCGCATTGCAGACTGTAATTGTAATAAAGATATTGTGTATTTATGACATCGGAGACACATAAAAATAAATGTTATAGAAGTTTTTACGATTGTATACAGTCAGAGCCGTCTCCCATCCAAGTACCTACTAGCCTCGCGCAACGTTGCTTAGCTTTATAAAAATCACGTTTGTTGTTTGGAAGCCCCCATATACATATATATTTATTATCTGTATAAAGTATTTGTAATAGCGGCAACAGAAATACATCAGCCCTCAAAATTTAAACTCTCTATCTACCACGGTTCTTGAGATATAGCGACGTGACAGACAAACATACAAATAAATAAATATTTCCGAACAAATCACAAAGTATCACCTAACCCCAAACTAAGCAGAGCTTGTACTAAGGGTGTTAATAAGTGACTAATATGCTACAAGGAAGATAGAGATAGATAATATCTTTATTGCACACCAATGCTTACAGACTAACTTAAAAATAACAATCAATAGCCACATTTGTTGTACAATCGGCGGCCTTATCGCTTAAAGCAATCTCTTTCAGGCAACTTTTAAAGAGTTTTTATTTTTTTGTAAATTTATACATTGATACATAGTAAACACCCAGACCCGAAACCAGAAACAGACGACATTGTCCGTGTAATATGGGACCCTATTATACAGATATTTTACCTATTTTAGACTATTTTACCTATTTTAGACTTGTGTACGGAACCCTACAAATACGGAGCATCAAGTACAGTCACAATCACAATGCTTAAAGTCAAAGTCAAAGTCAAAACGTTTATTTCCTTAGAAGCACATAGCCTACATGGACAGGTCAACTAAAAATTAACTTATGACGCAGAATGTGCATGCAGAGGTACAGATAGATAGACTGCACTAGACTGAGGCATTCCATTAAACTTGATAGGTAGTTATCATCATTACCTGTCCCCCATCACGCCATCTCCGAGCACACGCCACAAAACATTCATTTCGAAATGTCAACTACACCGCACTATGTGATTGGAGCGACTTTGCCCGTGTCACGTGACTATAATTATAGAATTCCGCAGTTCGATGTTACTTAAATATTAAGCTGCTTTTTATTCAATTTATATTAATATAAATCTAAATTTAAAATTTAAGAATAACCCCCGATTCCAGTGCCTTAATTTCCTTAAAAGTAAAACACCATAATATTTTGTAATGTGCACGCGATGCGCTTTCATTTGATACCCCACTCGAGTATATTTGCAGATTTTCGTTTTTCTTTCCCCACTCTCACCCCCATAACTTTTAAACGGCTCAACCGATTTTCATGAAACATGTCTAAGAACACCCGGGCCAAACTGACCTTTCTTATAAAAACTTCAACTAAATTGAAAGCGCTCCATCCGTTCGGCTATGATGTTCCAGACAGACAGATAGGCAGACAGACACGTCAAACTTATAGCACCCCTCTTTTTTGGGGTATCCCCCACACTAGTATATTTGCAGATTGCGATGCGCTTTCATTTTACAAATGAAAGCGCATCGCGTCCACATTACATAATATTATGTTGTTTTACATTTAAGAAAATGAAGGCATTGGAATCGGGGGTTTTTCTTAAATTTTAAATTTAGATTTTTATAAGTAGTTATCAACGTTCGGAGGATGATAACTTCTCTCAGTAACATTCTGATGACGTATAAATTTAGTACAAATCGCACGAATGATTTACGCGAAACTTCAATATGGTTTATCATCTTCAGTTATTGTTTGCATGAAAAAAGAAAAAAATGGTGTAGGTAAGTAATTTTTTTTTAATAATCCAAATGACTGTATAATTATTTTTTGAAGTGAAACTTCTATAGAATCGTAGTGATTTCAAACCGGAAGCAAAAAGATGAAACGGAAATGGTAAGAGACACAAATACAATGCTTTATTTAAATTTCTTTGAGCGATACTTCGTAGTTGAGACTACGAAGTATCGCGCAAAGAGGTATTGCTGTATATTATTTATATTATTTTGTAACATACTTAAATGTAATACGCTTTATTGAAGTTATATAAATAATCCGAATAATTACAGATATATGTTTGTTTCTCTTATCATTTTAGCAGATGCGTTCATTTACCCTTTTTTATATATATATCATATAGTTCGTAAGTAGTAGACTCCAATCGTGTGTCGTAGCTGACACACACACACTTTTTTTTATTCTTCTTATACTTTCGTCGATTTACTGAAGTTTCACTTCTATCGTGTGTGAATCGCACACACACCTTTTTTTTTTTAGTTATAACCCTATTATAAATTACAGTAGATAACTTACCGAAACGATTTGGGATTGTTCGGGCCGAGGAATAATGCACAATACACTCCTATGCGAGATATCAGTACAGATCTCGCTTCCCCAAATAAACTTAGAACTTTAATAGACTTTTAAATTTAATATACTTTAATAGGCTTTTAAATTTAATAGACTTTAATATACTTTTATTTAGGAATATTACAATGTCTTTATAACT
The DNA here is from genome assembly GCA_929108375.1 of Gymnoscelis rufifasciata. NCBI lineage: Eukaryota > Metazoa > Arthropoda > Insecta > Lepidoptera > Geometridae > Gymnoscelis > Gymnoscelis rufifasciata. The sequence goes on along the minus strand of OV815322.1, from coordinate 824,648 downwards.
ATTGGAATATGATAATGTCCGCAGTAGTTTAAAATAAAACTGTGTCGCGGACATAATCGCCCTCCTCTTTTAACAAGGTTTCGTATCAAATGCTCCTTTTCAAGCGTGATATAAGTGCGATACAAAATAGAATAAAACTAAACTAGCTTGCCTAGAACTTACCGTGAGATTGAAGTTCCTCAGGAGCAACATAGCCAATGGTCTCATGTTGTCTAAATACACGGCCGGCGCCAGCCCGACGAACGACACCAGCTTGTCGTTGTACTCCGGCCGCTCCGACATCATGGTGAAGAAGCTGGTGGTGCCCATGGAGTAGCCGATGTACAGGATCTTGGGCTGCCCCGTCACGGCCAGGATGCCGTCTATCATGGCTGGCACATCGTATTTACCGTGCTCTTCGAAGCTGGAAATCAGATTCATCATCAACATCATCACCCTATTATCGTTCACACTGCTGGGATTCAGGGACTTCTCTTTTGGCGAGAGAGATAAGGCCTTAATTGACCACGCTGGCCAAGTTAGCTGGCGGGTTGGTGAATGTCACATGTCCTTCAAACTCTTTTAAATTCTCAGAATATGCCGGTTTCCTCACGATGTTTGCCTTGACCGCTAAAGCACGTGTTTAACAGATATATCATCATAGATAGGTATCATTACAGTTAGATAGATAGGTAGTTAGGATCATAGGTATCATTATATCTAGATTAGTCTTGTCCAATTTGTACGTGACTGCTGAAACTGTTTTGTTTTTCAGACTTTTTAAAACCTTATCTGGTTTGGCATTCATCCCTGGAAGGCGTATCGAACGAAAAGAAATGATCAGTAATACTTGGATTCAGAAATGTTTTCTTTGCAAATTACAAAGTGACGATCGACCAGAACTATTCACATATTTATGTATAACAATTTTTGACAATTTGCCTTATTGTATTGGGATTCTCACGTAAAAAATCTAAAATTAAAAATTAAGAAAAAACCCCGATTCTAATGCCTTAATTTCCTTAAACGTAAAACAACATAATATTATGTAATGTGGACGCGATGCGATTTCATTTGATACCCCACACTAGTATATTTGCATATTTTCGGTTTTCCTTACCAACTCTCAGCCCATAACTTTTAAACGGCACAACCGATTTTTATGAAACATGTCTAAGAACACTCGCGCCAGACTCACCTTCATACAAAAAAAAACTAAATTGAAATCGCTCCATCCGTTCGGGAGCTATGGTGCCACACAGACAGACAGACAGACAGACACGTCAAACTTATAACACCCCTCTTCTTTGGTCGGGGGTTAATAATAGGGTAAGATAATGTATATAAATACTATATGAATATAGTTGAGAGAAATTAAGATTAGAAATCATGTAGGAAATAAGAAATTGTTTCTTTGTCAATTAAAGGGCGTCGACAGAACACAACAAACAATTGACAATTACGAGTGTTAGTTGAGAGTAATTAGTTTATCCTTCTTCTATATTTGCTGGCTCTTGTTTACCTGTAGTCCCAGAATTTAGGATCGGTTCTATTAAGGCTCTGATGAGCAGAGTAAATGGTGCCCCTCAGGTTTCCAATCCACACGTCGAACCCGGCGTCGGCTAATAAGTAAGCTGCAAGAAAAATATAATGATTGACTTATTTTTTATTTACACCCCATTGAACTTACAGACTATGGTCCAATCCAACATATTCAAGTGCTAATACGCGCTACATAGACCTACCAATTTGGGACGCAATAGTATTGTACAGCCAACCCAACTTTTATTTCCATTCTTCAGTTTTGGTTTGGTGAACTAATCTCTACCCTGTGATTATTTTTTGATATGCGGTGTAGGATTCATAGATTAGGATCGGAGATTCGTACGTAATCTATATATGTATTCGTCATTGAGTTACTCGGTTTAGTGGCGCGGAGGGCGGAGATCCGCTTGCCATGCAAGAGGTAGCGGGTTTGATTCCCGGGTCAAGTGTATGTATGTTCTGCAAGCACTTTCTCCTTGTACTGGGTGTTTATTATGCATAAAAAATATATATCAATGTATGTCTATTATATTAAGTAAATCAGATGTTAAGTACCGTAACACAAGTTTACAGCTTACGGGGCTAGATGTTGTCCAGAAATATCTAAAAAAAAACATTCGGCTACCATGTTAGAGAGCCTACAACTCGTTCCGTTTGCCATTATAGAAATGCCACGTGTGTCGAATATTATATTAAGTATTGAACCTCTCTTAAAAGGACTGGACTCGAACCAGTGAATATTCAACGGCTGAAGAGAAGGTTGATACGTACCAAGACTCCTTCCCGGTCCCATGATCACGAAATCCCCGCTGCTCCCCAGCAATCCATGCTGCAGGAACACCGCCTGCTTCCCCTTGGACGACACTTCGGACCTCCTGGCGGTCCGCCTGCCGGCCGGGATCCTGTGCATCTGCAGGCGGTAGCCGTCATCTGTCACCACCCGGTGCTTTTCTGCTGGATAGCCAGCTGAGGATATCAGCTGCGGCTGGAAACGAGAGCTAGAGTTTGAGAGGGCTATCGAAAGGAATAAATATCTTTCAAAATTATCATGAACGATGGACATAACATGGAAACTTAACTTATAATTCAAGTTAGTTTCATTGTATAATTTATAGAAATCGAAATCTATACCTATAAATAAAAATGAATTGTTTTTCGTTAGTCTGATTAAAACTCGAGAACGGATGGGCCGATTGAGCTGATTTTGGTTTTAAAATGTTTCCAGTCCAGGGTAGGTCTAAGTAAACGGTGAGCAAATAAGGAAAAATTGCCGGGAACTTTTTTTACCCGTGCGACGCCGGGGCGGGCCGCTAGTAGGAAATATTTATTTACGTCTAAAATATTCTTACATTACACATTTTTTTACAAATAAAATACAACACAATATTATTAATATAATAATTATTATTATTAACACATAGTTTGGCACGTAAATGGGTCCCCTCAGCATACGAGCTCAATAAGCAGCTACATATATACAAACTAGCTGTGCCCTGCGGTGCAACCCGCGTTATAATGGATGAAGTACTCTTAACCAACAACATATTAATTTCAATAAAGATTAATATTATTATGTTGATACAACTTAAACAAATTATTTCGGCCAAATTAGGTACAATAAAAACGGTTTTTGTGAGTTAATCTTAAAAGATAGACATATACTATCGCGGACTGTTTTTTAAATCATTAAAAGAGCTATTATTCTTTAATACATATTTTTTGTGTATCTTGAACCGTTTTCACGGCGCACGCAACGGAAGGCTTTAAAGATGAACAATGTCTCCCGTTTCTTACACATTTACCACTATATCTTTGCTCCTATTGGTATAGCGTGATGTTATATAGCCTATAGCCTTCCTCGATAACTGAACTATCCAACACAAAAAGAATTATTCAATTCGAACCAGTAGTTTCGGAGATTAGCGCGTTCAAACAAACAAACTCTTCAGCTTTATAATATTAGTATAGATAAAGCGATTATCTAAATAAAGAACTTTTTAACCGTGTATAAAAGTGGTTCCCAATTCGATCCTTTAATAGGTATTTAAATTAGTTATCTTTACTTATTACATTTACATTTTGAACATTTTGGTAAATTTTGAAGTCGGTTGTTATTTTTTTGTTGTTTTGCCACTATTTGTCGGGGGTTTAAACAAATCATTATGTCTGGTAGATATGATTGCAATTAGTTAAACGGTAAATTAATTAAAACCACATCAGCATAACATAATATTGCTATGTAAATGTAATGAAAAGTTATTGCTGAGCGAAGAGAATACAAAAGTCAGTAAATAAATTATTGTTCAACATTAATAGAAGCAAAATACCTAATGCACGAAGTCATGTCATTAATGAGATAAATACTTATAGGCCTTAGATATATTTATTTACCTAATCATTGTGTTATTTCCAACATATATCTCAATAAATTAACATCAAACCACCAAGTATGGTAGCAATTAACACGTAAGTGATACAGTGATTAATTTATTTTCACAATCATTATTCATTCCCATCATTAATCATAGTTTTCGTATTCAGCTAATAACGCAAATGAAATTAAATTGTTTAACTTCATGTTTTCCTTTTTCTATGTGGTTTTCTGCAATTTATTTGCCGATCAAAATCCGTGACGTATGGGTTAGATGTGACGTCACGACGTAAACACTAGCCGCGGCTTCTTGATAAGAAACCTGACAGCTAAACCTCCTTGTAGAAAATCCATAAAGTCCAGTATAGTAAGTTCATCTCGGAATTCGAGATATCCAGCTGTAAGTCTGTAAATAGGTACCTACATAATGATAGGGTGTACGCAACTATTAAATTGCAAGGTCAAAGGTTATATTAAGTCTAATTTAAGCTTAAATGACTGGACTAATAAGGCTTAAGACTTCCCACTTAGAGTTCGCGTAGGTGCGCATTCTCAAAAAAATTTAAAACCTATGTTTATGTTGTATTTATTTTAGATTTAGAATGCTCACTACAGAACTTGAGCCTCCCATATTTACCTTTTTATAAAGAAACCTTTTTTTTTTAATTTTCTACTCTGCTCAAAAGAAAAGCTAAACAAGTCCTACCTGTACCTACTCATGTAGGCAGAACACTAAATCACCTGAATTTATATCTTGTACTAACAGGATTTTTTTAATCTTTCATCTAAGCACGTTCATCCGAGCGCAGATCCGAAATGAGATTTTCGTGATTCTCATATTTCTTAACACTTGGGCAGTCGCGCCCTGTTTTGATACGCTAGGAGTCGCTACCGTGTCCACCGGACCCGGTTTAATATTTCTGGATTTTTCTATAATTACTGAATTTAATGTTATTGCGTATTTCCTAACGGTAATTATATTCTAAAATAAAATTACAAATGTGATTAAACATCTATATTTATTACTTTTATTCATAAAAAAACGCAATCTAAAAACATACTAAAATTCAACTAACTTTAACGACACATTTTAACTTTTATGTTATATCTTAGTAAATAACGAAAATAACATTAAGTTTCTTTATTTTTCTAATACTACTATAATGTACTTATTCGAAATCACAATAAGAGATCCATCATTATTTGGTAAAAAAAACTAAAAAACTTCTCTAAAAATCAACAGTCTAAAAATACCTTCTTTTGTCACTTTGCAAGTCAAATATTGTTATTGCAGTTTACACATATTGCTTTAGTGAATTTTCAATTTGCTGCACAACTTAAATCCTTTAAGTGCTAGCATTTTTCTTAAGGTTCCGCTGCATTTTGCATTTCTTCGTCGCCATCTTGTTCGAAATCAGTTTCGTGGCATTTATTTCTAGAAAGTCTGTTTCTGAGCAGTCTTCATTATTTATTTCTTAGTTCAAGCATTCTTCAATATCCCATAACCTCAAGGGCCTATTGGTTGCCCTTTTATATAATAAAAACAAATTTTAAATAATTAATAAGGGTTATAAAGTTATGAAAAAGCACTAACGTATAAAGTCGCTACCGGGTCCAAAGAACCCATACGCAACTTTTAAGTCCTTAGCACTCGAACGCAGCGCGCCCACTGACTGCTGCGACCGTTATTCGCTGTCTCAATCCAACGTCGGAAGGTACTAAGAGCGGCAATGTTGCAATCCTTAAGATTCAATAGTTACCATGCAAACAATGGACGACTGGGTCTGATAGACCCATTAGCGACTGCTTAAGTGTTAAACGATGCTACAGTACGTCTCAGCGTGCTTTGTATTCTAATTACCGTACATTTTCCACCGTTGGAACCGTCTTCGTTTTTACCATGTTTTGTCAATATAATTGTAGTCATCTTGCACTATTATGGTGATATTTGGGTCAGCCGTTTGGGTCAATGCTACAATGATATTCAATTCTATAACTTGTGTTGTTTGATAGGTACTAGTCAATCGTTTAACTGTATTTATTGTCTCGGATATCGTCACTGTGAAAGTTTATTATACATGCAATTGGGTAGTTGACCCAAAGATAATATTTACTCCGTCATTTAAATTACTTAGAACAATTGAACCCATATTCTTATTTCTTGTCGAAAAATCAAGGCGATACAGTGCAATGAAGTTTCGCGAGGCGTAATGCTTCCGAGATCAAACCGATCCAAATGTATACGTCCTAAACCCCCACTCCGAAACTTAGATACTTTACATCTTGGCACTTTCATAAAAAATTATAAAGCAAAACATTTGGTGTCTAGTATTTTAGAGTGAGTTAGCTCGCTCTAAGACGGTCTAAACAGAATACCAATTTTTTGTGTAGTCATCCTGCCTATTATGTGAATTAATGGTTTCATCTATACTAATGTTAATAATAAAATATCAAGTCAATTAGCCAGCCAATTCGATTAAGCGTTTAAAGCTATATATTATATTAGATATATTAAATATCTTCCGTTTAAACGCCATGACATAAGAACTGAAATTATTAACACTTAATTTGATCACTGCAGATTACAGAATATTAATTTTTATCGCTTCTACCCGCAAATTACAACTCTTTAGAATAATTGAACACGTGCGCGGAGTCATTTCCAATACAATGAGAAAGGCGCTCAGTGTATTATTAGTTCCCTTGTCAACATCGTTATTAATTGCGATAAAAAAGTAATACAATGGAAGTTTGAAGCGTTTACCAGCATTTTTCATACTGCTGATGATGACACGAGAAATTTTTCTTTGAAACCAAAACGGATAAAATTTTTCTTCATGCTTAGTTCGCTTATATCTTGAGCAGACTACAAGTTGATTTTTCGATTTTCTGGTGTCGTCGAAATGTATGAAAAAAATCTAAATTTTAAATAATAAAATAAATTTTATTATTTAAAATAAGAAGAAGAAAAAAATAAGTGGAAGAAGGGTAGGGAGGCCTTTGCCCTGCAGTGGGACAGTATGGGCTGAATAATAAAATAAATTTTATTTAAATAAAATAAAATAAAATTTTACTAAGTTGTCCCATTATGATTTTTTATACGATTTTAGTTGTGATACATTAAAATATCAAGGAAACTAAAACTCAATCATCATCTCATTGTTCGTATATCTCATGTACGCGTTTAAATATACCTTGTAGTAATAAATGTGAATTTATCACAGTAAGGTATTGTTGAACCACCCATGAGAATTACTTGTATGAGATCACAGAGTCGTGTTTATCCGGAAATAGGTCGGTGTTTGTATTCTGCTGGATATAACTGTATCGTACGTAGGGCATATGAAAGGGCTTCCTTGTGAAGAACTGTCATTCTATGAATATTATGATTTCATAGTTATATGTATACATGTCTAAATGTCTATACTAATATTATGAAGCTGAAGTGTTACGCGCTAATCAAGGGAACTTCTGGTCCGAGTGAAAAAAATAGTTTAGTGTTGCCCATTTATTGAGAAAGGTACTAGGTACTTTTTATGGATGTGAAATCCGTTGCTCCTGTGGCGTTTTCTGCGACCACTGAAGCAACATTGGTTATTTATACTATTTAATCTAAACGGCTGATACCGTCTTCTAGCTTCCGTCGTGAACTGAACAATAAATCTGTTCTTGGGTTACCTCTGTTCTCTGATTCGATGTCTGTTTGCCTTCTTACACGAAATATTCAGTCAGAATCAAAATATTTAATTGCTGACATGGGTCGCACATTGTTAACAATCTTCATAGATCCATCAAATACACAGGGGCAGTCGTTTTTGCCTTTAACGAGAGAAGCGTATCAGAAGCCCATAAAACAGACTTATTTAGCCTAAGATTTCATCTCATTTATAATAGCCTATGAAAATATCCTGAAGACGTAGAAGGTTAGCTACTCCGGCCCATATTACAAAACAACGACAACAGCTTAATTGTTATACCCACAGTTCCGGCCGTCTTTAAACTGACTGACGGAAATCGGTAACAAAGCTTTATGAATACATTCAGATGCTACTGTTCTCGATCATTATTGTCGATCGAAGGTCGCGGAGCGGAATGAGTAGATAGACAATGAAACTGTACCATTCCCGTCACGTTTATTCTTATTATGTCATGTAGATGCGCCTGCGCCGCTGTGCGAATTCTGAATTCGAATTGATGTCACGCGCTGTCCGTTATACGGAGGTATATTTCCTTGCGCGTAATTTGAATAAAAAATATGCGTCTTTTGTAGTAATAAGGTTACTTGATGCTATCGAGTTTTTAATCTCTGTGGGGATATATCCTGTTTTGTACCAAATTGGTATCCGTATTGCTAGTGTCTATAACTATATAACTGATTATAAATAAATAAAAATTTACGGATACTCCACAAGATATGTAACGAGAAGAGCGTTAGATATGAATGTCGATGGATATGTGAGAAGAGTAGGCCGAAGAAAAGATGGTTGGACTGTGTGAAAGATGATATGTGTAAGAAAGAGGTGAGTGTTGATATGACGGGTGATAGAGGGAAATGGAAGGAGAAAACATGTTGTACCGCCCGTATAAGGTCAGGAAGAAGATGATGATGAATCCACACAACAGCATCTAGCCCCGTGGTAAGCTCTAAGCTTGCTAACGTAACGTTCATCGTACCCTTTTACAACTAACTTATTAACTATTATATGTAACTGTACCCTATATATAAAAAAACCGATTCCATAGCTTATTTATGTTATTTATTATTAAAAAAAAGCATTTGTACGATTATATTTTTGGAAAAAATACATTTTAAAAGAAGAATGCTGAGTGAAACACGATAAAATCGTTTCACGCACTGACCCAGCCCGGAGGGTGGTGACAAGCCGCGGCCGAAGCCTACCAGAGACTGTTCTTGGCACCACCCGGAGGTCACGTGTAAGGCGATTCAGAGGGTTAACACTTACAGACAGGAACAGAAAAAATCCTCCAAAACCACCAGAACCTTTCAAACAAAAGAAACAGAATCTGTATCAGTTGATTCGTTCGCGATAAAAAGGAGGGGGGACCACAACAGCCGTCAGAAACATAGTTTTTCTTTTTCTTCGGAGTCTTAGCTAAACGAATGTGAGCATATTTGCCGGTCCTTATTTACATTCACTAATTGGTCCTTTTTGAAACGCTACATGTTACACGTCGATTTGCTGCGTATAATAAACCCATTATTATTATTATTAGAGGTCAGATAAGGTGATTATTAAAATAAATCGACTTAAATTGTACCTACACGATTCGCCTAATGGTAAATATATGTAGTTTGTACGTGCCTGTAAATTTAATTCACTAGGATATGTAACCTACATACGTATTGTAAAATTATTCCTTTGTTCTATATTAGATTTAGATTACATGAGTTTTTTTGGAATATGACTCATTTTTATATAATGAAAGAATTGTTTAAAAAAAACTAAAACACCAGCTGCGAGCTTGCCACGGGGCTAGATGATGTTGTGTGGATTGTCTGAAAATATTTATTTTATTTATATATTAATTTATTTAGATTGATAGAATGGATCTCAATTTTAAATGCATGTTTCTGTTAAATGTTTAGAAATATTTTATAGTATTCATTTTATAGCAATCAGCATGTCCAATATTATGCTGATTGCTTACCATTTATGTCATTAGGTATTACTATGGTACATCTGTACAATATCTAATTGGCTTTTATATTGATGACATAATAAGCATAATTTTATATTTAATCTTTTTTATCTTTATGTTCCTGTGTTGATTGTCCGGAAATATTTATTTATTTATCTGATTCATTTAATCTTTCATATTACTGGAAATGAATAATTGTCGTCTCTATTGCCGATACACTTGCATGTTCAGCCATATCGCTCGAGGCAGGTTGGAATCGTTATCATTAGACTCGTAATTATTGTCTTTGTAATTTCAAACAACAATGCATGATCGTGTTGTTCTATTCTCATATCAACTGTCGTCAAGTGTGTGCATTTATTAAAAAAAGTTTTAGTATTAATTGTAAACTCGACTAAGCGGCATAATGGAAGTTGAGCTCATTTTCCAATATTACCATCAAAAACATTATCATAATAGAAAAGTAGAAATTGTAGTGTTACTATTCGGAAACGGATAAGAAACAAAAATAAAGATGGCGAGCGCCACTTGTTGGAACGCGTTACAAAGAGTAAGACATGGAATCCCCATAATTTTATAATTCCGGGTGTTAATACTTTGGGGTACACTAACATCTAACAGAAACCAAAGTGAGTTGTTATTGTGTTGTTAAAACATGGCTTAGGGCTCTTAGGGCACGGTAATATTATCTATACAGTACTCCAACTCTACCGACACTTGCAAATAAATGCCTATAGCCGCACCTGGACACGCTATAGGGCTGCCCATTTTTAACCCCCGACAAAAGAGAGGGGTGTAATGAGTTTGACGTTTCTGTCTGTCTGGGACATCATAGCTCCAAAACGGATGAAACGATTTCAATTTAGTTTAAAAGTTATGAGCGTAAAAGTGGGTGAATTTTAACTTTATATTATACCTTCATAACTTTTAAACGGGTCAACCGATTTTTATCAAACCTTTTTAAGAACACTCGCGCGAAACCTTTTATACAAAAAAACTAAATTGAAATCGCTTCATCTGTTCGGGAGCTATGATGTCCCGGACTGACAAACAGACCGAAACGTCAAATTTATAACAATCCTCTTTTATGTCGGGGGTTATAAAGATTTTTAAATACTTTTTCAACGATACCCCACACGACATTGTTTGTTGATTTTCATTTTCTTTATTTTTAACCCCCGACCAAAAAAGAGGGGTGTTATAAGTTTGACGTGTCTGTCTGTCTGTCTGTCTGTCTGTCTGTCTGTCTGTCTGTCTGTCTGTCTGTCTGTCTGTCTGTGTCACCATAGCTCCCGAACGGATGGAGCGATTTTAATTTAGTTTTTTTTGTATGAAAGGTGAGTCTTGCGCGAGTGTTCTTAGACATGTTTCATGAAAATCGGTTGGGCCGTTTAAAAGTTATGGGGGTGAGAGTGGGGAAGCAAAACCGAAAATCTGCAAATATACTAGTGTGGGGTATCAAATGAAAACGCATCGCGTCCACATTACATAATATTATGTTGTTTTACATTTAAGGAAATTACGGCATTGGAATCGGGGGTTTTTCTTAAATTTTAAATTTAGATTTATTACAAACGGTTTTTAGTATTCCCCATGTTGAATTTTAACTTCCGTCATGTCTTTAGCCACTCCTTTGTGTTGCGCAGTCGGGTAAAAATATCAAGGAAATAACTTTGACTTGACAGTTCCTTTTATTTTTTTACACTGTACAAATCAAGTGTACAATGTTGCCTATGATGAATAAAGTACTATGAAACTGAGTTGAGGAGCGAATAGAACAACACATTGTACTACAATACTGTATAGAATTCCTATTCAACAATCCTTATGAATATTTTATATGTAGGTATAAAAAAGTGAAGGGTTCTACCACAGAGAACTCTTCCATATACTATCTGGATTTCTGTGGTTTCTCTCTCTACGCAGACACCATGCTAACCCAGCACGTGCCTCCCACACCAATTACATGTCATCTCGTGCGGCGCGTCCATTGTCAGCGGTAATTTCAAGTACACTCATTACTGAGTAAGAGCATTTGCATATTTGCACCTGTGCAGTCAATTATTGCCCTGGGATGATGATTCTATTAATTATGCAAATTAGATAATGGATGATTGTGGCCTAATTATTTGTGCGTAATTTTTCTGTCCACCTCTCGGTGTTGTCCGCGCTTAAATGATTTTCTTTTTGAAAGTTAATTTAGTTTTAATACCATCGTTCGAAGATCGTCGAATAATATTGTTCTATAAAGATATATTACTTATATGTAGATATTGTTTTAAGGGTTTAACCGTAGGCTTACAAAATTTCCCGTGAAAGTCCCTGGCAGTATATTTTAATATTTTACTTTCATAATAATTTGTTGTAACACGTTCGTAAAAGGTATAAGTTTTGCATTAAACTAGTAGTTATATCTATGGAATCATTTTAAGCTAAATTAACTGTTATAATACAAAATAATATATGCTTAATAGAAATAGACAAAAAACATTAATAAACCACTGTTTTATCCTCATAAAAGTCGGTATTGGAAACACTAGACTAAGTACATATAAGTAACATCACTGATTGTTGATCGGGTATTAAACCCGCTTCCCCTTACAACACAACCGGTCTTGGCCCACTACGCTGCAGGGGAAAGCCATTAAGTTTAAATAAAACAGAAGAATTTCGACACCGTTCGGTTAGAATGGTATAATTAGCTCTAATGTAAGTAATGTAAAATTAATTAATACTGGATCTTTTAGATAACTAATGGTGATTTACTAAGTATTAGGGACTTCTCTCTTGACGAGAGAGATTAGGCCTTAATTCACCACGCTGGCCAAGTGCGGGTTGGTGAATGTCACATGCCCTTCAAACTCTTTTAAAGTTCTCAGAACATGCCGGTTTCCTCACGATGTTTGCCTTCACCGCTAAAGCACGTGTTTAAAGCGCACAGTCTTACATTTAATGTTATTTATTGAGATTTTCCCGCAGTAGCAAAGTATTATCCCTTAGTAAAATGTAGCCTTAAGCTTTTCGTCTATAAATTGGCTATCAAACATTGTTAGATTTTTTTATTTCGGGCCAGTAGTTATTGAAATAAGCGCGTTCAAAGAAATAAACTCTTCAGCTGCATAAAAATATTCTTTCTTCTACCTAATATATGAAATTTCCATGTCACAATGTTAGTTAGAAACGGCTTTACCGATTTTTACCAAATTTAATATGCGCATTCAGTTTGTCTGAGAATCGGCTTCTATCGATTTTTCATTTTGCAAATCAACGTTTGCTGATCAGCTAGTATTAGTATAGAAATGCACCCGTACAAATCAAATCAAATCTATAATTTATTTGTAGAAAACATTTCATAATTAGTAGGTACATGTCAAAGTCTGAACGTAAGCTATATCAACGGAGTGTATAGAACTCCTCTGGTAGGAGATGGGTACGTCACTTTGTCAATCCGCACTGAAGACAAACCGCGGGTTTCCCTTTCCTTTTTCCTCTAAAACCGTCTTTAGGAACGTACAATATCGTATGCCACTAGGGATTTATTCAATAAGCTTTATACGCCTCGGTGTTGATGGTGTTTTATCGAATTCCCCACGGTAAAGGGCTGTAGTCAATTAAGGATAAATGCTTTTCATGTGAAAGCATTATAAATTCGGTTCAGATAAGCACTTTTAATAAAACAAACGAGGAGGGCAATTCTCGTGCCTATGAAATTTTAACGAATCTAATATATAAATATTGAATTCGGTAAAGTTCTAAAGACTTATTTATGTTAGATTGACCACAATCTCACCTGGTGTATAGTGACGATGTGGTCTAAGATGGGGCATGAAGACCTAGAAGGACCTGGCTTTTCCGGGCCACATAACGAAACACGCAAAAATCGTTTCACGCACCGGCCCAGCCCGGAGGGTGGTGACAAGCCGCGGCCGAAGCCTACCAGAGACTGTTCTTGGCACCACCCGGAGGTCACGTGTAAGGTTATTCAGAGGGTTAACACTTACGGACGTGAACAGAAAATACCTCTACAAAATGATTGAATGTATTGCACATGTGCATGTGTGGTGTAAGTTACGGAAAATGAATCACATAAGTCAGTAACCTGGAAACATTTCATTTGATGCTAATTGCGCATTCTCTGGGATGAACTTACACCCTTCCGCATAACTTATCTTCTACATATTAAAAGATAATATGTTACACAAAAATACCATAAGAATTTTATGTGTGTTCACCGATATTTGACTACCTCTGTGGCTCGGTGGGCGAAGGTCGATCCCCGCCGGGGGACCAGATTTTGTACGATCTACAATTTCTGATTTCAGGTCTGGATGTTTTCTATGTATCAAAATGTTTGTATTTACAAAAAAATATATATATCTATGTATAAGTCACCTAACACCTATACCTAGTACAAGCTCTGCTTAGTTTGGGGTTAGTTGATGCTATGTGAGTAGTCCGGAAATATTTATTTATTTTATTCATTCATTTAATATTGCTTCACTTTTTAAATAAAACTTTAATTACTTACGTTAGATAAAAAAGTTTTTTCATAAACATAAATTAGTGCTTAATCTGTTTAAGAGCAGTTCAATAAAAGCTTTTCACCCTTGTGTACCTCTATAACAGTCGCGAAATAAGGCATACATAGGCGTATTGTGTGTTTTAGTCAATAATATAATATATATATTATGTTTATAATAATATATCTAATATTTATTCAGAAAGTCACTTAGGAGAATCCTGTTTTTCAGGCAATTCATTTATATTAGCCAGAAATATCAGTTTTTATGAGTGTGGCATCATAGCTCCCGAATAGATGAAGCGATTTCAATTTAGTTTTTTTTTTCGAATGAAAGGTGAGTTTTGTATGAATGTTCTTAGACATGTTTCTTTGAAAATTAAACAATTCACCCTTCTTAACGTTATGAGGGTAGAAGTGGGGAAGGAAAACCGAATATCTGAAATTATACTTGTGTGGAGTTTCAAATGAAAGCACATAACGAACATGTAACAAAATATGACATTTTCTTTTAAGGGAACTAACATTATAATCGGGCTTTTTTAAATTTTTAATTTAGATTATTATGAATACCAGCCACGGAGTAGACCTTCTGGATTAACATAACTAGAGTAGATGATGATGATGATGAAGATTTTTTTTTTATTTTTTATTCTTGATTTATTATGTACAAAGAGGGTTTTGTCACACAGTGACGATGTCACCCCCATGGGAGATAATTTCCACATGACATCCTTATTTTAATATTATATAATATCAGTCTCAACAAGAAAAATAAAGGAACTCTGAGTTAGCACTTACCGTTGTCATGTACATCTCCTTCTTCATAATTTGCTGACCTCTGCATTTTTCAACAAAAGCACACAGAACTGACACCACAGCAATATACAACAGATGACCCATTTTTATCTAGTTAATAAATCTCGACTTAAAAAAAAATAACAAAGTATATTTTAATAATTAAAAAAAAATTACGTCCAATATTTTTTTTGTACTATCGAAAATCCAAAATATAAATTCTCTGATTTTTCCCAAATTTTGACTTCAACTTAATTTCAAAAATCTTAGTACATTGTACTACAATTTTGAACTAAGCTGTGTTGCGCAAGCACGCGTCAATCAATGCGCATGCGACGTCTCTGCCGGCAGTTTTAACGAGAGCGGTTCACTCGGCTGACGTGACGCGATATTATATATATGTATATAATCTGTGGCGATACCATTGTTGTATGCCTTTGCGGAAAAGCTTGCGATTTTTATCATAAATATATTATATCCCTCCGGGCTGGGCCAGTGCGTGAAACGATTTTTTCGTGTTTCGTAATGTGGTCCGGTGAAGCCATCTACCTTCTAGGTCTTCATGCCCCATCTTAGACCACATCAGGTGAGATTGTGGTCTAATGAAGGCTTATCTAGCATTAAAAATAACACCAGACAAGAGTGAATATAGGTACCTTCCAGATCTATGTGATCCATCGTGGTCCACTTCCACACTTACCATCAGGTGAGATTGTGGACGACCGTAGATATATTGCTAAATAAAAAAAAATGTTGATTTATTCGGATTTCTGTATACTAGTTTTGATTTTGTACGTGGGATTGAAGTAGTTATATATAAGATAAAACACTTGTTTTATTTATTTATTTTACTTACACATAATATTCATACAGCACAGGTATTATTAATTTTTTTTTTTTATTATTATTGATAAGCCTTCATTTGACCACAATCTCACCTGATGTAAAGTGAAGATGTGGTCTAAGATGGAGCATGAAGGCCTAGAAGATGGCTTCTCCGGACCACATTACGAAACACGAAAAAATCGTTTCACGCACTGGCCCAGCCCGGAGGGTGGTGACAAGCCGCGGCCGAAGCCTACCACCAGAGACAGTTCTTAGCACCACCCGGAGGTCACGTGTAAGGATTCAGAGGTTACCAATTACGGACGTGAACAGCCAAAACCTCCTTAATAGCTTAAGTCAACACGTACATGCATCTCGTTGGGGCACTGCAAAAGAGTTTTAGTTAATAATTAATTACCTATCAATTAAAATTATATTCACAAACTACCAAAAATGTATTACGTTTTCAAATTTAGGTACGGTGCAAAATTATTTTTATTTGCTTTTCATTCATTAAAATCTATACTAATACTAGCTGACGTTCTTTTGCAAAATAAAAAATAGATAGTAGCCGATTCTCAGACCTACTGAATACGCATATAAAATAAGGTAAAAATCGGCAAAGCCGTTTCGGAGGATTGCGGTAACTAACATTGTGATATGGAAATTATATATATAAGAAGATTATAAATCCGAAGAGTTTGTTGGTTGAACACGCTAACAAAGATTAAATTATCATTTATCTCAATGAATCAATAGTAGTTGTTGAGTTATCTTTAATAATAATAATTCTTACACAAGACCCTCTCTTTCGGGCTTTTCAAGTCTAAAATCCTTAATCTTTGTCGATTATGTTAAATATTTCGTAGGTATTTTTTTTTATTTTAACCTAATCTAACATTTCTTAGTCATAGGAAGTTTATAATAATCAATCTTATTTATTAAATTTCCCTTGACCTTTTTTCATCATCCTCATACTCGAATTATCTTTAGAAATTTCCACCATCATGATGTGAAGAGGAAATAAATTGTTGATTAGTCAGTTATATATATTTATATATATAAGTAAACTAGCTTGACACGCCACGGCGTTGCGTTTTCCGCTGTAAAAAGCCTATAGCCATCCATTCAAGGTTGTGTGGTAGAGATCGCTCTAGCGTAAAGACCGCCATTTGTCACATAGTCTTAAGCGCGTATGTATGGTTTTGTGTTTTAATTATGTGTACTTATCTTATAGCCTTTTTAACCCCCGACAAAAAAAGATGATGTTTCATGAAAATCGGTTGTGCCGTTTAAATGTTATAGGGGGTTAGAGTGGGAAAGGAAAACCGAAAATCTGCAAATATAAAATTTTTAAATTTAGATTTTTTCGATAAACGGGTTATCTACTCGTAACTCTATCCATCTTATGCATTTATAATAAAAAGTGTTTTGTTGGTTATTTAATGGTTTTGCTTGATATTTGATTTAATAAATAAAAAATTAAATAAGATAATTTATTTACCAAAGCACAAGTAAATTACAAGAAAATACAAATGTAGCTCAAACTATATATGTATCATGCAACTTCTTACCTTATATAGATACTCTAAGCATGCAACATTTATTTGTAATTATTTAAATACGCAAATAAACATATTTATTATTATTATTAGTATTATTATAAACTAAGCAAATCTGCTTCTATATATTTAGTACCTATAATACACTCGAGAGCAATGAATCCGGGTCACTCAAAGAATCCAAAAAATCTCGGAAAGTAAGAATGCTAGGTTAATGCAATAAATTGTATTTAATAGACAATTTAATACTCCTTAAATGAAAGTTAAATAAATCTAAATTTAAAATTTAAGAAAAACCCCCGATTCCAATCCCTTAATTTCCTTAAACGTAACACAACATCATATTATGTAATGTGGACGCGATGCGATTTCATTTGATACCCCACACTAGTATATTTGCAGATTTTCGGTTTTCCTTACCCACTCTCACCCCCATAACTTTTAAACGGCCCAACCGATTTTCATGAAACATGTCTAAGAACACTCGCGCAAAACTCACCTTTCATACAAAAAAAACTAAATTGAAATCGCTCCATTCGTTCGGGAGCTATGGTGACACAGACAGACAGACAGACACACAGACAGACAGACAGACAGACAGACAGACAGACAGACAGACAGACACGTCAAACTTATAACACCCCTCTTTTTTGGTCGGGGGTTAAAAAATATGAGTCACCATACATTTTATTTACACAAAATTACATAAAGAAAAAAAACTGCTGATCTCTCCTTAAAACAAAAATAGGAAACATGAAATTTTTGAACTTTATGACGATTTTCTTGAATTTCAATACTTCGTATTACCTCCTCGTGCTTCCATTACTGCGTTTACGCGGTTTGGCATGCTGTACACCAAGTTCCTTATACGAAAGTATTTTGAGATAATAGATATATATAAAAGATAATATAAAAGAGTTATTTTAACACCGAACACAGAAATAATCTATATAAATAAAAATGATTTGTTGTTCGTTAGTCTGATTAAAACTCGAGAACGGCTGAACGGATTTCTCTTATCTTAGTCTTGAAATGTTCGTGGAGGTTTATAGGGAAGTTTAGAAGGCGAGAAAAAATCGAATAATTGCCGGTATTTTTTTTACCCGTGCGAAGCCGGGGTGGTCGCTAGTTATTTAAATAAAAAAAAAAGATCTATAGTATAAGTAGTATATCAGTCACCCAACACCCATAGTATAAGCTCTGCTTAGTTTGTGGTTAGGTGATGCTGTGTGAGTAGTCCGGAAATATTTATTTATTTATGACTGGCGAGAAGTGGCCGGAGATCGGGAGTTATAGGAAAAATGGGAGGAGGTCTTTGCCCAGCAGTGGAAACAGGGGGCTTATAATAATAATAATTTATTTAAATATGATCAGTAGTAAGATTAGAGACATAAGAGCGCTCAAACAAAAAACTCTTCAGCTTAACAATATAAGTATAGATTACATTAAATACAGATGTTAAATACTGCAATCACTTGTCAGATGTCTTGTGTGGAACAAGACATAAATTCTTTATTGTACACAAAAAAGGATACATTAAGGTTTAGTAACAATAGTCATGTACAAAGGCGAGCTTAACCCTATAAGAGTTTTCTTACAGCAAACCTGTGGTGATAAAGAAATTTGAAACAAATAAGAGTAGGTAGAGATGCAGTGTACATACCTACAAGTTAGAAATAGACATCTGACAAGTGGATTTTTCTTGGACTAACGAACTAATCCAAGACTAGATTTTTCTTCCTGAGAAATTTAAGTGCGCATTAAACACGTGCTATAACGGTGAAGGCAAATCATCGTAAGGAAACCGGCATGTTCTGAGAACTTTAAAGAGTTCGAATGACATGTCACATTCACAAATCCGTACTTGGCCAGAGCGTGGTGAATTAAGGCATATCTGTCTCGTCAAAGCAGAAGTCCCTGTGTCCCAGCAGTGGGCACGTGAACGATGAGGCTAGTATCATATGGACTGCATTTTTGTTGATGCTAATTTGTAAACAAAATCATGTTATTTATGGTAATAAGCTTAGCCTAGTTTATAAACTTCTGACCGGTTACTTTTTTTACGTAAGAAGGTTATTCTAAAACTAGACTTTAGCATTTGTTAATTTGTTCCTGTACTCTTAAGTTAACAAAGGTCTTAAGAACAAGAATGGTTAAAAAGTTGTTTTAATATCATATTATGTTAAAACAACTCGTTTAATCATTCTTGTGTTAAATTTGACGCAAAATTTCGTGTGACGTAACACCCGCCTACGGTTGTTTTAAATCTATACGTAATATAAATTAAACCGTCTGCCTGTCTTTATGATACGATAAGATAAGATAAGAAATCATTTATTCCATAAAGATACATAACGTACACTTGGAAAAGTCATGGATACATGGCAAATACTTATAAATTAAAGAAAAAAAACAACATTTAGGTACTTAAGAAGTATGAAGGTTATTAGCAAGTGCTTCGTTAAGATTGTAGTATGATTTGTCCAATAATAAATTTCTCACAATTATTTTAAAAATATAATGTTCGGGATATACTCAAAAGCTACAAATCGGATCTTATTACAGTTCTCAGCAATAGGTAGAATGCATGAGGAGGGTTTAGATGCATAAATAAAATCATTGTATTCTCTATATTTTATTTATTTATCAACTAAATATATTATTACAATATTCAAAACGTATAATAACGTAGTATAAACCACGTAGGTTGGTATAAATAAGTCTTATTCCTATTAATCAAACTTTATTTCTAGTGTCAGTGTGATTATACGAAATAAATGCTCATTGTATTCTTTTAAGTCAAACCTAAAAAAACATCTGTTGATTGTTCAATATGCTGGATTAATTATATAAGTCGATCTTTTATTAATTAAATGATACTGTATTTACTAATTTTATAAAAATAATCTTTCTGTTATTCTTACTATCTTGTTTGTATTTATGTTTTTTGTTTTGATGTTGTATTATGAAAAAACAGCTCTATTTTTTCTCTTGTATTAATTCTGATATATTTATAATTAAGTACATTACTTGCGGCGTCTGTCACGCCGCGCTTTAACGCCGCCTTGCACTTTATGGTACCACTGAAAACCAGCGCTGTAGCCTGCTTCCTTAGCACCTACAGCACATGCTGAGTGGCAACCAATTTACGTCCGAATTTGTTACACATGTATATAAATCTAACTAAAATTAATGTTATAGTTGCTCTGTATTGTGTTTGTATTTTTTTTTGACGTAAATAAAACTTTTTCTATTTCTATTTCTATTTCTATTTCTATTATGTAAGTACCTAACTCACTAGAATAGTTATGTACTTTCTAGGTCTTCATGCCCCATCTTAGACCACAACATCCTCACACATCAGGTGAGATTGTGGTCAAATGAAGGTTTATCTATCATAAATAAGAAGAAACCGGTATTGTGATAAAGTTTTGGAAGAATCGGGACAAATAGAAGCATTTAAGTTCAAGTTTTATATATAGGATTATATGGCAACTGACAGTAGCAGCCACATTGCGTTGCGCAAAAGCCAAAACAAAGATTGCCGGGACAGCTAGCTCTACTAATATTATAAATCTAATTTTAAAATTTAAGTAAAGCCCCCGATTCCAGTCCCCTTTATTTCCTTAAAAGTAAAACACCATAATATTTTGTAATGTGCACGCGATGCGCTTTCATTTGATACCCCCATTGTTTACCCCACTTGAGTATATTTGCAGATTTTCGGTTTTCCTTCCCCACTGTCACCCCCATAACTTTCAAATGGCTCAACCGATTTTCATGAAACATGTCGAAGAACACCCGCGCCAAACTAACCTTTCCTACAACAAAATCCAAATTGAAAGCGCTCCATCCGTTCGGGAGCTATGATGTCCCAGACAGACAGACAGACACGTCAAACTTATAAACCCCTCTTTTTTGATCGGGGGTTAATAAACGCGATAGTTTGTGAGGTTGTAAGTGAGTGGGGATGTTTGTTGCTCTTCCACTCAAAAACTACTAAAGAGATTTTCATGAAACTTCACAATAATGTAGCTTACATATCACAATAACACATACGCTATTTTTTACTGTAAAATACCAGTTTCCGTGGAAAATATTTTATTGCTAGTAAAGTCCGATTGTTGAAATGAAATTGAAAATTGAAACGACCGTGAATTGTGGAATACCGCACAGGACCGAGACACTTGGAAGGATAGGGGGGAGGCCTTTGCCCTGCAGTGGGACGTAACAGGCTAATATATAAAAAAAAAAAAAGTCCGATTTGGATCAAAATTGTCTCAAACATGGTTATTTTCCCAGTTAATGGAAATATCTACTTTTTACCGCGGGAATCATATATTATAACACGGGCAAAGCCTCGGGACAGTAATTTAAGTATAAATTAGTGATTTCAATGAATTATAATATTCATAGAGCCGCCTCATCTTATGCAAATGGTTTGTTTTTATAATTAACATATCAATCTATTAAAACAAGTTAATAACCGGTGCTAGGTTTCCTAGATGGTCTACTTACTGCGTTTTTAGGCTATTCGTTCTGATATAATGATATTAAGTACACGGGGCTTTTAATTTTTTTTTTAAAGGTTCATGCTGTTTATCTTTAAAACACCTCCTTTTTTCAGCAGATTCTGTACACGCTGAATAGATCTATATAATATTAAAATGTACATTCATTACAGAGATATATATGTATTATATTATAAATCTAATCCTACTCATATTATAAACTCGAAAGTTTGTTAGGATATGTGTAAGTGTTTGTGTGTGTTTCTTGCTCTTTCACGCAAACACTTCTGAATAGATTTTGATTAAATTTCACAGTAATATATCTTACATCACATTTTTTTATTCTTATAAAATGGCGTCCA
This sequence comes from Gymnoscelis rufifasciata, assembly GCA_929108375.1. Classification (NCBI taxonomy): domain Eukaryota; kingdom Metazoa; phylum Arthropoda; class Insecta; order Lepidoptera; family Geometridae; genus Gymnoscelis; species Gymnoscelis rufifasciata. Next base: position 802,515 of record OV815322.1, on the reverse strand, counting down.
GTAGTCGCCATGTTTAATTTTCACTCAAGTCATTTCGTTAGTGACACTCGCCGTACTCGAGAAATCTATTGACGCATGAATTGAATCGTCCCAGGCGTTTGGTTTGTATTATGTAGTGTAGTAGTATTAGTGCAGTGTGTGTAGTATAGTGTAGTGGGACAAAAGAACATACATACAAAGACTGTGTTATACACGTTTGGGTAAAAATTCAGTATTCGTTTTGGGTGGTCAGTGGTTGATCATTGAGCCACTACTGGCGCAGTCACCTTACAATATCGTAAACTGCAATGTTTTTATACACCGAGGAAGCATGTCCTATCATAATACGATAATTACAAGCAGTTTCGTTTGATTGTATCTTGTACGAGGGCACATTACTCCTTATAAGTGATTATGGGCAGTTTTGCAAATACTTCAAGTAATTTTCCCACTTCCCAAGTGTTTTGCTGTAGGCGCCGTTTTTTTGGTTCCGTACCCAACGGTTAAAACGGGACCCTATTACTGAGTCTGTTCTCTGTCTGTCTGTCACCAGGCTGTAGTATCTCAAGATCCGTGATAGAGCCAGGGCCAGTTATAAAACTCATGTTAATTCACAACGTAAACGTTCATTCACTTTTTTTCATTTTACTCACTTTTTTTTTTGCAAAACTTGTCATGATGCTGATGATGTCCTCCGAGTCGTATCCGACAAAGGCGAACCTGGACTGTTCTAATGTTGTCTACAGTGTGTGTGTGTGTGTGCCTGAATGTGGCTCGGGAAGCCACATGTGGTTTTAAAGATAAATTTGGTTGCACAGTGCAGTTGGCCACTACAATCATAGGTGTAATTGTTGGAAGGCTTCGGATAGGTCTTTTATTAGGGCGTTTTGCGTCAATGTCTTCTAAACGTCGCTCTTCTAAGTTCGATACAGTTATAAATAAAGGGAAAGACTACTTTATATAACAGGCATAATGTGTATCAACTGTACATGGCACCCTTGATGTAGTTTGACTCCATCTCATACTTATCAAATTTTATGTGACATCCATGAGGCAGCGATTACCACGGGGCTAAATGTTGTGTGAATAGTCCACCAATATTTATTTATTTACACAATTTTGGGAAAACTAACAGCTAGTATAAATTATGAACAAACTTATATAAAAGCTTGCAACTGTAACAGTCAGTTACAAACACAGAGACGGCCAATTACAAGTTTCCACTTATAGAAAAAGTATAAAAAATAATATATTACTTAACCTATCGAGACAAAATAGTACTTGCATAATATTAAAAAGAAATGCTATTATAAAAAAAAATAGAAAATATTTTGAAGTATTTGCGAAAAACTGCTCATTAATTAAACGCTCTATGCTGCACGTTTATGAGTTAAACAGATCAATATCATTGCCATCCTTGACCAACGAATTGAAAGAGTTACTGGCTCTAATTATGAACGCATTGCTTCTATAGTTGGTTTTAACTATCGGAGTAGATATACAGAGTGCTAGGTTCGCACGCAACCCAACCTGACCAAGTAATTCAGGACAGTCTACGGAGCTTTTACAAATATTAAAAAGAAAAACTAAGTCTGTTATTTATACATTCGATCTATAATAAAATCAGTCCTTTTAGACAAAACCTGTAAAACATAAACTGGATAAATTTCAAGTATGTATGTACAATTTGACATGCATTAAGTACGACAAAATGCGCTATTGTCGATATTTCCTTGAGAACTTCTAGTTATTCCGTTTTACATGACAAAAATGGTCCTTACACATTGTTCAAATGATACGTTCCGATCTGCGCTAACCACAATCGTGTAATTTATTTCTAACATATATGACCATTAAGGTTGATGCGGTGTCTCCTCATTGTCATTATATATTTTTATGAAATTACGAGCGTCACTATTGTATGAATAATGCTATACATTACAGCACAGTTTTATTTATGGACATTGCATGGTTAATTAGAAAATACTGCGTTTATTGAATAATGTTTGATTATTCACACTTCATTTGATGACAGATGTAGGAATACTACATAATGCTAAGCTTGTTATGCATATGATAATTAAAACCTTAACTGAGAGTAGAATTCCTCGATGGTTATGTTTCGAGATAAACATATACGATAAAAATCTATAAAACCCTCTGTACCTTAAAGGTATGAAAATTCCCACCATAAAAATGAAACAAGTTTAGAAATAAAATAACCAAAAAAAAAATTACCATATTTAACTTAATACATTTGTCCCTTGCAAGCACTTACGTAAATAACCTCTCCAAAGAAATAAAAATTGTTATATTGTTGTTGCATGCTAACCATTATCTTAGTTACAAAATGCCTTATCATTAAGGCTTCACGCTGACCCAAGATAAAACTGTTTTGCGACTGACTACCGTCTTACAGAACTACCGTCTTACAGAACTACCGTCTTACAGAATATATGCCGCGCACACTGTCAAAGACAAGCCTGTGTTGAGACTAGATGTTTTGAATCAGACTTGACTTCAAAGTGGCTGGCCGTAGATTACCATGCAATACGAAACCACCACTCCACGCACCTACCAGTCCGGCAAGCTCCTCAGCAAGCTTAACATCGCCGGCGCCGCCGCGCCGGGCGGGTTGGTCTGCTGGCAAGGCTGAGCCTACTTGTTGTACAAAAAAAACTAAGAACTTACTTAAAAACAAGTGTCGAAGTGTTTATCGGAACTTTTTCACAGATCTTTGACTAATATTTAACCGTAATAACATTTTCTAATAAACTATATTGAGTTCAAAGTAATCAATAACAGAATCTCACTTGTTTTAAAGTACCTACCAAATTAACAATATTATATGTCATCTCTACAGGCTCTCCAAGATGTCTTCCATAGCGCCTGCTAATGATGAGGAGCGCCCCGAGCTGCTGGGGTCCCTCACCACGGAGCAGCAGCAGCGGACCAGCGCCAGGGTCATCAAGAAGCTGAGGCTGGAGCCGCAGCCGCCCGCCAAGAGATCTGATGCTGATGGTATGAGAACTTTGACAAAATCTACGAACTAGTTTCTCAGCAATTACACCTGGTAAATGAATGATTCAGGAGACTCCAGGCAACCTCACCAGTACGTAGTAGCCCCTGCCTATAAACTAACGAGGTTTTAGCCCACCCACTAACCCGCATTGGAATAGCGTGGTGGAGTTACGATATGTTTGTCTGTCATCTAATCTTGCAGGTTAAGTTTGACCCACTTTCCTGTTTCTGATTTAGCATTAATGTCAATAAAGTTACAATCCAATATTAAGTTTTATTTAGAAATCTACGTAGATATTAAATGGGTATGTGTCTCTCTTACAGAAGTCCCAGACAGCGACACCCCCGTCAAAACCGAGGACAAAGAGCTGAAGTTCCCCACAGTGAAACAGCGCATGCCCAAAGCGCTCTGGTCTACTGACGAAAAGAACCTGTTCTTCGAGGCCCTGAACGAGTACGGGAAAGACTTCGATGCCGTGACGTCGTACATCTGCGCTAAGATGAAGAAGAAGGGCATGCCGGACGCGAATCTGAAGACGAAGACGCAAGTCAGCCATTTCTACTACCGGACCTGGCATAAGTTGTCCAAGCATGTACATTTTGATGAGAGTAAGTGATGTTTCCGTAAAAAATGATGTTTATATTTTTGTTACCTTAGATTTTTTTCGTGAACAAATTTTTATGATTCCTTATAAGCTTGCGAATTTTAGTTCCGATTAAATTTAATAAAATGGTCCAGAAAAAGGCAGTACATATAAAAAAAAACTTTAAATTTTCTGACAGAAAGCTTATCATTATGTGTTTAAAAATAAAATGGTATAATAGCGTAATCCTCGATAAATAACTGAGAAATATTTTTTCAAATCGGATCAGTTCGTGATATTAGCGCGTTCAAACAAAAAACTAATCTCTTTATCATTTTTAAAGTTTAAAGCTTTCTAATATAACTATATACGCATATGTTGTAAACATAGATTTGCCGTAGTTATTGGTGTTATCAACAAATTATAAATGTTTAAGTCTGTGACTTCCGAAAACAATCTTCAATACAAATTAATCATTTTAAAATTGAACACCTCGAACAAAGTTCACAAATATGTTGCCCTTTAAAATTACAATAGTTATAATTGTTTTTTTTCTGGCTACTACCAAATAGATAAAAAAAACTTCCTCTTTCGATGTGTAACTTACGGCCCTTGAAAAATTTGATTATAGGTAATGCGTTATATTATAATAGTTATTTAATTAAAGTATTTCAAAAGACGAGGTCATGAAATAAAAAAAACAAATAAACCTTAGTAAACATAAACAGAGAATTATTCAATGATACCTTTAGGGTCGAATTTTCATTATCATACTAATGACTAAAACCATTAATTTCTTGATAAACATTAAACGTCATCAATCAAAAACCGTTTGAACAACGTCAAATGATTGAATGTGCCGATGTATCAAGGTTGAATCCGCATCAATGTCATAATGACGAACAATCCTTGGTTTTTGTTACTTTTAATTGCGTTTGGAGAAATGCCGCGTGGGATTGGTTAGTAGCGCATAGGGAAAGGCCCTATGCGCTACTAACCAATCCCACACGGCATCACGAAGGTTGTGGCTCGAACCCCACCGTGAATATGCGAATATATATTTTCTCTTGCCAGAAACTTTGTAATTTATCGTTTACTAAAATTTATACCTCTTCTTGTAGGCATTATCTTAGATTTATTGAAATATTTTATAGGGCACCTCTAAAAAACATCCATACCTCTTAAAACAGCAGCAGCCATGAAGCAAATAGTATAAAGATATCAAAACTAATATTAGAGGAAGGGCCATTCCAATAGTATTAATGGTTTGAAGTAGACTTTATAATATTAAATTATAATAGTACGGAACCATTCATGCCCAAACAACTCGCACTTCACAGTTATTTAACCTTCGAGAACAAAACCCTCAAAACCTAAAAATTATTTCACCTATTTCTAGAAATATTAACATAACGATGTGGTATTCCAAATCTCTTCTAAATCATGTAGGTATAATACTTAGCTGATAGTAAACTCGTTTGGAAAACTACTGCAATATCATTAGTACTAATATGGAGGATTCTACCATTTTCATAATGATATTAATAAAATGTATGGAAGCGTGTTATTTCAGCTCGGTGGACGCTTTACATGTCAAGCATTGTGATAGCCACTTGTGACATAATGCAGTTATTACACTGTTAGTAAATTATATAGGTATCATACTATATAATTTACCAACAGAAAGAATTTGTACGCAAAAAGAAGTCGTCTAGATTTTGTCATATGGTAAAATAGAAGCATTTTCTACTAGTTTCATTTAAAAACGCCGAAATAAATATTGTACATAGATGGATTTCCAATTTCATATTTATTGAAGTTCATTCGAGAACCACTATCAACCGCTCATCAATTTGAAGGCCCAATAAAGGCAAATCTCGCGCCTTCGGGGCTTGAACCCAGAGCCTTTGGAATGAAACTCGAGTGTGTTCCCACTTAGCCAACACGGCTTTTAAGGTGAAGATACAGTATTTATATTGTTATTTAAAGCTTATATATTACGCATACCTAGTCTATTAAAAAAAATATATATTTTACCTGGTGTAAAATCCCTAACCGCATACATAACATGTTATCTACAAAAAACACTGTAACATCCTGCAAATTGCATAGACCTCGAGTTGTTTACGGGTGGGTTTCTCCATATGATGTAATCCTTAATGAATGTGGGATCAAAATAAATCGATTAGGTAGCTAATTATTATATTTAGTTTTATTCAAAAAATAAATATGTACTACAAAACATTTTACTGCTTTAAACGTTTCTACTTGTTGTTACATTACCAAATATACATATGTATAACTGAGGTGCACAGACTAACATCCAAAATGTAAACCATTAGGCTAAAAAAATATAATAAAATCATTATCTTATTCGGGCGACGTCAGACGTCAGCAACAAAATGTTTGGTTCACAAACAATTTGATAAAATCAGTTGATTACAATAAAAAGCAATAAAATTTCGCATTAATGTTATTTTGGCCAAGCGATGCGTTTTGGAAATTTGATAAAGATGAAGATAAAGATAAAAAACGTTTATTATGCCATCAAACTAAAAGTAAATTAAATATTCTACAAGTGACAGATGTAACATAGTAATTACATAAATGCTCACCAATCAGCATGTGCTATGACAGATCTAGGTCCTGTCATCAAAGGAATATAAAAATATTCACTTTTTGATGATGAGTCTAAAAGTAATGATAAATTTAAAAAGTAATTGCAATAGTATGGTATAGTATTTGAACATTAAGAGAGAATGTTCTGTAGTCTACAAGACAACAGAACAGTCCATTTTAAAGTCTCTTGCATTCTATTATAACCTCCTGAATCGTTCAATTCATCTTCTGAATGAGCAGTTTTGGCCGCAAGGGGTCAAGTTTCGACGGTTCCTCGGTCGCCTACACTGCAAGGCGACACCGCCGTAACAGATGATCCACGATGCTGACACTTTAGTTTATGAGATTTATATTTTTATGTATGTTAGTCTATAAGGTATATGTTTATATGGGCCTTAGATGCCTGAAATAAATGATGCGGCCGGGGGACAAGGGTTGCAACTCCACAAACACACATTAAAATTAGAAAATTGCGTCCTCAGTGAAACGCAAACAAAATGTAGGATTTCAATGGTGGGAAGTTCAATAAATAAATATATTGATATGTGTCAAAATACGGTAAAATGACTTACTTAGTATAGCAACCATTGTTATAATAAGGTGAATTAAATAAACCTGAAATGAAAAATCTCGGAGTATGATAGAGTGAAGTATTTTAGGCATTAACCTGTTTGACCGTGTAAGGAACTAGAGAAGGTCCTGGCCATGCTGTAGCGAACTCTTCAGGACTTCAAGTCATGACTTGCTTCGTTGGATTTTGCAATTAAGATACAAAATCATTTATTTCCATTGTTTGATTTTGCAAATATTAGCACATTGCAAATAAAACACAAAAAAAACAATTGAACATACTTATCTATATAAATAAAAATGAATTGTTATTCGTTAGTCTGATTAAAAAACTCGAGAAAGTCATATCATAGTCTTGAAATGTTCGTGGAGGTCTAGGGAAGGTTTAAAAGGCGAGAAAAAATCTAATACTTGCCGGGAAAAAAAATTGAATAAAAACCCGTGCGAAGACGGGGCGGGCCACTAGTAGGAAATAAATTTATCGCATCTGGTTGCTTCGTTTGTTTTACACTAGAGCGATTAGAAACTCTAGCATAGTATTTTTTTAATTAGTTGTTGGAGCATATTCTGTCTCGTTTAAAGGGTCGTACTGTTTTTTAGTTAATGTGTCAGTAGTCGTTAGCATTTAGAGTTAGATATATCTTGACAAATACTTCCTCTGGTTGCATTGGGAGATAGGACGGTACTACATTTTCATTTTGTAGAAACTTATCAAATAAAATGTTGTGTTACATTCCACAGACGTGAAGAAAGTCGCGCAAGAGCTATACGCGCTGATCAACTACGGGGAACTGAGACGCAAGCTGGTGTCCGTGAGCGAGAAGACCTGCGGGCGGCTCGGCGAGATGGTGCTGGGCGGCTCCCTGCTGGTGCGCAGCCGCGGCCGCAACCTGCGCCTGCGCACGCCCATGTGCCGCGCGCTGCGCAGCCTCAACCAGCTCACAGGTCACCCACCAGCGCCATATCACCGGACTCCCTGATTCCAGAAACCCAAAAGTTTCATTATTCCTCTTTCCCTCACTGAGGCCAGCCTAGCTGGTGGCGGTCAGTCGACACCATTTTTTTATTATACATATTAAACATCCAGACTAAGGAGAAAGTGCTTGCAGAACATACAAACACTTTCAACCTCAGCGGGAATCGAACCCGCTGCCTCTTGCGCCACAATCGCACTCTCGCCCACCGCGCCACTGAAGCAGTCAGAAAATGATTATTATTTGATGTTTTTAGAAATACTGCTTATTAGTTTATTTATCTAGCCTATTGTTTATGTCTTTTAGCCTGAGATACAGGATTACCCTAGTTCAGGCTCATGTACTCCATACCTATTTTAAACGTTTTTTTTTATACCTATAGTTATAAGTGAATTTTGTTAATATTTGAATAAAATTTATTTATTATTTATTTATTTATTATTTAATGAGAATTATAAGAATTTTCTCATCACCACAGCTTCGCTGTAAGAAAACTCGTATAGGGTTCAGCTCGCCTTTGTACATGACCATTGTTACTGAACCTTAATGTATATTTTTGTGTACACTAAATAATTAACGAATTTATGAAGAATAATGTATGTCGCAGAGAGCATGTGCGGGACGCGCGTGTGCCCCGCGGTGGGGGTGCGCCTGCGCGCGCGGTGCGGCGCGGCGTGGGCGCGCGTGCAGGCCGCCGCGCACAACCCGCGCGCGCTGCTGCACGCCCCGCCGCGCGCGCGCCTCGCCGCGCTGCTGCGCGCGCTGCAGGCCCGCTGGGGACCCGCCGCCGCTGTATCCTTACACCATCTACTACATTGGGCTCGCAAGCCATATTCGCGCACACCAGCGAAGTAGTCAAAATTTATCAATAGAAAATTAATGTAAATATAAATCTAAATTTAAAATTTAAGAAAAACCCCCGATTCCAATGCCATAATTTCCTTAAACGTAAAACAACATAATAATATGTAATGTGGACGCGATGCGCTTTCATTTGATACCCCACACTAGTATATTTGCAGATTTTCGGTTTTCCTTACCCACTCTCACCCCCATAACTTTTAAAAGGCACAACCGATTTTCATGAAACATGTCTAAGAACACTCGCGCCAGACTCACCTTTCATACAAAAAAAACTAAATTGAAATAGCTCCATCCGTTCAGGAGCTATGGTGACACAGACAGACAGACAGACACACAGACAGACAGACACGTCAAACTTATAACACCCCTATTTTTTGGTCGGGGGTTAAAAAGCAACATGTCTCTTTCGCCGTTGACGGACACGTCAAGGAGGCCATCATCATCATCGAACCATCTACTGTAGTCCACAGCCCGTGATGGTTACAACTTGTAACCATCAGGAAGGATACATATTTTTCTTGATACTAGAATTTCGATAATCTTTGATGCATCGCAAAGAAACGAATGAGCAATGTATGTTCTTTCGTGTTTCGTTATGTGATCCGGTCTTCGTGTCCCATCTTAGACCATATCGTCACTTTACATCAGGTGAGCTTGTAGTCAAACGAAGGCTCATCCAGCATAAAAAAACATGTAAAGGTAATGCTCAAAATATTTAAATATTTAAATATTATTTAAAATATTTAAGCTCTAAGCTTGCGTTACGGGTACTAGACATCTGATATACTTAATATAATGGACCACAAAGAAATAAATAAGTGTCAAAATTATTTTAATGAACCCAACTATACAGAAAACCTATAGCATAATAATGTTTTATTTCTGTATATCTGTGGCAAAGAAGTTCCTTAGCTTTTCACAGTCAAGCTTCAAACCCAAGCCGGAGCCGGGCAAGGAGGAGGAGGTCACCGACCGCGACTACGAGCTTTTGGACAGTCGCCTCAACTTGCAAGTAGATCGGATCATTGTGGAAGGTAACTAAGATTTGCGAAAGCAAGTAGAGTTGACTATTTATTTATAGTACTTATTTATGATCAATCAGAAAGCATCAAACATAATATAATTTTATTTGTAACATATTTTTGGAGTTTACTCCTTAAGAAACGATTTGAGTTATAAGGCCCGGTACGGAAATTTTATGAGTAAAATCAAGTGTATCACGAAAAGTTGAGGCGTTACGTAGAAAGAGACAAACATAATATCTGTAGGATTGAACGTGTAAAAGAATGAGATGGAATACATTACACAGCGTATCTCATTCTCGGGGTCTCCTCTTTGCGCGATACTTCGTAGTCTCACTGTATTTTATTTTTGCAATCTTTAGTGTAGTTCGCTATACTTTAAATGTTTTTGTAGGCCTTCCTAAAAAAGTTTGTAACAAATAATCATGATATTTTTTCCCGCTGTAATTTCGCCTGCACAGTGAAAAGTACCCTGTATAATTATAATTCCAAAACAAACTGATTTATTTGCAAAACCAAACCGAACATTGTGAACCAAAAATACAACTTATGAGCTGCATTATGAAACAAGAACGTTCTAATACTTCTCTTTAAAAGTTGTTATCCTACTTCAGAGCAGAAAGCCAGCAAGAAGCTAGCTCTGCACGTGGGGCCGGGCCCGGAGGCGGAGATCCACCTGCCCGTGGCCGCGCCCGCCGAGGCGCTCTCCAGCCAGAAGATATGCTTCTCCAGCTACCTGGAGCGCGTGCAGGACCAGACCAACGGTACGTGCTGTGGAGGCCGGACACAGTCCTGTTGTCTAGTCGTGTTGGCTCAGTGGGAGGCTTCGGCCGCGGCTTGTCACCACCCTCCGGGCTGGGCCAGTGCGTGAAGCCATCTACCTTCTAGGTCTTCATGTCCCATCTTAGACCACATCGTCACTTTACGTCAGGTGAGATGAGATTGTGGTCAAATGAAGACTTATCGAGCATAAAAAAAAACATTCATTCCGAAGGTCGTGTGTGTTCGGACCCCGCGCCGCGCACCTCTGGATTTCTCAGCTTGGCGCAAAATTTGATGTGCGCTTTAAACACGAGCTTTAACGGTGAAGGCAAAACATCGTGAGAAAACCGGCATGTTCTGATGTTACATGTGACATTCACCAACCCGCACTTGGCCAGTGGGTGAATAAAAGCCTAATCACTCTCGTTAAGAGAGAAGTTCCTGTCACATCACAATGTGAAGTCACATCGTCACTTTACATCAGGTGAGATTGTGGTCAAATGAAGACTTATCGATCATAAAAAAAAAGAAGTCCCTGTGCCCCAGCAGTGGGAACGTTATTAGAGTGAGATGATGAACCGTTGAAGATAACTGGAAATATTTGTGATCGACGACTTTCAACTGAAATTAACACAATTTTTACCTATAATATCATTTATTTACAGCAAAAATCCGCACACCGAAACGCCAGCTCAAAGACAGCAACGCCGAGGTCAAGGAAGTGGAGCCGAAGAAGTTCAAGGCTGAGGACCCGGAGGAGCGGCTCGTCCACATCGAGGAGACGGCCATCGACGGCATCGAGCTCATGGCCAGCTTCAAGGGCAGCTGCGACCTGCCGGTAGAGAGTGAGAAGGTACGCTTACACGCTTGATTGGGGATTAACTGCCTCGGTGGCGCGGTGGGCGAGAGTCCGCTTGTGGCGCAAGAGGTAGCGGGTAAGATTCCCGCCGAGGGGTCAAGTGTTTGTATGCTCTGCAAGCACTTTCTCCTTGGTCTGGGTGTTTAATATGTATAATAAAAAATATCTATGTACGTGTTTCAAGCGTCTTAAACACTGGTTGAGTAGTTTTTTTTTGTGTAAATATTTATTGTAACTTAGTTTGTATTTTAAACCAAATGTGCTGTCTTTTTCCTATTTGACTGTTTTACATAACTATTAACTTTTTCTTATATCTGTGGAAACTTATAATTAGCCGTTAGTTACGCACTGTGTTTAGTATTTAGTTACCTAGCTGTTAGTTTTCCTAAAATTATAAAATAAAGTAAAATAAAATAGTATGTATATTATATTAAGTATATCAGATGTCTAGTACCCGTACCACAAGCTAAGAGCTTACCACGGGGCTAGATGTTGTTGTGTTGTCAGGAAATATTTATTTATTTATTATTCTCTGCGCTACAGATATTATCTTTGTCTTGTCTTTATGTCCCGGTTTTAACCCCCGACAGAGAAGAGGGGTGTTATAAGTTTGACGTGTCTGTCTGGGACATCATAGCTATCGAACGGATGGAGCGATTTCAATTTAGTTTTTTTGTATGAATGGTTAGTTTCCAAAACCAATAATCTGCAAATATACTCGAGCGGGTCTCAAATGAAAGCGCATCACGTGCATATTACAAAATAGTATGACTTTTTACATTTAAGGGAACTAACGTTATGGAATCGTTGGTTTTTTTTAATTTTAAATTTATATTATTATAAAGTTAACCACCTCACACCAGGTCAGTAGGTACTTAGATGGGTGATCGTTATGACTGCATCTTCTTTGATTTTTGTGTTTTTTTATATTGCAGAATATATATACTGTAATATATATGTACTGTACACGGAACCCTAGCTGTAGTATGGGTCTAAGTTATAATTATCAAATTTAAATTTTATAATTGAATACGAATAAAACTCTATACATTTTTGGGAAGCATTTTATTGAAATAGTCGCGATAACCCCATTATAGTGTACACGAATAATACTTAAACCCATAATTTAAATATATTGTGGTTTCTATCCGTTTCTAATCCGATAGATAGAGGCTTAGGTACCTACTGGTGCGATGCTTAGGTACCGAGCAGTGCTTAGGTACTGGTGCGTGAAGGACTAAGGTGATAAGACCACGCAGAGAAACCCAGATTATAAGAGCAATCTAGGTTCATGGAACGCTGGTTCAATGGTTATTTTTCCCATTTAATGCAGGAATCCCAAGAGTGTAGAAATTTAGATTAGAGAAATGAAATGAAATCGTTTATTTGCGAGAATACATAATTAATAATACATGTCAGATCTTAAATAATAGTATAATGCCACTGTATTCAGCCTGCAAGCAGGCGTGCAAATATTTTGTCAAAATTATATTAAAGATGTCATTATAAAAAATTACATACATTTATCATCATAATTCAAATACTCATTCACATTATAGAAACATTGGTCAAGCAACCAACTACATAATCTGTTCTTAAAAATAAATCCATTCAATTGTTTTAAGAGGCTTAAGGAATGCAGACAAAATACCAGAATTACCATATATCACATATGACATGTGACTTATTAAGTGTAACTCTATATTAACTAATGTTATTTACACCCAGCGTGGGTTATGGAAACATATATCGGTGTGGCTGTGGACGTCACATGGCCGAAATGACGATGGTGAATGTAATGAAATCAAACAACTATTTCCTCCCAGGATGAAACACCCGAGGAAGATTTAGAGCGAGAGAAAGACATGTCGGAGAGAGAGAAGGACAGTTTCTCCGAAATGGAAAACGAAGACGACGGGTTCCTGTGCAACAAGAGCGACACGGACAACGAGAGCGACGGGAAATGCGGGAAGGAACGGAAGTTTAAGAATTTAAAGGTATATTTGTATTAATGTGGCTTTTATCGAATTTGAACTAATTTGGTGTTACATTCTAAATCAAACAGCGTCTAGTATAAAAACTTGGATTATTATGCTAGAGTTGGAGAATTAATGAATCGAATCTTATATTATTAAAATAAGAGTTTGTTTGTAGGACTGCCTCAGTGGCGCGGTGGGGAAAGGGGCCCTTTCCGCGCAAGAGGTAGCGGGTTCGATTCCCGCCGAGAGGTCTTGTTTGTATGTTCTGCAAGCACTTTATCCTTGGTCCGCGTGTTTAAATATATTTTTTTTTATGTTCGATAAGCCTCCATTTGACCACAATTTCACCTGATGTAAAGTGACGATGTGGTCTAAGATGGGACATGAAGACCTAGAAGGTAGATGGCTTCTCCGGACCACATTACGAAACACGAAAAAATCGCTTCACGCACTGGCCCAGCCCGGAGGGTGGTGACAAGCCGCGGCCGAAGCCTACCACCAGAGACTGTTCTTAGTACCGCCCGGAGGTCACGTATAAGGATTCATAGGATCTATTCGTTGTCAAAATTATCTCTGAACAACGGATCAAAAAAAATATTTATATACGAAAACTATTTATGGTACCTTTTACGTATGATAAGTTTTAAAGGTTTAGATAATAGTCGAGTTACCTATATTTAATAATCCATATATTATATCCATCCATTTAAAGTTTTTTCCTAAACAATATTTATAATTTTTTCAAGGTAAAATTCCGCATAAGGCAAAAGAAACGTGGCGGAAGCGTCTACACGCTCGTCACAAACGACGAAAAAGACAAAGACATCAAAGAGAAAGAGATAAAAGAAGAAAAGACGGACATACCGGACAAGGTGGACGAAAAACCGGATGTGAGACCGGACGTGAAGGAGGCTGAGAAGCCGGATATCGATGTGGATATGGCGATGAAGCAGATTAGAAGGGGCTGGAGTGTGAGGGACGCGGGGGATTTGACTATTGGCGATCTGTATTTGATGGTGAGATTTTAAATACTAATTATACAGTAGTTTTTTTTAGTGAAAGAGCAACAAACATACATAAATTCTCACAAACTTTCGCGTTTATAATATTAGTAGGACCTATCATCATCATCACCCTATTAACGTTACCAATGCTGGGACAGAGGGACTTCTCTCTTGGCGAGAGAGATTAGGCCTTAATTCACCACGCTGGCCAAGTGCGGGTTGGTGAATGTCACATGTCCTTCAAACTCTTTAAAGTTCTCAGAACATCTCGTTTTGCTCAAGATGTTTGCCTTCACTTTTAAAGCACGCGCATAAATTTCTCAAGAAGAAAAATCCAGTGCATGGCGAGGTTTGAACCCACGACCTTCGGTATGAAAGTCAAGTGTCCACCCGCTTAGCCAACACAGCTTCTTACATTCCAGTTCGGTTCCCGTTCAAAGCTGGAGCTAGACTACTGGTGGGCAGAACCCACCTCTCCCCTCCCCGCGCCCGACGACAAGGACAGCAATACACTTCCCAGAGCGAAGGACAAGGACAAGGATAGTTCTGTCGATGACGATAAGGAGGATATATTCTCGCCGAAGAACAGCGCTGATAGCAATGACGGGCTGTCTGCTGATGAGAGGAAAAGTCAGTATATATATTAGGAGACTTTACTTTTATGGAAAGGAAGGTTTTGGAATCGGGTTTTTTTTTATATTTTGATTATTTCTCGTTAAGATTAATAATTACCTACTGAGCTAAATGACTAAAAAACATGTTAAAAGAAAACTAGATTTTTTTTTAAATACCTATTTCTGTCATGTTGAACATGGCATGTCATAGTTTATTGACTCTTTTTAACAAGAACTGAAATCCATCAGTAGTACCTATCTATATTTAATTTTCACTGAAGTCTTTTTTTCTTTAGTGAAACTCGCTGGAGTAAGAGGAATAGATCGAAGTGTAAATTATAAAATTCGGCCCAGGCTTTTAGCCTGTATAGTGGTACACACTTAAAATGCTTATAGACACTAAAAATCCCAAAAAAGTTAAGTGGCAGTCGGGTTATATTTTCATTTTAATTTCAGCTTGTGGATGTTTAAGTTTCACTATGAAATAATGATAAAGTTCAAAAATAATTACTTTATTCTGTTTTGCATACAATAAAGTTAAGTTAAATTTGTTGTTCTGTATTACTATTATTATTACTAATTATTATTATTATTTTTATGTCACCGCACCGTCCAGTTATTTGCTGAGCATTTTCCTCTCCATCCAAAGGTTGTCTGGAAGAAATTGCGTTAAGCAATAAGGCCGCCCATTACGCATTTTGTATTTAGATTTAGTCCATTTTTGTTTTGTTTTATCTTGGTGTGTAATAAAGAGTTATTATTATTATTAAAGATTAGTACAATAAAGAAACAGAACATTTTAAAGTCGCGTGCATATCCCCTATTTAAAAAAAACAACAAATTTGATTATTTTGATTATGACTGCATTGTAAGATTGCCGTGCTAGGATTAATCCAAACAGATAGTTTACTAAGTACTTATAAAATAAATAAATAAATATTTCCGGAATACTCACACAGCATCACCTAACCCAAAACTAAGCAGAGCTTGTACTATGGTTGCTAGGTGACTGATATACTACAAAGATACATTTTTTTTTGTAAATACATACATCTGATACATAGAAAACACCCAGACCCGAAACCAGAGATTGTAGATTGTACAAAATCTGGTCCCCGGCGGGAATCGGTCCCGCAACCTCCTGCGCCTCAGGCGGCCGTTCGCCCCCCGAGCCACAGAGGTCGGAGGACTTATGGTATGAAACTCCCTGTTTGCAGACGAGCCGCTGTTGTCCCCGGAGCACAAGTCCCCGGCGCGGGCGCTGAGGCTGGCCTGCAAGCTGCTGAACCGCCCCGCGCCCGCCACCGACCCCGCGCCCGCCGCCGACCCCGCGCCCGCCGCCGACCCCGCGCCGCACACCGGCTTCGCGCAGCTCAGCGACAGGTATATCTATCTTTGGGAAACAAACAGATTTACAATGTATCAATTCTAAACGCGGGGCGAACCCTTCCGAACCCAATATTGTAAATATTTCTTAAAGCAATTTAGTGATGTAAATGTAAGTTTGTCTGGACTCGAAAACGACCAGATGAAGTACCTAATCAAACTGTGTAAAATCGGATTTGACTCAAATCAGTCCAGTCAGTAGTCACCTGAGTAACTGGATCCTCCTCGTTCGCTATCCGAGTCAAATTTCATTATTTAAGATTTTAAGGTAATCTCTTATTAACCGACTTCAAAAAAAAGGAGGTTTCTCAATTCGACCGTATATATATATATTTTATGTATGTCCGCGGATAACTTTGTCAGTTATGAACCGATTTTGATTATTTTTTTGTTGGAATGGGAGTATCCCAAGGGTGGTCCCATTGTAAGGAAACCTGGATCTGGTGGTGGAATCCTAAAGAAATTGAGGGAAACTCTTGAAAATATTGTCTTTCCGACTTGCGTGTTCGTTAATATTATTCAATATAATGAATTATTTAATTGTTTATGTTTCTTTTAATTATCACTTATAATGTCGAAATGATTTGTAAAGTTAATTTATTTTGTACTTTTCAGTTTCTCTTTTGAAGTTGGTTTAATTTTTGGAAAAAAGTTTTATTTATTTTTATTTTCTATGTAAATCATAAATCATAAATTGTTTATTGTTCGTAAAATCTGGTGATACATGTCAGATGTTAAGACTACTTAAAGCTACACAGATTCTGCTACATTGAGCATACAAACATTACATTTCTTGTCACTTATTATCTATAATATCAAATTATTCAGAATATACAATTAAAATGATGTTAAATATATCTAAAAGTGAATGCAAATGTCATGAAATTAAATGCCTTCGGCCGCGTTCGAAACTGGCGTCTCGTAACCAGGTACGGTAGAAGAAAAAATCTTCTTTTTACGATACTAGTTACGAAGCAATAGGTTTTTATCCTTTCACGAAACTGGTTTCGACATAAGAAATCGTAATGAAGTAATGAATTACAAGGCGGTACTTTATTTTCCTCATGCGTACCTAAGAAATCGACGCTGAAGTTTAATGAATCAATTGTAGAATTGTACTTAAACCAAATAACAGTTAGGCATTGTATAGAATTGATATCTCCATTTGCTATTCAGTTTTAATTTTTTCATACTTGTTTGATTCCATTTTCGGCTAAGCCATAAGTAGGTATTTTTAATTAAGGGCAGATTTTTAATCCATTGATGAAAGTATCTGCCAGAAAAAATAGTTCTCCCATTTTTTTTCATATGAATCAAGAATTAGTTACCTAATAAAATGAAATCCCCTTTTTCCATTTTTACATATCTATTCGTATTAGAAAATCAAATACATTATAGCAGTTATGGATATTTTAAAGTCTCTTATTTCATGAAGAAATTAAAATATTAACGTATCTAAAATGCAATAACTTCGCCTCACTTGCTGCAAAAGCTGTTTAAAATAGATATGTACATAGAAAATTCTTTATTACAAACACCAATAAACAATACTACAAAATTATAAATAGTAAAATTAAACCTAGCATGCGTAATGGGCTGTTATTGTTTAAAGTTTCTTCCAGACAACCGTTGTATGGAAATAATTTAATTCAGGAAGGTTGTGGACGGCGGTGGTAAGCAAAATGAAACAAAAAATTTACTAAAATAAAAACTAAAACTTACTCCAACTAATATAATTACTACTAATAATTGCCAATACTAAAAATGTGGAGTGCTAAAAAGTATACACATACAAGGTGTTTCAAATAAGGTATATACTCCGAAAAGGGGGTGAAGGGCACGCACCAGGCGAACATATTTTGTTCTACAACTTTTTGATTTGGAATTTGTCAAAAAAAAATCTTTAAAGTGTAAATCTGTTGATCCAATTTTTTCGTGAACGACAGCCAACAACAAATATTTTAATTGGATACCTTGAGAGGTAATAACTAAAGTATCAACAAATAATCAAATAATAAACAGGGGTTAAAAATTTCATTTAATTTTTACAACTTCTTCCATGTGTCAAAAAAGGTAAATCAACTGTTATGAGGCTAAACACGACCTAGAGATTAGATGAGTTTATTATTAGTTTTTAATTAGTTTATTATTTATATTTTTTTTATGTTAGATAAGCCTTCATTTGACTACAATCTCACCTGATGTAAAGTGACGATATGGTCTAAGATGTGACATGAAGACCTAGAAGATGGCTTCTAAGGGCCATATTACGAAACACGAAAAAAACGCTTCACGTACTGGCCCAGCACGGAGGGTGGTGACAAGCCGCGGCCGAAGCCTACCCCCAGAGACTGTTCTTAGCACCACCCAGAGGTCTCGTGTAAGGATTCAGAGGGTTACCACTTACGGACATGAACAGAAATACCTCCAATATATAAGGAATATCGCTATCGCTTTATACAATAGTTTGAAATTAGTATCGTACAAGGTGTACAAATTCTTTGCACATCACCAGTTACGAAAAGTTAACCGCGGTTTCGTAAGAGTACAAAAAAGTATTTAATCGCAACTGGTTTCGTACAAGTACAAAAAAGTTTTTAATCGCAACTGGTTACGAAGCTCCAGTTTCGTACGCGGCCGAAGGGAATTAAATTACTATAATAAGTTAGAAAATTATAAATAAAATTGCATTAAAAAAAAATCAAGCCAAATTATTATAAATCAAATTAAATCAATTTAAATAAAATCAAATTAAATCTAGTAAATTAAATCAAAAATTATACAATTCAAGTATATTCATAATTACTTATTTCCTTATCGTTGAGAAAGTCATTTACTGAATAGTATGCGTAAATTGTTGTATTGAATAAGTTTAGTTTCTTTTGTTATAATAATTATTTTAAGTTTATTTTGTTACCTTACTAGAGCGACATTATCACTTTGTGACAAAGCTCTTTAAATAAACAAAAAAAAAATGTATAAATTCGTACAATCCACACAACATCTAGCCCCGTCGTAAGCTCTAAGCTTGTGTTACGATTTACAATAAGTATAGGGTTGGATGATAACACAGACGAACGTTCGAATAATTTCGTGTATTGGTGTTTTCTATGTATCATAAGTATGTATTTACAAAAAAAAAAATATCTATGTAGTATATCAGTTACTTTAACACCCACAGTACAAGATCTGCTTAGTTTGGGGTTAGGTGATGCTGTGTGATTAGTCCGGAAATATTTATTTTATTGAAGTGAAACTTCTTTAGAATCGTTGTGGTTTCAAACCGGATGCAACGGACAAAACGACTGGTAAGCCAATCTTAAACGCTAACAAGGTTAAGCAACTTTGCGCGACGCCAGTACTTGGATGGGTGACTGCCCGAACAAAATCTTTTTGCACAGTTTGCACAGTATTTTTGTTTATTGTTTTTTTTTATTCATCTCATTCTTTTGTCGATTTACTGAAGTTTCACTTCTATCGTGTGTAAATCGCACACACACCTTAGTTTTATTTATTGAAACAGATATCATCGGCGAAGCGTAAGTTGGTCAGCCACTTCTGGCCGATGATGATTCCCTTGTTTTCCCAGTGGTTGGATATATTACGAAATACTCCTTCTAGCGTGGCAGTCAACAGACGAGCTCGACGCCCACCCAACATCTTGGCCTGAAGTAGCAAGCAATAGAGGCGAATGGAAATGAAAGGGGAGGCCTACGCCCTGCAGTGGGACGGAATGACTAATAAATAAATAAAATAAGCTGTTTCAAGATTTTTCGCCCATTGTTATACAATGAGAACTATTGCCACCTTACATATAGACCATAAGTGGGTGCCCTAAGCTATTACTACCGATTTGGGATCTGGAGAAGTTTCCGACGCAATCTGACATAGCTCCATCTGATGGCCATAAATGTCATAGTGCCTAAGTAGTAACCCATGGTTGTTCCCAGGTTAAAGCGCCTCCTGGCTCTGGCCGGCAACCCGCACGTGGGCGGCGCCGCAGCCGGCAGACGGCGCGCGCCGCCCGCGCCCGCGCAGCTGCCCACTCTGTTCCGACACCCGCCGCCCATCGCGCCCCGACACGAGGTAACACGTCTCCTGGCTCTGGCCGGCAACCCGCACGTGGGCGGCGCCGCAGCCGGCAGACGGCGCGCGCCGCCCGCGCCCGCGCAGCTGCCCACTCTGTTCCGACACCCGCCGCCCATCGCGCCCCGACACGAGGTAACACGTCTCCTGGCTCTGGCCGGCAACCCGCACGTGGGCGGCGCCGCAGCCGGCAGACGGCGCGCGCCGCCCGCGCCCGCGCAGCTGCCCACTCTGTTCCGACACCCGCCGCCCATCGCGCCCCGACACGAGGTAACACGTCTCCTGGCTCTGGCCGGCAACCCGCACGTGGGCGGCGCCGCAGCCGGCAGACGGCGCGCGCCGCCCGCGCCCGCGCAGCTGCCCACTCTGTTCCGACACCCGCCGCCCATCGCGCCCCGACACGAGGTAACACGTCTCCTGGCTCTGGCCGGCAACCCGCACGTGGGCGGCGCCGCAGCCGGCAGACGGCGCGCGCCGCCCGCGCCCGCGCAGCTGCCCACTCTGTTCCGACACCCGCCGCCCATCGCGCCCCGACACGAGGTAACACGTCTCCTGCTACGTCCAGCGGTGAACATCCCGTGGCCGAATGATGAAACATCTGTCATAATGGAAAATATGCGATTTCCCATGGAAATTAAACATTCACCCCGCGGCAAAAAAGTTTCCTATGTTACTCCTTCTATTTCTTGGGTGACTAAGGACTGCACAGACGTGTATTGCGCATTACCCCCGTGCCTAGCCATTCCCTAACCTGGTTAGAGTCGTATAAAGAGGTACTGTTGCCTGGAGGTGATCGCTCACAGCGCCTGCTGCTTTTTATACTTTACAGCCGCATTTGTTAGACTCCTACTTGTATTTGTATGTTAAGGTGTATGTTCTGTCGTCAGAAGGCGGCGCCCCCGGCCCTGGAGCTGGCGGGCGTGCCGCGCGGGCGGCGCGGGCGCGCGCGCGGCCCGGAGCGCCGCATCGTGGTGCAGCGCCTGCTGCCGCTGCTGCCCAAGCTGCCGCCGCCCAGCAGTCAGTACCACTACCGCTACACTCCCCGCTATACCTGCCTTCGCTTGGGACACAGGACACGTCTCACTTTTCATGTATTGTGCGCTACCCGTTATAATTATTGTCAACTAGCGGCCCGCGCCGGCGTCGCACCGGTAAAAAAAGTTCCCGGCGATTATTAGATTTTTTCTCGCCTTTTAAACCTTCCCTAGACCTCCACGAACGTTTCAAGACTAAGATAAGATAAATCCGTTCAGCCGTTCTCGAGTTTTAATCAGACTAACGAACAACAATTCATTTTTATTTATATAGATAAGTCGAAATAATGCCTTTTGCATGTGCATTAAAATTTTAAACGCTCCACCCAAAAGATTGAAAGAGCTACCATTGAGTAAGCTTAGATCAAAGTTGGATATTGGTTACTTGACTGCTGCTACACATTGAATGAATACTTTGACCATTGTAAGAAACGTAATATTTAAGGATAGAGTGAGATTGAAATAACATTGTTAATTAATTCACTAATATTTTAATTGTCATGTTTTGTATATTTTATAATCTAAAATCATTTTTTAATTAAAGATTATGCATGCCAAATGAATGCGGTAGAACATAATGCATCTATAACTATTTCGAGACTTTCCTCTTTTACATACGTTTGTGCAAATAAAGAAATTTGAATTTAAGCTTTGGGATGTATTTCGTGTGCCTTGGTTCTTCAAGTGAAACTGACAGAATGTCCATAGGTTTATTCACGTGCTATTTACACGAAGACAAAATCAAAACACAGAGGGAAATTATAGAAGTATAAACCGTCAGAAGAAAGGCAGAAAATAGCTCACAGCACTGGAAGTACAAAACGATTAATACAATTTGCGCAAATAAGCCAAAGCTAAAGGGAGCCGGGCGGCACAACAGGCGGCTGAGTGGGCGAAAGTATGCCTGAGGCGCAGGTGGTGAAGCCGTGTTGGCTAAGTGGGAGGACACTCGACTTTCATTCCGAAGGTCATGGGTTCAAACCCCGCCACGCACCTCTGGATTTTTCTTCTTGAGAAATTTATGTGCGCTTTAAACACGTGCTTTAACGGTGAAGGCAAACGTCGTGAGGAAACCGGCATGTTCTGAGAACTTTAAAAGAGTGTGACGGGCATGTGACATTCACCAACCCGCACTTGGCCAGCGTGGTGAATTAAGGCCTAATCTCTCTCGTCAAGAGAGAAGTCCCTGTGTCCCAGCAGTGGGAACGTTAATAGGGTGAAATGTGTGTGTGTGTGCAGGTGGTTGCGGGTTCAATTCTCGCCGCGGGACTAGATTTTGTACGATCTACAATTTCTGGTTTCGGGTCTGGGTGTTTTCTATATATCATAAGTATGTATTTATAAAAAATAATGTATCTAAGTACTATATCAGTCACCTAACACCTATAGTATCTACCTATAGTATATATATCACAGGTTGGCAGGTAGAAAATGCCTAGGCATTAAGCCCACCTTTTTGTACACAATTCAGCGTTGTGCAAATAAAGTGTTTTAAATAAATAAATATAGTACAAGCTCCGCTTAGTTTGGGGTTAGGTGATGCTGTGTGATTGATTGGTCCGGAATTATTTAATGATAATGTCCTCAGCGCTGATCCCCGTGAAGATAGTGGCGGACTCGCCGCCCGCGCTGCCGAAGCTCCTGCCCAAGCCGCCGCCCACCTCCACCTCCGAGTGAGTACTACGGAAACGCAACCTTATTACCACAGTAGTAGTGCTCCGTTAAAGTAGCCTTGTATATAATGTCATGTGACGAAAAGTGTGTTAGATATGTGTGTTGATGGATATATGGGAAGAGGTTTTTTGTATGTTAGATAAGCCTTCATTTGACCACAATCTCACCTGATGTAATGTGACGATGTCTAAGATGGGGCATGAAGACCTACGAGACACGACAAAATCGGTTCACGCACTGGCCAAGCTTGGAGGGTGACACTTAGGTAGGCCGTAAGATGGATGGACTGTGTGTAAGAAAGGAGTGAGTGTTGAGATGGCGAGTGACAGATGAAAATGGAAGAAAAAAAAAAAAAAAATATTTATTAATGTATTTTTGGTTTCGTTCTTTATTTTTCCATTTATTGAACATGTATAATGAAAAATGGTTTAGATACAAATAAACTTTTTGATTTGATTTGATTATACCAAATTTCATTTAAATCGGGTACTTAATATAATTTAACCCCCCTTTTTCTCCCATCAGGACCTGGCAATTTCTCCAAACAGTGACCTCCTTTCCTTACAGGTCCACTAAACACTTTTAATGTAATAATTAAAAATTATCAAGGTAATATTAATAGTAATTAACACTGTAACACAGCTTAGAGCTACCACAGATGACAGAATTCCAAAAATGTTTTGTTTCAAGCACTATGTGAATAAATGATTTTTTATTTATTTTATTACATTTTCATTCTCTGTTCCAGTTTATCTATATTCTACGTGCTGAGCGAGTCAAACGGACAGTTCTACTTCCACGACGGCGACAGAAGGATCCCAATCACACAGCTACCGTCTAAAGAGGAGAATGGTTAGTCATAGTTATGATACATCTCTTATTAAACCATAATAAAAAATCATGGTATTAAGAAGTTCTGTGTGTTATGAATAAATATTTCCGGACAAACCAAATAACAACTTCTATCCCCGTGGTAAGCTCTAAGCTTGTGTTACGGGCACTAGACATCTGATATACTTATTATAATAATAGACATACATACATGGATATTTTTAGTATACATATTAAACACCCAGACCAAGGAGAAAGTGCTTGCAGAACATACAAACACTTGACGGGAATTGAACCCTCTACCTCATACGCCGCAAGCGGACCCACGCCCACCGCGCCACTGAGTTAGTCGATATATGATTATTATACATATATAAAACACCCAGTCCAAATTGTGACCCAACTGTCAGGGATTTTACGACGCCAGCAGCACGTTTCTCGGTATTTAGTTAATTAGATTTTTTCTAAATTTAATTTTGAATTAATGTAAGTGTACTTGACACATAGGTCGGCAACTTTGGAAATGCATAGTGTCATTAATTGCAAAAAGCAAATTATTGTAAACCCTTTCTAATTTTTTAAATTGCAAGGATTTTACTACTATGAATATTTTAATTAAATATATTGTGTTTACGGATATTACCTATGAAACGAATCCATTGAACAGTGTTATGAAATAGTTATTTTACTAATATTTTTAGTTTTAGTTACAGGGCATCGAACCAACTTACGTGTCTAAATGCCTACTAATATATAAAAATATATTTTGATTATACTTGTTTTCTCTTGTATACCATAAATGAATATATACTTCATATTGAATATCCTATAACAAATATAAATAATGCTGCTAAATATTATTTTTTGCAGACTCAGACATGAATAGTGATGTATTAGACGACGGTGAGGATGTTAAAGTAGCCATTGCTCATAACGACTCGAGCTTACAGCAACACAACACAGAGGGCGCTCGACCGAATCAACCGGATATGGCCGGTGAGTTTGTTTAACGCTCGAGCAGACACCATTTTCGTAAAGAAAATACCAGTCCTTTGTCTGTGATTTATGGATTTCCTCGCGGGTATAACTTTTTAGCATCCTTATGATTAGGCCTTTGCCCAGCAGTGGGACAACATGGGCTAAAGAAAAAAAAAAGATGATGGGAATATACATCTACCAGGTTGCCAATTCAAATCCGGCCGAATAAACTTATTTAAAAAAAACTTTAGGATATTAGATGCCTTTTTTAAATAAAATAACATCTAATGAACGACAAAATATTAGGTCCTTACATATGAAATTGGCGTTTTGTATGGGAGGAACAAAAAGTCGAATATTTTTTAATATAATATATTTAATTAATCAAAGTATGAACCATTATTTTCTATGCACTTTTGCCATCTTATAGGTAGTTCATTGATCCCTTTACTAAAAAAACCAGTCGGACGGGAATCAATAAAATCTTTGAAGGCGATTTGGACTGCCCCATCGGAGTTGAATTTTTTCCCTTGCAAGAAGTTATCCAAATTTCGAAAAAAATGGTAATCTGTTGGAGCAAGGTCCGGGGAGTACGGAGGATGTCTTAGACTTTCCAATTGAAGCTCTTCTAATTTAGTAGCCGTCTGTTGCGCAGTGTGTGGTCTAGCGTTGTCGTGAAGCAGCAGTGGCGTGGAGCGATTGACCAGCCTAGGTTGTTTAGCCGCTAGCTTTTCCATCATGGTTTGCAATTGCTGACAATAGACATCAGCCGTAATAGTCTGGCCAGATTTGAGAAAACTGTAATGAACAATACCGGCACTAGTCCACCAAACGCTTACAAGTAACTTTTTTGGGGTTAATTTTCGCTTGGGGCAGGATTTGGCTGGCTGGCCAGGATCCAACCATTGCGCTGAGCGCTTCCGATTATCGTAAAGAACCCATTTTTCATCACAGGTAATGATTCGGTTTAAAATACCTTCATTATTGTGCCGGTTTAGTAATGTAACGCAGCAGTCGACGCGCGTTTGCCGGTTTGCTTCAGTCAATTCGTGAGGTACCCACCTTTCAAGCTTTTTAATCTTCCCAATTTGCTTCAAGTGAATTAAAACAGTTTTATCACTAACACCGCAGCCTGCAGCTAACTCTGACGTGGTTTGCGATGGATCCGCTTCCACAATAGCCTTCAACTCTTCATTATCAACTTGAGTCTCAGGCCGTCCACGGGGCTTGTTCTGCAAGTCGAAATTTCCAGAACGAAAACGTTGGAACCAAAAACGAACTGTGTTTTCTTTTGCAACACGACCGCCATACACATCATTCACCCTTCGAGTTGTTTCCGCAGCACTAGTGCCACGGCGGAACTCGTACTCGTAAATAATGCGATATTTTAAGTTTTCCATTTTGTAAAATGAGTGACGCAAACAGAAAAAAACAGAAGAAAAAAAACAAATGAATGACGATCATCGAAGCACAAATACATGAGTCTATAGCTGTACAAATTTGAATTTGGAATTCCTTACCAAAGAGGAGAAATTTGTGATTAAAGTGGCCAGTACGAAAAACGCCAATTTCATATGTAAGGACCTAATATATAAATGCACCGAAAAATTACTGCGTACCTTTTGAAATCTGCATTTTATACGAAACTCGCGCATAATTAGCAGCCTCATTTGAATTGGCAACCATTGTTGTCCGCAACTCAACGGACAACATTTGAATAATAAAATAAATATCTTTCAACTAACGGCAATATATGATATGAACTTGCATGAATAAAGCGAAAGCGATCATGAATAGAATTGCTTAAAATCCCTATAAATATCCGTTCCTATTTTAGAAAAGCGAATAACTACTACCTCGTGACAAAGCGCAGAACCAGCTTCTGATTTTGGTGTGCTGAAATCTTAAATCCATTCATGACCAGTTCCTAATGGGATGTCTGTTCTCGTGGCAGGTTTCCTGGGCTCGGAGTCCATGTCCCTGTCTCCAAGCCGCCTGCTCACGGCGGCCGGCTCCGAGGGGGGCTGGCTGGACGGCGCCGAGCCCGACTTCAGCCTGAGCTCCTTCCTCGGACACCTGGAGGCGCGCGCTCCGACACACACCTCGGTAACTAACTGACCTTCACCCTTTTTTTTACGATGAGCATTCATTTGACTACCATCTCACCTGATGTAAAGTGACGATGTGGTCTAAGATGGACCATGAAGGCCTAGGCTTCCCCGGACCATATTACGAAACACGAAAAATCGCTTCACGCACTGGCCCAGCCCGGAGGGTGGCCTGCTTCTGGGAGGGGAAGGGGGTTTTGAAGACTCTTGTCTTAAAGCATATTTTGATGAGAAGATATGGGATTCTATTGATGTGAAATAAATGAATAGTATGGGGCTAAGAGGTTGAGCTTGTGGTATCCTGTGCTGAAAAAACTCATTAAACTTCTCAGAACATGCCGGTTTTCTCACGATGTTTGCCTTCAGCGTTTAAGCACGTATTTAAAAGGCATATAATTTTTTCAAGCAGATAAATCCAAAGGTGCGGGGCTGGGTTCAACCTGACCTTGGCCTGATCAATGAGCTTCAGAATGAAAGCTACCACTTGCCAAAACCGCTTAAATGTAGAATGATGAGTTTGAAATAAATATTTTCAGGTGGATTCCCAACTGCACTCCCTGATGGCCGAATCCAGCGTCGATTACGTGGCTAAGTTCGCGGACCTAGCGGCTGAGGTCTCCGATGAGACTGACCCCACGCTTACTATTCCTTGAAGATATTATCATTGAAATTGTGAACTAAAGTAGTTACGGAGTTACCGTGAATTAAAACTGTGGACAAAGTGATTGACACAAAAGGGAATATGCACGAGACTTTAAAATGAACTGTTTATTTTTTCTTGTAATCTTTAATACAATTATTTTTAAAATGTTTCATAGGGAGACTTAATCATCAATGAGTGATTATTTTTATATTCCGCCGCATATTTCTAAAACACATCGCTTGGCCGTAATAGTAATGTGACGTCAAAATATATTGGTTTCCATTGTCATAAACTGAATTTATCAAACATTCGTAGCGTAAGTAAGTTGTGGACAAAACACTTCGTTACATACGTCACATGCCACGCAATATTATAATTCAAAATAGGCGCGTTAAAGTCGCCCGAGAAGAATAGTGATTTTAAAATATATTTTGTAGTAGTAAAGGTTTTATACCGGATATGTTATTTATATATTTGTAAATGTAACAATAAGTCGAAATGTTTAAAGCAGTAATAAATACGTGCATAATTCCCTACTAAGGAATTAAGGATTTGCAACAATGCTGTTGAGAAGCAGTTACGGAATATGGTTACGTTGTTTGTTTGTGCCCACCAGGGCGTTTCTTTAGAGTGAGTTCCTCAGGCATAAGACAATGAGATGATTTGTTTATTTTAATTTTATCAATTAAATTAACATTTTTTGGTGATAAACAGAAAGTGGCGACAGTCGCAATGTTAAATATTTTTAAGGTTAAACAAGTCTCATTTAACTTTTCTAGTAATAATATTTAACTAATTAGTGTCAATTGGTAGACTTAAAGATTTTAAAGTACATCTTAGTAAGGACAACAATAGGTATATCTGTTACGATAAAATGTGATTAATTAAACATTAATAAAATTACTGATCTTTTTTAATAACCACATGATTTGGTAAATGTGAATATATTTATTATAAATTAGAAATTTATCACTCCAAGCAGCATGTTATAATCTGAATATTCTTTTAATTATAATAAACTAAGACATTTATTTCCATAAAATCGTAGAGATATTTAACAGGGACATCATTACTTGTTGACAATAATTACTACATTGAATGTTGACGGTGAAATAGTTTTTAATTTTTACGGCAACTAACAACTATGATAATGCATTATGCATATTATGTAAATGAATTATGCTTGATAACTGACTTATTTTCTGTCTGTATTATGTAATTTAAGTGATTTCTGATAAAAGTCTTCATAATTCAGTTATTTGAAAACTCTTATAGCATTATAATTGATGACTTCCAAGATGTGTAAGAATAAAGTGTTCTATGTAAAACCACTAGTGTTTTATTATGTATTCGCATTGTATGAGGCGTCTATTTCACCCTGGGGCCGAAGCTACAAGCAAAGCGCAGTGCACAACTTGTTTTGTTGGGTCAGTGTGAGTGCGCTTGGTTAAAGCGACACCTAATCCAACTATCGGTAGAAATATAGGGCTAGTTTGATTCACGTTATAATATTAAGTTTTATTTCAGTTTGAATACCTTATATTTACGCCATTTATCGGCATATCTATCTGTGGAATAATTTTATGTTGTTTTAGAAAAAAACAATTATTTTTAATTTCTTGTTGGACTCTGCGCTTGAATAGAATAGAATAGAATAGAACTTTTATTTGCCAAAACACATGTGTAGATATTGGTTGTTATAAAGTCATTTTGTTCTAACATGTTTCACCATTTGGTATGCAAATTTATTAAATACATTTTTACTTAAAAATAAATAATAAAAATAATTTCAAAGATATAACAATTAATACAATCATACAATTACATTCATATTTTGATTTTGTCATAAGATAAATAATATTTAGAGTACAAAAATAATGGAAATTAATATATATAAGTATATAATGTTTAAATTTTATCATTTAAATAATCATTTATGGTATAATAACATTTATTTGTAAGAAATATTTTGAGTTTGCTCTTGAGTATGATAATATTTAAGTCGCGATAGGTTTTAGGCAGTTTGTTATACAGCTTAGGCGCCATGCAGAATATACTTTTACGAAGTAGAGCTGTTTTCGCAGGATGTGTACGTATTCTATCAGTATCCCTTTTGCTTTGTCCGTCTTTTGAGAGACGACAAAACAGGCCAGGATTACTCCTTACAAACATCACCGTTTCAAAGATGTACAACGACGGCACTGTCAAAATATTGTATTTTATAAAATATGGTTTGCAAGAATCTGTTACTTTCAAATTGAACATCGCTCTTAGGCATCTTTTTTGATATTTCAAAATATTTATTGTGTTGGTAGAGTTACCCCAAAATAAAATCCCGTACCTTAAGTTAGAAGATATTAACCCGTAGTAAGCGCTTAGAAGAGTCTCAGTACTTACTACAGGAGAGAGTTTGTAGAGCACGTAGACAAGATTATTAATTTTCTTGCATAGTATTTCTAAATGCGGTTTCCAGTTAAGCTTACTGTCAATATTTATTCCTAGAAATTTAGCCATGTCAACGTTTTCAATTTGATTATTATTATATTTTATGTCAAATTTACATAAAGCCGCTGTGTCGCGTTGTCGAAAGTGCATAATATTGGTTTTATTAATGTTTATCTTTAAATTATTATTATCTAGCCAGGCTATAATTGATTGTAATGCGGAATTGATCTCATGAGTGTAGGTTATTTTATTGTCACAAGTAATAGTGACAGTGCTATCATCTGCAAAAAGTGAAATGGGGTGGTGGGTGGCTCTGGGTAGATCGTTTATGTAGAGTATAAACAGTAGGGGCCCTAGAACGCTACGCTGAGGCACACCATACTTTACAATGCGTTCTTTCAAAGTAAACTTGATCTCGGTTTTAGTTTTATGGTCAAATTTTATGATTTCTGTGAATTGTTTTCTATTTTTTAAGTAAGATTCAATCAATTTTAATGCGTTACCTCTAATTCCGTAACAATCAAGTTTTTGAAGCAAATAATTATGATTGACATAGTCGAAGGCCTGGGTCATATCACAGAAAATAGAGCACACAGGCCTTCTTTGATCAACCATATTCGTCACACGCAATAAAAAAATATATATTGCCATATTTATAGTTTTTGTTTTACGAAATCCATTTTGCTCCGTACATAAAATAGATTTCTGCCCTAGGTAATTATATATAATATTATACATGTACTTTTCAAATATTTTTGACATAACAGGTATAAGAGAAATGGGCCTATAATTTTCCATACATTCTTTGCTTTGTTTTTTATGAATCGGCTTTATTATGGATATTTTAAGAGCTTCAGGAAACACACCTGAACTCATACACATGTTTAATAAGTAACTTATGTGGAAGCATATACTTTTTGAGACGTTTTTTATGATCTTAGTACAGATGCCGTCATATCCAACACTGTTGGTATTATTTAAGGAATTAATAATTTTTAAAATGTCAGAAGGAATACAAGGTAAAAGAAAAATTGAATTATTTTGATTATTTATTAAGGAAGTAATGTCATGGCCTGAATTTGCAATGGGTGTTATCTTGTCAATAAAAAAGTCATTAAACATATTGGCTATGGCAGTAGGATCGGATATTAATTCATTATTAAATTTTATATTTTTTATTGATTCTTTTGGAAGATTGCGTCGTGTTTTATTAATTATATTCCATGTCACTTTTGATTTATTTTTAGATGAATTTATTTTACAGTTATTTTGCACTTTTTGTGTCTATGTCCTATATATAGTCCTATAGTCTTGATCCAACAATTTGCCAGTGTCGAGTTCAATAAAAATAAAAATAATAAAGAAAACTCATAGATGTTTACTCAGTTCATCGCCTTATAATTGGAAGTAAAAAAGCCACCTTGATACACCTGACACGCTCACTGCGCGTTCTAGCGACAGCAGATGTGTCTTTGCTGACCCACCCCATGTCTTGATGCAGTTTAAGAGTAGAGTCTGTGTGAGCGCGAGATATGTTTGCTTTATGTTTCTGAAGCAGCTTCCATATTTTAAGAGTTACGTTCCAGCCGGGCTGCACCGGGTCTGTAATGTCATGGGTCGGACCCAAGTTTTTTAAATTTATTTATTGCAACTCTATTATTTTTTCAATGGCAACATCAAATCACATGGAAGACTTTGATTGACATTATTTATTTTTTATAACCAGATTGAAACTGACAGGAACTAAGGATGCCACTTTTCACTGGTCTGAAATAAATTCGATTCGTCGATCCCTTAGATTAATTATTACATCGTTATTTGTGTTTCTTCTGGCAATAAGGATTATTCAAATCAATCCCTAAACTGCTGTCATTTAAATATTTTATTAATTTGGTTTAATTCGGGCAAGTGGAATGTTTCTGTGTCTTAAAAACTCTTATCAAATTATGAAAAATAATATAAAAATTCAATTAAAAAAATTAAAATTCATACTTTCCAAAAATTGCTAGCTCCTATAATAATAATAATTTAATTAAAATCTGCATTAATAATTCCCAAACGATTTGCCATCACTGATGTGCACTACGTCCGGCATTATCAGCCGTGGTTTTTTATTTGTCATATATCAAACTAAATGAAGTTACTCTATATCAAATAAGAAAGGAGGTTTTCGTAATGTTGGTAGAGCCAAAAATAATTGGTTTGTATCCGACTAGCAGTGCGGTTTTTATATAACTTATTTATTTTATCAAAATTAGTGGAGCAATTTCCTAAGACCTAGGTACAATTTAAGAAAGGATAATGACATCCTTTCTTAAATATTGTAATGTTGGTAGAATCAAAATTAATAATTATTTTTGTTTTTGCTTCATGTTTGGATTGTCCGGTAAAATATATATATATTTTTTTTTAAATTACGAAAGAATTACGTAGTACTTAATGTGGGCACCATAAAAACATATATTAAAGTTTATAATCAGTCGTTCGTTGTCACCTAATCGTTTGTAATAGAAATACATAAAATGAATTTACAGCCAAAACCAAATTGATTAATTGTTGATTTCTGAATATAAAAGTCCAACAATATTGTAAACATAATCCGACAATTTAATTTTTTAAACTTATTCATTCGCAGTAATTTGTCACATTTGCAGCAATTTGTCAGTAAAATGCTGAGTCGTAAAGTCATGTAGAAAAATGAAATATCGATGTAAAGATCGTTTTAAGTACTATCGATGATTTTTCGGCATCCCTAATCCCTATTGACCGGGCGGCGGGCGGGGGTGGGATGTTTTTGTTTTTGTGCCGTAAGTGATGGATGCGAATGTCGTGTCGTGGAATTATTGAATCAATGAAATGAAGGGGTAGTGAATAAAACTAGATGATGAGACATAAATAGTATGAAAAAAAGGATCTGTTAGAGATAATTCCAACCGACATATCCTACTTCAAGATGTTTTCTGTGCTCGGGCTGATATTCCATTGGACTCTGTGAGTACCACGTATGTTATACATGTAACTCACATGATTACAGACACACGCAATATTTATGGTTATTGCCGTAATACCGTCTGAATTTGTATGAGTCTACTTATTACTCTAAGGCAAATAATTGTACTTAAATGATATTCCTTGGAGACAATATTCTCATGTCTAAAACATACCCTTTATTTGAATTTTACAACCTTCTTTTATTTTACAACGATTCTCCTCAAGCTTCTATAGCTTGAGGAGAATCGGCTACCGCTCAACCATTCCCTAACTAAACCTAACTTATAATCAGTTCTTTTTCTGAGTAAATCAGAAATAGAATATTACATAATAATCATAGTAAATTTGATAACCTAATAACATGAATTAGGCAAATAAACCTAACATTTACTACAAAAAATACACAAAACATGGTCAGTAGATAAAGTGTAGTTGGTGTAATTACCAATATAATTATAGGATATCCTGCTTGCGTTATTTAGATGCATTTAAATTGAACAAATGTTGTGTGCCCAAACTGTTTTGTTGTGTGTTTCTGTTAATCTTAGTCAAAGTCAAAATGTTTATTTCCTTCGACGCTCATAACATACATGGACACGTCAACTTAAAGCTAATTTTAATAAAAACTAAGAATAATCAAGGAAATAACATTGTCTTGACAGTGCGCTTCAATTTTTACACTGAGTTGGGAAGCGAAAAGAACAACCCGGTTTTCATCTCTTATGATGTTATTATAACAATATTGGTGAACAACATAGTTACCAGTTACACATTTAACATTAACAAACAAAAATGCTAGTCAAACATGCACATAATGGAAAAAAAATTTCTATGTTTTTAATAATAATTAAATTTAAAGCTAATAATTATGTCTAATACCCGTAACACAAGCTCAGAGCTTACCACCGGGCTTGATGTTGTTGTGTGGAATGTTTGAAAATATTTGTTTATTTATTTTGTCCATCCTAGTGGAACCATGCTACATCTGTCTAAGCATTATCATCTTTGATATAGTCTTCTGTAGAATAAAAAACTTTTTCCAGAAGAATTTAAGTGATAAACTGCGGAAGCTTATTATAAAAAGGGATATGTAGTTTATTCTTATTTCTAGTAGTTCTAGTTCTACTAACACTATGGAAATCACTCTTTTTTTTAGATGATGATGATGATGATGAAATCTTGCTTATTTTTGTGTGTGTACAGCAAATTCTCGTAAATATATTGTGAATCAACAGTCATAATCTAATATCTCAAAAACCGTATCACTTAGGAGACTTAGAACACTTTTTGTTTGTAATCATTTACATTGTCGGTTGACATGAGTTTCATCACTGGCCAGTTTTTTACAGTTTTTTTTCCTGTTTCAGGGTCCTTATCATCATCCCAGCAGCATTTATAAGTATGTTTCTAGTGTTTGCATTTGTAGCAATTCCATTTGCATTTATTGTGGCGTCATGGTACATGAGAATCAATCAGAGGAAGCTTCAGCGGAGGAATCAGGACGGGCCAAATGTGGCGTTCTTCCATCCTTATTGTAATGCCGGGGGCGGCGGAGAGAGGGTGCTCTGGGTGGCGATTAAAGCACTTTTGGCAAGGTACTCATTGATATATATTGTTTATAAAACATTGTAAAGTACATTAGCAGTGGCCATCCATCCATGTAACCCTTGTTCATGTATGTGGAACACTTTGAAAAGTAATATCCACACCTTTTGATCTATGACTGCCTCAGTGGCGCGGTGGGCGAGAGTCCGCTTGCGGCGCAAGAGGTAGCGGGTTCGATTCCCGTCTAGGGGTCAAGTGTTTGTATGTTCTGCAAGCACTTTCTCCTTGGTCTGGGTGTTTAATATGTATAATAAAAAATATCTATGTATGTATGTATATTATATTAAGTATATTAGATGTCTAGTACCCATAACACAAGCTAAGAGCTTACCACGGGGCTAGATGTTGTTGTGTGGATTGTCCGGAAATATTTATATTTTTTATTTATGTATCTATCCTCCATCTATCCATATTCCAATTTTCAGTTAAATCCCATCCAATCTCATTTGTCATCAGTAAATTGGCATTTCGATACCTTAATCCGCAAACCGGCCAACTCCACTTTTTGGTGAAAATGACTTTTTTATTTCAACGGTTACTTTAAAATAAAACGCGTGCTCCGTACTAAGAACAACTACAATATCTTTTACTATTTTTGCATAAAACGCTGTGCGAAAAACGAACAACTCCAGTGCTCAAAAAAACTGGCGACTTTGACGGCCAACTCCATCGTGTCGGCCATTTTGTACGCGGACACTTGCGTGTGCGCGTCGAGCTCAATTGTTTTAATAGTTACAGTGATAAAATAAGAATAGAAAATCTATAGCTACTGCAAATGCATGTCTGTTTGACACAAGTTATGTGCACAATATATTAAAATACTAATTATCACTTTGTGTAATTATCACTTTTTCATGGGTTTTAATAATGGCACGGCATAATTTGAGATGTTCTTTTTCCGTCTGGTTTTGTGTTTTATGTGTTTAATGCTTTAAAAATGCACATTGTACATGCATTGCACTTACAGGATGCTTTTTTCTTTCCATTAAGATCTCAAAATCAAGGGCTCGTGCTAAAAAAAATTTGCTAAGCTTGTATAAAACGCAGCATGGTGTGGATGATGCAAAAAACCCCGATTCCATTTTGTTTGAAAGTCATCAATTCTAACCTAAACCCTATGACAATTTTCTTAACATTAACGAAGACGAAAACCATGCTTATACTACTTCCTATACTAACAATTTCACAGAATGTGATCTACAGGAAAATAAACGGATAATAGTCCCACTATGCCTTCTTTCTTTGCTTACATTTTCAGAGTATTCTCTTATCAGGAAAGACAGAACGATATTGATTATGAACCGATTTTGATTGAGGATGGCCAGATTACTTAATTTGAATTAGTTGAGGATGCAGTAATTGCGCAAATAAACATAGCACAACAATCAGAAGATAAATTGACTGAATTTGATCGGTCTTATCAAACTGCAGATGACGAAAATATCTTTATTGATCTTGAAAACTCCCAAAGTATTTTGCTCAATAATTCAGATGCCTTCCAAAATGAAACAGTATTGGTCTTGCCTTCTGAGGAACATCGTTTTGTTGATTTTTAAACTATTACAAAAAATCAACTGAAATTGGTTGATTACAGTGTCTCTGATTCGACAACCGACGAAACTGAAATAAAAAGAAAGAAGAGTTGCCAAGTGAAAAAAGAACAATGGACAGAGGAAATAAACAAGAAAAACAGAGAACAGGGAATACATTGGAAAACGAAAAGTTGATGATAAGTGGAAGAATGACATAACAACCCAAAAAAACTATAAAGCCATGATGCACTTGCAAAAAGAATAAAAAAAGCTTTATTCAATTCCATAAAATATCGGAAGAAGATCGAAATGAAATGTTTGATACGTTTTGGCATATGACTTGGGATGAAAAACGAGTTCACGGACAGACAAAGAGACAGAAAAGACCCTAAAAAATCCGAGAGGATAAATACAATGGTTTACTGAAATATGCACCTACTGAGGAAATATTTTATAAACTGCGGTTTCCTGAAGAGTTCCAAATGCTGAGAAGAAATAAAAGTCAGGCAGCGATCGCGTTTGAAAATATTCTAGGCCAATACAATGAAGGCATTATAATTACTAAGAAAAAGTATTCTGACTAACAGCTACTTAAAAATAGTATGCCGAAAGATTACCAAACTTTTTACTATAATCTTCCACGTGAAGATTAATTTTGTTTATGTAAAAATCCTTTTTTTTTGAATAAATACTTGATTTAAAAAAAAAACATTATTCATTTTGTTTTCCATTGCATCAAATCGAATAACTCCCGATTAAAGTTCTTTTGGGGCTTAAGAAATTCGGACAACTCCAAAAAATGGTATAACTACGTAGAAAATCTGTTGTTTTCTTTAAAATACACACAAAATCGTAGATTGATATATTTTACACCAACGGGACTTTCAGTTTCTTCGTATTTTACAAAATTATTTTTTAATTCAGTTTTTAATGTCTCCTGTTAAAATGTTAGCCATGGAGTTGGCCGGTTTGCGGATTAAGGTATCGATTTGTAAATTGTTTTTAATAGCATGGCACTATTAAAATTTACTTGTAGGAAGTTAATTGTTATTGTCTTCAAAGATTAAAGAGATTTGAGGAAGTCAATAGTTATAAAACAGATGTTTGACCCCTTTTGCTATTTTCTTTCCTCTTTACAGATACCCAGATACAACCATTCACATCTACACAGTAGAAACAGCAGAATTAAAGACGATACTTGACAAAGCTCAGAACACCTTCAACGTTAAAGTGCAGCCGGAAAAGATCAAATTAGTGCGTCTGTCCTCAAGTAAACCGATTGAAGCTACAACTTATCCGTACTTTACGCTCTTGGGGCAAAGTCTTGGGTCCATGCTGCTTGGTATGGAGGCATTTATGAAGTTAAACCCAGGTAAATTCATCGTTTACGTAGAACTATAATGTTATAATGTAAATTTCTCTTCTTTCTTCAGTGCCAGTCTCTACATGTAAGTTTAATAAAGTATAAATGCGTTTTTAGCCCGATATTAATTTTAAGAAATGTTTTGAGATAATTACTAATAGCTGTGGATTTTGTTAATTAAATTAATAAATAATTTGGTTTGGAATGTAGTTCTGATAACTATAAAAACTGCTACCGACCGATGTTACTGGAAATCTTGGAGGCCTATGTCCAGCAGACTTCCTGCAGCTGAAATGATAATGATGAACTATAGTTTTATTATTATTTATTATAAAAACACCTAAAATGTTATATAAACAGTTTATCAGTTACCACATAACCTGTACAAACACTATTTTTGCTATTAGTTTTTATGTATTAGGTAAGGTGATAAGCTTCTCAATAGTTACTATGTCGTCATTCTTAAATTTATTATGTTAAAGAAAATTATATTATCTTTGTAGCATTAACCCTGCTACAGTATGAACCATATTTACAGATTTTCTGTAGTTCAGTTGATAAATTTATTGAATATTTCTACCCAGAAACAAACAACTTTAATCTCGAATCCCATCCAATTTAAAACTTTACAATATATCTTCTAGACCAAACTTCTACAAATTTAGCATACAAATGAGGAGTACGGAAGAAGGATGACTTTAATTCCGAAAACTCGTACTTATCCCCCGCAAGATTGTCGATAAACTATTCTATAAATTGAAACCGCTTAAATGTATATAATCATTATTTGACGCGCTAGAGTTATCTAATCTATACACGCTCTCTTACTATGCAATATATTTCCAGATGTGTACATTGACACAATGGGCTGCGCGTTCACGTACCCAATATTCCGTTACCTCGCCGCCTGCCCGGTGGTTACCTACACCCACTACCCCGTGATCACGCGCGCCATGATGCGCCGCGTCAAACATCGCGTCATAGCGTACAACAACGCCAGTGCGATCGCGCGCAACCCTATCTTCACTTGGCTCAAGCTACTCTATTACAAGATATTCGGATGGGTGAGACATTTTTGAGGGTATTTTTTAATATAACTTCTATTGCTCCGCGGTGTTGTCCGCGTTATAATGGATTAAACGTTATATAGTTTCAAAAGAAGTACTGCTATTAGAGGCGGAACTGTTATCCTGGTTAAAAATAATCTTAAATTTAAAGAACGTAAAGATATTGCTAAGTTAAGTGTTGAGAGATGCATTGAACTGTCTTGTGTGGAACTTGAGCGACATATTTGTGTTTGCGTTTATCGACCTCCGATTGCGGATCAGGCAACCTTCGAGTCTACCATGGAGGATGCCTTACTGAAAATATTTACTTGTAATAAAACTATTATTGTATGTGGAGACTTTAACATTGATATCATTAGTAATCCTCTTGCAGACAGACTAATTAATTTATTTAAATGTTTTAATTTGATAAATAATTTTCATGACCCCACACGCGTAACATCAACTACTGCAACATGCATAGATAACATATTCTCCTCTCAGTCACTAACAGTAAAATCAGTAGTTAAACATTTTAATTCAGACCACTATGGTCAGAGTATTAAGTTTTCTTTAGAAAGAGGTCATAATAAGTTATTAGAATTTACATACAGACCCATAACTAATGAACGTATTTTAGCTTTTCAAAGTAGAGTAGAACAAAGACTTTTAACATTACCTACTGGTGATGACCCTAATGAATTGTTTATGTTTTTATCAGAAACAATAGCAAGGGAAAATAACGAAGTATTTACAAAGAAAACTTGCAAAATTAAAGAAAAAGTAGGATTCACAGATTGGGCTACGCCTGGTATTTATAAAAGTAGAAATAAGTTATATGATCTGTATTCGGAAAGAGAATCTAAACTAAATGATGACGAATTCATAACATATGTCAGAAATTACGGAAAATTATTTAAACAAGTATGCAACATAGCAAAATCAAATTTTCATAAGAATAAAATAATTAACTCTTCAAATAAAGTTAAAGCCACTTGGAAGCTTATCAATAATGAGACTGGCAAATCAGTACCCCGTAGTAAACAGATTAGGTTAAAAATAAATGATAATATCCTAGTCAAAGACAATGACATTGCCAATGCTTTTGAAAGTTTTTTCTGTAACATACCGAAAACTATAACGCAGTCATTAAACTCATCTACATCTAAGGCTGTGGAACTATTAGAGGCATCCGTAGATGCATGTGCTGAAGTCTTTTACTTTACTCATGTAACTGCCGACTGCATAGTGAAAACATTCAAATCTCTCAACATCAAATACACAGAAGATCTTTGGAATATCTCAACAAAAGTGCTAGGTAATATTATTAATGATATTGCCCCCCTCCTGGCCTTCATTTTTAACAGCTGTGTCGATGTTGGTATCTTTCCGGATCTCATGAAATATGGCAAGCTTGTCCCTCTTCATAAATCTGGTACTCAATTTGATCCTGCAAATTATCGGCCTATCTCAGTTCTTCCCGTAATGAGTAAAATCTTCGAAAAAATTATTTTAACACAATTAATTAATCACTTTGATCGCAACAGACTTCTGCATAGCAATCAGTTTGGCTTCACCAAAGGTAGATCAACTACTGATGCTGGAACACTATTGATAAAGCACATTTTGGCGGCTTGGGATAGAGCGCAAAATACTATCGGCGTGTTCTGTGATCTCTCCAAGGCTTTTGATTGTGTCTGCCATGCAACACTTATAAATAAATTAAAGCATTACGGCATTCACAACAAAGCCCTTGAGCTCCTACATTCCTACTTGACCGATAGAATTCAAATGGTTCAAGTAGGTAATGAAAGATCCTCAGGATCAAAAATCGAATTAGGGGTTCCACAAGGATCAATACTTGGGCCTTTTTTGTTTTTAGTATATGTAAATGATCTCCCGTATTTTGCTAAAGACCTTTGTGACATAGTCTTATTTGCTGATGATACTTCTTTATTATTTAAAGTTGATAGGAATAAAAATAATTTTGACGATGTAAATAACTCACTGTCACTAGTGCTAAATTGGTTTACGGTTAATAACTTACTGCTAAACGCAAAAAAAAACTAAATGTATTAAATTCAAACTCCCTAATGTTAAAGAATTTCCTACAAAAATCATATTAAACGATGAAATTCTCGAGCTCGTTGACTCAACAGTGTTCCTAGGTTTACATATTGATTCTCGTCTACAATGGAAACCCCAAATTACAAACCTTGCAGGTAGACTTAGTTCAGCCGCTTATGCAGTGCGAACAATGAGATATATCACAGATGAGGGTACAGCTAGACAAACCAGTCTTATTTTAGTTACTTTCATAGTATTATGTCATATGGTATCCTACTCTGGGGTGCTGCAGCCGATATTCAAACTATATTCGTGCTGCAAAAAAGGGCTGTACGTGCAATATATAAAATGAAACCACGTGACTCCCTCAAAGAAAAATTCAAAGAGATTAACATTCTAACTGTAATCTCACAGTACATTTTTGAGAACTTGATGTTCACCCACAAGAATAAGCATTTGTTTCTAAGAAAAAGTGACGTACATAGTATTAACACTAGAAGTAAAGAAAAATTACTAATTCCTACTTACAGACTAAAAAAACTAGGCAAATCATTTATGGGTAACTCTGTAGGTTTTTATAATAAGCTTCCTCATAATGTAACAGAGCTTCCTGTTAGAAAATTTAAATCATTTATTAAGAGAAGTCTAATGAAAAAAGCGTATTACTCTATAAATGATTATATAAAGGATGATGCAGCTTGGATAGATGTTGCTTAGTTCCACAGTAACAGGCTCTAATAATTCTGGTTGACCAGGACTGATATGCTCATGCTAAAATAGCTTCCTTATATGACAAACATTTTTTTTATTGTAAATGTTAAACTTATAATAGTTACCTATAAATAAGAACTGTAATAACTACAAAATTGTAATAACTGATAAAGCTGTGTTGTTCTATTCGCTTCTCAACTCAGTATAAAACATTGAAGCGAACTGTCAAGACAATGTTATTTCCTTAATATTTGTTATTTAAGCAATTTAGTTTTATTAATTTTAATTTTAAGTTGACCTGTCCATGTAGGCTATGTGCTTCTAAGGAAATAAACGTTTTGACTTTGACTTTGAAACCCGCGAAACATTTTACATTTTCTCGCGTAAAAAGTACCCTAAGTCGAAGAAGTATGCGAATTATGTAACGGATTCGTTTGTGGAAGTGACAGTTAGCATGCAATATACAGGGTGTCCGGTAATGCATGGAAAACCTTGAAATTGGTTATAGCACAGCTCATGACCGTTCAGAAAAATATATTCAATTTCTAGTAAACAAATGGATTAATGAATGCCTATTTTATTTTAATTTAAAATCTTAGGAAAACTAACAGCTAATCAAATGATGGTATAAACTACATAATAATTAAAGGAATATTACAAGTTATATCTATAAGTCTTTAGTTTACTCTCTAGCTCTTTTTGTAGCTATTATTCAGTGTATATTCCATGAACAGTCAAGAGCAAAAATAACTGATAGATATCAACGTTTCAAAACATCTTTTATTGTGACGTGCCAGATGTAACAAGTTATACCAAAGTGTCAATTTTATTTGAAGCTTTAATTGGTCAAAAGAGAATGATCATAATAACACCGAGGATCGAAATAAATGTGATCACTTACATATGACACGTTATTTGTTCCTACAATAGTCCGTTACTTTTGACGTAATTTACTGTTTATATTAGATTAGGACCCTATTTCAGTTTCGCTGTTGACTGTAATAACAAGGCGTTTTTCCAGTAATACTCTACTGAGTTTACCATTAGATGGTATTTTATATATACAATGTGTATTTCCCAGCTATACGGCGTGGTAGGGCGCTGCGCTGACGTGATCATGGTGAACGGCACGTGGACGGAGGAGCACATCAACGAGCTGTGGGCGGCGCCGCTGAGCACGCAGCGGGTGTACCCGCCCTGCGAGGTAAATACATTGATATTCCTGGACAATCCAGCTATACGGCGTGGTAGGGCGCTGCGCTGACGTGATCATGGTGAACGGCACGTGGACGGAGGAGCACATCAACGAGCTGTGGGCGGCGCCGCTGAGCACGCAGCGGGTGTACCCGCCCTGCGAGGTAAATACATTGATATTCCTGGACAATCCAGCTATACGGCGTGGTAGGGCGCTGCGCTGACGTGATCATGGTGAACGGCACGTGGACGGAGGAGCACATCAACGAGCTGTGGGCGGCGCCGCTGAGCACGCAGCGGGTGTACCCGCCCTGCGAGGTAAATATATTTATATTCCTGGACAATCCAGGTAATAACATCTAGCCCCGTGGTAAGCTCTAAGCTTGTGTTACGGGTACTAGACATCTGATAGGTATACTTAATATAATAGACATACATGTATGGATATTTTTTATTATGCACTAGCTGTGCCCTGCGGTGCTACCCGCGTTATAATGGATGAAGTACTCTTAACCAACAACATATTTATTTGAATAAAGAATAATATTATTATGTTGATACAACTTAAACAAATTATTTCGACCAAATTAGGTACCATAAAAACGGTTTTTGTGAGTTAATCTTAAAAGATAGACATATACTATCGCGAACTGTTTTTTAGATCATTAAAAGAGCTATTATTCTTTAATACATATTTTTTGTGTATCTTGAACCGTTTTCACGGCCGGCGCACGCAACGGAAGGCTTCAAAGATGAACAATTTCTCCCGTTTTTTACACATTTACCACTATATCTTTGCTCCTATTGGTCGTAGCGTGATGTTATATAGCCTATAGCCTTCCTCGATAACTGGACTATCCAACACAAAAAGAATTATTCAATTCGAACCAGTAGTTTCGGAGATTAGCGCGTTCAAACAAACAAACAAACAAACAAACAAACAAACTCTTCAGCTTTATAATATTAGTATAGATATTAAACACCATTGGCACCAGTCTTACAAAATAGATGTATAAGTACGTATGCTATTTCATAGTCACATAGATATAAGGTTACTAGAGAAGAGATAGATAGATAACACTTTATTGCACACCACACAAAACACACAAAAAAAATACAAACAGACTTAGCATAATCATTATCATAGAAGAGGTGCTTAGAGAAAATAAATTATTTATTTATTTAACCCTGCATCGCTGCCAACCCAGTCTGCATAACAGTTCACTCGCGCATATTTTACTGAAATCTTTGAACAAATAGAACGTTTAACCTTTATCAACTCAAGTTCTTCGTCTGTAAAAAAAATAC
This sequence comes from Gymnoscelis rufifasciata, assembly GCA_929108375.1. Lineage (NCBI taxonomy): Eukaryota > Metazoa > Arthropoda > Insecta > Lepidoptera > Geometridae > Gymnoscelis > Gymnoscelis rufifasciata. The sequence goes on along the minus strand of OV815322.1, from coordinate 758,662 downwards.
CATTTGTCGAAATGTTGAAATTAATGGCTAGTTTTCGCCTACAGGTCAGCCAGCTCAAGCAGCTCCGGTCCCTGGTGAAGGAGTCGGATCCGATCCAGATCCTGTCGGTGGCTCAGTTCCGGCCCGAGAAGGACCACCCCCTCATGCTGCAGGCCATGTACGAGCTGCGGAACCTGCTGGTCAAGAACGAACAACTCTGGCACAAGGTACCTTACTGGTCTCCAGATCCTGACCGTGGCTCAGTTTAGAGAAAGACCAACCCAAACGAGAAGGAACACCAACAACAGAGACACACAGACATAAGGCAATTAGCATTACATTCAAAATAAAGTAAAAAGTCTCTGGTGGTAGGCTTCGGCCGCGGCTTGTCACCACCCTCCGGGCTGGGCCAGTGCGGGAAGCGATTTTTTCGTGTTTCGTAATGTGGTCCGGAGTAGCCATCTTCTAGGCCTTCATGTTTCCATGGTGAGATTGTGGTCAAATGAAGGCTTATCAATAGTAAAAAAATAATAATAATAATGTTATTTTGAAAACTCTAACCAGATTGCAAACACACCAGATTATTTATCATCATTATCATTTTAGCCTTAGCGGAACCAATGAACTGTGCTGTAATGCCTTTTTCATTGGCTCTAATGTGAGTAGCTTATGCATATCACGCTTGGCAGCCGGTATTTGCAATTCTGTCTCTAAAATACGATCGGTTTTACGGCAAGAATAGTTTTGCGAAGCCGCTGCGGCCCGCTAGAGTTACAGATGGAATCGTATATTCCCAGATGAAGCTGGTCCTCGTCGGGTCCTGCCGCAACCCCGAAGACGAGGAGCGCGTCCGCAACCTGAGAGACCTGGCCAAGCACCTCTCCATCGAGGACAGCGTGTCCTTCGTGGTGAACGCGCCCTACGCCAGCCTGCTGCGCCTCTACCAGACCAGCACCGTCGCGCTGCACGCTATGTGGAACGAACACTTCGGCATCAGTAAGTCTCCCATAGGGTAAATTAATAATATTAGGGCCTTACATATGAAATTGGCGTTTTGTATGGGAGGAACAAAAAGTCGAATATTTTTTAATATAATATATTTAATTAATCAAAGTATGAACCATTATTTTCTATGCACTTTTGCCATCTTATAGGTAGTTCATTGATCCCTTTACTAAAAAAACCAGTCGGACGGGAATCAATAAAATCTTTGAAGGCGATTTGGACTGCCCCATCGGAGTTGAATTTTTTCCCTTGCAAGAAGTTATCCAAATTTCGAAAAAAATGGTAATCTGTTGGAGCAAGGTCCGGGGAGTACGGAGGATGTCTTAGACTTTCCAATTGAAGCTCTTCTAATTTAGTAGCCGTCTGTTGCGCAGTGTGTGGTCTAGCGTTGTCGTGAAGCAGCAGTGGCGTGGAGCGATTGACCAGCCTAGGTTGTTTAGCCGCTAGCTTTTCCATCATGGTTTGCAATTGCTGACAATAGACATCAGCCGTAATAGTCTGGCCAGATTTGAGAAAACTGTAATGAACAATACCGGCACTAGTCCACCAAACGCTTACAAGTAACTTTTTTGGGGTTAATTTTCGCTTGGGGCAGGATTTGGCTGGCTGGCCAGGATCCAACCATTGCGCTGAGCGCTTCCGATTATCGTAAAGAACCCATTTTTCATCACAGGTAATGATTCGGTTTAAAATACCTTCATTATTGTGCCGGTTTAGTAATGTAACGCAGCAGTCGACGCGCGTTTGCCGGTTTGCTTCAGTCAATTCGTGAGGTACCCACCTTTCAAGCTTTTTAATCTTCCCAATTTGCTTCAAGTGAATTAAAACAGTTTTATCACTAACACCGCAGCCTGCAGCTAACTCGGACGTGGTTTGCGATGGATCCGCTTCCACAATAGCCTTCAACTCTTCATTATCAACTTGAGTCTCAGGCCGTCCACGGGGCTTGTTCTGCAAGTCGAAATTTCCAGAACGAAAACGTTGGAACCAAAAACGAACTGTGTTTTCTTTTGCAACACGACCGCCATACACATCATTCACCCTTCGAGTTGTTTCCGCAGCACTAGTGCCACGGCGGAACTCGTACTCGTAAATAATGCGATATTTTAAGTTTTCCATTTTGTAAAATGAGTGACGCAAACAGAAAAAAACAGAAGAAAAAAAACAAATGAATGACGATCATCGAAGCACAAATACATGAGTCTATAGCTGTACAAATTTGAATTTGGAATTCCTTACCAAAGAGGAGAAATTTGTGATTAAAGTGGCCAGTACGAAAAACGCCAATTTCATATGTAAGGACCTAATATATCTAATTTTTTAATATAAGAAGAACCCCGATTCCAGTGCCTTAGTTTCCTTAAATTTTGTAATGTGCACGCGACGCGCTTTCATTTGATACCCCACTCGAGTATATTTGCAGATTTTCGGTTTTCCTTCCCCACTCTAACCCCCATAACTTTTAAACGGCACAACCCATTTTCATGAAACATGTCTAAGAACATTCGCACCAAACTCACGTTTCATACAAAAAAAAAATTCAAATCGCTCCATCCGTTCGGGAGCTATGATGTCCCAGACAGACAGACAGACAGACACACAGACAGACACTTCAAACTTATAAGACCCCTCTTTATTGATCGGGGGTTAAAAAATAAAAATTAGTCCGTCATTAAGATTACTGAAAAAATTTTACTCATATTTTTTATTTTTGCTTGCAAACGAAAAATCAAGGCGATACCAGTGTATTGAAGTTTCGTGTGACGTAATGCTTCCGTGCACAATGTACTACATTTTATGTTTTTTTTACAAAGTGATAAACCCCACTTATAGTCGCTAGCACGAGGCGTAACCCGTAAAGTGTAGACGAAATTGAAGCGATGACGTAGTGGCGAGGTTAGTTTAGTTGGTCAGAACGTCCATGCGTGTAATGGAAGACGTGGGTTCGAAACCCGCATCTCGCTCTGGTAAGCTACGTTACTTCGTCTTAATTTTTTCTACTCAAATTTAGAATATTAATGATATTGTATACATGATACATCACAAGCCCCCATTCCAGAACCTCGATATCATGGCACTTTCACATTAAATTGCTAAAGCAAAAAATAGGGTAGTAATATTTTTGGACAGGCGAACAACGGACTAAACCGATTACCTTTTTTTTTATGTAGTTATCATACTTATTCTTGGTTGAACTAAGAACTACACCAATATTTTGCTTTGGAGTGTATTGTGTATTACACCCATGCTTAAGCTAGGCCCTAACCAGCCTAACTCCTTCATGAAACTATGAATAAGATTTTTTTTTTTTTTTCTTTCTTTCCCTTTTTGTTTATACCTACAATCGACCGTTTGGCCATAATTAAATGAGTTCTGGGTTGGAAATTTTTGGATGTAGACAGGTAGACTCCATTGAGCAACTCATCTGTAGTAATACATTGTCATAGTATCATAGTATTAGTTTCTTCGGTCCAGTGCAAGGATTTGCCATCTTTTGAGACGATTTATGTCATTTTGGTTTTTAAGAAGGGCCTGAGCCAGTAGATTGCTATGTCTGCTTAGTCTGTCTTTGTATTTTAAGCAATAGTTATTGATTTCTTCTTTTACGGTGGGCATTTTAAGGGGTTCGTGGATTTCTGTGTTTTTGATAAACCAATGTGCACTTGGTTTATTAAAAACACAGACATCAAGTGCACATGAATAAGAATATTTTATTGTAAAAATTGTGTACATTTGGTCATAAAATGTAAAATAAGTTTCAACAATTGTATCCATTTCGGACATACAATATAAATAAAAACTATAGTACTACTAAAAAGTTAACAGAATAGACATTATTATACATTATAAATGAGTCTGCATTTTACCACTTAAACTCTTTATTTACAAAATATTCGTTTAAATTACTATAATGGTTGCACGTTGCAAGCCACTTTTTTAATTTAATTTTTAATATATTACCATTTTACTTTTTCAATTCTGATGAAAGGTGATTGTATACCTTAATTGCAATTATATATGTGCTTTCATAGAACATCCTATTATTTATCTGTGGTAAACACAAGTTATATTTGTGTTTATTTCTTAGAATATCGGATCTGTTAGATTTTATTTCAAAAAAGTTAAGGTTATTCTTTACAATGTTTTACTTGTTTAATACAAGTTATAGAACATATATATCAGTAAGTGTGAGTATACTATTTTCCTTAAAAATAAGACGCAGTGAGTTAGTGCTATCTACGTTATAGATGACCCTTAAACATTTTTTTTTTGCATAATGAACGCGGATTGTACATCAACCGAAAATGAGTGAAGTGTGATACTGACTATAGGTGCTCTGCATGGTGTTTTATAATAATAATAATTCATTTATTTGCGAGAATTTTTGTACAATAGGTCTTAAATCTAAATTTAATGTCCATTAACACTCTACCTCTACAGGTATGTAATAAGATATAGATTCAGGTATAATAAGATCAAATCAGTTCCGGTCCTAATGCACTACAAGTGTCACGTATTTTTTTAACTCAAATAGAGTATACGCATATTCAAACAGTTCTTTATTTTCAGGTGTAGTAGAAAGCATGGCAGCAGGTCTAGTTATGGTGGCGCACCGGTCTGGCGGGCCGCGCGCCGACATCGTGTGCGAGGGCGGGGCCTCTCGGACCGGCTACCTCGCCGCCGAGGCCGACGAGTACGCGCGCGCCATACTGGAGGTTGTCGCACTGTCTGCACAGGAGCGCCAGGAGATAGTGAACGCTGCGAGGTATGGACTCACCGACGGTCTAGAAGACCGATGTAGTAGACAAATTTATGAACTTGTATATAAGTGACTGAAGTTGTGGAGTGCATTGCATATCATAGCGATGTATCTACATCTACTAGGAAAATCTTGTATTCATGCATTTTTCTAATTCATGTACAATTCCTAGAGGGTTTCTCAGGGAAATAATGGAACAAACGTGTTTCGAAAGCAGAAAGAGCATAAAAACCCACAAGCTTTAATTAGTATATCTATAGCTTAGTAGGAGCGCACTCGAATTTAATTCCAAACGTCTTGGGTTTGAACCCCGCCACGCACCTCTAATGCCCGCTTTCCACTGCGAGCGGAACGAACCCATTACGGACTCCGCTATACTCGTAACGATGGTTTTCATACATGTGCTTCCACCAAAGCGGAGCGGAGTGAGCGAGTTGAAAGAGTTACATAAGAGGTTAGCGAGTTGAGCGAGTTCAGTTTTCGTTTTCAGTGGAAGGCGAAATAAATTATTTTTTTATCAACTCTTTCTTAGTTGAAGGGCAAAACTATTTATCATTTCAAACTACGTTCCGGTTGACTATTTCTCGATCATTTCACTTACGCAGTGGAAAGCGGGCATAAATTTTCTTCTGGTGAAATGTATGTGACACACATAAACACGTGTTTTAACGGCCAATACAACATCGTGCGGGAACTGGCGTAGTGCTAATGCTTATAATTACCTTAATATACTTATTTTTCTTTACAGGGCTTCGGTTGATCGCTTCTCCGAAACAGAGTTTGAAAAATCTTTCCTAAGCGCAATCAACAGAGTTATGGTTATAGACTAGGTTAAGAAAATCATGTTCCATTAAATATAAGGGAAATAAAAGACTTACCAAAGTTTAATGGTTTTATTATAAACAATATTTAAATCGTAACGTAAAATAGAATATATACATATTATTATAAAAATAATGCTTAAATTACGTTGAAATGTTCATATACAGCCCACTCTGTCTCTCGGGATGAGTCGCAGCTCTGAACCGTGTTTTAGAAACACATTGCCTGCAACAAAATTGAAATTTTTAGAAAAACAAACAAAATTATGATAAAAACAGCCGACTTAATCTGTGCTAATAAAGATATAATATAGCGTTTATAGACCAGATTTATTTAAATAGCACCTTTTTAAATTTTTTTTTATCCATACCTCATCATCATCATCATCTTCCTGACCTTATCCCACATTACGTGGGGTCGGCACAACATGTTTTCTCCTTCCATTTCCCTCTATCACCCGTCATCTCAACACTCACCTCTTTCTTACACATATCATCTTTCACACAGTCCATCCATCTTTTCTTTGGCCTACCTCTTCTCACATATCCATCTACATTCATATCTAACGCTCTTCTCGTTACATGACTTTCATCTCTTCTCATGACATGTCCATACCACGCTAATCTATTCCCTCTCAACTTATCCGTAACTGGTGCTACTTTCAAACTGCCTCTTACATACTCATTCCTTATTTTGTCCATTCTAGTTACTCCACACATCCATCTTAACATCCTCATCTCTGCTACATGGATTTTTCTTTCATCCGTCCTTTTCACTGCCCAACACTCCGATCCATACATTACAACAGGTCTGATCACGCTTTTGTAGATCTTGCCTTTGAGTTTAAGTGGCATTCTAGGATCACATACTGTGCCTGAGACCTGCCGCCATTTCATCCATCCCACATTTATTCTATTTCTTACATCCCTGTCAATCTCACCATCATTCTGTACAACTGAGCCGAGGTACCTGAAGTCGGAGCAAACTGGTAGGAATACACCATCTAAGGCAATATTGTCGAAGTTGGATGGACCACCGAAGTCACAAAACAGATGTTCTGTTTTGGTCCTACTGATCTTCAGTCCGACACTCTCCAACTTCGACTGCCATTTTCCCAGTCTGCTCTGGACCTCGGTTGCGTTTTCTCCAACGAGAACAATGTCATCGGCAAACAGCATACACCAAGGTGCCTCCTCCTGGATGTCCGATGTAAGTGCATCCATCACCAGGAGGAACAAATATGGGCTTAAAGCCGATCCCTGGTGCAAGCCCACAGCCACACTGAACTCGTCGGTGACGCCAGCTTCGGACCGAACACGTGTACTAGCCTGGCTGTACGTGGCCCTAATAAGCTGCAGGTACTTCGCAGGCACACCTTTCTCTTTCATAGCCCACCACAGAACCTCACGGGGCACTCTATCGTATGCCTTCTCTAGGTCAACGAACACCATGTGCAAGTTTTTGTGAGCACGTCTGTATTTTTCGCACAATTGGCGAAGTGCAAATATGGCATCCGTTGTCCCGCGACCAGGCATAAACCCGAACTGGTTCTGTGATACCTCACTTTCGTCTCTCACTCGTCTTTCTATCACTTTTTCCCAAACTTTCATACTATGTGACATGAGCTTAATTCCCCTATAGTTGTTGCAGACCTGTACATCACCCTTGTTTTTAAAGATGGGCACTAGTAGACTACTACACCATTCGTCCGGGATCGCCTCTTCATGCAACAACTTATTGAAAAACAAAGTCAGCCACTTCCATCCATCCATTTTGAGAAACTTCCATACTTCCACTGGTATACCATCTGGCCCCACGGCCTTTCCATTCTTCATATCTCGCACAGCCCTTTTTACTTCATCCACACATACCTCTTTTACTACACCCACATTCGGTGGGATATCATTCAACACTCCACTCCAATCATTCTCTTCATTCATTAACTTTTCAAAATATTTTTTCCATCGTTCTTTTATTTTTCGATCATCCGTCAGAACCTTACCTCCATCATCTTTTATACATTTGACATGGCTTATGTCTCTTGCATTCCTCTCTCTCTCTTTCGCTATTCTGTAAAGGTCTTTTTGTCCGCGCGGGCTATCTAATGTACGGTACAGTTTATCCTGTACTAGAGCCCTAGCCACAGCGACAGCTTTCTTTGCCTTTTTTTTTACAGCTCACATATTCTTCCCTTTGTCTCTCTTTTTCAACATCATTCCCATCTTGCACACAATTCCATTCCTTAAAAGCATTCTTCTTTTCTTTCAAGATCATTTGTACTTCCTCATTCCACCACCACGTGTCTTTATCTATCATTCCTTTTCCTTTCGTTTCCCCAAAAACATCCTTCGCCACATTTCTGATACACATAGCCATTTCATTCCAGCACTCATTTACGGATTTCACTTCCATATCTCCATCCATTTCTATCATCTTATCTACCACTCTTCTACGGAATTCATCTGCATACTCTTTCTTCTCTAATAAATACCATTTTATCTTTGGTGGGGGCTTTGATTTGGCTGCACGTTTAATAGTTAATTTTAGCTCTAAAACCATTAGTCTATGCTGTGTGGTAAGACTTTCTCCTGGTATCACTTTGCAGTTTTTTACCGTTTTAATGCTGTTTCTCTTAAGAAGGAAGTAATCTATTTGTGTTTGATAATTTCCACTTTTGTAGGTTATTAGATGTTGGTCCCGTTTTTTGAAAAATGTATTTGCTATAGCCAAATCAAAGGCAGATGCAGCTTGAAGCAAAGCATCTCCATTTCTATTTCTGGTTCCAAAGCCCCATCCTCCATGTATCCTTTCATATCCTCTATTCATACTTCCCACATGCCCATTAAAATCTCCCCCGACATACAATTCCTCACATTCTGGTATCCCCATTATCACCGAATCAAAATCCATCCAAAACTTATCTTTCACTACATCATCTAATGCTGCTTGCGGTGCATATACACTTACAATATTCAAAACTAAATTCTCTAACAATAGCTTTACTATAATAATTCGATCATTCATCCTCTTTACTTCCGTCACACATTTTTTCAACATCTTATCTAGTACAACTCCCACCCCATTTCTCTTGCCATCACTCCCACAATAATAAAACTTATATCCTGCTCCTATTTCTCTAGCTTTCGATCCCTTCCACTTTGTTTCTTGCAAACAGGCCACATTTATCCGTCTTCTCTCTAAAACATCCGCTAACTCCCTTCCTCTTCCAGTCATCGTGCCAATATTCCAACTCGCAAACCTCATTCTTACTTCCTGGACTCGCTTCTTACGTTGCACCCGTCCCTGATGCAACAACCCTCGTCCATTTCCCACAGGTGCCGGGTGCTGCACGTGCGCGTCGCCTCGGGGGTACGCCCTAGCATTATAGCGCATTCCGTTTAATCTTTCTTCCATGTTGTAAATGATTTGGCAGTGGATTTTACGACCGGCCGCCAGCCTGACGTCAACCCTCCTTGGGAATACTTGTTGTATCTGGTTGGCGATAAAAATACCCCTATCGTCACCCCTAAGGCCTTCCACGATGCCTTGCTGCCTCGCCACCGGGGGTGGATTGCCAAAGGCCGAGGCAGACTCTGCGCACTTCGCGGGGAGTAACCGCCAGACCCGAGTGTCAATACAATCGAGCCCCCCTCTACCAGGTTTAGCCCACTCGCCGATGTGGTTTACCAGGGTGTGGCCGCTGCGTGCAGGACAGCTTCTTGGAGCCACTGGTGAGAGTTTGCAGGCATTCAACGATTTTAAATCTAGTTCAACAGCCATATTATTATGGCCGGCGCTCTGGTTGAACTGGACACTGACTACCCGCTACACCCTTTTTATCCATACCTTCATACCTGTAAAATCTATTTCATTAAAAGCATTATTATGTGCTATAATTATGGCCTGTTCACTGTCTAATTGTTATCTTTTCTGATTTGATCTTGGAAAAAAAATTTTACTCATAACATGTTTTTCACGTTTTAATTTTATTTAACTCGACAGTTTGCCAGAAACGGACACTTCAAGTGCAGTCCAGTTACAAGAAATTGAATTGATTTGATCTTGAAAGAAACCCCGAGCATAGACTTCTACATAGTACTTTGAGCTAGAGAGACTGACTTACATACTTCTTTTCAAAGCTAGTTCATAATAGTCTAAGAGCCGAGAACAGCCAGACCTTCGTTATTTTAAAAAGGCTGGGGGTTTGTGAATGTGCCCACACTGATAGGGCCACTTTGTACCTGACGCTGCGGATCGGGCGCGTTTTCATACAAATGTGCTACTTCGCAGGGCCCGCGCGCCTCAGACCTTAGGCCTGACGAAACAAATATTATATAAACCTACCTATTTCTCGAATGAGGGGCTCGTTTACCATATCCGAGTAAAATTCTTAGTAGCTAAACATTACAAAAAGAGCCGTAAGTGTAATATACCGTACCAGCAGTCTGCTGCGGGTTGATTCCAATGCCGTCGTCCGTAATGATGGCGCTGGTGGCTGGCTCCACGCGGAACTCCTCGGCGGCGAACTTCAGAACCGCCGTGAATGGGGTACCTTCAGGCACGCTCAGCCTGAAATAATACACACTCCTAAAAAAACGGCACAACAGAGTGAACACCGGAGTGGTCACTAAAGAAATGGCGTTAAGGAGGCACATGGATCATGGATGCGGCGGTTTTGAAGACTTTTCCATACATTGTTTCAATTTAAAAACATAAATTTGGACTTACTTGTGTTTTATGGAATTTACCGCGATAAAATTGGCTATATCGAAAACCTAGAAGGAAATTAGTGAGACCGAATTTTGTCATTTGACGATGCATAAGATTAACGCTTATATATATATTCTTATAAATGGGTATATACTTCAGTACTTAGAGACTGCTTGAGAAATATTTACTCGTTCCAAACTGCCTGTCGGCGTGAGCTTCAATAAGTCATCCAGACTACATTTCTTCCGGAAATTTAACAAAGATGCATTGAAACAATTCTGCTGGGGCATCATAGGATAATATTTGTAAGTCACGTTGTTGCCGAAGCGGTCCATCACTAAACGCGCATATTGAAATCACCCTTAAGTTGAGGCTAATAATAATATAACCTAAAATAGAGGTATGATTGGATAATGTATAGGAATTATTTAAGAGATATTTATTACACAAATTGATAATAAACAAACAATGACAGGTAAGTTCAAAAGCAAATTGAAAATGGGTAATATGTATTATGTATATATGTAGTATTATAGTAAAGTATTATTACAGAATATCGTTATCTCAGAAGACAAAATACATTTGTAAAAACCCTAAGGGGATGTGGACAGGAGGATGGTGATGTTAATGAATTAATGTGTTTTTAATAAATTGACTTAAATGTAGTAAAAAATATATTCACAAAATATCCTTATCTACACATACTTAATTGAATATTGAATATAGGCACAATTTAATTTAAAATATTAAACCAAAATTCAGCATCCAGCTCATGATTTTGCAAAATGTCAACAAACTGTGATTTTAATAATTTATTCTTTGTTATCTTGTGGACTATGCTAACCAATTCCGAGTATGTAAATTCAATATAAAAATAATCCATGGACATATTTTCCATTAGAAGCTTACCACAGTTAAAAAGCGCTTCACACATGTATGCATACAAATCACTTTTCTCTTCACACATCTTTAACAAATACTGTTCATCAACATTGAAAAGTAGCCTCCAAAATTTTTTATATCTGTTTTCTTTACTCTGAAGCACTTTTAAAACACATTCAACTATAATATTAATACTTTCTTGATAATGAGCATCAGTGTTGCATAAACTTACAACTATTAATTCTATTGAGTCTTCATTACAATTGTCAAGCAAGTCTTGAATACAGTCTTTAGATTCACTATTCAGTGAACTTAAAAGTACTAAACTTTTGAATCTGATAAATCTTTCCCTGGACAGTTCTGTGTTCATGTTTCTTAGTAAAGTTTCTTTAGATGCAGCTTCAACCATAATATCTGCTAAGTATTCTTCCAGTTTCTTATCAGAGAAATGGTCCATAAATATCTTAAAAGCAACATCCATTTGAGCAATACTTGTATCAGAGTTTATAATCTTTTTCAATATGTATTTGGGGGGGTCAGACAAGCAGGACTTAATAAGAGCATCTGATACATCTTGTGTGTGGTTAAATGATGCCAGAAATTCATTGAGGAGGTGCTGCTTTTGGAATTTATCCATGCATTTTACAATATGCTCAGAAACAAGGAATGCATTTTTAAACTCAGTCTCAGTAGTTTCGTTGCTTGGCCAGTTTTTGAATTGGCAAAGATTTATGAAGTCTTGGAAAAACGTGAGGAACTGCCGCACGACAGCTGTATCCATTTTAAGCGATGTAACTTCAATGTAGAGACAGGAACCAACTCAGCATCTGCCAACACACACAAGCTAAGTTTATTTACTAATTTATATATCAATTTACTTTTATATCACGGTATACACTCTCTACGTTGAAGTTACATTATGTTATATACTATAAAACGTGAGCTCAACTTACACTTTGAATGGTAATTTGGGGTCCGAAGTCAGAGTGATCTTGAAAGTTACTTTCGACCTAAAAAACAAAGGTTTTATAAATTATACTATTTGTTTTTATTCTTTCTAATGATGGACTTATTGTAGGTAAAAGAAGTTACACTCACATTTTCTAATAAATTACAGATGATAGATATGAGAAATAATATTTTTGATCACACTTTGAGTGACGAATTGGAAATAATACGGAATGACGTACGTGACGTGTGTAATATCTGTCATGTTTTGTATCGTGTATACGTACCTAATCAATGTCAATGTCGTGTCGGTCGTGTTTACACGCACGTTAAAGGGATGCAAAAGTACAATTAAAATTCTATCTACGTATAATTCATATAATAAGGAATAAGATAAAGACAAATAAAAATGTGAAAAAAATAAAATAAATAGAAATTTATAATAATATTACTCGTTTATTTTGTATTGGTTTTAAGATCTCATAATGGCCAATTATTAGTCATTCATTACTAGTAAATAGCACTTTTCAGTTTGTGTGCGGAATAGCTATAACCAAATCATAACAAAAATCGATAAACATTGATCAGCTGCGATGTAGGTAGTGTTTAGTATTAGTACTTCTAAAAAATCTTTCAAAATGAAAATGCTATTGAAGCGAAATATTCTTGAAAACATAACAATTGTATCCAATAGTGTCACATTATTCTGCATTTCTCTCCACTATCTCACCGATATATCTCTTATAACCGGAAAATGGTTTCTACTCTACATTATAACTGTTTTTATCCTGTCTGTATTCGTGAGTTTCCGGATAATCCAGTGGTTGCTTGGCTTAAATAAGCCTATAAGTTATGATCTCGATGGTATTGTGGAGAAATATCCTTATTTGGCGCCTCTGAGAAGCTTCCTTCCCGAGTTACCGAAGGCAGTCGAGCAGGAGTGGAAGGAGTATGACACGAATGAGCTGAGCGTGATCTCGACGGTGCTGGAGAGGAAACTGGTCTCCTCGTGGTATGTGCCGTACATTTCCCAGGAGATTGGATTTCCGTTTGCTTGTAAACAGATGCTGGATCAAATGATTGGGAGAGCTTTCCAAGTAAGTTTTTGTAATTAATTATTAGATCAAAAAAAAATCCAAAAACAAACATACAGAGAACATGGTAAGTTCTTTGTTTCATTATTATTTATTTAAATTCCCACTGCTGGGACACACGGAGTTCTCTCATGAAGATAGAGATATTAGACTTTAATGCACCACAAGCCAAGCCTTTTTGGTGAATGTTCCATGAAGTTTGAGATAGAAATTACTCATTACTGCCAATTGGATTAGAATAACAAATGGCAATGATAGGAGAGTGTGCTTTGCAACTTAAACCTCTTGTTCCTAACATTGTCATGCTATTCTATTTTCTGAGTTAACCTTAAATTTTTCTTTTAGATCTGCAGCAACATAGAAACTAAAGATGTGTTTGTTGACATCAGCACTATCCTCATATCTCATCTGAAAGAATATGAGAAAGCTGTAAAGCGACATGAAAAAACACCTTCAAGCTCCATAAACTCTCTTTATAAAACTACACATAAAATCTCAGACCCTGACAAAAAATACACATCGGCAGATCATTGTACCAACATTATCCGCATCATGATTAAAGAACTTCTTCCATGGGAGTTAAGAGACACTCCACATTCTGAAATGCTAGTCAGAATACTCTCAAAGAAACTTGATTCCTTCATTGACAGTACTCTAGCAGATCCAGCTTGGTTAAATGACAGGTTAGTAACATATTTGACAGGCGAAGAGTATAAAGATACACCAAAAGAAGACAAAGAAGAAATACCAACTGCAGAGGAATCAAAGAGTGAAACAGTTAAAGACACTGATACACCAAAAGAAGAGCCTAAGAAAGAAGTAGTTGAAGAAGAGAAAGTAGGACAAGTGATAGAGGAATGTGAGGGTAAAAAAGAGACAGTTGCTGAGGTGGAGGTGCCGGATGTTGATGTGACGTCATCGCCAGTGTTGAGACAGAGAAGAGGGCGACAGGGACGCAGTGAAGTTAAAATCTATGATAGAATCATTGAAGGTTTGTTGTAAAGTAACACAATTACATACTAAAATTCTTATAATGACAAAGAGAGTCAATACACAAATGATTACATGATAATAGCAAAAACATATTCTCACAACACTTTCTTTTAACTTACATTGAATGTAAGTGTTTGGGTTGTGCCTATTACAGTTCATTATGGCCAGTTGATCTCAACTGATTTAACCCAATAGGTGGTATACCTTATGGACACACCTAGTCCAAAAAAATGCTCAAATGAATAAATATCTCAGATTGAAAATACCTATAGACAGCTATAATTATGATGAACTTTACAGGAAGCACTAAAACCTGGGAAACTGACATGGATCTGCAATGCATAAGCCTGGGCCAGGATCTGCTGGCGAGCTTGGACGGAGAGATTACACTGAGCCGGCTGTGGGGGCAGGAGGACCATGACCACAGTCCTACAGCTGGGAAGAAGACTCATACGGGTAGCTATCAAGCTGGTTTTTAAGATGAAAAGGTCACCTGTTTCTTTTATCTATATCTGTGTCAGATTTTATCCAAATTGGGCTCATGATGATAGATTTTAGAAAATGTGGTACTTTACCACTGTAAAAAGGGGTCTATGTGTTATGCTGATCTGGTATGTAAACTACTATTAGTGTGAAGTATCATCAAAATCCCTTCAGTAGTTTTTGCGTGTAAGAACAACAAACACATTTATTTATTTAAGCCATTTATTTCCAAATATATTTAACAAAATTACAACTATGAATTAATCTATATATCAAATGTCACAAACAAACTTATCACTTCACTCATTTTAATGACACACTTAAATTTAAATTTTAAGTTAATTTTATCTGAAAATAGTTTTGAATAGTTTATTTGGTATTTTTTTTTTTTCCATGTTATATCTTCTTTACGTTACGCCACTGTCTATGTCGTTCTATTTCTTTCCTGTCCAATCGAAAGGTTGCCTGGAAGAGATCGCTCACAGCGATAAGGCCGCCCTTTGTACTCCAATGTATTGTATTGTTGCTATGTTTTGCAGTTTGTATTTTATTTGTGGTGTACAATAAAGAGTTATCTATCTATCTTACTTTTATAATACTAGTAGGATATTAGGTCAAGGAACTTTCTCATCGACGGTGCTGCCATCTGGCGATATTAATTTAAATGTTTGACCATATCAGTCAATATTTTACATTAGGACTCTCACATCAGAGCTGCCACAATTTTTGCATGTTACCATAATATCCTTTAAATGTCAATATCACAGCACCAGAAGAACAGCCAGCAGACCCCCAAGGCCACAGTCCCCGGCACAGCCCGAAGCCGGGCACCGAAGCCCTGCATGCGCTGCAGGCCTCCGTCTCGGTGGCCAAGCACCGCATTGGCGACCTCCAGGTCAACCACATAGATGGCGGTGCCAGTGTATGTTCTGCATGGTCTATCTGCTTGTGACGGGAACTCAGCTGTATATAGTATGATATATAGATTTAAGTCTACAAAATATGTTATATATCATTTACCCATATATGTATATTGAATAAGATATATAATTCATTTATTTTATCAATACTTACGATCATTGCGACAAATTCCTTTAAAAAACAACCTTAAAAAACGAAAACGTGTGTAGTTTTGTATGTAACATCTCTCACAACTCCACAAAACTAGTTATGTTCGTACTTATATTTAAGTTAGAAACAAATCTATAGTATTTAAAAAAATACGAACACTGAGTTTCCGTCATCTTCCATTTCTTCTTTTATTTCTTAAATCTATTTTTTATATACAGAAAATCAACCTTATTGAATCAGATTACAGACAGTGGTTTTTATTAACTCTTAAATTTGGTTACACAGTATCTGGTTCTAAATATTTCCTCTCCTGCGTAAAACAGCATGCACATTTGAATATAAATAAATGTTGTCACTTTCTATCTGAAAAACAAGTCAAAGCAATCGATAAATACACCAATTCTGATTATTATTTTGAGGTTGTTCATTTATTTTAAGGGATGAGGGGATCGATTATGTCTATCTCAAATCAATATATGAATGGTTCCAAAACTTTGGCATACCATAACAATTCCGCGATATTAATGAATAGAAAAATTACGTTTTCTAAAATGGGCAGGAACAGATATTTTAATGTTTTTAGACCCAAATATCTCAGAAACAAAAACAAACCTCTCGTTCGTTTCAAAATGGCGGACTACTAGGTATGCCAGGCTCTATACGAAAATGACGGCACTCCCTTCTTCTGTAAGTCTATATACACTAATGTCCCCTTCGGACCGTGTAGAGGGGTCCCCTTTAACGGTTACTCAGAGAATATGCAGTTAAATTTTGCTTGAAATAGTATATTAAAACTATATACAAATATTATTTAGTATATTAAAATTATGATTTTATATTGTTTGACAAAAATTGGTTGGTGGATGCATAAAGGTTATTTTCTTAGTATTTTATGTCACATCTTTACTTTTTTGTGAAGAAGCACTTTTCCCTGACTTTGCTACGAGTAGGAATGCACTGATAAGAAATGCAAAATTTCGGCAATACGGTGTTTGTCGAAACAATATCCTAAAGACTACATTTTTTAGATGACATTTATTCTCCACTATCATAGTGGAGAATAACACTCCAAAATGGATATGGCTAATACGATGTCCCGCTAGTCCCCTCTACACGGTCCGAAGGGGACAATCCTAGAGGGGACTAGCGGGACATACCCCTTGGAAATCACATCTAAAATGCTCTAAAGTAAAAATAGAAAACCGCAAAGTTAACGGATGCATCTATGCCAGGTCAAACGTTTCAACTCTAACAAACCTGTTACATATATTGGTATTAGCGAATGGATGGCCTCTTTCTTTTTTTGCACAATACTTTTGCGATATTGCAGTGGGCTGGTGCATGTCGTGTTTAATAGACTGTGATGTTGCGTGACCCTTCTCGTTTTATGTGCATGGATATGTTTGATTGGCGACCTGTCCTGAATTCGTACAAGTGCCAAACACTAATGATGAAAACTGCATTGAAATCCGTTGAGTAGTAAAATATTTATAGCCTGTTTCACCATCTTCGAGTGAAGTTTGACAACATTTTAAATATAGAGCTATTTCGCTCAGACACATGTGTCAAAGCGAGATAGCTCTTAACAAAATAAATTACCATTGACATGTATTATTGACATAACCAACCATCGCTTTGATTACTCGGATTTTGTGAAGTAAGCCCTAAACAAACGACTATATATATTTGATTGATACATACTAAGTATGTCGTTATATATCATTGTTAATAACAACAAGCTTTCCGCCCGGTGAATGGCCTGCGTTGTTTTAGATGACAGTAACCAAAGCCTTTTCTTGGCGTCCAAGACTTTAAATTTCATCCAAATCCGTCCAGCTGATGAATCTTATAAAACTTATTTTACGATTCTACTTCTGAGATCTCATCATTTGCTTCTCACGTATATCAAATAATAGTCTTTCTACGTTCTCATTTATACTGATGGAGTAGTATTGTAGGATGAAGCGGCGGGCATGATGGAAGGACTCTTGGACTTCGGTATAGCAGGATTAAGGAAAGGACTGCGCTTTACGGGGCTCAGTGACGACTCACAGGTAAATAGAACTCACTCATAATTATACATTTCATATTGTAATAATCAGAGCATGTCAGACAGGACAAGGAAATGGCTGCTTAAGTGTGCTTTTCCACAAGAGCTAAGCTCTGCTAGTCACTAATTACAATATTTATTTGTAGCAGATAAATTAATATGATTGGTGGATATCAAACACATCTATCTAACAATAACGAAGGAACAAACTTAGATTAGAGAGGGATAGCCTCTCTAATCTAAGTTTGTTCCTTCATTAGTTTTTTGCGGAGTGTTTTTTCACAGCTTTCAACGGGACTAATGCGCCACATTCATCAGTCAGTCGAAACTCATCAACTTATCCGCGCATGTTATGCCCTTGTCGTGTAATTTAGTAAAATGATCTGTCCTTATCTAGGAGAAGTCTCCCTCGCACCTGAAGGACCGCGCAGACAAGTCCCCCCCTCTCGAATGGAGCAAGCAAATACCTGATGCGCCAATAGAGAAAGGTACTATTTTTTATGTTTCTTAATTAGCACTTTACAGCTTTGGTTATGTGATAATAATAAGATTTTTACTTACAGAAGAGAACGGAAATGGTATCCCACATTTAGTGAAGCAACATCGAGTGACGTCACAAGACAGCGTGGTGAGTGCTCAATGATTGATGATCATTTCTATTAATTTACCTAAGAAGGATGCAGATCACCAGCTAAAGAAAATTTCTGCGTTCAATGACATATTTATACATAATTCTTAATGTAAACAAGAAATAGTTTAGGTCCTATGATTCTGCCCTGTGGAACTCTGAAACATGTTTTAGCCTCATTACATTACCTATCCATTTGTATATTTTAACCTGTTGTTTTCTGCTGATTAGGTAACTTCTAAAACAAATATGGTAGACTCTGCTAATTACCAATGTTTTGACCCTGCACCTGCGATTATATGCATCAACGTAATATGCATTTAATGGGAGGTGCAGCTCGAATCGAATGCGTGCGAAAAGTTACAGGATGGCTCTTAATCTTTTTCTACACAAATTAAAATATAATTATAGAATTTGTTACGTTATGCAGAGAGCGAACACTACCTAACTACTACTACCTTTTCCAGCTGAGTGCGCCGCGGTCAGCAATGCCGACAGGCGCACAAGCGGAGTCGGGGGGCGCTTCCTCTCCCGAGCCACAGTACGAGGAGGCGGCTGACCTATCCGCCTCTATAGCCAAGCTTCGCCGACTGTTGCGACAGCGAGCGGACGGCGTGCCAGAGACTAGGTAAATAAATAAGTTATTAATTCCTTTTCAAACATTCATCATCATCATTTAAGCTGAAGAACGTTAGCTGCTGAACATATGCCTGGATAGTCAAAGACTTCCAGTAGCTTCGGTCGATAGCAGCCTGTAATCACCGCGAGCCCGCTATCTTAACCAGGTTGTGCGTCCATCTAGGTGGTGAACGTCACACGCTGCGTTTGATGAAAACAAAGTCAAAACGTTTATTTCCTTAGAAGCACATAGCCTACATGGACAGGTCAACTTAAAATTAATAAAACTAAATGGTTAAACAAAAAATATCATGGAAATAACATTGTCTTGACAGTTCGCTTCAATGTTTTATACTGAGTTGAGAAGCGAATAGAACAACACAGCTTTATCAGTTATTTAGTTCAGTTATTTTGTAGTTATTACAATATAGGTAACTATTATAAGTTTAACATTTACAATAATAAAAAATGCTTGTCATATTAAGGTAGGTATTATAATTGATAACCTACATATATAGGGTTTTCCTCCAAATCCTTACTTACTTAAGAAACTTACTAGTTTATCAACTCTTTGCTTTTGCATTTTGCAGCGGTGGCGGAACTCGGTGGTGCGAGCCGGCGGAGGAAACGCGCGGGCGCACGGCGCAGAACACGTCCACGCGCCCCGTGGATGCCGCTACCCTCGCTGGTTGGTTGTGTTCCTAAAACTAGATGATTAATAAAGAATAATAAGAATAAGAATAAAGAATCTGGCTCGGTGGGCGAAGGTCCGCCTGAGGCGCGAGAGGTTGCGGGTTCCATTCCCGTCGGAGGACCAGATTTTGTACGATCTACAATATCTGGTTTCGGGTCTGGGTGTTTTATTATTTTAATTTTTCTATGTATTATCAGTATATGTATATTTACAAAAAATGTATGTATGTAGTACGAGTATATCTGTCACTTACCTATTGATTTTGACAGTACTATGCATATATTGAATTTGACAGTACTGCGGAAAGTCAGATGGGAAAACATTTAAAAATGTGCTTGCATCGGATCAAGGTACAGATGAGAACTTTTTCTTAGAAAAAATGCAACTCCAAACGCATCATTACCGTGAGATGGGAATAACCCACTATGACGCGGGGTGATTTCTGGTGTTTATTTTAATGTCTTATTTCTTTTCAGATGAATACGACATGTCGCTTGAGCGCAACTCGCCTAACCAGACCTCAAATAACATGCAAAGACTCGACAAGTAAGTAACTCCAAATAAACTGTGTCTAAGTTTTTTAAAACCAAACAATGGAAATTAATGATTTTGTATCTTGTATCTACTTTTTGTGCCATTGGCAGAAGTTTTCTCTTTCACGAAAAACAAATAGCTACAAACATATATGTAGTTATAGTCAGCATCAAATTGATATAAGCGTCTAGGGTAAAGTCAAAACGAAGTAGAAATAGTAAAAACTAATGAAAATAATGAGATGGCGGGACGAGCTGGACTCTCAGCTGACCGCATGGCCCGATACCGCGATGAACTGCGAAGAGTGGAAGAAGGGAAGGGAGGCTTTTGCCCTACAGTGGGACAAGAGGCTAAATAACAAAAATAATATAAATAGTCTAAAATTATCTGAAAAACATTAAACCAAATTGATATTAGCAGTTAGTTTTACCATATTATATGCGCTCAAAGTGGACAAAATATCTGGCGTCTACTGTTTCATACTTATCTAAGTTGACAAGGTGTTCAAAATGATCTGTGCTAACAAAGCTGATTTGTGGTGTCTAACAAAGACAATTCAAAACTTAACTTTTTTAATACATGCAAAATTATTTAGATTTTGTTAATTTTCTTGCGCACGCGACTTCTTATTGATATAAAACTTTACAGAGAAGTGAAGAGAACGTATTAAAATGTGATTGAGTTGTAAAGAAAGATATAATAAAGTTTGGAAGTTTTTTGTTAAGGTGTATGATACAAGATACAAAATCATTTATTTCCATAGTTTGGTTTTACAAAACTTAGACACGTCAAAATAAATCACAAAAAAACAAAATAATCATAAGTGCTTAAAGATAAGTAGGAAATAAATTTATGGTATCTGGTCGCTTCGCTTTTTTTACACTAGAGCAAAGAAGCGATTAGAAACTCTAGCTCATTTTTGTATTGAAACTTTACAATCATTATTTGTTAGTCTTGTTTTTGATTTTGTGTTGGAGCAGATTCCGTCCCTAGCAGTTTTGTCCTCAAGGTAATCCGATATATTATAATAAGCTTTTTTACAAAGATTATTTTTTACAATTTTCTTAAATTTAGTAATTGACAACTGTTGCAATTCTTTGGGAATCTTGTTGTAGAAGCGTATACATTGCCCTTTAAATGATACATTAACCTTATGCAGCCTAGTGGTGGGCAAAGCGAGTTTATATTTATTTCTTGTATTTACATTGTGTTTAATCAATAATCATAATCATCATTTATTTGCTTCAACATAATGTAGTTTACAAAAGATCTTAATATTAAATGTGTCTCAATTATGTTCTACTTGTTAGCATGCAAAAATCCATTATATGTCAGAAATTTATCAATAATACGTTAAAAAAATAAAATAAAAATATGATTCATTTTAATTATAATAATAAATTAGAAATAATATTCCTTATAAATTCTACATTCAAAATATAAAATTAAAATTAATCATTTAAAAAGTCATGTATTTCATAGTAACATTTTTGCACTAAGAATTGTTTAAATTTCGATTTGAATAAATTATAATTGAGATTTTTAATATATATGGGTATCTTATTATAAATTTTTGGTGCCATACATATTAGTGTCTTGCGCATTAGCGCTGTCTTGCGACTAGGCATAATGAGCCTGTCGGTATTTCGTCTATTACGTGTCACAATATCATTAAATGACATAAATAGATGATTGTTTTTTTTTACAAATAATGCTACTTCTAAGATGTAAAGGGACGGAAGTGTGAGAATGCCATGCTTCACAAACAGAGGTTTACAACTATCAGTTGTTGGAATGCCAAACATGGATCTAATGCAACGCTTTTGAGCTTTAAATATGTCATTTTTATTAGTTGAATTTCCCCATAAAATTATTCCAAATCTCAGCAATGACTCGACTATACCGTAATATGCTATGATCAAAGATTCTGTATTTACAGTTGCATTTAATTTATATAAGGAATATGCTGAACTACTGATTCGTCTACATAATAAATCTAAGTGACATTTCCAGTCAAGCTTTTTGTCAATTTCTAATCCTAAGAATCGTATCGAGTCAACTTGTTCAATAAAACTATCATTGAATTCTAAATTAATGTCAATAGGGTTAGGTGCTCTTTGACTAAAATGCATTATTTTTGTCTTATTTATATTGATTTTTAAATTATTACTGTCTAGCCACGAAATTACCGAATTAAGAGAATTATTAATGTCATTTTTATAGGAATTTTTATTATTATATTTAATTGTCACGGTGCTATCATCAGCAAATAATGTCATATTTTGGTCCAATGCTCTAGGTAGGTCATTAATGTAAATAATGAATAGTAAAGGGCCTAGCACACTGCCTTGAGGGACTCCATAATTTGTCTCTCGTATTCTGGACTTGTAAGTCATTTCATATTTCGATTTTATGTCAAGTCTTGTCAGTTCAGTAAATTGTCTTCGATCTTTTAAATATGATGAAAGTAAGCTAGAAATATTTCCTCGTATGCCATAGGCCTCTAGTTTCTTTATAAGAATATCGTGATCAACATAATCAAATGCCTGGGTCATATCACAGTAAATACTACATACAGGAACCCTATTATCAACTTGTTGCATTATATATTTAATAAAGTCAAATACTGCTAAATTTATTGATTTGTTTTTTCTAAATCCTTTTTGTTCATTGCATAATAGGTTATTTTTTTCAAAATATGTATTTACTTCTTCGTGTAGATATTTTTCAATAATTTTAGAAAATATAGACAGTAAGGCTATTGGCCTGTAGCTATCAGTAATATCCTTACTACCTTTTTTGTATAAGGGTTTAATTAACGCTACTTTAAGTGCAGAAGGAAATAATCCAGTGGTTATGCTAAGATTGATCAAATGGCTTATATGTGGACTAATTATTTCATTTGTAGCCTTTAAAATTTTAGTTGTAATACCATCATGGCCCGAGCTATTCGAGTTTTTCAGGTTTTTTATAATTTTACTAACATTTTGTGGTAGACAAGGTGCCATGAACATGGATTTTTTTAAAGCTATTATATTTTTAGTCACATTGATACCATGATTAGGTATAGGTATAACTTTGTCAATAAAATAATTATTTAATGTTTCTGCTATGTCTACAGGATTGGTTATTATTTCAGTGTCATTATTATTGTTTTTAATTTTAAATATTTGGTCTTTTGGAATATTCATTTTAGTTTTATTTATAATCTGCCATGTCGTTTTAGATTTATTAGAAGATGTCAATATTTTATAGTTATTTTGAGATCTTTTTGTCAAATTAATAATTTTTTTAAGTTGTTTTGAGTGAGTTAGATATTGTGTTCTATTAGCTATGTTAGGTTTTAATCGATATTTCCATAATAATTGACGCTTTTTAATACAACATAACTTAATTCCGCGTGAAATCCATTTTGGTCTTGTTATTGTTCGAATTGTTACAATTCTTTTGGGAAAACACAAATCATAAAATAATTTAAAAACTTCGATGAACTCATTGTAGGCAACATTAACATTATCTGCATTGTACATTTCAGTAAATTTGAGTTTATTAATACATTCTTTAAATTTAATTATATTAGTTTTATTATAGTCACGTATCTCTCTACGCCAAAACTTTATCTTGGCATTCCTTTTAACTGGTAATTTAATAATTTGTGCCGTATGATCTGAAAGGGCTAGTTCTAAAACTTCAGTCTTCCAATTATTTTTAAAATTATGAGCAATATTATCAATACAGGTGTTAGCTGCCAAACGTGTCGGTTGGCGAATGGCTAATTTCAAATTATAATTTAGTAATAAACATTCAAAATCATTAGTTATATTATTTCTTTTCATTATATTTATATTAAAATCGCCCGCTAGAATTATGTTTTTATAATTAGATCTATTTACAAATGTCAATATTTTGTCAAGTTTATCAAAAAATATATTAAAATTTCCGTATTTAGGAACTCTATAAATACATATAACAACAATTTTATATTCAACTAATTCAATAGCACAGCATTCGAAGATCGTAGCTATAGATAACTTCTTTACTTCTGGTATTTCACGCCATTTGAGGTTTCTCTTTACCAAAATACAGGCTCCACCTTTACTTTTCTCACTTCGACTGAAACAAGCTCCCATTAAAAAGTTTTCTAATTCCAGGTGATGTTCTCTGCCCAATAGAATGTTGTGTTCGGTGATACACAAAACATCAATATCAATTTTCTGTTCCTTCAACCTTTCCAAATGTACAAGTAGGGTGTCAGCTTTATTCAGAAGCCCAGCAATATTTTGATGGAGTACATGTAAATAATTAGTCTCGAAAAAACAAATTTTCTTGGTCTGACTCTTCCGAGTTAAATTGCAGTTCACTATTTTTTTTTAGATTATATTCAATAAAATCTATGTACTTTTGAAGGTTATTAAATATATTGTGTATGCCAAAATTATTAATCTTGCCTGTATATTTATTAAACATTGTATGATCATAAAAAGCCGTGTTGGCTAAGTGGGAGGACACTCGACTTTCATTCCGAAGGTCGTGGGTTCAAACCCCGCCACGCACCTCTGGATTTTTCTTCTTGAGAAATTTATGTGCGCTTTAAACACGTGCTTTAACGGTGAAGGCAAACATCGTGAGGAAACCGGCATGTTCTGAGAACTTTAAAAAGAGTTTGAAGGACATGTGACATTCACCAACCCGCACTTGGCCAGCGTGGTGAATTAAGGCCTAATCTCTCTCGTCAAGAGAGAAGTCCCTGTGTCCCAGCAGTGGGAACGTTAATAGGGTGATGATGATGTATGATCATAACGTAATTCTAAATTCGAGTCCAAAATGTAGGCATGCTCATGCGTCATTACGTCCAGATATAGTAAGTTGTTAAAATTTTCGACTCTCCAGTTGTACAAGTTCATTTCCGGTGCATATATATACGTTGGTAGGCATATAATTACATTTGTATGTTTTATTTCTTGTAGAGTTGATCTTATCTTCGTAATCGTATTGAAATAATTGTTTGTTGTAATGAAGTCCTCTTCACCAATGATAATAACACAATAATCCTTTTTTGAAAAGTCTTTTAACTTTGTGTCTATGCCCCTTAGAAGTTCGTCAATATTGCTCTTAGGTTTTAAGTAATGACAGACTTCAGTATATTTCAGAGAATTTTCTGCTATTGGTAACACTTTGTTTACTTTGTTATTACTAATAATGCATATTTTAGGCCATTTCCTGCATGTGATATCTGTTAAGTTCGCTGTATTCTCACTATGCCATTTGTCATTTTTTTTATTAAATTGTTTATTTTCTAGTGTTTGTGTGTGTTTGTCAATGTTATTTTGCAATGTTTGTGTCTGTGTATCATTATTTTCAACTCTCTTAATGGTTTGCGTTTGCGTTTGTTTATGACTCTGATCTTTAGAAATATGTGCTTGAATCGATTTGTGTGAATATTCTTTAGTTTGCAATGTTTTACTCTTCTTGATTAGAGTTGGTGATTTTATATTACCCGGACTTCCATTAATTTTTTTGTAGAGCTCATTTCTTTTTTGCAGTTCTCTGTTACTTTGCTTCAACTTGTTCTTTTCAAGCGATAATTCTTCGATTTCTTTGTGAGCACTAAGTAGTTGAGTTTGTAAATGGTCAAGTTTTTGTTGTAATGTCTTTATTTGCTCATTTACATCTATAGATATGTCAGGTAAACTGTTAGTGGTGACATCGAGCATATCAACGCTCATATTCGATTCCTCGGCTACATTCATATTGATTTGTGTCATAGCACGTCTTATGGTGATGTTGTCATGATGTGTCATTTTTACTTCACAATATTAATAATGACAAAAGGTAACAAAAACAAAGAAAAATCCAAGAAAGAAAAAATGCAAAAGAAAAAAAAATGCAAAAAGTAGATAGGGTTTATGGGGGTTTGAACCCGCCTCTCCGAGTAGCTTAGTTAGTAGAGTTAAGTGTGTAACCACTCCACCAACGAAACTTGTGTTTATTAGTCGAAATTTGCTTTCCGTCTTTGGGTCTAAGCATTTGCTAAGATACAACTGTTGGGGTACAAAGTTCAAATTATTCAGACAAAGAACAATGTTTACACTTTTTAACCGTTTTCTTATGTTGTCATTTATTTGTATTCTTCTGATTCATACTCGTAATAGTTTAGCAAGTTTTAAAAGTTTTATTCAATGTTGCTTCTATATCACTCTGTCATATCACTGTTTATAATATTTTGAGATTTCTTTGACTTACAGTTGTTTGTTTTGATTTGTACACTTTTGGTTTCACTGTTCTGATATTTAGTTTTAACAATGATTACTTGTTTAGAAAACGTTATCACATATGAACTGTGGATTAAAGTACTATTTTATGCGGAGTATCATAAGTTTAGAACACTATTTAATTTTTAAACATCTTTTTAACACAGAGGTAAGGTAATCACGTTCGGCGCCCTCTGGCGGTTTAGAATGACTTCTTTCTGACGTTTATCACTATTTTTTGTAAACAAATTAATATTTTTATGCGTATACATAATGGCTTCATAAATATATTGACAAATGACGGTCAATATGTTTATTTCTTTGAATTTATCACGTAGCGAATCTCGGGGACCCATATTATAGATAGCACGAACAGCCCTTTTCTGCAGTACAAATATGGTATTTATGCGTCCTACTCCAGCACTCCCCCACAGCAAAATACCGTATGACATAATGCTATGGAAGTAACTAAAGTAGACCAGTCTAGATGTTGCAATATTAGTTAAAACTCTAATTTTTTTGACTGCGAAAGCAGCAGAACTGAGCCTTTTCGACAATTTATCTATATGAGGGTCCCATTGAAGCTTGCTATCTAAAGTTATACCTAGGAATACAGTATTTTCAACGAGCTCTAAATTGTCGCCCTTTATTTTAATATCTACAGAACCTTGTTTTACATTAGGTAGTGAAAATCGAATACATTTAGTTTTATTTTCATTCAATAATAGATTATTGGATTCAAACCAATGGACTACTTTAGAAATTGCATTATTTACCTTGTCAAAGTTATAAGTGCGACGATCTATTTTAAAAAGAAGTGAAGTATCATCAGCAAATAATACAATTTCATGTTGATCCTGTACAAGTATGTGTACCATACCTTGGATTAGGACAAACGCTACATTTAATTCAGGAATTACAATTTGTATTCCACGCGGGTAGGGACAGCTACAACAAGTTATCATGCAATCTTTTCTAAAGTTAAAAAGTTTAGTGATGACGTATAGTGTTAGTTTAAAGTTATATTATCATACTAAATTTTAATTTGTAAGGTATTTATTTATATGCCTTTGTAAGGTATTATATATATATACGTGGTTGACGAGGCATTACCTTGCTGTAACACAGTTTCTAACTAACACAGGAGATAAAGTGCTAAAGACGGAATAAAACTTTAATTTTTAATAAATGATTGACAGATTGATTGATTGATTCTTCGCAGATTGTTCCATCGAACGGTAACGGGCGTGTTCAACTCGCTGAAGACGGCCGTGGGCGCGGAGGAGCAAGCGCCGCCGCACGCCCAGCAGTGGGCCTACGTGCACACTAACAACGAGCTCAGTGTGAGTGTTTAGTAGAAAATAAGATTTAAATACGATTATATCCGTTGCAACAGCTTTAAGTATGTCCCGGTAGGTTTACAGGTGAATCACCGCTGGATAATCTAAAAACACAAGCAAGGCTGAGGTGTCTTAAACTAGTTTAAGGAAAATAATGATCCCGTGCGTGTGCGCAGGTGTGCGTGGTGGCGGCGCGCGTGGCGTGGGCGCGGCGCGCGCGCGGCGTGGAGGCGGCGCTGGACTCGCTCTCCCTGCAGCCCCCCGCCCACCCCGCGCCTCCGCCGGAGGATCTGGGTAACTATATACACGCGGCGTGGAGGCGGCGCTGGACTCGCTCTCCCTGCAGCCCCCCGCCCACCCCGCGCCTCCGCCGGAGGATCTCGGTAACTATATACACGCGGCGTGGAGGCGGCGCTGGACTCGCTCTCCCTGCAGCCCCCCGCCCACCCCGCGCCTCCGCCGGAGGATCTGGGTAACTATATACACGCGGCGTGGAGGCGGCGCTGGACTCGCTCTCCCTGCAGCCCCCCGCCCACCCCGCGCCTCCGCCGGAGGATCTGGGTAACTATATACACGCGGCGTGGAGGCGGCGCTGGACTCGCTCTCCCTGCAGCCCCCCGCCCACCCCGCGCCTCCGCCGGAGGATCTGGGTAACTATATACACGCGGCGTGGAGGCGGCGCTGGACTCGCTCTCCCTGCAGCCCCCCGCCCACCCCGCGCCTCCGCCGGAGGATCTCGGTAACTATATACACGCGGCGTGGAGGCGGCGCTGGACTCGCTCTCCCTGCAGCCCCCCGCCCACCCCGCGCCTCCGCCGGAGGATCTGGGTAACTATATACACGCGGCGTGGAGGCGGCGCTGGACTCGCTCTCCCTGCAGCCCCCCGCCCACCCCGCGCCTCCGCCGGAGGATCTCGGTAACTATATACACGCGGCGTGGAGGCGGCGCTGGACTCGCTCTCCTTGCAGCCCCCCGCCCACCCCGCGCCTCCGCCGGAGGATCTGGGTAACTATATACACGCGGCGTGGAGGCGGCGCTGGACTCGCTCTCCCTGCAGCCCCCCGCCCACCCCGCGCCTCCGCCGGAGGATCTGGGTAACTATATACACGCGGCGTGGAGGCGGCGCTGGACTCGCTCTCCCTGCAGCCCCCCGCCCACCCCGCGCCTCCGCCGGAGGATCTGGGTAACTATATACACGCGGCGTGGAGGCGGCGCTGGACTCGCTCTCCCTGCAGCCCCCCGCCCACCCCGCGCCTCCGCCGGAGGATCTGGGTAACTATATACACGCGGCGTGGAGGCGGCGCTGGACTCGCTCTCCCTGCAGCCCCCCGCCCACCCCGCGCCTCCGCCGGAGGATCTGGGTAACTATATACACGCGGCGTGGAGGCGGCGCTGGACTCGCTCTCCCTGCAGCCCCCCGCCCACCCCGCGCCTCCGCCGGAGGATCTGGGTAACTATATACACGCGGCGTGGAGGCGGCGCTGGACTCGCTCTCCCTGCAGCCCCCCGCCCACCCCGCGCCTCCGCCGGAGGATCTGGGTAACTATATACACGCGGCGTGGAGGCGGCGCTGGACTCGCTCTCCCTGCAGCCCCCCGCCCACCCCGCGCCTCCGCCGGAGGATCTCGGTAACTATATACACGCGGCGTGGAGGCGGCGCTGGACTCGCTCTCCCTGCAGCCCCCCGCCCACCCCGCGCCTCCGCCGGAGGATCTGGGTAACTATATACACGCGGCGTGGGGGCGGCGCTGGACTCGCTCTCCCTGCAGCCCCCCGCCCACCCCGCGCCTCCGCCGGAGGATCTGGGTAACTATATACACGCGGCGTGGAGGCGGCGCTGGACTCGCTCTCCCTGCAGCCCCCCGCCCACCCCGCGCCTCCGCCGGAGGATCTCGGTAACTATACAATGTGTATTTTCGAACCTTGATCTTCTTTTTAATAAAAAATACTTTATCTGGTTTTTTTTTTCGTTTCTGTTTGAGTAAACGGTGTATTTTATTCAAAGTCGTCTCATTTGAAGGCTAGATAGTTAAGCTAGCTAAGAAAATTTAATTTGGCTATGGATTTTACGACCGGCCGCCTGCCTGACGTCAACCCCTTCTTGGGAATACTTGTTGTATCTGGTTGACGATAAAATGCTCCTATCGTCACCCTTAAGGCCTTCCACGTTGCTTTGCTGCCTCGCCACCGGGGGTGGATTGCTGAAGGCCGAGGCCGAGGTAGTTCAACCGCCACAATATTAGGTCCTTACATATGAAATTGGCGTTTTTCGTACTGGCCACTTTAATCACAAATTTCTCCTCTTTGGTAAGGAATTCCAAATTCAAATTTGTACAGCTATAGACTCATGTATTTGTGCTTCGATGATCGTCATTCATTTGTTTTTTTTCTTCTGTTTTTTTCTGTTTGCGTCACTCATTTTACAAAATGGAAAACTTAAAATATCGCATTATTTACGAGTACGAGTTCCGCCGTGGCACTAGTGCTGCGGAAACAACTCGAAGGGTGAATGATGTGTATGGCGGTCGTGTTGCAAAAGAAAACACAGTTCGTTTTTGGTTCCAACGTTTTCGTTCTGGAAATTTCGACTTGCAGAACAAGCCCCGTGGACGGCCTGAGACTCAAGTTGATAATGAAGAGTTGAAGGCTATTGTGGAAGCGGATCCATCGCAAACCACGTCCGAGTTAGCTGCAGGCTGCGGTGTTAGTGATAAAACTGTTTTAATTCACTTGAAGCAAATTGGGAAGATTAAAAAGCTTGAAAGGTGGGTACCTCACGAATTGACTGAAGCAAACCGGCAAACGCGCGTCGACTGCTGCGTTACATTACTAAACCGGCACAATAATGAAGGTATTTTAAACCGAATCATTACCTGTGATGAAAAATGGGTTCTTTACGATAATCGGAAGCGCTCAGCGCAATGGTTGGATCCTGGCCAGCCAGCCAAATCCTGCCCCAAGCGAAAATTAACCCCAAAAAAGTTACTTGTAAGCGTTTGGTGGACTAGTGCCGGTATTGTTCTTTACAGTTTTCTCAAATCTGGCCAGACTATTACGGCTGATGTCTATTGTCAGCAATTGCAAACCATGATGGAAAAGCTAGCGGCTAAACAACCTAGGCTGGTCAATCGCTCCACGCCACTGCTGCTTCACGACAACGCTAGACCACACACTGCGCAACAGACGGCTACTAAATTAGAAGAGCTTCAATTGGAAAGTCTAAGACATCCTCCGTACTCCCCGGACCTTGCTCCAACAGATTACCATTTTTTTCGAAATTTGGATAACTTCTTGCAAGGGAAAAAATTCAACTCCGATGGGGCAGTCCAAATCGCCTTCAAAGATTTTATTGATTCCCGTCCGACTGGTTTTTTTAGTAAAGGGATCAATGAACTACCTATAAGATGGCAAAAGTGCATAGAAAATAATGGTTCATACTTTGATTAATTAAATATATTATATTAAAAAATATTCGACTTTTTGTTCCTCCCATACAAAACGCCAATTTCATATGTAAGGACCTAATATTATGGCCGGCGGGCGCTCTGGTTGAACTAGACACTAACTATCCATTGGATTGGGCTTCTCATACTAAAAATAAAATTGTCTTATAACGGCTTCTCACAGTTCTGTCCGCTTGCAGAGGAGTGGCTGTGCGTGCGCGGGCGCGCTTGGGCGGCGAGCAGCGCGCTGGGCGGCGCGCTGGGCGGCGCGCTGCGCTCGCACGTCGCGCAGCGCCTCGCCACCGTGCTGCTCGCCGGTAACATATACTATATCCTGTCCATCCCGAGGTTGCCTGGAGTGGCTGTGCGTGCGCGGGCGCGCGTGGGCGGCGAGCAGCGCGCTGGGCGGCGCGCTGGGCGGCGCGCTGCGCTCGCACGTCGCGCAGCGCCTCGCCACCGTGCTGCTCGCCGGTAACATATACTATATCCTGTCCATCCCGAGGTTGCCTGGAGTGGCTGTGCGTGCGCGGGCGCGCGTGGGCGGCGAGCAGCGCGCTGGGCGGCGCGCTGGGCGGCGCGCT
Source organism: Gymnoscelis rufifasciata (assembly GCA_929108375.1). Classification (NCBI taxonomy): domain Eukaryota; kingdom Metazoa; phylum Arthropoda; class Insecta; order Lepidoptera; family Geometridae; genus Gymnoscelis; species Gymnoscelis rufifasciata. The sequence continues at coordinate 726,775 of OV815322.1, read as the reverse complement.
GCGCTCGCACGTCGCGCAGCGCCTCGCCACCGTGCTGCTCGCCGGTAACATATACTATATCCTGTCCATCCCGAGGTTGCCTGGAGTGGCTGTGCGTGCGCGGGCGCGCGTGGGCGGCGAGCAGCGCGCTGGGCGGCGCGCTGGGCGGCGCGCTGCGCTCGCACGTCGCGCAGCGCCTCGCCACCGTGCTGCTCGCCGGTAACATATACTATATCCTGTCCATCCCGAGGTTGCCTGGAGTGGCTGTGCGTGCGCGGGCGCGCGTGGGCGGCGAGCAGCGCGCTGGGCGGCGCGCTGGGCGGCGCGCTGCGCTCCCACGTCGCGCAGCGCCTCGCCACCGTGCTGCTCGCCGGTAACATATACTATATCCTGTCCATCCCGAGGTTGCCTGGAGTGGCTGTGCGTGCGCGGGCGCGCGTGGGCGGCGAGCAGCGCGCTGGGCGGCGCGCTGCGCTCGCACGTCGCGCAGCGCCTCGCCACCGTGCTGCTCGCCGGTAACATATACTATATCCTGTCCATCCCGAGGTTGCCTGGAAGAGATTGCTAGGGCCGCCCTATGTACCCAGTTTTTAATTTAATTAAAGTACTTTATAAGTTTTTTATAATTCATTGTGTGTGTGTCCGACCGATTTCGATCATGGCGACAGCATATATTCTTCGATGCATGGGGCTTTTATAGCCTATTTTCCTCGAAAATACCGTCGAACACTGGAGACATGTGAGTACATTGTGAACATAATTGTAATTGATTGCCGCAGGTCGTCGAGCATTCAATTCATCGTGCCTTGAGTCCAGTTCGGCGTACCGTCTGTCTTCAAAATTGCTATATACAAGCTACTACTTGTTGTACACCTAGCTACCCCTGTATAATCCTTTTTGATTTTAAACCACGAGCATAAAATCTTTATCAAAACATGTGCGTACAATTTTATCTGCCTCATAACTGGAGGAGATTAAAATAAATTTGATAGAACCCTAGGGATCCATGAGTAGTTTCCAGCACCAACACGTTTTGCAGCAAAAAATAAAAAATAAGTTAAATGTAAATTGCAAAAAATGCAGTTGAAGCGATCACCCATCCAAGTACTTGCCCCACCCCACGCAAAGTCACTTCACTTGATGATAAATCACTATTGTGTGGGAGTCACCTTAAATATTGATTGATTATGTGTGTTTTAATATATGTTGACATAGCGTCAAAGAGATACATCATCCCTCAAAATAACAACCCTCTAGCTACCCCTGTACTTGAAATACAGCCTGGTGAGAAATGGACGACAAATTTCTAGTAATAGCGTCCCGTTTTACGTAACCCTAAAAATACTCGCGAAAGGCCCAGGTTGCGAGGCCTTTCAACTTTTTACCTAATTTATTTTGCACTTCGTACATTTCCAGCATATTGTAACACTTGTTATATTTTTTGTTACTTTAAACAATAGTGCGAAACTAGGATAGCACGTTTCAATATTATTTGTATGTTCACTACGTTATTCCAGACGCGTCGGAGTCCGTCCTCTCGTGGTGGCTGCAGGGGCGCGCGGCGGGGCTGCGCGCGCGCGTGTTCGCGCTGTTCTCGCGCGCGCAGGCGGGCGCGGCGCTGGCCACGCGCGGCAGGCGCCCGCTGGACCGAGACCTCACCTGCCAGCTCATCATGGATACAATACCCAGTGAGTAGATCAATATTTTCGCTACGCAGTTTTTAACTTTTGCGGTTGTCAACTCTCAAATATAACATATAATTTATATTCCAAATAAAGTTTTTTTTAAATTATCGGACAATCCACACAACAACATCTAGCCCCGTGGTAAGCTCTAAGCTTGTGCTACAGACCTCTGTATACTTAATATAGTAGCCATATGATACATAGATAGATATTTTTTTTATTATACAAGGTCATTTTTAAAGGACCAGCAACCTTCTGTGACCAGGTACCTATCATCATCAGGAACAACTTTTGTTCTACGACTTTTAAAATATAGCAACTTTTTATTTCCATACAAAAATAAATATTAATTGAAATAGGCGCTTCCACGTTTTTAACTCTTTGCACACCTTTGGGCGGCACGCGGCGCCTTTGAGCTAGCCGCGTCTTTGAGCTTGCCGCTCAAACGCAGCCGCAGCGCCGCGCCGCCCGCGCCCTTTTGAGCTAGCCGCCCGCCGCGCCGCTCGCTCAGTCAGTCGTCAAGATGGATGCGCGCGCGGCACATGTGTCTTTGTGATCGTCTCATTATCGATGTTTCGTACGGATTGTACCTACTAATTACCATGGCGTATCGGAACTCCAATATCGAGTACACGGAAATAGTGAGGATGCTGGCTAGGTGTGATGACAATGTGTCGGAAGCCTGCCGCCAATATGGAATAAGATTTTATTTATGGGGACACATCAAAACAATGGTGTACAGTGGTGGTGAAATCACATTAGATCGTGTAATGTAAACGAACAGCTGATTTTTAGGTGTGGGCTTTGTGTTGGTTGTGAAGGTGATTATTTTGAACGCTATGTGCGCGATACTCACCGCCACCTGATTTGAACCTGCGAGGTAATTCTAATTTGTAAATATTATTTTAATTGCTAATCATTTAGTTATTGTAAATACGCTGATTCCACTTTTTAAATACGCCTACATTAAACAGTGGAAAGTGAATAAAAACTATCTTGTTACAAATTGATATTACTTAATTAAACTTAAATGGTATAAATGATTACGTTAAACATAATACCTAACTACCAGATTTGCATAGATAGGCCTATCTACTTATTTGTTTTTAAAATGTTTAATGTAGCCAGTCCTAAGCCTGGTCAATGGTCAAGTACCTATGAAGGGATTGTGGATTTAGTGAAATGAAATGCGTTGCTTATTATTATCGCCAGCACTTGCGCGCGCAATCGTGGTCACGTGATGCAACATGGATCTACAAAAGTCACCACACTGGAATATAATCTTTAACAATTTCTAATAATGTACCTATTGAGTTATTTCAAAAGTCGTAGAACAAACGTTGTTCCTGATGATGCTAGGAACCTGGTCACCGAAGGTTGCTGGTCAATAAAAAATGACCCTGTATATATAAAACACCCAGACCATGGAGAAAGTGCTTGCAAAATACAAACATTGTATCCCTTGACGGGTATCGAACCCGCTACCTCTAGTACGGTAAGCGTACCTCCGCCTGCTACTGAGGAAGTCAAAAAGTAAGTTATGTCAAACTGCTACATCTTCTATGCTATGCATGCTTCTATACCCAATGACCTAGTTCAAATGTCGCTTCATAGATGGCGCTAGTAGTAGGTCGCGTTGACGAAAACGCACGGGTGTGTTTTCTCAACCTCATGTAATCGCGCATTATGAAGTCGCGCCGTTTCGTACAAAAAATAGTTTATTAATCGACTAATCCTTATTTAAGACTATGTTGAAAAATGCGTGTCACTGACAGTCAGGTGGATAAAACCTGGTACTTGGGCAAGGCTACAATATCTTGAGTTTTGGAGGATAAAAATATTAAATGTTTTCAGGTGCAACCATTCTATTCGGCTCCGACACGGTCCGCTCGTGCGTCTCCCTCTCCGTGCACAGTGCGACCGACGCCGCGCTCAGAGACGTCGTGTACCGCTCGCTGGACGTACTGCTGCTTCACTTCAAACGCGCCGCGAAACTACGCAGCCCTGCCTTCGACAACTGATGCACGAATAAGTGAATGAATCAATGAACGAACGACGCGATCAAACGTCGTCTACCGTTCTCTAGACAAACTATTACTTCACTTCAAACGAGCCTCGAAACTACGCAGCCCTACCTTCGACAACTGATGCACGAATAAGTGAATGAATGAATGAACGAACGACGCGCTCAAATGACGTGTACCATTCTCTATACATAATGTTAAATCATTTCAAACGAGCCTCGAAACTGCGCCTGTTTCTACAACTGATAAAAGAATTAATGAACAAATGACGCGCTCAGGCGTCGTATTCCTCTCACTAATATACTGTTAATTTACAAACGTGCCGCGTGACTGCGCAACTATTTGTCGACAACTGATGAATGAGTGAACTCTCCACGAGCGAATGAATGAATGAAACCCAATGGCATTAGTTGAATAGTTAAAATAACTGAGAGAACAGACAGCGTCAGTATTAAATTAATTATTTTAATTCACTATACATCAAATTTTGTTTTTGTTTCACGTAAACGTTTACCTCGGTATACTTTACCTTTTTAAATACGAAGAAAACAATGCTATCGCCTCAGTAGTTTCTGATATTACTGCTTACAAGTTTACCAATTTACAATTCACTATAGTTACCTCTGTATATAAAAAAAAAGAAAGATTTATAGAGAATCTGATCTCAATTGACTGATTTGTCAAAAGAATGCTTAATGATCTTACCGATGACCTGATATTGAAAGACCCATTAAGTGAAATTTGATTGTCTCAGTGGAACTGGTAGTGTGGATTTCTTCTGATTATTGACAGTGAATTTGTACCTTAATGAAAGATCTGAATTTACAATAAATATAAATACCTTTTTTCATATAACGCGTTTATCTAGTCCAATAAATATATGTATATGTATTAAAATTGCGATTGACGAACGAAGACAAAAGTCTAACTTTTTCGTTTACTAATCAATTTTGTATTTGAATGTTTTCTAAGTGTTATTCTTTGTAATGCGTGTTAATGCTATAAAAAAAAGAAAATATAATTCCATGAACCATTTATTGTTACAATATACAAATATCACAGAAAACGCATTGCATTTTGCTTAAAGTACTGTGTCTAAAAATATTTACAAATGTTTTCTATAAAGTGATTTCTTAGTTATGTAATAAATATTGAATCTAAATGCTATTTATTATTCATATAACCCCATATTTGTCTGTAAGATTTGTGATATTAACGTCAAAACTTATTAGTAACACAGTGAAACTTGGCCAAATGGATTATCCAGGATAAATTTGAAACTATTATCCTTAAACCCCATAATAAGTTAAAGTTATAATGTCCCAACGGGCTCAAGTCAGGGTATTTATAATATTATTATTATAACCACATGAAGCAACGAATGAATGTTAAATGAATATTTATAGTTGAAATTACCTGTATTATTGTATAAATATAAGGTTGATTTCTAGGACTTATTCAATGTTAAGCTCTATGGGACTATGTAGCTCAACCCCTCTATAAATAAGACAAATAATCAGGTTTGACACGTTTTGTGTACAAACATTAGAATGTATTTTCATCACACAATTGTACCTCTACAAATGGAATAACCGCACATTAATTTCAACCTCTAATAAGCGGGGTACCTTTTTAAATGCTATAATTAAAAACTTGCTTAATTGAAAAACTGGATTAATGTTAATCTTTAATAAATGGTACAAAACTCTTGGTCCCAGAGACTACAATTAACCATGTTTCACTGTATTATGTATATCAAAACGTCCTGCGCGTCGTATCCGGCGATGGCGAACCCCACTATTAAGTTTGGCGACTGTGCGCCCTAATGTGGCTTGCGAGGCCGAATTTGGCTTGAAAGGTCCTGTTGCAGGGCGCACAATACAACTGATCACTGGCATCATATTTATAGGTAGGTATAGGAAGGCGTCGGTTGTGTTTTCCGAATAATACGTTTGGCATCAAGATTTTCTAATCAATGCTCTTCCAATTGTGAAACAGCCTATAACTGCAAATAATGGGTCAAACACCGATACCGTATTTATGGTAGGTAGCCGAAAGGCGAGTCCCATAAATAGCGTCTCGGGCGACCTAATTATTAACAGTTGTAACCATGACTCATCTGTGTATATTTTTATTTTGATCTCTTATGTAGTAGGTGTAAATAAATAAATGCCAATAGATATTACAACAATGCTAAATATATCTTAAGCTTATAGTAGTTTCTTACGAAATATCGCATATGCTTTTAGATTTAACTTCTTATTTTCAACTTAGTTATATTAAAGGTTCATTCTCACAAACTAAAAATTCTTATAACAATGGCAATATTGAATTGAGCAATACTTGTCATGATTTTTGACTTTGCTCTGTCAATAACAGTATAAAAAAGTACCTATACGAAACACAAAAATAGTTATTAAAAAATATGTAAATTGATAGAGACATTAGACTATCCCAATAAACACATAAAAATTAACTGTCTGAATTTAAACAATAATAATAATTAAATACCTACATGCAAAAATAAAAATATAATGACAATACGTCACTTTTATAACATCACTTTTTTAAAATACACAAACAACAAAAAATCATTCATTTAACCTTGTCTTATATCACTATTTCATAAATCATTATGTTTATATCCTTGGTCATTATATATTGTTCCTTTGCCATATCTATTGTTCCTAAGTCATAAGCTATTTTTCCTACGTCTCTATTATTTAGTATATTAAAGTATTATTTCTATTCCCTATTAATCTAGTGGTTGTTTATAGCGCAGTTACGCTGTCTTGTTCGTGAGTTCGGTGCGGGGAGGGGAGAGGCTCGATTGAGATCTTGTCTTCTGGTTGTCCCTTCTCCGATTGGTTTAGGAACATCTGAAATTAGGAAGATAGAATACATCTTATAAAATATAGTACTAAAAACTAGCATGGGTAAAGTAAGGATAGGGAAGTTAAGGATTTGATACTGACAACTTCCATGCCAATAAGAAGTCAAGGATGAGAGAATTATAAAAGATTTACCTACAAGAAAGATTATGATAGTAAGAGCGCATTGCCGAACCACCTTTTGCCACCCAAAAAACACACTCGACTATAATTCCGAAGGTCGTTGGTTCTACCACAGCACACCTATGGAGTTTTCTTAAAAAATATGCGCTTCAATCACGTGCTTTAACGGTGAAAACAAACAACGTGAGTAAACCGGCATTTTATGAGAACTTTAAAGAGTTTGAAGGCATGTGACATTCATCAACCCGCACTTGGCCAGAGTGATGAATTTAGACCTTATCTCTCGTCGAGGGAGAAGTCCCTATGTTCCGTAAGCAGTGGAAACGTTAAAAGGAATGCTTATGTATGTATGTACCCACATTACTCGGGGTTGGCGCCACATGTATTTTCCTCCTATTTTCGTCTGTCACCCGTCATCTCAAAACTCACTTTCTTAGACATATTATCTTTCACACAGTCCATTCATCTTTTCTTTAGCGTCTTCCCACATAATCTATTTTGTGGCACTACAGTACCACTGGACGTTCAAGTGGATATCTTTATATATATAATTATTCTGTAAGTGTGTATTTCACTGAACTTCTCTCAAACGACTGGACCGATTTTGATGAAATTTTTTGTGTGTGTTTTTGTCCGCTGGACAATGTTTTTTTAATTAATTTTCAATTTATTAGATGTTGTTGATTTTGGAATGTTTTACATTGGATCCGACAGACGACGCTACCATCGCAGTGTCAAATTTTAAATAATATTCGAATAATTGCCGGAATTTTTTTTTAATAAAAACCCGTGCGAAGCCGGAGCGGGCCACTAGTTATTATATAAGAAGACGTACTTGTTCGAGCGAGCTCTGGCTGACGGTGTAGTCGTCCAGGTCGCCGGCGGCCTGCAGTGCGGACATCAGCCGGAAGATGTCGCTCAGTCGCGTCACCACTTCTTTGTCGTCCACTGGAACAGGACACGAAATAACACATTAAGTGACGCATCCGTTAGAGGCGTTAAGCACACGAGTTCAATGTTTATTTAAAATGTTCGTTATCATGAGTGGCAACTCACCGATGCTTTTAGTAGGCACATGGAAATGCAGCTGTGCCTGGTGAAGTACCCGCAAACGCGCCGCGGGGCACGCCCGCGCCACGCCGCGCCACGCCGCCGCCGCGTCGACGCTCGAGCACTGCACTACGTAGCCGCCGCCGAACCTGCAATATGGCAAGTAGTTGGTGAGCTGAGATAAATGGTCTATGTAAGTCGACGCTAAGATGCTTTTCAACCGAAATATCTTAACACACTAAAACAATCCCACAGGCTTTTCGGTTAATGCAGTTAACACTATTCATCAGACATTTCTTTTCCATACAACCGTTATCAGTCGAAGTGCGACTAAATAATAAAAATACAACTTAAAATCGAAGTACCTCAATATTAGTCTATGTATCAATCGAAGCATTTTGCGAGAGCCGAAATAGACGTTGCAGCTCTTCGCAGACTTTCTGAATAGCCAACTGTGCCGTACACCGCCACCTAGCGTGAGCTTCTGATACTTTCGTTGTAAACAGTAACAGTTTCCGGACAATCCACACAACACCATCTAGCCTCGTGGTAAGCTCTAAGCTTGTGTTACGGGTACTAGACATCTGATATACTTAATATTATAGACATTGGTATAAAGTTTTTTTTATGATGCATATTAAACACCCAGACCAAGTGGAGTGAGTAATACCCGGTCATGCAACGTGTTACCTGTCGAGGCAGTCGCTGAGCGACGCGCAGGCGATGAGGCGGCCGTGCCGCAGCAGGGCCACGCGGTGCGCGGCGGTGCGCGCGTCCTGCAGCGCGTGCGTGGACAGCAGCACCGCGCGCCGCCCCGCGCACGCCGCCGCCGCGCCGCGCCACACCACGCCGCGGGACACCGGGTCCATGCCGCTGGAGCGAGAGGCACGATCACTATACGGTGGTGACCTTCTCAGAGCCAAGCCAATATTCATATATTCAGTACAATTGCAACTACAACACAGTTTTTGCAAACTTTCGCAGACTCTCTTTCTAATTGTAAAACTTACTGTTAATGACCAAATCAACGACATTTTTTTTAATTATGGTAATGGTACCTTTACGCATCCATCTTGCGATCGCACGTTTGTCGCTAGAATTGGGTATACTAGCCATTTCAGTTCTAGACATTGTTAAAAAGGACACTGTAGCCGAAATCGGCTAGGTGTATTATATATGTGTATGGTGGTGGTACACGAGCATTTCATTTACTTGCCGTTCACTGGTTTGTTACAGCCTAATTGAATAAACATACTCGTACCAAGAAGCGTAGGTGTGTCTCCTCGTGCAAGTATTAGTACAACCCGTCCAAAGGGATATCCCACCAGAATAAGAATAATTTATTTGCATAAAACATGAGTGTAGGTAATTAGGTATACATGGTAGTAGGTTTAAAAAAAAAGTGTTCTACATGTTTTGCCAATCCTGGCGTGCAAATTTGAGAGGGCACAATGCATTTGGTCACAAATGTGATTTGTCTGTGAAATATTTCCTGATTAGTTCATTATTATTATATGTAGATACATCTTTAAATATATTTTTATCAGTTATATAATACTAAAATTTGTCAAGAAGGAATTCATTAACTGTATAATAGCATTTATGTATAAGAATATTCTTAAGTCTGTTCTTAAATACTACTTCAGAATTACGACAATTAGACTCCTTTAAACATTTCAATACCTGATTATAAGTTTTAGGTGCCATACCTAAAACACTTTTTCTTACCAACGCAGTTCGTGACGGGTGTGTACAGAGTCTGTTATTATAACGTCTATTACGTACCTACTGTGATGTCGGAAAGACTGTTAAATAGGCTCAAATTGTTTCTTACAAACATTGCAATATTTAGTATGTAGAGAGCAGGTAGAGGAAGATTTTTATATTTTACAAAGTATGGCTTGCAACTATCGCGCGGGACTAAGTTGAACATGGATCTCAAGCATGCTGTTCCCCCAAAAAATTATCCCGTATTGTAATAACGATTCAGCTAGTCCATAATATGCGGCTAACAGGCCATCAATATTGATTATTGGACTCAGTTTACGAAGTGAATATGCTACAAAATGCAATGCTAAAATGCGCAGAAGATTGACAGCAGCGTCTTCTTGGAACAAAACACCGAATGCGCCGTCTGCGCTGCATAAAATGTTACTTTGTAACTAGTCCTTACCTAGTAGGCTCATCTAGTAGAACTAGCGGAGTCCGTCCCATGAAAGCAATGGCGGTGCATAGTTTCCGCTTGTTTCCGCCGCTGAGCGTCCCGCAGCGGACGGTTCTGTATTTCAGCAGGTCGAACATCTCGATTGTTCGGTCGATCACCTGAATAACACAATATTGAGATGATCAAAGTTTGGAACTTTAAATAGGCTTTGTTGCCTCTTTTTTGTAAAGTATAAGAAAATCACAAAGAATAGTTACTGGTGGCACTTCCTGATAAGTCCTCAATCGTTTTGTTTTTTTTTTAATTTTCAGGAATAAGTTATAATTTAATAAGTAAGTACCTCAATCTCATCTGTTATTCCTCGGAGTTCACAGTACAACTGCAAAGTTTCTTCTACAGTCAACAGCGGGTCTATGGCATCGCTTTGAGGGCAATAACCTGTAGGTGAAAATTCATATATGAAAAAACATAAGGTATGTAACTAATATATTTTCTATAAACCCAGAAAAAATCATAAAGCATTTACGAATTCAAATGTTTAAATAAACTTTAAGAATAGTATACAATCCTTAAATAATATTAAACAATAAGTACTAGAAACCACTTCAAAAATGATTTTTGGTAAGCAAAATTCCATTTGGAATATATGCGCACTATGCTTAGTTGCAAAGACAAAACAGTGCTAATTAGGGCATGCAATTATCGAAACTTTTCGATAATCGATAATTCGATATTTATCGCTCTTTTTATCGATAAATATCGATAATTATCGGTTTTGGTAAAGGAAAAATATCTTTACGTTTCGGCTGCTCTATTTATCCAATCTGTATTTAATTTTTGTATTACCTATTATTAATCTATCTATATCGTTATATACTACTCAAAACAAAATAAGGTCCACCACGAATTTTCCCATTTTTTATTTTTTGTTTCGGATTTTTTGCTTTGATTGTTTTAAATTTAAAAAAACAATGTTTTTTAAATTAAATGAAATAAATTTTAATCCAATTAGACATAACATAATTAACATTTCAATGTTTTTAGATTTTATCACTTTTTATGGCTGTTTACACCTGACAATAATTATCATTAAATTGTAGACTAAAGCACAGCTAAGTTGTTTATTTATTTTTTAATATCGGGTATGTCCTCCCCTCTTCAAAACATATTCTTGAAGCCTCGATGGCATGCTCTCAATAAGATGGCGGATGTTTTCAAGTGATATCTCCTCCCAGCACCTTTTCAGCAATTGAATCAACTCTTGCTGGCTGTGGACATCCTCTTCAGCTGCACGGACTCGGCGTTTTAATTGGTCCCAAAGGTGTTCAATTGGATTCAGGTCAGGGCTGTTCGCAGGCCATGCCATAAGTTGAATATTGGCTTCCTCCAGGACAGAGATAGTCGCCCGGGCTGTGTGCGGTCGTGCATTATCCTGCATCAGGATGAAACCGTCCACCGCTCGTTGTGAAAATGGGATCACATATGGCCTGACAACCCGTTTGATGTAACTCTGAGACGTCACAGTGCCCTCATTCAGAAAAACAAGGTCAGTTTTACCTTGCAAGCTGATCCAACCCCAGACCATGACATTGGGACCCCCATATCTGTCACGTTCGTGAATGCAAGGATCGGTAAATCTTTCTCCGCTTCTTCTCCGCATACGTCGATCGTCACTAAAATACTTCACCTTACACTCATCCGTAAAAAGCACCTTACGCCATTCCTCCATACCCCATTCAAGATGTTGACTTGCAAACCGTAATCGATTTGCACGATGAGCCCAGTCTAGTCAGTTTAGTGCGGGTTACAGGCCTTTGTGAATGTTGCTGGTCTTCGTGCAAACGATTCCTAATGGTGTGGTCGCTGACAAGGGTACCAGTAGTCCGGCGTAATCGGTTTTGTAATGCCCGCGCTGTCACGTTACGATCACGTCGTGCAGTAAGTCCACCACATACCACAATCATCATATCGTCGTTGAGAGTTGACCACGTACCGGTCTTTCTGAGCGGTGGTAGCTCGAATTCTTCCAGAGCCACGACGCCGGGATACACTCCCGGTCACCTGATACCGGTTCCAAAGGTTTTATATAGCCCTTCGCGAACATCCCAGCTGTAAGGCCACGGAACTTTGCGATTGCCCAGCCTCTACCATCGTTACGGCCGTGGTAGCAGAAGCATAGTTGAAATGGCGGCGAATTCTTGGCATTTTACGTTAAAAATATCAAATTACACGTTTAACTTCCGAGAACAACCGTAGTTGTCAGTAGACTTGAGTAAACTAAACTGGGATCAAAATAAAAAATAAACCAAAACACTACCCCCTTCACATTAAGTGGAACATAATTTTTTTTTACCATACCGTCAACACTAATATCCCTAGTGCTTCGCTATTATCGTTAACGCAACACTTGAGAACAATATGCAATCATAAAAAAATATTTTCGTCGCGAGGTTCAGTAAAAAATAGTCTCGAAACAAAATTACTCGGGTGGCCCTTATTTTGTTTTGAGTAGTACTAGTATAGTATAAATCCTTCCATCATCGAACTTTGCCTGAATCACACACAACGAAAAATCAAAATTCAAACCATTCAACCAAAAAAACACAGGTAAGCTTGCTTGCGCGGCATTTGCGCGGGTAATTTTAAACACTCGCGATTGAGGCACCGTGATGGGAATGGTTTTGATGATTATTTAAGAAATTATTTTTTATCGATATTTTATCGTTTTTTTTCGATAATTATCGCCGACATAAATGAGCCGATTACCGATAATTTATCGATTATCGATTATCGGTTTGCATGCCCTAGTGCTAATGCTATTCGAATTACCTATTAATTTCACAGTCCAATGGCCATAGCGTGAAACTCAAAATGACCGTTTGCAGTCAGAAACGCTGAGGTGATTTGATTACACATTCATAATACATAACAATTAAACGCAAAATGGTAAGTAGCAGTAAATTCAGAGAGGTTGATAACTTTATATAAATTATTTAGGAAAATATTATGTTTAGTTTGATTTATATATAAAAATTAAAATAAAAAAAACTTAACTACAGAATTTTAACGCCTGTCAGTTGAGACAAAAGTTACCGTAATGATGAGAAACGAATATTCAAAATACATAATTATGCAGACAAATATACTATAATAGTATAAAAAAAAATTACAGTTACTATGGTCTACTCACTGATAAGTCCCCTGGCCAACCCCCGTGCATCCCTCGGTCGTCCGTCCAGGTATATCTGACCTCGCGTCGGCCGGATCTCGCCGGTGAGCATTGAGAAGGTGGTGGACTTGCCAGCTCCGTTCTCGCCCAGTAATGCCATACACTGGGAAAGGTCATCATTATTTGAGACGCCATATTTAATAGATTGCACTGGCTTTTTGCAAACAAAAGCCATGTTCAAAGAAATTGCATGTTTTTGGGATGAAATGACTCCATGCTTCATTTCATCCCAAGCATTTGATTGAATACCTAGATGGCGAGGTAAACTTATTACAACATTAATAATATTGTTTAAAAGCCGTGTTGGCTAAGTGGGAGGACACTCGACTTTCATTCCGAAGGTCGTGGGTTCAAACCCCGCCACGCACCTCTGGATTTTTCTTCTTGAGAAATTTATGTGCGCTTTAAACACGTGCTTTAACGGTGAAGGCAAACATCGTGAGGAAACCGGCATGTTCTGAGAACTTTAAAAGAGTTTGAAGGAAATGTGACATTCACCAACCCGCACTTGGCCAGCGTGGTGAATTAAGGCCTAATCTCTCTCGTCAAGAGAGAAGTCCCTGTGTCCCAGCAGTGGGAACGTTAATAGGGTGATGATGAATATTAGTTGGGATTAAAGAAATAGCGATATGATAAAATTTTATTAAATGGCAATAAAAACACTGGCTTTCAAATTAAAAATTAATCAGAGTTTAAACAATCCTCTTTTTGAAGCTAAAAAACGTCTATTTCGCAATAAACCAAGACATCATGTTATTATTTTGGTGCATAATTCAAGACAATTTAACTGTTCTTTCAATTCACTTACTTGTCCAGGAGCTATGCCCAGCGTCAGATCACTGACGACTAGCCCACGCGTGGGGTATGCCTTGCTAAGCCCCACAACTTGCGCCACGTCGCGCTCCGTCACCACGCTGCGCTGCAAGGAGTTCTTTTTGCCTTCAGTGTGGACAAATCCTGAAATAAGATTATTAAGTGCACAAGTTGGTTCACTAAGCAGATATTGTAAGTAAGATTTTATGTAATCAGTATTTTTTCAATTCCTGCGATCAAAAATATACATAATAATAATAATAATAATAATAAATTTTATTAAAATATTAACAAAATTCACTTATAACTATAGGTATGAAAACGTTTAAAATTGGTATGGAATAAATGAGCCTGAACTAGGGTTATCCTGTATCTCAGGCTAAAAGACATAAACAATAGGCAAGATAAATAAACTAATAATCAGTATTTCTAAGAACATCAATATAACAAAAAATTTAGTGTCTAATTAAAATAACCTAGTTAAGTAAATATAAACATGCTGTGCAGCTGAGTTTGCAGAAACTAGAATGTGGGTTAGTAGGTATAACTGTGTTAGTAACTGTTGCACTATTACGTAATAATTGTTATAGGATTCAAATCAATGATTCTATTTTTTTGGAGTCCCGTAATCTATGGAATTAATATATCTATTTTCCGCCATTGTTTTTGCTGGACATTCTGTAGAGCCTGTGGCGTGTCCACATGGTTTCTTAAAGCGATGACATGTGGCACATTTTGGCTCATCCCCCTTTCTAGTGCATTCCTTCACGGTGTGGCCTTGGTCACCACAGTGGCCGCAAGTGTATATGGTCTCCCTGCATGTCTTGGCCGCGTGACCGTACTGTTGGCATTTATAGCATCTGGACAAGTTAAGATGTATTCTTGCCTTTCGTATAAACAAACGCTGGTGCGTTTATTATGCAGGAAAATATTACATTTTTAGTTTGGAGCTAGATGATATACGTAATGCGTATGATGAACACGGAACCTATTTAATTAATTGTATTTATTTACTGATAAAAAAATATTTTATACGTTATTACATTTCTACCGTATTTTCTTCCATGACAAAGTCATAAACTGGGTAAGACGTAATAAAGTATCCGTAGACAAATATGTTCGACACAAAACGAGTCTATGGGACATCTTAAAGCAACAAATAGCTCAAAGCTCCCCATCAGGAAAGAACATCTAATATATAAAATTCTCGTGTCACAGTTTTTGTTGCCATACTCCTCCGAAACGGCTTTACCAATTTTTACCAAATTTTATATAAGTATTCAGTAGGTCTGAGAATCGGCCAACATCTATTTTTCATTATGCAAAACAATGTTTGCTGGGGTCAGCTAGTAATCTTTATTAAAGGAGGTAAGATTAAACTAAGTAAAAGCTTATGGAAATGTCTTGCGTTTATTCTATACCTCTGTTGATATTTCCAAGTGTAGCTAGCGACAGCGGACGATCTCTCGTATCCGCTAACGTGGCCGCTACACGTCGCCGCTCCGCTGAAATGTCCGCTGGCTCTTCAGATGTAGACGGACTGCAGTCCACGCAAGGAGAAGTAAATCTATCACAAAACAAGAGTAAATTAAATATAGATAGAGAAGTCTTCGCCTTAAGTGATGGCAGATTTCAGGATGGAAACTATCTATTTGTGTCCACTTTTATATGGCCTTCATCGTGCACCTTTATGCAGTTATTTGTTTTTACTATTATACTGAATTGGCCGAAGTTTTCCTAATATCTTTAAATAAAATCGATAGCTTATTTTTAGAATTCATCTGTACAAACTTATTCATTACAACATAAGCATTGGAGTAAATCGTCGAGCAAGTTAAAGAAACCCAAAATAATTCAAATTGGCTTACAAATGGACATATTCTACATTCACATTGTGAACTATCACATAAATGATCTGAAAATCCTAAGAATTCTGTATCAAATATGTATCCTTCCTTGCAGTGAGTGGAACTTGCGTTTGTGTGAGTGGGACGGTACCTGTCGAACAGTGCGTCGAAGTAGCCGTACTCGATGGTGAGGTTCAGCAGCAGCAGCGCCGTCCCGACGCAGACCAGCGCCAAGTAGTGGAGCTGGAGGAGCGAGGAGGACAGCGGGGAGCGGTACGTGTCCATTCCGAACCGGTACAGCACCTGCAGGAGAAAACTGATGTAGTATTCACGGGATTACGTCAAGATCCAAACTTAGTAAAGATACATCATCAGTCAAAATGCAACCCTCTATCACGGTTCTAGAGATTTGCCTGGTGACATACGGACAGGCAGATTAACAAGGAATTCTTTGTAATAGGATCCCGTTGTCTCTTTGCGTTTGAAACACTAAAGTGTAAAGTTGTGTTCAAATGCTTTGTATGCGATACAGAAATAAAATTTAGCAGAAATACTTTACTTTGGTATCAATTGGTCACCTCTGGTAATCTAGTATCTAGTACAAGTGGATAAATAACATAAGCAAGTCTTTTATACCTTGAGAAATGCTTTTGCAAGCTCAACTTATCTGAGAACCGTCTGAGTAAGATGTTATTTGGTCTAAATAACCTCTGCATATCCAGTACCTGTGCCTGTACGGTGTTCTTGGCGATCTCCAGCAGCCCGTCGCCCAGCGCGAACTGCGGAGACAGCAGGAATATCTTGTGCAGCACCCAGCGAGCGTGGTCTGTTGCCTGTGGAATAGAGTAATGTTATCATTTAGTTATGTCATGTTATGTCAGTTATGTCATCAAGGTCACCACGGAAGACCAGCGCTATGGCAGAGTACTGTCTTAGCAAATGCTGAGTGGTCGCCGTTTTTGTCATTTAAAGTCTTCATTTTTCCGCAAATGTTTGTAATATGTGTTTTAATTGTAAATGGCAAAATAAAAGTTTTTTATCTTTATCTTTATCTTTATCTATTTACGCTGAATAATATTAACTTTTTGCCAATTTTATATTGGAGACAAATAAATTTGGTGAAATATTGGTTAATTTTTGGCTAAATATAATCAGATGCATAAAAAACAGTTCAATTCACGTTTTCGATTGGATTTATTGTGTTACGTTTGCATAATAATTTAGTTAATATTGTTTGAGTGTCGATTACTATAATACCTATTTGTATAAATAAAGTTACTCTATAATTGGCCCTAAGATAGATAAGTTAGGTAAATAAAAGATACATTTAAGGGCTGTTGATTTTGTTACATAAATAAAATAAACATAATTGGAAAATGTACCAAAAAGGCCTCTATGTAGTTATATCAAAGCGTTCTCAGCTCCTCTCAGCGTATTTTTCTATTGGCGATGCAAAGATTCTAACTAGCGCCTCTAGTGTCAAATTTGTGAAGCTGTCTAAGAACGACACTTTGACAGTTTTCGTTACAATTAACGTCAGGGAAAAACATAAATAATAAATACAAATCAGTTAAAAAACAAACAAAGTATCGTTTTAGACAGTTTCTAAATTTCGCCGCTAGAGGCGTGCGGATAATCTTTGCATCGCCAATAATATGATAAAATAATCTTCATGATGATGTACCTACCTAAATTCTACGATATGGTACCAGCAGTTATTATGTATCGCCATCACCTATGTAGGTACATATGTGTTTATGGGTGTCTTATGTCCACCCGCTACAAAACCTTAATTATCTAAGACTCATTTATAATATATAATATGTCTATTTTGTTAACTTTTTAGTACCTGGTACCTGTACTATAGTTTTTTATTTATATTGTATGTCCGAAATGGATACAATTGTTTGAACTTATGTTACATTTTAAGACCAAATGTAAATGCACACAATTTTACAATAAAAAAAATAAATAAAAATAAGTGCACTAACTTCAGCTTCATTCATGATCACGGAAATACTGACCATGGCTCTGATGTATGTCTGGGGATTTTAAGTAACTTTCGTCCTAATATCTAAGTATACAAACATCAGATTCGGAGATGATGTCCAGGATCAAGAGGATGGTGATGCCAGCGAGGCCCAGGAAGGCGTTCCCGCAGAACAGCATCATGTTCGCCAGACTCGGGGACGTGAACATCTTCTCCAGCACGTGGGTCAGGTTGCAGCATGCGTATCTGAAGATCATAACATAAAATAGTTTATTTTGAATTGCATTTAGTTGCGTTGCGTTGCAGAGTCACCTTTTATGTATTTTTTTACAACTTTTTACTACAATTCTATTCTTTTTTTCTATTTTTGAGGATGATGATTTGGCCATCTATAAGCATGATGCGCTTGATTCAGCCAAGGAGAGGAACAAGAAGCCAGCTAAGGGAATCACAACCCTCAGTGATGAGGAAATTGACGAGAGTATTAGGGATTCTGTGTCTACGTTAAAGATAACAAAACACCAGTATGGCATTAAGTCTATCTTTCTCGCACTCACCCGAACAGCATGATGAGAATGCAGATGGCGGGCAGGTTGTCTCTCTCCACGAACACGGGGAAGCCGAACGCCAACATCATGCCGCCAGTTAGCAACATGTTTATGAAAATTATCTGCAATGATTATGAGCTTTTAGTTTTTTGAAAGTACTTAAACATACCTTAAAAAGGCGAAATTTACGGCGACAATAAAGCGTGTGTGAGGTAAGGGTTACACAAAAAATATCATTTTATTATACTAAAGTAAGGTAGGGATTCACATTATTTATTTATTTAAACTTTGTGCACAAAAAACAATGTACAGAGGAGGACTTAATGCTAGATGCATTATCGTAACACCTACACCCTGTTTGTGGATAGGTAGGTACCCATTAAAATGGAATCAGTGTTTTAAGACCTATCATTACGTGGCAGATGCATAACATACTATTATATAAGTAAACAGTTACCGTAAGATCCTGCAGTAACGCAGCCGTCCAGTACGTATAAGGACTGACGGCAGCCAGCCTCTGCAGCGTGTGCTGCCGGCGCGCGCGCGCCGCCACCAGCGGCACGGCGCCGCCGGCCGCCGCCGCGCTCAGCCCCACCAGCACGAGCGCGGCCACGCCGGCGTCCGCTATGTGCTGGTAGCTGGAACATAACACATGTTCTTTACAACACTATTGATAAAATGCGATGCGAGTATACGAGTATTGATCATCATAGTGAGGAAACCGGCATGTTCTGAGAACTTAGAAGAGTTTGAAGGTCATGTCGCGCGCTGCATTGTCTGAGGCACCGCTGAAAACCAGCGCTGTGTCAGTATCATCCTGCTGACACAGCCTTCATGCTGAGCTGGTGACCTATTTGTGTTCGAACTAAGTTATGACTAATTGTTTATCTACTCTCTTTCATGTTTGTTTATAATTATGTACTCTATGTTTAACGTGTTTAATACGCAAATAAACTTTTTATGATTATGATTATGTGACATTCACCAAACCTGACTCGGCCAGCGTGGAGTAAATAGAATAGAATAAATAGGAGTGCTTATGATAATAATGACCATAGAGGTCACAAATGCCCTAAGCCCTTGAAAAAGAAGATTTTTACTGTTCGTGAATTGATGTTTAGTAATTTGGTTTGAGGCAATATTGTAAATGTTTTTCTTTATGGTAGTTAAGTTATCATTTGACCACAATCTCACCTGATGTAAAGTGACGATGTGGTCTAAGATGGAGCATGAAGACCAAGAAGATGGCTTCTCCGGACCACATTACAAAACACGAAATATCGTTTCACGCACTGGCCCAGCCCGGAGGATGGTGACATGCCGCGAAATACAAATTAACAAAGAAATCAATGGTAGCAGTCACATGTTTTATCCTACTTACATAGTATCCTTGCTAAGTTGTTCCTTGGAGATCTTCAGCGGGTGGGAATAAGTGGTAATATTTCTGTTAGTTCCCGCGACGGCTCGTAAGATGGCGTTGTTCAAAGTATTTAGGTAAACGGGCATGGCGTGGTGGCCCTTGTTGTTGTACCACATGATCAGGTTGGTCTTGTTGTTCGCGAGTGCTGAGGAAAAGCCGCCATATCTGTGGAGAAAGAGCATTTAAAGTTTGTTAATGCAATCTGAAGTTAAATAGATGTTTTGGCTATCGTTTTATTAGATGATGATATAATTATAATAAGGAGTATTTTCTTTTTGTCGATAGGTACTTGTTTAAGATTCATCATCAACTCAATTTTTACCAAAGGACGTCCATTGCTGGGCACAGTACCGTCTCTCATAGATATCTGCTTTCCAGATATTTCGGTAGGAATCTAAATAGATCGACCACCAAGCTGTCAATTTCGGTGAACGTCCGTCACTCCACTTATCCACTTAACAATATGAAGTCTTAACGGACATCTGTTCCAATTGGAAAGCAATTGCTTTAGGTATGGCCTATCTACTGTCAGTTCTAAAGCGAATCCTTTTAGCTATATCGATTTGTCTTCGTAATTATCTCTATTGACTGAATTATTTCCATCTCTTTTTACAACCATCACAATATATGTAGATCATGTAAATTCTCTATCAGAAATGTATGCCACCCAAAAACAAATATTTCTCTAGCAGTAACGATTAGATAACGAGATACCTACCTATAGAATATCACATTACCTCTTTCGAATGTACTCGTCATGAGAACTCGTTATCCAGTTATTGAGGGTGTCCACATCGGGAAGAATCATCATTTCTGGCGCTGTCATATTCGTGGCCTCACAGTCCTGTCTCGTTTCGCCGCACGTACAATTCGGTGAGTCCTAACGATATATTAACATTATTATAATCATTAGTAACTCCGCTAGTCAGGTAGTTGGGTTTGCTTAGGCTGAGATTAACTAATTGTAGTCCTTTAGAATAATAATAATTATAATCATTATAAATATACAGAACTAACAACACGCGCCGACTTTGCCCGGGTGTAAACTATACGTATCTCACTATCTAGACGGATGATATACCTATTATAAAAAAAATCTCTATATTTTACACCACTTTATCTGTTGCTGAAAACCGCATAAACCCGTTCTGTATGTTTAAAATGCTAACAGATAGACGCGGCGAAGGGATATAATAGATTAACAAAGTTATGTACTATTTGATAAAAAAATATAATTTATAAATACCTGTTCTGTCCACATTCTCGTCATCTTGTCCATACGAAGCAAATCCATTACTCTTTGGGCAAAACTTGGGTCTACGCTCTCAGAATATATCGAAGGATGTGACCTGCAAGCAGAATAAAATATGACTTTTGTAATCCGTAGTAATAATACCTGGAGATAGTACTTTATAATGTCACATATTGTTCACCTGTCCAATTCGATTGAAACTTTTAAAAGTAACTAAAACTTTCTAGAACGAACGAGATCTTAGTGTAACTTACAGGAGGAACTCCGTGGAGCCTTGGTATAGGGTTTCAGTGAGAGGCAGGTTCTTTTCGTTGTCTGGCGGAGGTCGCAGGGTTGAGAAGGCCATGGATACAGTAATGAAGATCGTCGGTAGAGCCAGTAGCATGAAGAGGAGCCAGCTGTCAATGAAAATAACTTATTATGATAAATTTCCTAATCATCATCATCACCCTATACACGTTCCCACTGCTGGGACACAGGGACTTCTCTCTTGGCAAGAGAGATTAGGCCTTAATTCACCACGCTGGCCAAGTACGGGTTGGTGAATGTCACATCATGTCCTTCAAACTCTTTTTAAAGTTCTCAGAACATGCCGGTTTCCTCACGATGTTTGCCTTCACCGTTAACGCACGTGTTTAAAGCGAACATAAATTTCTCAAGAAGAAAAATCTTAAGGTGCGTGGCGTAATTAATTACTTTACTGAGAAGTAATTCTGGAATCTTTTAATTTAATTTTCCCGTTCCAGGATTAATTGAAAGCTTCGGCCATGCCTACACGTCAACAACGCGGGAAGCGGTACGCAGGCGAGCAAAGAGCCATATCAAAGTATGGTTAGAGTCCGCCGCGCAGCAGACGCTCTCGCTTCGCAGTCGCTTTGTTTTAGCCGAAGCTTATTGCAAAATAAATAGATTCACTATGAATTATCTTTACCTGTTCCTAGAGAGGTGCAAGTAGCGCGCCCTCAGTAGAGCCGCGAGCTGCCGCCGCCGCGCGCCGCGCCGCGCGCCGCCCGCGCGCACCAGCGCGCCGCTGCTGCCCGAGGACGATGACGATGGGATACTGCTCTTGGACGGTGCTTCGGTCACTGACAAACAGACGCTTATGTTAACCTATACTCGATAAACGTTTAACGTGTTAAAAAATATCAGATAGGGCCAGTTGTTCCTATGATGCATACATCATGATGACTCTCTGGATTGCCGCTAATAAGAATAAGCAAATGATGTTGCATGCTTACTACAGGTGGGCTCTTCTCAAGATGTTACAGGAAATCAACTTCATCCGGCTGGAAACGACGATACAGCACTGTTCCAATATGCTTCAAGTAGATAGTATAGTCCGTGGTATGCCCCTGGTCGGCCCTCACGATGTCGCAGAACACCTGCACCTGCTGTACACCTGCTCACCGGAGCAGATGTTCTGCGAGCAGGGTTTGAGGCTGATTCCCATAGCCTATTGCTTGGCTGCTAGGGTGGTGCATAGTTGAAGGAAGCTGGTGGAAGTTATAAATAGGGTAGACAGTTACCATTATACTCTGTGGTATCCCCCTGGTCGGCAGTCCGCACGATGTCGCAGAACACCTGTTCCAGACTGCTGCAGTCCAGGGTGAAGTTGCTGATCCCCAGGGCCTCTTGCTGGGCCTCCAGGGTGGTACACAGTTGAAGGAAGCTAGAGAAAAAATTCTTGAGTTATGGGTGATTAAGTAAAACAGGGAGTCAAAGCTATGTAATATCATAAAGTATATTGTATAGAAACCACGCTTAATTAAAATTGTATCATTGTTCAGCCCACTTTCTCCTACTGCAAGACAAGGGATTTCTACCCGTCAGCAATCCGTCGCGATGATAGGCCATGTGCTACCGGACGAGACGAGCTGATACCTACCTAGGTATCAGCTGGTCCCGCCATCTCATCCTAGCTCGGTTTCTTGCCTAGTACATTAAGCAACTATTAGAAAACACCAGTAATCGACTCACTCATTATTAGCGCCATGCTCATCATAGAACGGCAGCGTCATCTCCACCGTGTGCCCCACGTCGAGCACACTCGCGTTGTGCACCACGGAACGGACGGCCGTCGCGGCCAGCTTGGCGCGCTCCTCGCCCTCCCACTCGTCGCCGCCGTCGAGGCTGAGCGAGAGCCGGTAGCCGCTGCCGAGGGAACGTTTGATTTCTATCGGACTGCCTGTCGTGTGGACTTGACCCTGGAACAAAGAGATACAAGATTTTAACAAAAAAACAACAAATAAACCAATTTTTTTTTTAATCTAGTTGGCATTTATTTGACCACAATCTCACCTGATGTAAAGTGACGATGTGGCCTAAGAAGGGGCATGAAGACCAAGAAGGTAAATGGCTTCTCCGGACCACATTACGAAACATGAAAAAATAGTTTCACGCACTGACCCAACCCGGAGGGTGGTGACAAGCCGCGGCCGAAGCCTACCGCCAGAGTACGGCGGAGCTTACGGCGTTGACCGCTTGTTTTTTTGCGGGAACGATGTATTTTCCAAAAGTCCCTCAGATTAACGTGTTCACACGAAAAAACTCTTCAAGTGAAGATAATATATTAGTAAGTTTAGTTAATGAGAGTGTTCTATGAATCCACCTTGTGCATGATAACGATTTGGTCGCTCAGGATCTCTGCCTCGTCCAGGTGGTGCGTCGTCAGCAGGATGGTGCGTTCCTCTTTCAGTCTCACTATCATGTCCCAGATCTCTCTGCAATTCAACATTACATATTTTATTTTATTAATTTTCTTAATTTATTATACACGTAGCCCTGTCCATACCTCGTTGGGCGAAGGCTTTTGGTGAGGACTACGTTTCGGATCCATTGGTCATCATTTATACATATTTATCCATAGGTCACAAGGGAGACTTAAAAATTATAGGTATTGTGTTTTTACAAACACATTAATAAAGAGCATCAAAGATCCGCTTCTGGCATCAAAGTGGGGGCTTGTGTCATCACCGTTTAGACCTTAATTGTATCTAATCGTGACAAAGCTTCAACGCCATCGGCCTCGGCCTTAAAAAAATAAAAAAATCTGTGTAGATTCTTCTAAATAATGGATTTATATCTTTTTTATTTGTCTTTAAGAACGAACCTTCGCGCGTTCGGGTCGACTCCTGCAGTAGGCTCGTCGAGTGACACGAGCGCGGGTCGCGCGACAAACGCCAGCGCGACACAAACGCGCCGGCGAGTACCGCCCGACAGTCGCGACACTCTCGCGTCCGCCACTCGCCCCAGGGATAACACTTCCAACATCCTACAAATAAATAAATCACGTTTGATTAGTTATACCTCAGAAATTGACATACTTACATAATAATCTACATCACCCTCGAAAAACATTACGCTTTCCCTCCTTTCTTCAGTAGTCGGGTAAAAAAAAAACAGTTTTTAGTTGGGCGTCACGCCATTTATCCTAATAAACGAACTATGAAAAGATAGTTTCTGAATTTATTTTTGAGCTTGAAATTGAGAACAAATCTAAAGAATTAATGAACCGGTTTAAAAAAATATTTTTTCGTTGATAGCTCACAGATGATTATCATACTGAAATACAAGCCTTTGGTAGTTTAGGCACAAATATAAATCTTGGTGAACTGAGTATTTTGAGGATATTTTAAAGTTAGACGTCTTTTATTTTCCTTTAGCTACCAGTAGTTGTAAACTCCAGCCGTAACAACTGACCTGTCAACCTCCTCCCGTATCTCCTCGTCAGTGAACTGCGCGAGGCTGGCGTACAGGTGGACGTGCTCCCGGGCCGTGAGGCAGTCCACCAGCACGTCCCGCTGCGGGCAGACGCCGACGCGCGCGAACGCGGCGCCGCGGACGACCACGTGGCCGGATGTCGGGCGAAGCATGCCCGTTAGGATGTTACTGCAATCATTTAATAGGGTTATGGTGTGTCCAAATATAACTGCAGCCACAAAAACAATTGAAAATCTCAATATTGTGCGCGGGGGCCGTCTATACACAGCGCGACAATCGCGCGCGCACATAGCTTGAGCCGCTCACAATTGAAGCGCTATGAGTGGACATACCACTAGTTTTCTATCTACTATAACTTTTACAAATTACTAAATAAACCACCAACAACAATGTCGAGTTCTTGTAGTTTTGGATAATACGTCCTGCCAGTCTTTTATAAAACAGTATATTACAAGCATATAATATAATTTTCAACTAAACAAAGAGAAAAAATATGACGACTAAATCAAACAAACCCAAAAGTGAGGTTTTTCACTCCTTAAACATAATTAAGAAGCATAAATTGATTTATCCTAAAACACAGAGTCCGTTATTGTGGGACGACCAGCAAGGCATTGGACGAGGTACATATAAAGGCCTAGCTATACCCGCAACATACTATAGATAACCGAGGTATTACGGCCAAATTTACTTAATGTATCTTCATCGCACAGTAGATAAACCAACCTACTCTGCTACATCAGGGAGTTTTGCTAGTTGGGGCCTGGTTAGGCAGAGGAATAATAAAAAAATATTCTAATCATTTATTTCGGATAACAAATAATCCATAGTTTGTTAGTAAACTACTGTACTACTATCTGTTTGTTAGTTTGTTTGTTAGTAGACTAGGGTTAATAAAATAATGCACAAAACACTCCGAGCGAGATGTCAGTGCAGATCTCAGTTCCCCCACTTACTCGTACAATTAGAATTATATATATATTTGTATATATATATATATATATTATATTTATATTTCCGGACTACTCACACAGCATTACCTAACCCCAAACTAAGCAGAGCTTGTACTATAGGAGTTAGGTGACTGATATACTACATAGATACATATATGATACATAGAAAACACCCAGACCCGAAACCAGAAATTGTTGATCGTACAAAATCTGGTCCTCGGTCCTGGTCCTCCTAATTAATTAATTAGTAGATAAACCAGTACTCACGTCAGAGTAGTCTTTCCTGCACCATTGTGCCCGAGCAGAGTGGTGACCTGTCCCTTGTGCATCTCGATGGACACGTTGTGGAGCGCCAGCTTCGCGCGCCGCCCCGACGCGTAGCTCTTCGTCACATTGACGATGCTGACGCCGGTCTTGTCGTTGGGCGCCGTTATGATGTTGCTGCGGAGGGACCTTATACCTGGGGGTGTGGTGGAGGTGGACTGATAACAATAGATGCAAGTTTGCAGACAAAATAATTCAACTTATGTCTTGTACTTTAAGACATTAGCAGGTCCCTTTTGGTTCTTAATATTAGTTATCCGTAATCGTCCACATCAACAAGAAATTGAGTGCACGTGGTTGCGGTTCGATTGCTGTCAAAGGATTTTTTATGATGATTGTAAATAGGCTTGTTCTGCTATGTTGGTGGAAGTGTGGGTTCAAAATGTTAAAATCCCGCATTTGACAATAAGGAGCATACCAACCTATCACTAAAAAAAAATTTAAAATTCGTAAAATAATTGAAAAAAAAACAATCTTTCTCAAAAAATCTCTTAACAACTTGAGTGCCGAATCCGTATATTCGCGGGGTGCGGGTTAAGCGGGGGTGCCAACTCCGCAAATTAGGGTAGTTCCTAATGCATATTATGCAAAAAAATCATATCGGATTTCCTGAAGTTACCCTCCTTATCAGGCTGGCAGCGAAGATGTTAAAAATCACGTATGATAATTATTTTGTTCAGTTTTTAATCAAAACAAATTCAGAATATTATTTAAGACAATAAATTTTTTTCCTAGTCTCGCCCTACCATCGATTCCCATTACGCCCTATTTTCCAGACAATAGTGATGCCACAGTAAAAGCACCTACCATTATACCGATCAATGAGCAAGCCGACCAGCAGATAGATAAGTCCATCAAGGGCTATCATGGTGAAGAGCGCGGCGAGCGTCATGTCCTCGCCGGGGAAGCGCGCGCCGAGGTCGCGCCACGCCGCGCCGCCGCCCGCCGCCTCGCGCCGCGTCAGGAACATCAGGCAGTAGCAGAACGACGACGACATTGACAGGCACTGCAATTCATTCATTCATTTAAAATAGTTTAACCTAGCATTGAAGTTTATCATTTAGAAATCATATAAAAGGAAAACATGGATTGCTCTACAAACACAGAGCTCGTTATAGTCGGACGACCTGCAAGGCATTGGGCGAGATACAATATTAGAATATTTCGGAACTCTATATAGGTAGATACATGAATTCTACAGCACACCATTCGTATAGCCCTTTTATTGAGAAATCATGAATTTTCTTAATTTCTTTCCATTTGTGCTGGTTATTTACTAGGATGCAGGCTCCGCCTCTTTTGCTGTCATTAATTCCCGACAAAAAAGAGGGGTGTTATAAGTTTGATGTGTATGTCTGTGGGACTGTCTAAAATTAAGTATCAATCAAATAAAATAGTTAGAATGTCAGTAAATTTAATCAAAAATGTTGAATTGCCTATAATGATACTTTTATGAAAAAAATTCTTTCATTTATTTAAATAATCTCAATAACGGACTAATTAGAATTTTTAAGTCATCTTCCCTATTGCTAGACATAGCTCTGACGTGCAACTAGTGTAGCTGTAGAAATCCCGGGCAGCGACACGCGGCATTAAAACATTGTAAGTCCATGTAAGCATAGGCTTCTAAGGAAATAAACGTTTTGACTTTGACTTTGACATAAGTTAGTGTTAACATTAGTAAGACTCAGTTAGACTGACCACGAAGAGCTTGCTCGTCCAGCTGATGACAGCCTCCAGGGAGAGGATCACCACGAACGGCATGAAGGTCATCAGGTACGCGATGCTGACGCACACCGCCGCGAAGCTCGCCGACGAGAACAGCTTCGACATCATGTAGCTGGAAGCATATGACGGTTTACATCGACAAAAAAGGTTATATTTTTAAATGTATGGTTTAAATGGTTCTCAACATTTGGCTAGCTAGAGGCAATAAAAAAAATAAGGAAAAAAATATTTTTTCTGGTGCCCAGAGATGGATTTGCATGGATGCATGGATCAGTTGGATCGTTCATTTATCTAGGTACTGACCTCGCGCAAAGTCACTTAACTTTATAACAATCACATATGTTGTATGGGAGCCCCCTTTTATATTTATTGATTGTGTTTTAATGAGTTGTTTGAACTCTCTATTTATCACGATCCTTGAGATACAGCCTGGTGAAAGACAGACGACAAAGTCTCAGTAATAGAGTCCCGGTATCCGTTTGGTCCCTACCCAAACGGAAACCCAAAAATTACTGCTATCTAGACCAGCATCAGTAAGGTTTACCACACAACCTGTGTGTGGTAAACCTTACTGATGCTGGGCTTTGGGACATTTATTATTTAGCATTATGCTGAGTGGAAAGCGATTTACGTTTAAATATTTTTACTATACTATTTTTGTTAAACTGCATTTATGTTAATTGTAATTGTATTGTGTGTTTATGACGTAAATAAAAAGCCGTGTTGGCTAAAGTGGGAGTGGACTTTCATTCCGAAGGTCGAGGGTTCAAAACCCCGCCACCCACCTCTGGATTTTTCTTCTTGAGAAATTTATGTGCGCTTTAAACACGTGCTTTAACGGTGAAGGCAAACATCGTGAGGAAACCGGCGTGTTCTGATAACTTTAAAAAAGTTTGAAGGGCATGTGACATCCACCAACCCGCACTTGGCCAGCGTGGTGAATTAAGGCCTAATCTCTCTCGTCAAGAGAGAAGTCCCTGTGTCCCAGCAGTGGAGACATTAATAGGGTGATGATGATGATGACGTAAATAAAACTCTTTCTATTCTATTTCCTCCCACAACTCTCGCCACCTTCCCGCTGAGCTGCTAAAGCTGCGACAGACGTGACCAGAAGATTTAAACTACCTGAAGCTGAGAGCGGACGTGCCGAACAGCAGCAGCAGCGCGTACAGCAGCGTGGGCTCCGTGCGCGGCAGCACGCGCCCGCACTTGAGCACCAGCGCCACGCCCAGCATGGCCAGCGCCACCTCGCACAGTGACGTCACGAACCACGACAGCGTGTGGTAGTTCATGTTCACCCCCATCACGGACATCAACTGCAGAACAACACGCAGTTTAGTTTGGCAAGTTCAATAATATGAATAACAATGATTACCAATGTCTGTATGTCTATTATATTTAAGTATATCAGATGTCTAGTACCCGTAACACAAGCTTACCATCCACGTGGCTAAATGTTGCTTTGAGATTTATATTAGATTGTCCGGAAATATTTATTTGTTTTACAAAATAAATGACATTAGATATTTATTTGAATGCCATTATAAGGTATTTTATATGACTCCGTGGTTTACGGGGCAATACCTTGCTGTAAAGTTTTTAACTAGGACAGGGGCTAAGTCCTAAAAACTGAGGTAATTATGTGAATACTTCCTTTTAATAAATAAATGAATTTAGTGACGCAGTCATCATCAAACTTACAATGGCGTTACCAGTCTCCTTGTCTTGCACGATGAATCTGGTCACGGAAGCCACGGTGAAGAGCAGCGCGAACGAGAAACACACCACCAGGGCCTGTGACTCGTACAGAGAGCTCTGGAAGCTGGAACCCACGAGCAATCACAGAATCAAGATAGTATTTAGCTATGATATAGCCAAAATTAAATAAAGCCGGCATTACGGGGTCAGTTGAGCGGCAGTGTTTTGAGCAGGCCTACCGCGGGCCTGTGAGGTTATCATGGAACTCTATGATAGTGTTTGAATCACCTGACCTCCCACGAGTGTTTTTATAATTTATATCAATAGCCCCCTATTTTGTCTTGTTCTTAATGCATTTTAATACGTTTGTTTTAATCGGTATTAAGAGACTCTAATGGCTCCCAACGGCAATCAGAGTATACATTTACAGACACTAATAAACAAATCTATTCTATTATAAAGAAGGTATCTAATTGCAAAATTCTACTTACTAGTCTTTCTTAAAACACGGATACGGCTCTTGCTGCGTATAAACCGCCCAATCCACATCAGACCCCGTCTCCCGCTTCCTCCTAGGCCCTTCTAGGTTCTCGGCGGAGAGCTGGATGATGGCCCTGTCCACCATGTCCTGGATCTGGAGGAAGCCGCGGAAGTAGCGCATGTTTTCGATGAAGCTCGCTTCGGGACCGGGAGTCCAGAAACTGTAAATTCAGGAAAAAGTGAATTTATAATAGATGTAAAAAGTAGCCAATGTATTTTCGCTAAATCTGTGTATCAAATGTCATTTGATACACAGATTTCCTAGATACTTTAGTTTTTGAGTGGAACATACAGGCAGGTAGAATTGTTAGGGATCGTTAATTTAGCAAGAATTGTTATTTTCCTCCTTCTTACGCATTATCGATCAGGTCACGTGTTGATCTGATGATCTTACGCGAGTTTAACATTTATCACACATTCTAAAAGTGCACAATGCCGCTAAAGAAGTTTTCACTTAATAAACAAGAGTTCTAATGCACCAATTTCTTTCTTTTTTCTTAAAACTAAAGATCTGTAGACGGTTTAACACATAGTTACAGTTGCAGCATTTTAGTCTCTATCTTAATTTCTTCGAGTTATCACTTACTAAGACGTCATTCTAGCCGTGGTGGGAACGTTTTCAATGTCCATCCTGATTTTATACTCCACGTTTGAAAAATCTTTACTCAGTTTGTCCTCATTCATAAATACGATTCCTGAAATAAGAAATAAACAACTGAAATAAGAAATCGAATCAAATAAAGTTTGTTTGAAAGAAAGAGGAACATGTAAGTATGTAGACAAAAATATCCGATGGAAGTAACCGACTTCCAAAAAAAACATATTTATGTCTTTGCAAAAAGTCCTTGCAAAACACACAAATACATCAGCATTTCTATATATTATCTAAATCCCATCGGAGGGATTTAGATGGAAATTATCATATCATGACCATGTCTTACCGGCTGAGAACTCGTTCAGCATTGTGAGTTGGGCCGCCTCATGCATCAACGTGGTTTCGTTCTGCGTGCTCACGAAGCGGTCCAAGTTGAAGCACTGGAGCAGGTCTGATGCTTTCGTAATTAGTTTTCCAATGCTCTGCAGGAAAAAACAGATAAAAGGTTGTAAAATGGGTTCAACAACAATTAAATAACACGAGATTGGGCAACCAATATATACGACGGGCAGGTGAGGTTGACATATCTCTCGGTTTTTAAATTGCAGAAAAAATTAAGACACATCCGTAATCTTCGCGCACAGGATGCTTTTCCAGCGGAATTCTGCCGTTCCATGTACCTGGATATTATCAACATGCAGGGAGCAATGTAGGTAAGGAAGATTACGGATGTGTCTTAATTTTTTCTGCATTAAATTTAAAAATAGTTTAACCTGCAAAGTGAGGTTTATCACTTATTAAAAACATTAATATCTTTCGGTGTTTCAAATCCTACCTTGTAAAAGTTGGTGTTAAAAGTTTGTCTAGCTTATCATACCTTTACATCGCCAAGGTTCTGGAACAACCCATCCACGTCTAAGTCGAGTTGAACGTCTCCCACCAGCTGGCTCCTCAAGGATGCCAGCGCTGGGTTGGAGACCAGGTGCTGAAGGGCTGAGACCGCCTCCTGGTGAGTAGACATGCTGTCCAGCGCTGGGAAGGCAGAGGAGAACGAGTGGACCAGGGAAGTCATCTGGATCATGGTTGCAAAGGAGGTGTTAGCCTGTGGACAAAGATTTCGTTAACATCATGATAAAGTATTTTTGATTAGAAATACGAGTATTTGACGACCTCTGTGGCTTTTTGGAAATTCCGCCAAAGCGGAATGGCCGGGTGAATGGTTTGATTCAGGCTTTGGGATCAGGTTTTTTTTTAATTTTACGATTCGATTCTATTTCTTACTTGACTGAACGAGCTATCCACTATAGTCATACATAAGGCTCAATTCTAAGAGATTTCTAAAAATCTTGAAAACCGGTTAGTGGGATTCGAAATATTTATTTATAGCTAGAAGATGTTATTAGAAAGAAAGAAAACCAGACCATGACCAGACCCGAATCGAACCACCATCATTCGCACGGCAAGCGGCCACGCCAGCCCTGCTTAGCTCAACACGTCGAAATTGTTCATACCTTCTGAATGATGTTCTGAACGGTTGCGGTCTGTGGCGTGTACAGGATCTTGCCCATGAGGAGCGGCTTGATGAAGCTCCACACGATCTTGCCTCCCTGCATGTTGATAATATCCAGGTACATGGAACGGCAGAATTCCGCTGGAAAAGTCCAATTAAATAAACAAAAGAATCACTAAGTATAATTATTACCTATAGCTTGGTAATGTTTGTAACATTAAATTTGAGCCTGAATGTAAGTCCTGTGGTGACCAAAAATGAATATCGGTACTTCTGTGTTCTACATATGGCTCTGGTATTGTTAGATAGGTATTATATTATGAATAAAGCCATTTCAACACTGATCAACATCCAGTGAACATCCAGTCCTTGTTATTGAAAACTGTGCAACTAAAACTATAGTATTCGTTTGTTCATCTTGATCACTTCAGAAGTTATGTAGGTTGGAAAGAGACAAAACAATAGGGTAAAACATACCTAGTTAATCTATGTTAAAGACCAATGAAATGTTAACTTACTTGGCAATACATCTAATTGAGCTTGGTTAGCGGTCTTCTCCTGGTCTTCTGAATTGATGATGTTGCCGATGATTCGACTGGTGGCAGGCTTGAAGGGGGTACCGCAGAGCATGTCTCCAGCGTGAGCCAGGAAGTCTGATGCTGGAGAGGAAACATAAACAAAATACCTCTAACATGTCAGAAAAAAAAAAATGTCATGCTTATGTTATATTTTCTGATCTCCGGGAGCGGAGTGGCATTAAGGCAAGACTGCTCCTTTTTTGGCAGTACAGCCTGACAGCTAATTATCTGTTTGTGTTTTTTTTATGTTATTTTCATGTCTGTCTGTTATTATGCTGTCTACTTTACTGTTGTTTGTTTATATACCAAAATAAAAATGTATTTCATTTAATTCCGCTTTCTTCAAAGAGCATTATGGTATAAGGGCTTTATTCTGATGTTAGGTTAAGTTATTATATGCATATACCTATGTATATAAGAATATTGGTAAGCACTCAAATAAAGTTCTGTACAATAATGAAATAATATTTTTAATAAAAAACCAGCCAAACCCAAATTTATTACAAATTCGCCTAAAAATTTAGTAACTTTTTTTGTTTCTCACTCATATCACGGTACTTAGTTACAACAAACAGAGAACTCTACTTACAAGTCAACAGATTCCCAACCGAGCTGAAATCCTTTAGATCTTCGAAAAGCGGTTCATCCTTTAGGTCATCCATAATATCCGCCAGGCTCCCCTGCAGAGACGGCAGCAAGGACGCCATGCGAGGGAACCGCCTCAGCACTTCGGCTCCTTGCTCCTCTGTCAGGTGGGAGGCAGAGTACACCTTGGATAGGATGTGGTTCTTAACCTGGTAAAAACAAGTCACCAATGTAAAATTAAACATCTTATCTATCCGTTGTTTTTATGCTGATTTTAGTTTTTTTAATTAATTATGTTAAAATTGATAACTTGGTTGGGAGAGTAAGCTACTTCGTTAAGTAATGAGTCGACCAGAATTTGTGCCGCATGCTGTGCGTCACGGTGCCGCACATTTTACAACACTGATGAAACCGCGCCTCAATTGCCAAATCACCTTATCAAAAACAGGAGTGAAGTCCGCATTCCTCATCAGCACCATAGCCATGTCCTTGACAGTATCATCGCTGAGGCCGCAGAACTGGTCTGCCGTGGCTGCAGACACCTCCTCCGCGGACACCACGCCCAGGTCCCCAGGAGCCAGGACCTGGGAGACCGCGTCCAGCTCGCAGACGAAGTCGGAGATGTGGAAGTCTTTTGATGATAGTACCTACAAATGGAAATGGTGGTGGTAATTTGCTCGTTTTACAGGGAAGGTGAGACATGAGATTTTTTTTTGCAAGAGAGGGAATTCCTCTCCGCTCTAATTTTTAAATCTACAATAGTTTTCCTCCGCCAAGTTTTGTATAATGGCTAAATTTGAAGCTTTTCGTCACATAATGTACATATTATTCTAGAATTGTGATTGATTAATTATGAGTATTAACATCAATATAAGCAACAGGAATTTTTACAATAAACAGTAACTCTTTACTAAAATTAACTCGAAACAAAAGCTAAGCAAAGCTTGTACTATATTTACTACTATTTTTTATAATATGATGTAAACCTGTTTTTTGGAAACTGATGCATCCAAAATAAAAGAGCGCAGTGTGTTTGATTGTATATAGGGAGGGGGGCGACAAGGTGACCGCGCAACCCCACGCAATAGAAAACCGCTTTTTTGTAGCCCCCGCTACATCGATATCGCTCTGTTACCTGTCAGATCCATAACTTAAGAATACACATTGAAACATTACCTATGTCAAAGACAGAACATATTATTTTAGCTTATCTATAAAATAACACATTGAAATAATTGTTGACAACTTGTAAATTTTAAGATTTTTGTAGGAAAAGTCAAGTGACGGGCACCGTTTACCGACACTGCGATAAACGTGGTAAAGCACGTGTCTACTTACAGGGCTTAGTTGCAAATATCCAGAGTGTATTCTCGGCGCCGCGAGCGACCAGAAGTTCGTGTTGTTGATCCCCAGCGCGGCCAGGCCGGCCTCCACTGCCTCGGGCTTCGGGAAGTATGTTGCTACTTTCACTGAGAAACAAAGAAATTATATTCAGTTTATCTTTATCTTCATTTATTTTGTAAAGACTTAAGACTGTCGTGGGTCAGGTAAGCTCTCTTGCTATCAATCAATCATTTGTGAATAATTTATTAAAAGCCAAATCTGGGGGCACGGCAGTGCCCCCACCAAGTCGAGCAAAAAAGCGTCACGGCCGTACCATCCTTTTCTCGAAGCAATTCAGGCCATTTTCGACCCCCTGTAACTTCGTTGTGGATAAAACTAGAAGAATGAAATTTTCAGTAACCATGCAGGATTGTAAAGACACGGTATATTTAAAATTTCATTCAATTTGAACCAGTATTTTAAGAATTATAACGGGTCAAATTTCTTATTTTTGTCACTCACTGTCTGACTGACTGACTCACCGATCATCAAAATTCTAAGGCACTTCTAGCAGACCTAGAAGCTTCAAATTTGGAATATAAGTAGTGTTTGGTGTATGAATCAAGAAAAAACTAAAAAATCTAGAAAAAACCGGTATAGGGGGCGCTGTCGTACCTTTTCTCGAAGCAATTCAGGCCATTTTCGACCCCCTGTAACTTCGTTGTGGATAAAACTAGAAGACTGAAATTTTCAGTAACCATGCAAGATTGTAAAGACACGGTATATTCAAAATTTCATTTAATTTGAACCACTATTTTAAGAATTATAACGGGTCATTTTTCTTAATTTTGTCACTCATTGACTCACCGATCATCAAAATCCTAAGGCACTTCTAGCAGACCTAGAAGCTTTAAATTTGGAATATAAGTAGTGTTTGGTGTATGAATCAAGGAAAAACTAAAAAATCTAGAAAATACCGGTATAGAGGGCGCTGTCGCAACGTCACGTATATACAAAATATGTACTAAAGTAATAACAATGCGAAATATAAATCCCATAAAAAAACAATACTTGTCAAAAAAACCAAGTCGCGCAACTCAGTTGTTCTGCGGTAAAAAGTTGTGAGATCCAAGTAAATCCAAGTCTTCAAATTTCGTCTCAAAATTCTTTAATGTTTTATTTAAATATATTAGGTCTCAATATATTTATATAAAACATTAAAGAATTTTAATATTGATATGCGTCACTATAAGATGCTGTTAATTATTACGTAACAACTTCATGCTTCGAGTACGGAGATTCCAGACACAATTGATTTTCAATTGTTATGGACCACGTTCGTGGTCTTAGAGACTGGACGTATTAAGACTGAAAGACTTTTTACCGCAGAACAACTGAGTTGCGCGACTTGGTTTTTTTGACAAGTATTGTTTTTGATGGGATAATATTTCACATTTGACGCTGTCCTTTAACTCCCGGATCGCTATTAACTGAATCTTGGGGTAATTATATTATTCAATAGTGGTAAGTCTAATATTTAGTATTAGGCTGGATCACTAATTTTTCGTAAAATCTGTTGATAGACGATATAGATAAAGCGGAAGCAAAATTGCCGGATCGCTTTTATTAAAATCAGATAGGTATATTATCCTGGCTATGGATATTGTAGAAGAAGTAGCCTAACCTACCAAAATCAAAAAGTCAAGACGTTTATTTTAGAGGGCACAGGATAACTTGGACAATGGGACAAAATTCGCTAGATGTTACCCGGATTTTTTTTGCCAAGGTTGAATTATTATCGAGCCCGAATTTAGAAGTTTGTTAAGCAGTGTTAATCATTATAATGATTTTACTAAAAAGACAGAATATTTATATACATTTCAAAATATTTACCTACTCAAACCTTTTCGGCAATCAATCGGTTAATCCTCGAGGGTTAAATTGTTGAAAACTATTGAATGGAAGTTGCTGTTAACAGTTCGAAGTTATCGATATAGTTTCAGCAGTGTACCAGGAGCACATAATTTCACGGTGATAAGTTTCAGTATTCTTGTTTCAGTTTCAGCTAGTACTAGTATAAGAGATGTCGCTAGCAAAAGCTTTTGCTAGAATCTCAGAGTAGAAAGAGTGCGATAATTTGTATTTCGTCTTTAATAGAATTATTTTTTCAATGAGCCAATGAAGTTATGTCTTAACTATAGACAGATTCTTCGGCTAGGTAATATTTTATTGAATTATTTATTCAAAAATATTTCTTAGTCTATCTTTGCAGGGTTTTCTCTAATGCAATAGAGTAATTACATTACATTTCTACTCATTATCTTCTAAAAATAATTAAAAAATAATAAATAATCATGATGTCATGAACTCTCAATTTCAGCTTCCACCACTGTGATCTAACAATTTTATTGTTCGAAAACTACTTTTTGGTCTCAACTAAACTCATAATTTATTTTCGACCCTTAGATAATCCCAAGCATTCTCTATAACTCTTTATTTATAAGCACCACGTGAATCCATAATATCATCACTGGCATTACACATTATCTGATTAATAATATAACTGTGTATACACTGTATGTTTGGGTGTTATAACAAACACCCACGCATACAATATATGATAATAATATTTTAAGTAGAGAAACCTGGCTGCGAAATTTTCAGTTTAAAACAATATGAATTTTAACTTCAAGGTTTCAAGAGTCGAGTTGGCGTGGCTCTGGCAGAAAATCTCACTGAGATACCAGGATCGCATAGCAAAACAGAGGTAATGTGAAAGTTAGCCTTTTCAGCGGCCATTAGCCGGCAAAGTTGAAAGGTTGGGCATAACGGACATGGCTGAAAACTGTTTAGTTCAGCCGAGTACCAGGCTCGCATAAGGGGTGAGGATATTGGGGTGTGGAGCAGGGTTGAGGATATTGGGGTGTGCCCCTCCTACACTAAACTTGGGCGGTTTTTCTGAATGAACCTCAGTGGGCGTTTGATGTGAATATTTAAGCTGGAAATGGGTAACGATATTGGTGGCAATTCATAACATGCTTTCACTATCTTAACCGACGTAAAACAATCAAATATGCAGATAATTTACCTATATGGCTGTAATGTTATTTTAACCATTTTAGACGAATTAAGATAGTTAGTTTAAGTACTATGTTTTACATTTCCCCATTATGCCTTTTGAAATCACAATGCTGTTAAATAATTGTTATTAGTATGGAAATTGGGATGTGTGATAAGTTAATAACGTCAGTATTTTTAGGAAAGGGAAGTTTTTCTCACAATTAAAACAAATAAATATTTCGTATTCATACAAAATATTTAATAATGGTAGAAAATTCAACTTCATTCTACTTATTTTATTATTTTATCTTCTACATAATAGTTTACCTAGTTTTCCTAATTATTAAATTAACAAAAAGTTTGCTGGCCATAAGTATCGAGATAAAATTTTGTTCAAAGCAAAACACAAAGTGAGTATTGGTGTGCAATTAATAAATTATCTTTATATCTAACACAACACATGGCAACTTATTGAAAGAAAATAGGCAAACTACCGTTTTTTAATAAAATTCTGAATAAGTATTATATCCGCAGGCAATTAATGAAACGAAGAAAACTTTAGCTATGTTTACATGAAAATGTGAAATTTCCACTACTATATGAAACTTAAACAGCTGAGGGCCCCTGCTATTTTATCCCAGGGCTATTGATTGCTAGCTACGCCATTGACTAAAGCGTTCCAAGAAAGAAAAAAGTTCATTGATTTTCAAAGTTACGATGACGCATGCGTAGAATCTTGGTAGGCGTGGCGTTCATTTCACGCTTTCAATGAAACAGGCCTCCATAGAGATCAAGAGAGAAAGACAAGAGACGCCTATAGTCTAGACCATCATCAGGAAATTATTTTGCTCTCCAAATTCATTCATCTGAACTCCGTTACCTCCGAATTATTTCTGTTCTCTTGGTACTTCCATGGACAAGTCGTTACTGTTGCGGCTCAACGGTAACGGTGCTAGTCGTTATCCCGCATAACGTCGTTCGTTATTGCCGTTACAAAACATTAGAAGTGTTATTTTTTCAACAATTTTTTTTTGTTTTGATTTTGGTGAGTTCGCGTTAGAAGTCATCATCATAATAACTTTAGTCGCAGGACATCAGATAGATACCTCCAAGTTATATTACGCTAACATAAAAATCATAGGTTTACAAGATTTTATACGAAAAAAATGCTGATAATTCCCGTGTTATTAAAGCGATTTCAATGCTATTTACAGAGCGTGTATTTCAATCAATTAGAGTTTTGGCTGAATATAATCTCAAGACGTTTTAGTTAGTAATTTTTCTTATAACATTTTTGGAACATAATTCAAATAAAAAATTGATATTCTTAAAAAAACGTAAAATATTGTTAGCGTAGTGTAACTTGGGAGGTATCGAGATGCATTATGGTGCTACTTTGCTTACGTTGTTGATTAATGTCTGATGACTAACTAGCTAAAATAGTTGTATTGTGTAAAAAGTTTTTTAATTATTAATGAATATATAATAAAATAAATTAATAATTAATTTTGGTACGTAAAAAACGGCGTTTTAAAACAAAATTATTTATTAATCCACACTATTCTCGCATGAATTTATTCAGACTTCTTTCGTCCATTTTGCCTCTACCAACAAATTCAAGTTTAATTACTAATTGTACCGTACACTATCATCCCGCAATGTTCTCAATACGCTATCATGAAATTCAGCCTAGCTCAGTACAGTACCAGGAGACCAGAGGTGGATAGGAGTAACCTCTATCTACGTTGTGAGTTGGGCTGGGGGTAAAACTGGGGTGGGAGGGTGGAGGGGTTGGGGTAGCTACAACCCCCTACACCCGCTAAGCTCATAGAAGCTTTTCATTTACAGACGTTGGCATTTTGGGGTGTATTTGTTGTTGAATATAAATATAATGTTGCATACATTTGACATTTTCAATTGCGTAATAGATAAAGCTAAAGAAAGCTTCATAGTACAATTGAGAACAGACTTAGTTCTTAAATTATAAGTATAGTTATTAAATTATGAAATATAAATAGGTATCAATAATTTTTATCGTATCAAAACATCGAAATCGTTTTATACCGAAAAAATACTGTTAGTAAGATAACCTTTCTTTCATTTGTTTTTTAATTTTGAAAGTATGAAAGTAGCAATTGTTAATTATAAGTAATTATGTTTTATTTTTATTTTAATATACTTTATCCACGTCTGTAATTAACAACCAGTAGGTAGGACTACTTGTACTATTACCACCTAATAAAATCTGTGCTAATACTAAGTAGGTACTATAATCTAATAGTTAAAGTTATCTACTGGATTTTAAAGCAATTTTGGTGTACCTATTGATGGACTCTTTCACGTTCATCTTTACATAAAATAAATGAAAGTCTGTCTGTATTTATGTTTGGGCTAAATTCAAGTAAAGCCGAGCAAAGCCGGAACGAGCCAGCTAGTCTATTATAGTTTATAATGTGGCTTTAACCATGCTACACTGCTTTCAATGTATGAGATCCTTGTACTTATTTTGCTCATTGAAATTATGCTGACGCGATTCAGAGCTCTAAAACATTGCGGAATCGCACCGTAATCAGGGCCATCTGGTAGAAAGGTATGGAACTAAACAACTTTAAGAACTCCTACAAAATCATGCAGTCCTGGTACTCATGGAGCAAAATGAACCGTGTTACTCGTAACCCCATCTACCGCAAGCGAAATTTTTTAGAGTTTCCAGCAGTTTCTAGAATTAAGACATTTATTTATTTTTTTTAACACTTCAGTGAACTTATAAACTCCTGGTATATCAGGAACAGAACAAGCGTTGTAACTTTAAGGCGCTCCATCTATTGGAACTATTCTTAACTTATCATTTCCACAGGAACCACTTTCATGTTTACACAGTGACTCTATGAACCTAGAACCAGATTCCGTTTGCAAGAACACATTTGGCTTATGAACTCCTGGTATATGAGAATAAGTTTGTGGTAAAAGCTCCACCTGTTGTGGGGAAGAAGAAGTAGGTAAAAATTTTTCCATCTGAAATGATAGGGATTATCCAATTTTCAAAAGCAGAAAATTGCTTTTAGGATAAAAAACTAATAGCAATAAGGAAAAAAAACTAATAGCAATAAGGAAAAGTTGAAGTCACTAAACCAAAAACGTATGTATCGTCATATTGAGAAACCTACTCATTTTTTGAAGTCGGTCTAAAATTGTACAAACATTTTAACAGACTTGGTTTAAATATGGGGATCAACAAATCTGCCCAATAATTTTCAAATTAACCCTGTACCGATATCTAAATAAATAAATGATTATCATCACAGAACGAATATCAGTTAAAAAATAAAATCATACGTATTTCTCAGTACCTACCAAGAATTCAGAACTATGTATATATTCAACCATTGAATGAATCATATAAAAACCAAAGAGTAGATACCTATTACATAATTAAAGCAATCTATAAGACTTTACCTCCTGTGCTAGTACGAAACTGTGTTACGGCAAATTGTTGCTGTGTGTTACAGATTATCAAAAGCTTCAAGTAAAGAAGGATTCCACTCACATCTAAGGTCCACCTTCTCCAGCAGGAAGTTCTTGAACTGGTGCAGTGTCCTCAGCCCGGTGTACACCGCCAGCATGTCCTGTTTCAGTGGGCTATCCCGAAGGACTGGGTGCAGTTCCCAAAGCAGACCTTCGATGCTGAGGATGGAGATCAGGATGGTCATTTTAGCATAGAATAAATAAATAAAAAATAATACTAAATATTTCCGGACAATCCACACAACAACATCTAGCCCCGTGGTAAGCTCTTAGCTTGAGTTACGGGTACTAGACATCTGATATACTTAATATAATATACATACATACATAGATATTTTTTATTATACATATTAAACATCCAGA
Organism: Gymnoscelis rufifasciata; assembly: GCA_929108375.1. Lineage (NCBI taxonomy): Eukaryota > Metazoa > Arthropoda > Insecta > Lepidoptera > Geometridae > Gymnoscelis > Gymnoscelis rufifasciata. Next base: position 685,258 of record OV815322.1, on the reverse strand, counting down.
CCAAGGAGAAAGTGCTTGCAGAACATACAAACACTTGACCCCTCGGCGGGAATCGAACCCGCTACCTCTTGCGCCGCAAGCGGACTCTCGCCCACCGCGCCACTGAGGCAGTCTCAGAATAGAAAGTGTTTATTTGTTTCTCCAAACCTACAACCACAAAATCAATCAACAATTTAATTATTTTTTTTGATTTGATGGGGTTGAACAATAAGTACTTTAAATCAGCGCTTTTTTGGAGCAGTTTAAGAAAATAAATTGTCTCTAAAAAGAATAAATGTTAACTTGGAATTAATTACAAATGTTTCATTTATAAATGTAAGCCAACTTAACATTTATCTAACTCGAAAATGATTTGACCGATACCTATTTTATTAAACTTGCAAGCTTTAATAATGGAACCTTCTTATTTAAAACAGTAATATTCCTTTATTGTTTAATTTACCAGTATTAAAAAAAAACTGGACAGGCTATTTTTTAAAAGTGATTTCTATAGGAAAAATCTTAGTAGGACTGGAATGAATGACTACTTTGAAAGTCCGTTCTATTAAGGTTTCATTACCTGACCCCGCGAGACTGATGACACTTACCTGAACAGTATACTATCCACATTCTCGTCCACCAGCACGCGAGCCAGAACATCCAGCAGGCCAGCCAGGCGACCCTGCATCGCAGCAGCCACGTCCAGCTCGCTCGCCGCCGCGGAGAGCCGCGCCGCGTGCGAGAACACCCCCTCCACGTGCTGCAGGATGGAGCTGACGAAGGGCAGTCTCCAGAACTCCGGGGTTTCGAATCTAGGGAGCTGAATAGATTTATTTAGTTTAACAAGCTGAAATTAAGGAAAAATATAACCCGTTTTTCGTGTTTCGTAATGTGGCCCGGAGAGGCCATCTACCTTCTAGGTCTTCATGTCCCATCTTAGACCACATCGTCACTTCACATCAGGTGAGATTGTGGTCAAATGAAGACTTATCGAGAATAAAAAATAAAAAAAACTTGACTGCGACTTGTTTTATTGTTTATAAGTTAGTTAAGTAATAGTGAAATTAAAATAATCGGTTAGGGTATGATAGGACTGACATGTCATTGTATGACAATTGTCCTTAAAATAAATTCGATTAAAAAAAATGTCTTCTTATACGTATGAATGGCACGCGGCTTGCCATGAAACCCGTCCCGCGCGCGTTCATCATTTGAACTTTGCCAAAATATAACTGACACTTGTATCGAGTGTCCATGTCCAGTTGAAAGCGCGCGTTTGAGCACATAACTATATAATATTTATACGTATAATTCTGCAGGACCACTGTACCTTTGTATCTTGTATCAATATTTTATTACACTTTGTCCTAAACAATCAACTGTCAGTAATAATATAAGGGTACTTACATCGTACTCCACCTTAGTTCTGTTGATACTGCGCACAATATTCTCGTAGATCTCTGCGCAGTCGTTTTCCATACAGATGTAGTCCCATTGGTTGCTGTTCAGCCGAATGAGGTCTGTTAGATCCTCGCTCTTGTTCTTTGACTAAAACGATGCAACTATTATAATAGGATCTTTCAATTCAAGTTAATTGTAGGTTATGTATATTATAAATACATAATAATATCATTCTAGCATCATAAATAACTATAAGTAGGTTACACTACTACAACATGTTTTTTAGTTTTTAAGTATGTTTTTTTTTGTATTGTTATTTATGTTTCAATAAAGAGGAATTTTATGTACATTTACACGATTATCCGCAACCACATCTTAGAATAAATGGACTCCACAGAAGTTAATAGTTCACTCCTTTATTTTGATATTTGCTATATTTATTATTTTGACATACAAACGACATATTAAATGAAGATAAAAGACTGGTCATATAAATAGCTTTACCGCTCGCAAATTAAGATCAGCTTCCATCAGATCCCTAACCACATCTTCTTCAGAGGTGATATCTTTGACGTCTCTCCCATCATCGAGGTAGTCCTTCAGAGGCCTGAAGATCGGGAACCGGTGCGCCACGTCGGAGTGGAGCTGCATCAGGTACGGTAGCTCCTTGATGCCTTCGACCTTGTGGAGGTACGGGGCTTCAGCTCGAAGCAGTCTCGCTGTGTGGGCTAGTACTTGGAACATCCTGGGAATTGAGGAAATTGAATACTTGTCGCAATTGCATGTGCCAAAATAAACGCTTAAATCTATATCTATACCAATATTATAAAGCTGAAAAGTTCAACATAAAAATAGAACATAAGAATAAGAATCATTGACAAAACAGGAGTGTATATAGAGGTACATTTTATGCATAAAAAAACCTACAAATACTTATACCGGCATTAAAAAAAATATTTGAAACATTTCACAAATTCACGCAATAACAGTGGGAACGTTGAACTACTGAGATAGTTATAAAAAATGTGTTGCAGTATCAGCGTCTTATCCAAACAAAGGTATATGTTGTGTTAGGTACCCAACAATCGTAACTGGGTATTTAAAATTAAAGTTTAATAAACATGAAATACCATTTTGAAAAATATTAAATGAGTAGGTACTAAAACAATTTTAAATATTTAGTACATAATGCCCCTGAAGATTTCAAACACATAAGGGTTAGGACGTCAAGGACAGATGTAATTTGAAATTATAAGTCCAAATAGTTTGTTTGTTTGAATGAGTTAAACTCAGGAAGTACTGGTCCGATTTGAATAATTATTTCATTATTAGATAGCCTTTTACTACTAAATACTTTTTATCGCTGGAAAATACTTCGCTTAAATATCCATAAAACACTTGCAACGCCGTGGCATAAACAGCTAGTAGATTAATATATCAATAAAAGCATTATACTTGACTCTACCTAATCCTTTAAGTTTAATTATTATAGAACAGAATAGTGATTTCTTTCGGTTCTGAACTGTTTCTGAAAAACTTGTTAAATACCGCGTATTGACTGACCGTGGACCCTTACCGAGGCAGCCTCTGACGTTTCATATATTTTCATATATTTCTTGAAATTAATGGGTTTCGATATGACAAGACATCCAAAATATGTTAATATGATGTATATGCTCTGATTTAATAACGAATATAACGATTTACTTTGATTTGGATGAGTTTGGAAAACATCATTTGTAAAGACGTAATGTTTTTGTTTTGATTCGCAAATAATATGTTTTAGTACTTAAATTTAGCGTATATTACTAAACTACCTGTGTATAGTGAAAATAAGAAATATTTTAATGATGATTTTGTAAAAAAAACTACTTCAAACAGCGTTTTTTAAAACAATTGTAAAAAAAGGTTATTTTTCTTGGCTACTATAAAAGAAAGATTGGGCGGCGATTGTAATTAGTTACTGTAGAAATTATTTTTAATTTGTAAAAATATATTTGCTATTCAAAAACTATTTAATGATTTTGCAATACCTTTATAATAAAACGCTTTATTGAATTATGTAGTATTGTTTAAAACTCCAAGTTATTAGATTAAATCTATTTCACGCATGCCTCGGGCGAGGCACGTCTTGGGTGACCAAGTATTTCGCCTCGCGAGGCTGCTCGGTCCTTTCGCGGTTAAGTTAGTTAGAAATAAATGAGTGCAGTTACATTATATAATATACTCACAGTGTAGCATTGCCAAATGCGTTTCTAGTAACATTAGCTGCTAAGCATTCTGTGAGCTTGGTGGTCGGTGTTCGCAGGTCTTCCAATAAATGTGCTTTGGTCAGACCGAGAAATTCTTGCATGGACTTATTCAGCTCAAAGTTAGTGTAGTTCCTACTAGATATTAACTGGAAAGTTAATTTAAATTTATGGATTAATGAAATATAAATAAATAAATAAATATTTCCGGACAATTCACACAACAACATCTAGCCCCGTGGTAAGCTTTAAGCTTGTGTTACTGATATTCTTAATATAATATACATACCTACATATTTAGATATTTTTTTTTCTACATATTGAACACCCAAATCAAGGAGAAAGTGCTTGCAGAACATACACACACTTGACCCCACGGCGGGAATCGAACCCGCTACCTATAGCGCCACAAAGGTAGAATAACAAGATGCCAATAGAAAATATTCTTTAGACAGTATTTTGTGATTCATTTTACTTGCGTGATTCATATTATGTAAAAATTAGGAAGTAAGTAAAAGTAAAATATGTTTATTTGCTCATAACCTAAGAACTAATGACATAAAAGAAACTTAAAATTAGCACGGTTATGTAGCAAAAGGATCACCACTCAGCTTTGTGCTTGTATACTAGATACTTAGATCTAATACAGCGCTGGTTTTCTGAGGTGCCTCAGGCAGTACAGCGTTGATTCATCAATACTTTGGAAACAAATAGAATGGATGAGTGAAATTTTATTAGCATGCAAAGCTTTTTAACTTACCTCTCTTATGAACATGTCCCAGTGGAAGTCATTTTTCAGCGTATAATAGATATCCTCAAGAGTCATTGAGTTCATATGACACATCAGATTGTCATATTCCTGTTTCTTGAACAGTTGCAAATTCAACTGTTTGAACCATGTCGTCATTTGAGAGCACATTATGCACTGGCTAAAATAATTTAAGAAAGGTAATATTTTTGGATTTGAAGAAAGCTGTTGCCTTAGTTCCTCGTTATTTAAATATGAAATAATCTCAATGCGATAATATAAATAGCAAGTGCCAAAAAAGATGAAATTTGTTTTTTTTTACTGATGCGAACAATTTTGATTAAGTAGGTATTGTAGAGTTTAAAATATAGTTTAACGGGTGTCATACTCTTCATTTGGATTTATATTATTCCTCTGATAAAGTTCTTACCTATTGTCTAAAAATAATGTGCCAGCATCTACAGCATTCGCTAGTAATCCAAATATAATTTTTGTTACACCTTCTGTTGAAAGAATACTATTCATGTTTTTTTTTAATATGTCTACTTTATCTTGTGTGACCCAAGCAGGTAAGAGTGGGTCCTTAGGTCCATTTGATATAGCGCCCATGTTTGACTCGATGTAGGATATGTCATTTTCTAACGAATCATAGTCTATGTCTTTGGTCAGTTTGAGAGAAGACTCATAGCCCTGCAATATGCAATGCAATAATAAATACACAGTGGATAGAAGCTTAAATCTATTCATGATTGTTTTTTAGTTGTATAGCACAAAATATGTTACCTGTGATGCTATCAATAATGGAGGTAGTTCTTTGAATACTTTCAGCGTATCTACTGTACATAGTTGTTCTTTAAAGTCTGTCAGAGCACCTGTAGAGTCTGGTATGTAATCCGAGAGAGTTATGTTTGGATTGCACAAGGGGTTTGTCTCGTTTAAGTTCATATCACGGATTAAACGAACCAGCTGAAATATTGATAAAATGTCAATCATCAGATACTATATTTAAAAAAATCGAGATTAATTATTTGCGAATATTTCTTATATACGATAAAACTTACAGTGAACCCCGAAAAAAATACTGACCATTTACAATTTTGTTCTATTAACATGACATTTATTACTGAAAATCTCACGAATTTATCATGCACTAGAGTCAGTAAAAAAATAAACTTACGTTAATCCCATCCAAATTGTTAATAAAATTATCAGCTGCATCAAACCCATTTTCTACATATCCAAAGAATCTGATTGCTTCAGGGCCATTATACAGAGCTCTCATGTCACTCCACCAATCACCTCCAGAAAGGAAGGCCAGCAGAACTCGGTAGCCTTGGAGATTATATTGGAGATGTTTTAGGAAAATTGGTAGACCCAAATCGTATGAAAAAGACACTAAGTGCTTTAGGGAGTTTACTTGTTCAGTTCTGAAAAAAAATCTAAATGTGTAATCATATAGATAAATATCTAATCGTAAAAGTGAAGATAATACATATCTTTTATTTTACAATCGGCGGCATGTAGTTTTTTACTATCATCTTAGAAATAAAATGCACAACAATGTCGCTTCTTTGCTCTAGTGTAGGTACCTTTTATTTATTTCCCGTTTAATTCAATTCAATTAAACTATTTATTTGCTCATATGTACATAGCTTAAGACACTCACATTTATATAGCTTAAGATATCATACGCGCATGCACCTTAGGGGCGCTGCAAATGAGTTCACGAGATTATAAGCAATAATAGTGTAATATTAAAAGGGGATGACAATGTATATTAAAGTGAAATCATAATCTTAATGATTTTTAATGAGTGATAATCTCACGTTTTAGGTTAATCTATTAAGTAAATGAAATTTTAAGCAGAAAAATATTAAGACGTATCCGTAACCTGCGCACGCAGGATACGGACCTGCACCTCCAGAAATTTAATTAATTGAAATTATAAGTTACAAATCTCAAAAATAATCTTAAATCAAAAGCTCTATTTATAAATGTCATTTTAAAAATAGATAGTCAACTACCCATAACCATAATATAATTTTATCTCTAATAATAACAGACTGTTGCAGACTGTAGTTGTAGATAGATATGACATCTAAATATTTATCTATATAAGTAAAAAGTTATTTTATTAATCAGTATACAAAGATAGTGTTATAGTTACATGGTAGTACGATGAAGTTACAAAAGTTTTACAACTTTTGTAACTTCATCGTACCTTATCGCCCTCCTCCAGGCTTAATCACATTATAATTAATATTTAAGTTTGTTCAATTAGTATGTGTTGATACTTGTTGACGTTTGAAATAATTAATCAAACAATTGAAATAATTATCTAGTATTCGTTACAAGAAAAAACTCACCTGTTATTTAAAATTTCAAATATATCATCTATTATATTCTCATCGCCACTCTGCAAAACGTTGACCAGGTTCAGCAGACTCTCCCTGGCGCGATCTAAATCTTGTGTTACGGTACCTAACACAGGTTTATATAAAACTTCGTAGCTTTTTGAACAAATTTGAGTTTTTACTCTCACTTCGTCGGACAGAATAGCTTTATTTACATTATTATTCAAGTCATTACACATTCTATCAATGCCGTTTATGATATTATAATTCTCATCACTTGTCCATAGAACGTCTGTGAGTACATCAAAATGTATGGCAATAACATCCATAGCCTTTCGCTTGAATATGTTCTTCAAAACCGTTAAATCAGCCGTTATCTTAGTAACATCCTCCTCTTTGATATCTTCTTTGGCTATAAAGTTTTCGTCTATAGTTATATTAGTTATACTTGTAGCTAGTTTGTTAACTATAGTAACTATTCTAGTCAAATAAGCGTTAGATGCAAACTGCTTTCTGTTAACATCACTAAAGTGTTTTAGCTTTTCGTCAGTCTCTTTCAGTCTAAAGTTTACAATATTATCTACGAAATGTGCTAATTTTATTTTTAGATTCCCGAGGCTAAGCTCGTCTTTGACAGATGTTTTATTTTCTTTGGAGAGGTTGGTTATGAAATCAGCTAAACCCATGGCTTTTGCAAAAGTTCTTTGGAAACTGCTATTAGTAGCATCTTTGACATGTAACGAATAGAAGTAATATTGCTGAAAGAAAATGATTAATTTGAAGATTAGTTACAAGTTATAATCTACATCATAAATCAAAGCTTGTGTTTTGATCAGATCATGCATTCGTTTCGCACACGGAAGCGTTTTGATTGCGTTTAAACTTTGATGAATTGTCTACGGAGCAATGTGTAAGAGTCATTTGTATTCTAAACTCTATTACTTACAGATTTGGCCACAATATTGAATAGCACATTTTCATCTTTAGGTAGAGACAGCCAATAGATAAGAGATGGACAGATATAAGGTTTAACGCGTAAGATATCATCATTTTGGATTTTGCTGCCTGGTGGAGGATTCAGCGCCAAAACCACTGAGTCACAGTCCCAGAATTTGGTTTGAACTGCTCTACGGATCTGAAAAGTTTAAGATAAAGCAAAATATTCTTTATTGCACACATTATTAAAACACAAAACAACATATAAACACTTAAGACTATGTGACAAATGGCGGTCTTATCGCCAAAGAGCGATCTCTACTAGACAACCTTGAATTTATAGGATTATCGGGAAAAACAAGGGGAACCTGTGTGCAAGATAAGAAGGTATTATAATCAGTTATGTTGTTAGTAAGTTTTTACTTTAGGTAAGTAAGTTACAAAAAAATGTTGATGGTTTGCTTTTGTTAATTTGTTATTATTGTTAATTCTTTGATACTCTGTTCTCCAAGTACTAATAAAATAATCTCAAATTAATCTAAAACCGCCAGATTAATTTTAGATTATTTTGCTGGCATGTTTATTTTTTTTTTGTATTTTTTTAACTTACCTGACTCATAAACCCATAGTCCCAATACGAGTTGACGAGTACGCCGAAGAATTCGGGCAGTTTATCGTACAAATAGTACAGAGCGGTGTTCTTTGTGAAACCCAATACTTGCAGTAGGTTGTGGTCTGGAGCTAAAAGTAAAGATCAATTCAGATAATAAAATAAGCCTTTTGTAATAGATAATTAAATCTATAATTTATTAATAAAAACCAAAGAAAGTAAGAAGAATTATCTGACGTAGGCGTTAAGATTTTCAAATGAGTGCACCAATTTTTTGAACTTACTTAGTTTAGCCATTATGATTTTTGTTATAAAATTAATTGCATTTAAAATCAAGTGTTCGTATAATAAACAAAGTAAACTCTCCGCTTTTGTTATCGCAATTTTATTTTGCCATGCTAATCTAATTATACTTACCTACGGCAAAATAGTTCCAACCAAAACTATGCATTTCTTTATAGAAGGCCTAGCCTATCTTTAAAAATCTTCCTTTGAAATCAAAATTGTAAAAGAATGCAATAAACAACGTTGTTTATAAAACAATGATAATAAAATACCTACCGTTAGCTTCAATGAAGTACGTAGACATATCTCCGGCTACGCTCTCGAAGATGATCGCGAGCACTCGAAGCCCACTGGTCCACATAGCCCGACTCTCTCGCACACATCCGTCCTCTCGCTCGCCGGTGATGCAGGACAAGTAGCTCTCCCATAAAGTGTTGAGGGGAACATCGGTGTCTACAGGCGATGTATCGATAGAGTTGAGGACTGTATCGAATTTTGCGAAGAATTTGCTGAAATAATGCAACTCTATGATTAAATTGAAGGTATACCCAATTGTTTTTTTTTATCTGTTTACAAAGCTTTGTAAAACATAGTCTTATATTATATAAACAGTCAAACACAAAAATATAATTTATCTATAATATATTCGTTAAAACAGAAGAATGCAGGAATAATGAAAACTTGGCGTTAAAAAAAGTTATTTGATAGACATGAGCCTAATGAACCATATGTCATACATTTGGTTTGAGGTCTACTTACCCTATCATTTCAACTCCTTGTGTGCTGTTAGTGAAATTCAGCGCATACTTCAAAGCCTTCATCAGTCCAACTTCTTCCTCTGCCTCTTCATCAACAATACGTTGGTAAGCAGCCTTCACTCGAGTCACATCGTCTACAAGCTCATTGAAGATCGCTGATGCTTTGAGGAACAGTTGGGGAGGGTATTGCGTGTTGGTGTAATTTGTTTTCACCTAGAATAAGTCCATTATTGAACATTCGTTCAAAATTACTTCGTGTCTAAGCAGCTACATACAAACAACATATTGCTAACTAGAATTACGCACGTTATTTTTGTGAGGAAATTCATAAAATAATTATTAATAAAAACGATAGTTTTATTACTAGCTGTTATAAATCAGGTATTTTGTATTTTGTTTGCAAAAATACAGGCACCTTTTTTCATTTTATCAACAAACTTGCTTTGCTTAACTTATAAAATTTACTATTTACAATGTGTATTTTCGAACCTTGATCAAATTAAATGTACAGACACACTATACTTGTATGGACACACGACACAAATTGATCATTAAATATCGGATAAAAAAAAATTAAAACGGTTTTTTTAATAGCCAACATAAAAAAAATATGCGTTATTTATCGATAAATTGATGTCGTGTATCCGCACATTTCGTTTGATCAAGGTTCGAATATACATCAAAGTTGCGGAATGACGGCTTGTGACGTATACATTCAGTACATATCGTAGGAAATCTTAACGTCACATGAAACTTGAATGTATCGTATCGCTTGCAACAAAAAATACGAGCAAATTTTTATTAATAATCTAAATGACTGCCTAATTCATTCTGTGAGCAGTTTAAAGCAATCTGTTATACAGTTGATGATAATATACTTACATTGATCTTGATATTCCTCTCACCGAGGTACGTGATCCACTCATCCTGCAGGCCCCGGTTCATACAAAGTATGGTCTCAAAAGCAGCAATAGCTTCTATCGACTTCGGGGTTATGTTTGGCAGGAACGCTGACAGGCTTGTCTCAGAACAAGGCCACGGTGGGGACGCGTTTATTAGGGCAATTATTGGTTCTATCTGGTAGGTACAAATAAATTACAAAGTTTTTAGTATATAAACTGTACCCCTTCATAAAAATACTTCACTTTTTTCAGACTTCTAAGAGGTAAATATAACGTTTGATAAAAACCGTCATCATAAACCTAAATTGGTAAAAAATCTATTTAATAACAGTTCAATAAATGCTTTACACCCTTGTTTATCTCTGTAATAGTTGCAAAATAAGGCATATTGTGTGTTTTAGCCAATTCAGTAATATTAGACAGAAATAGCAGTTTTTATTAATATTGGCTATATTGTTCAGGTAACATACAAGTATATAATATACTAGCGGCACGCCCCGGCTTTGCACGGGTAATTATTCAAAATTATTTCAAAATTATTCGAATTTTTCTCGTCCTTAAACTCCAACAAACATTTAAAAAAATAAATTGGCTAAATTGGTATAGGCGTTGTTGAGCTATGCGCTTAGCAACACATTTTGCGATTCATTTTTACCCCCGACAAAAAAAAAGGGGTGTCATATGTTTGACCTGTCTATCTGTCTGGGAAATCATAGCATCCGAACGGATGAAGCGATTTCAACTTAGTTTTTTTTTGTTTAAAGGGTGAGTCTGGCGCGAGTGCTCTTAGACATGTTTCATGAAAATCGGTTGTGCCGTTTAAAAATTGTGGGGGTAAGAGTGGGGAAAGAAAACCGAAAATCTGCAAAAATCTCAAGTGGGGTATCAAATGAAAGCGCATTGCGTGCACATTACACATTATTATGGTGTTTTTCTTTAAAGGAAATTGAAGGATTCGAATCGGGGGTTTTTCTTATATTTTAAATTTGGATTTATTATTTTTAAGAAGATTAAGGTAAGAGAAAACATACTATTGATTGCAATGCTCAAATTGGTGTAACCGACAACAAACATAAACTTGGTTCGGGTCAATTGGTGTAACGTTAGTTTTTTGAAGACAGTTGGTTTTATATTGGTGTATGTGTGGTTATAATTTTTTGTTCAAGCTAAGAATTAGTGTAAGAGCAATGCTGGTTTGCCAAGATACATACACCAACTTAACCTTCTTCGGTCATAGGAATACAACAATTCGACTTATGTAAATGGATCACATACCTACTCAGTTACAACATAATTTCGACGGAAGTCTGCAAATTCACAGATAAAATGTGTATGTAGCGTAACTGTATTTTTTTAAAGCTAGAATTCTATTAGTATGCTATTCGAAAGAGCAGAAAAAAACTAAAAAAAACTGTATACTCAACTTATTTTACGTGTTTTGGTGGTTAACCCAATTGAACCTGCAACCGACGATATGTACAATATCTATGCTATAGGTATGCTAGGGTTTAGTTCTGAAAATAACTTTTTGAATGGGATTAGTTACCTGTTAATGAATTATTAACTACTAACTAAGCAACAAAATATTATCAAGCGACAATTTTTGTATTTCCGCACACGACCATTCAGTAGGGAGCCGACCCCGCGCGGCAGATTATTTCGTGATCTTCCCCCCCCCCCTTCCCGTACCTCCGTGCCCGAGTGACGCTTGCCACTCCACAACGCATAGTTTAACAAAAATTAACTCGTGATATCTTTTGAATGGAATGTCAGAATCTAATAATTCAAAAAGTTATATAAAGGTTTTAAAGCAATCTTACATAATAAATTTTTTTTGTTAAGGGTACCAAGATACAAATAAATAGCCTCAAACAGTGGTATTTTTATGTTTTATATAAAAAATCGCTTATTGTCACAAAACAATAATAGTTAGAGATATGATGTACAGACGTTTTTTGTAGATAATGATAAGTTCTACAAAGTTGTAATACATCACTTTGTTATATATTCAATAGTTTTCGCAGCATTCGCGATTAAAGAAAGATTTTAGGTTAATTTTTTCAAAAAAATCGCGTATTGTCACAAAACTATAATAGTTAGAGATATTATGTAACGACGTTTTTTGTAGATAATGATAAGTTCTACAAAGTTGTTATACATCACTTTGTTATATATTCATTAGTTTTCGCAGCATTCGCGATTAAAGAAAGATTTTAGGTTCTTTTTTTTCACCATGGGTTACATTATCGGAGTTTGGTAAGAAATCATATTATTTTTTAAAACTAAATATAGCCTATGTCACTCAGGGATAGTGTAGCTTTCGAATGGTGAAAGAATTTTTTAAATCGGTGCAGTAGTTTCAGAGCCTATTCGAGACAAACAAACAAACAAACAAACAAACAAACAAAAAATCAAACCTTTCCTCTTTATAATATTAGTATAGATATTTTTTAAATATCTCTGTATTTAACTAATTTATTGATATTGGCACTAACAGAACAAAACAGACTCAGGTAAAACAATATTTATACATTTTAACTACTCTAGCATGGCGCTCCTCACACTAATCTACGGGTTAACTATTTTCTGAATCCAATAATCATAACTTTATCATGAATCTAAATCTTATGAGTGATTATAATAAATTTAATACCACTTACATCAGTCTCATCGTGAACGGCAAGGGATACTACGTCCATGATGAAATGAGGTAGATTTGGTACTATAGCGCCGAGAGCTGCTGTTGTCACAGGGGGTAGGTGGGAATCGTGGGTCGAGTTTGTAAGTAGGGCTGAAACATATTGTATAAAAATATAGGTTGGATTAATGGTCAAGACTTTAGATCATCAACTTTATTAATGATTTCCTTGGTTTAAAATCAAAGACTTCCATTTAAAAATGCCTGTCTAGTGACGCAGTCGCCAAGTCCGAAATCGGCTAGGATAATATATATAATAATAGATAATATACCAGATGTCTTGGGAGCTTTTGTTGTATCTAAACTTCTAAGCAGTGGTATGCCCTGGTATTCGATGCCATGACAGTATTGTATAGTATATAATGTAAATTTCATTCAGATTCATGACGATGATAAAGTGACATTCTCCTTGGTCTGGGTGTTTAATATGTATGATAAAAATATCTATGTATATTTTATTAAGTATTTCAGATGTTTAGTACCCGTAACACAAGCTGTGTTGATTGCCCGGAATCATTTATTTCTTACCTGTTACAAGTTTAACAGTATCATCGATGATAGCCAGTGGTCCAACGGCTTTCGTAGCAAAATACTTAATCTTCAACCATTCTACACTAGTCATATTGAATATGCCGTGGTCTATCACATCGAGAACACGAAAACCAAAGTTTACGCTGAAATAAATAAGAAATACCTGCTATAAACACCGATATCTCATTAATTTTCTCGAAACTTTTCAAATCTGAAAATTGTCAACTATCTTTATAGCAAAGGTAGTAAAAATTAAGAGAAATATTTTTTATAAACGATATAGAAATTGGGCCTGAATGATTAACCTTAGGCACACCTATATTTTTTTATAATGAACTACACAATACAGCTTACACAAGTTACCTCAAATGTATTCCCCGTGGAAGATTTTTCATACCAAACCAGTATTCTTTGCCTTTTCTACACAATGCTTTCACATTGTCTTGAGTAGGTTTATCCATGCCGTATGTGGAGTACTCAAATATGTACGGATAGTCTTTGCCCACCTTTATGTACAAGTTTTGTATATTATTTATCAGCTCAGTCCAGTTTACTATGGACATAGCTGTATGCTTTGAATTCAAGATGTTCACTACCTGGAAGAAAAGTCAAGTTATAATAGAATAAAAAAAATCTAATTTATTTATTTATAACTCCCATTGTAACTGGGACACACTTTGAGCTATATTACTAAAATACGTAGCAAAATTTGCAAATACTTACAGCTTTAGCCAAAACTGAGTCATTCCTCAACCCAGCTTCAATGGCTCTGGACGCGTTGCAGAGAACGCTCGCCAGCTTATCAGTGGTAACTCCCGTTGGAAATTCTAAATATCGAATAGCATTGTCACCACCATAGCAGAAAATGTCATTGAAATAAGTTGAGATTGATTTAAAAGTCTGAAAAATGAACACAACATTTACTCGGAAAAAAAATAGTTGGTCATTCACCACCATTTGAAAATTTGATTTTAAAGGTCTTTGCATGAAGATAATTATAATTTTCAAGGATTTTTCAATTCCCTGACAGTTGCATGAAAATCGATTAATATACAAAAAACTACTATTTGATATCGTTTCAACCACGTGTAGAAACAGGTGTTCTAAACTTGCTGATTCACTAAAATTGTGCTAATAAAACATTGTTTGTTACTTGTAGGTTTATAATTAAATATTATTGACCTTGGCATCATTGTTAGCGGTCATCGCGATAGTCTGTATGACTTCTCCGTACATATCCTTTAACCCCTCGCTGATACACGCGGGCGTGGCCGACAGCTGCTCGTGCAGGGCGCCGACGAACGTGTTAATGTTGAGCAGCACTGGTGCTATCTTTAACTGGAGAACCACATTCTGTTTCACTATCTCTTTGGCAATGGCACCGTGGACTGAAATTCTAAAAGAAAAAAAATATTTCGTTCACTTGTAAAGTTAATGGGAATTAAAGTTTATTATTAGTATTACGAATAGCAGATTCTGGTATTTACCATGGATGGTAAATATGACAGGGTCAATGTGACCCTAACTGTATTGGTATCAACCTTTTAACTAACTCAACAATAGGCCATTTGCCTTGCTTAGTTGTACACTCATTTAGATATAACATTTGAATCAGTAGATACCTTTAGATAAATTCAATTCAAATATCCAATTATTTAATATTAAAATAACAAAGTAAATCTTGCTCTACTTTTATTTTTGGATGGAAAAGGATTTCAGGCCCTTATTATGAGAACTTACAGTATCAGTTTCCCCAAATGCGCCTTCTCATCCACAACCTTCATCAGCTCAGTTCCGATACCCAGAGCTTTATTCCACTGTATTTCTGGTCTCTCTGCATCCATGCTTGTCAGCGTGCTAGTGAAGTTCTTTAAGATAGCCAGATCTCTGTCGATTGTGTATAATTGAGAAGAGACGTCTTTACCCAAAGTCTCTTGTATGAGAATAGATGCCATCTCGTTTATCTACAAAAAATAACATATTAATTTTCATAAAGGAATGTATTTCCCTTTTTCAGCTGTAGAATATACACTATTGCACATGTTAACTTTATAAAACTATATTTTCAAGAAACGGCTTTAGTCCGTAGGGCTGGGCCATATGGACTAAAGAGAGAGAGGAAAGTCGGTAACTAAAGAGACTTCGCCTTTGTCGTTGCGAACGCCGGGCCGCGGGCGCGGAGGAGAGCGCTCTAGGCATATACAAGTACGGTTGGGTGGGACCGTGCGTTATAATGCTACGGCCACATACATCGCAATAACGCAAATATTCGCATTATCGCAATGTATGTAGCCGAATATTCGGGAATAGGTACTTCGGCACTTCGCCCGAAGCCGGAGACCCTTCGCCCGCTGTCGGTATATTTGCGCACATCAATGGGTTTTTAACCCCCCAACCAAAACCGAGGGGTGTTATAGGTTTGAGGTGTCTGTCTGTGTGTCTGTCTGTCTGGGACATCATAACTCCCGAACGGATGGAGCGGATTTAATTTGTTTTTTTTTTGTATGAAAGGTGAGCTTGGCGCGAGTGTTCTTAGACATGTTTCATGAAAATCGGTTGTGCCATTACGGGGGTGAGAGTGGGGAAGGAAAACCGAAAATCTGCAAATATACTCGAGGGTACCAAAAAAAAGCGCATCGCGAGCACATTACAAAATATTATGGTGTTTTACTTTAAAGGAAATTAAGGCATCAGATTCGGGGGTTTTTCTTAAAATTTAGATTTACATATATCTGAACATCGCATGCGCGGCCACACTTCACTTCAGTCGGCTCAACTTCATTGTGCGTAGCGGACGTACTGTCAACTGCTAGTTGCAACGTATAGTTTACGATTTGATGATTGTGAATAAATTTGTAAATAAATATTAGCACCTAAATACGTGCTTGAATAGTAAGCAAATGCTAACAAATATATTATCACACAAGACCAATAAATACATTTTTAATTACATGATAACCTAGTTCTTGCTGGATGAATAGTAATTATCCATTGCCGCCTTTTCTTCACTTATATTCTATTTTTTTATTTTGCACAATGGCAAAAAAATATTGTTGAGCGCCATAAAATACAGAGCGAAAGCTTCGTCCATTTTTCCGCGATAAACTCTGCGGCATTGCTCTGCATAGCAATGTGGCCATGCACTAAGATGAATAAATACCAACAGTACTTACATTGTTCCGAACTTCTGCGACACCAAACGACTCAACAAGATCCTCAACAAAAGCCTTCCAGGGATCTGAACATAGTTGATTTTTTATTGACTCTGCTTCTGCCGCTGATATGAGTAGGAACTTTTGCACCTTACTGACGTCGCAGAACATTTGGCTGGGCTTGTTTATGTATGAGGTTAGGATCTGGAAGAGATTAAGCAAAATATACAGACCCTAAAACTAATGCTGAGACAATTAAACTACAACACAGCCTAAGGCCTTTGAGGATATTATATAATATCAAAAGAAAATAATCTACATTGATAAGAAGAACATTTTTCTAAACATTAATGCCCAGTTTCAATGAAACAAAACAGATTATGTTATGTATATGGACTGTAAATGTTGCTATGACAATTACTTGTTATGGTATTGTGATTGTTTTAAATCGTTGTGTAAGTGTTGCCGATGACTTTCTGATGTAAATTTAAACTGAGCATATGAAAACTACTTACTAAGGGCCTGTTTCGCCATCTATGAGTAAAATAGCCAAAGGTTAAAATATAAAGCAATCACGGTCAGGCAGTCACTGACAGTTGTCGGTTTACTTGATAACTCTTTATCATAACCATTGGCTTTTTGACCCGGAGATTGAGGAGCAAGCCCTAAGTCTCTTAATGATTACAGCTTACCTGCGTTCTCTCAGCACTGACTAAAGCATCAAACCCCTTCCCAATCAAAGTAGGATCAAGTTCATTCAACACTTTAATAGCTCCGGGGTTCCTCAAGGTGACATTATAGGTCATCTCTTCTAAATGCATGTTTATATCTATGACCTTGAGAGCGCTTTCCATCAACTTCGATAGTAGAGTCGAGTACAATAATACATCGTGTTTTTTGTCTTTCGGTAGGAACTTAACTATTATGTTTGTAATTTTTGACAGACTGAAAGTCACAAGTCTTATTAGTATTTTAATTCTTCACAAGTTAAATACATAAATTTTAAACCATAAGCTTTTTTTTATTTTTAGTAGCACCTAAACCTGATTATGTTTGATTAGTCCGGAAATATTGATTTATTTATTAACTTTCATAAAAAGCAAACACCTTGAATTTGTACACATAGATTTAAGAATAAGAATAAGAATCTTTTACTTGCATAAAAAATGAGTATATACATGGTGACAGTCAGTAGTTGTAATACATTCAATAAAAGGTATGAATTAGATAAGATATGGTCAACGATGTGTTTTATATTATCCAATCTAAATTGTCTACTTACACGTTAAAAATATCAACTGCGTCATCCTTGCCAGAAGCACTTTCTATGTCATCTAACATTTGACCAATGCTCTCCATATTCATCACTTTGCCTGTGTTTGTTCCTTTATTGAAATCATCAGTATCATTAGCAGTAGCACCGAATATCTTACTGATGTACTTAATGCTGACGACTGCTGTATCCGCTAGTTCTCTCACAGCCTGGTACTGATCCGTTTCTCCAAATGTGGGAGCAAAAAGCTCTACGAATTTTGGTATACTGTAAAATATGAAGAAATTTAGAAAAAAGCTTAATATTTTAAACCCATGCAGGGTTTAAAATATTAAGGAAATAGAAATGATGATGGATAATGATAGCTCGATAAATAGGTACATAAAAGCCCTGAAAAAGCACTTACGCTTTTTTAATCAAATTTCTTTATCTGAATATGGTGTTTTGTTTTATAATATTCATCACGTATATGGTATTCATATCGACGATGAAGCCTCATTTTGACCAATTTTTCGACCATTCAATAAATGTATTTCAAATTATATAATCATAAAACGAAAGCTACTATTTAATAAACTAGAGGTATGTAAAAGACGCTAGAAATCAAAACTATAAAATATGTATTAAAAAAAAAATGCTATTATTATAACTTTCAGCAAAATATTGAACTGGCAATGATAATAAAATAGTTTTAATGCCTGCATCGGTCCAAAACTATACAACTTACAAGTCAAGTTTAAAATAGCTAAAGTCGCTCTTCTTTCCATAGAACAGCGCCGCGGCTTCCGGTGGTAAGAAGTGCTGCAGCTTGCTCATGCGCAGCACAGCGGTCACGAAGTCTCCGAGGGCTGCTAAGCGGTTGTCGCCAGAGATTTTGGAGTACATGTTGCCTAGCTAGAAGGAATAGATGATTATAAAAATTACTGAATCAAAACGTACCAAAAATTGTAATCGCATCACTAAAATGTTGTCCATGTATGTGGATCTAGAGAGATATGGTGTTGTAGAAATGTAATTAGGAGGGCTTATGCTTATTATGTGATCATGACTAGAATTAGTTGTTAAGTATAGTAATAAGTAGGTAATTATGTCTTATGAAACACTAACACTGACTCATAAGTAATTTATCCGTCGTTGTCTGCTATCGGCGTTCCGTTAGGGCGGCGCCCCCTAAGTAAGGTTGGGACAACACGTACAAGGGCTCCACTTAGGAACGGACCTTGGCTTGGGCTGGTGCCAGTAAGAGAGGAGATCTATACTCCTCTCTTACTGGCACCTTATCACGCCCATCAAGTGTAAATATTTTGATCTGCTTGGGTCTATTCCTTAAAGTACTTCTGAGTTCACGAATTATGGGTGTCCAAAAATCCACTCACCATTTTGATATACTTGCTGAAGTTAATCTCGTACATGAGGTCCATAAACATGGTCTGCAAGTCTTGCTTGCTCATGGCGCAGAGCTTTGAGGATATGATGATCAGGTGCTCCTCATTATTCACGATCAGGGTCTGTGCCAGGGTTTCTGGCTTGCAGACATCTAAGTTGCCGTCCATCAACTAAGAAACAAATATTATGGTTAGTCCATGTTGTGATATTTGGTCCTTTGTTGGTTCGTGCTAAACATAATGGAAAAATTCGGGTAGGTATTACAAATTCTATATAAAAAGTCATTCAGAATATGCACGTTTTTTATTTATTCTCGAATTTTGCGGGCAGCGGGGCGGCGGCGGCGGCGGCGCGGGAGAGGGGCGGGCAACGCATACCTGTTCTCGAAACCAGCGGGCAGATCGCGCGGCACTGTAGCGGTGTAGTGTTGTGTTCGTGGTTGTGTTGTCGACATTCGCAAACGAAATGTCTGAAAATCGGCGACAACATCTTTTTGATTCAAATGTATTCCTAACGCTCGATTTATTGTGGGCAAAAGAAAAAGTGGATCCCTACTAATAGGGCAAGGAAAATAAATTCTACCTTCAATATTCAGTTCGTTTTTTATTTCTTCCCATAATTGATTAATTATTCTTCTATTTTATGGTTCACATCTTTGCTGTTCCATATGGGTCTCTCTCCTCTCAAAGATTGCCGAAATAATTTGCTCTTGCACGTCCGAGGACATTTTGATACGTCACAAAAAAAAAGTACAACACTATACTACAATGCAGACGCGCAACGCGGGACGGTCACCGCTCGACTGGAGTGCACCGCTCGTTGCCCGCCCCCGCGCCGCTGTTTTCGAGACCCGGAGGTCTACTCTTGTTCTTCAAAACGAAGTTTCGCAAACGAACGAATTTTAAACGAAGGTTCGTTAATGAACCTACTCTAATTCATTTTCGGATGCGCACACGAAGTTCGGATTCATAGACAATTTTCGTGAATGAACTTGAACGAATGATATGGTTAGGTGTTTTATAATGCCAACTAGCGGCACGCCCCGGCTTTGCACGGGTAATTATTCAAAATTGTTTCAAAATTATTCGAATTTTTCTCGCCGTAAAAACCATCCTTAAACTCCAACGAACATTTAAAAAAATAAATTGGCTAAATTGGTATAGGCGTTGTTGAGTTATGCGCTTAGCAACACATTTTGCGATTCATTTTTAACCCCCGACTAAAAAGAGGGGTGTCATATGTTTGACGTGTCTGTCTGTCTGGGACATCATAGCTCCCGAATGGATGAAGCGATTTCAACTTAGTTTTTTTTCTTTAAAAGGTGAGTCTGGCGCGAGTGCTCTTAGACATTGTAGGTGTTGTACCAATAAAACATAGGTTTTGAACCAAAAAGCAATAGCGAGCGAGAAAACGAACGTTCGCGCGAGCCGTCGTCATGCACACTGACTTCCCCTCCCGCGTACCTCACCGATCGTCGCCCCGCGCGCCACAGCATATATCTTTATTTATGTTTTTAAATTACAGATAAAAAATAAGGTTTGTTTCTTAACATAAACTAAAGAAATAAAAATCAAATTAAAACTTAAAACTATGAAACACTACGCGTCGCTTACAGACATGTTTCATGAAAATCGGTTGTGCCGTTTAAAAATTGTGGGGGTTTGAGTGGGGAAGGAAAACCGAAAATCTGTAAAAACTCGAGTATCAAATGAAAGCGCATTGCGTGCACATTACACATTATTATGGTGTTTTACTTTTAAGGAAATTGAAGGATTCGAATCGGGGGTTTTTTTATATTTTAAATTTAGATTTATTATTTATAAGAAGATTAAGGTAAGAGAAAACATACTATTGATTGCAATCTTCAATTTGGTGTAACCGACAACAAACATAAACTTGGTTCGGGTCAATTTGTGTAACGTTAGTTTTTTGAAGAAAGTTGGTTTTAAATTGGTGTATAATTTTTCGTTCAAGCTTCTTAGCTTGACGAAAAACGGTTAAGTTGGCTAATAAGAATTAGTGTAAGAGCAATGCTGGTTTGCCAAGATACATACACCAACTTAACCGTCTTCGGTCATAGGATTACAATAATTCGACTTATGTAAATGGATCACATACCTACTCAGTTACAACATAATTTCGACGGAAGTCTGCAAAATTTACAGTTAAAATGTGCAGCGTAACTGTATTTTTTTAAAGTTAGAATTATATTATTATGCTATTCGAAAGAGCAGAAAAAAACTAAAAAAACTGTATACTCAACTTATTTTACGTGTTTTGGTGGTTAAAATTGAACTGCCAACCGACGATATGTACAATATCTATGCTATAATGGTAGGGTTTAGTTCTGAAAATAACTTTTTGAATGGGATTAGTTACTTGTTAACGAATTATTAACTACTAACTAAGCGACAAAATATTATCAACCGACAATTTTTTTATTTCCGCACACGACCATTCAGTAGGGAGCCGATCGCGCGGCAGATTATTTCGTGATCTTAACCCCTCCCGTACCATCGTGCCCGAGTGACGCCTGCCACTCCACAACGCATAGTGTCACAAAACTATAATAGTTAGAGATATGATGTAACGACGTTTTTTGTAGATGATGATAAGTTCTACAAAGTTGTAATACATCACTTAGTTATAATATTCAATAGTTTTCGCAGCATTCGCGATTAAAGAAAGATTTTAGGTTTATTTTTTCATAAAAATCTGTTATTGTCACAAAACTATAATAGTTAGAGATATGATGTAACGACGTTTATTGTAGATAATGATAAGGTCTACAAAGTTGTAATACATCACTTTGTTATATATTCAATAGTTTTCGCAGCATTCGCGATTAAAGAAAGATTTTAGGTTTATTTTTTCATAAAAATCGGTTATTGTCACAAAACTATAATAGTTAGAGATATGATGTAACAACGTTTTTTGTAGATAATGATAAGTTCTACAAAGTTGTCATACATCACTTTGTTATATATTCAATAGTTTTCGCAGCATTCGCGATTAAAGAAAGATTTTGGGGTCTTTTTTTTTCACCATGGGTTACATTATCGGAGTTTGGTAAGGAATCATATTATTTTTGAAAACTAAATATAGCCTATGTCACTCAGGGATAGTGTAGCTTTCGAATGGTGAAAGAATTTTTTAAATCGGTGCAGTAGTTTCAGAGCCTATTCGAGACAAACAAACAAACAAACAAACAAACAAAAATCAAACCTTTCCTCTTTATAATATTAGTATAGATTACGGATTATTATTTAATATGAAATAAACAAAATATTTCGCTTTGTTTTTAAATTTTACATATATTTCGTAGTTTATTAATTATTTTATGTTTTATCTAAGCAACTTAAGTAATTAAACAACTATATTATGACCAATTTATACTATTGACGCAATTTACCCAAGGCACTAGAAAGAACCCATTATTATCCGACTAATTCTAAGAGTACAACTCATACGTTCAATTGTGTAGTAACATAAGGCAACCAAAAATATCCGTATAATTATTTATTATTTATATCTACTAAGTATAGGGTTGCCATCTCTAAAATTTTTATAACAGGACAAGACGCGTAAATACCCCGGATTTTAGAATCCGAAAGCCGGACATATCAACAAGATATTTTAAAAATATTAAATGTAATAAAAAAAAGCTGTGTGTGCGATTCACACACGATAGAAGTGAAACTTCAGTAAATCGACGAAAGAATAATAAGAAGAATAAAAAAAAAGTTTGTGTATATCAGCTACGACGCACGATTGGAGTCTACTACTTATGAACTATAATTATGATATATATCGAATAGAAAAAAAGGGTAAATGAACGCATCTGCTAAAATGATAAGAGAAACAAACATATATCTGTAATTATTCGGATTATTTATATTACTTCAATAAAGCGTATTACATAAAGTATGTTACAAAATAATATAAATAAAATACAGCAATACCTCTGCGCGATACTTCGTAGTCTCAACTACGAAGTATCGCGCAAAGAAATTTAAATAAAGCATTGTATTTGTGTCTCTTACATCATTTCCGTTTCATCTTTTTGCATCCGGTTTGAAATCACTACGATTCTATAGAAGTTTCACTTCAAAAACAGTTGAAAATGTCATAAATCACCTTTTTTATTCATTTATTATTTTAACAAAACAGAATCATATTACAATTTGTTACAAATCTATAATATAAAAATGAATCGCAAAATGTGTTGGTAAGCGCATAACTCAACAACGCCTGGTCCAATTTGGCCAAATCTTTTTTTAAAATGTTCGTTGAAGTTCATGGATGGTTTTTACGGCGAGAAAAATTAGAATTATTGCTGGAAAAACCCTAAAAATACCCCTTTTCTTTTTCCCATACAAATGATTTGTAACTAAAACGTAGTCAATTTGAGCTTTATTGATATGGTATAAAGTTCATATTCAATTACAAGCACTCACTGTTGTCTAAGCAATGTAGGTGTGTTCCTAACGTCAAAGATCATATCTATCAAAAGTATATAAAATTTTCATGTCACAATGTTAGTTACCGTACTCCTCCGAAACTGCTTTACCGATTTTTACCAAATTTTATATGCGTATACAGTAGGTCTGGAGAATCAGCTACTATCAATTTTTCATTTTGCAAAACAACGTTTGCTGGGGTCAGCTAGTTGTTAATATAAATCAGCTTTTTAAGTTCTTGAAATAAGAAAACAAAACCATATGACCTTATTCTTCAAATAATTCCCGAATCAGTCCGAAAAAAATTACCATAGCCCTTTCCATAGCTCGTTGCGCAACTCTGGCCTATTCATAGGCATTTGGTGAACTTACGGTACATCTAGTAATGTTTCTTGTTTATATGACATTCACCACCCCTCACTTGGCCAGCGTGTTGAACTCTCTCGTCAAGAAAGAAGTCCCTGTGTCCCAGCAGTGGGAACGTAAAAAGGGGTGCTTAAGCAAAGGTTAAATATATATATTGCTTATTTCAGTTTACTTACACCTTTGAAGCTAATCTCTGACGTCATCAAGCTCTGAGCGACGTCATCGTCTAGTGCCATCCGTGACTTCACATAACGTTTCACCTTTGAAGGTTTCTTGAAGAGATCCATTACTCTAAGGCCGTTTTCTGAAAAAAAAAGTCGTAAGGAACTGACAGGCGTCTATACTAATACTTTAGAGAGGTAAAGTTTGTGAGTTTGTAACGTTTTGACTATGACTTTATTTTTGTTTTTTTGTTGAATAAATAAAATAAAAAAACGTTGTAGGGGGTAATCTCTGGGATCCACTGAACTGATTTAAATAAAGGTTGACCTGTCCATATATGCATTTTAAAAGTTTCGACTTTGACTTCGGTACACTTGGTACACAGTTTCTCTTAAGCCTGAGAATTAACATAGGCTAAAGGCAGGTAACTCCGCGGGGCACTGCTAGTTTCATATAAATAGTTTTTTTTACCGAGGTAAAAAGTAGCCTATGTGTTCTGTAAGATACCTACATATTGTAAAGTAAAGTTAAAATATCTTTATTGCATAAATACATGTGGATATAGGTCTTAAATATATCATATAGAACAATGTATTTTAGCAATACATGGCGTGCAATGTCATGTTACAGAGTTGTAATTAATTAATTACAATAGAAATGAGCATCATCATCATAGAAAATTAATTTAAGTATAAATAAATGTGTCAAAATACATAATTGAAAATTATCAAAATTAAACCTTTTTCGTCCATAGATTCTTTCAAACTATAATAACATATCCTACTTTTAAACAACGAGAGTGGTAATGTTCTTAAAATATGCTCTCCGGTATTGTGAAGTTTCATTAAAATCCATCCCGTAGTTTTTGCGTGAAAGTACTCACACTCACGTCCTCACAAACCTTGGCGTATCTAATATTAGTGACATGTTTTGCCCCTTTACAAAAGCAATTCCAAAGAGTTTTAACTTGAAATTTGCTGATACAAGTCTTCATAATTTATAATCCTTTAGACCTTTAGATTGGTTGACTATTTATGTTCGTCGCGAGCAAGGCAAGCGACTAAGTTTATTTCTTTTTATGATTCGGACCTTTGAGTTATTTCCTCTGGTTACCGACCTATAATGATTCTTATTATTTGACTTTCAATTTATGATTTATAGATGTTGTTTTAAGATACGGACGCAAAACATTTTGAAAAAAAAGGTTATAATATAGTATCTTAATTTTTGTAGAAGTTTAGCTACAATAATAAGGTTATTCAATAAATTAAATGTGTAAATAATTATAATGTGACTGTGTAGATTAACGTAGGTATCAATTGTAAGGTGTCACAGTTTATTAACCTCTTTTTCAGCTGACGAGACACTTTTTATACCTACATGAGCGTCTTCGATCGACCAGTAAGAATAAGTTTTTTATATATGGGATCATTGTTTGAATAAAGGTCAGAAAACACAAAATGTTATTTGATGATCCCATATTAACATGTAAAAAATGCTGGGTCGTGAACCACCGGGGTCACGTGTAAATAAGATGCAAAAGGTCAAATATAAAACTTTTGTCTAAAATCTCGACAACTATAAAATATACGAAAAAACGTTTCAAGTAGAGTTTGTAGAAAATTTAATTTTCAAAAAAAAGTTTCTGGTCTCTTTTTGCGTAATGGGCATAATTTCCTCGCAAATCTCGTTTAATGCGAGTTTGACGTTTGACTTTGCAACGCTCAGCGCGGCTCACAGAGCTCAGGCGGGGAGACTGAGACTGCTAAATCTTATGATTATCTTACTGGCAAAATCTATGAAGGTGGGTTCATCAGCGGCACTGGCGACGGTGGAGAGCAGCTTCAGCGCGTCCGGCACGGCGCCCGCCACCGCCAGCACCGAGGAGTTGAAGAGCGGCGCCAGCTTGCCCTGGATCTTGGATAATCTGGAACGAACTTGAAAGTCAGAAGAGGCAGAGGATTGAAGAGTTTTATATGTCCGCAACACTATGTTTACGAGTTCGCAAACATGACAACTTTTTTATTACTGAATAGGGCATGATCTAATATTTTGCAGCCAATAAAAACTTTACTTTATTTTGTATTGCCAAATAGAATGGATATCATCCCCCAATAGTAAGATTAGTGTGGCAATCGCGCGAGGCTTACGTACATTGGTATATAAGACCCGCATGCTAAACTATTTAGATTTATAACGGGATATTTATCATGGTTGATTGTCTTTCGAGTTTCCCGATATTTCGGCACAGTTAGCGCCTTGATCACGGTTGAGCTGAAGCTGCAGCGATTGGAGTAACAAGTTTTATTGGCAGAAACATCGGCCTACCCTCTTTCGCAATCTTTTATTACGAGCCGATGCATCACTAGAGTTGGGACATGTTTCACACCCCACTACTACACTATCGCGACACACAATACTGACGGTGTCCGTTTGGACCTCCGAAGCAGGCCTTTTAGGCTATTTCACATGTCATCTTCACAACAGGGTTCTAGATTGCAGATAATGCATACTATGTTTTAATGTTACCTTGCTATTAATAAGTTTGTATATGTTCATTGCTGTGTGTAATAATAATTGTCTATTCTATTCTATATCTATATTTATTTTCCAGGGTGTACAATAAAGTGTTTTTGTATGCATTTATATATGCATATAACTATTAGTTGACTCTTGCGCGGTTAGTCTAGCCGCGCGATTTCCGCTAATGAGTCGTTATAAGTCGAAACGAAGCTTTCAGTTGCGTTACGGGATTCAATACCTAGCGGGTACCGCATGTCTAAACAAGTATCCTAGAGTCCAAATAGAACCTATAACGTTTATAAAGTATTGCATACAGACTATTTTAGCAGTCTGTCTTTCCCCAACCAAGAAAAGCAACTTACTTGGAGTTGTTGTAGGAGGGTATCTCCTCGTACTGGTCCATGGGCGAGCACTCGTTGCTCACGCTGCAGATGAAGGACTGCAGGAAGGGCAGCAGCCCGGCGCTGGGCAGGGCGCGAGCCGGGAACTGGCCTGAGGTTTTCAAAATTGAAACAGCCGTCAAATTTTTCTCATTTTACCCACTCTATCGACTCTCTTTATTGAAGTGAAACTTCTTTAGAATCGTTGTGATTTGAAACCGGATGCAACGGAAATGGAAATAAGATTGGCTTACCTGTCGGGTAAGCCAATCTTAAACGCTAACAAGGTTAAGCAACTTTGCGCGACGCCAGTACTTGGATGGATGACCGCCCGAACAAAATCTTTTTGCATAGTTTTTTTTTTGTTTTTTTTTCTTCTTATTCTTTTGTCGATTTACTGAAGTTTCACTTCTATCGTGTGTGAATCGCACACACACCTTTTTTTCTTTTATGTCCGTTCCTTGAACTGCGACTTTGACCTTAGTGTTTGTAGGAGGTAATTAGATTTCATTACTTCCTCTAGTTAACTTAGACAAACAATTAGTGTCATCACACCTGGTTTCATTGTCACAGCTCAGTTATATTCTACTCTATGTTAATACAGCTCATCTCATCGCTTTAATTGTTGGTTATAAGTTATAATATACGTTACATTTGTTTAAGAATAGCTTTAATAATGGGTCAATTAGTTTCGTTATCACAAACGTTGGTAATTTTAAAGTTGACATTGGGCAAGAATCCGTCATTAGCTCTTAACTGAAATGTCAGTATTTTTAGCTTAAAATTTACTTTGTAGTTTAGAAATAGTTATGCAACAGAGGTCGAGTTTTTAAATATTTACTTTTCTTTAAATAAATACCATTCATCATAGTCCTGACCTTATCCCACATTACTCGGAGTCGGCACAATATGTATATATTATATTGCTTCCATTCCATCCGTTCCGTAGTCCACTTGCGGTGCATTAGGTGCGGCAGGTGAGAGATAGGTGCGGGTTCGATTTCCGCCGAGGGGTCAAGTGTTTGTATGGTCGCAAGCACTTTGTCCTTGGTCTGGGTGTTTAATATGTACCTATAATAAGCGTAAGTGGCAACTCATGGTCGGGCTAAAGTACTCACATGTGGGAAAATCCTGGTTATCTACATTTAGCCGCACTGTGTAGGCACCGATCATGATGCCTGTGGCCCATAATACACCAGCTAATGTTATCTGGAAGAAAATACTTAAGTTTGTTAACTTGTCATCGATAGGTACAGTTAGAGTCAAATTGATATAAGCGTCGAGAGTACTCAAATATTATGATAAATATAAAACCAAATTGATATAAGCAGCTTAATAAGTATTATAAGCGCCCAAAATGGTCATAGTATTTTACTTCAATTGTTTTATATTTATCTAAGTTGACAAAGTGTTCAAAATGGTCTGAGCAAACAAAGATATCAAAGCATGCGAACTGTTGATGATGGTAAATTTGAAAGCCTTATTTGCACAGATCATATTGACCTTGTCAACATAAATATGAAAAAAATCGTTAGTAAGTCACAGTCAGATTATATGTTATTTTTTGACGTGACAACGTCTTATAAATTGGTTTGCCGGGTGACACTTCAAGAAACTGCGTTACGCTCCGCTCACGTTATGCGCTCACAATGAGAGCGAGTGAGAGGCACGCGTCCCTTCCACTCGGGCATGGTAAGCCCGCCTAAGAGCGAGAGAGACAGATTATTTCATCCTTCTTCCTACTATACGAATGAATATTCACATTAAAATTATTTTACCACTCAAAGTCGTTGTCACGTAAAACTTTCGCCCGTATACCGACTTTACAGGCAACCAATTTTTTATTTCAGTCCCACGACCGTGATGTTGAATAATGTTGTTAATTTGACTAGTACTTACAAAGTTCCGTTTCCGGATGAGGTAGTCCCGCCAGAGCAGCAGCCGCAGCTGCCGTCTGCCCTCCATCCTGCAGGCTGGCTGCGCAAGCGATCATTACTGTAACAACAATGCAAATATTTAATAAAGAATTAATACATAAAATTAAATTCTATTTCCCTAAAGATTGCGTTAGATATGTAATACTTTATTTGGTTTTTAGTTAATGATTGATTCATTCATTGATTGAATTTATTCGTTATGTAAAGCTTACAGGCTAAATGTTTAAACCATAGACCTTAAAGATAAAGATCATTTATTTGCAGAAACATGTGTAAATGTATGGTTTACAGTCAAATATGTGTGTCGGTATCAACATGTTTTACCAATTGTGGTGTACAAATTAAGATAAATGGCATGCAAGTCACTAAAATATAACCAAATAAGTTTTTAAATTAATGTCAAAAATTAAATCAAATATCAATCAAGAAATTATATGATAAAAATTAATACCTACATGTTAGTCCAAAGTCAAAATTTATCATTTAAAAAGTCGTCAATTTTATAATAACATACGTATTATGTCAGTGGTTTTGGCTGAAACGACTGATATAAAAATATATTGTAGAATATTGTATTGTAATTGAAGACAACTTTACAATAAAATACAAAAACGAGAAAAATATGTACCTACAACATTTTTGAATCATTGGGCAATTTGTGGATATTGTCTTGTTTGACACTAGAGCCTGTTGAGTCAGTAGTCAGTACCTAGTTTATTGTTAAATGATGGTTTAATTAGCTTTGATAATTAAGAAGTCGTGTAATAAAATGAGTAGAGATCTTTACCACTTCATGAAATGCTCGAGCATTTAATGAAAATTTTATCAAATTATTAAATTTTCGGGAATGTGGACGTAATAAAAATTAATCTAAACCTTTATCTGAGCTACTCGTAGAATCTCATACACATCTAGTAGGTAATTCACTAGGTGCACTTAGGGTTGAGAGCAGAATTAATTTAAACTTTTTCCTTATATTTGGGGTTTTAGGGGTTAATAGCTCGACCCCGCTAAGCCCTTCAATGTTCTTAGTGCATTCAACCTTGTTTCAATGAAACAGCTTATTATAA
Organism: Gymnoscelis rufifasciata; assembly: GCA_929108375.1. Lineage (NCBI taxonomy): Eukaryota > Metazoa > Arthropoda > Insecta > Lepidoptera > Geometridae > Gymnoscelis > Gymnoscelis rufifasciata. The sequence goes on along the minus strand of OV815322.1, from coordinate 655,098 downwards.
ACATCATCATCATGACAGACATCGTAATCAAGTAGTTGTTTCACTTTGCGGGTTATAAAATCTGCGTTATATATTTATTGTTCGTTACCACAACGCCTCGTAAATAACGTTTATAAAGTAGTAAGTAGATTGTAGGAACAGATACCTAGATAGTGGTTTTAGAATCTACATTATGTAGTGGGAAAGAAAATTCGAAGGAATCAATTTTTGAAGTTATATATAATAAAATAAATGAATTACAATACAATACAATACAAACAGAATTTCAAAGCAAGCTTTAGCAAGCAAGTAATTTGGTATGTCAGCTATATGATTTGTCAGAGATCATAGGTATAGAATGTTTGTTACAGTTAAATTAATTACAATTTGAGAATAGGCGAGATGACTACATGAAAATTATTACACTTCTTTAACAACAGTTCAACCTCCATTTTGCGTACATAAAGCACGCAAAATGGCGTTTAAAGCGCAGAGTCCAATTAGAAGGAATTGATTGAACCTGCTTTATTGTGAATTTGATCGGTTTTATAATATCTTAACGCAACTCAATGCACTTTGTCAACAAACATAAGCGCATTTTGAATGGTTGGTTCGAATTTGATATTCTCCAATGAAACAAATCAGTTCGTAGTACCTATATAGTCTGTTATGAGAACAGCAGCTATAATGCAATGTTATTTCAACAGAGCGCCACGCGGAACGACCATTGTAAATTTATAACCACAAAATATCAATAAGGTTTCCAATAGAGGAAATACAGTGGTTTTCCTTAAAATTCCGTATTTTCTTAAAGATAAAAGAGATTAGGTAGATCTGACTTTCACATTAAAAAAACTGATAACTTTTTACTTTTTTTTTCAGTTCTATTTATCGCATATAATTTATGTCTGAGTTTAAAGTAAACATACAAACTATTCAGCTTTATAATATTAGTATGAATTTCAAAAGCAGGACTCTCGAGATCAAAAGGTACTTATTTTTCTTTAAGGTCATCAGGGATTTGATTCGCAAAGAATGCAGTGCCCTAAATTGCAAAGTCTGCGTTCTGCCTTTCTCTTAGTTATTGCCTTCGCGGAATGCCCCAGTGTTTGCCGCAAGTACCGAGGCACGGAATAAGACCTCTCAGTTTAGTTATAAACATTTCTGGAGAACACATTTATAGGTACCTACATATAATAATTAATTTAACGAATATAATTATGTGGTCTTAACAGTAACATGCACATACCAAGAGCGACAATGTAATCAACTTACTTAAAATCGAAGATATTTTTAATTTATGGTTGATTGAACTTACCTAAGTGAACTTCGACCATAATTATACTAATTGCTGCATTCGTAGAGATTTATAACACATGTAGTACGTTTTCTGTGGTACTGCATCATCTCACACGTATTCAGATCTTTAAAACCTTTTTAAAAAAGAAAGAATATTTTTCGCGATTCATATTGAGGGTAGTAGCGGATACTCGGCTAGCTCGGAGGTCGTCGTCGGAGCTGCTTTCATTCGTTTAGAGCTGCAATATGAATAAGGGGAACCTATATTAACACTTACATAATTCAAAAAAGGGTTGAGCTGAAATAACCCAGCGGGTGGGAAGGGACTTTAAATCTCTACGAATGCAGCAATTAGTATAATTATGGTCGAAGTTCACTTAGGTAAGTTCAATCAACCATAAATTATACATTCATTGCTGCATTCTACGAGATTTATAACACATGTAGATGTTTAGCGCATAATTATGGAATGCTAATATAAGAATAAATTAAACAAATATCTTTGTAGATCATTAAAAAATAGAAATATATTTTAACCACATATTATCAGGAGTTATCATATTTATTCAAAATATGGATTACAATTCACTTAATGATTAAGTATTTACATTAAAAACTGCCTCAGCAAAAGTTCTGTCTTGTACAATGTCAGGCAAGGGTAAGTTGTAAAATTTTGCAAAACAAAGAGAAGAACCCGACCAGCCCGCGGCACGCTTGACGACGTCCAGGGCCACGCCGGCGCGCCGCGCGGCTGACGTCGCGTGCTGTGCGACGAGAGCACACGCATATCTATTCCGCTGTCTTTGAGAATGTTCTTAATCCAGCGGCTTACCTATAGTCTGAGAGCTGGCGTTGTGAATAGGGCGTTTAATGGTTAAAATTAATTTATCTGTGCTTGGATTATCACGAAATTGTGTTGTCATAGTTAAATATGTAGAAATAACTTTTCCTGGGCAGACACTAGGTTTCTGTTCAAAAAAGGGAATACTCAATCTATAGTTTTTTTCTATTAGGTGCAGATGTTTTTATAATATCATCAATGTTGATTTCAAAACCGCTTTCTGTAACTGAAATGTTATTTAATTTAATTAAGGATAACGTCTGGACTCGTTGTCCCGTAGACAATGCGAGCAGAGTTACTAATTTTTTAGTTATTACTTCCAAACTTAATGTTTCGTTAGGAAAATATTTTGAAAGGTATGATTACACAATATTCGGGTCCCAAGAGCATTGGTATTTAGGAAGATTTGGCTTAATTTTAAAAACACCAAATATTTCCAGATGACATCACGTGCCACCCCTTAGGAAATATGTATAAGGAGGAAGTACAAAATATAGTACCTACACCTGATCATTTAAAATCAGTTCATATTTGACATAATTATGTCCATAATTATTATTTCCGGATGACATCGCGTGCCATCCCCAAGGAAATATAAAATTTAAATTTAAATTCGTAACCAACCTTCTGTTTGATCATAATTGGACAATACTCCTTTTCGGGTTTGTAATTCTTTCTCCAAACGTTTGATTTTACGTTGGATCTCATCGTCTGTTTTCTCCTTTGTTCTTTTTCCCATCTTCGTGCACTTCACAAACTAACTTTAAATTTCCGATAGATAATTTTGCCACAGTGTAGGTGATGCAACACACGAAAAACGAATGAAAGCAGATCCGACGACGACCTCCGAGCTAGCCGAGTAGCTAGCTACTACCCTCAATATGAATCGCGAAAAATATTCTTTCTTTTTTAAAAAGGTTTTAAAGATCTGAATATGTGTGAGATGATGCAGTACCACAGAAAACGTACTACATGTGTTATAAATCTCGTAGAATGCAGCAATGAATGTATAATTATACAGATATACAATATACTTATACAGATAAACATTATAAAACAGTATTTCACGTATTGGTAGCATATTTATGTATACATTTTGGTATGGGTACCAGACATCTGATTCTTACTGATACTAATTTGGTTGTAGTCTTTCAAAAATGGAGTTTAGCTTAGATGGATAGAAAATTATTTATAACACACCAATAACCATAAATACAAAATTATTAATAGTAATATTAAACCTAGCATGCGTTATGGGCGGTCTTATTGCTTAAAGAAATTTAAGCTTATGAATATAAAGCCCTCCGCCGCGTCTGTCTATCCTTACCTTATGTTCGGGATACACTCAAAACTACTGAAAGTAAAGTAAGTATTTTAATAGAAAGGTTTTTAGGTATAATTTTTTAGGTATGTGTGAGAATTAGTTGAATTTTAATGATAACTTTTGATCGAGTCGTGTAAGCATTTTCTTGGAAAGTTTTCGTTATCTAAAGGTATCCTATTTTTAACCTTTATATATAAAATTTCCGTGTCAGTGTTAATTACCGTTCTCCTCGGAAACGGCTTAACAAATTATTATAAAATTATATATGCATATTAAGTAGTTCTGAGAATCGGCTACTATCTATTTTTCATTTTGCAAAAAAGTGTTTGCTGGGGTCAGCTAGTATAAATATAAATAGCTAGTGCCGAGGCAGATATTTAAAAATAAATTTATATAATAAAAAAATAATATTCATATAATATTGCAAAATAATTTGAATTTAGTTTTTGCCATGGATACTTAACAGTAAACAAAACTTACGAAGTTAATGCTTGCTTTTCACTCTTAACAATTATCATTATAATTCAAATAATTCTTACATTATATTTATTGTATACAATTAAAAATTATCATTTAAGGCCCTTATAATGACCCTCATTATGCCATTACGATTATAAAACAAAGGCACTTTATCATTGAAAATTAATCTTACTAACATCCGGATTTTCGACCCTTTCTGTAAACAACTCTTATGTTTCAATTCTTACCGGTCTATCGGGTTTTGCTCAAAAAATAATGTAGGTACAGTTAACGGCAAAATACACTGATGCAATAGGGTCCCAAAATAATATATACAGTAAACTAAGTAAAATACGGGTAGGACAAAATAACGTGTCTTAAGTAAGTGATCACATTTAGTTCGATCCTCGGTGTTATTATGATCAATTAATAATAATAATAAATAATAATAAAATCATTTATTTACCAAAGCAGAGCATACAGAAAAATACAAATATCAGCGAAGCTCAAACTACGCAAATCTGCTTGTAAATTGAGACATCGGAGTGCTGTTTACAAAATGGAGGTTGTTATGCATGTTAGAGAAAACGAGATACAAGGAGTAGATTTCATTCTAAATAAAAAAAAAATTGACATCATTTAATTGTGCAATCTTAAATGAACAAAATAAAGGTGTGTTTATTATTTTCTTTAGACTAATAAAAACATCATTAACCCCCGACAAAAAAAGAGGGGTGTTATAAGTTTGACGTGTCTGTCCGTCTGTCTGTGTGTCTGGGACATCATAGCTCCCAAACGGATGGATCGATTTTAATTTTTTTTTTTATGTAAGGTGAGTCTGGCGCTAGTGTTCTTAGACATGTTTCATGAAAATCGGTTGTGCCATTTTTATACAGAAAAAGGTTAAGACACACCTTAACCTTCGCACACAGGATTAGAACCTGCATCTCCGGGATAGCGCCCGGACGCGCTACCAATTACACCAACGCGTCAATTACGTGATAGGTCGAAATTCTTCTGCACTTTTTTATATCGAGTGAAGCCCCGACTAACGACATTTCGTAGAAAATCCAAGGACCCACTCCATATACCACTTCCACATATTCCACTTCCATCGCTGAAATTGCAATTCAGATTCAATGGAATCATTTTCTGCATAAAAATGTAAACACTAGAAGATGTTTTGAAACGTTGATTTTGATCACTTACTTTTTTTGTTGACAGTACCTATACTAAGTTTTCATAGCCATTTTTGATCAGCCCTCTGAGTTAACCTTAGACCATAAGGAAAGACCTCAGTTGAAGTAGATTACCTCTACAACGTAACTATCAAAAATAAACCTTTTCAGTACAAAATCTGTCCTTGTTATAATAATAGCTTATGTAATGATTGTGCGTCCGTTCTGTCTGTCACTTCCTCTCGGGTCGCGTGACTGATTTGACACCTGTCAATTATTATTTGTGATGGCGGACGATTGCGGGGTTTGTAATTAATGGTGTTTGTCAGGGGTAATCATATTATGCCGGCGACGAAATGTCGGGTCACGTTTAGATTTTGTTTGGACACAGAATGGCGTTCAACTGAGTAACATCTTTTTCACTTTATACATTTATTTAACTTGACACTGGCAAACTGACGCTTCAAGCTCAGTGTCCGATTATAAGAAATTGAATTGAATTTACTTGTTCGACAGATTTGATTTAAAATAGGTGTGGTTTTGTGTCATGTGGTAGCATTGGTTGTTTGATCACTTAATTCAATGATGAAATTCGGAAATAATATCATATACCTAGTTAATAAACGTCTGACATTTATACTAATATTAGAAAGGTAGAGTTTCTGACAAACTGTTTGTTTGCTCCATCGCGCTAATCTGAAATCGAACAACTGGTTCGATTTCAAACATTATTTCAGCGTAGGATAGCCTATTTATCGAGGATGGCTAATTGGCTTCTTTTTACTGAGGGATATTCGTTAATCCCGCGGAAACATCCATAAAACCCGGGCAACGCCGTGACGTGAGAAGCTAGAAAATAATATTTGCTAGTCTTTCTATTCGGATAGCCTTATTATCTATTGGGCTACTTGGGGAAAACTATAGGGCTAGTATAGATAGGGACTTGGTAACATTAAAATAAATAAATAGTATAGCATGAATAGTACGTATGTCTTAAATATAACATTAAAATGCTGATTGTATCAATTGTAACGATTTACTGCCTTTTTTTTGTTAATTTAGTTCGTAAGAAATGGTGTTCAATCAAGTTGTTATCTACATATCTATATTATGTAGTAGCAATATTATGCTACTAAGATTGTAGTTAATACCTAAATGTATCTATATAAAACACGTTGTTCACTAGATATTTAAACTTAATAGCAATATTTCGCGTAAACAATTTAAGTGGAATTCAGCGGAAATTATTTAAAAATATAAATAATGAGGAAAGGTCGCGAATTTGCTTCTCACGCAAATCTAAAATGAGCGATGAATATTTAGCAAAGAGCATTTATTGTAATCGCGAAACCCTGAGTATCATCATCATTTCGGTCATGACCAGAGATCAGAAAAATTTACTACATTGCTCGCAAAAATGTGTACTATTAATTAAAATGTATATTTTTTATATATATTTTCATAAATAGTGATAGTATTTTAAACGTGCTTATTGTTAGTATAAAATAGTTATTTAAAGTGGTTATCGTTTATGTCAATATTCAAGCTGTTCGTGAACGATCTATTTTGTCTCGATAGCGTAAGTAATATATATTTTTTAACACATTTTCTATAAGTGGAAACTTGTAATTGGCCGTCTCTGTGTTTGTAACTGACTGTTATAGTTGCAAGCTTTTATATAAGTTTGTTCATAATTTATGCTATGCTGTTACGTTTTCCCAAAATTTTGTAAATAAATATCTCTAGATTTTGAGAGAGATTATCACCCACATCTCATAACAGAAGATAAACGCTGAATTAATTATAAGTGATTAATAATATTCCTAAAGAACTGCTAAAGTTTGCCCCATTAGCATAAGTAGATTGCAAGAGGAGCTTTTCTGCATTATGTAAAAATATATAGGCTGTATGCAGAAATTTTGAAAGATATATTGATTTATAAGTTACTGTAACAATATTTTGTGCTTATAGACTAGGAATCAATGGGACACCACGGATCGGCACCAACTAAATGTACGGGATATTACTGGGAATCTTTGAGGCAGGCTTACGTCCAGGAGTGTATGTCATACGGCTGAAATGATGATGATGTTGAAGAGATACCACGATGATGATGTAGAAGTTGGCTTAGTGCCGCCGAAGCGTCAGTAAGCCTGCTCAGAGGTAAACTCAAGTTCTGTCTTCGACGAATTGTTCTCGACGAATTTCAATCAGCCGCGACGGATCGCATTTGTACGGATTTGACATAAAATCGCTTCCGCGGCCGCTTAACTCAGCGTCAGGTCTAAAATAAGTTACCATTAAATTATATAGTTGCTTAAATTGCCTGTCTTGGCGCTGTCAGGGATAAACATAGACTGATACGTGTGTTTTCATGGTATCTTCACAATACGTGATGTTTAGTAGGGTCGTGCGTATTCTACGATAATGGATGCTTCCACGACCGTGTTAAATCATATAATTTTTATCAAATTGAATGTTCGTGTATGATTGATGCGTTGTTGTTTTGTTAATTTTATGGAAATAAATTTTATATCTTTTGCTGATCTATGTGGTAGGTATTTATCGACGTATTGAAATACTAGCTTTAAACGCCACAGCGTTGTCCGTTATTATAGGGGGTTTTACGCGGTAAAATAGCCTTCGACAGTAAAAACTCTACTTAAAACTGATTTTTTAAAATTAACTATGTAAAACGGGTAACATACCATGATTTGACGGTTTTTGAGTTTTCCGACCCCCGTTACCCGTTACCCGTTTTAAATCATAATATTGTTACAAAAATGATAATTTAAATGATAATTTATAACTATGTAAAATTAAGTAGGTACCTACTTATTGATTTTCAAAGTTTTTTTCTAAATTGAAATTGTTAATGTAACAATTTATTTAAAATGTCGGAAACGACAAATTTATACGGATTATACTAAGATTTTGCTGTAAATAACTCCATAAGCCAAATATATCTTTTTTAAAAGTGACATATAAATGGTTTACAAGTGCAGGTCTCTTTATTTTCATTTTTAACCCCCCACCAAAAAAGAGGGGTGTTATAATAATTATTATTTTGTTGTTTGTGCCTTACTTAAATATCAGTGTTGTGCTCGCCTATTATAGGCACCATATTCCATAGTAAATAAGTATTAAAAAATGTCTACTACATTTATTTTGTTATATGTGCTGATGGCGGTGCCATAATAATAAATAAAAATAAAATCATTTTTTTATCACTATTTGGATTATAAATGATATTTTCCCCACATAATTCTACTCTTTTTGTCAAGTTTTGAAATTGCCCAATATTTCCATAACATTACGAGCTGTAAGTAAAGTGCAAATGTAAGTAAATCCCAAAATTAGAAGCTACAATTACCCTGCGTAATAGCGCAAAATCATAGAATTATGCTCAAATTGCTGCGCGAGCGCACCGACCGTGAACCAATCTGTTGCGAGAAAAAAGTTGTTATACGTCAGTTAATGTTGCCAGTTAGATGTTAATTTATATGAATTTGTTAAAAAATATTATGCTAACCTAGTAGTAAGTAGTCAACGTTGGGTTTTCCATGGCTTGTAATTTTATGGTTTGGTTTTTACCGTGTATAAATAAAAAACCTGCCTTAATAAAGGGCTCTTGGACAAGGAACAAAGTTTCTTTTCATTATAGAAAATTTCAAAATATGATATAATCTAAAACTATTCAAACTATACTATAAATATATAAATAGATACTATGCTATAAATCCTCAAGGTATGCCGAAATGGCATATCTACTCGTCCGCCATTTTGAAAAAAAAAACTGATTTGTGGCCAGTGATGAAACGCATTTTAATTGATAGAGTAGGTATACGAGTGTGCCTATAAACAAAATGTGTAAGGAACCAAACGTGTAAAATACAGTTTCCGTGATATTTCGGTTTAAAAAGTATAATGAAAAATGTAGACCTAAGGATCTAAGAACCACATGAAATTAGAGATTCTATTTATTCTATTGATTGCGATTGATATGAGTTTCATCAATGGCCATATACTTTCAAAATGTTTGATTACAAAATTTGTAGTTTTTTACCCAAATATAACTTAGACCGTACAAGTTAGCGATTTGATTCCTTAGCAGTTTTTGTTTTTAAGCATTTACAATTCAAATTCACGTTTATTTTTTTCAAAATGGCGATTTAGTGCAGACTATGCCAGGGTCCGTTAAATAATGTCGGAACCCCTTTATGTATAATTAACATAATGAACACCTATTATCAAGATATAGAGCTTTAACTCAAATATAAATGACATAGCATGTCTTATAATAACTTATAAATCATTGAACATTTTTGCGAATAGGCGTTGAGCTTAATTAATTTGTGTAGTTATTAAAGCAGGCAACACTGCGTGTTGAGGATAAAAGAACAAAATACTATTATTTTAATACACTTCTTGGAAATTTATTTGCAAATTTTCCATTGTTTAATAGTCAACTCGATGATTTTAATTTCTATCAAGTAGCATCTATTAGCATGAAAAAACTACCTACAAGCTCTAGAAATTTCACTTAATAAATTTGTCTGTGTGAGTCATGGACCCGCCTGCTCAATACGTCCGTATACTCACACACACATGAAAACTCTACACGTCTACTGAAAGACACGCCCAATCGACATCTACTCTCTTCACACTTCTATGTTCCTGGTACTATGCGGAACTAAAGGAGAATCGCTCGATAGATTGCACGCCTCAACCGCGTTGTTTAATGGAAGTCAAAACACAGAACGCTTTCTTTCACCTCTTACGGAGGTATGGTTGCCTGGTACTGTACACCGAGAATCGTAGTTTCGAGCAATTGCCGCATTCATAGGTTTGTGTACTACACGCCATCTAGTACAAATATTAGCAACTCGGCTACTCAATGAAATCATAGGGGGGTTTCATTCATGATTTGTGGGGGTATAAACTCCCCTCAGAGCCATTTAATAATAATACATTGCCACCCTCCTCGTTCCCAGACCTACTGAACACCTCGGTGGTTTTATTCCTCCTTGTATTTTCTGATAGCTTAGTCTTTCGCCGTTCAACATTGGATCACGTCACAAACATTTTAACGTAACGTAAATAAATTTTGCCTTTTATGATCTAGTTCTTATTCAACAAAAAAGCTGGATTGATCATTACGAGTATATTTTATGCCAACATGTACTTCATAAGAAAAAGGATTTAGTGCGACCTTAGTGTAAAGAACATCAATTTAACGATTTTTCTTGATTTAACGAATTTTCTTTGAATTTTCCATAAAAATTACCACCTAGTCACCGTAGTGTTTTTATGATTTAAAGTATTTTTTTTTTCTTTTTTTTTTTTTTTATGAGGGATAAGCCTTCATTTGTCCACAATCTCACCTGATGTAAAGTGACGATGTGGTTTAAGATGGGACATGAAGACCTAGAAGGTGGCTTCTCCGGGCCACATTACGAAACACGAAAAAATCGCTTCACGCACTGGCCCAGCCCGGAGGGTGGTGACAAGCCGCAAGTATCTCGTTATCCAAATAAAATTAGCAATATTTCAAGCAGATGATGAGTAGATAAATCTTGAAGAGGTTACAAACAACATTACTTTCGCGTATTATTATATAAACCGTTATTCAAAGTCAAATTATTACGCAATGGCCCTTAACATTAAGGTTCCTATTTACGGAAACCGGCCGAGAATGCATTAATATCCAGTTTCGGTGAAGTTAACGTCTGTTATGTGAACCAAGGCGATCCGGTGGCACTGGTCTAGTTAGGTTTTATATGAACACTAGTTTACTCAGAATAACCATCATTTTATCTCTGGACTTAAATCCAACTGATATTATAAACTTTGACGGCAAAGTTTGTGAGGTGTATCCTCAGTAAGAGTGTATAGGTGTGTTTGTAGCTCCTTTACGCAAAAAGTAATGGATGGATTTTGATGAAACTTTACATACAGCTTACAAATCTCAAAAAGCTACTTTTCTCGGTAAAATGACACATTTCGCGGGAAATTCCATTATTGCGAGCGAATTGCGATTTGGATCAAATTTGATACGGGCATTGCTGTTGTCCCAGTAAAGGACAAAAGCTACTATTTAGAGCGGAAAAATCTATTATTACACAAACGAAGCTACGGATGGATATAATTTTTTAATACTAGCTCCATCCGTTCAGGAGCTATGATATCCCAGACAGACAGACACGTCAAACTTATAACACCCCTATTTTTTTAATCGTGTACGAAACTAAAATCTATACTTAATACATAAAAAGCTGACGTTAGTAAGGCTTAGTTATTTTGTATAATTGTTTGAACGCGCTAATCTCAGAAACTCTGGTCCGATTTGGAAAATTATTTTGGTGTTTTAACCGCGGAAAATAAGTTGTTTCTGGCGCGCAACATTCAAAACACACGGGAAACGTCGTGCCGGGTAAAGACTATTTAATGTGACCTCAATACAGATCAGGTGAGAGTTTGCTTTAAATGGACATAACTTGGAACAAATTTAAATTATAATTACAAGTTTAAAGCTTTATACTATATCTGTATTTTATGACTAATTTAATAAGCATTACCTTGAAGCGTAATCTTTGTAATTACCATTATTTTCAGAAAATTATGCGAAATGCTTTTATGTAATATTTAGGACCCCCAGGTACTGAAAGTATGTAAAGGAAGTGCAATAAGGCAATAATATTTTGAGTGGAATTTTGGACAACAATAAGTAAAACCTATCACAAATCCGATGTGGCAATTTAGTAGTATGTACAGATAATAAGAAATTCTATGGTTTTATATTCAATTTTACAGTTTAATTGTCATTTTACAAAACTACGACCTAAAGTGTGTCAGGGTCACCTAAGGTCATATTTATTTTTATCACCGCTACGTAATAGGTACCTACTATATTGTTATTTACTTACGTTTATAAAATACTCGGCCCGGCTTTGCTCAGATGCGGAAACATTTTTTTAACACTAGAATATTAGTTTTAAACTAAAGTGGGGTTTATCACTTTGTAAAAACATAAAGGTTAAGGTACATTGTAAAGTCTACAGATAATTTAAACAATACATAAACAACGCTAAGAAATTAATTAGGTACCTACTTAAGACATTGCAACACGTTATTCAAGAAAAACCAGCTTTTTTTCTCTTAGATTACAGCTCATAATTACAGCTTAAGAATACAAACATTATAATTTGGAATATGATTATGAATCAGGTACAATAATTTATCTTAATATTATCCCGAAGGTATTTTTTTAAGAATAAGAATATTTTAGTTGTATGTAGTATAAAAATAATATCTTATAGGTAATACAAAAATTCTTGTGTCACAATTTTCGTTCCCGTATTCCTCCGAAACGGCTTGACCGATTCTCATGAAATTTTGCGAGCATATTGAGTAGGTCTGAGAATCGGCCAACATCTATTTTGTCATTTTGCAAAACAACGTTTGCTGGGCTAGTAAACTATAATATGGTATATAATATAGTTCAAATACATGCTGTCAACCAGAATAGTAGACATCTAATTATGAGTCAAGCTGAAATTTAAACCACTTCTTTAAAAAATTTAAACTTCTTCAATTTAACTTAGTTCTTGCTTATTATGAAATGGTTCATTGCTTTAAAATAAAATAAGTTGGCCATATCCTACTACTATTATAAAGGCGAAAGTTTGTAAGTATGGATGTATGGATGTTTGTTACTCTTTCACGCGAAAACTACTGAACCGATTTAAATGAAATTTGGTACACAGAATCTCTAGAGCCTGAAAAATAACATAGGCTACTTTTTACCGCGGGAAAACGTCATTCCGCGGGAAAATACATTATAACGCGGGTAACACCGCGGGGCACAGCTAGTAGATTATAAAAAAAAAAACTAATACACCTATTTATTCTTGTAATCGAAAAATCGAAGTTGCACATGACGTAAAGTTTTCATGCGATTTGTACTATATTTATACGTCAAAAACGTTTTTTATTAAATCGATGAAGCGAAAAATAGGGTGTCCAGCAGACGCATTCTGTAAAAAATCGAATCCGAACTCGAAATCACTCAAGTGACCGAGCTCACTTCGAACGCTCGTCACTGAGGCGCTACAGGCGCTATCGAGTTTTACAGAATACAAAACTTTAAACTCACCGCGGATTCAGCTTCGTAAGGATCGAAATGAGTTTACAGAATGCGTCTACAGTATTTTTGAAGGGATATCAGACGGAATAAACAGAATCCTTCTTTTTTGGAGTCATCATGCCTGTTGTAGGTACTTACTAGTAGTAGGTACGTTGGTTTCCAAGTTAAGACAAAGAGTTAAGTTCGTTCCAAATTAAATCGTAGTTAAATGTCGGCGAGAAGCCTTGTAAGTTAAGGCTTAAATGGCAGTGCAGGGCATCGCCCTTACATCACTGCCTCCTTATTCCTAAAGACGACTTGTTTGTTTGTTTTTACCCACGTTCTACAGAACTCCAAAAGGTTATTACAAATAGTATAATTCTGTATCTACATCAAATATCTACTTGCTTCAAAATGAGAAACAGTATTGTTTAAAGGCTAGCTCTCATACAGATAATGGAGGTGGAATAGGTATTTAATTCGGTATAGGGTCAAGATACAAGATACAAAATCATTTATTTCCATAGTTTGGTTTTACAAAAGTTAGACACGTCAAAATAAATTACAGAAAAACAAAAAGATAAGTAGCAAATAAATTTATGGTATCTGGTCGCTTCGCTTTTTTTACACTAGCTAGAGCAAAGAAGCGATTAGAAACTCAGGCTGCATGATAAGGTTTTGGCCAAGCCTACGCGTCATATTCATATTCATATTAATTTATTCGTTGCTTCATGTGGTTACAATAAAGGTGTAAATGTATATGTAGGTAGTAACCATGTTGTACAAAAATATTGTTATAATAACAACTTATGAGATGAAAGCTGGGTTGTTCTATTCGCTTCTCAACTCAGTGTAAAAAATTGAAGCGAACTGTCAAGACAATGTGTATTTCCTTGATTATTCTTAGTTTTTATTTTAATTAGCTTTACGTTGAACTGTCCATGTATGCATATGCGTCTAAGGAAATAAACGTTTTGACTTTGACTTTGGTGTTAACATAATAGATTCCCTGACACGAGCCCCGTTGGGACATCTTTAACTTAAATTAAGATGTATCCTATACTATTTTTTTTTTGAAAAAGCCGTGTTGGCTAAGTGGGAGGACACTCGACTTTCATTCCGAAGGTCGTGGGTTCAAACCCCGCCACGCACTTCTGGATTTTTCTTCTTGAGAAATATATGTGCGCTTTAAACACGTGCTTTAACGGTGAAGGCAAACATCGTGAGGAAACCGGCATGTTCTGAGAACTTTTTAAAGAGTTTGAAGGACATGTGACATTCACCAACCCGCACATGGCCAGCGTGGTGAATTAAGGCCTAATCTCTCTCGTCAAGAGAGAAGTCCCTGTGTCCCAGCAGTGGGAACGTTAATAGGGTGATGATGACTATACTATAATTACTTAAATAAAATATCTTAATAATAGGAACAATTAGTAAGTATTTATCATATAAGTATAAAAATGTTGTAAATTAGGTATAGAAGATTCTGAGATTTAACGTAACTAGAACGCGGGAGCGCCTAGAACGTGCATTTTTTCCTCAAAATGTCCTGTGTTGTGGTGTCGTAGGAGTAATAAGAGCCATAGCATAGAATAATATATAACTACGTATAGTATAGCCAAAACCTTATCATGCAGCCTGAGTTTCTAATCGCTTCTTTGCTCTAGCTAGTGTAAAAAAAGCGAAGCGACCAGATACCATAAATTTATTTGCTACTTATCTTTTTGTTTTTCTGTAATTTATTTTGACGTGTCTAAGTTTTGTAAAACCAAACTATGGAAATAAATGATTTTGTATCTTGTATCTTGACCCTATACCGAATTAAATATAAACTAAAAACGTTTTACCTATATTAGCTTGGGTAACATTCTTTTAAGAACTTTATCAATATCGGTATGAGAAATCTGAAGCAAAGCTTATAAAATGTTGTCCAAAGCGACTGCGAAGCGGGAGTGTCTACTGCGCGGCGAACGCTATACTATACGTAGTTATATATTATTCTATGCTATGGCTCTTATTACTCCGTCGAACACCTAAAAGTACCTTCTAAAATTTAGAAGGTACTTTTAGGTGTTCGACGCATTATGCCATTATAATCAAAATAGCCGTTGCCAAAATTAAAAATTAAACAGTTAAATTGGGGTTTGTCAATCCAAAACCATCCTGAGTCGGCGCCATTTTTGTACTTAATAATATTTTTAGATTGTTATATTTTATTATTATTATTTAGTTTTTTTTTATGTTTTTGACCACAATCTCACCTGATGTAAAGTGACGATGTGGTCTAAGATGGATGAAGACCTAGAAGGTAGATGGCTTCTCCGGACAACATTACGAAACTAGGAAAAAATATCTTTAAGTTTGTTGTTTTGACATTTGTAAGCAATTCCATTCAATTCCATATAACTGGACTCTGCGCTTGAAGCGTCAGTTTGCCAGTGTCAAGTTAAATAAAATTATGTATAATTTTTCTGTGAGTGTGTATGTCACTGAACTTCTCTCAAACGACTGGACCGATTTTGATGAAATTGTTTGTGTGTGTTCAAGGGGATCTGGGAATGGTTTAGATTCACAATACGGTCAACTGGATATTGTTTTTTGAGACGTGGGACAGGACAACGTCTGTCGGGTCGACTAGTAAAATTATAAAGTGAAAAAGATGTTACTCAGTTGAACGCCATTTTGCGTCTCCATTTCTTAGCATTACCTGTGTATTTAAAAATATGTATTTACTTTGAAAATGTATTGATTTTTTGGCGTTAACTCTATTTTCGCTGATAGTAGTCAAAGCCAAAGTCAAAATGTTTATTTCCTTAGATATGCACACATGGACAGGTCAACTTAGAGTTAGTTTAAATAAAAACTAAGAATAATCAAGGGAATAACATTGTCTTGACAGTTTACATGACTTTTTTACACTAAACTGAGATATAAATTAAATATCTCATTTTAGGAACTCGAACACCTGGTAAATGAATTTACGAAAGAGTTATGCTAACAACAAATACCGTGAATATAGGTAGGTACAATCCCAGCTAGGCTCCGAAGTTACAGAGGTCAGCGTGGCGAAACCAGTTTGAAGCCATCGGATCAACTTGCAGTGAGTTTTTGCGAAACCAATATGCATAAATTTAGCGTTTGAGAACTTAATTAAGTGCTATTATCAAGGTCATTATTTTTTTATATAGTTATGTCAAGGATAGATAATAAAAACTTTCCTTCTGTGTAACCGTGTTGGCTTAGTGGGAGCGCTCTGGACTTTCATTCCGAAGGTCGTGGGTTCAAACCTCGCAGTGCACCTCTGGATTTTTATTCTTGAAAAATGTATGTGCGCTTAAAAACACGTGCTTTAACGGTGAAGGCAAACATCGTGAGGAAACTGGCATTTTATGAGAACTTTAAAGAGTTTGAAGGACATGTGACATTCAGCTACCCGCACTTGGCCAGCGTGGTTAATCCCTGTCCCTGTCCCTGTGACCCAGCACACTGTGACTGTGTAAATATTATTATGAAACAGGTATTAAAAAGACTTCTCAACATTAAGTAGCATAACTGGATAATTAACAAGACTTCTTGTAAGTTGTAAGTATTGAAGGTATATTATTGTATTAATATACACAACTGTATAATGATAATTAATGTTTCTTAATTATTTGTACATATTTTGTGACATCTTTGACAAGGCGTCTTTACAGCTGCTATTAATTTTATGTAAGTTGACAAAGCCTCTAAGTAAGTACAGCTGCTATATTAGTAATTATTGTAATTAATATAAATTTTTGTGTTACGGTGAATTAATTGTTTAATTATTATTTGTTACTTGCCAATTGTGTATAAATAATATTAATAGATGTAGCTAAGTCATCTGACTTTACTTAATGTTTCTCTCTCTCTCTCCCTCTGTCTAACTGTTACAAAAGTTGTATATTTTGTTAGCCCCTGACAAAAAAGAGGGGTGTAACAAGTTTGACGTGTCTGTCGGTCTGTCTGTCTGTCTGGGACATCATAGCGGATAAAGCAATTTTTTTTATATGAAAGGTTAGTTTTGCGCGAGTGTTCTTAGACATGTTTGATGAAAATCGGTTGACCCGTTTAAAAGTTATGAGGGTAAAAGTGGGGAAGGAAAACCGACTTGCAAATATACTCGAGTGGGGTCTCAAATGAAAGCGCATCACGTGCAGATTACAAAATAGTACGACTTATGCATACCTACTCAATAATGTACCTACACATACATTATTGTATGGTAATTACAATAATATTTATAACAAGTAATAACTTTAGCACAACGTAGCATTTTATGAGCCATATTACCATAATGGCTCCCATACTAATGATTCATTAGTGAGATGTCATTAATATTATATTACTTATATGTCATATATTATTATTACGTGTTCTATACCGCAGATTACATAATATACCTATACGTATTATATAGATACATACGTTGCACCGCATTTTTACACAAAGGAGAGTCATTACTCTGATAAATTGACAAAATAATAATAATAAATCATTTATTCCAGACATCATCCACAGTAGAATTACACCGAGTAGTGACCATTTTTGTCGTCATAATTGTTATAAGTTTTAGTTTAAGATTGTTTTCCTCATTTTGTGACGCAAAATAAAAATTATTTTATTTTATTTTATTTTTATTTTACATCTCAGGTCCATATAAACCTATTATACCTTACAGACAATCATAAATACTAATATAAAACTTATATATACTTAAGTAGGTAGGTAGGTTAGGTAGGTAGTAGGATGTTCACAACTGATTGATGATTAGTTTGAATGACATAAGAATATTGTTTAAAATTGTTTTTCTTTTTAATGTATTTTGACGCAAACCCAATTTGCAGTGCCCCTCCGGGGTGCATGTACATATCGACTTAAGATGTAACAATTGACCTATATCTGTATACATGTACATGTGAGCAAATAAATAAAATAAAATAAATAAAATTAAATTATTTCCATCCACGGTTGTCTGGAAGAAATTGCTTTAAGCCACCCGTTACGCACACCTAGAGTTTAGTTTTTATTTTCAAATTGTATTGTTTCTTTGTTTGTTGTGTGTAATAAAGTATTTTCTATCTATTCTTTGAGAACTGATTTAGATATTGCTAAAGGCTATTGTTTGCAAATTGTTTTTTACATTTAATAAGAATCGATCTAGTAGTTCTCATGTTTGTCTCAAAAAAAAAAAAAAAAATAAATAAATAAATGTTTACTGCTCTCATTATTCTCATGCTCATTTCATACTAGAAGCAGGTTCATTTTAGTTTATGTTAAAAAATATCTTGTATCTGACAAAAAATCGCCCCTGTTGTTATCGATAAAATATAAGAGGAAAACAGAATGATTATGATTTCAAACATGGCTTGAAGCTTCAAGGTTCCTTCAAGCCGTCAAGCGCAAGGAATTTGAACCAAACCAATTGGAAAATATTATTTACGCCATTAACTAGGTACATAGGGTAATTCCGAAGGAGATGGCAGAAAAAAATTAATCATTCATAGATGACTCTAATTTTAGATAAATTTTACTTTTATCATATGAGTTATAGCAATTGTTCTGATATATTTATTTATTTTATTTATTCAACAACAATATTACTTACTCTATCTTTACCGGATGTTTCATAAATTCATAATGCAATAGAGTAACTCAAAATACATTATAAATAATAGATATACCTACTATTAATTATTTCATCTATTCAAAAGATTATTCACATAATATTATATAAGAAATTAATTAACATTAAAAATAACATAATTGATTTATTCAAAATGTGAAGTGATAAACTCAACAATTGAATATCATCTAACCAAGGTTTTCATTCAAAACATTTTCAGCGAAAATTTTATATCAGCTTATCTTCAAATATGGCGTCATCTATCAAAAGAGGATTTCTAATTCAAATATGATATTATTGGCTTGCACTATCTGTATATTATATAATCTCATTTCGGCACGACTCAAAGTGTTAGTGTGCGAAATATTTTCGTATCTGTTATTGACAGAACTAGTTCCAATTTATTATAATTTGATTTAGTAGGGATTACAAAAAACATCGACACCTTGTTGAAGGAAACTAATTAAATAAATATTGGTATTTTAATATAAACCTGTTATTTTTTAAAAGCTTTTTTTTTTTAAAAAGCTTTGTTCGTATGTGTTGGTCACTTTAAAATTTATTAAATAAATTTGAGTAGTATGATTTAAACTCGTACTACCTAGGGTTCCGTATACAGTTTTCAGACTTTAGCAATGATAAAGCGATCATATTTTTTATGTGCAAAAGTCAGAGCGGTAAGTACTTTGACGGATATCGAAATCGAAGTACTGGCCGCGTATCGCGTACTTTGTAAAAATCAAATTGTTGTATGGGAGCTCCCTTATATATTTATTTATTATTTGATATTATAACGACAACAGAAATCAAAAATCAAAATAAAAAATCGTTTATTTGGACATTAACGGTAAGTTTCACAATTAGATTCGAACGATGGCGTCTGCGAAAGTTTGCAAAAACTGTGTAGCAGAGCTAACGCGCACCTCCAGAATAGACATGTTAACATTAAAACAAATAAATTATTCTTAAAATACATAATTCCACATAATTTCAGTTCTCTATCGTGGTTCTTGAGATACAGCCTGGTGACAGACAGACAGACCGCACGAAGTCTTAGTAATAGGGTCCCATTTTACCCTTTGAGTACGGAACCCATCACATAAAGCTGTGTTGTTCTATTCGCTTCTCAACTCAGTATAAAACATTGAAGCGAACTGTCAAGACAATGTTATTTCCTTGATATTTTTTGTTTAAGCAATTTAGTTTTATTAATTTTAAGCTGACCTAGGCTATGAGCTTCTAAGGAAATAAACGTTTTGACTTTGACTTTGACATCACATTTAGTAGGTTAATTACGTACCTACTTGGCACCTCGACTACGCCTAAACCAAATTGGTCAATTATTTTGTTAAATCTTCGTAGAAGTCCAAAGACGGT
Organism: Gymnoscelis rufifasciata; assembly: GCA_929108375.1. Classification (NCBI taxonomy): domain Eukaryota; kingdom Metazoa; phylum Arthropoda; class Insecta; order Lepidoptera; family Geometridae; genus Gymnoscelis; species Gymnoscelis rufifasciata. Next base: position 634,869 of record OV815322.1, on the reverse strand, counting down.
TTTCACCGTGAGAAAAAATCTAATAATTGCCGGGAAAGGTTAAAACAGCCCTTTTATGTTGATTTAATAATTAACAGTGCGACGGGACAGGGACGGGAAAAATTATTCAATTCGAAAAAGCAACTCCACAACTGAAGCACAAAAATAAATAACTTACAAAGTTATTTATTATCAAGGAAATTGTTAATAAATTGACCTCAGTGACACGTACCTACTAATTTCTTCATTAAAATCTGAAATGTAGTAAACTTTTTAACAAACCTTTTTTGGTTTGACAAGACGGCATTGGTTTAAAAATAAAAAACCTTATTTAAAAAAGTGTAGGTGTTTTTACTAGAAGTACTCGCAATTTACTGTTCAACTTTTAATTAAAGCATTAAATAACTCTGCTTATAATGTAAATTTATATGAAAGTTAAAGTTATGTGATTTCCTTGGATTTATAATTATGAATGTTTGCGCTGTTATAAGGACTTGCGAGAATAATTTGGATAAAATATCACTGTTTCCGACATTCTTGGTCTTAAATGTGGGTTTTAAATATTATATCTCCTTCCTCCATCTATCTATCTTTTCTGTGTCGTGTAATTGTACCAAAAATAATTTTAGTCTCAACCGATTTTCATGAAACATGTCTAAGAACACACGGGCCAAATTCACCTTTCTCTATCGTGGTTCACCCCTCTTTTTTGGTCGGGGGTTAAAATACGTATTATCTAATTAACTTGATTATAAACATTCATAATTCAATTATTAAAAATTCACATTAGATAGGTGATAGTTCTGAAATGGCAAAAAATAAATATTGCTCCATTAATCCACACAACAACATCTAACCACAATAACTAATTTAAAACCACGTCAACGTGTCTAATTTCTACAAATTTTATATATGAATGTCAAACAGTGTGTTGATTGAACACAATAACGTCATTTGACTTCCAAAACGGCTTTCATTAACATCTTTTATCTAATTATTTTCTATATAAGAGACAAAAATTAACTAAGGCCACTAGGTATATTAATTAGATAATGGACTGCAATGTACTGAGGTATGGGTATCAGGTGACTGTCATTTTAAAGCGGTCATCGTAAAAAGGTACATTCAAGAGCAAAAGAAAAAGATGAAATATGGTCCTAAAATAATTATATTCAGTAAAATTAAATTATGTCTAAAGTTACCGACTATTGTAGGTTGTTAGAAGTATATGAACAAATAATGTGTCTTATGTCAGTGATCATGATCACATTTATTTCACTTAAAACTTAATTTGAAATGGACAGTTTGGTACCTGTAATTGTTAGGTACATTCTTGTATTGACAAGAAAATGTTTTGAAACGATTTTGAACGCTAACTTTTGCTACCTAGTACTACCTACTACCAAATTTTTGAAGTGAAACTTCTATAGAATCGTAGTGATTTCAAACCGGATGCAAAAAGATGAAACGGAAATGATAAGAGACACAAATACAATGCTTTATTTAAATTTCTCTGCGCGATACTTCGTAGTTAAGACTACGAAGTATCGCGCAAAGAGGTATTGCTGTATTTTATTTATATTATTTTGTAACATACTTTAAGTAATACGCTTTATTGAAGTAATATAAATAATCCGAATAATTACAGATATATATGTTTGTTTCTCTTATCATTTTAGCAGATGCGCTCATTTACCCTTTTTTTCTATTCGATATATATCATAATTATAGTTCGTAAGTAGTAGATTCCAATCGTGCGTCGTAGCTGACACACACACACTTTTTTTTAGTCTTCTTATTCTTTCGTCGATTTACTGAAGTTTCACTTCTATCGTGTGTGAATAGCACACACACCTTTTTTTTTTTTCAGAGTTTTTTTTTCTGGTCACGTCCGGTAGTGATTACCCTCTGAATCTTTACACGTGACCTCCGGGTGGTGCTAAGAACAGTCTCTGGTGGTAGGCTTCGGCCGCGGCTTGTCACCCTCCGGGCTGGGCCAGTGCGAGAAACGATTTTTGGTGTTTCGTAATGTGGGCCGAAGAAGCCATTTACCTTCTAGGTCTTCATGCCCCATCTGAGACCACATCGTCACTTTACAGCAGGTGAGATTGTGGTCAAATGAAAGATGATCTAAAAATAAAAATATAAAAACATGCTTATTATCCACAGAATACGTGACAAGTTTCATAAAGGAACTGACGTCTGTGCGGTCTTCCGGTAATTACATCTCAGACATACCTATTAGCTATATTATAATTACAAGTATAATGTTCATGTATTATTATTTATGATAATAACACTAGCTGCCCCGCCCGACTCGCACGGACGGAGCTACTTAGTTTAAACAATGCAACGTGCGAATGTCAAGAGTTTTCCGGGTTTTTATAAAAAACTATACTATTTACCTTAAGAAGGCTGTCATAAGAGAAGATAGCTTGTTTAACCTTCAACAAAATATATATTTCATATTCATTTATTTCTTAATAATTATTTTACAAATCGTGTTGAAAACTATTCTTATTTATAAGTCTTAATCTGAAAATAAAAATCAAAATAAAGTAATCATTTTATGCATGTAAAAATAATAACAATAGTAATAATAGTACATATTCATCTATGGTATAGAAGCAACCTCACAACAAAACATCCTTCAGTTTCTTTTCGAAGATGTATGGACTATCAATGCGTTTTAAATCTCTGGGTAGCTTGTTGAGAAGTTCCACGGCCTGATAGCGACAATCATGCTTAGCTATATGTAACCGGGGACAAGCTACAATAGCAGCTATGTTTTTTGTCCGAGTCGTTAGCCGATGCCTATTATGGGATGGGGTATTATAAGTTTTAAATTATGTTTTATTCACTACTAAGACCTTCATACAGAGTTAAGTCGGTTGACTAAAGTAAACTTATAAATAAATATCTCCGGACTAATCATCAACTAACACAGCATCACCTAACCCCAAACTAAGCAGACCATGCACTATGGGTGTTAGGTGACTGATATACAACATAGATATATATTTTTTGTAAATATACATAATGATACATAGAAAACACCCTGATGCGTGATGCTGTGTGATTAGACCGGATTTTTTATTTTTTTTATAATATTATTTCAACCGTTTCAAATACACACACATCAACGAAGTCTAAATAACTTATTATATGTATTATACACTGGTGTAGTTAAAGCCCATAGTCCAAGTATCTAATAATCATAATCATAATAATAATTTGTTTTTGTACATAAAGATAGAGCCAATGAGCTCCATTGGGACATTACAACATTAACTTTGGATTAGCTTATATTTATACTACTTAACCCCCGACCAAAAAAGAGGGGTGTTATAAGTTTGACGTATCTGTCTGTCTGTTACATCATAGCTCCCGAAAGGATGGAGCAATTTCAATTTAGTTTTTTTTTGTATAAAAGGTGAGTTTGGCCCGGGTGTGCTTAGACATGTTTCATGAAAATCGGTTGAGCCGTTTAAAAGTTATGGGGGTGAGAGTGGGGAAGGAAAACAGAAAATCTGCAAATATACTAGTGTGGGGTATCAGATGAAAGCGCATCGCGTCCACATTACATAATATTATGTTGTTTTACATATGAGGAAATGAAGGCATTGGAACCGGGGGTTTTTCTTAAATTTTAAGTTTAGATTTTATTAGACAATGTTATTTCCTTGATAATTTTTGTTTCAATATGAACTTAATTTTAGTTGACCTGTCCATGTTATGCCCTGTGCTTCTCTGGAAATAAACGTTTCGACTTTTACTTTTAATAAAATTATAAATCAGAGGATAGGAAACCGGCATGTGCTGAGAACTTTATAGAGTTTGAAGGACATGTGAAATTCACCAACCCGCACTTGGCCAGCGTGGTGAATTAAGGCCTCGTCTAGAGAGATGTCCCTGTGTCCCAGCAGTGGGAACGTTAATAGGGTGATGATGATGATGATGATCATCGCCGAGCGGCTAAACGATTCGTGATAAATTAAATCTTGGTAATTCCCGATGACTGAATAATTGACGTCAAGCTCTAAATGGGCAAAAACGGCTAAATATATGAATTAAATTAAAAAAAAACATTTTTTTATAGCCTCAGTGACACGGCGGGTGAAGGTCCGCTAGCGGCGCAGGAGGCAGCGGGTTCGATTCCCGCCGAGGGGCAAAGTGTTTGTATGTTCTGCAAGCACTTTCTCCTTGGTCTGGGTTGTTAATATGTACATATAATAAAAAAAAATCTATATATGTAGGTATGTCTATTCTATAATATTTAAGTAAATCAAATGTCTAGTACCCGTAACACAAGTTTAGAGCTTACCACGGGGCTAGATGTTCTGTGTATTAAATTTAATCGTTAATTAAATAATTCCGGAATGACCAAACCAGGATACCAGGATATACCAGGATTTCAACTCCATGTACGACTCGTAAATTACCTACGTACTTAGGGTATCTATGGGTGACAGAAATATTATCATAATTACATTTTTAACCCACGACCAAAAAAGAGGGGTGTTTTAGTTTGACGTGTGTGTCTGTCTGTCTGTCTGGGACATCATAGCTCCCGAACGGATGGAGCGATTTCAATTTAGTCCGGAAATATTAATTTATTTAAAAGTTATGGGGATGAGAGTGGGGAAGGAAAACCGAAAATCTGCAAATATACTAGTGTGGGGGGTATCAAGAGAAAGCGCATCGCGTGCCCATTACAAAATATTATTGTGTTTTACTTTTAAGGAAATTAAAGCACTGGAAACGGGGGTTTTTCTTAAATTTTAAATTAATATTTATAATACAACTAGCGGCCCGCCCCGGCGTCGCACGAGTATAAAATTTTCCCGGAAATTATTCGAATTATAAATTAATTATAAATTATGGACACGGTGGTATGCCAGGCTTAAGGAAAATCTTTTCTGTTAAGGAAAGAAGTTAACCCCCGACGGAAAAATGGGGTGTCGTAAGTTTGACGTGTCTGTCTGTCTGTGGCATCATTGCTCCGGAACGGATGAATTGATTTCAATTTAGTTTAGATTTTTTTTCTAAGATATGTTTGATGTGCAGTTTAAAATTTATGGGGGGTGAAAGTGGGGAAGAAGAACCGATTATCTGCAAATATAGTCGAGTGGGGTTTCAAATGAAAGCGCATCTCGTGAACATTAAAAAATAATATGATTTTTTTTCTTGGAAAACAATTGTCATGAAGTCAAGGATTTTTTAATATTTTTGTTATTTACCTACACTTTACTGAAAATATATAAACACTCTTCTTGAAACTTACAAATCTTTGCTAATTTATTTATTTATTCAATAATTATACTCCATTCTAGACTAAAACTTATATTTACCTAGCCGCCTAGACGTTTCTATCAACAAGTTTATAATTATTACGTTGAATTTGAACCTTGAGCAAGGAGCAACAAAAACTAATGTTAGCAAATAACGCATCACTCAATGTTACCAGTAAAGTTATGAGTTTAATTGGCTAAGAGTGAATGCGCTGTTTGGGTTCCTTATTGGGGATTTTATTAATCTATCTGCGCCAGGGTAAGTGGGGGTCAAGTGTTTGTATGTTCTGCAAGCACTTTCTCCTTGGTCTGGGTGTTTAATATGTATAATAAATAATCTTAATATATATAAATCTCGTGTCACAATGTTTGTCCTCAATGGACTCCTAAACCACTTAACCGATTATAATAAAATTCGCACACCATGTGCAGTTCGATCCAACTTGAGAGATAGGATGGTTTTTAAGGCGAGAAAAATTCGAATAATTTCCGGGATAATTTTATACCCGTGCGACGCCGGGGCGGGCCGCTAGGATCTATATATGTATGACTACTTTATTAAGTATATCAGATGTCTAGTACCCGTAGCACAACTTACCATGTTGTTGTGTGGATTATCCGGATTTATTTATTATTTATATTAAAATGATATTATGAAGAATTTTAATTCATATAGGTACGGGTATACAAGGTGTTTCAAAATCTTAATATATATAAATCTCTTGTCACAATGTTTGTCCTCAATGGACTCCTAAACCACTTTACCGATTATAATAAAATTCGCACACCATGTGCAGTTCAATCCAACTTGAGAGATATGGTTTCTAAGGCGAAAAAAATCGAATAATTTCCGGGAGTATTTTATACCCGTGCGACGCCGGCCGGGGCGGGCCGCTAGTTGGTATATAAAGCGGAAGGGTTTGTAAGGACCTACGCTTCATGTTCTTGATCTCAAAGACACGGGTGGGCTAACGAAGCGTAGTTTTCGTTCTACGATTTTTAATTAAAAAGCCTAGTGTCGGAAAATAGTTATATACCTAAATATTTTTGTACATATTTCTTAGAAATCTTAATAATACTTAAGGAAATAATATATATCATCAATTCATCAGTCAGAGCGTTTGATAAAAAAAAACGTTATACTCGTACGTAAACCTAAATTAGTGCCAAATTTGTTTAATACAAGTTGAATGAAAAAATGTCACCACTTTAATCTCTTAACAGTCGCAAAATAAGGTAAAAAAAGGTTTATTGTGTGTTTATTGTAAGTTTTTATGAATACGGGGTAAGTTTTTTACATTTAATAGAGAACCCTAAAATTCAAGAGAGATCCAAGAAGGAAATACGTCGGTTGTGATAAACAATGTGTTTTTTTCTAATCGTATTCACACGATCTTTGAGCTTGTTCTTAACAATTCGCCGTAAAATTTAGATATAACCTAAGTAATGATTGGTTGCTGAATTATGACGGAACAAGTTTATAGGTATCAAACAAAACCAGACTTCAACAACTCTAAAACATTATGCAATAGGTATTATTGAAAATGATTAAAAATATTACATTTATTTGTTAATGTTAAATGTATAGGTATGTGATAACTATGTATGTTGTACACCAATATTGTTATAATAACAACTAATGAGATAAGCTGGGTTGTTCTATTCGCTTCTCAACTCGGTGTAAAAAATTTAAGCGAACTGTCAAGACAATGTTATTTCCTTGATTATTCTTAGTTTTTATCTAAATTAGTTTTCAGTTGACCTGTCCACGTATGCATATGCGTCTAAGGAAATAAACGTTTTGACTTTGAAGGGAATTGAATATGTAATTCCTACAAATGTCAACTCTCTATCTATAACGGTTCTTGAGATACATCCTGGTGACAGACAAACAGACAGACCACGAAGTCTCAGGGGTTTTACCCGGCCTCAGTAGTAGGTACGTAATCGTTTGCAGACTCTTTACCTGTCTTTAGAAATAAGCATATAACTCTTTTCTCTAGTCCGCCATCAACTTGATGGCACTGGGGGGTGATTTTTGTGTACTTTAATCTATTTGCTATGTTTGACCTATTTTTTTTTAATTTCTGTTTTTTTGTTTAATTTTGTTTAATTTTTATTTTTATTGTTTTGTTGTTTTGCCTTACTTTACTGCAATATCAGTGTTGTGCTCGCCTATTATAGGCACATATTCCATAGTTAATAGTATTAACTTAATTTATAAAATGTCTACAATTTTTTTGAAGTGACCCTTCTTTAGAATCGTTGTGATTTCAGACCGGATGCAACGGAAATACGTCAGGTAAGCCAATCTTAAACACTAACAAGGTTAAGCAACTTTCCGGAACTTGGATGGGTGACCGCCCGAACAAAATCTTTTTCCACAGTATTTTTTTTTATTCATCTCATTCTTTTGTCGATTTACTGAAGTTTCACTTCTACCTTGCGTGAATCGCACACACACCTTTTTTTTATTTTTTGTTATTATGTTCTGTTAATGGTGCCTTAAATAAATAAATATTATAAATTAACCCTAAAAAAAATTAAGAAGGTAAGTACCAATGTGTCGAAGAAGGAAGAACCTTCGTTTTAACCAACTTTAAAACAGGAGGAGGTTCTCATTTCAACTGAATGTCTTTTTAATATGTTTCTTACGCGATATCTCCGTAAGTTGTGAAACTGATTTTGTTTTATTCGTAAGAGTATGCTTGCTGAGTTGTTCCATTGACACCATGTCATCTGATGATGGGATCCCAGAGAAATCGAGAGCAACCCTGGAATTTAATTAGATGTTGAATTCGTTTTTTTAGTTTATATTTTATACATATTGGATTATCGTTATTCGAATATAATGACGCTCCTTAATTTTAATTGACTTGTCCATTTAGGTAGGTAATAATTTTTAATAAGTAGGTAGGTACCTACATAAATGAGGTCAATGGCCTATGAATACAGATTTCCTGTGGTTATAATACAACACAAACTTAATAGATAATTATCTTAGTAGGTACATGATATAAATAGTATAGTACTTACCTATATTTCAATACGAGTACAATACACTGTATTGAATACACTTGATAAAACAAAAAAAAAATATATATTTTCATAATGGGCGGCCTTATCACTAAAGTGATATCTACCAGACAAACTTTGGATGGACTTGGTGAAGTCAGTAATACAAAAAAAGCTTAATATCTACAAAACTATAAAAAATCGCGTACAAACATGGGGTTTAAATCGATAGGACTTTTTGTACATAAACTTGATTACGTTCATCACATATGAAGATCTTTATTGAGAGACGTTATAATCACTAATGTAGAATAACTATCTTATAAGAGGTAGGTATTACCACATCGAAAGGATTGCTTAAGTAATGCCGATCTATCGTTGTTACACACAATGTGAACAATAAAGACTTTTTACTCGACTGTGCAAGACGGTTGACGAATATGATCTAGATTTATAATTTAACATAGATATGGCTTAGTATATTACTTCTGTGGATATTAGTTTAGTTCAGTCATTTATTGCAAATCAAAAATAATTAGTTAATTGCAAATGTTGCAATTGAAACTAGATATAAACCAAGCTAGTAGGAATATATTTTTTGTCATTTAATGTCAGCTTGAGCCTGTATTATGAAGTCGAAGACATATATTAATAATAGTTTTTCCGAATGTGACAGTGGACGCGGTGGTCTGAAGTAAGCGGTAACCAACCCAGACGCTTGGTCGGGGTTCTGACATGCGAAGTACAAGCATTTGCGTTATCTAGGTAGATGTATGTGTGCTCTACACTCTCTAAAGCAGATGTTTGATACGTAACGACAACGAGGCAACCGTTTCTCGCGCACTTCTGGCAATTGGCAATTCATAATTGAATTTTTAATATAAAGCATTGTATAATGTGGTATGTTTAATCTATGTAAATAAAAATGAATTGTTGTTCGTTAGTCTGACTAAAACTCGAGAACGGCTGAACGGATGTATCTTATCATAGTCTTGAAATGTTCGTGGAGGTCTAGGAAAGGTTTAAAAAATTGAATAACAACCCGTGCGAAGCCGGGGCGGGCCACGTAAATAAATAAAATAAGCCTTTATTACTGAGTTGAGTTTACAATGTGATTTTCATAATTATTACTTAAATTCCTCTCCCCAGCCTGTCCTTCGACATAGGCCTCCTCCAAAGATTTCCATTTCCCTCTTTCCCTCGCAATTCTATGTATGTTTATAATGCAATAACTAATCAGGAATCAATTAAAATGGTTTGGGAGGTAGGCTATATAGGCTGGGAAATATCAAAAACACAGGCAACGCCGTGGCGTGCAAAGCTAGTCATCAAAACACCGGAATTCACGATGCGAAAAAGCCCTTGAGAACCTGATGAAAAACATTGAAGTAACTCACAAAACTGGTCCGTTTGCAAGTGGGACACGCGAAGCGTTCGCGTGATTGAAGCGAAGACGGCAAACTCACGAAACTACATTAAATGCTAATTATCAGCATGCTATTGTCACACTAATTAATTATAATTAGTGTCACTTATTTCTGATGCTAAATGCTGCGTAGGGAACTTCTGACGGCTTCAGTGGGGCATTGGCAACGAGAAGGGTCGATCAATAGGTATCATCATCATCATCCTGCCCTTGTCCCACACTATGTGGGTCGGCACAACATGTGTTTTTCTTCCATTTCCCTCTATCACCCGTCATCTCAGCACTCACTCCTTTCTTACACATATCTTCTATTAATAAAAAATATCTATATATGTATGTCTATTATATTAAGAATATCAGATGTCTAGTACCCGTAACATAAGCTTTGAGCTTACCACGGGAAACACTGACCAGATCCTAATGTAAAAGCCGCCTCTTAAATGTTTCAAAACAAATTGAAATTCCATGTCAGTACCTGGTTTCCTGGTACCACCCAAAATAGGTTCCTACGAATATGAATATGAATATTAGCAAGAGTAAAAATATATTCTTCAAGCAAATTTATCAGGCCTTCTATCATCATTATCAGCTTATTGCAACAATTATGGGAACAGTTAGTGGTTTCCACAGACTGGCGAGTGAGAACCGAGCCGGCTCACGTTACGTCAGTGTCACCGCTCCATTGTTCTACTATGTTTGAAAACATCACTTCGGTACAATATGCTGATAACTGTTAGGAGGGTGCGATAAAAGAAATTGACTGTGCACAAGTGGGGAGGCTAATAATAATTGTGATTTAATTTGTATAATTTTAATAATCTATATTTAATCGATGAATGTTTAATTTTTATGTTTATTTTTAAGTTTTGTGTATTTTGAATTTTTATATGGATTGAATGTAATCTGAAATAAACGAATAATAATAATAATAAGCTCAAATTAGTATCGTTTAGATTTTAGATTGATTTGTAAGGATTATTTATGTATTTCAGTCTCCTTGTGTTCAGGAGAGAAGGTGAGGAATAACTTCAGGTTTCATAATACATACGTATTAAGTTAGATATATAGATAATTTCTATATTGCACACCAATATTTATAAAAAATAACATTCAATCTTCAAGCCACATTACTAGATGTACAATCGTTTGGTCAATCGGCGGCCTTATCGCTAAGCGATCTCTTTCATGTTAGCAGGTTACACTTAATTCAATAAATTTCTGAATATTAATACACAGCATTTTAATTATTTAGGCATCAATATTTGGTGCATAAGACGTACACAATCAATGTGTAAATATAAAACTAAATTTAAAATTTAAGAAAAAACCCCGATTGCAATGCCTTAATTTCCTTAAAAGTAAAACACTATAATATTTATTAATGTGCACGCGATGCGCTTTCATTTGATACACCACTCGAGTATATTTGCAGATTTTCGGTTTTCCTTCCCCACTCTCACCCCCATAACTTTTAAACGGCTCAACCGATTTTCATGAAACATGTCTAAGAACACCCGATTTAGCCTTCATTCTCCACGCTGGTCAAGTGCGGGTTGGTAAATATCACATGTCCTTTAAACTCTAAAGTTTTCAGATCATGCCGGTTTCCGAACGTTAGCCTTCAAAATTAAAGCACTTGTTTTAAAGCGAAAATACATTTTTAAGAAGAAAAATCCAGAGGGTTTTGAACCCACGACCATCGGAATAAAAGTCGAGTGTGGTCCAACTTAGCCAACACGGCTTCATGCTATCTGTGTGTTTATGTTTTTTTTTATGTGTCCTAAATTAAATGTGATGTCTTTTTTTTCTTTATTTACTGTTACTTATTGTAAATCCTAGAGCAGATGTTAAAGGAAATCGAGTATGCAAAATGTGAGGCCCGGCGAATAATATAATTAAATTCGTTTTGCTGAGACACCTGAACAAATAAAAAAACATGTTTCATCAATCAATTGTACGAAATCTATATTCTACCATACTATTGACATTGACAGGCTAAAACTATACTTAATGAGGTCACAAAAATATACGACCCAATTAAAATTTCATCGAATACCATTTAATGTTTCCGGACAATCCACACAACAACACCTAGCCCCGTGGTAAGCAGCTATAAACTTGTGTTACGTGTACTAGACATCTGATTTACTTAAGATATGAATACATACATAAACAGATATTTTTATTATAAATTTTAAACACCCAGGAAAAGGAGAAAGTGCATACAAAAATTGGAACCCTCGGCGGGAATCATACCCGCTACCTCTTGCGCCGCAAGCGGATACTTGCTCATCGCGCCACTGAGGCAGTCAACATACTTATACCTACTAATATAATAAATAAAAAAAAAAGTTTATGTCTGTTTGTTTGTTTGAACGCGCTAATCTCAGGAACTACTGGTCAGATTGGAATAATTATGGAGGTTTTGTCTGTTCACGTCCGTAAGTGGTAACCCTCTGAATCCTTACACGTGATCTCCGGGTGGTGCTTAGAACAGTCTCTGGTGGGAGGCTTCGGCCGCGGCTTGTCACCACCCTCCGGGCTGAGCCAGTGCGGGAAACGATTATTTCGTGTTTCGTAATAAATAAAATAAAATAAATAAAATAAAATTCATTTATTTCAGACAGTAATTATCCATAGTTTAGTTAGTATCTAAAATTAAATTAAATTAGGGTTAGTAATTATAATATAACATACAGAATTCAATTTAAAAATTAATTAATTTATTTTACTAGCATTTTAATACAGTTTTTAATAAATGGGGTATCCCATTTATTATTGAAAGCCGACAGAATGCTATTGGTACTTCCGCGAATTCTGCAGAGTAATGACGCGACTTTTTTCCTCATGCAGGCATAAAAGTCGTCAGTGCGGGCTTCGGCAAACATGCCGGACGCACTGCAAAATCGAGGAAGCCCCAACAGCATTCTGAATGCATTATTATATTGCACACGAAAGGTGTTGTAGGCTTTTTGAGTATACATTGGCTGCTCGTGTAGAAAGTCTGGCAGAAGGATTTAAATAGAGTGGTCTTTACCTCTTTTGAGCTACGAGAAAACCTACGGACCAACATATTAACTCTAACGCACAACGCCCTTCGCTCCCTTTCTATATCCTTAACATCGCTGAGGTCGTCGCAAACAATGTGACCGAGATACCTAAAGCTATTTACCCTAATAAGAGCAGTACCATTTAATAATATCATTGGTATTTCAGACAACTTTTTACCCTTAGGTGTAAATACCATTATCTCACTTTTTTTTGTAATGTGGCCCGGAGAAGCCTTGTATGTACCTTCTAGGTCTTCATTCCCCATCTTAGACCACATCTTCATTTTACATTAGGTGAGATTGTGGCCTAATATTGCGAAATGGAACGATCGTAAATTACTTACATAAACTCGCACTAAATGAATTACGCATGATGACTACATAAGAACAGATAGTCAGTTTAGTCTGTCTGATAAAACTCTTAATGTATGAAAGGTGAAATGTTCTTAGACATGTTATATGAAAATCAGTTATGCCGTTTAAAAGTTATGGCGGTGAGAGTGGGGAAGGAAAACCGAAAATCTGCAAATATACTCGAGTGGGGATAAACTAATAAGGTATATATATCAAATGAAAGCGCATCGCGTGCAAATTACAAAATATTATGGTGTTTAACTTTTAAGGAAATTATGACATTGGAATTGTGGGTTCTTATTAAATTTTAAATTTAGATTTATATTACGATCATTTACTTTTGACTAATTACAACTTTATTTACCTAGTTTTTTTTCTGAAGGAGTCGTATATACGGATACCGACGCTTTAGGTACGCTTTTACGAATATCCCTTATTAGTTTTAAGTTATGTACTTATACGTTAGTCTGTAGGTATAATTATTTATGTACCTTTGTAAGGTATTTTTCAAGTATACCTACGTGTTTTTTTTCTGAAGGAGTCGTATATACGGATACCGACGCTTTAGGTACGCTTTTACGAATATCCCTTATTAGTTTTAAGTTATGTACTTATACGTTAGTCTGTAGGTATAATTATTTATGTACCTTTGTAAAGTATTTTTCAAGTATACCTACGTGTTTTTTTTCTGAAGGAGTCGTATATACGGATACCGACGCTTTAGGTACGCTTTTACGAATATCCCTTATTAGTTTTAAGTTATGTACTTATACGTTAGTCTGTAGGTATAATTATTTATGTACCTTTGTAAAGTATTTTTCAAGTATACCTACGTGTTTTTTTTCTGAAGGAGTCGTATATACGGATACCGACGCTTTAGGTACGCTTTTACGAATATCCCTTATTAGTTTTAAGGTATGTACTTATACGTTAGTCTGTAGGTATAATTATTGATGTACCTTGTACCTAAGGTATTTTTCAAGTATACCTACGTGCAATATTATTGCAATCAAATAAACATTTAAGGACCCTGTATTATAGGGGATAGCAAAGAATTTACTTACATACTAATTAAAACTATATTAGTTTAAAACATAACAATTTACTGAAACACATGTTTTACTTAAACTAGCATGCAATATTAATTAGGTAAATCTAGGATAAATGTCAAAATATATTTTTAAATATTTAAATCGGGATTTGCCAGTAATCATTTATTTCACGCTAAATGTGGGATTTTACTGCGGTTTAATTATTAGCCTAGGTGTTATTCTATATTGTGAAGTTTCATCAAAATCCATTCAGTCTTTGTGTGAAAGGGCATCAAACTCACGCCCTTACATTTTTAATATTTGTAGGATGCTTGTTTTAATTTTGCCGGTTTACAGGCAAAGAAAAATATAATGCTTATGTTTTTTAGTCAAGTAGTAAGATACTTAAATAAAAACTTCAAAGTACAGGATAATTAAGGTTGAAACGAGTAGAGAACTTGTCACTTCTCGACCCATTAAAAACAATTTATGAATAAAATACTCATTTTGGGTTCATTTCCCCATATTTTAGCAATCTGAAACCGGTCTTTTTATCACGCGAGTACAGTTATCTGTGTGTATAATGCTTCGTCTTAGTCAGTAGATACGAATTCAAAATGTCGTAACAGGGTTCCTTAAAAAGGAGGTTTTATAGTTATTTTGTTAATTTTATAATTATGTTGCTTGGAAGTTGGCCCCATTAAAATTTTATAACAATCGGTAGTGTAGTTCTAAAGTTATATGCAAATATGTGCTCATTTCCTACCACATTTGGTTGATCCCGGGGACCTAGGTACGAATCTCATGTCTTAACCGACTTTAAAAAAGAAGAGGGTTCTCAAATTCGGCGTGTATTTTTGGCTCTCGAGGTATTTGTGGTTGTTTTGTTTAGTACCTATTCGGGCATCTATTTGGGCATTTGTCATTTTAACCGACCTTCAAAAAACGACCTCTTTTTCTCTGAATTTATCGTATCGTTTTAGTTTAAGTTTTCTATTTGTATCGAAAATGTTGGTAAATGGTTGCGTCCGCGGAAGGGGATGGTGGCAAAGTTCTTATACCGGGCCCGCGGCAAGAGTTGTACTCAATCTATCATAATAATATACATAAATGGGATAGGTGTGTCTGTCTGTTTGCCCGTTTGTCACGGCAAAACAGCTGCAATAATTAGCCTGAAGCTGGGTACGGGTTATTTATTTTACTGCGACATAGTCTACTTTATTTCTATTTCCAATTAATAAAACCAAACTGAAACTCGGTTGTTTTTTGTTAAAAATCCACTTGTGTCAAATTATAACCTGATGGGGTAAGTTCGTTACTACTTACGGAAAGGTGTGTGTATGAGAGATATAATATCATGGACATACAATTCATCTGCATTTCGTTAAAGTATCCGGTCTTTGAAGTTTTCTACACGATTGTACCTACTTCCTGGAAGGCTTGCAGGCAGGAAGGCTTAAAAGTACAGTCCTGCTTATAATATGAATTACCTACTTAAAACGGTAGGCAAACATCGTGTGGAAATCGGTATGTCACGATAACTTTAAAGAGTTTGAAGGACATGTGACATTCACCAACCCGCACTTTGCCAGCGTGGTGAATTAAGGCCTAATCTCTCTCGCCAAGAGAGAAGTCCCTGTGTCCCAGCATTGGGAACGTTAATAGGGGTGATGATGATGATAGGTATATATGGCTATTAATAGTAGCAGCTACATTACGTTGCGCATAATTATGGCAAAACAACGGCTACCGGGTTAGCTCGTCATTAATAAAATAGTAAACCTGTAGGTCAAAAACATAATCAATCTATATCAATACTGCTACTATCCTGGTGCAACGATCCTGAATTGAGTATTGCTTTCCAACACAAAGGAACGCCAGCGGTCCCTGCGCCTCCTATCTCCAGTCCGAAACTTGAAGGACCTAAATTTATTATGTTTTTTCAACTTTTTGACGTCAAAAAGTTGTTATTGTCATGTTTTTTAGGTGGAATTAAGCCGTCAAAAATACAAATGTTACAAAAAATTACGAAAAAACATGTTAAGTTAGCCTTCATAAGGTTGCAAAAATGGAGTTATTAGTGTCGAGCGAGTGCGGTGACGTACGTAGGTAAGTCATTATCGTTATATTTTATCGCATAATAAACAGTAAAGTAATTAAAAGGATGTGTAAATTGGCCTATTATAGATAAATCGTTTGTTTCTTAGCAGTTAAATCCTGGTAATCTTTGTTTTTTTTTTCAATATTTAAAAAAATAAATTTATTACTTGAGCAAAGTTTGCTATGTATTAATGAAATCTTAAGCCAGCTTAACAAAAAAATGGCTGTGACGAATGGACAGACAGACAGACATGAAATGAATCTATCGATTTCTAAGATTTGTAAAACCAAACAACGGAAATAAATGATTTTGTATCTTGCATCCTGAAAAGGGTTTAGTTTGTTTTGGTTTTTGCCTAAAAACGGTGAATGGTTTAAATACAGAAACAAACAATTAAAAGTAATTAGCATTTTTTGCCTTTGTGCCCCAACATATCGTCATTCGTCATTTAACATGAGAAAAAAATAATAAAAGACCATTAAGCTTAAATAACAGTTCAACAAATTCCGCAATTATTTATTAATTTACTACAGCAAGCGATAAAAAAAAACTCAAGACATTGTTAGTTTGTGTGTTTTTATATAATTATGATGATGATGGCCTCCTTGACGTGTCCGCCAACGGCGAAAGAGGTTGCTTTTATTTATTTTAATTTTTCTATTTATTAATTTTGACTACTTCGCTGGTGTGCGCGAATATGGCTTGCAAGCCATAATATAATATAATTATAATAAAACAAATAATAATATAATTATAAAAAAATATAATAATATAACAAAAGTGATAACACTGCTGTTATGTAAAACAATGTCTTGAGGAAAACAACACATAAGTTTCGGACAAGTTGATAGAAAATAGCTTATTTTAAATTTGTAACTAAACTTCAGTTTCCTTTAAAACGTCATACTGTTTTGCTATGTATGGACCCATGTGATGCGCTTTCATTTGATACTCCACTCGAGTATATTTGCGGATTTTCAGTTTTCCTTCCCCAGTTTTACCCTCATAACTTTTAAACGGGCCAACCGATTTTCATCAAACATATCTAAGAACTTCATCCGTTCGAGAGCTATAATGCCACAGACAGACAGATAGACACGTCAAACTTTTGACACCCCTCAGTTTTGTCGGGGGTTACAAAAGGGCATTTAAATCTTAGATATATTCATCAACTCCGGGCAGTTTTGGTTGCCCAACCATATAGTTTTAGAAGTTCAATGTTATTATTGCTTAATGCGGTCAAATCGGCCATCGCGTTATGACTTAATATGTGCAAATTCGTAATATTTCGCAAAAGTCACGTGTCAACTTATTTATTATTCTAGCTACATACAGTGAGAGTATAATACATATATTATTCAATGATTTCTACGTTCGACGCGTGCTAGGTTACTAACAGTCTGACAATATATATTTATATATGTATTTAATAATAATAATTCGTTATTCAAGATCCATTGATACTAAAATAAAATGATGATTCTAAAATATAATAACATAAAAAAATGTCATTAAAAGATATATAGGTACTGTAGGTTCTCAGTACATCTCATTCAGGTGACATTTTTCACCCTTCGTTTTAAAGTGAGACGGTCAGATAAACAACAAATACTTTAGTATTGTAATTTGTTTGCTGTTTCTGAATAAATCCTTTTAACTATTATTTTAAAAAGCCGTGTTGGCTAAGTGGGAGGACCCTCGACTTTCATTCCGAAGGTCGTGGGTTAAAACCCCGCCTCGCACCTCTGGATTTTTCTTGAGAAATTTATGTGCGCTTTATACACGTGCTTTAACGGTGAAGGTAAACATCGTGAGGAAACCGGCATGTTCTCAGAACTTTAAAGAGTTTGAAGGACATGTGACATTCGCCAACCCGCACTTGGCCAGCAGCGTGGTGAATTAAGGCCTAATCTATTTATTTTATTTTATTAGCTATTATATAGAGATAAGTAGTACTAAGTCCTATAAAGATTGTCTTACTTATGTATACGTGCGTTTAGTTATATAATATTTAGAAAAGCTGTTATTTAATTTTAAAAAAGTATGCCTGTGTAATTAATGTTCTAAATGGGTATTAAAAATATGTTTTTATAAATGTGTGTTGGCAGTGCTGTGCTCAACACCCGGACGGGCGGCACTGAAAACCAGCGCTGTGTCTACATTCGTGCAGATACAGCACATGCTGAGTGTCGACCCATTTGTGTACTTCAATCTAAGTTTAATTTAATAATGTTATCTGTCTTATTTTTAATTTTGTACACAAATAAATATTTTTCTTTCTTTCTTTCTTTAATCTCTCTCGCCCAGAGAGAAGTCCCTGTGTCCCAGCAGTGGGAACGTTAAAAGGGTGATGATGATGATCTATTATTTATTTATTTATCCGTTACCTATATATCAATTTATTCCCGACTTCTAGCCTGCAGGAGTATATGTATACCGACGCTTGAGGAAAGAAATCGTGAAAAACCAGTTAGTTTTTATTTATAAATATTTTGTATGTTAGCCTGTAAGGTATTTGTTTAAATGCCATTGTAAGGTATTTTATATGAAATGAATTGAAAAAATATTAATTTAACAAAATTAAAAATTGTCTTCGTAGTTTACGGGACACAGTTTCTAACTATCACAGGAGGTAAAATCCTAAAACCTGCGTTAATTATGTAAAACTTTATTTGGTTATTAATTTATTTATTTATTAGGGAAAACTTACAGCCAAAGACAAATACATACAGATAAATAAAGAGAATTACAAGTTATTAATTACTATTAATGACTTCTCTGGATTTTTCCTCTTGAAAAATGTATTTGTGAACGTGATTTAACGCTGAAGGCAACTATCGTGAGGAAACCGACATGTTCTGACAACTTCAAAGAGTTTTAAGGACATTATGACATTCACCAACCCGCACTTGGCCAGCGCGGTGAAATAAGGCCTAATCTCTCTCGTCGAGAGAGAAGTCCGTGTCCTAGCAGTGGGAACGTTAAGGGTGATGATGACTAGTCGAGAAAGCAAAATTAATAACATGTGAGAACAGCAAACACCCACGACGACATTACAGTCTAAACACAATTCGCCCCTTTAAAAATAAAGAGAAATAACTCAAAATTTTGGGTTTTGGACTTTTTCTAATAAAACGCATCCTTTTCGCGAGGAGAATCGGTACAGTCCAACCGGCGCTCCAATTGGAGCTAAATGACCGAAATAGACTATCAGTCGTCTCTTTACTACAAAACGCGGCGATAAGGTCGATTCTGGTAAAGTGAATCATTCAGTGATGCATCGGCTGTGAAGACTGTTACGGCGGATTTTTTACGGAACAAAACAGAATACTTCGTTTCATCATTAAAGGTATGGTTGTAAACATAATTTAATTATTAAGTAAAGTGAACATTTTGGACTTACTTCACTTTAGTTTAAAAAATGTCGAGTTTGTTCTTGAAAGATTTAGAGTTAATTCAGTTTAGTTTTAAATAAAACATGTTATAAGAGAAGTAAACTGAAATGTTTCGTTTTAGTTTTTAAAACAGGATCACATTGATTGTAGCATTTAATTATGCGCTAGTTTAGTATTGGACACTCGTTGCAAACCAAATCTCATTTGATGTTATTGCTATGTACCATTAAAATATTGCATAATTTTATTGAAACATTTAATGTTAGTACCCTTTCGCATTAAGTAGGTAGTGAGTTTCAAAGATGGCCTCTTGGAGAAGTCGAAAAATTTGGGTCTTGTTCACGAGAATACTGTACCAATTTCTCAAAAATCTAGAACATTAAAGAAGATTGTGAACGTAAAAACTTGGGTCGTCAGCAAGTGTCTCCTGACGTGATGGTACGCGATTTGTACTAGGTATTTGTAACTTCTGAGTTCATTTTTGTTGACAAAGACAAAAGGCACGCGCTTGCGTATTGTTTGCTTATTTAACTTTGATTTATCAGGTGCAAGAGGATACTGAACAAGCACAAAAGGATGTAGAGGATCTTATTGACACTAAGACGTGGTGTTAACCAATCTGTTTCACCAAGTTTCATAATGTCATCTGAGAATAGACAACTCGAGCAGAATAAAAGTGATGTGGTTAATGCTCTAAGTGTAACAAACACAAGACTGATGGATGTGAGTATAATTATGATGCACATTATACTGAATCATTGTAATATAAGTAAGTAACGAGTATCTATTTTATTCTTATTTGTTTTGTTTTAGGAACTTGAAGAAAATGGTCAACATCATATTACATCTTCTTCAACCAAAATTAATGATTGAGCCGCTCATCTAATGTGAGTTATTTTAACATTAATTTACAGTTCCTACTTGTTTTTGTGCGTTGTTTCAGCAATATTAATCAGTGGTTAACATTTCTCCATTTATTAACCCCCGACCAAAAAGAGGGGTGTTATAAGTTTGACGTGTGTGTCTGTCTGTCTGTCTGTCTGGGACATCATAGCTCCCGAACGTATGAAGTGATTTCAATTTATTTTTTGTATGAAAGGTGAGTCTAGCGCGAGTGTTCTTAGACATGTTTCATGAAAAGCGGTTGCGCCGTTTAAAAGTTATGGAGGTGAGAGTGGGGTAAGAAAATCGAAAATCTGCAAATATACTAGTGTGGGGTATCAAATGCAAGCGCATCGCGTCCACATCACATACTCTTCGTCTTCGAGCTCAACGACAGCTACGAGCTGTTCATCATCCTCGGATTCATATAGTTCGTTGACTGTAAGACCCTTACATGTTTTTGAGCAAAGTAGTCGTGAGTTTTCATCACTTATATTTTAATTAAAGTTGACTGTATGTACTTGAGCCTTATTAGCTGTTTATTTTTCAGGGACAAGCTAACGTAAATGTGAGAAATCAAAGAGCTTCCGCTGTCAATCTTCCCCTCGCAAAACGAGGAGCCATAGATAGTTTGGGACTATTTGAAGAAATCAATACAGGATGAAGACAATGTTGGGGAAAAAAATGATATTCTATTCGGATAACTGTTGCTGACAGAATAAGAATAAATACATGGCTACTATATACATATATAAACAGCATCACAAATAAATTTTTATCAAAGCTCAAAACGAAGCAGATAGTGTCCACAGTCTTACTGAAAGAACACTAAAAAAAATTTGAAATCTTGGCCTATTAACAGTCCTGATCAATACATAACATTAATAAAGAATTAAATAAGAATAAAAATAAGCAGATCAGCTATTATGGAACTAACATTCGACTCATTTATAGACGCCAAAACTTTACCAGAAGAATGGGGCTATCTATAATTTTAACACCAACACAGATGGACAAAACGTGAACTGGAACGAGATAAAACAACTCAAAATATCACGAGATAAACCGTTTCTTTTCGGCTACAAAACATCGTATGAAGAAGAATTTTATAAAGAGGTAGACGTTAGAAATAAGAGAAAAATAATTTATGTCCCTCAGTGAAATCACGCTGAAAACGGCATACAAGCGTAAACAAGCAAATAAAAAGAAGGACTTAAGAGCTTATTACTAAAGGACAAACTATGCCATGGTATTTTTACAACACCATTATTGTAGAATCTAAGTTTGTATTAAGTTTTTGTGATTACCTCATGAGTACCAAGGCTGATTGTTAAAAGCTTTAGATGAATAAGGTATTGTTTAGTTCGTACATAGGTATTTGATACTGATTGATAATACTAATTACCTATCATTTAATAATAAGTTCTCTTTTTTATCTCACAGAGTAATTGTTATAGTTATTGTCGTAGATAATATAAGAGTACCTAGATAAATATAAGAATAAACAAGTTCCTACATAGTTGATTATTATGTTTTTTTTCATAATAAATAACTAATAACAATAATTTTCTTAATTTTCAGTTAAAAACTTTCTTTAATCCAACAACTAAAATGGAAATAAATTACAATAATTTAATCAAAAAACGTAGTATTTCATGTATAAAGTGCATAAGATGTTTTTTTTTTATTAATAAAGAGATATTAATCTTAATATATACAAATATCATTTGTATCTATAAAAAATAAAGAGGCGTAATTGATTATAATCCGTGTAGAAATCGGTTGGCTATCTTCAAATTTAATCATAAAACGACATAAGTCAGCTGTTTTTTTTTTGAAGCTTCAACATTTAAAGCCTGTCAGCGATAGCTATAATTTTTATGGGTAATATTAAAGGTTTATCATTTAACTTTGCTCTGACACCAAAATTAATTAAAAAATTGTACAGAAATAGTTAAAATTTACCGAAGTATAGCGCGCGCCGAACGTGCAAAACTTTAAACACGTTTTCCCAAACTTTTGGTTTTTTGAGTTATATCTCTTTATTTTTAAAGGGGCGAATTAATTAATCATTTTGATTATTTAGGTAGGTAATCTTTTATTTTTACAGACCTCTTGATTTACCAGAACTTAACACGTCTTTTGCCAAATTCAAAGAAACTGAAATCCGGTTTAATATAGGCTATGATATAGGTATAATGTTTACGTCATTTTATGGCAAAGAAACTGCAATCTGGTTTATAAAACATAATTGTTTGCAAGAATTTATTTACTAACTTAAAAAATGTCGAGTTAAAGGGAAAAATATTTTGATAAAAATGATATAAATTGTATTTTTCAGCAGTTCAGTTGATAATTTTTAAATAAACTAAATGCTAATAATACTTTAATAGCATTTTTTTTACTATTTCAGGTACTTTAAAGAGACCTACTTACATATTTGCATTTTATTATGTCGTATACTTTGTTTATCGTTTCAAATAACTAGATACTACCTACATACCTTTTGGTTCTACATAATTGTAAATTAAGTAGATTTTCATCATTATATAAGTCTCTCCCAAGATTATAATATAATGCTCCGGACGAGATGCTGCGGGAGTAAGCCGACAGGAACAAAAGTTTATTAAATTTCTTCAGATACGGAATTATTAGTTATTACCTACTTAGGAGCGGTTGGGAAAAGCTTTTAAGTCTAGTGTGATGTAATGACATTACTTATACATACGTACTAAACAAAAATATTACGAGTAACGAACGAGTTAAGAAGTATTTGAGTAATAAATTTATAGGTAGGCACGATACTAAACACATCATACCTTTTTAAACTATCATGGTTTTTAACAATATCAAAACTATAAACGGGTAACATACCATGATTTCAAGGTTTTTGAGTGTATGCCGTGATCAAGGCGCTTGCAACAGCGCCAAAATATCGGAAAACTAAAAAACCGTTATATCACGGTATGTTACCCGTTTCAAGCTTCAATAAAATTAAATTATTAAAGCCTACTAAAGTCGTAAAAGGTAAAGGTAAAGGTACAACAAGGGTACTCAACTAAAATTTGTAACGAAAGGCACTAAATTATTGTCTATAACAAGTTTGTGTTTTGAAAAACTTAAATAAAAACAGCCATTATTGATGCAGAACACTTCAACGTTGTTGACTGATTATAAAGTTAATTAAATATTTATTCATTATTATATAATTATAAATCCATAACAACAGAATAAAGGATGCAATTTCTTACATTTGTAAAGTGTAGTTTTTATATAAACAAAAAAATATAAACCAGTTATGTAGGTAAGTGTTTATTATAAATTCAATGCAGATAGAGTTGTCTTGATGAATAATATCTACATATTCTTGATTAAATTAGATTTCTCAGTAAGATTTGTTTAAAATGCTGTCTTTCAATAAAATTCTATAATAAAAAAATTATGTAATTACTATCACAATTAGGTACGTATAACGTTTGTGCCAACTTAGTAGTTTATTTAGGTTTTAAATGAAATCTAAACATGGACCTTGTTAGTAATGGATAATATTGTGTAAGAAACGTACAAGTTACCATAATTTATTTATTAAAATAATCAATACATACATTATCTTAATAAGATACATAACTCTAATGAATGGTGTGCACAGCATTTAATGTTTATCACACCTTAATGTTTACCGCAATGGCAACCAAATAATAAACATTTTCAAAAGTTAAGATAGCTATGAGAATCAATTTTGGCTACATTTAATTACCCATTCTAACAAAACATCAACTCTGCCAAACATTTCGAAATATTAGAATAGTCACTACATTACATACAAACTGTGAGGGTTGGTAAAACCAAAAACTTATAACAAATAAAATAAAATAAAACTCACACAACAAAT
This sequence comes from Gymnoscelis rufifasciata, assembly GCA_929108375.1. Lineage (NCBI taxonomy): Eukaryota > Metazoa > Arthropoda > Insecta > Lepidoptera > Geometridae > Gymnoscelis > Gymnoscelis rufifasciata. Next base: position 610,453 of record OV815322.1, on the reverse strand, counting down.
CCTCCTTGATAAAAAACCGCCGTTGGTATCACAAAACACAATATTGTCACTCAAACACTGTTTATTATTACGGCGAGTTTAGAAGCGGCGGGCGACACGTCCGCTCGCGGCCGAAGTCGGATCAGTACTGAAGGCTGGCAGGCTGTCTAATTGATAGTTGCGTAAGCGCAGGCTCTATTCAAAAGGTCGGTGATGTTGGTGATGTACTTTGCATATATAACCTATTGAATGCGTTTTATTTGTTTTGTTGCAAAAATGACAATGTTTGTATTGTCACTAGCATTGAGGACGATGACTCTAATCAATTATTATATAATACTAGCAGACCCCAGCAAACTTTGTTTTGCAAATTAAAAAATAGATGTTGGCCGATTCTCAGACCTACTGACTGAATATGCTCACAAAGTTTCATGGTAATCGGTCAAGCCGTTTCGGAGGAGTATGGCAACGAAATTTGTGACACGAGAATTTTATGTATTAGATAATAATCCTAACATATTATTGATTAGAGTCATCGTTTTTTAAGTTAAATTGAGACAAAATATAACACGACTGAGATCTTTTTTGGGAATTTTAAAATTTTAATCTAAAAGCCTATTAATTGAGTGTGTTATATGGACTAAATTAATAATGACATGCTTTAGGAACTGTGAGATAGAGTGACATGTATTTTATTTGTGTAGATTGATATGTAATTAATTGTTTAATTATCGTATAACATAAAGTGACATTATTGTATTAGGTAACATTTTTTTTTATTTATATCAGATTACTTTTTGACATATGAATTTATTATTATTTATTAGAAAATAATTATTTTGTTCTAATCAATACTTTTATTGTGTATTATGATTATTTTTTTTAAATAATGTCTTATAAATTACTGTAATGGGTGTAATATGTGTTGATTAAATAAATTAAATATATATAAATAAATAACGGTTGTTACGCAACTTCACTTTGACATAGATCCTAACCTGTCAGTTGGATCGAAAAATATTGAAAGAAAACTAAATGTTTTTTTAATACATATTCAACGATACAATACCTCACTTCTATTATTTCATATTTATGTTGACAAGGTTCAGTATGCTCTGTTCAAATAAAGTTTTCAAATGTATCGTCATAACCAGTTTGCATTTAATATAGGGTATTTGTTTGCACATTCCAATTTGCATACTTGACATAGTTTATTGACTTTATTATTTTTTATTTTTAATAAATGGCGTCCAACTTTACGTTTTAACTTTGACTTTGAATGATCCGGACTCGGAAAGAAAGTTATTTAAGTAGGTACCTACATTACGTATAATAATATTTTTCTCACCACGGCGTTTATTTTCCCGCATTAAAAAGATGTCAGATAAATAGGCTAGCGAATAATTAAAGATCAAATCGCACCAGTACCCCTGAGGGGGTTAAAGACGGATTAGAAAATCATTGGCAACTTGTATTGATTGTGTGTATTGTCCGGAGATATTATCTAATATAATTAGAAAATCACACAGCATCACCTAACCCCAAACAAAGCAGAGCTTGTCCTATGTACTCTTTCTACATTTCAAAGTTAAAAACCTCGTTGTTTGTGTATAATTGTAGGGAATTTTACCATTTTAATGTCTATCCGAGTCAAACTTCATTATTTAATTTTATCTCTTATTAATTTCCGTGTAATGTGCTGTATTAAATAAGTTTCGTTTGTTTTGTTATTATTATTTTAATTTTATTTTGTTACCTTACTAGAGCGACATTATCACTTTTTTTTTTTTTTTTTATTCTTGATTTATTATGTACAAAGAGGGTTTTGTCACACAGTGACGATGTCACCCCCATGGGAGATAATTTCTACATGACATCCTTATTTTAATATTTATAATATCAGTCTCAACAAGAAAAATAAAGTAACTCTAAATACCTACCTATTTACATAATGAATGAATAAAGCTTAACTAGCATTTTGACTTCTTCGGAATACGGAGAAGACAAGAAGCTATTACACATACCGACATTATAATTGAACCTACTTCTCATATCTTGTCGGATTGCATCATTCCGGACACACTCCGCCAAAACATGTTGTATGTCTTCTACTGTATTACATTCCGAACAATCCTGGGAGTCTGAAATACCCATTAAGAATTTGAATTTGTTTGACGGAATATGTCCGGAGCGAAGCCTCAAAATTATTACAATGTTTTTCCTACTCATCTGCTGCTCATCAAACCAAGGCCAACGAGGAGGCTGGTATTGAATGGTTTTGTACCATATTCCCTTCGATAAAGATCTCTGGTCAAAACATTCATTCCATAACTGTCTACATAACACTTTAACTTTCGGTAGCAATTCACAGTAAGTAGGTAAGCATGTATAGCTAATGCCGTCGCTTATCGCTTGCCTAGCTTCCTTGTCAGCCTCCTCGTTGCCAGTGATGCCTACATGAGAGGGTATCCACTGTAATATTATATCTTTCCCCTTATCAGTTAGGTTACGAACGGATTCCAGAATGGTATAGGCTATCGGGATACCTCGAAAAGTCGAGGTTAACCGAGCCAAATGTAAGAGCGCACTTTTGGAGTCCGTTAAAATAACAAATTTGTCACAATCAACAGATGCAGCATACGATAATGCTTCTGATATTGCAATCAACTCACAATGCATAATCGAAATATCCGCACTTATGTGAAATCTAGCGGCCGTATTTGACTGTGGATCGACAAAAGCCGAGCCACAGCCTGACTCATCCTTAGATCCGTCCGTAAACAACTGATAATGACAATTATATGTATCTTGTAAATAATCGTTACTTATTTTAAGTAAGTTAGCTGTGCCGATTACCTTTTTAGAGTCTGTGATACCACGTACTGTTATTTCAATATTTTTAGTTAAATCGGTTTTGTTTATGCAGTCATTAAACGAGAATGATAACATTTTAGGTTCTGTATGTATCGAAATATTACTATAATATCTTTTCTGTGTTTCTACTAATAGTGGAACGTTTTTTCTAACCCAGTAATTTTTACAACATTCTTGTTCCAACTCGTGTAAAACTCTAATAGTCAAGCTGTTCGTTGTTGAACAACTTTTAAGCCAAAATTTAGCTGCTAGGTATGTTCTACGAATATATAAAGCCGGTAAACAAAGCTCGCTCTCCATCACATGGATGGGGGTCGATCTTATAAACCCTCCAATAATTCTTAAAGCTTGATTTTGCACTATATCCAGTTTGTTTAAATGTGTTTTAGCGGCATTACAATATAAAAAAGAGCCATAATCTAACCTACTTCTAATGATGCAAATGTATAGGCGTCTTAAATGCTTTGGGTGAATACCCCATTTTGAACCCGAAAGTGTTTTAAGTACATTTAAAAATCTAATTGTTTTATCCCTGGTTTCTCCTATATGTTTTTTCCATGTCAAACTTCTATCTAACCACAAACCAAGATATTTAACATTTTCTACTTGTTTAATATTATCGTTATGAATAAATAAATCTACTTTGTATCTATGCAAGTTCCTAGTATATGGTCTTGTAAATACACATACTTTGGTTTTGGTATGAGATATGCTTAAGCCCAGTAACGAAATATCATTACACAAAGTTTCTAAAGAATTTTGAATAAGACCTACAACTTCAGACAAAACTAATCCGCTGGAATATAGTACAAAATCATCTGCATACTGGGAGATGAATATATGTCCCGGTCTTTTACAGATTTCAATCGTTGCAGCATTGAATAACAAAGGAGACATTGGATCACCCTGAGCTATCCCTGTTCCAGTAGTTCTACATAGTTGTCCCGCATCAGTCTCTATTACTAGTTTTCGTTCGCTTAAGAAATCCCAAAGATATTTACATAGCATTTTTCCGACACCTAGGTTGTCTAACACTTTTAATAGACTAGAAATATTTACATTGTTGTAGGCGTTATTAATGTCAACAAAACAACCCAAGGTAATAAGCCTTTTACTGAAACCAGTCTGAATACGCGATACTAGCCTTGCTAAATTGTCCATGCATGATTTTGATCTTCTAAAACCTACAGTTTCTTCAGAGAAGTAATCATTTTTCTCTAAATACCATTCTAGTCTGCGTGTAATAATGGTGTGTAGAACCTTGCATGGACAAGATAACAGAGCTATAGGTCTAACACCTGCACTAGATCCGCTTCCCGCATTCGATTTCGGTACAGGAACTATCTTAACTTCTCTCCATTGACTAGGGGTAAAGCTATCAGAGACAAATCGATTGTATAAGGCTACTAATATGTATTTTGCTTCCTCTGGAAGACGTTTTATCATCGAGTAGGATATATCGTCTACGCCTGGAGCAGTATCGGTACCTTTGATTGTGTTCGATAGTTCCTGTATCGTAATCGGTGTACTTAATTGTAAATTCTCACTAAAAAACGTCGGAGTTTGTGGCCTTACGTAATCCGGAGCTAAACCACTTAGAAGCGACTCAGCTGTGTGATGTGTTATTACTGTTCTTGTTGAACCATGTCCTTTGAGCCACCTCATTTTATTCCACATTTCACATGAAGATGTCATATTATCTATGCTATCACAAAACTTTCGCCAAGACTCACATTTCGCAGACCGTATTAGTTTTTGTGCCGCTTTTATCTTTGCCTGTAATTGAGTTAAATTGTCAGGGGTCGGATTTCTTCTAAATGTAGAAAGTGCCAGTCGTCTTTCAGCAACTGCTTTAGAGATATCTTGATTCCAGTAAGACTTAGGGCTAAATTTTGTTAGTTGCAATGGATTTTCACATATCTTGATGAATGGAATAGATTCGTCTGCTGCTTTATTTATTACATCTATAAGTTTGTCATAGTCTGTCTGGTTATCGTCCGTAAGTGTAAAACTTATCAATTCTCTAATAACAGCTACTTGGTATTTAACCCAATCAGCATTTTTACAATTTCGCCTCTTTTTCATGCTCTTTGCCGTACCGAAACATGTCTCAATTTTAATTATTGAATGGTCACTACCCAAATTTTCGGATAGTACCCTCCAGCCGAAGTTTAGGGCGATATCAACTGATGCTAACGATAAGTCAGGGGAAGTGCTTTGCACTATGCCGTTAGCTAGTCTGATTCTAGTATGTGTGCCATCGTTCAAGCAAGTGTATTCATTGTCTAAGATTGAGTCTGCAATTTGGCGACCTCTTGTATCATTCTTGCTTGACCACATACTGTGGTGGCCGTTGAAATCGCCGAGAATTAGGGTTTTTCTTCGGGATAGGCTAAGCAGTTGATCCCAATCTGTTTGACTTGTCTGAGCAGATGGAGGACAATAAACTGAGTAGATCTTCTCTAAGTGTTGACAATTTGTGATTTTGATGCATAAGATTTCAATCTGTGGATTGGAAAGGGTAGTATCACATTGTACTGCTCTTACCGACTTGTGAACTATAATAGCTACTCCTCCATATTCGTCACTCCTATCTGCCCTGAACACATTGTAACCACTCACTGTGAAAGTGCTTTCTTGTTCTAACCAAGTCTCGGATAAGATAGCGATGTGGATTTTTTCTTGGCTTAGTAGTGCCTCAAAATCAATTTTCTTTGGACGAATGCTTCTACAGTTCCATTGTAACACATTTATTATATGTTTGGTGTGGTTGTAATCCATAATTGTTTAAGGAAATTACAACAAGGCTGATCTGCTAGAAACTGCATGACGAATGATAGTAGCGCCTCCAACAATATGCTCCCACATTTTTTTATCTTGTCTTCCCATTTACTCTTTCCATTGAAAATTTCAGTCTGTAGCTTTTCAAGTAATATTTTCCATGAAATTTTGTTTTTTAATTCTGACGTGCTTTCTCTGTTAATTTCTCTGTCTTCTTCTGCAGCCGGTACACTAGATTCTGAATCGCAGTCTACATAATTTTGATTACTTTTTTTAATATTTTTCTTGTTTTTACGTGTCCCGGCTTTTGATTCTTTTTTATTTGAAGGCCCTGGATTATCTTTCACTATTTGGGCAAGTGAGCTACTTCGTGTTTCAGTATACAGGCGTTCTGGCATTTTAAATTGTAATTGATCCAATACCTCTGGATCTGTTCTGGCCGATAAGGTCGGATATTCATCCATTGACTCGTTGTTAACCTGTTTAGGTTTAGGTGATGGAGCTCTGTAAACGGTTAAAGCTTTTTTGTAAGATAAGTTATATTCCGCCATCAATTCTCTCAGCCGCTTTTCTTTGAGAAATACTGGGCATATTTTAGCCATGGCCATATGCTGGCCCCTGCAGTTATTGCATTTAAACTGTAACGTTTCGCAGTTTGCATGGGGTTTCGTACATTTGGGGCAAATTATTTTTACAGACGGGCACATTTTTAGCGTGTGACCAAATCGCCAACAACGAGAACATTGGGTAACAGGATAGGTATATGGACTCACTTTAACTCTGGTATCACATATAAATATATAAGAAGGCAACGATGGGCCCTCGAAACAGATTCTTACGGCCTCGCTCAACTCCCAATGCCCGTCGTATGTGTTTTTCCGTTTTAGTCTCTTTATGGCAAGTATAGAAGTTTGACTACATACTAAATCTTGCATTATTTCCTCATCGCTCAGGGCTAAATCGATGTTTTGAATCACACCAAAGGACCGACTAACTTCATAAGGTCTTTGACATTTTAAGCCATTTTCGTTGAATGTCTTGGATTTTATTAGACACTCCGCACTTTCTTCGTCTGTGAATAGGATTAAGACCTTAAAAGAATTTATGAACTTAACTTTTAAGACATTTTTAATGTTCTCTGTTTTTAACATCTTAGCTAAGCCAAACTGTCTAGGAAGCGGTTCCAACCCAGTTAAACAAATTTCTGCGTGATTTACATGAGATCTCGTAGTTTCCCCACTTTCTAAACGGCCTCGGGCATATTTTTTTGGCTTTCTTACTGTCTCAGACCATACTTCTATTTCTTCTTCACTATTTTCTTTTTCTCTGTTTCTTTTTATTGCTCTCACTTCATTGTACTCCTGTATTGTATCCTTCTCAGTATTCTCAATATTCATATCCACTGTCTCGACCTCTACGGTATATTCGTCTTCTAAATCCATGTTCAAAATCTCATAACGATTCATTGTATAAGCGCGCAAACTAAACGTAAATAATACCACACGTAGGTATTGTCCTTATCTCGTAGCAGCGGCTATGCCGCGCAACCGGTTAGAAATATAACAATAGCCAGACGCGTGTAGCTGTACCGAGCGCCCGCGCGCGAATGACATTATCACTTAGTGACAAAGCTATAAATAAAAAAAATACATAGTAAGAAAATATTTCACTTAAAATGTAGTATTTGTGCGTTGTAACAAGACACAAGGTACAAAAGTGTGCACGTTAACATTCTGCCAAGTCGTATGCCAATCAACTTTCGACCTTATGAAGTAATCCACTAATAATACTGTCAAAAATTCGGTGCGCGTGCACCCAATATAAATAAGTTAAGCAAAAAATATGTTGACACGACAGTTAGGCAAGTTTTTGCACAAATTAAATATGGTTGATGTTGATTATAAAGTTATAAATATATTACCATGACCTTCTAGATGTGTAATATTAATTGCAAGTTTTTGTTAATTTATTGTTTTTAGCAAGTTTTGTTCAGGTACAAAGGTGTTTTGTAATCACTCATCACATCACATTTCCTTTACGGATTTTATCTACAAAAACTCTTAATTCTCTTATTCTCTCGCTCTAAGTTTTAGAACAAATTCTATACAAATTATATCAATATTGGAGACTTCCCGCAGCCTTGTCTTGTTTCATGGATTTTCCCGCGGTAAAGGTACACAAAAACATCCTTTGAATCACTCTATGTATTAAAAAACACCGCACAATAATCCATTGCGTCCCTAGTTTTTAAGATCTTAGCTCATATTATTACGGAAAAATATATATTAGGTCCTTACATATGAAATTGGCGTTTTTCGTACTGGCCACTTTAATCACAAATTTCTCCTCTTTGGTAAGGAATTCCAAATTCAAATTTGTACAGCTATAGACTCATGTATTTGTGCTTCGATGATCGTCATTCATTTGTTTTTTTTCTTCTGTTTTTTTCTGTTTGCGTCACTCATTTTACAAAATGGAAAACTTAAAATATCGCATTATTTACGAGTACGAGTTCCGCCGTGGCACTAGTGCTGCGGAAACAACTCGAAGGGTGAATGATGTGTATGGCGGTCGTGTTGCAAAAGAAAACACAGTTCGTTTTTGGTTCCAACGTTTTCGTTCTAGAAATTTCGACTTGCAGAACAAGCCCCGTGGACGGCCTGAGACTCAAGTTGATAATGAAGAGTTGAAGGCTATTGTGGAAGCGGATCCATCGCAAACCACGTCCGAGTTAGCTGCAGGCTGCGGTGTTAGTGATAAAACTGTTTTAATTCACTTGAAGCAAATTGGGAAGATTAAAAAGCTTGAAAGGTGGGTACCTCACGAATTGACTGAAGCAAACCGGCAAACGCGCGTCGACTGCTGCGTTACATTACTAAACCGGCACAATAATGAAGGTATTTTAAACCGAATCATTACCTGTGATGAAAAATGGGTTCTTTACGATAATCGGAAGCGCTCAGCGCAATGGTTGGATCCTGGCCAGCCAGCCAAATCCTGCCCCAAGCGAAAATTAACCCCAAAAAAGTTACTTGTAAGCGTTTGGTGGACTAGTGCCGGTATTGTTCATTACAGTTTTCTCAAATCTGGCCAGACTATTACGGCTGATGTCTATTGTCAGCAATTGCAAACCATGATGGAAAAGCTAGCGGCTAAACAACCTAGGCTGGTCAATCGCTCCACGCCACTGCTGCTTCACGACAACGCTAGACCACACACTGCGCAACAGACGGCTACTAAATTAGAAGAGCTTCAATTGGAAAGTCTAAGACATCCTCCGTACTCCCCGGACCTTGCTCCAACAGATTACCATTTTTTTCGAAATTTGGATAACTTCTTGCAAGGGAAAAAATTCAACTCCGATGGGGCAGTCCAAATCGCCTTCAAAGATTTTATTGATTCCCGTCCGACTGGTTTTTTTAGTAAAGGGATCAATGAACTACCTATAAGATGGCAAAAGTGCATAGAAAATAATGGTTCATACTTTGATTAATTAAATATATTATATTAAAAAATATTCGACTTTTTGTTCCTCCCATACAAAACGCCAATTTCATATGTAAGGACCTAATATTTCGGTACTTAAACACATTATTTTTAATGTAAGTCTCGAAATCATAATACAAAAATAACCTTAGTCTTGAAAGTATATTTGTCATAAATGACCTGTCATACATAATTAAATATTATAAATAATTTATATGGTTTTAACCTTGGCCCACTAACCCTTGTTATGGTCTTCTATGCCTTCCTATCTAAACCTATTAAGGTATCTAAAGCCAAGATCAAACTCATAAATAATATTCCTATGTCATAGAATTTTGACGACATCATGGAATCTTCGAGAATTTCATAAAGTGTGTGTCAGTCAACATTATGTGCCCTGGCGAGTTTGATAAAAATAACAACTTACAAACACTTACAAAACTTATCTACAACTATTTTTACAGGTTTTACCTAATGCAAAGTGTGCTTATCTAAACATATCTATTTATTTCCATTATCGCATAATTTATACATTGTTATCCTAGTAAATTCGATCAGGGTACAATGAAATAGATCAAGTTCTCGGGACATGATGTTCCTATAAGTGCAAAGGTGCTTCCCGTATGAGGTTGGTTCTAACAACAGAACTACATCTAGCCCCGTGGTAAGCTATAAGCTTGTGTAACGGGTACTAGACATCTGATATACTTCATATAATACTAAGAATTTTATTTATAGCATCGTAAAAAAAATCAGTATTTGTTAATGAATTATGAATTTGATGATTAAGTTGATGTAAGATCAAATTTTGCGAACATACATTGTGGTATACATACATATTATATATCAAAAAACATCTAAATATAAATGTTAATGGAAAGTAGTGTATATTCGCTTACATTTTTATAACGAATGTACAGGTTTTTGTGCAATTTTAGCAATAGATACAGTATTTATTACAAAGAAATACTAGCTAGATTTAAAATATATGCACGTCTCTGACGGGAATCGAACCACCATTCAAAGAAGACCATCGTACGACTAAGATAAGGGCCTAAGCTGTATTACAAACCCATCTAGTACCCAGCTAGTACTTAGGTAGGTATTATCAATACGCCCCGTATCACATATCACTGATAACAGATAACACATGAATCAGGCACAAATCCTCCAACGGGCGTGACATACATTGTACGGTATTAACTAAAATATATATTCTGTGCTAAGCTTAAACATATTAAAATACATAAAAATGTTTAGAGAAATCTTTTAATAGTATTTTGGATGTTTTGATTCAGTGATCGTAAGTGCATGTGATAACAGTAAACGTGTGTGATAAATATTACGTTAATAAAAAGATGAGTCAGAAAACTGAATAAGTCTTCATACTCTTAAATAATTGATGGAGTAGCTTAAGTGTTGACTCAGGGTGTTTATATGAATCAGTGAAAGTGAATTTAATAATAAAGTTTGCGTTTTTCTAAGGTTATTTGGTGAAATACATTTATTATAAACAAAGAAGTGGAATTTATTATTCCACTTCTTTGTTTTTGTGAAGGTTTTTAGAAATACCATCAAGTTTGACCAAATCTGTGAAACACAGAACTCCTAAAAATCATTAATAATTCTACCATTACCGTACCTACTAAATATAAAAAAATATTGTTTTTGAAGAAGAATAACCCGCAACAAAGCTATAGATACTCAGAGATAAATAATTAAGGACATATTTCTGACACAATCGTGTTAAAATGTGTAAATAATCTAAAACTGGTTGGGTGATGAGAAGATGTGTCCCGAGTACTGACTGCTTAACACGGGTCTTCAAGATGAGTCTTAGGAAGGATGGGGTCAGAGAGAGCCCCTGTTATTTCTGCAATGAGCTGTTTGCAATGGGACAGTTGCAGGTAAGGGTTAAATGCTTTTATGTAGCCTGTTATCATTAAGGTATTAATCATCATCCCATAACTTTAAATTATCATGGTTTTTTTAATTATACAAACTTGAAACGGAGAACATAACATGATTTTTGAGTTTTCCGATATTTCGACGCTTTTGCAAGCGCCATGATTACGTTATGTAATTTTTCTCTATACATTGTCTGGAAGAAATTGGTTTGAGCAATAAGACCGTCCATTACGCATTCTAAATTTAGATTTTACCTTCCTATTGTATTGTATCTATCTATAAGATGAACTCTATACCTACCCCTAGCTAGGAAGTAGGTAGACCTACAATGCATTTGTCTATTCCAAACACGAATAGTGGAAAATGTCTACCACTCAACACATTATATGCGTCAGTAACAGCATCACCAGTATGTGATTCGTTAAAAAAACTACATTGATCAATTGGCAATGCCAACAACAATGCATAAAGAACAAAAAAACACAATAGTGTTCACAGAACTCACTAGGTATGCAAAAGTATAAAGGACACAGGTATGTGAAGTCAGGAGAAATTTATAATATTATAAAGCTAAAGAGTTTGTTTGTTATAACGCGGTAAACTCAGGAACTACTTTTTTTTATAAGAGACTAGCAGCCCGCCCCGGCTTCGCATGGGTAAAAAAAAATCCCGGCAATTATTAGAATTTTTCTCGGCTTTTAAACCTTCCCTAGACCTCCACGAACATTTCAAGACTAAGATAAGATAAATCCGTTCAGCCGTTCTCGAGTTTTAGCGAGACTAACGAATAGCAATGCATTTATATACATAGACTAGTGGCCAGCCCCGGCTTCGCACGGGTTTTTATTAAAAAAAATTTCCAAAATTGTGAATCTAAACCATTCCCAGATCCCCTTGAACACACACAAAAATTTTTATCAAAATCGGTCCAGTCGTTTGAGAGAAGTTCAGTGACATACACACTCACAGAAGAATTATATTTATAAAGATAAGATAGATCTATATTTGTCTACAATCTCCTTGATGGTAACGTCGATGTGAACGAAGATGGATCACATAGATCTAGAAGGTACCTATTTACTCTTGTCTTGAAGACACTTAGGTTGTAGTTATTAGGAAATACAGCAGCAGGGAGCGAATTCCAGACCTTTTCCATGCGTATTATAAAGTTGGATGAGAATACTGGTCCCTTTTGAATAATTATTTCACTGTTGCATAGCGTTTTTATCGAGAAAGGTTATAGGCTACTTTGCTTTGGGAAAATACATAATAATATGGGAAATACCAGGAAATCTATAAAACACGGCAACTAAGTGGCGTGGAAGACTAATTAATCATAAAAACAGAAGAGATCAATAAAGATGGTATTTATGATTTATAAAAAAAAACAACTTTGAATCTAAAAAGGCAAGGGCATTTTTGCAAGATGAATTAGCCATAACTCTTTCAAGGACGAAATGACTAAACGAAATAAGGCGGAGGTACTGCGAATTGGTTGGTAAATAAATAAAACAAATGATTTTGACAGATTCTACTAAATCTTCGTTTAAAAAGGTTAACATACCGGATTGTTTCTCAAATCCCCTGCGGAGATCGCCTAATGTGACCTGTAGTTACGGTTTTAAAGTATTAGATATCTATATCTATCTGTCCAGTAACTATGCCATAAGCTTTTATGAATGTCTTATTTTTTGTAATTTTTTGGATCATTTAAAAGCTATATAACTTTTGATACTATCAGGGTTATCAATATTATTTAGATTTATAACGGGATATTTACCATGATTGATTGTCTTTCGAGTTTCGAGTCCGATATTTCGGCACAGTTACGCCATGATCACGGTTGAACTGATTTAAAAAAGCTGTCAGTTTTCAGAAAAAAAATCATAAGAAACATAACATATCAATTGATTAACTATTATCCTTACATAAAGTATCTAAATAATTCCAGTTAAGAAGGTTTCTTTGTGATGATGATGCGATGAATAAACATGAACTTAATGACATTAAATAAAAAATAAGCCTTTATTGCAGTACAACATAATTACTTACTGTGACTTAATAATTACAAAATTTTATAAAGTGTGCTTCAATTTGAACACATAAGTGTACCTACTTGAAGTGGCAAATATTTGGAGGTTTTGAAACATGTTTATCTCGACCGTGAACACTGCAATGCAAACATCGCCGTATATCCGATAAAGCGGCTTATATCGTCATATCTATTTATATTTTTATACATGAAGTGTATATGTGGCCATGCAGTCGTTTTCTGGGTAAGGTCTTTTCTTAATTTTAATTATCCCACCACACCAGATAGCATAATTATCTACCTAAAAGTGTTTTTAATTTTTAATGTATAAATATAGGTACCCAAGAGTTAGAGAGTTATTTCCTAAGAGTGATGAAAAATCGGTAAACATTCACTTGTAGGATTGGGTATATGTGACATAATTTAAATTCAAATAAAAAAAAACAATGCATTTATTACGCACAATTCTAGGAGTACTCTGCCTAAGTCAGACCCTATAACAGTCCGTTACTCTATTAAAAGATAAAAAAAGTACCTTGACCCTTAGATTATTTAAATAACTAGCTTTGAACGCCGCGGCGCGGCGCGACGTTGCCCGTGTTTTTTTAATTTTCCCGAGGGAACAGCGTAGCCTCGATAAATGGGCTATCTAACACTGCAACAATTGTCCAAATCGGATCAGTAGTTTCAGAGATTAGCGCGTTACAGCAGACAAATAGACAAACTCTTCATCTTTGTAATCTTAGTATAGATTGAGTTAGATGTTGGGGGTTAACTTTAACGAATAATGTAGGTCACGCTCCGGGGTGGCTTTTAAAAAAATATTTTTTATTTTTATGCTTACCTATATTTAATTAAAAATTACAATTGGGACTCGCTCGAGGGTGGAGACGAGAATGCAAGTACCTACTTAAATCTAGAAATATAAAGTAAACTGCGATTGACGTCAATGACGGTCACGCTGTGTTGACGCTGCTGAGACCGCGATGGCAAGCCCCGATGCCGGGAATGGCTCGATGCTTCTCCATACATCAGCCTTGCGTAACAAACACAATAACATTTATGGATAGGTAATATTTTTATCATCTCTTAGGTGCAAGAGGTAGCGTGTTCGATTCCCAGAGGGTTCAGGTGTTTGTTTGTTCTGCAAGCACTTTCTTCTTGATCTGGGTGTTTAATATGTATACTTAATAAATAAATATTTAAGTATTTCTACTATAGGTATATCCGATTCCTTGTACACGTAACAAAACATTAGCGCTTACACAGGCATTGAAATTGTTGTGTGGATTGTCCGGAAATATTATTATTATCTATTTATTACTAGCGGCCCGCCCCGGCGTCGCACGGGTAAAAGCGTGGTTTGGGCATGTTATGAGAAGGAACGAAAGTCATGTTACGAGAAGAGCGTTAGATATGAAAGTGGATGGATGGACTGTGTGAAAGTAGATATTATGTGTAAGAAAGGAGTGAGTGCTGAGATGACGGGTGATAGAGGGAAATGGAAGAAAAACACATGTTGTGCCGGCCCCACATACCTAGTGTGAGACAAGGGCAGGATGATGATGATCATAGGCAGAAAAATGTTCTTGAAAAACATGCAAACACGTCTTGTCTCCGAGCGGCAGCAAACCCGATATCCCTCGTGGCATAATGGACCAATAAAGACCGCGCAAACTGGCACTTGGACGAATAAGGTTGCATTAAAATCCAAAATGTCTGACTGTTCGTACAGCGTGGTCATGTCCGCGGTGAAGGGAGTTAATGATTAATACCCTGCACTTTTTAGTACCTACATGATTATTTAATGTATGCAATTATTAACTGACCCAATTTTGGTAGCAATTACCTTTTGTGCTGAAGACAAATGATTTAAACTTGTACACGATTTCGGAAATAAATAAATTAAAATTAATGTAGTTCTGGTATTAATAACTGAGTATGTTCAAATGAGGTAAAATTTATAGTTCCAGTATTTTACAAATTATATGTATATTGGCATGGGCTAGTGATAAATATATATCGATATAATAATTGTAACAATATTTTTCAGAGCAATCGATGATATCGAATTATAGATTACTAGTAGTGTCCCGCGGTTTTACCCGAGGTTTTATGGACTTTCCCGCGGAATTACATTTTCCAGCGGTTAAGAGCAGGTCTTCTCAATTCTTAATTCTTCTTTTATTTATAATATTGTGTCTCAAATAAAATTTATTTCATTTCATTTCATTTATTTCTCAGGTTCTAGAGAATCTATATACCAAATTACATTTAAATTTACTTTATTTACTTTCGCATTTTTAATATAAGTATGGATTTACTATTCAATGGTATATTTATATATATATACGGATTTTCTAAATAATATTGATATTTTTTACTCAAGCCTATAATGTTTATTATACTTTCCTACCTGAATGCATAAGAATATTGGTAATGCGTTAGAAAAACTGTTTAACCTACCTACTTACAAGTATATCTTTGTGCCTGTAATACTATTACCAACTAAAAGAACATATTATTATCGTGACTATGTTTAAGAGAACACCCAAAATACAGTTAAAAATATAATTTTTTTTTTTTTTTTTTATGGTATTGACTGATTACTTGTGATCCAGTAAAATAAATAAAAAATAAAATAAAGTTTATTTGGAACATGGTTACAGATTTTGCACAAAAAAAAAATAGGGAACGATAATACACGCAGTAGTTGATAACTGTGTCGCGAGTATTAACGCCCACCTCCAGATACAGGGCTTGTAGATATCTTGATGACATGAACGGAATCTTAAATAATAAACATAACATGAACTTATATTACTTATTACCTACTTATTTCCCTTCTGCTCTAGTACCCAACAAAAAAAGCCGTTTTGTATTCAGGGCTTGTCGTGCTCGTGTAATGTAATTGTTTGTATGTATGTAACGTATAGAGTCTTTACTCATCAATGACCTAACGTTATGAAAGGCAAACTTTGTTAAGTAAACATTTGACTTGCTAAATAAAAGTCCGATTCGACGTCTAAATGTCCTATTATAATCATCATCACCCTATTAACGTTCCCACTGCTGGGACACAGGGACTTCTCTCTTGGCGAGAGATATTAGGCCTTTATTCACCACGCAGCAGGGTTGGTGAATGTCACATTACCTTCAAACTCTTTAAAGTTATCAGAACATGCCGGTTTCCCCACGATGTTATTGCCTTCACCGCTAAAGTACATGTTTTAAGGCGCACATACATTTATCGAGAAAAAAAAAGAGGTGCGCGTCGGGGCTTGAACCCGCGACCTTCGGAATGAGAGTCGAGTGTGCTGTGCTCCCACTTAGCCAACACGGCTTTGAACATATTCGCACATAATATGAATCATAAACCTTTTTTTAATTTAATCTACGGTATAAATATGTGCTTTGCTTCTTTATTTGTTTAAAAGAGTGCACAAAAAAGGTTTTTTACCACTGAACAAAAAAGAGGGGTGTTATAAGTTTGACGTGTCTGTAATGCAAAATCTGCCAATATACTCGAGTGGGGTATCAAATGAAAGCGTTTTACGGTGTTTTTTACTTATAAGGAAATAAAGGCATATTGGAATCGGGGTTTTTCCTCAAGTTTAAATTTAGATTTATGTTAATTAATGTGCCACGTTGACCATCGCCGCTGAGAGCTCAGCGTGTAGCTAAGACTAAAAATAAAATAATAACAAGCTAAATATGAATAAAGAAACCTTTTATAATAACGGCGCCGCGCCGGCCGCTCAGCGCAGACCCGGCCAGGTATCTTTATCGTGGACTCTGATAAAACTATACAATAATATAGCTTACATATCATAATAACACATCGATTATCAATTTGACCCTGTTATGCAGAAAAGATCCAGCCCACAAGTAATGAAGCGTTGGCTGGACCTTTTCTGCTTAAGGACCCTGGTCCTTATTACAAGCAAAGCCTGATTTTGACCTTATTTAACTGACGCCACAATTATGGGCAATAGCTGCTTTTTACCGCGGGTAAATATATTATTACCCTATTATAAAGTTAGTTTGTGTATATAGGTTGGTATCTATTATAAATTTTACATTTACTTTAAAATGGTTGACTGGATCTGAATTATTTACATATCATATATATCGTTTTTATAGTAGGTATTTTTGGGCTCCTCATTTCTGATTAGATCTCGTATAAAATCGCGACCATAGCCCTTGCCATAGGTTATCATTATCACTATCACACACTAGAATGTTGTCTTCAGTTAAAGCGAGTAGGTACTTAGGATAATTTACATTGAACTTATTTGTTGCAGCAACACTTAAAGCAATGCGGCAGCATCCTAGAACAGTGTCCGTTGCGGTGTGGAGCTTGGATCCAGAGGAAGCACAAGGACTCGCACGTCAAGGAATGCCCTCAGATGGAAAAGGTTCTTCTTTTTTCTCGAGAATGCCGAAATCGAAGAATATGCGTTTTTTTTTATGATCGATAAGTCTTCATTTGACCACAATCTCACCTGATGTAAAGTGACGATGTGGTCTAAGATGGGACATGAAGACCTAGAAGGTAGATGGCTTCTCCGGACCACATTACGAAACACGAAAAAATCGCTTCACGCACTGGCCCAGCCCGGAGGGTGGTGACAAGCCGCGGCCGAAGCCTCCCACCAGAGACTGTTCTTAGCACCACCCGGAGGTCGCGTGTAAGGATTCAGAGGGTTACCACTTACGGACGTGAACAGACAAAACCTCCATGGTGATTTCTTTTCTCTAGCATAATAATAAATAAATTTGGGAATTATGAGTTTGACTCATACTAGAACACCTGGGGTTCTGTGTACAGCTTATACATATTTTGCAATAAAAACGGGTAAACATTTTTTAAACTTGCACAAATATTCAGCCAGAGCCGGTTACCCATCCAAGTACCAAGTACAAGTTTCGAATGGGGTTAGGCGTCGTTCTAATTTTAAACGAATGTTAGATGACAAGATGCGTTTTCGTTCTCTTAGCAAGATGAGTTCAAACTTACAGATTTCAATTAATATTAATATAGGTACATATTTATTGTTATTACCGTATGCATTGAATTTGCATTTACGCAACTTTGATAAACTTCATAAAAATCAATTTGTTGTATGGCAGCTCCCATAAATATTTACCTATTTATTATGTGTAACTTTGACTTTGACTTTTTGTAATTGTTGTTATAGCGGCAACGGAAATACATCATCCCTCAAAATGTCAACTCTCTATCTAAAGGTGCGTACGGATAGCGCGTTCCTGTGTTACGCGTAGTTGTCCACGCGTACATTGGATACGCGTACAGCTCTTGTACGGACCGCCGCGTACCTGTACGCGAGGTCACTCGATGCAGAGCGCTCCGCGAGCCCCAGTCATTCGCCATGACTCCGACAAACTTAGCGGTTGCGTGCACCACCACTGCTGCGGCCTTAGTCATTATTCAACACATTTTAAATAAAAAAAAGAGAAACAAACGGAAACCTAGATGGTGGATGAAAAAATTGTTTCGTGAAAAATTACAGTGTGGAAATAGGCTAATGGAAGATATAAATTATGATATAAATTGCCTTCCATGCATCTTGGCGTAAATCGTTATTTCGATAATCAGTTAGTGTGCTATCCCACAAGACCCGGTGAAATTCATAAAGTTGAATCAATCTAATAATATTTTCATTATTGAAACTCGAAGAACACGCGTGTTTATTCATTTTGCCGTCCAAATATAGCGTAGCCGGCCGCGTGCGTCCTCTTTGACGCGCGACCATAAACCGACTGACGGTGGCTCGCGCTGCGAGTTGGCTCGCGCGGTACGCGTACCCCAAGAGTGAACGCGTAGCTGCAGGTATGGACTAGGCGTTCCGGATACGCGTAAACTGAGTACGCGTACCAGGGTACGCGCAATCCGTACGCACCTTTACACGGTTTGCCTGGTGACAAACCGACGACGAAGTCTCAGTAGGGTCCCATTTACCCATTAGGTTCAGAAAAGACCTAATGGGTCTCTCTAAAAAGACCATAAAGACTGACAAATGTATAAAAATAAAGTAAGATGGATCTGTCAAGCGTAGCAATTTTAAAGCTCCAAAGACAAATGGATTTATATTATTATCAAGCATGGGTGTTTTATATGTATCATATGTATTAAAAACAAAAAAAAATGGATTTCAGTCTGTGCAAGGTACCGTTCATTAATTAGTCTTCTTTAAAGTATAAGAAAATAATTTATATTCTATTTCATTAATAATAATTTATATCCTATCGCGCGTATTCTCTGTTATCCTATTGTAATTTGTACCTGTCACAAGTAATTTGTACCTGTCATCTCTGTCCCCAGACAAAGAACACGTCAGTCCCCAGTCACGCGAGCCAACCGGCCCCCAGCCCGCCCGTGAAGCACACCTGGTCTCCGAGCGACTCGCAGCTGGAAGATTGCGTGTCTTTCATTGAGAAGGAGCTCTCAGCCATCAAGTAAGAAAATAACGTTAGTTGACGAAGAACACGTCAGTCCCTGAAGCACATCTTGTCTCCGAGCGGGACACAGCAAGAAGCCTGTGTCTTTGGAGCTTTCAGCCATCAAGGAAGACGAGAACACTAGTGCCGTGGGCACCAGCTTAATGTTACCTCATCTCCTCCCGTGTCGTGTGTGCCTTAGAACCCGGTCTAAGGAATCTTACCCTCCAGAAGATTGACATCAGCATCTTCTTGAGCACAACACTTATTACTGCTTGAGTTGCAATGTCAGGATTACAGCAAGGTTTTTGGCTCTTTTATAGTAAACATTTCGGCAATGGACTGCTTTGGATCTATTTACCTATAAAACGTCATCATCATTGAGGATGATAAGGGATAGAGCCAACACAAGTAGCCAGACAATGCGAGGTCCAGTTCACAGAATTACATGAGTTGTGGAAGAGAGACAACAACATTGCCTGTTCCGCGTGGTATTCTCGCGGGCGGGTAGCCAATGTTCACCTAAAGATCCTAACGTTTAAATTGTAATGATCATGTCAAGATATGTAAAGCCCCATCCAAGAAAATATAGTGAAACTGTCACCTATTGTACCAGAAGAACATAACTTACTAGGATGTATCGACAGATTAGTGCTAACAGAAGAAGCCAGCCAGCGCGAGATCCAGTCCACAGAACTGCAAACGCTCCGCTCTCAGCTTGTACTGGTGGAAGAGAGACAGCAACATCTCCTGTCGCGCGTGGTGTCGGCGCGGGCGGCGGCGGACGACGAGGTTGCACGAGCGGCGGACTGGGCGGCGCAGTTCAAACATGATCTAGCTAATGTGCAGATGGCTTTGCAGGTGAGCTTTCCACCTTTTCCTTTTCCAATGAGTGGACTATCATACATTTTAATATGAAGGCGGTGAAGAACAGCGTCACTCACAACATTCTCAAACTGTAATGTAATGTAGATTTACCTATATTTATCTTGCTATCAGACTCGTTTTACAAAACGAGTGAAACAATTACTGACAGATAAAGCTTATTATACTCTTGAAGAATATCTTACAGACAAATTTGACACTAAATAATTTTATTGTAATTCTATTAATTTATTTATATTTAAGTTCCATTTTAATTTTCAATTGACTTGTGATGTTTAATTATTTAATTTCTTGCATGTTTTTTAATATTTGTACGCCTACTTTCAGGCAAAAACATAGCCGAACTTATTAATATTTTTTATATGAGACCAAAATGTTACCTATGTTTTGAGCAAATAAATGATTATCTTATCTTATCTTATCGTATTTAAAGGTTTTAGCAAGGCAAAAGTACATGTAAGTACCTACAAGAAAGGTTATTTTTTATTTTGTCTCTTTTAAGCCCCAACACACAACATTAACAAAACTAAAGGTTCCTACTCGTAACAATTCGTTATTTTTTTTTAATGTCAACGGACACTTCGGAGATTTTAGTATCTATTGAAATCAATATCGTGCTTTGCATTCCAAGAAAGTCCAAATATTTCTATTCTCGTCAAATCTGAAAATAAATCAAAATCTTATTCACCGACAGGAATCGAATTCGCGACCTCCTCCGCTTTAGGCGGACAAGCGCTCTCTACCCACTGAGGTTGTCTGAAGGGTCGGGTGAAGGTCTTTAACATTATTTCTGTAACGAAAATAACTTTTTTAATCGGTGACCAAAGAAATAATTATTTACTTCGGCACCAAAGGCTATTTTTAGAACCTTAATTAGGGTCACCTGTTGTGATGTTTTCGGACGAGATATATGAATGTCTTAAGTTTATAACCCACTGCTGTTTTAAATGAGAAAACATGCATTCTTTAATCTCTATTTGTATGATTAAACTAAGCAGTCACAGAGATGAAATTGCTTCCTATTACAGGAAGTGTGTAATAGCACAGATTAGATAGTAATAGTCTCCCAACTGAAAAGACATAGTATACAAGTATTTTTACATTGTAAACGATCATTTAAATAGGTTCTAGACACAATAATTAGGCATCATATTATATTGTAATTGGAATTTAATAAATATTGACATTGTATTATTTCTATATTTTTATCTATTTACATAATAAATTGACGAAGTATGAAGAACTGTATTAATAACCTGACACCTAATGTATACCATAATTTCAAGAAATAAACTTTTTTATTTAATTCAAAGGCCTTGCACATAAAACAAACCAAGAGTCAATTCATTGGAAAATACTCTTGATAATTTATATGACATGGATTCAGAAACTCAGACAGAAAATTGGACTATTGTTAAATATTTTTTAAAGTCCATTGGTGAATTAAAAAAAAAAGGAACTTATAGTAACTAGTTTTAGTAACCTACGTAATAAAAAACTTCATTTTGAAAAATCTTTATGTTAGTATCAGAAATAAGGAATCTATTCTATTCTACCTCTATATATTAATTAATAGCTATCAAGTCAACTGACTGACAGTGACTGACTGACCGATATCTCTCTCTCTCTCGAGAGAGAATCTTTATTTATTTATTTATTTATTTATTGGAAAACCAAAAACTTACAAATACATAGTAAACAAATCAATATAACACTAGAAAGCTTAATTAAGGTTTTCACGGATACAAAACACAATATAAAAACAACAACACTGTGAACAAAAACAAACAAAACCGCATCAAAGTAACAACACACAAAGATATACAACTAACATTATCTTATAAGAAAAACTCTCTGCTCATCCGCCGCCTGACCGTAGTCGCACTTGAACAGAATAGATCTATATCAAATTGCTTACAAATACTATTAAACATATTGCTTGCGCGACACAAAAACGAATTTTGACGATAGTTCGTACCAGCGTATGGAATATACATTAAATTATGAGACTTTATATTAACCAATGACTAAGTTTACTCGTAAATCGTGTAGCAAGCCCTTACTGTACAAACTGGTCTAACCCAAGTTTTTTACACTGCATTTTTCATATTCAAATTCATTTATTCGTTGATTCATGTGGTTACAAATGGTGTTAAGTTTTATATAATACCCTGACATGAGCCCCGTTGGGACATTACAACTGATACAAAAGAAGTCTTAGACTATAGTAGGTAAGTAACTTATTACATATTCAATATTTATCATTAAATTTCAAATTGTTTAAAAGGAAAGTTTTTTTTATAATAATAATATAGCAAGTGAGAATCTTTAATTGTTTTTTAATATTAATATTACCTATGTATTTCTATTGTATGAAGTAACATTATCACAGTTTAATAACTAGATCTAGTATCTTAAATATTACTATTTTGTACCTTTTCTACATTTTCATCACACTAAAGCATAGACATAGACGCAATACAGTGCTAGTAAATCTTGACCAAGCTTAAACAGTAAAGGACAAGTTTTAGGTTATGAGAGAAATCTTAAAATAACTTTATATTTTATTGTAAATGCTTGTAATTTTAAATCACTGTAAATTATGAATATGATTTTGAATAGGTATTTACAAAGACACAAGTTTATCGCTATAGTGTTTAAGTGCATCTGACCTTAGGTTCTTTTTACTTTTCAACGAGTTACCCAAAGATTTAAATGGCATTGAAAGTCCATATTTATTAAAAAATAAACAATGATATTTTGTTGCGAGGGTACAGTAGATGAATATGAGGCTGAGAACTTCCTATCAATATGTTAGTACCTTGTTATTATTTTTACATGCTTATATTGATTATTTTTAGTTTAGATTTATGTTAATAAAGACATATAATTAAGACATGTTTAACACATTTGTAAATAATTGTTATGAAATAAATAAATATGAATATGTATTAGGTTACTGCCGCACAAGCCGTGTTGGCTAAGTGGGAGGACACTCGGCTTTCATTCCGAAGGTCGTGGGTTCAAACCCCGCCACGCACTTCCGGATTTTTCTTCTTGAGTCACAATGCTGGTTTCCTCACACATCATGAGGAAACCGGCATTTTCTGAGAACTTTATAAGAGTTTGAAGGACATGTGACATTCGCCAACCCGCACTTCGCCAGCGTGGTGAATTAAGGCCTAATCTCTCTCGTCAAGAGAGAAATCCCTGTGTACCAGCAGTGGAAACATTATAGGGTGATGATGATGATGATAGGTTACTGGTTTGTACCTATCCAAGGAACGGTCATATTACATGAAGGAGATAATTAGGTGGGTTAGGTTAGGTTGACCCAATGTGGGTTGTTAACCTAGAGATTATTAATTTAAAGCGCCTATTTCGTTTGACATGATAGGTGAAAAAGGTTATTAGTACTATAATGCGTTAACCCTGGTTGCTAAAGTACTGGTTTTATGAAGGTTAAATTATTTCAACTGAATGATTTTTACCTTTACAAATCTGTAAAGAGAACTAAAGTTTATGCGACAATAAAATCTAAATTTTTAATTTAAGAAAAACCCGCGACGCGAAAGCCTTCAATTCCTTAAATGTAAAACAAAATAATATTATGTAATGTGGACGCGATGCGCTTTCATTTGATACCCCACACTAGTATATTTGCAGATTTTCTGTTTTACTTCCCCACTCTCACCCCCATTTTCATGAAACTATCTATATATCTATCTATCATGCTCGAGAATGCTGAAACGAATCGGCACACCGCTAATTAATTGTACTCCCTCAATAAGATAATGCACAATACACGCTCCTACGCAAGATGTTAGTGCAAAACCAGTTCACCCAGAAGTATAATGAAAATGTTGTAATCTATTCGTCCTAAAACCAACAATAAATAAATCTCTTTTGGTGATCCCAGGAGCTGCAAAGCCAGCAGCTATCCACCGTGATGCGGCTGGAGAGCACCGTCAGCAGCCTGGTGCACGAGCAGCATGAGAGGGAACTGCTGGAGCAGGCCCTGACGCAGCATGACTCCAGAATCAGAGCAGTCCACAAACTGGGTGAGCTACTATAATCAGTCAGTCAGTCAGTGCTATCAGTGATGAGGCTGAGAGCACCCTCAGTTGCCTTTGGACGAGCAGCATGAGTGGGAACCGCTGGTGCCAACGCAGCATTCCGCCAAATATGGTCCACAAGCTGGGTGAGTCACTTTAGTGCAGCAAAGTGATCTGCCTAAACCCAAGCTCTTTATTTAAATAAGACATAAGTCGAGAACTTAAGAGTAAGCGATTTTTGCTTCTTATCCATTCCAAGATAACCAGGAAGAGATCGCCAATTGCGATAAGGATACCCTTTGTAGCCTATTTTCGTTTTTAATAAGGTTTTTTAAGTACATTTTTATTTATGTATGTATCTTTAGTGAGAATTGAGTAGGTACCTACCCAGAAAGATGCAGTATCCATTACTGCATCTTCTGCAAAGGAGCAAAAAAGTAAGTGAAAGTAACCACAATTGAAAGTATTTTGGCGAAAGTGGACAGTCCAGAGTAGTGGGTACGTGTCTGCCGAGTGCCCCATTACGACATTCTGAATATAGCACGATGCCCACTAAGCCTTTTACGGTTTAATGCTGACAAAAACATACGATTACTGCCATTGAACCTTTTCAGATACCTACGTGTATTTACTAAATGATGATAGTAAAAAACTGAACTTACCTGCATGACTTATTATGAATGATTTATGCAAAAACTTCAATACCTACCGACCAACGAAGGTTCTACCTCTCTTAATATACGGATAATTAACTATTTGAATTGGTCCCTAAAAACGTACTAACGTTTTTTTTAAAATTTTTTAGGCTATTTCATGAAAATGCAATATTTAAATAAAATACTTAGGATATTTTAATTTATTACCTATATCTATAAACACAAAAAAACTATCATTCAATAGTATTTTTGTAATTATAATTTTTGTCATGCGATGCGCAGTTCGGCTTTAGGGCCGGACTCTCTACTGAATCGGCAATACTGAGTCTCAAGCACACCGTCCGGTACTATACGAGCAGAAACACGCCTGTCTACGCCTGTTTCTTGGATTTATCGAAAGCTTTTGATCTGGTGGCGTATGACAGGCTGTGGCCGAAGCTATCTGGCGATACAGAGCTGCCGCCTGAGATAATTATGCTCTTAAAGTATTGGTATGGCAATCAACGTAATGTCGTCAAGTGGGCAGGATCGTTATCGTCCGAGTACAGGCTGGAATGTGGTGTGAGACAGGGCGGGATATCTTCTCCACGAATTTTCAACCTGTACATGGATCGTCTGATCCATGAGCTCAGCGGCACCGGTATAGGCTGTTCAATAGATGGCATGACAGTAAACAACATAAGCTACGCCGATGACATGGTGCTGCTGAGCCCATCGATCAGTGCCCTCCGCAAACTGGTAAAAATCTGCGAGAGCTATGCGGAGGCTCATGGGCTCAGATACAACGCTAGCAAAAGCGAGCTGATGGTTTTTAAAGCTGGAGCAAAGACGTATTCCGCAGTCCCATCAGTTTCGCTCGCAGGCACTGAACTCAAGAGGGTAGCCAAGTTCAAGTATCTGGGCCACTGGGTCTCCGAGACTCTCTCAGATGACCTAGACATAGAAAGGGAGCGCAGGGCATTATCGGTAAGGGCAAATATGTTGGCCCGCAGATTTGCGCGATGCAGTAGAGCAGTTAAATTAAGTTTGTTTCGTGCGTACTGCCAATCTTTCTACACATGCAGTCTGTGGGTTAACTACACGCAGAAATGCTGGAATGCCCTGCGCGTCCAGTATAATAACGCGTTCAGAGTGCTACTGGGGCTGCCCCGCTTCTGTAGCGCATCCGGGATGTTTGCAGACTCCCGCGTTGATGATTTTTACGCAATCATCCGCAACAGAACAGCATCACTGATGCGCCGGGTAAGGGCCAGCACCAGTAGCTATCTGAACGTTACAGCTGGCAGGCTGGACACGGACTGCGCTTTTATGAAGCACTGGACGCACATTCATAATGTCATGCGTCCGTAAACGCAGGATGTGTTCTTCCTTTTCTATTAAAAATAAATGTATTTTTAGCTGTAAATTACATACCCACATTAACTCTTAATACTCTATGGCTGTAACTATGTGAAGCTGAATTAAATAAATTGAATTGAATTGAATTGATCCGGATCACAAGTGTATTTATTAATTTGTCTTATTAAATACATACTAAAACATCAAAATGCTGCGATGTAAGAAAATGGAAGTAAAAACATGTGCCAACTCCTCGTAATTTTGGACTAGGACGGAAAATATGACAGTAATCGTTCTGGTTTCAGAGGAAGCAATTGCCTACATCCGTCAGACAGTGGAAGAAGAACGCGAGAGGAATGCGGAGAACCGCGCAATGCTGGAACACGAGCTGGTGGAAGCGCGCAGGTCTTCTGAACACCTGGGACAGTTAGCAGCACTCAGGGTTCAGCTGCAGAACAGCACTGCGGAGAGAACTGTAAGTAGACTATGTGCACCATTTAATATACCGGGCTGTTCTCTAGGTGTTCTCAGTTCAATACGTATGTTTTTGAAGGGATGACTTCTTATGGGAGGTTAAATAGATTTGTCACTTTTTCTGTGAAGGTAAATACACATACCGGGGACCAGATTTTGTACGATCTACAATTTCTGGTTTCGGGTCTGGGTGTTTTCTATGTATCATATGTATGTATTTACAAAAAAAAATGTATCTATGTAGTACATCATTCACCTAACACCCATAGTACAAGCTCTGCTTAGTTTGGGGTTAGGTGATGCTGTGTGAGTAGTCCGAAAATATTTATTTATTTATTTATATACCTACCAAAACTAAACGTGATACAATTAAATAATTCCCATTATTGCAGGGAGTAGACCGCCTCGGTATCTTAGAAGTAGCAACCGCCGACGCACGCGCGGAATGCGCCGAAGTCTCCGCGCGCACCGACGTGGTGGCCCGGGACCTGCGCGCGCTGCTCAAGAGCTACCACAAGCTGCGCACAGAACTTGCCGACTTCCAAGCCAGGACCAGCTTCGACAACCTGGACTTTGGGAGTGATAACGGTACCAACTTATTCATCACTCTTTAACTAAGATTCGTTTAGCAGTTATACCACGAAAATCATGAGAAACTCTGGTTATGCGAGTGTCCAAACTACCGCACGGAGCCTGCTGACATCCAGGCTAGGACTAGCTTTGAGAATCTGAAGTTTGATAGCGATAATGGTACCTACCAAATCTTCATGACTGCCTAAGTAGCGCTGATGTGAGAGCGCAAGTCTCGAGTCATCTTGTGGTTCGCTAAGCCTGAAATATAGCCTATGAGTGAAAGAATTGCTAGACAACCCACCCGGACTAGCAGAAACGATCCCTTAGCCAACCAACTAAGATTTGTAAAATAAAACTATGGAAATAAAGGTTTTCGTATCTTCTCTAAGTCTTACTCCTGACACCTTACAAAACAAGCGGACTTACGGCATAGTTACAATATTTTTTATTGTTTCCAGGTCACATGATATGGAGGATAGACCGTTTCTCGGAGCGCATGAAGGACGCCAAAGACAACGACGCGGTGCTGTCCAGCCCTTTATTTAGGACCAGCAAGTACGGGTACACGCTCAAGGTAACTGGATTAATGGCAAATTTACATGTGTCGTTCGGAGCTGCGACGGATTTCTCTAGAGAGATAAGTCGAAAACATGCACCATATTAATATAGGAAGCCCAAAAATATGATATTTCTTTGCGTTGTAAATTACAATTAAATAATTATGTTTCTTACCCGGATAACTCATACTCTACCACATAGATTAAGTAAATGAGATTATTGCACAGGTTTTTTGTTTAACTCGTTGTTGGGAAAAGTGCCCAAATCAGCCAACGAGTTATTTTTTGGCGTTCTGCTGCCATTATCAGTAGACTTCAGTAGTTAACTTCAGATATATATAGATAGGGAAGGATCCTGTTTTTTGCAAATTGCAATTCTGCGGAAAATGCCATAAATTACATGCAATGGAATAGAGTAAAAATCTAGTAAATAAATTAAATTAATCTTGAATTGTTTCCTTGCAGGCAGAAGTAAACCTGAACGGCATAGGCAAGTGGAAAGGACGCCATATCACCAGCACCGTGCGCCTCGTGGGCGGCCCCTACGACCCGCTGCTCGAGTGGCCCTGCGAGATCAGCCTCAACATCGTGCTGAAGGACCAGGCAGTGAACAGGAGACAGGTAAACTCGTCATAACTCGGTACTAAGGGTCGCAACCACCTTCATCATTCGCACCGCAAAGGTTTAGAATACTCTCGCTGCTGCTGTGTCTCCTGGTTACAATCTTCAATACAAGAGTTATAGGTACCTTCTAGGCTTTTCTGATCCAGCCTTGTCCATATCAGCACTCATTCCTGGCACCACAGGCAAGATAGTAGACAAACATTATTCCGTAAAAACACGACTTGTCAGCAGGTTACAATAAACCATGTTCAGGCTATAGGGCACTTGGCCAGCGTGGTGAATTAAGGCCTAATCTCTCTCGTCAAGAGTGAAGTTCCTGTGTCCCAGCAGTGGGAACGTTAATAGGGTGATGATGAGGCTATAGGGTTCCGTTTATGTCTATAATCTAGGATTTCCTCTCTAAAGGCACTAAATAAAAATAAAATAAATATTTTAGGACAATCCTCAAAACAGCATCTAGCCCCGTGGTTAGCACTTAGCTTGTGCTACGGGTACTAGACTTCTGATATACTTAATATAATAGACATACATATATAGATATTTTTATAACTCTTAGGAATAACCTCATTATGATTCCCTGTTGAATCTAATGTTGGAATAGCAGAGAATATAGCATAAGTGATTTAAAGGTGTGTTCACTTCAAATCAGGAAATTATAATTTATTCCATCAATCATCATCATTCATCATTTTTTTTTTTTCATCGTGACATCATCTGCCAAATCAGATGTTATTTTATCGATAGATTATTATGTTAAGTTGTGATAAAATAATTGAAATAAAATGTACCTACATGAAAAAGATATTTATATATGTAATACATACCTATTAAAAACCGTAAAACAGAGCCTTCGAGCTTAATCTCTTGTAAATTAAACCTGTCACTTTCAGGCCATGGACATAGTAAAGGCTCTCCAACTACGGCGGAAGTCGTCGTCCAAGCGGCACGACTTCGACGAGAACCCGGAAGACAAGAGCAAGTCAAACGACGCACTCGACAAGTCGGTGCTGCAGCTCAAGCGACAGTATATATTCATACCGCACACCAGTCTCGATAAGTTTGATTATGTGAAAAATGATGTCATGTTCTTAGAGTTTATAATAAACCAGTGAATATTCAGAAAACATCAGTTTTTCGCCGAGGTATTTTTCTGAAAAACAAGAAAGAAGCTTAAACAGTCGTGGGTTCGATTCCCGCTGGAGACGATTATATTAGCAATGCATTAAAGATAATTTTAATTATTCTAGGCTTTTAGGAATTACGAGTACAAGACGTTTTTAGTTATTATTGCTAAGTGAGAAAAATAAGTATTTGGGAATAGGGCTCGAAAACTTTTGTATTGAAATATGGTACGAGTATATTTGGGTACCTAGCGAAATTAGAAAATGAGACATGTTCCTTATTTCAAAATAACTAAGCCTCAAAGGCTTATTCGTTTTTCTAGAAAATATTACCCCATTTAGCTTCAAATTAGAATATTTCAATTTTCAATTTATTTATTTACCATAACGTTATATTACATAACAGGCAAGTCAAAACATACAACATAAAAACATTTATACTAACATTAGTTATACATAGGTACTTATATTTAAACACAATGATTGGCTAAGAATTTGAAAATGAACAACTCATGTATTCTGCAACGCTATAAAAAGGATGTGACTGAAAAAATATTTTTAATTTATGTTTAAATGTTTGTAAGGGAAGTTAAGTTAAATTAATTTTTCCATAATTTTATCTGTTTTCCTAAATATGTTTTCTTTAATTATACACATAAATATTTGCATGCTCCAGATAAGCAAAACATGTATGGAACTGGAATCACTGAACATCTTTTTGTAATTATATTGTAACCCATGTTTGCAAATAAATATTATTCTTATTCTTATTCTTAAATAATTTCAAATGGCAACTTGTTGTACATAGCTAGTTTTAAAGGTTTACCTTGTTTATAACTTTTTGCGAGTCTTGTATTCGGTATGTTAAGTTTCCATTTATTTCTGGTATTGTACTTATGTAATTGCATTTTCATAGGAAAGTCACTTTTATCTTGGTGTATTTCAATAAGAGAATTAATTATAAAAACTATTAATTATTAACTTATTTGAATATTATTATACTTAATCACCTATTATGTAATTGGTATTCTAAAGGCGCTTTCAATTTGAGCGTGACGAGACGGCTTGCTTGACGGTTGACGGACGTTGTACATTTGATAGTTTCCATACCGGCACCGCAACTGTACGTCTCCAAACGGCTAATTTGAAAGCCCCGTAAATCATGAACAAATTATTATTTAAAATTTATATAGTGTTCTTTTTGTTTGTATTTTTATATTCTAATAAAAATTAAACTTGTTTTAGGTTTATTTACATTTCATAAAATAAATAAAACTTTTATTCATTAATCATTATATTTTATTTATTAAAATTGAACACTCATTACATGAGACATGCATACTTAACCTAAGTAATATTAAAATACATAAATTATGTAAAAAATAAATCACATAATGTACTTCTACATGTACTATAATGTACCTAAGTAGTTACCCTACGGCCAATAAAATGTTTAATTTAGAGACTATTCATGATAATAGTAAAGACTATAAATAGATAAAAATAGTTAATCATAACAATTTTCACTTACCCGAAAATCACGAGCTTGGCCATATGAGAATTAAGTTTTTTTTGGTATCCAAAACATTACATTTGCATTAAGTATAAAATATATATATAAAAATCAACAATAACATAAGTTTCACTAATACATCAATATTTTTTTGTAAGCCAACAAACAAATTTCTCTTTAAACAATATTTATAAGAATTTGCAAATAAAAAATGGAAACCTTAGAATTTAAATTTATTTACGACTTATTCTACAAAATCCGAGTTACTTACGCAATGGTTAGTTATGTGAATAATGCTTGTCAATGGTTTGTTAGAAGCACATGGCCTACATGGACAGGTCAAAACTTAAAATTAATTAAACTAAATTGTTTAAACAAAAGTTATCAAGGAAATAACATTGTCTTGACAGTTCGCTTCAATGTTTTGAGAGAAGCAAATAGAACAACACAGCTTTATCAGTTATTACAATTTTGGAGTTCTTTTTTATAGGTAACTATTATAAGTTTAAAATTTACAATAAAAAAAATGCTTGTAATAAAACGTAGCTATTATAACATGAGCATATCAGTCCTGGTCGACCAGAATTATTAGATCCTGTCTATTTCGCTAAGTCAAATGAGAAATATCTCTATATTTTAACCATTATCTGTTTCACTCGGAGATAGGGAACGTGCAGAAACTAGGTGGCAGCTCTAATGCGACAGTCAGAATGACAAATGTTAGGCCGATATGGTAAAACATTCAATTCCATGACACCAGTTGGCAGCACCGTCAATGTGCATATTCCTTTGACTGATAGGGCAAAACATGTCATCATCATCATCATCACCCTACTAACCTTCCCACAGCTGGGACATAGGAACTTCTCTCTTGGCGAGAGAGATTAGGCCTTAATCCACCACGCTGGCCAAGTGCGGGTTGGTGAATGTCACATAAAAGTTCTCAGAACATGCCGGTTTCCTAACGATGTTTGCCTTCACTGTTAAAACACGTGTTTTAAAGCGCACATGCATTTTTCAAGAAGAATAATCCAAAGGTGCGTGCCGGGGTTTAAACCACGACCTTCGGAATGAAAGTCGAATGTGCCAACAAAATAGCCAACACGGCTTTTATGCAAAACACATACAAATTCTAAACTGATGACACCAGTTGGCAGAACCGTCGACGAGCACGTTCCCTATAGTGAAACAGGCCCTTACATACATTTATCAATATTGTATTGTGCAGAAAGTACAAACTATAATTCATGTCGTGTCTACCATACTTTTCGTGTTTTTACTATACCTAAACATTGGTAAATAATATATATTTTTACTGCGTAGTTGAATATTTTAAACGTCATACAACAATACTACAACTAAGTATATTATAAGAAACGACTAGATTTATTACAGATGTTTACTAGAAATATATTGTTTCACAAAATCCAAGTAAATTGAAGAATAATCTATAATATTAAGTCTATGATCAAATTGATCAATAATCAAGTTGTTGGCGTTAACGGCTGTTTCGAATAGGGCGTTTCGAGACGTACAGCGACTGACTAGTCGTTAGATTTAACGTACGTGCGTCTTACGTCAAACGCCGCGCTTGCGGCGCCGCGCGATAACTTCTCAAGTCGTTTAAATTGAAACCGCCCTTAGACTTCGCATCAGCTTATCTGGTAGATGGACTTCGAAATACGGAATATTATAGGTTAGATTATTTGCCATATAAAATAGGTTGCGTTTTGGGACACCTATCTGAAGTGATAACTTCAGACATAGATAGCTCTCTGACTCTACCGTACTGCTGATGAATAGGGGAAAGAAAGGGACGCCAGACAAACTAGCGCCGCGCAGAAGTTGTCACTTCGAAATTATAGGTATTAGACTGAACATCATAACAGTAGACCCCTGAATTCATAAAAATATTTCACTTTTATATCATACTTATAGTTTAAAATAATTTTTGATAAAAGACGGTATTTATAAACCAAAATAAGTGCTTAATCTTTTTAATAACAGTTCAATAAAAGCTTTTCACCCTTGTTTTTCTCAATAACAGTCGCGAAAAATGGCATTTATAGGTTTATTTTGTGTTTTGGCTAATTCAATTATATTGTATAATATACATATTCAGCCTTTACTTTGCGGAAATCCATTCTTAATACCAAAAACTAAATATTTGGTTTAATTTAGGTATAAATATATTATATGAGTTTTAGCGCAGGTATATAAGTACTGATGAGCCAATCAATCCCTTACTCAGATATTGTGAAACAGATCCTCATTACAATTTTATTTGGTTATTGGGGTAAAGTACCCTTTATAAAGTGATATTATCTGATTACGAATTCGATTTACGTTTATATATATTTTAAAGTGGAATTATTTCTACGTGTGTTTATGAGTAAATTATGAGTTAACTTATGTAGAGGAAAAGAAAGATTAATTAGCTATGGTATGGTGATTAGTAAACATGGTGTAGTATACTTATTATTTTAAGGATACATCGATCTCCTTAAAACGATATAATAAAATCTAGAAAATTGCATATTACTAAATACCCAATTTAAAAAAAAGGGGGGGGGGGGTTGATTAATAATTGATGACGATAAAGTGACCACATTAAGTGATTTAACAGGCAAAATCTGAATCAATTAATCCATGGAAATCGTTTGAAGTATCCATATAGTATATGATATCTATAGTGATATTATTAATTACTACAATAAATGATAATTAATTCTGGGTTTTTTACAATTTTCTTTCACAAACCCAAAATTATTAACAATTTTGATGTATGTAGTTCTTACATGTTATTAAAACAACATTATAGAGCAACATAAATGCTAACCTAAACATAATGGCACAAAATAACATATTTTTAATTAAACTGATCCGCCTAAACATTTGTATAGGTAATAAAATTTTTATTTAATGCGAAATTAATGTCCTGTGTAGTAAATAGTGATTAATTTTTAAAAACGGTTTATTTAAAACAGTATAAAAAGAGTATACAGATACTTTGATGACTGACAGAGTATTCTATGAGGCCAATTTTTGCCTTACTTTTAATAGACATTAAGACTTGGAACGGGTGTTGTATGTGAGCCCACTTAAATATTTATTCATTATTTTTGGTATATATATATAATACACCTTCCTTTAAAATTTCAACTCTATCTATCACGGAAGTTGAGCTACAGCCTGGTGACAGACAGACAGAGACGACAAAGTCTCAGTAATAGGGGCCCGATTAACCTATTGGGCACGGAACCCTAAAAAGAGTAGAAGTACAAAGTACCTAGCCACGGCAGCGGCATCGCTTCAGTCATTTCTCATTTCCTTTTCCGCTGTTTATCTTTAAGGACGATTCACACATATCAGTGAGCCCACAGTTCCGGCACAGTGCCGCATCAGTGATAATTATTCTTTCAAACATTTTCTATGGATGTATTCACACTTGTCCGTGTCAGTGTCGTCTCAGTACCGTCAGTGTCAGTGCCGGCACCGGCCATCACGGACGTGATCGGCGACGGCGATATTTTATCACGGATCACTGACATGTATTGAAGAGTGCCATCAAAACAATCGACGTCAATGCTAGTCTGAAGGGAAACTGAACTGCACTGTGCCTGATATGTGTGAATTGAAGCGGTGACGCACCACTGTAGCACGGATACGGAACTGTAACGGTGGTACTGTCCGGAACTGTGGGCTCAGTGATAATGTGTGAATCGTCCTTTATAATCAATCAATGCAAGTTTTGACAAGTAGGTAAATGTTCAGACGTACATTCAGAGCAGGCTCTTGTACTGAGCTAGGTACTGTTCCTCCTCGGAGAGGGAGGAGTCCAGGTACTCGTCGGCGTCGCCGCGGATGGCGGCCGTGAGGCGCCGCAGCGCCGCCTCGCGCGCGCGCCGTCTGCAACAACATACAGGTACAACATTATTTGTAGCAAAATCGAAGTGGAAGCGTAGACCTACCAAACTCAACCATGAAAAGTATATAGAACGCCGGAATCTCTGCAATAGAGCGTGTCGTGACGCGCAACGCCGCTATATTCATACTTCAATAGGTAACTCTGACTCTTCAAAGGTTTGGAAGTTTTTACGGTCATTAGGAATCGGTAAAACAAAGGAACTTACTAAAATCTCTTCACAATTTAACCTTGATTCTCTCAACAAGCACTTTACTTCTACTTCCGTTCTTGATGTTAACTTGAGATCAAAAACTTTGTCTTATCTTTCTTCTATGCCGATTCCTGACTACTCACCTTTTAATTTTAGCCGGTTCACTGTCTGTGACGTTAAGAGAGCTGTAACTTCTATTACATCGAAGGCTATCGGTAGTGACATGATAAGTCGGAATATGATAGTACCCATTCTCGTCTACGTAGCCCCCATCATCACTCACATTCTCAACTCTTCTATTTCTACTGGCTTTTTTCCTTCCGCTTGGAAAGAAGCCCAAGTTACTCCTCTTCCAAAAAAGTCAAAACCATCTTGTTTTTCTGATCTCCGTCCTATATCAATTCTTCCTTTTCTATCTAAAGTACTCGAACGTCTTGTTCACCAGCAGTTTAGCACCTTCCTCACTATGAATAAACTTCTTAATCCTTTTCAATCCGGTTTCCGCCCAGGCCACAGCACTGTTACATCGCTCGTTAACATAACAGATGATATACGCTCTGGGATGGAAGCTGGCAAAATTACTATTCTGTGCCTTCTAGATTTTAGTAATGCCTTCAACAACGTCGATTTCGAAATACTTCTCCAAATATTGCGCTCTCTTAATGTTTCTACAGTCGTGGCCGATTGGTTTCGCAGTTATTTGCATGGGCGTCGGCAGCGTATTCGTGTTAACGACGACAATGGCTCATCTTGGAACGATATCTCTGCTGGCGTTCCTCAGGGCGGCGTTCTTTCACCTCTCCTTTTTTCCGTTTTTATTAACTCTATCTCTTCTCATTTAACTTCAGCGTACCACCTCTATGCAGATGATCTCCAAATTTACACGCAGGTCTCGGTAGATGATTTGGCGACTGGTATTGCCACGATTAATTATAACTTAGACCGTATCTCAGATTGGAGTAAAAACTATGGCATTAAAGTGAACCCATCGAAAACGCAAGTGATTACTATCGGTAGTTCACGGATGATAGCGCGTATTAACTGGGGTACTCTTTCACCCGTTGTCTTTGATGGGGTTACTGTTGAACAGGGTCTAACGGTGAAAAATTTAGGAGTCCTCATTGATAGAAATTTATCTTGGGGGCCCCAGATAAGTGAAATCAGCCGTAGGATGTTTGCTTCAGCAGGTTCCCTTCGGAGACTCCGAAATTTCTTGCCCATTGCGACTAAAATTTCTCTTGCTCAATCTCTCCTTCTTCCTGTGCTTGACTACGCAGATACTTCCTTTCTCGACTTAACTGAACAGCAATTAGACAAACTTGAGCGCCTGCAGAATGTCGGGATCAGGTTCATATTTGGCTTGCGCAAGTATGACCATGTCTCGGAATTTCGCAGGAAGCTCAAGTGGCTCCCTATCCGGCTTCGCCGCAATTATCATATTCTTACTCTTCTTTATAATATTCTATTTCTCTCTTCAGCACCCTCTTATCTTAAAGAACGTTTCACTTTCATGCATGAATCTCACTCTCTATCTCTGCGCTCATCTGATACTCTTTTTCTTCAAGTTCCTATCCATTTCACTTCCTTCTTCGCCCATTCTTTTACTGTGCGGGCAGTCCAATTGTGGAATGCATTACCAGTCCCGGTCCGGCATGCTAAGTCACTACCTATATTCAAAGACATGGTCAAAGAACACTATTTGTCCTGTAGCCACTGAAAGTGTACATTTGTCCCTTATAAAACATTATAATTATGTAGTTTATGTACCTATATATTTATGTTTTATTTATTAGGTTAGATATAGTATGTATATTTACATATATGTAGGTTTATTTTATTTATTTTAGTCACTTTTGTTATATATAATCCTGTAAGTATCTATAATAAATTCATATTTGCACACAGATCCCCTTTAATGTCTCAATGATCCTATCCATTCAAGGTTGTCTGGAAGAGATCGCTCTTGAGCGATAAGACCGCCAATTGTCGCATAGTTTTAAGAAAATTATTGTTATGTTTGTTTTATAATTGTGTGCGCAATAAAGAATTATTATCTTATTATCTTATTATCTTACTATACATCACCATCATCATCAACACCCATTAACACACTGCTGGGACACACGGGCTTCTCTCTTGACGAGAGATTAGACCATAATTCACCACGCTGGCCAAGGTGAATGTCGCAGCAGCTGTTCTAGCTAGATACAATAAGTCTAAATTTAAAATTTAAGAAAAACCCCCGATTCCAATGCCATAATTTCCTTAAACGTAAAACAACATAATATTTATGTAATGTGGACGCGATGCGATTTCATTTGATACCCCACACTAGTATATTTGCAGATTTTCGGTTTTCCTTACCCACTCTCACCCCCATAACTTTTAAACGGTACAACCGATTTTCATGAAACATGTCTAAGAACACTCGCGCCAGACTCACCTTTCATACAAAAAAACTAAATTGAAATCGCTCCATCCGTTCGGGAGCTATGGTGACACAGACAGACAGACAAACACACAGACAGACAGACAGACACGTCAAACTTATAACACCCCTCTTTTTTGGTCGGGGTTAATAATAGAATACAAAATAAATTAATGGAAATTACAACATAAACATAATAGTAATTCTAATTATACATATTTGTACTACAACTCTATAATGAGGTAAATTTTGTAGGATTGTAGACTGTTTGTGACATTGTAGTGGGTATTCTCTGAATCGATTTGAATGAAATTTAGTATACAGATTCTCTAAAGCTTGAGAAGCGACACGGGCTACTTTTTATCGCTTGAAAATATGTGATAACGCGGAAAAATCCATTAAATGCGGGTTACAGCGAGGTGTATTGATGCCTTCTCTAGACTCTCGCGAGATATGTCATGGCTCTCGGCTAATCTTGAGGAGTGGAGGCGTTAGGAGTGCACTCATCCACACTCCATTTATTCGGTAGATAGCTGGTGATGACGTCTCGCTCACGCCCGAAACACTATCTATGCGATGCTCTCATTTTTATTAAGAGAGATAGGTCTAAGTTTGTGCACTATCTCACCTGATGGTAACTGTCGATGTGGACGAAGATGGATCGCATAGATCTAGAAGGTCGTATTCACTCTTGCCTTGAAGACACTCAGCTTGTAGTTATTAGGAAATACAGTATAATAGAGTGCACGAGGCATCGTGCTCGCTCTCGCAAGCGCGGTGCCGAGAGCAGTTTGAGTGGAGTCTGGTGGGGCATCAGAGTTTTCGAGGTAATTAATGACTTTATTTTGACTTACTTTTTGGTCTTCTTGGATTTGGGCGCGCGCGAGGGCCCGGCGCCGGCGCCTGCATCCGCGCCGTCTGCGTTGTCAGCTACGAGTTATATAAAATTTAATTAATTCTTATTCAATTTTAATTACATACAATAAATAAATAGTTAAATAATTCTGGACTAATCACACAGCATCACCTAACCCCATACTAAGCAGAGCTTGTACTATGTACTACTTAGGTGACTGATATACTACAAAGATACATTTTTTTGTAAATACATACATAGAACATACCCAGACCCGAAACCAGAAATTGCAGATCGTACAAAATCTGGTCCCCCGGCGGGAATCGAACCCGCAACTTCAGGCGGGCCTTCGCCCACCGAGCCACAGAGGTCGTCAACATTAGGGTCAATAACTTTAATTTGAATAAGAAACAAATTGTTATGAGATAACTAGTAAAAAAAAATTAAACATTTAAACGATTTTTATGAATAAATAAATTGTAATATTATCGTCTATTATCACGTGACTCTGAACGCAACTTTTTAAAATGGCGTTTGTATAACGGACTGTGACGTAGAAATTTAAATTGACACTTTGGTATAACTTGTTTCATATGGCAAGTTACACTAGGCGATAAAACTATTAAAAAATCATGATAATCAACAGTATTTAGATTTATAACGGGATATTTACCATGATTTATTGTCTTTCGAGTTTCTCTTGATTTCGGCACAGTTACATGCGCCATGATCACGGTTGAACTGAAGCTGCAGCGATTTGGTTAACAGTTTTATTGGCAGACAAAGCAGTCTACCCTCTTTGTCAGTCTTTTATTACGAGACGATGCATCACTAGAGTTGGGACCTGTTTTACACCCAAATTACATAAACCCGACACACAATACTATTATATATATATTTGATTTGGTTTAATTTGGTTTTTATTTAATTTAATGTGATTTGATTGAGTTTAGTTTAATTTGATTTGATTTAGTAAAATTTGGTTTAAATTGATTTGATTAAACTTAGATTAATTTTAATTTAATATAATATGACATGATTTAATTTTTAACTTTTTTTAACTAACCCTAGTCATTAAGTTTACTAACAAAGTATGGATTATTGTTGTCCGAATTAAAAGATTTTTTTTTTATTTTTTTTTTTGTTCGGACTTCTAATGCAGGCCTTATTCGACTCCTACACATCTTCACAACAGGTTCCAGGTTGCAGATACCAATCTAGCAGTGTTATGATATCTAATTGAGATCGTATAGTTTTAACAAATTTTATATAGTTAAGGATCTAGGGCTAGCTAATGCTGTATGCTATAAAATTATCTTAACCTATGCAATGTCAATGTAGCTATGGTAAATGTTGCCAGAACAGCAGCTTTTTGTCTGTTTGCATTATCTTTGTAAGTATACAATTCACCCGATTTTTTATTTTATCT
The DNA here is from genome assembly GCA_929108375.1 of Gymnoscelis rufifasciata. NCBI lineage: Eukaryota > Metazoa > Arthropoda > Insecta > Lepidoptera > Geometridae > Gymnoscelis > Gymnoscelis rufifasciata. Next base: position 570,304 of record OV815322.1, on the reverse strand, counting down.
GTGGTTTTTATGACATTAATTTCATTTTGACACTGTGATTATCTATGACAGTCAAAATGTAAACCTGAGACTTGTATCACTTGTAATTTCTGAGATTTCGTGATGATCTTCAAGTTTATGGGTGTCTGCATGAGTTAAGCAATGGACGACGTGAGAACAAAATATTTAAATAAATGAAATTTTTGAAGTGAAACTTCTTTAGAATCGTTGTGATTTCAGACCGAATGCAACGGAAATACGTCAGGTAAGCCAATCTTAAACGCTAACAAGGTTAAGCAACTTTCCGGAACGCCAGTACTTGGATGGGTGACCGCCCTAACAAAATCTTTTTGCATAGTATTTTTTTTTATTCATCTCATTCTTTTGTCGATTTACTGAAGTTTCACTTCTACCGTGTGTGAATGCACACACACCTTTTTTACTGTAATATAATGTAAGGTATTTAGGTCTGTAACCTTTACCGACTTATGTGTCCAAAAGTAACCAAACTATAATCAACCCAAACACCGTGTTCGCTGGTCGTTCATATCTGTGTTGAGGACAAGCCTAGAAAAACCTAGTTCCTTAACCTAGTGCTGGTCTGGAAGCCTTTTTGGGACACTGTTTCTTCTTCTTCTTGATTTTATGGCTTGCACCGTTCGCTGGTTGCTACGATTCCAGTGTCGTCAGTTACTTGATACTATCGTGTACATAATGCAGCAAACGTTGGGATATTATTTACAACGCCAAAGTGATAAAGCTAAAAAGGACAACCCATCGAGGTTAGATATTTGTTTACTTTCTGCGTGAATCTTGCCAAAGAGACTAATGATTGCATAAATCTGGTAACCATTTAAAGATGGGCATCTCTATGGTTCGTTTTGTTTCGTTTGTGATCATGGCGCATGGAACCTAACATGTAGCATGTGTTGTACACCGACATTGTTATAATAACAACATAAGAGATGAAAGCTGGGTTGTTCTATTCACTTCTCAACTCAGTGTAAAAAATTGAAGCGAACTGACATGACAATGTTATTTCCTTCAGTATTCTTAGTTTTTATTCAAATTAGCTTTAAGTTGACCTGCCCATGTATGCCATATGCGTGTAAGGAAATTAACGTTTTGACTTTGTAACTGTGCCGATATATCTTGAAACTCGAAAGACAATCAATACTGGTATATATCCCGTTATAGATCTGCAGTAGATGTTTGTCTGTTGCAATAGATAATTTTTGTATTGTATTGTAATAAAGATTTATTACAATACAATACAAAAATTATCAATTACAAAATAAATCTTTATTACAATACAATACAAAAACTATCTATTGCAACACCACAATATAGGAACATTGACATAGGAGATACATATTACATACAGTGACACAATGGGGACCTTATCACTAATAGCGATCTTCCAGGCAACCTTCGGATGGATCAGAAATATTTTTACATTTCTGATCCATCCAGAGGCACTTTATTGCACACCAATGCTTACAGACTAACTTAAAAATAACAATCAATAGCCAGATTTGTTGTACAATCGATATTGATATTATATAGATTGATATTGGTTGCATTTTATCATTTATTTTCACGTGCAAAATAACACATGCTGAGTTGAGGGCCTTTTTGGGACACTTGCTGTGTGTTTGTATGTTATATTTTTTTGTACTATGTTTAGTGTGTCCTAAATAAAATGTGTTTTCTTTCTTTTTCTTTTTTTTATTGTAGCAGTAGAGTGTACGTACCGGCGGCGGCGGCAGCGCGGCGCCCCCCGGCGGCCACGAGCAGGCCGACGGCGGCGGGCGCGTGGTTCCAGGCCTGCTGCAGCGCCGCGCGCGCCTCCGCCTCCGCGTACCCCATACCTACCAGTTATTGTAGCAGTAGAGAGTACGTACCGGCGGCGGCGGCAGCGCGGCGCCCCCCGGCGGCCACGAGCAGGCCGACGGCGGCGGGCGCGTGGTTCCAGGCCTGCTGCAGCGCCGCGCGCGCCTCCGCCTCCGCGTACCCCATACCTACCAGTTATTGTAGCAGTAGAGTGTACGTACCGGCGGCGGCGGCAGCGCGGCGCCCCCCGGCGGCCACGAGCAGGCCGACGGCGGCGGGCGCGTGGTTCCAGGCCTGCTGCAGCGCCGCGCGCGCCTCCGCCTCCGCGTACCCCATACCTACCAGTTATTGTAGCAGTAGAGTGTACGTACCGGCGGCGGCGGCAGCGCGGCGCCCCCCGGCGGCCACGAGCAGGCCGACGGCGGCGGGCGCGTGGTTCCAGGCCTGCTGCAGCGCCGCGCGCGCCTCCGCCTCCGCGTACCCCATACCTACCAGCTAGGAAAACAACTCATTTCTTAAGTATAAGATAAATTTTAATAAATCCAAATTTAAAATTTAAGAAATAACACCGTTTCCAATGCCTTTTACCTTAAAAGTAAAACACTTTATTATTTAGGAATGTGCACGCGATGCGCTTTGATTTTTAACCCCCGACAAAAAAGAGGTGTGTTATAAGTTTGACGTGTCTGGGACATCATAGCTCTCGAACGGATGGCAAAATTTCAATTTTTTTTTGTATGAAAGGTTAGTTTGGCGAGGGTGTTCGTAGACATGTTTCTTGAAAATCGGTTGTGCCGTTTGAAAGTTATGGGGGTGCGAGTGGGGAATGAAAACCGAAAATCTGCAATATGCAAATTAAAATCGCTCCATCCGTGGGAGCTATGATGTCCCAGACAGACACACAGACAGACAGACACGTCAAACTTATATTTATTTTTATTTTTTATTTTTATTTATATATTTATTTGTCAGACACATGATCCATTAAATTCTTAACCTAATCACACAAAAATACACACACATAAAAATATATTGCAATAAAACTATTTAAGATGCAATATGCATCCACTTTTTCCAGGTCTTGGTCAATATTATTCTGTCCGCTAAACTGGCTATAATAGAATTCTTAGACCGGTCAACTCTGGACATAAAGTTAGCAATCCTGTTCCTTTGGATGGCGTTGAAAGAGTCTACTCGTGCTTCAAAGAACATCCCTGAAGCACTACAATGTCGATCTAGCCCCATGAGTTGCCTAAAGATATTGTTATAGGCAACTCGTATACCATCGTGTGCCTTTTTAGTGTAATTTATCCAGAGTTGACAGGTATAAAAAGTCTGACAGAATGAGCGGAACAATGTCAGTTTAACATCTTTTGATGATTTAGTAAATTTCCGGATAATCATATTACCAACCACATATAGTGCTCTACGTTGCCTCTCGATGTCTTCGTCATCCTTGCCACTCGCTGTCACGACATGGCCAAGGTACTTGAACTTATCTACATTTTTAATAGGCTGCCCACTAAGCGTGACCTCGGGAATATTGTCTGGACCTTTTCCGGCTCTAAAAACTACCATTTCAGTCTTCTTCACGTTATATGTCAGGTTATGATCTCTAGCATAACCTTCACATATACCAACAAGTTTCCGTAATCCCTTGATCGTGGGGCTAAGCAGCACCATATCGTCAGCATAACTTAGATTGTTCACATACCGACTATCCAACTTAATACCAACTGGGGTGCTGCTTAGCTGCAAGATCAGATCGTTGACATAAACATTAAAAAGATCCGGAGAGGTCAAACCGCCTTGGCGCACTCCACAGGCTAGCCTATAGCTCTCCGAGTATTCCTGTCCCCATCTAATGCTGTTCGTCTGATTGCGATACCAGTACGCAAGCAGACCAACCGCATCATCAGGAGCATTTGAACGTCTTATCTTGGCCCAAAGTAGATCGTGATTTATCGTGTCAAATGCTCGACTAAGATCAAGAAAACAGGCATAAACACTAGTGTTTCCCGATCTATAGTAGTCCACGACTTGTTTCAGGGAAAATACTGCCATGTCTGTTCCTACGTGAGGTCTAAAGCCAAATTGTCCATCATCTATTGACAATGACGGCATGATGTTAATTTGTATGATTCGTTCAAGCACCTTAGCCACTATCGTAGCTAGCGATATTATAACACACCTCATTTTTGTTGAGGGTTAAAAACTAGCACCCAACTTCTAAGAACATGCTCTAAAAAGTACGAAAAAGGAAAATGACTGTCGTATGCCACTTTGGTTTAATCAGAAGTCGTATACCGACGCTTTAGGGATGCGTTCACGAAGATAAATCCCTAATTAGTTTAAGTTATTTTTTATATAATTTATTGGTCTGTGAGGTTACGCGAGAAATAACTGTTACTAACTAGCATAGGAGGTAAAGTCCTAAAGACTGCGTTAATTATGTAATACTTTATTTGGTTTTTAATAAATGATTTATTGAAGTTTGATTGTTATATATGGGATCTGTCTTGCTACAATAAAAAAAAGGTGTGTGTGCGATTCACACACGATAGAAGTGAAACTTCAGTAAATCGACAAAAGAATAAGAAAAATAAAAAAAAAAACAAATAAAAAAATACTATGCAAAAAGATTTTGTTCGGGCGGTCATCCATCCAAGTAGTTTTTAAAAAAAAAGTCAAAGTTGCTTAACCTTGTTAGCGTTTAAGATTGGCTTACCCGACAGTTAAGCCAATCTTATTTCCACTTCCGTTGCATCCGGTTTCAAATGACAACGATTCTAAAGAAGTTTCACTTCAAAAATACGTAACTCCCGCGGGAAAATCCAAAAATACCGGCAACACCGTGGCTCCCAAAGCTTGCATATAAATATGACGTACGCTGCGACGCTTGATTCTCGCTCTCAAAGCGAGAACTTTTCCAAAAAAATATGCAAAAAGAGTATTCATTCGGTTACCTCTTCAACCAGTGTGGGGTCCGCTTCGATCAAGGAGTCCCTGGAACTGGCCGATGACAGCCCGTCAGAGGAATCCCCGCTCTCCACCAACTATTTACAAATAATATTATATTAACATAACTAAACCGAAATATTAAATCTATATAAGCAAAAATGAATTGTTGTTCTTTAGACTGATTAAAACTCTAGAACGGCTGAACGGGTTTATATTTTCTTATCCTTGAAATGTTTGTGGAGGTCTAGGGAAGGTTTAAAAGGCGAGAAAAAATCAAATAATTGCCGGGAAAAAAACCCCGTGCGAAGCCGGGGCGGGCCGCTAGTGATAAATAAATAAATATTTCCAGACAACGCAGCGTGTGGTTATTTGACTGCCTCAATGGCCCGGTTCGCCCACAGCGGTCAAATAATTTATTTCCATTGTTTGATTTAAAAATCTATGAAGAGAAATTTGAAGCACATAATGAAATCGTTCACTTTTACTAGCGCCATCTATGAGGAGAATGTGTACGTATGCCACGTGCGTCTAAGGAAATAAACGTTTCGACTTTCACTTAGAACTTTGAACCACGTAATGAAACTAGGCTTCGGCCGCGGCTCGTTACCACCTGCGCTGGGCCAGGGCGTGAAACTATTTTTAAGTTTTTCGTATTGTGGCCCGGGGAAGCCATCTTCTAGGTCTTCATGCTCCATCTTAGACCACATCGTCACTTTACATCAGGTGAGACTATGGTCAAATAAAAGCTTATGAATCATAAAAAAATGTGTGTGTGCGATTCACACACAATAGAAGTGAAACTTACGTAAATAAACAAAATAAAAAATATTAAAAAAAAAAATCTGTGCAAAAAGATTTTGTTCGGGCGGTCACCCATTCAGGTACTGGCGTCGCGCAAAGTTGCTTAATCTCGTTAGCGTTTAAGATTGGCTTACCTGTCGTTTTGTCCGTTGCATCCGGTTTGAAATCACAACGATTCTAAAGAAGTTTCACTTCAAAAGCTAATAAATAAATAAATAAATAAATAAATTTTATTCAAATATTAACAAAATTCACTTATAACTATAGGTATAAAAACGTTTAAAATAGGTATGGAGTACATGAGCCTGAACTAGGGTAATCCTGTATCTCAGGCTAAAAGACATAAACAATAGGCTAGATAAATAAACTAATAAGCAGTATTTCTAAGAATATCGATATAACAAAAAAATTTGTGTCTAATTAAAATAACCTAGTTAAGTAAATATAAACATGCTGTGCAGCTGAGTTTGCAAAAACTAGAATGTGGGTTAGTAGGTATAACTGTGTTAGTAACTGTTGCACTATTACGTAATAATTGTTATATGATTCAAATCAATGATTCAATTTTTTTGGAGTCCCGTAATCTATGGAATTAATATATCTATTTTCCGCCAATGTTTTTGCTGGACATTCTGTAGAGCCTGTGGCGTGTCCACATGGTTTCTTAAAGCGATGACATGTGGCACATTTTGGCTCATCCTCCTTTCTAGTGCATTCCTTCACGGTGTGGCCTTGGTCACCACAGTGGCCGCACGTGTATATGGTCTCCCTGCATGTCTTGGCCGCGTGACCGTACTGTTGGCATTTATAGCATCTGGTCACGAGTGTAAAGTCTCTGATAGGACAAGAAGACCAATTAATAAAAACCCTTTCGTTATTTATTAGAGCTCTCCGAATATCTGCAGAAACTTCAATGATGAAATTACAGGAATCAGAATCTTTCCTGCCTGATTTATGGCTGATTTTCACGGCTGACAGAAACTTTTCTAAGGATAGGTCTTCTGTTGTATCGGCCAAATTTTGTTTGTACAGGCACATGAAAAAATCTTTATCCTGCATAGATGTGGGCACCCCTAGGACGACTAGTCGAGGTCTACGCTTGTAAGGCTCGTCAACTGAGAGGCCAGAGTTCGTGATCTGCGTAAGATTCTTCAACTTCTCAATATCGTCCCGGGTCTCTGTGCTTATAATAACTCCACCGTTCCTTGTTTTCCTTAGAGCTCTAACTTGTAGTTTCATCTCTTGCGGCCGAATAATTTGTTGGACTATAGATTTTGTTTCGTCACTGGTTTTCTGTTTGTCATTGGGGTAAATGGCTACAGAGCTTAGGTTCAACGGCTTAACAAAACTTTTTGAGTCCTTTTTAACCATGTCGGCAAAAGTAGAAGGACTAAGAGCAGATGTTTCTGTAGCTGACACGCGTTGTTTGATATCCTTTAGCTGTTCCGATATTGCGACTTGCTCCTCAAGGCTGTTGACAGCGTCGTGTGCTCTTATAGCTTTAGTTTTAAGGGACTGGTACTGCACTGCCATCATAGAAACGCCGTGGTTTACTTTTCTACACAGACTACTTATGCGTAGTTTATGGTCTGTGTTAAGTTTTCCTCCGTCTGTTGCAATAGCGCACACTTCGTTCAGGCACTGGTCTATAGATGTCATCCAGTTCTGGATTTCGGGCGTTGAGATGACTTCCAACTCATCAGGGGGCGCAGGCGCCGGCGCGGGCGGCGCGGCGGGGCGCGGGGTGGAGGGCGGCGTGCGAGCCGTCCTACTACTCCTATCAAAGGGACTGTTCATTTTCGTTATAACAGTTTTTTTTTTACAGTTGAAACATTTCCACAAACTAATGCACTCAGTAGAAACAAATCAAAGTATGACACAGATAGCTTTCGAGGTCACAATTCAGCAAAATTAATTAATAATGATATTTGTTGAAAGGCACGTCTGTTCAGCAAAGTGGCCTACTAAGTACACGCTAGAGAGTTACCGTCTCCGGCTGGTCCTGCAGCAGCCTGACGGCCTCCGCGGCGCGGTTGTTGGAGCGGCGCAGCGCGCGCGCCGCCGCCCGCCGCGCGTGGCCCATCTCCGCCAGCGCGCGCACCAGCGGCGCGGACACCGCCGACCCGTCCGCGCACACGCCCAGCGCCCGGCTCTGTCTGCAATGTTATAGAGGTATGTAGCTTACATTACCAAAGCCGCACAACGTAAAGAACCATCAGATGTGTCTAATTTGACTCGGTCGCATGTACCAAAGACAGGTAGCACCCGAAATTGGCTGTGAGACGACCCCATGCGGTTAGTGTCCAAGCGACATGGGTAGGAAGAACAGACAGACACGTCAAATTTATAACACCCCTCTTTTTTGATCGGGGGCTAATAAATAAAGGCATCGGTTAACAGGTGAGCAGGTCAGCACGCACCTGTCCGCCTGGTGAGAGGCGCGGTGTCGGTCGCGGTGCGCCTGCCTGTCTGCGAGGTAGTTGTGGGCGCGCGTGGGCTCCCCGCCTGCAGACTAGCCCAGCTCCATCAGTACGCACCTGTCCGCCTGGTGAGAGGCGCGGTGTCGGTCACGGTGCGCCTGCCTGTCTGCGAGGTAGTTGTGGGCGCGCGTGGGCTCCCCGCCCGCAGACCAGCCCAGCTCCATCAGTACGCACCTGTCCGCCTGGTGAGAGGCGCGGTGTCGGTCACGGTGCGCCTGCCTGTCTGCGAGGTAGTTGTGGGCGCGCGTGGGCTCCCCGCCCGCAGACCAGCCCAGCTCCATCAGTACGCACCTGTCCGCCTGGTGAGAGGCGCGGTGTCGGTCGCGGTGCGCCTGCCTGTCTGCGAGGTAGTTGTGGGCGCGCGTGGGCTCCCCGCCCGCCGCGCGCAGGCCGGCCCGCGCCGCGCCCGCAGACCAGCCCAGCTCCATCAGTACGCACCTGTCCGCCTGGTGAGAGGCGCGGTGTCGGTCGCGGTGCGCCTGCCTGTCTGCGAGGTAGTTGTGGGCGCGCGTGGGCTCCCCGCCCGCCGCGCGCAGGCCGGCCCGCGCCGCGCCCGCAGACCAGCCCAGCTCCATCAGTACGCACCTGTCCGCCTGGTGAGAGGCGCGGTGTCGGTCGCGGTGCGCCTGCCTGTCTGCGAGGTAGTTGTGGGCGCGCGTGGGCTCCCCGCCCGCCGCGCGCAGGCCGGCCCGCGCCGCGCCCGCAGACCAGCCCAGCTCCATCAGTACGCACCTGTCCGCCTGGTGAGAGGCGCGGTGTCGGTCGCGGTGCGCCTGCCTGTCTGCGAGGTAGTTGTGGGCGCGCGTGGGCTCCCCGCCCGCCGCGCGCAGGCCGGCCCGCGCCGCGCCCGCAGACCAGCCCAGCTCCATCAGTACGCACCTGTCCGCCTGGTGAGAGGCGCGGTGTCGGTCGCGGTGCGCCTGCCTGTCTGCGAGGTAGTTGTGGGCGCGCGTGGGCTCCCCGCCCGCCGCGCGCAGGCCGGCCCGCGCCGCGCCCGCAGACCAGCCCAGCTCCATCAGTACGCACCTGTCCGCCTGGTGAGAGGCGCGGTGTCGGTCGCGGTGCGCCTGCCTGTCTGCGAGGTAGTTGTGGGCGCGCGTGGGCTCCCCGCCCGCCGCGCGCAGGCCGGCCCGCGCCGCGCCCGCAGACCAGCCCAGCTCCATCAGTACGCACCTGTCCGCCTGGTGAGAGGCGCGGTGTCGGTCGCGGTGCGCCTGCCTGTCTGCGAGGTAGTTGTGGGCGCGCGTGGGCTCCCCGCCCGCCGCGCGCAGGCCGGCCCGCGCCGCGCCCGCAGACCAGCCCAGCTCCATCAGCGCGCTCACCGCCTCAGGCTCCACCTGACGAATAACACTCATTTATTTCGTACCGCAGTAAAAAAAAACAGTAATAAGTAAAACATACAAATTAATTTAAACAAAAAACAAAAAAATATATCAAATGGATTGACTTGCCAAAAATTGATACATATTGCAGACAAAATTATGTTTAGTAATTTAATTTAAAATTATTATTTTTGTGATAAGGTTAAGAATTTTATGGATTTTGTGTCTAGCAAAATAAACATATTTTAATTATTTATTTGTGAGCATTACAATTTTTGTTTGGGAATAAGGATTTCAGATAAATATTATTGAAATTACTAAAATGAGGAACTACTGTTCTAGCCTATTTAACGAGGAAGGCTATAGGTTACTTCTTACTTACTTCTTAGGAAAAAAAAAAAAAAAAACATGGGCAATGCCGTGGCGTGAAACTAGTCGTTGAATAAAATTGTAATACTTATTACCATTTTTGTTTGATAGTGAGGATTTCAGGTTTAAATTATAAAAATTACTCAAAATAAATAAAAAAAAGTGTGTGTGTGTGTCAGCTACGACGCACGATTCGAGTTTACTCCTTACGAACGATAATTATGATATATATCGAATAGAAAAAAGGGTAAATGAACGCATCTGCTAAAATGATAAGAGAAACAAACACATATCTGTAATTATTCGGATTATTTACATTACTTCAATAAAGCGTATTACATAAAGTATGTTACAAAGTAATGTAATTAAAATACAGTGAGACTACGAAGTATCGCGCAAAGAGGAGACCCCGAGAATGAGATACGCTGTGTAATGTATTCCATCTCATTCTTTTACACCTTCAATCCTACAGATATATAATATATGTTTGTCTCTTTCTACGTAACGCCTCAACTTTTTGCGTTACACTTGATTTTACTCCTCATAAAATTTCCGTACCGGGCCTTATAGCTCAAATCGTTTCTGGGCCCAGTTGTTTCTCAAATCAATCGCTCAAAAATTTCTACTATCCGTCCTGAAATAGGCTTTAAACACTACTTTTTTTTAGAAGATAAATCCAGGGATGCGCGGCGGGGTTTGAATCCACGACCTTGGAAATTAAAGTCGAAACTGCTCCCACTTAGCCAACACGGGGTTGATAACAACAGTAAGCTTACCCTAAGGATCTCGATCTCATGTTCCGCCTTCTCCAGCAGCTGCTTGGCCTCCGCGCGCCTGTTCTGGTGGTACGCCAGGATGCCCTGCATCAGGTACAGCCGCATGAACAGCACTCGCTCGTTCGCTGAAACACAAACGAACACGCTACAGTATAAACGATACATGATACAAATCCTCTATTTCCATTGCTTAATTTTACAAACCTTCGAAATGTTAAAAATAATATACAAAGCACATAGACTAGTTGAACATACTTTGGATTCTTTTTATCGGAAATAGATTTCTCGTATCTGGACGCTTTCCTTTTTTACACTTGTTCTGATATTATACTATACATAATTAATTATTTGTTAGTCACTTTGGATTTGTAGTTATTGATAACTGTTGCAATTCTTCGGGAATTTTGTTGTAGAAGCCTTTACACGGCCCTTTGAAAGATACATTACCTAAGCGGCCGAGTGGAAAGCAAATATGTTCCGAGTTAGAGCGCGGAACTTATCAAAGTCAAAGTATCTTTATTGCATAATTACATGTAGTTTAAATGGTAGGTATAACATAAGGGTTTGTATTAATGTAATTTACCCATTGGAGCGTGCAACATTTAGATGATTAACAACAATTTCATACTAAGAAATTTCAACGAATAAATAAATATAAATCAAAAAATAAACATGTCAATAATTTTATAAATCAGATTAAAATAAACCCCGCTACGCACCCCTGGATTTTCCCTAAGTGAATAAAGGTTTAATCTCTCTCGCCAAGAGAGAAGTCCCTGTGTCCCAGCAGTGGGAAGGGAAATAGGGTGATGATGATGATGATGACATGTTTTGCCCTATCAGTCAAAGGAACATGCACATTGACGGTGCTGCCAACTGGTGCCATAGAATTGAATGTTTTACCATATCGGTATATACGGTGATGATGGTGAGTATGGTGATCTCAGTTACCGATAGCTGTATGTCCAGCTATGTCCAGCTGCAGCACCGCCCAGTTGTAGTATCTCACCAGCGGTCCCCTTGAGCGCGACGAGGCGCTCCTGGTTGTGCCCGTAGGAGGCCTGCATGTGGCGCTGCGCGGCGGCCAGGCGCGGCGCCGCGTCGCCCGCCGCGGGCAGCGCCGCCAGCCGCAGGTAGCACCACGCTATGTCCAGCTGCAGCACCGCCCAGTTGTAGTATCTCACCAGCGGTCCCCTTGAGCGCGACGAGGCGCTCCTGGTTGTGCCCGTAGGAGGCCTGCATGTGGCGCTGCGCGGCGGCCAGGCGCGGCGCCGCGTCCCCCGCCGCGGGCAGCACCGCCAGCCGCAGGTAGCACCACGCTATGTCCAGCTGCAGCACCGCCCAGTTGTAGTATCTCACCAGCGGTCCCCTTGAGCGCGACGAGGCGCTCCTGGTTGTGCCCGTAGGAGGCCTGCATGTGGCGCTGCGCGGCGGCCAGGCGCGGCGCCGCGTCGCCCGCCGCGGGCAGCGCCGCCAGCCGCAGGTAGCACCACGCTATGTCCAGCTGCAGCACCGCCCAGTTGTAGTATCTCACCAGCGGTCCCCTTGAGCGCGACGAGGCGCTCCTGGTTGTGCCCGTAGGAGGCCTGCATGTGGCGCTGCGCGGCGGCCAGGCGCGGCGCCGCGTCCCCCGCCGCGGGCAGCACCGCCAGCCGCAGGTAGCACCACGCTATGTCCAGCTGCAGCACCGCCCAGTTGTAGTATCTCACCAGCGGTCCCCTTGAGCGCGACGAGGCGCTCCTGGTTGTGCCCGTAGGAGGCCTGCATGTGGCGCTGCGCGGCGGCCAGGCGCGGGGCCGCGTCGCCCGCCGCGGGCAGCGCCGCCAGCCGCAGGTAGCAAAACGCTATGTCCAGCTGCAGCACCGCCCAGTTGTAGTATCTCACCAGCGGTCCCCTTGAGCGCGACGAGGCGCTCCTGGTTGTGCCCGTAGGAGGCCTGCATGTGGCGCTGCGCGGCGGCCAGGCGCGGCGCCGCGTCGCCCGCCGCGGGCTGCGCCGCCAGCCGCAGGTAGCACCACGCTATGTCCAGCTGCAGCACCGCCCAGTTGTAGTATCTCACCAGCGGTCCCCTTGAGCGCGACGAGGCGCTCCTGGTTGTGCCCGTAGGAGGCCTGCATGTGGCGCTGCGCGGCGGCCAGGCGCGGCGCCGCGTCGCCCGCCGCGGGCAGCGCCGCCAGCCGCAGGTAGCACCACGCTATGTCCAGCTGCAGCACCGCCCAGTTGTCCACCGTCGACAGGATGGACGAACGGCATTCGCTGGGGAAATCATTATACATCGACTGAATACAGCTTTATATTTAAAATTAAAAAAAAAAAATTGAATCAAAAAGCTTAACTTCTATTAAAAGTGAAAATTCTTATTGTTTAGAAATTTGCACTCAACCGGTTCAAATCAAACAAGTCTAAACACAAACATTCGCTTCAAACTAGCAATTTCGTATACACTTGCGCAAAATTCACCTTTCATACAAAAAAACTAAATTGAAATCGCTTCATCCGTTCGGGAGCTATGATGCCATAGGTAGACAAGATACGTCAAACTTATAACCCCCCTCTTTTTCAGCTGGGTGTTATTATTATTTTTGTAATGAGAGATGTTGCCGCGTATGTATACCTAGGACAGTCAGTCTTATTTGACCTTGTAGACCTAAACGTTAATAAAGATTAACCGCCAAATGCTGGTAGCTCTCTGTCCATTTCGCTGAGGTAAATAAACTTGCTATAGCAAAATTATGATTGAAGGAAAGTTGAATTCTAGGTTATGCCTGAGGCGCAGGAGGTTGCGGGTCCGATTTCCGCCGGGGACTAGATTTTGTACGATCTACAATATCTGGTTTCGGGTCTGGGTGTTTTCTATGTATCATATGTATGTATTAACAAAAAAAAATGTATCTATGTAGTATACCAGTCACCTAATACCCATAGTACAAGCTCTGCTTAGTTTGGGGTTAGGTGATGCTGTGTGAGTAGTCCGGAAATCTTTTTTTTTTTTTTATGCTACCTGAGCAGTCTGTCAGCCTCTAGGAGTATGACGAGTGCGAGCGAGTAGTCGTTCTTAGCGGCGCACGCGCGTCCCTTCTCGTGCAACGCCAGCCCGACCAGCAGGGACCGGCGCTCCGCCGCTGGCAGTTCCACCGTCTTCCCGTTTTGATCTTCCAGCTAAATTATACTTATAAAAATAAATCATAAATCATTTATTAAAAACCAAAAGTATTATATTAATTAATGTTTATACTAGGCATTTAAAGCATGCCTTTTAAAATGCCTTTTCTAAACATTTTTAGTGACGTGATCTAAAACAATATAAGCTTAGTATATTTTATCAATTAATTAAGACATTACAAAGCATTAAAATTCCGAAGTGAGAAGTCATGCCTCAATGCATTGTATCGTCCTACCTAATTTATGGTTTGCAAAAATAATATTAGAAAAATACATCTGTTTTTGAATTGACAGACAGTATTTTTTGGTCATCTACCCTATTAGGACCGCACCTTCATATACTCTTGATCACCAGCAAAGTCCTCGGTGCTTTCCGAGAGCAGCATAGCGTCTTCCCTGGTCTGTTTCATCTCCATGTACATGGTGTCTTCCTGTCTCGATTCCTCGGGGCTTTCTGGAAGAAGAAGAGTTTTATGAGGATTTTTATAGTATCACTAAGAAGCTTCAGCTGTAAACTAGTCATGTCTTTAAGTTTATATTTGTAAAATAAGGCCGCGTTCAAGGATAGGCGTAGCTTTAAGCGGTGTCGACCGCGAAGCGTGCCGTCTGAAATACAAACATACAGAAATGTTCAAGGCGTTCAAGGAGAAGCTGGTTTTTAAGCGTTTGTCTGAATTGGCCACTGCGGCGGGTGCTATATGTTTGAATTGGCACAAGCCGCTAAATGCGCAGCTTTACGGGGGTGTTTTCTTAAATTTTAAATTTATTTAAATTAAACATTTGTTTTAAATACAGCTAGCATTTGTTTGTCACACTGTGATTACATCTGTTTGAAAGACTAGAAAGTGTCAAAATTCTTTTAACATAAAATATTCAAAGTAGTATCTATACTTAACTAATATTATAAATCTATACCTAATATTATAAAGTGGAGCAACAATGAAGAATATTTCAAAATCGGATTGTTTTTTTACTTCGCAATAGCTTCCCCTGCGTGCGCTGCGAAAGTATGACACAATTTTTCCCCCTCAAATATCAAAAAAAAAGTCCGCCGCAGCATATGTTTATGTTTTAAAGTTGGCTTACGATAATGATTTTTAAACAGACAATATTAATTTTTATCAAAATAAATACATTATATGGTATTGATTTTTCAATTAAATAGTAAGTATTTCATTTAAAACACAATTGTTTTTTACATTACTTGAATTCAATGAATATCTTAGGAGATATCGCAGTTTTAAAATAACGTCGCACATTGATCAACTTATAGAGCGCGCATTCGTAATATCAAGGCACTTGCAGTGAGGCTATTGGTGGTCACAGGGTCACAGCGCGGCTCACACGATTGGTGGCTTGGCTACTTACGGAAAGATTACACTCAGAACTCTACTTTTAAACTTCATTTTACCAAAAAATATAATTATATTTATACTTTTTTTTATTATAAATGGGTACTTATTTACCTGCGTCTGTCTGTCCCTATGTTCGCGCTAAACTCAAAAACTACTTAACTTTACATAATTTGTTTGGGATGTGTGAGAACTAGTCTAATAATAGCTAATCGCAGGAGCTTCTAGTTATTTTTGTGTTAGATATCCATTTTTGACTACCTTAGTCAGGTCAGCTTGTAGCAAGTGATAGTGGATTTGATTCTAAAAAATCTATATACATGACTATTATATTAAGTATATCAGATTTCTAGTACCCGTAACACAAGCTTTAGAGCTTACCATGGTGCTAGATGTTTATGTGTGGATTGTCTGGGAATATTGATTTATTGACTAAGGAACACATCATTTTGCAGAATAATCCATTATAAAGCAAGTAACACAGCAGGGCACAGCTAGTGTAGAAATACTTAAGAGGGCTAGAATCAAAATCTAATGACATACCAGTCATCACAAGAGCCATCATCAGAGCACCGTTCTTGAGTCCCTGCTCTCCCAGGGTAGATGTTGTTTTCACCACTTTACCATTGAAAATCACTTTTATCCTGTTAACATAAATTTGTTAACATCTTATTTGTTTCTTGTTATAGGAGTTCTTAAAAAATGAACTAACAGAAGACTTTATCAAAAAATGTTCTTTGCAAACAAGCAATTCCGAGACATAACTATTAAACTTAACAGAGAGTTGAATTATGACTAATTTATCATTAAAATACCTTGTCTCCGAAACCTTCATCTCCGCAGCCACAGCTGCTATAATCTCACTGCCTAACACACTCAGTAATCTTTGTATCTTGAACATATGGGGTTTCTCCCCGCTGATGGTTGCTTTGACTCTGAACGTAGCTAGGCCGGTCTCGTTAAACTCCGCATTGGCTTTGGACCGGTCCAGCGAATGAGTCTGCAGTTCCTTGAGTGCATTTAGAACTGTTTCCACATTGATTGTAAGGGAGGTAGAGTATTTAGCTGCTAACTCCTGAAAAAATTGTCTTTGACTTTGTATTGTAGGAAGGATATAAATGTAGCTATCACATTTTATTTATAAAAAATATTTATAAAAATATTGTTGTATCATTTGTCTAACATGGAATTTTGTCTTATATTAATAATTAATCATTTAGAAAGAAACAAATATTTTTGTATGTCCATCTGTAAAAAAATACATCCTTGCGGTTCAAAATGCATCAATTTAATAAGAATACATCAACAAAATAATAATATGTCCTTTCTTATACAACAACAATATCTAAAGCTTTGATTATTTGTACTTAGTACTCAAAGCTTATAAGATAAAGACGATTGTAAACATTTAAACTCGTGCTGATAACAAAGGGCAAGACATACCTTGAGACTTTGGTTTGGGCTCTCATCTGGAGAAATGTATGGCGGTTCCCATAGCTTTATCTTCTCCTCGTTCAACAGCGCACGCAGTTTTATCAGCAAATCTTCGTGAAGGAGATTCGCCTCCATTTTCACAGAAGATGGACGCCGAACGCCGAAATGATTTGCGAAAATCTTATCAGCTCAGCTGGCAAGTGAATGAAACAAAGAAAACAAAAACAAAACGTGCAGGATTTGACAGAATGTGTAGTTGACTTTGATAGTGACAGCGACAAACAAGTTTGCTTTTTGTAAAATTCTGTTGTACCAAGCTTGTAACAATAGATAAGTTATAGATTTTAAAGGCTAGTAGCCTTTTTTACACACTATTAAATTTTTTTCGAACTCTTAGTTCACAACCCTGAATTTTTTACATACAGGATTATTAAAAAACTTTTCCTTCGGTAAATATATCCCTCTAAGCTAAGCGAAAGCTAAATTAACGAGGGAACGCGTGCATAACTATAGGTACAGCACTAATTCGGCAGGCAGAATCACAGAACAATAAAAGTATTACTCCTATGTCAGAATGTACATAAATGTATGATAGGGTAAAACATTCAATGAAATTGATGCCACCAGTTGGCAGCACCGACCGTCGGTCGATGTGCATGTGCACGTTCCATATCACTAATATGATTCATGTGAAAGAAAAAAATTAAGCACATTGAATATTAACGTGAAACAAATTAGAATTCAAAAAGGTTTAATTTTCGATGAAAAGGTTTTATCATAAAATTTATTTAAGTCTATTTCACGCACGTACTAAAATTATGACTAACTACACCTACCAAAAAATTTTCAAACTAATAATAGCTAATTATTAAATCTACCTACATTAATGCAGTTGTATTGATGAGTTTTAGATAGGTAGGTACCTATATTATTTTCTAGATTGCTTAAACAAAAAATATCAAGGAAATAACATTGTCTTGACAGTTCGCTTCAATGTTTTATACTGAGTTGAGAAGCGAATAGAACAACACAGCTTTATCAGTTATTACAATTTTGTAGTTAATACAATTTTGGAGTTCTTATTTATAGGTAACTATTTTAAGTTTAACATTTACAATAAAAAAATGCTTGTCATTTATGGAAGCTATTATAACATGAGCATATCAGTCCTGCCTGGTCAACCAGCTTAGAGCAAGGAACTTATACCCAAATGATCCTTGGCTTAGAGTCAACCAGTGTTATTAGTATAGCCTGTCAACATTATATACTCTCTGCCTGTCAATGTGGAACTAAGCGACATCTATCCAAGCAGCATCACCTTTATTTTAATCATTTATAGAGTAATACGCTTTTTTCATTAGACTTCTCATACTAGATGATTTTAAATTTTCTATTATGAAGCTCTGTTAGATTATTAGGAAGCTTCATAAATTAACGTACAGAGTTACCCATAAATGATTTGCCTAGTTTTTTTTAGTTAAGTAAGTATCTACGTTACACATGTCCCTGTTTAACCCCCGACCAAAAAAGAGGAGTGTTATAAGTTTGACGTGTCTGTCTGTCTGTGTGTCTCTCTGTCTGGGACATCATAGCTCCCGAACGGATGGAGCGTTTTCAATTTAGTTTTTTTTTTGTATGAAACGCGAGTGTTCATAGACATGTTTCATGAAAATCGGTTGTGCCGTTTAAAAGTTATGGGGGTGAGAGTGGGGAAGGAAAACTGAACATCTACAAATATTCTTGCGTGGGGCACTTAATGAAAGCGCATCGCGTGCACATTACAAAATATTATTGTGTTTTACTTTTAAGGAAATTGGAAACGGGGAAATCTAGATTTATATCAAATGTACCTACTTTCCTACAAACATTAATTGCAATGGGCACCTATCATCACATCAGTTTTTATAGTTTGTATGATTAATAAGTAATTACACACTCCATAAATATTTAATTGATTGTTAATTATTTTTAGGCAATAGGCATTCGATAATTTTATTATTTCACTAAATGCTAGTATTCTAGATTTACTATTTGAATTTTACTAAAATTTGGTTAGGGTAGGAATTAAAAATGATTTTGGTATGGATTACTGGTAAGACGAATCAAATTTTCGCAACCATCTCCCCAATCCGCGCCATCTTTTTTTCTCTCGATAAGTTGCCGCGCAATTCGGTGTTGCCCGATAAATTTCAATATCTTTGCAACCTTTTTGAAATAATATAACTTAAATTTTAAGGAAATTATAAAAACAGTAAGTAGAAGCTTCGTTGTTTTAGTAGTTGAGCTAGCTATAGGAACTAAATGTGTGTTATGCATGGTATGTGGACTAATACTATAACGGTATTTCCCAGTTGTCCCCTCTAGGATTGTCCCCTTCGGACCGCGTAGAGGGGACAACTGGGACATCGTATTAGTCCAACAATTATCATTGAACGGTCTCATTTCGCAGGCATTCTGCTGATCAAGGGCACCCAGAGCTACATCCTGCTGACGGCTAACCTGGACGACGTGCAGAACATCGCCAAGCAGGTCCTGGACTCTCCTCTGGCGACGCAAGCCGTCCAGGTCAGTTACAAAGTGCGTCCCAAGTAGGCAGTCCGGATGTTGCCTTTCTGATATTAAATAAAGTAGGTAAGTAGGTACTTAATAAGCATTCTTCCCAAGAAATATTTTCTCTTCAAATTTAATGTTTTGTTTTGTTTAAGGTTTATCATTTTGAAGAATCCTTTAACCTAATAAAAGACCTCATTTAATTTTTATAAACATGATCCAATTGGTAGGTCTCGTCTATGTTCGATAATAAGTAATTAGTAGGTTCATAAAGGGTCTGTTTCACCATCTGTGCTTACGTTCCCAAGAAGCTTATCGGTGGTAAATACGCTTAGAGCTATTTTGCTCAGATAGGTACTTTATAGTCTGAGTGAGACAGCATGTTCTTTAATTAGCTACTCAAGTCCTCTTGAGGAAAGTGAAAGGATCCCTGGAGGATGAAGCTGCTATTTTTGTTTTAACTCCCATGTATACAGGTGTACCGGCGCGCCTCCACGCTCTTTAACCACCACGTCAGACGCACCGAAGACGCAGAGCAAGATTCTCCTTTCGTCAAGCAAATCGTGGCCATCATCCGCAGCGCTCTCAACGCCATCAAAGACAACCTCAATAACAACCACAGAGACCAGAGAGAAAAGAAGGAAACAGACAGAGCTGTCCGTGGATATGTGAGGAAGGAACACAAAAAAGGTAGGAATCAGGTCTAAGGAGGCCACATGATGTATTTCTAGTTATAGTTATAGTAAGCGGCTTTTATCATGTCATCCGAAATCATCCGATGTCTTTTATCACATTCGAGAATGTGGTTTCAACAATCACAAGTTCTGCTTGCTATAATATGCTGCCTATCGCTAGATATTTCAACAATGTCGTATCATCATACCAGATTTATTGAGATTTCCTAACCTACCCAGAATTATTAGATCATGAGAGGTCCTTACCTAAATTACCTTGTTTTCTTTAATAAAGTTTTAATCAGGCATGGGTTATGATTGGAAACATTGTTAGACCAAGTCAATCAAGCATTAAATAATCAGTACCCAGTGTTATACGTTCTGACGTGGCTGTGCTTAAAGTAATCCTACAGTCTGTACAAATGAATTGAATGTTTATTCGCAGAGGTTCACTACCCTCTAAGCAAGAACCACCAACAGGAATTGCAGCCGGGATCATCCCAGGAGCTGGACCGCGATGCCCGCCGCGGGGCTGGTCACCACCGCCCGAAGCACCATCATAGTCATAAACGCTACAGGTATGTAAAGGAGTAAGACATTTTTACTTTTGTCTTTGTTTTGTTTGTTGCAATATCAGTTTGTAATAAATTTTGTTTTTAGTGTTTCTAAGTGTGTTCGTGTTGAGTGAAATACCCATAAAAATTGTTCCATTAAGTAAGTCTTAGAATAAATAATCTTAAAATCAAATTTCGCTCGAATACCTCTTATGGATCGTGTGATCGCGGTTTTGATTGTTTGTTCGGCATATAACTAGAGGTAGATGACCTATGACGCGCCGTAGTCAATAGGTACCCAACTTTAGACCCTGCTTTACCAGGACGCCATGACCACGTCATAAATGTACAAGCAGTAAGTATAGAAATGTATGGATGCCAATTAGTGTTATAGCTAATAGTTAGGAGTACATTGTGACAGTGTGTTTAAAAGATGAAAAAAAAAATGCAAATTCGATTATTTGGCCTGAAGTTATAACAGAATATATATGAAGTATTCTAATAAGGGCTGTGGATTTTGTTAATTAAATAAATATGCCTTACATATTTATCTGATTAATCCTGAACAAAACTGCTTAGGACGGAGGCTATTCCAATAACAAATAAAAGATAAGTTTAAGCATTTGTCTATTAGTGTTTAAGTAAACATGTTTTTATGCAAAAGATATATATACTAACCAATAATTGGAAAATATCCAAAAAATATGTTTCTTATAGCTTCTTTGCTCTGGTATAAAAAAAGCGGAGCGATCAGATACAATATATATATTTCCTATTTATCTTTAAGCATGTTCAATCTGTGGGTGTTTTCTAGACATTTTCTATGATTTGTGAAATCAAGCTATGGAAAAAAAAAAATTTTTATATCTTGTATGTCAGCGGCGTCGGTCAACACGATATGATATAATAACAACATATGAGCTGAAAGCTGGGTTCTTCTATTCGCATCTCAACTCAGTGTAAAAAATTGACGCGAACTGTCAAGACTAAGTTATTTCCTTGATTATTCTTAGTTTTTATTTAAATTAGCTTTAAGTTGACCTGTCTGAAATAAGCGTTTTACTTTGACTTTGATACCCTGATGAGGCAGGGCACTTATTTCTTCTCCTTACAGGGCTCACCGCTCGCGCCGCAGCGGAGACGACCCGTCCACCAGCCTCCCTCTTGAGCCCCTTGGCTCCAGCGACCGCCGCGAAACGCTGAAGGACACCAGCGATGTGGTGGCCCTCGGAAAGAACGCTACGCGCTATCTCGACAACATCAAGAAGATTGTAGAGAATGTTTAGTCGAATAAATGTTTGAAGATTGATACTGCTGTCTTTTTGATAAAACATTATATATGCCCCACCATATAAAACATGATTGAGATCACGTCGATATAAATTGTAGTAATAATGTATGGGATACATAATTATTATAGCAGCATCATAATGAGCCAACCATTCTCACGCTGAATAACGAAAGAGGCTCTGGTATACTATACCTACCCAACCTGCACAATACCACTTTGTTTGCTTAGCTATGGACTAGCCCCCTTATCTATGAGGGAGGTTTTTATAATCACATGACCAAAATTATGGAATAAAAAAGACGATTATATGTATACTATATATATATCTTAAACTTGTTGACTCGTATGTCCAAAACCAAAACATTTTAAAACATTTTTGCCAAAATGAGTTTTTTTGCACCAATACAAAAACACATTTCCCTTTAACACTAAGTAAGGAAATTATAAAATCGTTAAACAATTTTACTCATGTCAAAGATTACGACAATTCAAAAACATACCTACTAAAAAAGTGAGCGTTGCAATCCAAAATAAAAAAAGTCATAAACCTAGCAAGTCATATTTCTAAGCCCAAGTGAAACCTTTATTGGCCCACTGCCACTAAAGGTTTCACTTGGGTGCCTACTTTGAATAAAAGGCCAATAAAGATTTTACAGGTCTCTTAAAAAGAATGCCTAAACTCGTTCTATCCGACATAGACATTTCATTTTCGAGAGGACACAAGAATAATTAGAGTAATGACTGCCAGCCGGCGCCTTGTACAGTGAGGAGCAGCCTCGCCGGCCCGCCCAGGTCGTGTAGGGCGGAACACGTCACAACACCAATAGCGAAACTAAATCACTCTGCCATTGTATCTTGTCGACAAAGGATCATAAGGACACCTCGCGACCAGTCGCTCGGAGGTCATAGAGATCTGTATAAAAGTTGTTCGTCGTTACATTACCTATAAAAAATGCCATGTGCATTTTTCTGTCAAATTAACCGTTATCCGTTACTCCGATATTAAGAGATAACTTGTTTTTCGTGACCTCAATCCTCCTCCGATCAATGTCAATTTTTGACATCTTCATCAAACCATTATAAAGGTGTATCTATTATAAGTGTTAGTATAAGGTGTTGACTGCCTCAGTGGCGCGGTGGCCAGAGATCCGCTTGCGGCGCAAGAGGTAGCGTGTTCGATTCCCGCCGAGTGGTTAAGTGTTTGTTTGTTCTACAATTACTTGTCTCTTCGGTCTGGGTGTTTAATAAATGTATAATAAAAAATATCTATATATGTATGTCTATTATATTAAGTATATCAAAGTATATCAGATGTCTAGTACCCGTAGCACAAGCTGAGAGCTTACCACGGGGCTAGATGATAATGTGTCGAAGATCCGGAAATATTTATTTATTTATTTACCTGTAAAAATTCAGTTAAGTAGGACTCATTCCGCAGATTGAGCTATAAAATGCCTTAAACTACTGGATTGAAGGCCTAATTAGTGGCTGTAATGACAGCAGCCGGCACCTTGTACAACGAGGAGCTGCCTCGCAGGCCCGCCCAGGCAGTGTAGGGCGGAACACGTCACAACTCTAATAGTGAAACTAAATTACTCTGCCATTGTGTCTTCATGCATGGTATCAAAAGTTACATTGTATCTTGTCGACAAAGGATAAGGTGTATAGTCAGTGACCCAAATAAGGCCAGTGCCCAAATAAGGCCAGTATTTCATATTTCCGACCACGCGATTTTAAATTCCCGCCACTGTTTGTAGAAGTGAGTGCAGTCTGAAAACCAGCGTTGCTTCGTTCCCTCTCCCGGGGAGCGGAGTGGCATTAAGCTGAGACTGCTCCTTTTTTGGTACATGGCAGCACAACCTGGCAGCTAATTATCTGTTTGTGGTTTTTATGTTAATTTTCTTGTGTCTGTTTGTGTATGCTGTCTTCTGTGCTGTTGTTTGTTAATGTACCAAAATAAATGCATTTCATTTCATTTCATTTCATTTCATTTCAAGTGTGCGTGGACATTAACAAACGCACACAAGCACAGCGGGTGGCCCGTGCCGCGAGCGTGTTGGAACCTGCAGTCAAAAATGGTCGCCGCGCGAAGCGCTCGTTCGTTTTTATAAAATTCCGGCTCAGAAAACAGTAAGTATTCTCAGTTTTATTCATGTACAGGTTGCAGTTTTTTCTCTTTATGATAGTTATACATTTAGCTATCCCCTCATATATGTAAAAAAGCTTTGTTATTTGTATATTACTTGAGGTCGTTGTTTAAATTATTCATATGCTATGCCTTAATTAGGCCTATAAAAAAACTGCGTAGGCCTTATTAAGGCAATAAAAAACTAAACCTTTGTTTCAGCAAAATCATGGAAAGTGGATCACCAGCTTCTACCATAAAGAAAAAAAGGGCTGAATGGACGTCGCAGCAGATGGAGAATGCTGTAAAAATGGTAGAAAGGGGTATTCTATCTACTTTATGCCGCTGCATATGCATGTCGTACTGATAATAAAGGTTCTTGGTACTGTCCAGCTTGTCAAGAAGACCGTATTGAAGATATGCGAGAATGTATGACTTGTGGAGTTTGGTTTCATGAGTTGTGTGTTGGACTCACACCGGATGAGAAAATATTTTACTGTTCGGGAGACTGTTTGAAGAAAAAGATAAAGAAAGAAGGCTGAAAAGATAAAAAAGAAGGCTGATTATTATAGTTTTTAATGATAAGAAACTCGGAAGTCTGATTAAAAGAAGCTAAATATAATTATTACGATCTCATTAGGTCTAAAATTATCATTAAGGACATTTTGTATTAGTTAAGATGTTGGATTCTTACTTGATTTTATTAAGGCCCTATTAAGACATGGGGTTCCTAACAAGGCCAAACTGACCTTTAATTTTTTTTTGTTTACAGAAGTTTGATTTTTGTTTTTAGCGCTATGTTGTTTATTTTCTTACAAAGTTTAATAAATAAATATCACTATTTAAATCTACCAATTAGTTTTTACTGTAAACCTTCGAGTTATAAAATGAAAAAGTTAAGCTAGGCCTTATTTGGCGACCTTACCTTACTTGCTGAAATCACTACGATTCTATAGAAGTTTCACTTCAAAAACCTTATATCACAAGTGCTCAAGTAAGCTCATTAATGTTAAGTATGCACGTTCATTATAATAGAATAGAATAGAATAGAATGTCTTTATTGCTTCAAACATGGTGTAAAGGTGATAATAATTACATATAAGGTCCACATGTTTCACTAAAAACTAGCATGCAATAATTAATTAAATCTGTTTCTGTTCCTGTCCGTAAGTGGTAACACATTTGTTAAAAAGCAGCATTAAAAAGCATTGAAATTAAGTCTATAGTGAAAATTTAATAAATATAAAAAAAACCTCACGAGCTTACGATATGAGCCGGCAACCATTTTATCTAGCTAGTGACCCGAACAGTCTATTGAAAAAATATCTAAGAATTATGGTTGGTCATTGAACAGGCCCTTTCTGAGTCGCTCTCCTTTTGGAAGATGAAGTATGATTTATCGCTGTGAGTGTTAACGGTGGTGTTTGCTCGATTTATCACTTTTGACTTGGGTATTAGGGCTAAGCAGTGGTTGGAGGAGCTTTTTGAAGTGAAATGAAACTTCTTTAGAATCGTTGTGATTTCAGACCGGATGCAACGGAAATACGTCAGGTAAGCCAATCTTAAACGCTAACAAGGTTAAGCAACTTTCCGGAACGCCAGTACTTGGATGGGTGACCGTCCGAACAAAATCTTTTTGCACAGTATTTTTTTTATTCATCTCATTCTTTTGTCGATTTACTGAAGTTTCACTTCTATCGTGTGTGAATCGCAGAAACAAACAATTACACTATTAAAGTTAGGCAACTAATATTAACTTAAGTCTATTATATATTATAAGTGTAATCAGCACCGTTGTCCGCGTATTAAATTATAATTAAGATATAGGGCAAGACAGTACTACTAAGCCTAAGTATGCTACATTCTACATAGCGAACACTGAGAGAACAGTAGAAAGTCTAGGGAGCTTTAGAATTTCTTTACGTTATAATTTGATTCTCAAGAACCCAATTTATTATGAAACGGCAATACACAATCGATCCGACCACCAACCGATTGTCTATGGTTACCTGACCATAATAGATTTTAATTCATTTTGAATTATTTTTGTTAAACATTAGTTTAGTTGACAATGCCACCCGGTAGCTCAAAATTATTGTGTAATATCTCATATTGAACATCTTGTCTGTGTCTTTTGCTGTATTTTCTGCTCGTGAATTATAGTATTATAATACTTATTAATATAATTTAACGAAATCGAGTACCTATACAATGTTACCTATGATCGGAACTGAGTTTTTTTTTTCTTCTTTAGACAGATTAACAGCATTTTTTTTACTTTAGTCCAAAAATACCAGGAATGTCAAAGGCTCAAAACATAATAAATTAAACAGTATTTCCATGAGAGGCAGCTTTCACGTCGTCAAATCGTCCGTCCGTTACCAACTACGGTAGTTGGTGGACTGCGCTGGGCTTGCCGATTCGTGGTCTCCATTCGAGAACTTTTAGGTCCCAACGGAAATCTAATAATAATTCAAAAGGTTATGCTAACAAGATAGCCTCAAATAATAATTAAGAAACGGGGTTTTCTAACAAACTCAAGTTTAAATTGACAGAACCGTAATAGTATGTAAAAAAGTAAATATTTTATTTTACGATTTTATGAAACAAACCACATATTATTATAAAAAAATTATATAAATAACTATACCTACTTAAGTTACAAAACAACAGGCCTCTTTTTATTCCATTTTTGTAACCAGTTAAACAATAAGAAATGAAAGGTGTTTTTTCTTTTTAAGTTGATAATATTTTTTGGAAAGAGAGTAGGTAGACCAACATCAACCGCATCAAGAAAGATTTATGTATAATTTAAAATACATCAATAAAACACAATAAGTGAGACTTGTTTCATAGTTTATTTTCACCAGAAGCTAGTTTCCTCCGTGCAGCCTTCTCCGATGCACTGAAACAGAATAAATAAGTATTGCTTGAATACACAGTACTACCTTATTAGGTAACCAACCTCTCAGTAGAGCTTAATTCCTAATAGGTGCTGCTCGCCAACCCGCCTGCCAAGCGCGCCGAGAAAATTTAAAACTTTAAATTTCGTTCCTCAGAAACATTTGGTTAAAACTCCTGAAATATAGCTGTGGTGTAAAATATGAGTAAATACTTCACACAAGTATTTACTCATATTTTTTAATAGTTACCTACTATTTTATAGTCAAAACGATTATTTCCGTAGAAGCACAGGGCGTACAATACATGAACATTATAAAGTTAATTTAAATAAAAACTAAAGAATATCAAGGAAATAACATTGTCTTGACAGTTCGTTTAAATTTTTTACACTGAGTTGAGAAGCGAATAGAATCCAGCTGTTGTTTCGAAGATTTAGGCATTTTACTCGCCCAGTCGACTTGCATGCGCGTTACGCGGGAGCCGACTTGATATGAACTCCGGCGAACTTTGTCGGCAGCAAGAACGCCACAATACAGCATAATGCAGTAGCTACGGTGATTTTAATTTTATTGACTGTATTTTTTTAGTATATTGATTATTTTATTGACTATATTCTTTTATTTGATTGAAATGAAAGTTTATTGTAGTAGGTATGTAGGTATTGAATGTATACATAATTTTTCTTACTAAACTTTTTGAATTAGTGAGTGAGGTGATAATTATGATTGAAGCATTTGTGGTAAAGAATACAAACAACAAAATGAAAACAAACATAATTGTTATGTACAATATTTATTCTCATTTATAAAAAAAAATACATTTTATATGACGAATAAAATGCTTTTTTATTTCATTGTAATTTAGAGTTCTAGTGCTAGGTCCTGATTGCGAATTAATAATGATTTGCGATAAAAAAATCTCTTTTTCTTTATTTTCTGATTTTGATTTTGCGAATCCACCGGGATTCGCATTCAAGTGTCAGATTCCGTATAGAGGCAACCAAGAGTGTGTCTGGGGTTGACGATTTCTGGCAGCAGACATTGGACAGGTGGTAAAAGTGTGATAATTTTTATTCCATCTTTGATTTCCAAAATTCATCATCTTTTTCGATTCTTTCGATATGTAGTTATTATACAATGTTATTATAAGTTGCCGAATATTTAAATGACAAAACCATTGGTAAATAAATGTAATGTGTAATTATTTTTAATAATTAACTAATATTTTATTTTATTTAATCTGATTTATAAAATTATTGACATGTTTATTTTTTAATTATATACAATTATTATTTAAAATTTCTTATTATTAAATTGTTGTTAATCAAAATGTTGCACGCTCCAATGGGCAAATTACATTGATACAAAACCTTTTATAATACCTACCATTTAAACTACATGTAATAATGCAATAAAGATACTTTGACTTTGACTGGTTCTTTTTCCCCGGCCCAAATACCAAATAGACATTGCCGTCGCGACGGCAATGTCGCGCAGTTGTCCTTGTACTTGTAAAACCAATTACGGTTTTTATTAATTGTTGTAGTTTCACTTCTGTCGTGTGTGAATCGCACACACACCTTTTTTTGTCACGTCGCACGTCGCTCGTCGGGCGGGAAGAGCACTGGCACAGGTCCGTCGTCGGTAAGCGCCACCGCGCGACTGACGAAGCCCGCGGGCGTCGCGCCGCTCGCGGGTTTGTAGGTATTTAGGCATAATTAATAGGAAAATAACACTACAACACGCACCTCAGCGATTTGCACTAGAAAAATGATTTATCTAAAGATTGGTGTAAAAATAAGGTCAATAAATTTATTTTTTTAGGCACAGTATTGAAAATGTTTTTTAAAAAGAGGCAACTTTGGAATTTTTTTCTATCGAGCGAAGTTCATCTTATTGTGTAAATGTAAGCGAATTGCACTCTGTAAGATCCTCAACTGAAACATATATTTTTTTCAAAATTTTACGTCAATTTTTGACTGATTCATATTGATTTTAAAAACAGCATTTGCGGTATAAGGGGGCCTTAATGTTATTTTGGTGTTCTTAGCATTACAACATATGTGGTTACCACTGAAAATCGATATATGTCTGTATATGAGGGTAGCTACAACGACCTTCTGGTCAGTCAGAATAAACCCAAGTTAAGTGCATGGTGTTTCCTTATTTATTTCACGATTCGCTAACAGAACCCTTGATACATTACAGTGTGCATGCACTTTACTCTACGAATAACCTTTTTTAAAACCCATTTAAAATGTATGGGAACACGCGCCATATTTTCCTATATGTGAAAAAGTCCTTCCACTGTTATAAATAAAATATTGAGCACTGCGAATATATATCGAAACGAGGGATCAGTATTCGATCAAAAACTTACTTTGACTTGACACGACATCCCATAACACTGTAACAAATTTTATTTGCAAAGTGAATTGCAGATACTTGTAATATTTAGTTCTTTTTAAGGGAGATAGATCTTTGTTTGTCTACTACAATCTCACCTGATGGTAAGTGTTGAGTGGACGAAGATTAATTATCATAACACATAGATCTAGAATGTACCTATTTGTACCAATGTAATAATGTAATAATGTACCACTCTTGTCTTGAAGACGTTTGTACAAATCGTTAAATACATCATTAATTTTTGAATCGTTATGTTACCGTTAGAACTATGTAGTTTTAACCCTAAATCTCTAGTTATATACTATCTAATATAGAATTTATAAACGGAACTTATTTTTTTTATTTAAAATATAATAATCTTAAGGGTTTGTTTGTTTGTTTGAACTCGCTTATCTACTGGTCCGGTTTGAATAATTGTTTCACTGTTAGTTAGCTTATTTATCGAGGAAGGCGATAGGCACAGTAATATTATACAGCTGAAGAGATTTTTGAACTGTTTGTTTGAACGCGCAAACTTTAGAAGAATAGAAGACGTGGGTCGAGTCCCGCATCTCGATAGTAAGCTACGATACCTACTTCACTTTGTCTTAATTTTTTCTACACAAATTTAGAATATAATTTTTTACCTCTAAGCGGGGTTTACCACTTTGAAAAAACATAAAATACCTACCGAAATTCTTTGTAGTTTTTCAACAATTTTTCACTGTTTGTCTTAATAATATCTTTCCTTTCTCTTAAATCGTATTAATTAAAGTTACCTTGGCTTTACACTGTCGCCCGCTGCACTGGGAAACAACAGAATTATTGAAAACGGAAATAGTTCAGAATCAGCGATAACATTATTTCCACGGACATTTCTAGATTAATTAGTCCAAGGACTTTCTAGGAACTCTTGTTTGTTTTCTATAAACTTAACATCTTCAAATTTGAATTAAATATATGATTGTTTTGTTGTATATTTGTTGCAGAATTATGAAATGGGTTAATAAAACCTTCTTATTTTGAGGATCACGAGATGAAGTTTAAGTTCTAAATATGAACACCCAAATTTTTTTTCAATTTTTTTGTGTTGTTATATTTAGGGTTTAAAACCTAGGACTAATACGGCATAAAGAATACACCTACTTACGAAATATCAACAGTATAGTTCTAATAGTTTAGGAGATTAAGTAGCTGGGACATACGGACTGACAGAACGAAACTATAACGGTTCCGTTTTTAGCCTTATAGCTACGGAATTCTAAAAATGGTAACACAGCACGGCAAAGACCTTTCACTTAGGTTTAAGGGTTATTCCTAAAACTAGAAACCTTAATTATATGGCCATCCTTTAAATAAGAAGTTAATCATTTAAAAAAAAAATTTTGTTTGATCGGTATTGTTATTATTAGGTTTGATTATTTCTTTAAAATTTGGCGGGTTTCATTTCCGGTACAGACAAATGATTTTTCAAAAATCTTTTAATGCAGCTCTAATTGTTTTTAAAATCAAAATGACGTCTTCTTCCAGTACAAAGTTCTATCTTTGATAAATAAGTTACATTCCCTCCGTTTGGCATGGCCGTGGGACACCCTATAATATAGATGACAATGATAGACTTTTGTACTCCTATACTATTTGTAAGGTAAAAAATGGTATCTTTCGACGTAAAATTACCGACACATGCTGCCCTATTTGGGATTTTCGGGCTTACCCTCGTTTTTCGGAAAACGTGACCATAATGTTATATGTCAGTCTCAAATAGGGCAATTTAGTCTATGACCGTTGGTCTTGAATATAATTATATTCCCAAGAAATATATTTTTTACGTCATTTTACCATCCAAGCATAATACTTGACAGCTTCAGTGGCCCGGTGGGCGAGGGCCCGCTTGCGGCGCACGATATGCGGGTTCGATTCTCCCCGATTCAAGGGTGAAAGTGTTTGTATGTTCTGCAAGCACTTTCTTCTTTATATGACTTAAAACGGGTAACCTATCATGATTTGACGGTTTTTTACTTTACCGATATTTCGACGCTGTTTCCGTGATCATGGCGCTTGCAACAATCATGGTATGTTACCCGTTTTAAGTCTTATTATTGTTAAAAACCATGATAATTTAAAAAGTTACTTTTCCTTGGTCTGGGTTTTTAATATGTGTAGTAAAAAAAAATTTATTAAGTATATCAGATATAATTATAGTTCCCGTAACACAAGCTTATAGCTTACCACGGGCTAGATGTTGTTGTGATACTAGACATCAAACTTAATATAGTAGACAAACATAATATAGATATTTTTTTACATATTAAACACCTAGACCTAGGAGAAAGTGCTTGTAGGATATACAACCCACTACCTGTTGCGCCGCAAGCGGACCTGCGCCCACCACGCTACAGAGGCAGGTATTATTAATATTCAACAGTAATTTAGAAGAAAAATAAATGCTTTGAAACTAAATATTTAGTATAACTTTTTTTTAAATTAGTTTTTTTTTTGAAGGTGTTGTTTCCGTGATCATGGCGCTTGCAACAGCGTCGAAATATCGGAAAACTCAAAAATCGTCAAATCATGGTATGTTATCATAATAAATATTTAGTAATTATTACTAAATACCGCACATACTTTTTTCCTGGAAAGATTCTACAAAATAAACGCGCACTTATAAAGCAACTCAGATATCTAATGGTCAAAACCATCTGATTAGTTAATAAGGGTAATAAGTCTAATAAGGGCATTAAGCTACGTAATTACCTAATTATGCGTCAGAGCCACCGCTACTAGTGCTCTATACTCTTTTTATTTAGGCTAGATACGCCTTCTTTTGACCACAATCTCACCTGATGTAAAGTGACGATGTGGTCTAAGATGGGGCATGAAGACCTAGAAGGTAGATGGCTTCTCCGGACCATATTACGAAACACGAAAAAATCGTTTCACGCACTGGCCCAGCCCGGAGGGGGGTGACAAGCCACGGCCGAAGCAATTACCTGAAAACAACTTTGTAAAACATGCCACACGAGCGATCGAATGGACTATATTTTATAGTTTCGCTAGACCAACATGTAGGTACATGTTTAAAATTGCAGTCTTGACAGGTCTGACGACCACAACAATCATATCATGTATGAACATTTCTTTCACCAGGCCTGCGGAGGGTTTCCCCGAGGGAAAATCTAAGCTAAACAATTTTTTCTAAAATTTAACTTAACACTTACTGATGCAGCACATTTCAATCCATGACACTGGAACAAAAATAGTTTATTTTTATGAAATCAGTAACTATCCCCAATATAGATTATAATTATCTTCAAATATCTTCGTAATTTGCAAGGGGAAGGGGACGTTTTAAAAAGAGTTTAAGTATGCTGGTTTATTTAAAGCTTTTACAATTCAATTTCGCGATGGGTACTGTTCACCGTTTGGCTATACAATTATAATCTAAATTGCAATAAAAAAAACCCGATTCCAGAAGTTTAGTTCCTTAAAAGTAAAAAGTGGTACTATCATGTAATGTACACGCGATGCGCTTTCATTTGAGGCCCCACTCGAGTATATTTGCAGATTTTCGGGTTTCCTTCCCCACTTTTACCCTAATAACTTTTAGGTCATATCAGAACATGTTTTAGAACACTTGCGAAACTCACCTTTTATACAATAAAAACTAAATAGAAGTCGCCGTTCGGGAGCTATGAGGCGACAGACAGACACGACAAACTTAAAACATCCCACTTTTTTGTCGGGGGTTAAAAATGGCGGACCGCGGTTGGGTAAGACGTCTGTTCGATGCGATGGTCGGTGCGAGAGGCGCATGGTTACCGCCGTGTCTGGCTCAACAACCCGACAACCCGAACAAAGCCATGGCGGAAAGCTAGTGTACCTAATTATCATTAAATGTTACCAGTTTCCGCTATGGGTAGAGTTTCTGATCCCAAATAATAATAGCCAATCTACTTTGAGAAGATTATTGTACCAACTATTGTAGTGAAACAATATTTACCGTGGCTTCACACAGTTCACCAATACACTGAAAAATATAAACATAATCAAATTAAGTAAAAAGTTATTATACTGTTACCTTCATTTAAATAAATTACCGGCCTATTCCGGTTTGCTGGAATGCAAAATCCTTCGTTACTAACACTCCACCTATTCCATAAATCCGCATAAATTTATATTCGGTAATTTATTTGCTTCCTTTGAATACGCGAACATAGAAGTTTAAATACTTTCACTTAAAGCATAATGACTTACTTTAGATTCGAGAATTTGGTATGTATTACTAATTAATACCTCTACGCGTTTTTGTGGAATGGGGCAGTAAGCGTTAAATTTAAATATGTATATTATTACAAGAAATCTCCTTTATCCGTAAATTAAAGCGTAGATTTATACTAAATTTCAAGAATCTAGGTCCACAGGTTAGGGGTGGAGAGTGAGAGCGAGTAAATTCGATCAAAAATTACTTTTGATTGCGTGATATAGAAATTTAATTATTTTTATAGCTTTAATATACAGTAATGATCTTTTCATAAGTGATAAACCCCACTTTGCAGGTTAAACTATTTTTAAATTTTATGCAGAAAAAATGAAGACACATTAAGACCTTCGCGCACAGGATTCGAACCTGCATCTCCGAGATAGCGCCCCGACTATTCGGGATATTTGCAGACTCCCGCGTTGATGATTTTTCCGCAATCATCCGCAACAGAACAGCATCCCTGATGCGCCGGGTAAGGGGCGGCACCAGTAGGTAGCTATCTGAACGTTACAGCTGGCAGGCTGGACACGGACTGCGCTTTTATGAAGCACTGGACGCACATTCATATATCATGCGTCCGTAAACGCAGGATGTGTGTCTGCCTATTCAATAAAAACAAAAAATATACATATGTATTATAAATATATTTAGTTGTAAATTACATACCTACATTAACTTTTAACCTTTTATGGCTGTAACTATGTGAAGCTGAATTAAATAAATTGAATTGAATTGAATTCACTCGATAATACAAAGTGCAGAAAAATTTCGACCTGTCACGTGATGGCGCGTTGGTGTAGTTGGCTATCAAGTCAATCAAGAGATGCAGGTTTGAATCCTGTGCGCGAAGGTTACGGATGTAATCTTAATTTTTTCTGCATAAAATTTAAAAATGATTATACAGTAGTTTTGAGAATATCATGTTAAACCACTTCGTTTGTTCATGAGCATAAAGTGAGTCTTTTGCAAACAGTAACTAAACATTGAAATCTTTAATATATAAATCTTCTGTACGTGTGTTAGTCATTGAACTCCCCCTGAGCGGCTGGACAGATTTTGATGAAATGTTTTGTGTGTGTTTAAGTGGTTTCGAGAATGGTTTAGATTCACAATACGTGCTAGGTGCGAAGCGGGGGCGGACCGCTAGTATTTTAATATATTTTACAGATGTAAGGGGCAATAGATCTGAGTGCTCCATATAAATTTCAGCTTGATACCTTAACGCGTGTCTGAGATAAAGGGCAGACAGATAGACGGGCAACAAAGTGATCCTTTATGGGTAATATCCGTCTTAACTTTTTGTGGTACTGAGATCTAAAAAGATAGACAGACGCGGTGGGGACATTAATTTATAATTCCGAACATAAACCTTCAACATGTACGTAGACTTCTCTCTAGGGCAAGATTCGAAACTTCCTTAATTCAAAAACTTATGAAAATACAAAAAAAAGTAACAATACAAGATTTTTATTGATAACTTTAATTTGAAACGGTATTCAGTCTCAAATTTTCCCTAAACCTATATAAAAACTTGGAAATTTAAGTAGGTACTTAAGATGAATTGACGACCTCTGTGGCTCGGTGGGCGAAGGTCCGCCGGTCCGCGAGTCCGCGGAAGTTGCGGGTTCGATTCCCGCCAGGGGACCAGATTTTGTACGATCTACACATTCTGGTTCCGGGTCTGGGTGTTTTCTATGTATCATTTAGGTATTTCAAAATAAAATTTATCTATGTAGTATATCAGTCACCCATAGTACAAGCTCTGTTTAGTTTGGGGTTAGGTGATGCTGTGTGAGTAGTCCGGAAATATTTATTTATTTATTTTATGTGTGAGTATAGCATTACACACGCTGGGGCGTAGCGTAGCGGCACGGGCTTGTCGCAGTGGGGGTGGTGTCACACAATCAATCATTTATCAAAAACCAAGGCAATAAACCACAATTAAAGCAATCTTTGTAATTGCTCATAGCAGTGATGGTGAAGTGGTTCTCTATTCTCACTCTAACCTACAGCTTTTGCCGTTTAAGTATTGCTATATTTTATAAACAATTATTTTCATGTAGCTTCTTGAAAGATAAAAGATATTTACACACACGTCTATTAAGCTATGTAAAGTAAGGATACCGGTCTAAGCATACCGTGTGTATTTATGAAAATAAATGTTGACTTTGACTATGGAAGTATGAAATCGGAAAAACAGGTTTTGGGACGAAATTCCAATTCATAAGAATGCTCACAATAAAAATAAGTCGAGGAACGCTGCGTCCGGGTTGAAGGAATTTCCACCAAGTGAGGACGAAACTTAGACGACATAATACCTCTATATGATGACGACTTCCGCGGTTTGGATATTCTTCGATGTTAGCAGGTATAGAAAAAGAACACTGCCCAGGACTGATATGTTCATGTTATAATAGCTACCTTATAATGACAAGCATTTTTTTATTGTAAATTTTAAACTTATAATAGTTACCTATAAATAAGAACTCCGAAATTGTAATAACTACAAAGTTGTAATAACTGATAAAGCTGTGTTGTTCTATTCGCTTCTCAACTCAGTATAAAACATTGAAGCGAACTGTCAAGACGATGTTATTTCCTTGATATTTGTTATTTAAGCAATTTAGTTTTATTAATTTTAAGTTGACCTGTCCATGTAGGCTATGTGCTTCTAAGGAAATAAACGTTTTGACTTTGACTTTGACATTCGGAACTTTCCGACCGAACTTCGGCTAAGGTACATTATTTAGCAACTTTATTTCGGCATGATAATACATTTATTCAAAAATA
Source organism: Gymnoscelis rufifasciata (assembly GCA_929108375.1). Classification (NCBI taxonomy): domain Eukaryota; kingdom Metazoa; phylum Arthropoda; class Insecta; order Lepidoptera; family Geometridae; genus Gymnoscelis; species Gymnoscelis rufifasciata. The sequence goes on along the minus strand of OV815322.1, from coordinate 534,299 downwards.
TAAACAATCATGTCTTGTAAAAACGCCATAACTGGGTGAATAAAGTGTACTTAATGCACCTGGGTGAATAAACCAAGGTGATTTAAGTACAGACGTTATCTAAACAGGCAAACGAACCGTTTTTCATAATGTGATATTTTATTTTTTATTTTTACAATCTTAGTAAAAATATGAAGAAAAAGTGAGGGGTCTTTGCGAGTCAACGGAAATCTGCGCTTGTAATTAATTTCCGCCTTGGTACAGTCAACAGCAAAAGTAGGTGATCCAAATCAATGTTTCTAAACATTTTCGAGCATCACGCGTTAGATGACGATGTATCAAGTTTACCAAAGTGTCCATTTCAAATAAGGCTATACATATTATATTATATCAAAAGGAAATGATCATTGCAACGCCAATGAGCGGAAGATATGTGATCACTTAACCCTAGATTCATAAACATTCGTCTTACAGAACGCGCGATATTGTAAAACAAGGTAAAAAACCAGCAAACAGAAGGTCTTTCATGAAAGATGTTTCAGAGAAAATGACCGAACCGTAGTAACGTAAGCGTCGCGAAATGCCAACTTTGAGGCGATGCCTAAAATGGAAGATAGCCGAAGTTTTGAATGAAACGCTTTCCAGGGATACGCCAGGTCCAAGTGGAACTCAAAAAAAGATTTGTAACTTCTGTGATTACATGAAAAGCGTCGAATGATGTGGTTTCAATGTAACCACTGAAAAACTGTCATGTGTATGGACCACCGTGGCCTAATCTGTCTGGATTGTTCAGAAAAAACATATTTTTGGTTAGTCTCATATAGTTATCATCTCTCATATGTTAGTCAATAAAGAAGTTAAACAATACAATTATTTATTTGTTTTCTTTTATTTAAAAAGTCATAAATAACCATACCTGAATATGTTCGTCTGTGAGACTAATGTTTATTATTAGTGTTACTCACACATATGTTTATGAATCTAGGGTTAATAATGACACGTTTTTTTGTTATTTTATTATTATTATTATTTATTCGTATTTATGTACACTCGAGAGCAATGAATCCGGGTCACTCAAAGAATCCAAAAAATCTCGGAAAGTAAGAATGCTAGGTTAATGCAATAAATTGTATTTAATAGACAATTTAATACTCCTTAAATGAAAGTTAAAAAAATATGAGTCACCATACATTTTATTTACACAAAATTACATAAAGAAAAAAAACTGCTGATCTCTCCTTAAAACAAAAATAGAAAACATTAAATTTTTGAACTTTATGACGATTTTCTTGAATTTCAATACTTCGTATTACCTCCTCGGGCTTCCATTACTGCGTTTACGCGGTTTGGCATGCTGTACACCAAGTTCCTTATACGATTTTGGGGAATGTTCTCCCATTCCTCTGTGAGAGCAATTTTGAGCTCAGGAAGCGTGATTGGGGGAGGGTTTCGTTGTTTTACATCTCCCTAGCTCGTCCCAAGCATGCACGATCGGGTTGATATCCGGGCTGCTATAACTAGGTGTACCACAGCACGAGAAGACCGATACTTATAAAGTAGATGCAAATGTCTCATATCCATATGCGCGCCACTGATTGGCAAGCGAACCGCGCTATGATTGGACGAGACGCCACTTCAAAAACAAAAATCGACAGTTGAGATCTCTTTGTCTTAAAATTTGGAATCGCCCATACGCATATCTTCACAGTAACGCTATAAATATAATAAACTAGCGGCCCGCCCCGGCGTCGCACGGGTATAAAATTTTCCCGGAAATTATTCGAATTATTCTCGCCGTAAAAACCATCCTATCTCTCAAGTTGGATCGAACTGCACATGTTGTGCGAATTTTATTATAATCGGTTAAGTGGTTTAGGAGTCCATTGAGGACAAACATTGTGACACGAGATTTATATATATTAAGATAACGCAAAATCTGTAACAATTATTTATCTTCCTAAACGGATTTGGTGGAATATAGGGATCCCTAATCAAGTTTGAGTGTTTTGTGGAAAGTGAAACAACAGTTGGATGCAGAGTCTGGAGCTGATATTATCAGGTACGTGGGTTTTTGATTGTTTTACGCCAGGACGTCTGCCTTACTTAGTTTCAATACCAGCTACATATTTCTAAAGCTTTCCCTTAATTTTGTCCAAATCCTGTCGAATAAGTACCCGCAGCAGTCGACTATTTACATTACACGTCTACTGCCACCCAAAAAATTATAAATTCAAAAGTTACTCTGTCTGTTCCTCTTTCAAACAAAAACTACTTAACCGATTTCAATAAAATTTGGTACACATATTCTGTAGAGCCTGTGAAGGGACATAGGCCTTTTGAGTGCGGGAAAATGGCTATTATGATGCGCGTAACGCCGCGGGGCACCACTAGTGTGGCAAATAAATGTTAAGACTGACTTTGCCCACAGGGGAAATAACGTACCCGCAGGATGTGGTGACAACTTATACTTACGGCGGCTGAACACGACATCTCGTTACACTGGAAGGAAACAGATTTTAGGATGACATTAAAGCTTTAGAAACTGTTTAAATACAAATTGAAACATATTAATTAGTGAGTATTATTATAATTTGATGTTAATGGACATATTAATTTAATACTTCTTGATTTATTAATTGTTTTACATCTTGGTTTATTATATTTCTATGATGTTATGTAATAGATAAGTAAATCACTAATAATTTTGCATGCATAACCATAAGTAGAGCATAATTGAGACTAGTAATTTTTTAAGGCCTTTGTTATCTACATTATGTACACAACAAACAAACGTCCTGTCGAAAGAAACTGATGATATAAATTTGTGTATACCATAAGCAAGTAGCGGCCCAAAACCGAGGTTCGCATCCAATCTCTAGGTCTATGGATCTACTGGGACTCTTTTCCCATAAGATCAAGAAATGAAATATATTTAACGGAGAAACTGTGTACATAAGATCTTAAATTCTAAATAAAACATATAAAACTTTAAAATTAATAAAAAAAACTATGTATATCAGAGGTTAATAGATTATTATCCGTAAACCTACAGTAGTGACAAATATTTTCTAATAGTTGAATGAAAGCTTGTTACCCTTGTTTGCCTCTATAATATTAGTTGCTAAAAATGGCATTGCTAAGTTTATTATGTGTTTTAACTAATTCAGTTTTATATCCAGAAATAGCTGTTTTTATGAACACGTTAATATTTAAGGACTAGAGGTAGAAGATTATCTACTGTTATAATATTAGGTCCTTACATATGAAATTGGCGTTTTGTATGGGAGGAACAAAAAGTCGAATATTTTTTAATATAATATATTTAATTAATCAAAGTATGAACCATTATTTTCTATGCACTTTTACCATCTTATAGGTAGTTCATTGATCCCTTTACTAAAAAAACCAGTCGGACGGGAATCAATAAAATCTTTGAAGGCGATTTGGACTGCCCCATCGGAGTTGAATTTTTTCCCTTGCAAGAAGTTATCCAAATTTCGAAAAAAATGGTAATCTGTTGGAGCAAGGTCCGGGGAGTACGGAGGATGTCTTAGACTTTCCAATTGAAGCTCTTCTAATTTAGTAGCCGTCTGTTGCGCAGTGTGTGGTCTAGCGTTGTCGTGAAGCAGCAGTGGCGTGGAGCGATTGACCAGCCTAGGTTGTTTAGCCGCTAGCTTTTCCATCATGGTTTGCAATTGCTGACAATAGACATCAGCCGTAATAGTCTGGCCAGATTTGAGAAAACTGTAATGAACAATACCGGCACTAGTCCACCAAACGCTTACAAGTAACTTTTTTGGGGTTAATTTTCGCTTGGGGCAGGATTTGGCTGGCTGGCCAGGATCCAACCATTGCGCTGAGCGCTTCCGATTATCGTAAAGAACCCATTTTTCATCACAGGTAATGATTCGGTTTAAAATACCTTCATTATTGTGCCGGTTTAGTAATGTAACGCAGCAGTCGACGCGCGTTTGCCGGTTTGCTTCAGTCAATTCGTGAGGTACCCACCTTTCAAGCTTTTTAATCTTCCCAATTTGCTTCAAGTGAATTAAAACAGTTTTATCACTAACACCGCAGCCTGCAGCTAACTCGGACGTGGTTTGCGATGGATCCGCTTCCACAATAGCCTTCAACTCTTCATTATCAACTTGAGTCTCAGGCCGTCCACGGGGCTTGTTCTGCAAGTCGAAATTTCCAGAACGAAAACGTTGGAACCAAAAACGAACTGTGTTTTCTTTTGCAACACGACCGCCATACACATCATTCACCCTTCGAGTTGTTTCCGCAGCACTAGTGCCACGGCGGAACTCGTACTCGTAAATAATGCGATATTTTAAGTTTTCCATTTTGTAAAATGAGTGACGCAAACAGAAAAAAACAGAAGAAAAAAAACAAATGAATGACGATCATCGAAGCACAAATACATGAGTCTATAGCTGTACAAATTTGAATTTGGAATTCCTTACCAAAGAGGAGAAATTTGTGATTAAAGTGGCCAGTACGAAAAACGCCAATTTCATATGTAAGGACCTAATATTAAATAAAGTGGATTTAAACAAATTCTGTTCTATTAGAACATAATTTTGTCATGCAATGCGGACACATAATTATCATCCAACGGGACAAATAAGGAATTTTCATTGATCTGCGCCGAAAATCCGGGACGAATACGGAATAATTTTCAAGGAAGACCTTATATAAATGTCATCGGAAGATAACAAGATTCGCATTTACAAATTTCATATTTCAATATTTTCGTAGGTTTCTAAACGGGAGGTAAATTGTATTATTTTACGCTCCAATTTTCTTCGTCTTGGTAAAATAGATTACCGGATATTGCTGATTGGCGATCTTGTTATCTTCCGTTTACATAAATAATACTTACAGACACTATACATTGGTTACTTTTGGAACCTTTGAGCTGAAACATAAAGTGTGTAAGAAATTTTATTCAAATTCCAAATGTCATAAAATTAACGAAAAATTATTTATTCAGAAAAAACTATTTAAATGATTGAATGAAAATACTTTTTATGCCATGAATGAATTATTATGACATTTATTGATTTTATTTTAGTGAAACATATGGACTTTATAATGTAATTATTATACCTTATTACCTATATACGTGTTAGGCGTAATAACGGCATTATAATATTCTTCTCTAAAATAAATATTTCCAACGATGGGGTTGGGTTACTACTAGACGCCCGGGTTAAAATGATCCTGTCAGTAATTTAAGAAAAATTTTAACCCCAATTAAGTACGTATTGTTCCTAATGAACAAAATATGTGTTTGTATCATTAAGCGATCGAAATTCATATCGCGCCGGCTAAAAAGTTATAAAACGGTCACAAAAGTCAGTTTTTCGTAAATATCTCTCGTGTTATTGCTTGGAGTTAATGGATTGGCTACAAGGAATAGGTCGTAAACGTGTTGATATATGGGAGCACACTCGACTTTCATTCCAAAGGTCGTGGGCTCAAACCCCACCACGCACCTCTGGATTTTTCTTTTTGAATAATGTATTATGCGCTTAAAAACACGTGCTAATTTCGTGAGGAAGATGTCTTGTTCCGAGAACTTTAAAGAGTTTGAAAAATATGTATGCGACATTCACCAACCCCCAAACAGCGTGGCGAATTAAGGGCTAATCTATCTCGTCAAGGGAGAAGTCCCTGTGTCCCTGCAGTGGGGACCTAAAAATTGATGCTTATGTAATAGGTCGAAAATTCCATTTTGTAGATACAAGATATAAAATCATTTTTAACATTGCAACTTTTAGAAACTTCAATAATAAAATACAAAAAAAACATAAACAAATTGAACATGGCTAAAGACTTGGTTACCTACTGTAGGTTTTGTTATTCGTCGTGGTATTCTACAAAAGATAAGCCTTTTTTTCGTAATACAACCGTGGTCAGAGCTTAAACATTTTAAATAAGAAACTCTAATTCATTAGTGTAAAAATGAATCTGACTTCAAACATCCATTTGCCTCAATGTCTATTTTGCTAAAACGTCCAATTCCCCGAATGCTAATTTCCCTTTTTCGAACCGTCATCGTACTTAAGAACATTTTAATGAACTTTGCTAACATTTTAGCTTTTATTTTCTCGTTGTCTCATAACTTACAATACAGCCTGAGCAAATGAGTGTGCAAACAAAAATGGCATTAAAACTCACCCCCGCAAAGCACAGTTTCCCGCTGCACTGCAATAGTAATCTCTTCTTTATGGACTATACACGTATACAGATGAGATCTTTATATTAACGACTGAGGTACACGGTTCAAATCAGATCTGAATGACTTTTCAGGAATAATAATAAATATTACAGGACATGTATTTTTTTGTAAATGATACATTTATAATAGTTACGTATAAATAAGAACTACAAAATTGAATAACTATAAAATTATAAAAACCGATAAAGCTGTGTTGTTCTATTCGCTTCTTAACTCGGTACAAAACATTGAAGCGAATGTCGAGACAATGTGTTATTTCCTTGATAATTTTTGTCTAAGTAATTTAGTTTTCTGTAAATATAATATACATATATAAATACGGTATTTATCATCTATGGTAAATAATTTTTAAATTACATTTTCGTAAAACTTTTTTAAAAACAACTTTTTTGTAAGCTTTGTTTTTTGACTGCCTCTGTGGCGCGGTGGGCGACGATATGAATGTCTATTAAATTATCAGATATCTAGTACCCGTAACACAAGCTTAGAGCTTACCACGGGACTAGATGTTGTTTTGTGGATTGTCCTGAAATATTTATTTTATTTATTTAGCTTTTAAAAGTCGCGTTCTATGAATTCTATATTACTCTCCATAAAAACAAACACAAAAGTGTGTTATCAGAAAAATTAAAAATACTTAACGCTATACAATAAGCAACTACATAGGGCTTATGGCTTTTTTAAGTATAATATAAAAGCGCTTGTGGAATCAAATAAAGAAGCTCTCTATACTACTATAGATACTCTAAGCCTGCACCGGTGTCCCCGAGTCTGATATTCAGCCGTGCACAGCTGTTTACTCAACGAGCACAAAAGAGGAAGCACTCACTCTCGCGTCGCATTGCACCCCTTCCACCTGCAACATTAATTACGCTAAATAATTTTAATAAATTATTATTATTATTTTTTTTTTTAATTTAAAAAAATGTATATTATGTAGTATACCAGTCACCTAACACCCATAGTTCAAGCTCTACTTAGTTTGGGGTTAGGTGATGCTGTGTGAGTAGTCCGGAATTATTTATTTATTTATTATTTTATATACGGGCTATTTGTAGGCAAAATATAGTCAGGACTTACCTAACAGAAATGACGATACATAATTTCAGACAAGAGATTTCTTAGGATGTAAATTGTAATAAAAATAATAGGCATGGTGACTACATAAGTACAAAAATAAGACTGCCCATTACGCATGCTAGGTTTAATTTTATTTTATGTTTTATGGGTGTGTGCGAGTAATAAAGAATGTATCTATTTATCTAAATAAAATTAATTTGTTATTGGCAATAAGGTACTCCTAATGCTGATCAACAGGTTTCTATTTGTTTTGCTACCTACGTAAACAGATACTCGAAGGGTGTGATTTAACAAACCTACTACGTACGAGATGTCATAATCAAGTTGCCAGAGACAAAAACTAAAGTAAAATATGTGTAACACAGTTTTTCATGACACAGAGATATTAGGTGCTTTGTTTGTTGACAGCGCGATGAATTTTGTGCATTTGCTTGTTGACAGAGCGATTAATTTTGTGCATTTATAAGTTGAACATCATCCATCATCATCACTGAGATGAGACTGAGACTGAGAGATTAGGCCCTAATTCACTACGCTGGCCGAGTGCGGGTTGGTGAATGTCACATGTCCTTCAAACTCTTTAAAGTTCTGTGAACATGCCGGTTTCCTTACGATGTTTGCCTTCACCGTTAGGTTAGGTAGGCTCATTTTAATAAAGTTTTATCATGTGAATTGCCTATAATATTTACTTAAAAATATATTTTTAACTAGTGGCCCGCCCCGGCTTCGCACGGGTTTTTATTCAATTTTTATTCCCGGCAATTATTCGATTCTTTCTCGCCTTTTAAACCTTCCCTAGACCTCCACCAACATCATTCAACATTTCAAGACTATGATAAGATAAACCCGTTCAGCCGTTCTCGAGTTTTAATCAGACTAACGAACAACAATTCATTTTTATTTATATAGATATTAACTTGTTAATAATTACCTTCGAGTAAGGTCTCTGCTATCAGTTACCCAGTACTCGTTTTCTACTTATCGAATATCTAGTTAAATCCAGCAAAACCACGAATAGTTTATTCATCGTGAAACTAATGTACCTAGTATTTCCATTTCCGTCTTCATCATTCCATTTCCAGTAACAGTAGTAATTACCTTTGTACATAATCTCGTACAGCATTGAAACCGCACCAGCATGGATGATTCATTACGTGCGATCAGTCAGGCACATACAAATGGAGTTCTATCATCTATCTCGGATTGTATGTTTGTGATTTTCGAGTAATTAATTCTGAATTTACCTATTCGTATTTGAAATTAAGTATCTTCTGATACTATTTTGATTTATAAAGGAACATTTATAACTTCAGTAATTTGGCTGGTTTGTTGATACAATACAATAATCTTTATTGAGACACCAACAACAACAAGGAAAATAAAACATAGAATGAGTAAGAATACAATGGGCGGCCTTATCACTAAAAGCGATCTCTTCCAGGCAACCTTTAGGCTTGGCTTTAGAATCCAGCCGCAGGATTTTGGGGGTGCTGATGCGCGATTTAAGATGGCATTGGTTTCCCCTTTCCAAAAATACCACTCCCTCACCGCGGAGATGCGTACTTTTTTTTAATAAAAAAAAATTTGTTTTCGTGAAATGGAACGTTATTTTTGTATAAAATTTTATAATATGTAATGTTTTTACCTTAAAATTACAATGCAATCATATAAGTAGCGTCGACGAATCGCGGGGAAGGTGAACCAATTCCATCGGGAAGTCAAGAAGGTAAGAATTACAATTAGATAAGGTTAGATTGTACCTTTATAACCTCACTTCTATTTGCAAATCCGAATCAGTGCACACTACATTGGGTTGATTTAGGTCACTTTAAGTTGCAAATCCGAATCAGTGCACCCCTAATTCCACGTGGTCTTGTCTGTCACACAACTAGAGTGTATATAAAAAGCCGGAGGCGCGGAGGGAGAGCAGCTCCCGCCCGCCGTAGGTGGGTAGGTGCCATGGGTGACTGCGCTTTGTTACGCAAGGGCGAAGGGGCTGCACTTCCCGCAGCGCCGGAGCAGTTCATTAATACTATTTTTTTTATTAGAGCCTGAAGATGATGGAGTGCTTGTAAAGCGCCATTTACTTCGGAAATTGTGGCGATGTTTAATTTGGCTCGTCTGATACGACAACTTGACACTCGCCAACTCGAATCGCATTTGCTGAAGAGCATGGGTTAATTTTATCAACAAAAGAGTGTAGAGTGCACCGTAAACCAATAAGGATTACTTAAATATTGTTTTTTATTTAATATTTGTAACTGAGAAGCTAAGAAATTATTTAAAACCCTATTTTTGAGGTTAGATTTTATTGAATTTCAAATTGCTATATCTCCTAAACTACATATTTCCGCGGGGGGGGAGTGGTACAGGGGGTACCTCCCCCTCCTCCCCCCTCCCCCCCTCCACCTCCCCCCCCCAAAATCGTGCGGCTGGATTCTAAAGTTTTACCAACCTTTAGATGGATCGAGATCATTGTTGAGTTAATGTGTTCATCATAGTATTATGAATTTATTAATTTTTTTATGTTAGATTAAGGCTAAATATAAAATATTGAAACAAAATTTCATTGTTCCCCTAATACCTACCAGTAGCGTTTTCAAATAATCTTTACTTATACCTATTCACTCGCCATAAACGATTACCAACATTCTGTGGTACATCAACCTGAAAGTAGCAATCTGTAACATTATGTAAAGCACGTAATCGAGGTGTCCGTCACCTGTCCGACACAAGCTACCCTCGAGCTAATAACGCGCATTGTGTCTCAGAGGCACACGAGCGTATGCCTATTAAGGTTAAGATGTACAGGAGTTCACTAACATTCTGGTGTTTATCACCCCGTCAGTAGCACACGTCCGTCCGTCACAAGCCATCCTCGAGCTAATAGCGCGCATTGCGTCTCAGAGGCACTTATGAAGAGCGAATCCTCCTAATACAAGTACTCAACTTAAAAGGAGGTTTCATATTTTGTTGTATATTTGGTGAAATTTATATAAAAAAAAAGAGGCACATAACCTCTGTCTTCTACCAAGCTGGAGATACAATAGATTTTACTAAAATTCTGTAGTGCCATCCCGTAAGTAGCAATCTGTAACAATCATAAACACTCGTAATTGAGATGTCCGTCACCTGTCCGGCACAAGCCATCCTTGAGCTAATAGCGCGCATTGTGTCGAGGCAAATGAGCCTATGTCTACCAAGCCTAATACACTAGAGTTTACTAACATTCTGTAGTTTATAAAGTCGTTTTCAGATTATTTTGACTATAAATAAATAAACAATAAACCCATTCTATGTCCCGTACCCGTATATATTCTGTAAGAAGCAATCTATAACGCACGTTTTCGAGGTTACCGTCACCTGTCCGACATAAGCCATCCTCGAGCTAATAGCGCGCTAATGGTGCGGACACATCAGCTGCGTACGGCGTATATTTTTGTGAACACGATGAGTGTGACCGGGTTCATCGTTGCGAAGTATTCGGGCGAAGACGATGATCTTGTAGCGAGCAACGCGACACAACTCTATGCTAATGTGGACAATAACATCGCGTTAGCCATTAAACGATGTTTTCTTTTGAATGTTCGTCTGTTGATGTCGCCGCACCGTCGTGGCCACACGAGCCTGTCAAGGCGGTTATAAACTGTATTTATTATTCAATTAGATTTATTATTATTAATCATTTATCTTAGAGCAGCGAAAAGTCGTCGTCGATAAGCGCTGAATTGTTAGAAATTATCAAAAGTCGGCAATTCTTTCAAACTAACGATCGTGGAGGCAAACATTTTCGGGAACGCGGGCCATTGCGCGGGTTATGTGGGTAGGCCTGACATTTCAACAATGAGTGAACGCAGGGAACAACAAAACGTTACGTGCAATATAAAGGTTTTCCCTCACAGGGATAATTCGCTGGTAATGATCAGAGAATTACATCGGTGAGGGAGGTAGTATTGTAACAATAAATAATAATAAATATTTCCGGACTAATTACACAGCATCATCTAACCCCAAACTAAGCAGAGCTTTTACTATATGGGTGTTAGGTGACTGTTATATTACATAAATACCTACATTTAGATTGTAAATACATACTTATGAATTGTGAATATAGAAAACACCATGACCGGAAACCAGAAATTGTAGATCGTACAAAATATATATATTTATATATATATATATATATATCTAGGGTCCCCCCGGCGGGAATCCAACTCGCAACCTCTTCAGGCCTTTCGTCTTAGTCGGACCTTCACCCACCGAGCCACAGAGTTCGTCGTAATGGGTGTTTAATATAATTTATAGTAAAAATATCAATGCATGTATATATAAGCTGACAAGATGTTTAAAAAGATCTGACCACTGTGGGCGTCTACAATATTATGATGTTTCGAATTGCTTTAGTATTAAAACGTAGTGGTTATATAGTCTCTGTTTAGTATATCAATTTAGTTTTATAGGTCGTCTGTAAGACATCGTTCTAGCGATAAGATGTACCTTTTGTAATTTTTTTTTTTCAATAAACCATTTTTAATTTTTAATTTATTTTATATTATATATATTTTACCGTTAAAACTTTTTCATCTGACACTGTTATTACAAACTATTGCTAATATTACCTTCTGGTTCCCGATGCAGAAGAGCACAAGGAGTAGATGAAGGACAATCCACCACATCGCCAATGTTGTCTCCGACCCGACCGCAGACGAACCACAACGAGCCACTGACTCGCACTCAAACCAGCACTTAAAGCAAAGTGGGCTATCTTACAAACATATACTTTTCACAACAGCATCAATAATCTGCAACAATATTTTCGCTTAAAAGAATTACTAAAAAAACTACGAATTTCGGATCTCAAAATCTATGTACATTCTCATTAGTGTCTAAGTTTTGTAAAACCAAACGATGGAAATAAATTATTTTGTATCTTGTATTCATTCATTGAATATGAACGCCTATTTACTATCAAATAGCTGGGAGACATCTCATTTCGTCATATTTAAAGTAAGTTAGTAAATATACGTTTTCAAAATAAATGGAATAAAATATTAAACATACGCTCACATACGTACAACAACAAATAAGCAGGTACCTACCTACCTCATTCACTATTTCCCATCCAAAAGTGGCATGGAAGAGCTACTGTTTGTTTGTACTCGCTTATTTGAGTACTATTTAAGTATCTAACTATTATTTTGTTTTGTTGTGCAATAAAGGTTCTTATAAGCTTCCCAGTTTTCGTTTTTCGATAGAGATGTAATAAATAAATAAATATTTCCGGACAATCCACACAGCAACATCTAGCCTCGTGGTAAGCGCTAAGCTTGTGCTATATAAAACCTGCTCCTGAATTGTGATAACAATGACACACCTAATCTGTACGCTGGAGTAGTTACCTTGTTTACATGTAAATGCAATTATGGTGACAGTGGCTCCATTATGCGGCGATGCCAAGCAATTTAGGATTAACTACTCGATAATTAGAAATGTAAATTGTTTCATTGAACTCTCTTAGTTGTGTATTGAATTGATCATAACTAAATGAAGTCTAAGATTTAAGCATAAAGGATTCTTTAAATGGCTTTGTATAACTTTAGATAGTCTAAACATGTTGAGCCGACCCCACATTATGTGGGATAAGGGCAAGAGAATGATGAGTCTTTTATGTACTGAATAATGTTCTTTACATAACAGACATATAAATTGAAACATAACTATGTCTATATAATACACAGTACACTAACACGGCAGGATGAGCCAGTCAAATTCACCCTTTTAACAGGTTTTCGAGGGATACCTTTCAAAATCCCTCACAAATTCGTCTTCGAACGAAAAGTTATGTATCCTATTGAACTTACCGGCGGTTGAGTGTTGACCATCGTATGGTCGCCTTCATAAAAATGCATTGAAAAATACAACCAAGAAATCGTTGAAATCCGACTTACCGCACTTCCATTTCGATCCCAGGCGTGTGTGTCCGCCTCGCTCAGTATAACTGCTAATACACAATTTCACGGATATTTGCGGATCTTCCACGCCTTGTTATCTCCCGTTTGAGACCTTCACTTAAAATCTGTTCGGGTCACGGATCAAGATTTTTTTGCCTTCCGGGATCAATCCCATTTCCCCGACTGACCGTGTGTTGTCACAAAATGTATTTTTATTATTATTTTAACTAAAGGAAAGTGTGGCTTGGAATAACACGTAGGACATAGAAGAATAAGATTTTAGAAGATACCGCCTTACCACAAAAACATAAATGACATTTGTGACCAAATGCACTGTGCCCTCTCAAATTTGCACGCCAGGGTTGGCAAAACATGTAGAACACTTTTTACCACCATGTATACACTCATGTTTTATGCAAATACATGATTCTTATTCTTAAACACGGCTTAGACACGCGTTCAACAGTTTTTGAGCAAACGTGATTTATTCTATTTAGAAGTTATCACTCCAAAGATTTAAAAAAATATATATACATTAAATTCTAAAGATCCTATGGTTTAGTCACATGATTCAAACTAGGTATAAAACAAACTAAAAATTAAATTGAGTCAAATAATCTTTTCAATGGAAATAAAAATGTCATGAAAAAACGCAAATACAATACAATTAATACAATAGTACTTATTTCTAAGAGTACATGCGACTTTTTCAGGCTAAACAGTCGTTGTTGTTCACACTGACTGCCTCAGTGGCGCGGTGGGCGAGAGTCCGCTTGCGGCGCAAGAGGTAGCGGGTTCGATTCCCGCCGAGGGGTCAAGTGTTTGTATGTTCTGCAAGCACTTTCTCCTTGGTCTGGGTGTTTAATATGTAAAATAAAAAAATATCTATGTACGTATGTATATTATATTAAGTATATCATCTGATATACGGGTACTAGACATCTGTCTAGTACCCGTAACACAAGCTAAGAGTTTACCACGGGGCTAGATATTGTTGTGTGGATTGTCCGGAAATATTTATTTTATTTATTGTTATGTTCCTAATCATCGTTAACTGGTAGCCTTAACCTTGCATTGGTGGCTTGCACGCAGAAGGGTATACACATACGAGTTAACGACGCAAACCGTACCTACATATGTGTTCATAGAAACAATACAAATTTGTCAAAACATGCACATAACAGACAATGTTTATAATTATGTTTTAAACAATTTATTCAAACAAACTCTTCTGGTTTTTAATATAAGTAGTATATCTTTACAACAATAACATCAATAGTCACTAATAGACATTTATTGATAATTAAATTATACGTCACCATTCCATATTCGTTACACTGTTTTTAGTACTAATTAATTATGTCAAAACAAATAAATCATCAAATTCAATTCATCATCATCACCCTAGTTCCCACTGCTGGCACACAGGGACTTCTCTCTTGGCAAGAGAGATTAGGCCTTAATTCACCACGCTGGCCAAGTGCGGGTTGGTAAATGTCAGATGTCCTTTAAACTCTTTTTTAAAGTTCCCAGAACATGCCGGTTTCCTCACGATGTTTGCCTTCACCGTTAAAGCACGTGTTTAAGCCGTGTTGGCTAAGTGGGAGGACACTCGACTTTCATTACGAAGGTCGTGGGTTCAAACCCCGCCACGCACTGGATTTTTCTTCCTTGAGAAATTTATGTGCGCTTTAAACACAAATTCAATTACTTAATAAATATTATATTTATATTATATATTTATATTTATACATCTCTTCCATATACCTGCAAGTAGCTGCATGTTAATTTAACTCGTTCCGTAGTTCAACACACAAACCTCCATTCTATCTGTATTCGACAATGTGGAAGACAAAGGCCTTAGTAGTTAATGGTTTTCGGCATCTAATTATTAGTTCTCGAGTCTGAGCCCCGCCTCGCCTTATCACAAGGTGCACTAAATTAAAGACTAGAAAAAATGCACTTTGTTCTTTAGTACCTAGGAATTATCAAGGTACCTATTCAATTGTTTCCAGACTGATGTCTAGTACAAACTCGTAAGCTTAGAGCGTAGTACACAGGTAACGTTGCTGAGTGGTTTGTCCGGCAATAGTTATATTTATTTATATAATTTGGAAAATAATTCAACAATATCAGGTATCAGTTTTTCAAATGTCTTTAGAACTTTGTAAAACTTTTGTTAATTATTTTGGACCAACGTAAGTAAGATTATAAAGCCAAAGAGTTTGTTTATTCTATATCTCAGTGTCTTCTGGTCCGCTTTTTTTAATTATTTCACTGTTAGATAGCCGTGGGAAAATCCATAAACGGGCAGTGTTCATCTAGTCATCATCATCATCATCATCAGCCTATTTTAGTCCACTGCTGGACATAGGCCTCCCCTAATGAGCGCCACAGCGCCCTGTCCTCGGCTTGACGCATCCAGCATCTGGGTGCAGTCTTTCACAGGTCGTCATCCCACCTGGCAGGAGGGCGTCCTACACCACGTTTGCCGAGTCGCGGTCTCCACTCCAGAACACGTTTACCCCAACGGTTATCAGTTCTTCCTACGATATGCGGCCGGCCCACTGCCACTTCAGCTTGCTAATCCTATGAGCTATGTCGGTAACTTTGGTTCTCTGTCGGATGTGCTCGTTCCGCATTCTATCCTTCAGAGAAACTCCGAGCATAGCTCTCTCCATAGCTCGCTGCGCGACTTTGAACGTTCATCTAGTAATAATATATATTTCGTAAGATCGCCCCAAGCTTCAACCCTTGTCAAATACAAACAGTAATTACTGGGATTAATACGAGTTTATGGAACCGCGAATTCTGTTAGTACGTAATGTAGCATTGAAAACAATCCAATCAGTGTTAGTGGTATTAGAGCCGCAAATACAATTCTGACAGATTTGCTATTACATTGATATAACCTAGATATTATCACAACAAGAATATTACTGAAGATATTACTGCAAGGATTTGGAATTGGCTCCCTGCGGCTGTATTTCCTGACCTGAGTATCTGCAAGTCAGGAGGGAATAGGTAACTTCTAGATCTTTGTGATCCATCCTAGTCCGCATCAAGACTTGCCATCAGGTGATGGTGAGATTCTACAAAAAAAAAGCTAAACCGTCCATAAAAAAAAATTGTAGGTAGGTACTTTTTCACATATATTTAAAGGTATTTTAGTACGGCTTGTTAGCTTGAATTACGGTCCCATCCGGCAGAAAGCATGAAACTTGGCATACATGTAGCTTTTATATATGTGCTTCAATTTCGATAGAGAAACACGCTGGGAAATGACTCCCCCCCCCCCCGTTCCCTCCCATTTTATCTCCCTCATTTTGATTTTTTTCATTTTTTACAAAAACGGTAGGAGTGATGAGTTTACTTTTCAAAGACCAAATAATTGACGATAATTTACCTACAAAACGATACCACATTTATAGTTATAAGACTAATAGTTTTTTAATAAAGCCGTCATTATAATGTGAACTTATGAAAAAATTAATATTTTTTTTCCTTTTTTCTTCACTTACTGCTAAATGAAAGGTGTTGTGATAAAATTGAAAAAAGGGTTAAAAACTGTATACATTAAGCTACAAAACGATACATAACAAATTATTGTAGAAGGTTTGGTTCCCGAGTTACAGCTCACGGCGTCTGGCTCAACGAAATAACTCCTTTTTTGCGTCTGTACAATATGTTTACGGGACCTGTTCCGAAGCAAGAAAGCTTATCCTTATAGGTATAAGTACAGTCCCCTGCAGCTAAATGTATACAGGCTAGTATGGCGGACACCGCGCCTATGAGAAATTAGCTCATCATGGTCTCTCAGTATCTTATAATCGAGTCTTACAATGCTCAAAACAAGTTTCTGATGCTGCATGTAAAATTTATAAAGACGAAGGAGTTGTTTCCCCACCAGCTTTGCAGTCGGATGTTTTCTGTACAGCTGCTTTTGACAACATTGATTACAACCCGTCATCTGTGACAGCAGAAGGTGCCCTTCACGGAACATCCATCAGTATTGTTCAGCATCATGATCTAGGCTCAAAAATAATACGTCGCCGTACGCTTCCTATATCTGAGACCAGTCCCTCTTCAT
The DNA here is from genome assembly GCA_929108375.1 of Gymnoscelis rufifasciata. Classification (NCBI taxonomy): domain Eukaryota; kingdom Metazoa; phylum Arthropoda; class Insecta; order Lepidoptera; family Geometridae; genus Gymnoscelis; species Gymnoscelis rufifasciata. The sequence continues at coordinate 516,952 of OV815322.1, read as the reverse complement.
TACTTCGGGTAAAAAGTTTACCTTCTTTTTACTTAAAACCCCTTAGACCTGCAAACGGCCCTAAACTGGAGCGTGGCCATCGTATTTCAAGACTAAGATATGCCCAGAACCACGTAAATTGGAGTATTGAAGACAGAGTGTATAGAAGACCAGGGGAAAGATTCAAGCAAGCATGCATCGAAGAAAAAGTAGCCTACGGTGGTGGGTCTGTACTTGTGTGGGCCGGAATTTCCTCTGAAAGTCGCACAGAGCTGGTGATCATAGAAAACGGCTCTTTAAATAGCGTAAGATATGTGGAAGAAATCCTCAACGAACACGTTGGTCCATTTATGGTCAATTTGGGTGAGGATGCTATATTTATGCATGACAATGCCCGACCTCATACAGGTAGGATTGTGAATGACTACCTTCAAGAGATGAACATTACTTGTATGGAGTGGCCAGCGCGCAGCCCGAATATCAACCCGATCGAGCATGCTTGGGACGAGCTAGGGTGATGCGTAAAACAACGAAACCCTCCCCCAATCACGCTTCCTGAGCTCAAAATTGCTCTCACAGAGGAATGGGAGAATATTCCCCAAAATCGTATAAGGAACTTGGTGTACAGCATGCCAAACCGCGTAAACGCAGTAATGGAAGCACGAGGAGGTAATACAAAGTATTGAAATTCAAGAAAATCGTCATAAAGTTCAAAAATTTCATGTTTCCTATTTTTGTTTTAAGGAGAGATCAGCAGTTTTTTTTCTTTATGTAATTTTGTGTAAATAAAATGTATGGTGACTCATATTTTTTTAACTTTCATTTAAGGAGTATTAAATTGTCTTATAATTTTCACTGATTGAACTGGTTGTTTTATTAAGTTACTTGAATCCTAGTACAGTCCCCTGCAGCTAAATGTATCCAGGGTATGTATGGCAATAGGCGCGGTGTCCGCCATACTAGCCTGTATACATTTAGCTGCAGGGGACTGTACTTATACCTATAAGGATAAGCTTTCTTGCTTCGGAACAGGTCCCGTAAACATATTGTACAGACGCAAAAAAGGAGTTATTTCGTTGAGCCAGACGCCGTGAGCTGTAACTCGGGAACCAAACCTTCTACAATAATTTGTTATGTATCGTTTTGTAGCTTAATGTATACAGTTTTTAACCCTTTTGTCAATTTTATCACAACACCTTTCATTTAGCAGTAAGTGAAGAAAAAAGGAAAAAAAAAATTAATTTTTTCATAAGTTCACATTATAATGACGGCTTTATTAAAAAACTATTAGTCTTATAACTATAAATGTGGTATCGTTTTGTAGGTAAATTATCGTCAATTATTTGGTCTTTGAAAAGTAAACTCATCACTCCTACCGTTTTTGTAAAAAATGAAAAAAATCAAAATGAGGGAGATAAAATGGGGGGGAACGGGGGGGGGGAGTCATTTCCCAGCGTGTTTCTCTATCGAAATTGAAGCACATATATAAAAGCTACATGTATGCCAAATTTCATGCTTTCTGCCAGATGGGACCGATATTCACATATTTTTTAGCTAACAAGCCGTACTATATTGAACTTTATGCGAATTTAACATTTAGACTCAAAAAATAAAAGCCGCAAATACATCATTTTGCAAACTGTACATTTGAGGAATCCAACATCCAGTTCTTAAATTAATTTACATACCATGGTAGTTACCTGTGGGAAGTAGAATAATCTAAACTTAAAATTTAAGAAAAACCTCCGTATTTAATGCCTTAATTTCCTTTAAAGTAAAACACCTTAATACTCTGTAATATTTTTTTTTTTTTAGTATAAAACTGTGTCGCGGTTTGCAACGTCTTCCAATTTATGTAAAAACTGACTAAGAAATAGAGTTGCACTATTAAAAAAAAACGCACGTGATGCATTTGATACCCCATTCATTTGCAGATATAAAAAGAAGTGACTAAGGAAAACGAATCGAAAGTTTTCCTTCCCCACTTTCAACCCCAAAACTTTTAAACGGCACCATTTTTACAAAAAAAACTCCGTTCGGGAGCTACGACGTCCCAGACACACAGACAGATAGACAGACCCACAGACAGACAGACCCACAGATAGACAGAAACGTCAAACTTATAATACCCCTCTTTTTTGGTCGTGGGCTAAAAATACAATACAAAACACTTTATTGCACACACAGGGAAACAAAATGTACAGTGGGCGGCCTTATCGCTAAAAAGCGATCTCTTCCAGGCAACCTTTGGATGGAAAAATAACTTTTATAACATACTATAAAATAATCACTGTCTTTAGATAATATGTTAAACAAGTGCTTATTGAACAAAAAAAACAGTATATAACTTTAGAAACTATCATGGTTTTCAATACTATTAAGATTTTTATCTCTTAATCTACATTGTAAAAACGGCGTAGATATTAAGCTCATTTATTTATTGTGATAATAGCTTAAATGAAAGTTATCTTTCCTTCTCCAACTTTATCCGAGTATGGCGTACTTACATATTTATATTATGATGTAACTTGTTCACTAAGTTGTACAAAAAAATCCCGCGCTGCAAAAATTTTTTAGTAACGGAACGTTATCTGGTAACCCCACACGTCTCGAATAAAAGTAATGAAAATATAAAATCTATTTCGATAATAAAAAAACCCTTAATTATTTCCGGCTGTGGTAAATTTTAGAAATGCGATTGTAATTTTAAAATCTTTTCTCTATTCATAATTTCTCAGCATAATAAATATCAAATACTAGCTGACGTTGTTTTGCAAAATTTTTTTTTTCTAAATGATAAATAGATGTTGGCCGATTCTCATAGATACCGGATAAGCACAAAAAATTTCATCAATATCGGTCAAGCCGTTTCGGAGGAGTTCGATTACGCACTCCGTGACAGAAGATTTGATTATATCAGACTAGCGGCTCGTCCCGGCGTCGCGCGGGTAAAAAAAGTTCCCGGCAATTTTTCCTTATTTGCTCACCGTTTAGACCTACCCTGGACTACGACAAACATTTTAAAACCAAAATCAGCTTAATCGGCCCAGCCGTTCCCGAGTTTTAATCAGACTAACGAACAATATTTCATTTTTATTTATAAAGATATTTATTCTGATTATTTATATTGCTTTTTTGTCGGTACATTATCACACCTTGTGCTCCTGGATACATGCCTTCATTTCCACATTAACTTTAATTATGAAAAATTTCGTATTTTGTGAGGTTTTTCTGATCACGTCCGTAAGTGGTAATCCGGGTGGTGACAAGCCGCGGCCGAAGCCTACCGCCAGAGACTGTTCTTAGCACCACCACTTAATTAAGTGGTGTAAGAACAGTCTCTGGCGGTAGGCTTCATTCACCCTCCGGACTGGGCCAGTGCGTGAAGCGATTTTTTCGTGTTTCGTAATGTGGCCCGGAGAAGCCCTCTACATACTAGGTCTGCATGCCCCATCTTAGACCACATCGCCACTTTACATCGGGTGAGATTGTAGTCAAATGAAGGCTTATCTAACATTAAAAAAATATATATATTGAATAGCCTTCTTTCAAATTCTCTAAAAAGGATCATAAAGAATTTATGAAAAAAAGTAGACATAATTTTCAAAGGTTCCTGCATAAAGAAATAATCCTAAACCATAATGAAGTCAGAAAAAATATTGAATCAAGAGCAGGTTCTGTTCAAGAAAGCCATCGACCGGGTGGACTTCTTCCTCAAGTTGTCTGGAATTTACATCAAGGATGAAGATGAACATCGGAACTTATTTCAAGTAAGCGTACCTTTTGCAATCAAGCTTATCTATACCTTTTGATGTAAACCGTTTCATAAAATATAAAAAAGTAAAAAATATTATATTTACAAAAAAAATAAAACTCCAAGATACTTTTATGTTATCTTATCATTATAATGATACTGTCATAAACAGGAAAAAACAGTATTATTAATTAATTATGTATATTATTATTTTTAATTGACAGTGGACTTTTACTGCCAAAAAGTTCAGTTACAGATGACAACTAATTATATTTTTACTTAACCAACTTACTTACCTCACTACTTTACTTACTTTTTTACTTTCCTACACTAACTCTTAACTCCCTATGGTTATATTTACTATGTAAAGCTGAAATAGATGAATTGAATTAGATTGAATTAACATTTGCACGCCTACTTGTATTTTCTGAATGCATTGACTTTTAATTTGTATGATACGACATTAATTAATTATTTTGTAATCTCGCAAAAAAATTAATAATTTCGTTTCAACGTCACAAGCAACCTTCCAAACTTTGTAGTTCCTATCATATTCGGGTCAATACAGGCCACATAATTTGACATTTTCCCATACTCAGTAGGTAACATTTTCAAACGACCTGAAGTGAATGCATTTAGATGTTTAGTTTGTTGTAGTTAAGTATTTATAGATTATTTGTACCTTTGCAATATAATAGTGACTATTGTTTATTAAAAATATGAATAAATATATCCGGACTAATCACACAGCATCGCCTAACCCCAAACTAAGCAGAGCTTGTACTATGGGTGATAGGTGACTGATATACTACATAGATATTTTTTTTGTGTAAATACATACATTTATAGAACATATAATACATAGAACACACCCAGACCCCAAACCAGAAATTGTAGACCGTACAAAATAATCTGGTCTCGCGCCGGGACTCGAAATCGCAACCTCCTGTGCCTCAGGCGGACTTTCGTCACTTTTATTTGATTTAAAATGTTTACGGCTTGATAAAAAAAGCCGTGTTGGCTAAGTGGGAGGACACTCGACTTTCATTCCGAAGGTCGTGGGTTCAAACCCCGCCTCGCACCTCTGGATTTTTCTTCTTGAGACATTTATGTGCGCTTTAAACACGTGCTTTAACGGTGAAGGCAAACATCGTGAGAAAACCGGCATGTTCTGAGAACTTTAAAGTGTATGAAGGACATGTGACATTCACCCACCCGCACTTGGCCAGCGAGGTGAATTAAGGCCATATCTCTCTCGTCAAGAGAGAAGTCCCTGTGCCCCAGCAGTGGGAACGTTAATAGGGTGATGATGATGACGGCTTGATATCACGTTTTAACGGCGTGAGTCATACTTACATAACATTGTTTATAAATATATTTTTGTTGCTATGCATTTTTTAACGCTGAGCAAAGTGTTATTTAAAATATTCCAAATTAAGCACATAAAATGTTAAATTTGCAACACTGTCGGTGGTTGGTGGAAAGTCTGCGGGCAGTGTGCGTTAGTGCTTAAAGTGCGTGAACCGATTTTTTCGTGTTTCGTAATGTGGTCCGGAGAAGCCATCATGCTCCATCTGAGACCACATCGTCACTTTACATCAGGTGAAATTGTGGTCAAATGAAGGCTTATCAATATTATAAAAAAAAAAAAAATTCCTCATCTTCCATTTCTCAACGATAATCGTATCGGTGCACCGACTTTTTGAAGGTCGTGTGCGGGAAGTCTATGATAGAATAAGACTATGATAAATGGGATCATTCGATATTTCATCCGAATTAACAACCAGTTTCAGATAATGCCGTATCATTTTTACGTAATCCCCAATACAACTTGCTTAAACCTAATCAAAGTTTAGATCTCATAATCTTAGCGCGAAATTGACTCAAGATTGTTTGGACGCGATAATCCAATATTTACTACCCAATTTTAGCTGCCCCATGTAATCTGTCTACTGAGCCAGGGTTTTTTTTAAAGAAATGGATTAGAGTCATAATAGAAATCATCATCATCATCAACACCCTATTAACTTTCCCACTGCTGGGACAAAGGGACTTCTCTCTTGACGAGAGAGATTTGGCCTTAATTCACCACGCTGGCCAAGTGCGTGTTGGTTGAATGTCAAATGTCCTTCAAACTCTTTAAAGTTCTCAGAATACGCTGGTTTCCTCACGATCGATGTTTTGCGTTCAACGTTAAAGCACTTTCAATATAGAAGACACATCTTCCAGCGCCTCTACCATCGCTGGTTCTTCTGCCTCAACCTGTTCTGGTTGAACACCGACTCGCTGGGCTTCTTCGGCAGCGCCGGCCAGCTGACGGTTCCGGAGATCACGTACATGCTGCCCTGCATCACCTTGTGCTTCCTGGGCGACTGCAAGGCGTTTTTCTTCATCCAGGAGCATCATCATGTCTTGCAGCTTATCAGGATTTTGAAAAGACTTCAGGCGATGGGCAGGACTGTTGGCCAGGTCAGATTATAGCAGTTTCGTCATGTCATCATCAAATTAAAATTACTAACAATACTCGAGCTTTTCTCAGACCATTTTCTGGTGCTATTTGAACTTCTCCATGACACTTCTGACTAAATAGCTATTGTTGGCTACGGTTTTAAACGTTTATCAATAAATTTCCTTTGACAGCCCCTTTTTTAAATTCTTAATGACTTTCAAGTTTCTTGTAAAACAGATGGTCGAAAGAGCCAAATAGACTCGAATAAAGGCTATTTATCGGCAAGCGCATTGGCATCGTAGTCAGACGAGCTTATCACCTTAAGCCTAATATATAGATATCCAGTTTGATAGATGATGGGCAACTTCCAATTCAAGATTAGCAAGCTAGCATACCAAGATTATTGATCATCTTTGAGAAATACATTTGTCAAACGAATATTGAAATTTTGCCTAAAGAAAATACGCACACACATTGTCTCAAAAGGGGCTTGGTTCATAAATCCTCTATGGCTCCCAACATATTTTATGGCATATTTTGTCTTGCACATGACAAGACAAAGACATGATTATAAGGAATTGAATTGAATTGAACGCCATTTTGGACGCAAAATGGCGTTCAACTGAGTAATATCTTTTACACTTTATAATTTTACTTTACTTTACTCTGGCAAACTGACGCTTCAAGCGCAGAGTCCAATTATAAGAAATTGAATTGAATTGAACGCCTTTTTGCGTTTGAATTCAATGACATGATCTTCCTTTGGGAGCATTTTAAGTCTTGGGTCTCAAAATGCTCCCATACCATACCAAAACTTGATTTAAAATGTCCTTCGCCAGATGGAATCAGAAATGACAAAGAAGATCGTCCCGTTCCTGACGATCACCAACAGCATGCTGCTGGCTATGGGCGTGGGGGCGGTCCTCACGTTCAGCGCGATGCCCGGCGTCTACATCTGGCTGCAATACTCCTCCTCGGGGCGGCTGCAGCTGGTTCTGCCCTTCAGCGTCTGGTACCCGTTCGACGCGTACGCTCTGGGGGTCTGGCCGTTTGTAATGCTGCATCAGATCTGGACAGGTGAGGGTGTTCCTATGCATTATACGTCAACTATCTATAGTAAAACTATAAATAGTCGCGGTCACATCTGTGGCTGTGGCCGCCACCGACCACACGTGTGCGCCGCGTTTAACTAAACGTATGAATCATCTAAATTTCAAATTAAAAAAAAAACCCGACCCCAAAACAATAGTTCCCTTAAAAGTTATTAGTCATACTATTTTGTACACTTGATGCACTTCAATTGACTTTAATTTGAGACGCCACTCGAGCATATTAGCACATTTTTGGTATTCCTTCTCCACTTTTACGCTCATAATTTTACACGGTACAACCGACTTTCATCAAACATATCTATCCTGAGTGCGTAGGAAACGGTTATTTTCGTGAAAGAGGAACAGACAGACAGAGTGACTTTTGCATTTATAATAATAGTATGGATAACTATTATTTGGGAGAACATTATAATGACAGTGAGATCTGGGTTATCTTGTTAAGATACATGAAGAGAGATAATATTCCCACATCAGGTACACCCTTTACGAATATTGAAAGCTCAGAACAACAGGCCTTGTCAGATGAATATTAAAGGTCAAATTCAAAGTCAAACGTTTATATCCATACAAGCCTACATGGACAAATCAGCTTAAAATTAATAAAACTAAATTGTTTTTAAATTGTTTTATACTGTAGTTGAGAAGCGAATAGAACAACACAGCCTTATTTATTATTATAATTGATAAATATACCTTCTTATGAAAAATGGATAGCAAACCTAATTAAGTTAGCTTGAATGTTTACTATCCTTACTAACAAACACGAAATTACAATGTTATTTACAAGGCAAAAAACTGCATTTCATCCAAAATAGGTTAAGTTGATTATTTGGCAAAAAGAAGATGGTTCCTACTTACACAATTTGTATAATTAGCTTTATAATAATATAACAGATTAACTAGACAATTAAAAATCTTGGAAACGGAGACTCTGTTAACAACTTTAATAACTAACAAAATGGTTGTCAAATACTAGATCCAATCCAAAATGAGCTAGAGTTTTGAATCGTTTCTGTGCTCTTGTGAAAAATAAGTGAAACATAGGTACAGATTCGATGCTAAATTTATTACCCTTATCTCATTGCGCTCTATATTTTTTTAGAAATAATGAATGGTTAAGTGCTAGTAAATAATAGGTTTTTCTGACGACGACGCCGCGACGCCAAGTTTTGTTATATTATAGTTACAGAAATGAAAAAATAAAATTACTAACTTATTGATTACAACAAACATTTTTGTTATAATTAATATTATTTTTCAATTAAAAAATTGTGAACTCGATGATAATAGAGTTTCCTTTTGAACATTAAAAATGAAAAAAATTTAATTAGAAGGCATTAACGTTCAAAGGGTTGCAAATTACTTAATTAAAGCCCGTATGATAAACGAAGGACATTCGTCGGTACATTTCTTGAATTAAAAAAGAACACTTAGAATTTAATTAACGTTTGTTAATATTTTTATTAGCTTAGCTAAAATGAAGTGAAACCAATTGTTTCTATTGGTCTGTCTCGCGATCTCTCCTAGACAAAATGTCGGTAAATTCAACAAGATACCATGAAGATTTGACATCTGGTATATACACATATATTTTGTAAAATTAACGTAAGCAATTTTAACTAACAACCACACAACATAATCGGCCCTCATGTCTTTAATCACAGTCGCAGTTACCACAATTTATTGTTACCACATTTTTATAAATTTCAGTTGGCTATAATGATTCGCCAACTGCAATTTTATTTTTTTATTTTTATTATTTTTTTATTAGAACGGTTAACAATAACCTATAACACTTATTAAGATACTAATATGCAATTAAATTATTAAAATTTAAATAAAATAACAAAAAATTAAAACATATAAGTAAATTAATTAAAAATAAAAACAAAAAAAAACACAAATCAATCTCACAAAATGTTATACAATGTTTCATAAATATCTTCCAAATATTATCAATTATGTCAACATGTGGATAGGTAACTATCATCTTTTTGAGTTAAACAAGTCGGTCTGTAGCTTATTTCTAGTTCGATCCCGTAGAGCCTTCAAACCTGCTCAGTAAATCATTGTAGTGACATTACAGAAACCTACAAACACTTGTCACAATTTCTCCTCCTTCACTTTATTCACTTATCAATATTCCTAAAGATTTCTTCACAAATACTAGTCACAAAGGCAAGTTGTCAAACCTACTTTTTATGTAAAGAGAGTAAAGAACCATTCCATTTCAATATGATATGAAAAGAGTTTCATTTCTAATTACTTTCGAGATATTATCAGATTTTCATCCGTTGTATGCGATTGCCGCAAATTTATAGAGATGGTAGTTCTAGTATTAAATAAATCTTAGATTAATTTAATATAAAATAAATAAATTATTACACTGTTAGATCGTCTATTTATCGAGCAAGCGAAAAGGATAGACTTTTACCGCGGGTAAATCTAAAAACATGGAAACACCGTGGCGCGGCGTGAAACTAGTCGTTTATAAAAACTGTGTAAGTGTAGGTATATGTATCACACGCCTAAATTTAAGATCCGTTTTGATTAGGGTTCGACATATATTTGACAACCTCCGACAAACTTTGGTAATATCGTTTAATTATTATGCCTTATGGAAAACCGATATGCATTCTACTCCTAATGGTATGGGAGGGTGAGTGGACCCTTAATAATAATAATAACACCCCAACAGGGCCGACGGTGGAAATATACATATATATGTAGGGTGAAAGGTTTGACATAGTGATTTTAACAGATTATATCATTGAATAGTAATTCATTACGGGATTAAACGAACAATATCAATCACACAAATAATCTGAGGCTCAGTTTAACAAAGATATAGATAAAGTCAACTAGTAATTCCGAGAGCGTTTGCACAGAGCAGAAGCCAAAGAAAGAATGACCTCCGGACTATTGGAACTGTACTTTAAATAGCAGTGCAACTCGTAAACAACCCCTCCACCTGCGGGCACCCGATTGGCTGTTAGCCCGGTCGGCTGACACCGACCGGTACCGGCCGCAGGTAAACAGCGCGCGATCGAGTGGCGTAAGCGCCCGCTCACACCATCGGACATTTTAAGTTGATTATATGCTACTTCCACTCGGTACAAATGCACCACAATGAAGAACCAGGACGTCACGCCGTCACATACATAAATATTTTTTGAAGAAACTTATTTTATTTCCAGCCACAGTAACGTTTTTCTGCGTGTACGGGCCCGACTGCTTCTACTACACGTGCTGCGCGTTCGTGCACGTCCAGTTCCGCGCCCTGCAGCACGACGCGCGCCGACTGTCGCGCAGCATCGCGCGGGAGCGGGACCACTTTATCCTAGTCGTTGAACGACATCGCTATCTTATCAGGTAGCTATGATATTTATCGAAATTAAATAAGTGTAATAAATCTCCCGACAAACCACACAACAACATCTAGCCCCGTCGTAAGCTTGTGTTACGGGTACTAGACATCTGATATACTTAATATAAAAGACATACATATATAGATACTTTTATACCATATCATACCAGTGAGAAAGTGATTGCAGAACATACAAACACTTCAAAATCCATGTTATAATTTTTGGCACAGCGAGATTCCTCTAACACAGGTATTTATTTTACTTAAAAGAGGTTCTCAAACCTTCTTACTGTATATTACATAACATAAAGTTGATGAATAAATGTTTTTGTTTTGTTTTGTTTTTTGTATTTGTCACAAAACATGTTTGGCAATATTTAGGTTATTGGTACGGCTACATCAGCGGGCGAAGATTCGTTTCGCGTTGGCGCGCTGAAATCATGAACGTATATATCTATACATCTATATCTAATATATAAAATTTCCATGTCACAATGTTAGTTACCGTACTCCTCTGAAACGGCTTAAACGATTAATTATAAATTGTTATGAAATTTTTTATGCATATTCAGTAGGTCTGAGAATCGGCGACTATCTATTTTTCATTTTGGAAAACAACGTTTGCTGGGGTCAGCTAGTATGTATATATGTATATAGTAATTGTTTACATTAGAAGATGTATGTCGCATCTTCATACATTTAAGCTAAAATTTCTAACCTAAATGTATTTTTGTGGGAAATTAAGCATTATTAATTTAATTTTTTTTATGATGGTAAGCCTTCATTTGACCACAATCTCACCTGATGTAAAGTGACGATGTGGTAAAGATAAAGATAAAGAAAACTTTATTGTTAAATTGTGTACATAGAGATCTTACAAAGTAATAAAAAATAGTATCAACAATCATTATCCGCTAGGACATACAATAAGTACAATCTTATAGATAGGTACACATAACATAAATGAAACACAAAAGTACAAGTAAGTAAAGTAAAGTAGTAAGGTGACAAGCCGCAGCCAAAGCCTACCCCCAGAGACTGTTCTTAGCACCACCCGGAGGTCACGTGTAAGGATTCAGAGGGTTACCACTTACGGACGTGCACAGACAAAACCTCCAAAAATTTATTAATTTCAAAAACTAGCTGCCGCGTGTCAATATGGTCTGAAAGCGGCAAAATTGATTGATTCAGCACTGGAATTATATCCAACTATTTATGTCCTATAGATGCGTGGAGTTGCTAGAGCTGATCTACGGCAAGTCCACTCTCTTCAACGTGGTGTCCAGCTCGCTGATCCTCTGCCTCACGGGCTTCAACCTGATGGTGAGGTTTTTCAGTGTGAATGTATCTAGAGATGATAAACTTTAAACGAACGACTTTATTACGAACATCACAGTGAAGAATAAAACTTTAACCCCGTGTTCTCCATTCGCTATTTATAAACGAGATCAGATCAGGATAAACTTGTGGTCCGGCCTAACTGAAATCAAATTGACATTAAATTGAAGCTTTTCGGTAAGACTCGAAACTCAAAAATCAAGATATTAGTAGTAAAACAGTCAAGAGAAGACCTTTATAGGGTCCGTCTCCTTCCACTTCCCGCGCACTCAACTCACTCCGCTCTAATTATTAATCGAGATAGGTTCCCGATCGTAAAAAACCTTACGTAAGTGAATCCCGTTTTTACAAATAAATAGACTAAGTCACGAAACATTTGAAAATGAAGTATCCAAAGATGTCGGGAGTTTATGACCTGTTCAAACTCAACTAGGCTACATGAGGGAATGCGAGAGATCCGAGCTATCTGTAAGCTTCGTGTCGTCAAAGGGATACAGGGCTCGACCTACAGTGAAACGCCTTTGTGTATCTATCCATGGTTTGGGAGCTTTTGTACCCCAACAGAGCTCTCCACAAAATTTTACGAGAAAACGCGAGTGTGTAAGTGGGACTGGTGCGCTCACAAACATATATCTACCTAGATAACTCAAGTATCCCTGGTTTATACGGAAAAGTTTCGATTGGATCGCAGTGCACGATTTTTCTACAAGATGATGTTTTCTTAATGCCTGCAGAGGTCTGTAACTGTAGCATAATCACCTGTCATACGCAATTTTGCAGTTTCAGAAAGTCGCCCTTTGAGCACAAATTTGAAAGGTTTGATTACTCGGTTCATCAATCATTTCCGCGTACATTTCTACAGCATCAATCAATCGTTTCGTGGTTTCTTCCTTAACAGCTAAAAGTGGAATTTGACTGCACGCTGTTTTAATATCGAATACCATTTTGCCAATTAAATCAACTATCTTAAGTAATTTTACATAATTAACTTATTTAATTAATTAAATCATTATCATTGTTTATAAAAATTGTGGCCATAAGAAAATAATCTGTATGACAAAAGTCGATGCATCTCACTAGCTTTAATTTTGTGAGTAACAAGTCTTAGTCGTGCCTTAACAGACAACTATGCCATAACGCACCATATACGTCGGGCGATATCATGTTCATTGAGTGTCTTGGTAAATTTTTATTAAGGTAAGGCAATAGGTAAACATTAATGTCTTTATAACTTAACATTATATAGTAAAATTAACTTCTTAAACAGTTTTATACTAAAATTTACTTCTTTAAGAGTTCTATAAAAGTTCCATAACTTTCTCCATTTTAATAAAAAATTAAAGTTTTGAATTTAAGTCACATTAAATGTCGTAAATTTCACTGTACTATTATGTATTCTGTGACTGTAGTAAATAACGCATAAAATAAAGAGTTTTATCACTCAATTCACTCAGATATTTTTTGCATATTAGTTAATCACACGTACCTTTTATTAGGTTGAGGACACACCGCTCTTTACGAACTTTTAAATTAACGCTGTACTGGAAGTAGGTGGACTGCTGAGCTGAGTTCTTAAACGGACTCGTCCCGGGGACCACGAGCATTCTTGAAGTGCGCTGAGGTGTCTCTACGCCGGAGGAACGGCGATGCATGTTTCTCTCCATCCATCCGGTGTGAATCTTCTTATAAAAATAACAAAAAGCATCCAACAGGAGGATGGTGATGATGGTCAACAGGATGTTAGTGGTGTTAACACTTGCCTAACTGGTTTCCGGGGATGCTGAATCCTTGCCGTCACCAGCTGCTGTTCGCGCGATATTTCTTCTTTAGAATATTGTTTTAACCCATTTTCACGGATACGGGAAGCCGATTTTAATTTAACATTTGAAATTTATTTAATTCGTGGCTTAGGAATGTGCTTCAACTCCAAATTTGGCAAGGTCGCCATGTAAGGACGGGTGTTGCGACTACTAGTGTAACGCTTGGATACCAGAGTTAGGCTGTTTATAATAATAGAATACTACTACTTCTATGTATACCATTACAATTGTTCCGATATGTATAGTTTCCTAAAACACGAAGTCAGATCAAACGCAGCAAATCCAAAGCAAACGCAGCAACGTAATCTGAATATCTATACTAATATTATAAAGCTGAAGAGTTTGTTTGTTTGTTTGAACGCGCTAATCTCCGAAACTACTGGTTCGAATTGAATAATTCTTTTTGTGTTGGATAGTCCAGTTATCGAGGAAGGCTATAGGCTATATAACATCACGCTACGACCAATAGGAGCAAAGACATAGTGGTAAATGTGTAAAAAACGGGAGAAATTATTTCATCTTTGAAGCCTTCCGTTGCGTGCGCCGTGAAAACGGTTCAAGATACACAAAAAATATGTATTAAATAATAATAGCTCTTTTAATGATCTAAAAAACAGTCCGCGATAGTATATGTCTATCTTTTAAGATTAACTACAAAAACCGTTTTTATGGTACCTAATTTGGTCGAAATAATGTGTTTAAGTTGTATCAACATAATAATATTAATCTTTATTCAAATATGTTGTTGGTTAAGAGTACTTCATCCATTATAACGCGGGTAGCACCGCAGGGCACAGCTAGTTATTTATAAAAGTTTTTGCGGGTTCCCGGCTGCCACAACGGACGTCGCGGTCTGCAGCCGCCGGCGACCAACCCCGACTCGTAGTCGGGGTTCGTACACGCGTAGTACATGCATTTGCTTTATCTAGGTTAAGGTTAGGTGTTTTAATTAGTACGTATATCTAGTTAAGCAAATACTTAAATATTGTTGATGTATTATTGGTAAGAGCGGGGTCTCCCAACACAAGCAAATTTTGCTTAAAGGGTGACTCCAGCCAGAACCTGTATTTATAGTTTTTTAAGTTGATGCAATAAACATTTTTATTATTTATTTATTATTATTATAGGTAGATGCTGTGGTAGATGTATGTCTGCGGCACTTTCTTAAAGTGTGCTCTTGTGCCTTCGCCTTCACCTTCGCGCTTCGTGCGACAATCATTGTTACGAGGCGCCCTCTTGACGTTGACGATTATGTCGAGTACAAATATATCGAGTATGTTCGCTAATGCTACCTCAAAAACATTTACTAATATACCACAAAAACAAATAACATGATAGGGATAAAAATATGCAACCGCCGAGTTTATAATACATTGACATTAACCTTCCTTGTAATAAAAGAGATCATAATGAGATCTATGGCGAACATTTCCTCCAACTCATCTTTAATTCCATTCCTTAGGTAATTGAAGATCTGACGAAGATGCTGCCCTTCACGCCATTCCTGCTCCTCGGCTCCATCCAGATCTACCTGTTCTGCTACTACGGAGACCTGATCATGCAGGACGTGAGTATCATGAGAACCGACTATATGCACGAGAGCTTAAAATGGACTGTTTCCTTTTTTCATGTAATCTTTAGTGTTCAAAAACATACATATACAATTATTTTATAAAATATCATAATTTCATTATCTTCATTACCCTATTAACGTTCCCACTGTTGGGACACAGGGTCATTTCTCTTGGCGAAAGAGATGAGGCCTTCATTCACCAAGCTGGTGAATTAAGGCCTAATCTCTGTTTATATCACATGTCCTTAAAACTCTTAAAGTTCTCAGAACATGCCGGTTTCCTCACGACGTTGCCTTCACCGTTAAAGCACGTGTTTTAAAGCGCACATACATTTTTCAAAAAAAAATCTAGAGGTGCTTGACGGGATTAGAACCCACGACCTTCAGAATGAAAGTCGAGTGTGCTCCCACTTAGCCAAAACGGCTTTCCACTTAACCAACATGGCTTTAACTCCACTTAACCAACATGGCTTTAACGGCATAATTTCATAGTACCTTAGGTAATCATCAATAGTACTTAATCATCAGAAAGTGACTAGTTTTATATTCCCTCGTAAATTTCCATAACGCTTCGCTTGGCCATGTGACGTCATAATTTACAGGTTTCCATGGTAATAAACTGATTTAATCAAACTTTCTGTAAGTTTGTGAACCAAACATTTCGTTACTGACGTCACATGACACGCTCGTCAAAGTGTCGTCAAAAGGATAATATTTTTGGTAAATATTTTGTAGCTTTTTGGCTGTGATAAAAATATTTTTGGTAATGTATCAACTATTAGAAACGTAAGCAGTTAAAAAAATACGTGCATAACCGTTATTGTACAATTTTAATTACGATTGATGTCGAAGTAGGTATAGTCTAACTAGATGTTGTACGAGTAATTTATTTTTTTAATATGATATTTATTAGCTATTTATTTCTCTTTATTTTTGTTATTTATATTTATATAACCTGGTTTTGGTATAATTTCTCATATAATTTCTCAGGAAAGAGGAAAAAAAAACCTTCGGATGTTCAGGGAGTACTGAACCCACTTGGTTGATACATAGCTTCACTATATAAGCCATAGTTATTACCCAAAAAGGTAATAACAGAATGTATGGACAGGGCTATGCTCGAGTTTCTTTACGTGATCGATTCAGAACTAAGAAGATACGTCTACAGCCAAGCTGATGATACCTCATTTAAGTGGCAATATCATAACAGATGGTTGTGAAGGCCGAAAAGTTCTCCAATGGAGAACGCTGATCGACAAACGCAGAGTAAGGCGTACACTGTCTATACGACATGCAATCGAAATGTCTATGAAGGGCTTATAGTCAGCAATGGACGATGATGAATTGTATTGTATATAAGTATTCACCATAGGAGCACACTGGTACAATTAGTAACGACAAACACAAACATAAGATTATGCACACGTAATAAAGCTTATCTTAGCATCTTAGCTTAGTATTATGGTAAAAAAATTAAGTCGAAGGTCCGGATATCTTAGGAAAATCATCATTAAACGGCTTATATAGGTAACGTAATTAACTAGCCGCGGTCCTAATTAAACAGAAATAGGTTATCATCGCTAGGCAGGCTCGGCCTATCACGTAAAATAAACATTATGGTGTGGCTACATTAGCGGCTTACGATGAAACTTCGTGTCGACATAATCTGCGTGGGCGGGTACATCGTTGCAACGCAAAGTGGGAATTCGGTGGAAGTTTAGTATCGGAGACGATGTTAAGCATGAGCGTGGCTTTACCTACGTAACTTCAAAATCTTGTAGCGAGCAAGGAGTTACAAATCTGTGCCCGCTAACGTAGACTAGAACGCCTGACCTCCGGGTGGTGCTAAGAACAGTCTCTGGTAGGCTTCGGCCGCCTCTTGTAATCACCCTCCGGGCTGGGCCAGTGCGTGAAACGATTTTTCAGGTTTCGTAATGTGGTCCGCAGAAGCCATCTACCTTCAAGGTCTTCAAGTCCCATCTTAGACCACATCGTCACTTTATATCTGGTGAGATTGTGGTCAAATGAAGGCTTATCTAGCATAAAAAAACACGAGTTTAGCACTATGCTTTTATCGCGCCAACGGGACACGAATCTCCGTCCGCTGATGTAACCGCGCCATTAGGGTACACAAATTAATCTATTCGCCTGACTGGCTCTGAATTAGTATGCGTAGTGATTTAACCAAGAATTTCTCAAGTGATTATTCTTGCACAATTCGAGTGTCAATAGGTCTTAATAATACCAACTAATAAATCTTGCTTAGGTAAATGCTGTTAACCATTCGTTTGTTTAAGTTATCTAAACTTGCAGAGTCAGATAGGCTTTCAGCGTGACGTAGGACGCCCACTGTTGGAGAAAGACTAACGTTATTCACAGTTATTTCGGTCGAATGGGACAGCCACAGTGGATAGCATCATTCATAATAATTTTAAAGTTTTTGGATCCGAAATAATAATTTGATAGGAATCCAAATATTATTAAACAAAATGGTCTTTTTGGTAGAATCGTAGGCGTTATGTTATTTAGTAAGTAAATCTTTTTGTTATTTAAAAATATTATTTTTGAACCAAGAAAATCTCATTGTGATATTGTATATTACGAGAATAACAATATTCCGCCATTTTGCACGTAATCATATTTCGAACAGATATCGCCCTCGGCAATTTGCGAAATTTCCTTACCATTCAAAATAAAATCTGCTAATAATATTCTATATTTTTGTTATACCATCACAAAAACATTCAATTTTTGACAGGTGGACAGACAGTCATGCTTCTTACAACGTAGTCTTAGTAATAGGGTTTTTTTTACCCTTTGGATATAGAACCCTAAAAACGGACGCAGCTAGTTTAAAAAACATGTTCGTTTCTGCTGGAGCAAGTCCACTGCAGCACACAGGCCTCCCTCAAGCACAATGGCTTAAAATATGTAATTACTATTTATTTCAGTCCATGAAAATCAGCGAGGCGGTGTACGCTACGGAGTGGTACCGGCTGCCGGCTCCTGGCATGAAGCACTGCCTCATCATGATCACCAGGTCAGACCCTCAGATGATTTATTTATTTATTCATTTAAATACACACAATTGAACTTACAGACTAGGGTCCAACACATTCAAAAGTTAAAAATATATTTTTCCAATAACAATTTCAATTAGCAATTAGGTAATAACAAATTAAGATTCAATCATTAAAAACAAATTACAATTAATTACAAATTACAATTAATTATTTAAAATGTCAAAAATAATAATAAACATTCCAAAAATAGAAATAAAACATACAGATAATAATAAAACAATTGAAAATATAGAATTAAGTTGTATACTCTTGAGTCAAAAATAAAAATATTAGTCTTAAGATCTTATTCAGCTTGTCAGCAAATATGTATGTCAACGTCAGTGGACTGGTCATAAAAACGATTAATCAAGGCGATAGCTCGGGGGGTTGGAGCGCTAGCACCGGTGCGTGTTCTCACCCAGGGCAACTGCGCGAACAGAAATGGTCGTCGGCGAGGGCCTTCTGTGCCTGTGGTACCCGCCATATTGCGCCGCGGGACCGCAAGACCGATCAATTCCATTCGCAGCTGGGTTTGCAATATCACCGCGGAGCAACCTTATGTAATGCACAGCAAGCTGCCATTTCCGTCTAAGCAGGAGTGAGTCCAAACCAGTCATCCCATTACAAAAAGAGAAGGATATAAAAAAGGATAATATCCGTATATCTTCATAAATATGTACCGCGAAAACTTACGTTGTACTCTCTCTATCATGAGGCTGTATTTTTGTTCATGTGGATCCCAAACGATTGCTCCGAACTCGAGACGACTGCGAACGTACGCCTTGTAGATAATTTGTGCAGGACGTACATCTTTGAATTCCCAGGTGACACGCATAATAAAACCAACTAACTTGCAGGCTTGCTTACAAATATTAGTCAGATGGGAATTGAAATCGAGCTTGGAATCCAGTGTGAGTCCTAGGTCGCGAATAGAGAGTACCCGCTCGATGGGAGAACCCATGAGCTCGTAATTAGAGTTTATCGGGTGGTGCTTTCGAGTAAATGTTATGGTTTTGCATTTGGAGACATTGAATGGCAGACAATTTTCTACACTCTATTCTGCTATACGGTCAATATCACGTTGAAGGGAATGGCAACCCTGATCTGTGCTTACAGCATTAAATAACTTCAGGTCATCAGCGAACATAAGACAACGGGACTCTTTGATTTTGCGGGGAAGGTCGTTGATCATAATCAAAAATAATGTTGGGCCCAATGTACTTCCCTGGCTAACACCTGAGCGGGTATAGTATTTTTTTGACTTGAAACCTCCCACACTCACAAATTGGGTACGATTACTAAGGTAACTTGCGAAAAGGGTTAAAAGATTATAAGTGAACCCTGCACTCGCCATTTTCCTGAGCAAAATAACGATATCCACGAGGTCAAAAGCCTTCTTCAAATCAAAATATGTGGCATCAACCTGTCGTTTCTTATCCATAATCGACATTACATAATCTGTAAAGCAGATATGGTTTGTACAAGTTGACTTAGCAGGTCGGAATCCATGCTGGCAATCGTCTAGCTGATGGTTGATTTGCTGACGAAGTTGGAAGTCAATAACAGACTCAAATATTTTGCCAAACACCGAAGGAACTGCTATTGGCCTGTGCATATCTACACTAGTGCTTGGGCTACATTTTGGTACTGGTGTCACCTTAGAAACCTTCCATGATGGTCATCTTAGCATATTCACTATCCTCTCTGAATGGGATAGTACAGGGAGTCCCACGGCCATGTCACATGTAGGGAAAATACCTTAAATATTGAAGATTACTAAAAGAATACTTATTTTATTCACAAAAACAAAACTACAAGAATATTTTCTTTTTGCAAATTGGCTTTTCTGAAACGATAATCGAAACCGCCTAATTAATAAAATACATACCTTTTTTTAATAAATTGAAAGGCGCTATCGTAAGTATTTTTATTTTCTTCAAAACATAGTCACTAAAATAAACGGAAGACCATTCGGTAACATTAAATTAGGGATGATTTTTCAGATCACAAAAACCTTGCAAAATCACAGCTTACGGATTCACTGACGTCAACATGGCCGGGTTCTCAAAGGTGAGTGCAATGCTCCAAAATAAATAATAAGTCCGTCATATAGATTATTATAAAAAATCATCATCATCAATGTCACATGCCCTTTACACTCTTTTAAAGTTCTTCGAACATGCCGGTTTCCTCACGATGTCTGCCTTCACCGTTAAAGCACGTGTTTAAAGCACACATAAATTTCTCAAGAAGGAAAATCTAGAGGTGTGTGGCGGGGTTTGAACCCACGACCTTCGGAATAAAAGTCGAGTGTCCTCCCACTTAGCCAACACGGCTTTTAAATATATTATTTAATAATTCGGTTTTTTTTTCAGATTCTCAGCACGTCCTGGTCTTACTTCACTCTATTGCAAACCATGTACGGGAATAATGACTAGAGTTAATAGTTTCAAAATTAATGATTGTTAATAGTAGATTGCAAGTGCAATAGATTAGCCTGTTTTAATTAATTTAATTCAACTAATGTACCTACTCTCACACTTATATAAGTAGTAGTAAAATAATGTTGATTTTTTTTTTTTCAAACATCCATTCTATCCTTTATCCAAGTCTTTTTTTGGTTACTAAACTGTTATTAAATAACATTTTAGTAATAACTAGCGGCCCGCCCCGGCTGCGCACGAGTATTTTATTTATTGTTATCTTCACAACAAGAAAAGTGTTACATTTGGCTCCAGCTTGTCGGCGGCCGACAATCGAGATATTAACCGTTAATGTGAACAGAAGTTAGTTCTAGTGTTACAAGCTAATTTCCGTTTAAGTACCTACTTCATTATATAGCGAAATATCTGCAGAACAATGCTTAACTTCTTGAATTATCATTATTTTTACCAATATTATGGACTTTAAAAGGGTAACATACCATGACAAGACGGTTTTTGATTTTTTCGATATTTCAGGGCAGACGGTTATTCACAAACGAAACTGTCTACCCTCTTTCTGAGTCTTTTATTGCGGGGTTAACACTAGTGTGGCTACCAAGTGGTAGCTTGGTAGGTTTCATTCTCGAACACAACTCGATCACGACACACTACACTAACCGTGTCTTGGCGAATAACACCGTGAGTTTTCTATAACCGTACTACAGGATTCCGTGCTCAAATCATGTTATGTCTAACAAAAGCCAATGCAGCATTGATAGGAAAAAGTTTTGTGGCATTTACTGAAGTTTCACTTCTTTCGTGTATGAATCGCACACACACCTTTTTTTTTAAACTTTATAAAATATTAACCAAAAATGCTTTTATAATGTTAATGATTTTTATTATGTATTTTTTACATACATATCCATTTGTATATCTATTAAGTCATTCTTTGTCATCTTACACATTAGGTATTTTTTGTTATAAATTGAAATATAATAATTAAACATGTCAATCTAAAAATAGAGATTAAATATATTTTTTTACCAATTACTCCATTTTAATGTCCTTGTCAAAAAAATTTTTAGTAATACCTTAAAATTATGTAATTTGCATGCCCTAGACATGTTTGGTGCTTATAATATTGACAAACAAGCCCTGTATGTAACCCATGTGTGCAAATACATAATCTGTATTCTGTTACGCGTTTTGAGTCATAATGGAATAAGGCTTTATTATTTCTTTGTTCTAAACAGAGAATACAAGTCCTGCAAAGGACAAATGGAAGGACAATAAGAGCGTGCCACAAAAGAACCACAATAATAGACGTTACGTTCTTAGTTTTTGATAAAAATACTCGTACATAATGATGAGAAATCTAATTGAATTTGCCTTCGTCTTAAGTAATTTATTGTTCTGTGCGTCACAGTCTGCTAAAACGCGGCTCCTTTGATTCTTAAGGTAATTAGAGAGGATTAACGAATTAGAAAAACACGAGCCACTTCACTAGGTATATGGTCTAATACAATACAATACCCCAGCCCCAATTCCAGAATTTTAGTGCCTTTAAAAGTAAAAAGTCATACTATTTTTTATCGTGCACGCGATGCGCTTTCATTTGAGGCCTCACTCGAGTAGGTATATTTGCAGATTTTCTGTTTTCCTTCCCCACTCTCACCCCCTTTAACTTTTAATGATGAATAACGAATTTCATGAAACATGTCAAGGAACATTGACCTTTCACACAAAACATTCATACAAAACAAAATTACATTGAAATCGGTCCATCCGTTCCGGAGCCATGATGTCCCAGACAGACAGACAGACTCACCAACAGACAGATACGTCAAACTTTCTCAAATACAAGGTAGTTGCCATCATTTTGCCTAGCATTAAGGAACTTAGGTTTTTCTCTGGTAGTATTTTTTTAAATCGCATAATATAAATAAAAGCTCGAAAACACTGTTTCAAACGATATAAGGAAAACAATATTATTGCTTTTGACTAAAAAGCTCTGTTTAAGAGTTAATAAAGTTCAGTCACCCTAAATATAAATGACGTAATCATACTGAAATATATTTCCCATGGAAAATAATATAATGCTATCTCGTCAGATGAACAGAGTATTTTTATCATAAACATTGTGTTTAGGAGCCCCTTCTTCGTAATGAAGGGAAAATATCTTCATTTCAGTACATAATGCTACAAATTTGGTTTTAAGACGAGGATATTTGGGGCTCCTAAATATTAACCTTCGTATTCATAAAAACTTCTATTTCTGGATAATATAACTGATTTAGCTAAAAACCCACACAATAATCGTTTATAAATCTTAAAATAATTACATAAGCATATTTACGTTCCCACTATTGGGACACAGGGACTTCTGTCTTGACGAGAGAGTTGATGCGATTTTCTTTTTATGCTGAAATTTAAAATATAAAATTCAGTTATTTCTGTTTTTCACTTTTAATGATAAAATTGTATGAAAAACTTCAAAATCCGAAAAGGATCGCCGAGGGTTAGGCTCACTCCAGACGATCATCAATCAATTACACAGCGGTGGCGTTATCGAATACTTGTATAATAATATTTCCTGTATTTGTAAAATATAATATATGTCAAGGCACTGTGATTTCCTTGATTATACTTAGTTTTTATTTAAATTAGCTTTAAGTTGACCTGTCCATGTATGCATAAGCGTCTAAGGAAATAAACGTTTTGACTTTGACTATACTGTACTGATATGCAACGACAACGCAACCAAATAATGCTGCAGCTACACTTGACCACATTTTGACGCGACGTCGTATGGTTGAGGTACATATGGAATGACCCTAAATAAATAAATATATATTGCCGAACAATCCACACAACAGCATCTAGCCCCGTGGTAAGCTATAAGCTGTGTTACGGGTACTAGACATCTGATATACTTAATATTATACACACACATAGATAGATATTTTTTATTATACATACTAAACACCCAGACCAAGGAGAAAATGCTTGCAGAACAGAACCCTAAGAAGCTATTCCTTGTTATTAACATATTAACTTTATTCAATAATAAGCTTTACATAGCTCATATTGTTGCAGACACCTTTTAAGTAATAATCGACTATACGTGTTAGGTGCCTTCGCTCTTCCACTACTAAGTATTATTATTTAAGCTATTAAGTTCATAACATTTGTAAACTCAAACAATGAAAATAAATGATTTTGTATTTGAATTTCAGCATAAAAAGAAAATCGCATCAACTCTCTCGTCAAGACAGAAGTCGGCTTGGCTTTAGAATCCAGCCGCAGGATTTTGGGGGTGCTAATGCTCGATTTCAGATGGCATTGGTGTCCCCTTTTCAAAAATACCACCCCCTCACCGCGGAGATACGTATTTTTTTTTTTTTTAAACATTTTTGTTTACGTGAAATGGTACGTTATTTTTGTTTAAAATTTTATAATATGTAATGTTTTTACCTTAAAATTACAATGTAATCATATAAGTAGCGTCGACGAGTCGCGGGGAAGGTGAACCAATTCCAACGGGAAGAAGGTAAGAATTACAATTAGGATAGATTGTACCTTTATAAGCTCACTTCAATTTACAAATCCGAATCAGTGCACCATACTTTGGGTTGATTTAGGTCACTTTAAGTTGCAAATCCGAATCAGTGCACCCCTAATTCCACGTGGTCTTGTCTGTCACACAACTAGAGTGTATATAAAAAGCCGGAGGCGCGGAGGGAGAGCAGCTAAAACTTTTAAACAGCTCAACTGATTTTCTTGAAACATGTCTAAGAACACCCGGGCCAAACTCACCTTTAATACAAAAGTAAACTAAATTGAAATCGCTCCATCCGTTCGGGAGCTATGATGTCCCAGACAGACAGACAGACACGTCAAACTTATAATACCCCTCTTTTTTGGTCGGGGGTTGATAATACTCACTATTAGCGGGCTTGTTCCTAGTAGCCATGTTGTATATCCGAATAGCAGTGCCCGAGTCCTGGTACGGCCGGAGATATCGCTCGAGTTTCGCCCGCGAAGACGCTATCCACTGGTTCGTTTCGGGGTCAGCCCGTCGTTACAAAGCGCAGGCACCCGTTCGAGCCGGAGCGGCTGAGGCTGGTCGCCGAAGGCGACCAATAAGCCGAAGCTGCGGAGGTGAGCATGGGTGACTGCGCTTTGTTACGCAAGGGCGAAGGGGCTGCACTTCCCGCAGCGCCGGAGCAGTTTATTAATACTATTTTTTTTTATTAGAGCCTGAAGATGATGGAGTGCTTATAAAGCGCCATTTATATACTTCGGAAATTGTGGCGATGTTTAATTTGGTTCGTCTGATACGACAACTTGACACTCGCCAACTCGAATCGCATTTGCTGAAAAGCATGGGTTGATTTTATCAACAAAAGAGTGTAGAGTGCACCGTAAACCAATAAGGATTACTTATATATTGTTTTTTATTTAATATTTGTAACTGAGAAGCTAGGAAATTATTTAAAACCCTATTTTTGAGGTTAGATTTTATTGAATTTCAAATTGCTATATCTCCTAAACTACATATTTCCGCGGGGGGGGAGTGGTACAGGGGGTACCTCCCCCTCCTCCCCCCTGCCCCCCTCCACCTCCCCCCCCCCCAAAATCGTGCGGCTGGATTCTAAAGTTTTACCCAGAAGTCCCTGTGTCCCAATAGTGGGAACGTAGCGCAAATAAAATTAAATTCAAATTGTTGAGAAATTTGCCTTGTCTGGGTTCTTCGTAAGTAATATACCTACAAATAAATCATAAGTTCTCAAAAGGAATCTCTTCTCTCAGTGTCAGTTCAAATACCCGAGATTAATATATCAGTAGCGTTTGACGCGTCTGGAATGGAGTTACGTGACTACACTGGGAAGTAGTCACTATACTACCTACTTAAAATCCATAGTTATGCCTTTACATAAAATGAGTATAATACACTATAAGTTATAGGGAAAAAAGTTAAATTAACTCCAATAAATATAATAAAAAATTGAATTTTTAATAAATAAGGATTTAAGTATAATCCACCCATATTGCTTATTTATTTATTAAATACACACAATTGAACTTACAGACTATAAGGGTCTAACACATTCAAAAATTTTAAAATATTTTTGTCTGATAATTATTTGAACTGTAATTAAGGCGCCTGTATGGGCCAACGGCCTTGAGGATTCGGGCGGAGTCAAAATTATTCCCCGCGCAACCGCATACTCCCCGCTACATTTTTACGACGCAGAGCCAGCGTGACCACTTTTAGTAGATTTCTACTTTTTTGGTAGATTTGAGGCAAAGAGAACGATGATTTAGTAGTGCGATATCGTTTAGTAGATTTTGGTAGAAAATTGGTATTTTACGAACATTCTAATGAATGGGTCGTCCATTATACAATTTATTGTATCCAGACCTAAAGAACGAACTTTATACTTTTTTGTCACTGAAGCTGGCAATACAGGACGACGAGAAATCTGTTTCAGGGGATTTCCCGTAACTTAAGCAAACAAAACGTTAGGAAATCGCTATCTCTGTCAGTCATTAGATTTGTATGCGCTAAACAAAGATACACATTATTTGTTTTTCGTTTTTTTTATTTAGAAACAGAATCAAGACTGATGATCGTAACAGATTCTGTAACAAAAATGTTTGTGCAATCTTACATCCAAAGAAGGTTAAAAAACGCTAGAGATTGCAAAAATTTTAAACTTGAAGCATCCATGCTACAAGTCATGAAAAATTACAATAATATAAAAAAATATTATGATTATGACGATAAATAAATAAAAATACTAGATTTTGTTCATATTATGTATTATTTTAACCACCTAGATGTGATAGGTATTAAAGGAAGAATTTATGTAGAATTATAAATAGAACTTGGTAGATTTTGGTAGATTTGAGCCTCGTTTTTGGTAGATCGACTGAGGAAAAAGTGGTCACACTGCGCAGAGCGCGGCCTGCGCTCTCGGCAAGCGGTCACGCGTGCCGGGTCCTCGCGAGTCGCGACGCCGTAAATAAGGACTTTCCAACTACATCATTATTACGCTAAAACTATTCTACCTAGAGATTTATGCGTTTGTGCTTATGTTATTTTCTTTTAAAATGTTTGTTAAAATTAATTATATTTATATTATTATTAGATATTAATGAACCTTAATTTTTAAACTATTTTAGTGTATTTTCTTGTTGGTGGTTCTAATATAACAAATAAATAAATAAATAAAAAGTATGTTTTTTTAACTAGGTTTTCTTTACCTAGGTTTTCTTTACTTACTAAGTACCAACCTTGACTTGCAAAATACAAAATACATAATGGGCGGCCTTATTGCTTAAAGCAATTTCTTCCAGACAACCTTTGAAAAATATATGAAGTTTATTAATTAAGGCAAAAAAGTTTAAAAATTATAGATCAACAACAAAATAAAAAAAAATTTTTTTGGTAAATTTCTACAAAAAAAAATTTTGCGGGCTCTTGTACCAAAATTGTATTTTGTTTTGAATTTTCTTAATTAGGTAAACTATCTAGCTTAGAGTGTTAGATATGTGTGTTGATGGATATGTGGGAAGAGGTAGGTCAAAGAAAATATTGATGGACTGTTTGAAGGATGGCATGCGTATGAACAAAAATGACTGACAAAATTTTTTCTAAGATAATGACTTTTTAAATTGTACAATAATTAGTTTTATGACTTTGAATTTTTGCTTACTATGATGATTACTGATGTTATAAATGTTTAATGAAATTAATTTAAAGTTAATAATTATAAAAAAATATTTAGTACTGTATTTTGTTAGATTTTTATTATTTTAGTTTATTCAATAATGTAATGCCAATTTTATAATTGCATGCCTGGACAGGTAAAATACATTGATCCATGTAAAATTTAAGCCATAACAACGCTGGAACATGTATTTACGCAATAAATTAATTTTGAACTTTGAAGGAAGGAATGAGTGTTGAGATGACGAGTGACAGAGGAAAATGGAAGGAAGAAAGATGTTGCGTCGACCCCACGTAATATGGGATAAGGGCTGATGATGATGATGATGTAAACTATCTAGCTTTCAAATGAGCCTACTTTGAATAAAATACACCATTTACTCAAACGAAACGAATAAAAAACCATACGAAGTAGTTTTCATAAAAAAAAATATTGGCTTTTTTTTAAATAGCCAACATATAATTTTTTTTATCCTATATTTATCCATAAATTTATGTCGTGTATCCGCATTTAGTTTGATCAAGGTTCGAAAATACACATTGTATATACTTTGTTTGTATCATCTACCTAGTAATAATAATAATAATAAAACTCTTAATTACACACCATATCACAATACAAAAAGGGACTTAAAGCTAAATACAAAAATGCGTAATGGGCGGCCTTATTGCTTAGAGCAATTTCTTCCAGACAACCTTAGGATGGAGAGGATAATGCACAGCAAATAACTGGACGGTGCGGTGACATAAAATATATAAAACAATTAATTAATTATTTAATTTTTAATTATATTTATACTAGTCTGTGCTAGTTATAAATAAATAATATTTCCAGACAATTCACGCAACAACATTTTAGTCCCGTGGTAAGCTCTAAGCTTGTGTTACGGGTAGGTACTAGATATTTGATATACTTAATATAATATACATACATTTAAAGATATTTTTTATTATACATATTAAATACCCAGACCAAGGAGAAAAGTGCTTGCAGAACATACAAACACTTTTACCCTCGGCGGGCATCGAACCCGCTACCTTTTGCTCTGCAAGCGGACATTCGCACACCGCGCCTACGAGGCACTCAGAGTCAGAGTTAGTTAACTAGGTAACCCTTATAAAAAAAAAAAACTTATAAATATTAATAGGTAGGTACTTATTATATTAGCTTGGTACTTAATTCACTAGTTGGTAGGTAGTAAGTATAATCATTACTTAGGTATTTATTACTAACTTTTATTCCTGCTAATTGCTTACTGAACTTGTCCAACGAATATACAAAAGTCCGAGCTCAAATACCTATTTCTAAAATATAAAACTAAACAACAGCGTCCATGCGCAAACAATAATCGTTATACGGTTACATCGAAAAATGCATTTGGACCGATGACGAAGACGCGCGACACAACCTCCCCGTCCGATAGTCTGAGCCACACTGCCGCCCGTCGCCCCCGCACAGACCCGGTCGTTCCATTTCATACCGAAAACATAAAATAATTATTTGTAGTCGTATAAATCATTTGTTTTAATTTTCAAACGTACAGTTTGTGTGGAATACTTTGACAAATATTTAAGTTAAAGAAAAATACTCAAACTCAATACCGTTTAAAAGATATATCCAAATTTCGGATAAAAAATGCCTTACTTTGAATATTTTTTTTAGTAAGTAATAATGAAGATACAATAATTTCAAACGTTCAAGTTGTAATTTAATATCTATTTTGCAACATATATTTTTTTTATACATATTTATTCACTCATAAAGTAGATATATCAATTTGAAAAAGTCGCGGTAGCCCATACAACCACCTTAATAATCAATTTAAAGAAAAATATACCTAATGGAGATAAGAGCGTTGAATACAGTAAATATGTTGCTTATTTATTTTAACTTATACAAAGCTCTTTGTTTTCAGTTAAAAGGGTTTTTTTTTATTTGGCGCTTCGGCTGCCATTGTCTCAGTAGGTACACACTGGGCTCGCTCGCCTCTTACGTGATGTTTGCACAAACAAACATAGGCTTACCTAATCTATAGTAGCAGTACCATTCTACTAAACATGGACCCCTTATTGAATCGGGCGGGCCTGTTTTCGAAAACAGCTAGTCGTTACGCAAAACGGCGGACTATAGAATCGGACTGCCACACGCAGGTGTATCTTGTGAGATAAGACAAAGTTCAGAAAACTATCAGCAAGTTAAATTGCCTGCGAGCTATTCATCGCGTTTCTTAAGGAGCTTCTACACTGCAGTTTAAACATTTTTTTAAACATATTCTAACATGAAAATGGGAGGATACTCGACTTTCATTCCGAAGGTCGTGGGTTCAAACCCCGCCAGGCACCTCTGGATTTTTCGTCTTGAGATATTTATGTGCGCTTTAAGCACGTGCTTTAACGTTGAAGGCAAACATCGCATAATCTCTCTCGCCTAGAGGAAAGTCCTTGTGTCCCAGCTGTGGGAACATTAATAGGGTGATGATGAATTCTACCATGTAAATATTTACTTAAAATTCTGTTAGGAACCGTAAAACAATTGAAATTATTTTGAAAAATCAGCTTGCTCTCCGTTGGATTTCGTCTACGAAAATGGACGAAGGTTTGCTCATTGGATTAAGTTGAACGACAGATGAAGGGATAGCAAATGTACTTATTTAGAAATGTTCACATTATCTTACATGAGAACATTCTCTAAAATTGTGTATTGTATCTTAACAAATGTTTCCTAAAGTCTGAAAACATTTTTACTCAGCAGTGTAGCAGCCCCGTCAGGCGATATTTAACAACGGAGCTTGTAATTTGTTTGTAATGACTTGAAAATGAGCGCTGAAATAATGATTTAAAAACTTGAACATAAAGCGTAAAAATTAACTTCAACAAATTGACTGCGATTTGCATCACATCTTAATCGTCTGAATTTTGAATAAGAGCTTGTTAAAGGCCTTATTAACATCCCCTCAATAACTCTGACATGCTCGAGAAGGTAGGTACATATTTTTTTTCCATTTATAACCCTTAGTAAAACCACGCACATCATGCAAATGGTCTAGTTAAAATACCTAGGTTATTTAAAATACCTAAGACATGGGTGATTGAAAGACATGTGACATTCACCAACCCGCACTTGGCCAACGTGGTGAATTAAGGCCTAATCTCTGAATGAAGAACTCCCTGTGTCCCAGCCCAGCGGTGGGAACGTTAATAGAGTGTTGATATAAATATTTGGAGCTCAAAAGATCTCCTATGTAAAATTAGAGACTTTTAGCACTTGAATTTACTGAGATTTCATGACCTTAAAGATTATGGCAGGAGGAAGTCGCCCTAGAGAGAGTCCGGCTTTGGATGCCGTGATTGATATATCACGTTAACTCGCGCACGGTCTCAAGGACCAAAACATAAGGACCGTATTTCTTGCTTCATTTCTTCGTAACTTGTATTGAATTATCCCAACTAGAAAATTCCCTCGGCTTGGCAGTATTAGGTACTACTCTTATTAACGAACGTTTTTCCTTTTCCAAACGATCAAGGATATTTCCTTTAATTCAAACACAAAAGAATTCATTAAGCTATTTAGGTACCTACTTTTCAATTTGGAATCGATAGCGGCTCCCAACACCGATATTATCATTCTTAACATTACGTTGCCGCGTTTGCATTGCACGTTTGATCTGACTTTGTGTGTTAGGAGACGATAGATATCGGAACACGTGATACTGTCGCGCATCACTGCGACTTCAGAATACAGACAAAAGAAAAAATCGTGATACTTGCGTTATCTAGGTAGATGTATGTCCTTTTAACCCTTTGTGTACGGACCTCTTAAAAACAAGCATTTAATCGGATAAAACTGGGGCTTGATAAATATGTCCAACATATTCGGTAAACCTGATGTCGGCTAATCTCCAGAGACAAAGGACCCGTCGTGTGACACTGACAAGTTACGGATAACATGACTTAACACGACCACAGAGAATATTTTATTAGTGCTTACCTTTTTGGAGATTTAGGTATCCATCAATGGGGATTAAGGTACCAACGCTCGTGAGGTTGTTTGTCATTAGGTCTCGTCTGAAAACCAGCGCAAATCCACCTAACGGTGGATCTGCTTATGCTGAGGCGAGCCCTTTTGGCACAACACATTCAATTATTTATGTTTAGTATTATATAAATATCTTATTTTTTTTGTTTTGTTTTACTGTATTTTACTGGTTATGTGTGTGTTGTGTCAATAAATGTTTTCTCTCTCTCTCTCTCTCAATGTAAAATGCCGTGTTGGCTAAGTGGGAGTTTCGCAGAGCACACTCGAGTTTCGTTCCGAAGGTCGTAGGTTCAAACCTCGCCAAGCAGATTTTTTTTTTTTAAACTTTGATTTTTGCTTTAAACACGTGATTCAATGGTAACGGCATTCCCCCGATTCTAAAACCTTATTTCCCATAAAATTAAAAAAGTATTTATGTACTATTTATGTTGATGAAATAATTTTATTCTATTTTGACATATTTATAAATAAATGTTGTTTTAATAAGTAAAACTTTTATTAAATAAATATTATTGACGTGTAAATCATGTATGTACCTATTGTGTAAATAAATTATTTTATAAATAAAATTCGCCACCTTCCTCTTGCGCCGCAAGCGGGCCTCCGCCCTCCGCGAGACCTCTGAGGGACAAATTCCAACATGCTTTTATTTTACTAGGAACAGTCAACAGCAAAATAAACTTATTTATACACCAAAAATTTTATAATAATAATAATTATAAAGCCATTTATTCCAATATTCAAACTTATAAAACATTTTTTGCAATTAAATTCTAATTATGAAATGATATATAAATTATGTTATGAATCATGCATTAAATTATTTATTGTCTTTTATTGGAAACCCATTTTTGGGTAAAGGCCTCCTAAAAAATATTTATACAGTAAATTAATTCAAAAGTGACTAATGAATGACTATTGTAGTTCGTTAAAAGTAAAGGAGCAATTATCGTGTCATAATTAAGTGATGACATTTATTTAAATCCTCGGTGTTATTATGATAATTTTCTTTTGTCTTTTGTTTTTGGTATTACTTGCTACATCTGGCACCACCCAAAAGAAGATGTTTTGAAACGTTGATTTTGAATACCTACTTTTGCTGTTGACTGTAAATTTTGCATTGATCGACCAT
Source organism: Gymnoscelis rufifasciata (assembly GCA_929108375.1). NCBI lineage: Eukaryota > Metazoa > Arthropoda > Insecta > Lepidoptera > Geometridae > Gymnoscelis > Gymnoscelis rufifasciata. The sequence continues at coordinate 484,168 of OV815322.1, read as the reverse complement.
CATAACAATTTCACTAGCGTCTGTTTTCATGAAAAACAAATTTAAAGATTCGCGCTTAAGGAAGCGTTAAATGTATTTAAATCATCTGGTCTGGACTTATTTGACGTGAAAGCGAAAATTAAAAATTCTCGGCTGTCGGGAACTTTTTCAATAAATCAAGGCCTCTAGCCGCGTTTTTGCTAAAAACGAGTTAGACGAGTGCGAGAAGTGATAAGGCCAATGTTAGACGCGACAGTCAAACAAATCTACCGCGCTTAGTAAAAATTCTTGCTCATTTTTGGTTCTAAAACCTTACAATAATTATTTGTTGGTCTTTTTTTATTTGTTGTATAGCTAATGTGGCTGTTGATTGTTATTTTTAAACCCTGACCAAAAAAGAGGGGTGTTATAAGTTTGACGTCTATGACTGTCTGTGTGTCTGTCTGGGACATCATAGCTCCCGAACAGATGGAGCGAATTCAATTTAGATGTTTTTGTATGAAAGGTGAGTTTGGCGCGAGTGTTCTTAGAATGTTACGCTATTTCATGAAAATCGGTTGTGCCATTTGAAAGGGGTGAGAGTCGGGGAAGGAAAACAGAAAATCTGCAAATATACTCGCGTGTAGGTACATTACAACATTATTATGGTGCTTTACTTTTAAGAAAATGAAGGCATTGAAATCTGGGGATTTTCTTAAAAATTAAATTTATTTCGAAGTTTCTTTACTTCTAACAAACCACAATTGTCATTAACTTTTGACTTAATTTATTGTTGCATTATTTTGGGACCCTATTTCATCAGTTTATTTCGCTGTTGACTGTACTCGGAGAAATATTATACTGGAATTCTCGCACGTAATCATGAAAACTGCTATTTCTTTCTCATTATAACTGAATAGAGTTAGACACACGATAAGCCTATTTATGCCTTATTTTGCGAGTATAAAAGTAATGAACAAGGGTAAAAGCTTTTATTGCAAATGTTATTAAATGTATAAAGCGCTACCTAATTTATTTTATAAATAACGGTTGTAAGTGTATTAAAGTTTTGACTGTAAGTAATCAGTTACTTACCGTCAAAACTTTAATACACATAAGGAATTTTACGATAAGCAACCGAAATCCAGCGTTTATTTATATGGGTGTTTAACATGTATAAAATAAAATTATCTACAAATGGATGTCTAATGTCTATTATATTAAGTATATCAAAAGTCTAGTACCCGTAACATAAGCTCAGAGCTTACCACGGTGCTAGATATTGTTGGATTACCCTGAAATATTTATTTATTTTATTAGCGATGACTGGCCGTTATCAGCTCATAGGGTAGAAGGTACTTTAGGTAAGGAAGGCCTTCAGTTCAAGGGTGGAATTTTGTGAGGAAAACGTGTGTTCTTACATCAGTACTTTATTACAATAATTCATGAGGCCATGATAAAATGTCAAAATAACATGTAAAAGTCAACACATTGACATTAACATAATAATAAAATAGAATATTCTAGATACAAAAGAGAAAGATTTATCGAAGTGATTTTAGTCTGACAGTAGAAACAACGAGTGCTGAACAATAACAGCCAAATCACAAGTGATTCGTTTTTCCGTCTATTCTTCTTTCATTTTCTCTTCAATAAATACATATCTATAAATCTACAGCTTTTCTTTTTATTAAAGCCAAAATTTCATTGCAATATCCATGGTTTTTATTTGATTATGCTATTAATTACTCGTATGTTCTACAACATAAACATTATGGCAAGAACTTCGGTTAACAAATTAGAGGTAATTCCACTTTAAGGTTTGCTTAGCCTAAGAGTTATACAATAAAAATATAATGTACTCGACGATGACTGAACAAAATCAAAGTCAACATAATACTCGTTTTACCCTAAGTACATAAATAAAGTTATTGTTACAAAATATTTGAAAGCAGGCACACAACTGGTCTAAACGTGAGCAATACCTACGCGCCTTGATCGGAGGTTACACGAGGGATACAGGCAGTCGCGACTGCCTGACTAACGAACGGGCCGAGTGTTAATTGTTAAATTTGAATATGACAAATTATAGTCTATTTGTGCTGTTCTTGGTTGCATGAATTTCTGAATCGCATCCAGGGATAGAGTCAAAGTCAAAGTCAAAACGTTTATTTCCTTAGAAGCACATAGCCTACATGGACAGGTCAACTTAAAATTTATAAAAATAATTGCTTAAATAACAAATATCAAGGAAATAACATTGTCTTGACAGTTCGCTTCAATGTTTTATACTGAGTTGAGAAGCGAATAGAACAACACATCTTTTTCAGTTATTACAATTTTGTAGTTATTACAATTTTGGAGTTCTTATTTATAGGTAACTATTATAAGTTTAACATATACAATAAAAAAAAACGTTTGTCATATAAGGAAGCTATTATAACATGAGCATAATCAGTCCTGGTCAACCAGAATTATTAGAGCCTGTTACTGTGGAACTAAGCAACATCTATCCAAGCTGCATCATCCTTTATATAATCATTTATAGAGTTTTTTTTCTTTTTTTCATTAGACTTCTCTTAATAAATGATTTAAATTTTCTAATAGGAAGCTCTGTTACATTATGAGGAAGCTTATTATAAAAACGTACAGAGTTACCCATAAATGATAGTATAAATTAAAGATATAGTTTAAATTCATACGATTAAAAATGTATCACCGATATGTTGGGGCAAGTTGAAACTGTCAAATCAAAAACTTAAGGTATTAATTTTTATTGCACACTTTCTAACCATTCACAAAGAATTGTTTAATTACATAAATAAAAAATAGTATAGAAATTAAAAGTAGACAGGCTATTAAATGCTATAGGTGGGCCCCATCGCAAGTTCGATTTAAAAACTCGGCCTAGTTGGAATACTGTTATAGAGAATATATCGCAAGAATGTCACCTTAGATCCTACTTAATATTATAAACACGAAAGTCGTATGTAAGTGTGTTTTTTACTCTTTCACGCAAAATCTACTGAACATATTTTTATGAAATTTCACAGCAATATAGCTTACATATCAGCATAATACATAGGCTTACTTTTTACCGCGATGAAACACCACTTTTCGCAGGAAAATATGTATATCTTTGCGAGCAAAGCTCCATTTGGATCAAAGTCGGCATGGTCAAAGCTGTAGCCCCAGATAAGGACAAAAGCAAATTTTTACCGCGGGGAAATCAAATAAAACTTAAAAAAAGAAATGCTCTAATGCATCACCACCAGATTTGGCCACCACTTGAAACTTCATACATCAAATACTACTTCTCACTCTACATTGGTCACATAGTTACATATTCAGTAAGCTGATACGCGTATATTATTGAAGTTGCGATACATTTGGAAAATAAATATTACCCATCTTGTTTGTCACAAATATCATGGCTTAGATAAAGGAAATATATTTCAAAATTACAACTACCTATATTTTTAGTTAAATCTTTATGATTTTTTCACAGTGATACATACCTCACATAAGTTAAGTATGTAAAATTGTGGAGAAAAAGATTTAGACGAATCCATTATGGATTAAACCCGTTAATTTAGATGTAGAAAGATTTCACCGGATTATGTTGAACCGCATAATTCTGATTGCGCCTTATTCTTTTTCTACAAAAAATACCTGTTTTTTTTGTAAGCTAACAAGATTCTTGCAATCCATCATAAGGTTATATTATATCAAAGACCATTTTATAAATTCATTAGGACAGTTAAATATGTTTCTCTTAATTACAATGCTACATTTCCTATATTTATTTGTTCCAAAAAAGTCCACCTGCCAATTACTAAATATGGTTCACAAAATTAACAAAAAAATTGTATTTTATCTCGCATTCTCAAAATTAGAGATACAAATCACCTAAAATTAGGGTTCGTTAGAAAATTTATGGAAAAATTTAAGAAGAGCAACTGCTAGCAAAAAAATCCTGATCATCATAAATTGAAAATGGTAAATTGAGTTATGGAGGACGAATGAATATAAATACGATTATATTTATACCTAGAACCTAACCGAGAACGGTTTCAACCACGATTCAGACAACGGACCTGTATTTATCCTTTCCTGTCGATATATATTAAGGTACTGATTTTTAAGCTTATAAAAATGTTGTCTCGTGATAACTCTTAGTAACGTCATAATAACTTGTTTAAAAGCAAAATAGATACAACATGGCACTGTTAGGGGCTTCAGACATTTTGTCAGACTTACCTATCTAGATTTTTTTTCAATCAACTTTGTTATGCAGTGGTGATGAAATGCATAACAATCGACAGAGTAGTAGCAGGTATGGCAAAATGTTAGAACCTACAAGTTTGCGCTGCGTTGGCCTTCTGAAATGCTAAATTTATATGCTTCATAGAAATTTAGAGGTTCCCAGTCTAAGTGCCTGTTCATCATCAAACTCCTGGAGTCTCACCAGCCCCCTGGAGTTCAGCAGGCGTCTTCCTCGTCCCTGAGCCCTTGGAGAAGGCTCTCGTTGTTGTTGCTCATCTTTTTCGGCTCCTTGAAGTATTCTTTCCGCCATTTGTCATTGCAGGCGCTAAAAGGAGAAATAGTGTTTATTTCGACCATAAATATAACGGCGTTCGACGCGTGACAGAGGTGATACATATAAACTATGGAAATGGCTCAGTTCTGAGGCATTCGCAGACAGAGTTCGTTACTCAATATCTTATCACTTCAACATCGCATTGAATATCGATAGTAATTGCGATATCGTTGAAGGCTCAAGCACCACCCATATTTCCACCAAATCGAAGGTCTTCTCGTAGTCCACAAACGCTAAACAGAGCGGCAAGTTATACTCCTCGGTCTTCTGTATAACCTGCTGAAGCGTATGTATGTGGTCTACGGTGCTATAGCCTTTTCGGAGCCCGGCTTGTTCAGGAGGCTGGAAGTCATATAACATGCGCTCGAGATGATTTGTAAAGACCCTAGAGAACAGGTTAAAAACATACATACCTATCCCTGGTCTACTTCAACTGCTTTCATAGCATCATGTCGTAAACTAAGCGGAATGTCAAACTATGTAGGTCTTCTATGGTACAGAAATTCTCGGGGGTTTCCCTGAATCTGGAGGGGTTCCAGAGACTGGTGGTGGTTTTGAGGTGTACCTTGTATCAGCTGGGCTGCCACGCTGGGGCCTCCGGTGCGTGTTGATCCTCACAAGGTGAGAACCCTCGGAGGTCTGGTTCACAGTGGTCTCCCTGATGCTGGAGTGGTTCCGGAGACTTTTCTTTCTCCTCCTCCCGCAGCACAGCGTCTCGCGGAAAGCTAATCGGTACCTGGGACAGAAAATAAAACTATTATGATTCAAATCGCACAGCTCTGGATTTTTAATTTTTATTAATATGTTAAACACTTCATTAGCGGTAAAGGCAAATCGTAAGCAAACCGGCGTATTCTGAGAACTTTGAAGAGTTTAAAGGACACGTGACTCCAAGTTATAAGGCATCTCTAGTCCGCAGTGGGTTAGCCGGCTGATTTAAGGCCTAATTTCACTCGTCAAGAGAGAAGAACCTGTGTCCCAACAGTGGGAACGTAGACTTGGGGCCTTGTGACGTATAAATAGCACGAAAGCAATACGTCACGCGAAGCTTCAATGTCCTCTATTGTCCTGATTTTTCATTTCCAAGAATATGTCATATATTTTTCTAAATATATCTCAAAATAAATCAATTATCTATTCTATTCTCTGAGATTCCATTAGATTCTGTTTTTTTTTTATAACCCCAAACTAAGCAGAGTACTACTAAGGGTGTTAGGTGACTGATATACTACATAGATACATTTTTTTTTTGTAAATACATACATAATATGATACATAGAAAACACCCAGACCCGAAACCAGAAATTGTAGATCGTACAAAATCTGGTCCCCCTAGTAATGTGACCATCCTTGATATTATAACTCCTTCCACACAAAAAAAAAATTGATTAAATAGGTTCTTAAACTACAAAGCTATGCGCGAACAAACAACCAAGATATGTACGATCAAATTGTGAAGCTCGTCTTATTTTGGACTCGTATTATTTAAGTTTACTTTAACAAAACAAGTAAATTTGGAACATAAACAACCGAATTCAAGTAAAAAATATATGAAGGTATAAAATAAAAATAAGACTTAGGAATTATTTTATAGTGCGCACCGCTAAGGAGTGGAATTCTCTTCTTAGCGGTGCGCACTATCTGTGTTTCCGATTACATACAGCCCGTCAACTTTTAAGACCCGAGTGAATAAGCTTTTTCTAAGCAAACATGTTCCATCTTTGACCTCGTCTCTGCCTTCTGGCCAGACTGTAGTCCAAAGTAAGCCCATTTAATAATAAAAAAAATGAGCAATAGTGTAATGAGTTTCTAACTTTTTTCAAATATTTTTTTTACTTATTTTTCATATTTATGAATAGTTTCACTTAAAACTATGTGGTCGACAATGTGGTTTTGTCATTCATATGTCATCGCACATGACCATAAAACATTTCCATCACATTTTTCTTGTACAACAATGACCCGAACTCTACAATGACATTTGTGTGGCTTGTATTGTTTTCAATCACCGGTAAATCTATCATAATAATAATTAGTCGTTAATAACGGATAATCCGTTAAGGGGTGGTAGCCCACCTATAAGGATACAATAAAAGCATATTTTTCAGTTAATTCTAACCGACAGTGTAAAAATGCTTTTAGAATTAAATCGGATGCCATTTTTTATAATTAGGTATTTAGGTTTTTTTTCTTTATTTAAAAGTTAAAAATAAATGTTTTGTGTTTTTAACACGTTGCTAATGACCCTATATACAGCTACACAAACACCTTTATACCAATTTTAGAACAGCTTACACCTTGTATTACGGTTGTAAGAAAATCTATAAATGCTTCTTTTGTGAAATTGCTACAACAGATCCGTTCAGTAAAACAACCTGTGCTTCGCTGTGAATATGTATTCAAAATACTTATTCACGTTGTATAAAATAAGCTTAAGAATGTCTAGACCAAAATAATTTATTTACAAACAGAATAGTGCCAAAGTTGTAAGATCTATCACAAAGCGGCCACTTGACACCTCAGATATGCAAATGAAAAGGCTTTTCTCATTGTGGAGAAATACCCTTTCAGGCGACCGACCCCTTAGAATTGTATTATCCTCTAAGCCAATGTCTATATAAATCAATAGAAAAACAATACAGGCCCCAGAATAAATGTGGTATGTTTCGTGAACATTATAGAAGGCATAGAGGCTTTTACTGCGAAAGAAAAAGTATCTTTGATGTTATACTAAAGGTTAGGAGTTTTCTCACATTCAATATTAAATTAACAAATCGAATTTGTAACATATTGAAGTAACCTTTGTTGGAACTTAGGTCCGCAATTTTTTGGCTTGTCTTTAACAGTCTTGTTTTGATGTTATATTAGTTATACCTAGCGCAATTTTTAAATCTTTTTTTTTATTATAGTATTAGTTCTGATATATTTATAATTAAGTATTTTACTTAGGGCATCTGTCACGCCGCGCTGTAACGCCGCCTTGCACTTTACACGTAACCACTGAAAACCAGCGCTTCCTTAGCACCTACAGCACTGAGTGGCAACCAATTTACGTCCGAATTTCTTCTCATGTATACCATTTTAACTTAAATTATTCAATTCAATTATTTAGTGCGTGAGTCACGCTAATATGAGCCGTATCTCTATGGGACGAGAGTCATACTACGCCGTAACACAGTTAAATCTAGCGCGGGTAGTATAGATTTTAATCTTGATAGGTACCGTCATATTTGCTTCTCGTAAATTAAATTTGTACATTCAATTACAATTACATTACATACTCAATTTAAATTTAGTAAACTGAATTGTAAGACAAAGACGAGTGCCTATTGTTAGTGGCTGGGTTAGTTAAGCTTACTTTAGGTAGGTTAATTAAGTTAAGTTACTAAATGTTAAATAAGTAAGTAATAAAGTTTATTCTTATTCTTATTTATTCCTTTTAGATACAACACGCACAAGCAAATCTCCACTAGGTTGTCTGCCGAGTGCCTGCGCAGAGTGCTTGAGTACTTCGGTCACATTGCAAGGAAAGACGGGCACAACCTCGAGAGGCTCATTGTGACCGGTAAAGTGGATGGCAAGAGGCCACGTGGACGCAGCCCCGTTCGCTGGTCCGACCAGATCCGCACCACTCTTCTCGTCCATTCACAACGCCCTTCACACTGCAAGAGACACCGGTGGAAAAAGATCGTAACAGAAAAAGTGATAATGAAGGGTGGTCACGACCCTCAGCATTGAGGACCACGAAGCAAGGAGGAGGACAACAAGCACACTTGGAAAGGTCAATAATATATCATCATTTAAATATTTGAACTTACAAATAAATACAATTGTACATTAATTGAATAAATGTAAAACTATCCGCAAAAGCTTCGTCAAGTGTTTAATATCGTCAAGTTTAAATTTTTCAATCAAGATTTGTTTTATGGTGGCACTAAAATCATTGATATCTGCAAGTCCTCAAGTCCTATTATAGTTGCTCTGTATTGTATTTGTACTTTTGACGAAAATAAACCTTTTTACACGATATTCACACACGTATTTATCCACAGTAGCTGACAACTTTTGACAAAACTCACTACTTATACTTTCTGTATCATATGTATGTATTAGGTCCTTACATATGAAATTGGCGTTTTTCGTACTGGCCACTTTAATCACAAATTTCTCCTCTTTGGTAAGGAATTCCAAATTCAAATTTGTACAGCTATAGACTCATGTATTTGTGCTTCGATGATCGTCATTCATTTGTTTTTTTTCTTCTGTTTTTTTCTGTTTGCGTCACTCATTTTACAAAATGGAAAACTTAAAATATCGCATTATTTACGAGTACGAGTTCCGCCGTGGCACTAGTGCTGCGGAAACAACTCGAAGGGTGAATGATGTGTATGGCGGTCGTGTTGCAAAAGAAAACACAGTTCGTTTTTGGTTCCAACGTTTTCGTTCTGGAAATTTCGACTTGCAGAAGCCCCGTGGACGGCCTGAGACTCAAGTTGATAATGAAGAGTTGAAGGCTATTGTGGAAGCGGATCCATCGCAAACCACGTCCGAGTTAGCTGCAGGCTGCGGTGTTAGTGATAAAACTGTTTTAATTCACTTGAAGCAAATTGGGAAGATTAAAAAGCTTGAAAGGTGGGTACCTCACGAATTGACTGAAGCAAACCGGCAAACGCGTGTCGACTGCTGCGTTACATTACTAAACCGGCACAATAATGAAGGTATTTTAAACCGAATCATTACCTGTGATGAAAAATGGGTTCTTTACGATAATCGGAAGCGCTCAGCGCAATGGTTGGATCCTGGCCAGCCAGCCAAATCCTGCCCCAAGCGAAAATTAACCCCAAAAAAGTTACTTGTAAGCGTTTGGTGGACTAGTGCCGGTATTGTTCATTACAGTTTTCTCAAATCTGGCCAGACTATTACGGCTGATGTCTATTGTCAGCAATTGCAAACCATGATGGAAAAGCTAGCGGCTAAACAACCTAGGCTGGTCAATCGCTCCACGCCACTGCTGCTTCACGACAACGCTAGACCACACACTGCGCAACAGACGGCTACTAAATTAGAAGAGCTTCAATTGGAAAGTCTAAGACATCCTCCGTACTCCCCGGACCTTGCTCCAACAGATTACCATTTTTTTCGAAATTTGGATAACTTCTTGCAAGGGAAAAAATTCAACTCCGATGGGGCAGTCCAAATCGCCTTCAAAGATTTTATTGATTCCCGTCCGACTGGTTTTTTTAGTAAAGGGATCAATGAACTACCTATAAGATGGCAAAAGTGCATAGAAAATAATGGTTCATACTTTGATTAATTAAATATATTATATTAAAAAATATTCGACTTTTTGTTCCTCCCATACAAAACGCCAATTTCATATGTAAGGACCTAATATTTACAAAAAAAATATATCTATGTAGTATATCAGTCACCTAACAACACAGTAAAAGCTCTGCTTAGTTTGGGGTTAGGTGATGCTGTGTGAGTAGTCCGGAAATATTTGTGTTTTATTTATCGCGTTACAGGTTATTGTATCTAGTGACGTGAAATAACGCTCACGTCCAATCCAAAGTACGCACCTATACTTGTACTATTATGTATTCTGTGCCTCTACGCAACCCGCACGCAACTTCCATATAAAAAAAAACATTATGTTACTAGAAACCGTTACTACCAATGCTTAGCCACTGCAATTAATACATATTATTTGTTCCCAATTCTACAGAAATCTTTTACAAATTCCCATCTCTAGATTCCCAATTCAAGATTTCCACAGATTTTCAAATCTAAACATTTTCTTTTTGACAGATTTATGATAGATGGATAATTGACTGCCTTGAGGGGTCAAATGTTTGTATGTTCTGCAAGCACTTTCTCCTTGGTCTGGGTAATTAATATGTATAATAAAAAATATCTGTCCATGTATGTCTATTACATTAAGTGTCTCAGATTGCTTATACCCCTAACACACGCTTAGAGCTTACCATGGTGCTAGATGTTATTGTGTTGATTGGCGGTAATAATTAATTATATAATATTAATTTAGCAACGTAGCTGATAGATATCTGATATACTTATTATTAATAGATAGATATTTTTTAGAATACCTATTAAACACCTAGACCAAGGAGACTAGTGATTGCTGAACATACAAACACTTAACCACTCGGTAGGAATTAAACTCGCTACCTCCTGACCGCGCCACTGAGGCAGTCAAAACTCATAACTAAAATTTAAATCTTTGTCTGTCAAAAGATAAGATTACAACTGTAGATTTACATAACACAGCAAATGTAAACTCATGGTAAGGCAACAGGCAACTAACTACCGGAACAAACAGTCTTACATCGCATATTCACTTTGTGTGTTATGAAGTTTAATTTTCTATCCCCTATCTCGGAAATAATGTTTTTGTATCTCTTCTGTATCCGAGCGCAAAAGCTGTGTTTATTCTGTAGAGTTTAAAGTAAATTTAGAACATAGTTTGCACGAAGTTTGTGATTCCAAAACATCATTAACTTATTAAGTTCTACCTCTATAGTGTTGAATTTGTAAGGCAACTTTTTTAAATTGTTATAATCTCACACTCGAAACCACCTTGGGGACCCTCTTAGTTGTTTTTAGTTATGCAGATATTTGCGTGAGTCATAAAAATCTGAAGTTTTGGAGCAGGAGCGTATGACGTTTATATATATTGGCCAAATGTATGTAGCGGGTTCGATTTCCGCCGAGCGGTCCGGTGTTGGTATGTTCTGCAATCACTTTCACCTTGATCTGAGTGTTTCATAAGTATACTAAAAATATCTATTATATAAGGAATATCAGATGTCTAGTACTCGTCGCACAAGCTCAGAGCGCACCACGGGGCTACATGTTGTTTTGTGGATTGTCCGGACATATCTATACTAATATTATAAAGAGGAAAGGTTTGATTTTTTGTTTGTTTGTTTGTTTGTCTCGAATAGGCTCTGAAACTACTGCACCGATTTAAAAAATTCTTTCACCATTCGAAAGCTACACTATCCCTGAGTGACATAGGCTATATTTAGTTTTCAAAAATAATATGATTTCTTACCAAACTCCGATAATGTAACCCATGGTGAAAAAAAAGAACCTAAAATCTTTCTTTTATCGCGAATGCTGCGAAAACTATTGAATATATAACAAAGTGATGTATTACAACTTTGTAGAACTTATCATTATCTACAAAAAACGTCGTCACATAATATCTCTAACTATTATAGTTTAGTGACAATAAGCGATTTTTTTGAAAAAATAAACCTAAAATCCTTCTTTAATCGCGAATGCTGCGAAAACTATTGAATATATAACAAAGTGATGTAGTACAACTTTGTAGAACTTATCATTATCTACAAAAAATGTCGTCACATCATATCTCTAACTATTATAGTTATGTGTAAATAAGCGATTTTTTTTTAAATAAACCTATAATCTTTCTTTTATCGCGTATGCTGCGAAAACTATTGAATATATAACAAAGTGATATATTACAACTTTGTAGAACTTATCATTATCTACAAAAAACGTCGTCACATAATATCTCTAACTATTATAGTTTAGTGACAATAAGCGATTTTTTTGAAAAAATAAACCTAAAATCCTTCTTTAATCGCGAATGCTGCGAAAACTATTGAATATATAACAAAGTGATGTAGTACAACTTTGTAGAACTTATCATTATCTACAAAAAATGTCGTTACATCATATCTCTAACTATTATAGTTATGTGTAAATAAGCGATTTTTTATAATAGAAAATTAAAATACCACTGTTTGAAAAGGCTCTTTATTTGTATCTTGGTATTAATATATAATTTATTATGTAAGATTGCTTTAAAACCTTTAAAAAACTTTTTGAATTATTAAATTCTGACATTCCATTCAAAAGATATCACGAGTTAATTTTTGTTAAACTATGCGTTGTGTAGTGGCAGGCGTCACTCGGGCACGAAGGTACGGGAGGGGGTTAAGACCACGAAATAATCTGCCGCGCGGGGTCGGCTCCCTACTGAATGGTCGTGTGCGGAAATAAGAAAATTGTCGCTTGATAATATTTTGTCGCTTAGTTAGTAGTTATTAATTCGTTAACAGGTAACTAATCCTATTCAAAATGTTATTTTCAGAACTAAACCCTAGCATATAGCATAGATATTGTACATTATCGTCGGTTGCAGGTTCAATTGGGTTAACCATCAAAACACGTAAAATAAGTTGATTAAACAGTTTTTTTTAGTTTTTTTTTCTGCTCTTTCGAATAGCATAATAATAGAATTCTAGCTTTAAAAAAATACAGTTTCGCTACACATTTTAACTGTGAATTTGCAGACTTCCGTCGAAATTATGTTGTAACTGAGTAGGTATGTGATCCATTTACATAAGTCGAATTGTTGTATTCCTATTCTATGACCAAAGAAGGTTAAGTTGGTGTATGTATCTTGGCAAACCAGCATTGCTCTTACACTAATTCTTAGCTTGAACGAAAAATTATAACCACATATACCAATATAAAACCAACTTTCTTCAAAAAACTAACGCTACACCAATTGACCCGAACCAAGTTTATGTTTGTTGTCGGTTACACCAATATGAGCATTGCAATCAATAGTATGTTTTCTCTTACCTTAATCTTCTTAAAAATAATAAATCTAAACTTAAAATATAAGAAAAACCCCCCCATCGAATACTTCAATTTCCTTAAAAGTAAAACACCATAATAATGTGTAATGTGCACGCAATGCGCTCTTATTTGATACCCCACTCGAGATTTTTGCAGTGTTTCGGTTTTCCTTCCCCACTCTAACCCCCACAATTTTTAAACGGCACAACCGATTTTCATGAAACATGTCTAGGAGCACTCGCGCCAGACTCACCTTTTAAACAAAAAAACTAAGTTGAAATCGCTTCATCCGTTCGGGAGCTATGATGTCCCAGACAGATAGACACGTCAAACATAATATGACACCCCTCTTTTTTTGTCGGGGGTTAAAAATGAATCGCAAAATGTGTTGCTAAGCGCATAACTCAACCAATTTAGCCAATTTAATTTTTTAAATGTTTGTTGGAGTTTAAGGATGGTTTTTACGGAGAGAAAAATTCGAATAATTTAGAAACAATTTTGAATAATTACCCGTGCAAAGCCGGGGCGTGCCGCTAGTTTAAAAATAAAACTGAATAATTGGCTTATGGAAAAATGTTTTTATAGTGTAAGTGAATATTTGAATTTCAATTAATATTTATTTTATGATTGATTGATCCAGTTTTTATTTTTATTTTTTATTGACATGTTTGTATGATTTTGATTTTATAATTAATTTTATTTTTGTTTGCAATTTGTTTACCAAATTTGATATAATATTTGCACACCTGCTTGCGGGTTGAATACAATTGACACCACTAGTTTATAAGATCTTGACATGTTTATAACAATGTATTCTGCAAATAAATGATTTGATTTGATTTATTTATAATCAAGATTAATTTAACATTCACTGACTCCTAAAGGTTTCAATGATTAGAATTATAATTAGGTCTTTAGAATTATTCTATATAAAGCAAGCATCTTCATAGGCTAAATAAATAGATGTTTTTTTTAATTGGAACCGAAATTTCTGAGATTATTGTGTAAAAGCAAACCATTAAACTCTACAGCTTTATAATAATAGTATAGATTTAGTATAAATGCATAGTAAAAAATAATAATAATAATGCAATAGTAGTATGTCTGTTAAGCATTCTCAATATGTTTAAACCACGTAAGAATATAGCAAATTCTTCCATTAAAACTTATATTTAGAGATCGAACAAACTTCACTTTTAAGTAAAGGCCGGCCTCGAGGGAAGGATACATTACTGAAGTCTGTAAGCACACTAAGTACCCGTGGACGTAAATTATAGAGGCAAAGTAGGAAACGGTTAATGGTCCCAAAGCAAGTGTTTAAACATTGTTGGCTAAGAAACTTTGTTAGTGGGAGCACACGCGACTATCTATCTATATATATAAAATAGAATTGCTGTTCGTTAGTCTCACTAAAACTTGAGAACGGCTGAACGGATTTATCTTATCTTAGTCTTGGAATGTCCGTGGAGGTCTATAGAAGGTTTAAAGGCAAGAAACATTCGAAAAATTACCGGGAAAACGATTCCTAATAACCCGTGCGAGGCCGGGGCGGGTGGCAAGTCTTTAATAATATTAATACATTCAATTCATTGCACAAAAAAAGAAAAAAATGTACAAAGGACGGGGTTAATGCCAAGGCATTTTCTACCTGTCAACCTCATTCATATACGTTTTAAACAAAAAGATGGCGTGCGAAAATTTTCAAATAAAAAAAAATGTTTAATCTTATTGTTATATTATTATAATCTTAAACCTTATATTTGGTGTAAGTATAATACTAATACACAAATTGATCATTCCAAAGGTCAAGGACCCCCAAGCGCACGAAAGAAAAATCCAGAGGTGCGTGGCGAGGGTTGAACCCACGACCTTCGGAATGAAAGTCGAGTGTCCTCCCACTTAGCCAACACGGCTTTTATTTTTATCTATGTATATTATAATATAAATCATGATGATTAAGAATTCTTACGCTACACGCGTTTTCTGCCTACTCACTCGAATTTCGTTTGACGATTGAGAATGTCCTTGAATAAGGAAGCCAGTTGGTTTGAATCACAAGCTGAGATTCAGTTTGGGTTATTAACATATTGAATATTCTGCTCTAGAAACGGCTAGAATTTCTTCCGCTTCATAATGAATTCCTTTCAAAATATTAGCATATTACATATACCTATCAAAGATACAAAATCATTAATTTCCATTGTTTGATTTTACAAACTTTATTGTTTTTTTTTACTGCCTCAGTGGCGCGGTGGGCGAAGGCCCGCTAGCGACGCAAGTGGTAGTGGGTTCGATTCCCGCGGGATCAAGTGTTTGTGTGTTCTTGAAGCACTTTTTTCCTTCTGGGTCCTAAGTTTAATATGTTTAATAAAAAAATATCTCTATATATAATATACTTCTGTTACACAAGCTAAGAGTTTACCACGGGGCTAGATGTTGTTCTGTGGATTGCCCGGTAATCTTTATTTATCTATCAAACATCAAAAGTAAAATACAAAAAACATTAACAAATTGGACTTAGGTACCTACTTATAGATAAATAGGAAATAAATTTATTGTATCTTGGCGCCTCGTTCAGAAAGCGTTCAGAAACTCAAGCTCATTCTTGTTTTGATATTTACATTTCCATTTACACCTAGAGCGCTTTGTCTGCCAAAAGAACTGTTTCTGAACTGAACTCTAGGTATTTCTACCCACATAAACATACATGCATCTACCTAGATAACGAAAATGCATGTACTCCACGTGTCCCAGCCCCGACTAAGTCGATTAGTGGCCGCTAACTTTAGACCTCCGCGTCCGTTGTTGCAACCGAACGCCGGCGCCGCTAAAATAATTAAATAGTATTTACATTACGCCGCGTCTGCATTGGACGATCTGACTTTGTGTGTTAGAAGTAGATTAATTCAATTTTTACTGTTAATAGTTTTACAATAGTTTAATTGGTATTTTTTATTCTTCTTGTTATAATTTCTTCTCTAAGTTACGCCTCTGTAGCCGTGTTGGCTAAGTGGGACCACACTCGACATTCATTCCGAAGGTCGTGGGTTCAAACCCCGACACGCCTACTGGATTTTTCTTCTTGAAAAATGTATTTTCACTTTAAAACACGTGCTTTAACGGTGAAGGCAAACATCGTGAGAAAACCGGCATGTTCTGAGAACTTTAAAGAGTTTGAAGGACATGTGATATTCACAAACCCGCACTTGGCCAGCGTGGTCAATTAAGGCCTAAACTCTCTCGCCAAAAGAGAAGTCCCTGTGTCCCAGCAACGTTAACGTTAATAGGGTGATGATGATGATCATGACTGCATATGTCATTATATTTCTTTCCTGTCCATCCTAAGGTTGCCTGGAAGAGATCGCTCACAGCGATAAGGCTCCTCTTTGAACCTTTGTACAATACATCGCATTGTCTGGTTGCTGTTTACTGTTTTATTTATATTTGTGGTGTACAATAAAGAGTTACCTATCTCTCTATCTAAATACCAGTTAACGGACAAGCGATACTGTGACACGCCTGGTTGCAACTTGCGTTATATGGTAGATGTCTGCGGCTATCCAACTAGCTGGGACTTCAGTTCTACCGTGATAATGGCGCCTGCAATTGCGTCGCAATATCGGGAAACGTTGAAGCCTAACTGATGCTCACGTACATTAAAAAAATTAACAAGCGCCCCCAGTCCCGCAAGCATATTTACCCAAGTTCTGCTATTTTATTTGTGTTATTTCTGCTAAAAATTCTTAAAAAAATGACATTAGAATATAGTAATTTCTATACATTGTTTGTGAAACTAGGTTATCAAGTTACACTACTTATACAAATGTTATTTAAGTAATGTTACAATAAAGATATTTTTAAAACAAAAACAAATATCGGGAAAATCAAAACCGTTAATTCAAGGAAAATATCCGGTTGTTAATTTTAATAAAGCTAACAGAATATCTGTCAGAATTTTAACGATCTACATATTCAAGTGTTTAGCTTAGAGCCTTTAGGAGCCATTCGCAATCTCAAGTCCTGTAGTATACCTTCTACTGGTGAAGTAAAGAGAGATAGGGAAAAGGAGAACGTTGACGCACCGATGACTCATGACGTTGTACAGAATCGACTTGACCGTAGCGGAGGTGGCCCACAGATGGCCCATGCCAGAGTATACGCATTTTGTGTGACTCACCGATGACTCATGACTTTACAAAGAATCGGGTTCTACTATCAACCCGGAGAGAAAAGTTATAGAATGACCCACCGATCACTATTGTGTTGTAAACGAAAACAGTATGACTCACCGATGACTGATGACGTTGAACAGAATCAACTAAGTATAATTGAAGCGAACTGTCAAGACAATGTTATTTACATGACAATTTTTATAAAAATAATTTTAGTAATTGTTATTGGCCTGTCCATGTAATGCTTCTTACTAATTATACTTTTGCTCTGTGCTTCTAAGGAAATAAATCTTTACTAACGACTTTGATGATTCATGGCGTAATCGAATATATTATTATTATGACTCACCGGTGACTCATGACGTTGTACAGAATGGGGTTGACAGTAGCGGAGACGTAGTAAAACGCGCCGGCCACGTAGAACAGGTGCTCGTTGATGGTGTGGTAGTGCGGCGAGGACGTGCCGTAGATGAAGAACAGCCTCTGGAAGTGGAACGGAGCCCAGCAGAGGAAGAACGCCACCACCACAGCAGCTGAAAACAAAGCGTAGCTGTAGATCAAAAATGTTACAAAAAAGTAATTCAACTCGGTTCTAAGCGACATTATGCGTACAAAAAATATATATATGTAAAGGATGTTTTATGTAAAGGAACATAAAAAAATTGTGAACGAATTGAGAAACCTCTTTTTGAAAATCCTTTTTTTGTAAGTCTACGGGTTAAAAACAATTTAGCATGCTTATTAATATGGGAATTGTTACAGTCAACGACGCACAGCCGGATCGAAAAAAATTGAAAGAAAACTAAAAATGATTAATAAATACCAATTCAACAATACACCACACTAATTTATTGACCTTCATTTTTTATTTTTGAAAATGGCGTCCAGTATTTGCTATGTTGAGTTTTCACTAACGTCATGTCTTTATTGTCAATCGTCGTACGAAGAGGAATCGAAAAAAAAAGATTTTATTTCGGACACATGAAAATAATAATAATAACATATTAACGCACAGAATAGTGTCCCAAAAAGGTCCACAACTGAGCATGTGTTATTTTGAACGTGACAAAAGAACGCTGATTTTCCTATGAAAGCCTCTCGAGTTACAGCCACATACAATTAAAACAAACAAAGAACAATAAAACAGGTGATAACTAGCCAGATAGTTGAACTAATCAACAATAATCAATTGACGTGTGAATCATAGAATCGGCCCAGGCGTTTGTTCTGTTTGGTGGGACAAAGGAACATCCATATGTACATAAACAGATTACCACTGCTTCGCGTTGCGCAGTCGCGTAAATAAGATCATCATCATCACCCTATTAACGTTCCCACTGCTGGGACACAGGGACTTCTCTCTTGACGAGAGAGATTAGGCCTTAATTCACCACGCTGGCCAAGTGCGGGTTGGTGAATGTCACATGTCCTTCAAACTCTTTTAAAGTTCTCAGAACATGCCGGTTTCCTCACGATGTTTGCCTTCACCGTTAAAGCACGTGTTTAAAGCGCACATAAATTTCTCAAGAAGAAAAATCCAGAGGTGCGTGGCGGGGTTTGAACCCACGACCTTCGGAATGAAAGTCGAGTGTCCTCCCACTTAGCCAACACGGCCATAAGAAATAAGAACGGTAAATAAGATATTAGTAGTAATTTCAAAACATCAAAGTTTTAATATAAAGCTGTAGACAGCTTTGATGTTCCGGTCTTGTAAATGTTATAAACATGCAGCGAGCGCTTTCAGAAGACTCGCTCTCAATGGCAGATATTTTCATTACAGTAATATTTTATCGCAGGAACTCTTTGATGTAAAGGCTTAAATGCTTCAAGTGAAATTCCAGGGAGTACTTTACATACAAATACAATACATTTATTTGAAACTAGCGCAGTGCCCTGCGGTGCTACCTGATTTATAAAGGATTTTTTTAAAAGCACTGATGACTGTAGTTGAAATTGGCTAGGTGTATTATACATTCATATAAAAACGTCGACCGTTTTACACCGGTGTTGTTTTTTGTATCATCACACATTTGTATCACCGACTTGGTTAACAAAAACTGATATTATGAGAATAAAAATCATACTGTGTCATGATTTCTGGCACAAACAGCTGAATACTGATAGATGTCATGTGGCTTCCGGAGCAACAATATTAAACTAGATTAAAAAAATTTTATCTTATCTATAATATATATAAATCTCGTGTCACAATGTTTGTCCTCAATGGACTCCTAAACCACTCAACCGATTATAATAAAATTCGCACACCATGTGCAGTTCGATCCAACTTGAGAGATAGGATGGTTTTTACGGCGAGAAAAATTCGAATAATTTCCGGGAAAATTTTATACCCGTGCGACGCCGGGGCGGGCCGCTAGTAATTACATATAAATGACATATAATATGATTTGTTATTAATAGGTACTTTGTTTTTTATCTATGACATACCTACTATCAATTGATTTAGTTTCTATTTATATTTGAACAATGATTATGTTAAAGTAATTAAATTCATATTAGTAACAATTAACTTATATTATGTGAGTCTTAAAAATTAGTGACAATAAAATTAATATAAATACAAGCAAAATAACAGAGGTAGGTATTTAATTGTACACACTGCAATCTTACAACGAGTGAAATAGGAAAAAAATCCATTAAGACGTCGACGAGCAAAGGGCTTGCTTTATCGAGAGGCCTCACCGACAAAAAAGCAACGCGAGCAATTTTCCACCTTGAATGTGATGGATCTTTGTCTATGTTTAAAGAATTTGACATAACATGACTGAAATAAATATATCATCACATTACTACTAAAAAGGCTATTAAAACTCATTTAGCGCCTGCAATAACAACAATGGCAAATAAACTATCTTCACTTCACTAGTTATTATAACTTTTTAAAAAAAAAAAGGAACAAGCTGAGTATCAACAACAAGGATGATTGAATCAACCACACAGAATACGGAGTTCCAAAATGGCGCCACGAGTTTCCGAGTCACAATCTGTGAAACATTAGCATTACCATTAGTGGTCTGTTTGTTTCGTGAATGCCATTAGGTAAGTAATGTCGTTTATGTCCCCTTCCAACATTCCTGACGCGGTAACCAATCGACTTCATTCGCCGAAATCTGTTCGGTTTTATCCTAAACTTACTGGGATAAAACCAATTTCACAATCAATTTACTTGTCAATCAATCTTTTTCAATGGATACCGAATGTTTTTGCATAATTTATATGAATAGAGTTAATGTATTCGTTCTGTATGGAGAAGAGACGTGGACCGTTTTAGTCCGCGAAAGACAGATAATTGATGCTTTTGAGATGTGCTGCTGGCGGCGATTGCTCCGAATACGTGTTTCGTAATGTGGTCCGGAGAAGCCATCTTCTAGGCCTTCATGCTCCATCTTAGACCACATCGTCACATTACATCAGGTGAGGTTGTGGTCAAATGAAAAAAAAAATGCCTTGGACGGCGAGTCGCACCAATGCATCAATTCTGGCAAGACTTGGAGTAAAAGTTCCTTTGTCCACCATATGCCGACAGCGTATACTTGCATATTTCGGGTACACATGTGCGAAGAAGCGATGAGAGTCTGGAGAAACTGATTGTCGTTGGCAACACCGAAGGGAAACGATCCCGAGGACGTTCACCAGCTCGATGGACAGATCAGATGAAGGTTCCATCGTCCTCCAAATTCTACGACACTGTCAGAAATGGACAGATACCGATGGAGAGAGATTATCCGCTCCCGATGTAACTCCGATGCTGACCTCGATCCTCAAACATAAAAGACCAACTACTGAGAGAGATTCGTTCGTTACTGAGATTTTTGCTCACACAAAAAATACATCCATATATGTATATACTAGCTTTTTTCGCCTCGGCAATACCCGTTTTATGGCATTTACCGCGGGATAAACGTATTATCCGGTAGCTTATATGCTATAAAGGTTATCTAACCCTGAAAAAAATGTTTTAATTGGACCATCTCAGAGACTACTCCTGGGCTAAGCGAGTTCAAACAAACAAACTTTTCAGCTTTAGTACTTTTAAATATCTTATTAGTATAGAATGGCAGGCAAAATAATTACGGGTCAGCACTTATTTTTTTACTTTTGAATCTCTGCTATGCCGGAAATTAAGTTTTCAAAACTGAGGCATCTATTACTTTTTAAATTATCATGGTTTTTAACAATACTATGATTTAAAACGGGTAACATACCATGATTTGACGGTTTTTGAGTTCACTGGATTGAGTTGCATAACCCACGGGTAATTTCAACAGAGCGGCACTATATACCTAGATTGGTTCGGGAGGCTATTGAAATTACTAAATATAGGAACTTCAATCGTGAAGATGGCTTCCAATTGTCAGGAGCATGGAATCCTGTAGTGCGGTTATGCAAAACTCAAACGTATGTAACACCGGTTATTCGCCAAGACACGGTCAGTGTAGTGTGTCGTGATCGAGTTGCGTTCGGGAATGAAACAAGTGGTAGTAGCACTAGTGAGTGTCAACCTCGCAATAAAAGACTCAGAAAGAGGGTAGACCGGTTCGTTTGTGAATAACCGTCTGCCCAAATCGCAAAGACAATGACAATTCAGTTGTTTCCGTGATCATGGCGCTTGCAACAGCGTCGAAATATCGGAAAACTCAAAAACCGTCAAATCATGGTATGTTACCCGTTTTAAATCATAGTGAGGCATCTATTTCTCTGCGGCATCAATCCCGGTTTTACCCTATAAATACGGACACAGAATTTTGGGTAATTTCCTGAGCATATTTGTAGTAGCTAGATGTTTGTGAATTCTAATGTTTATTCCGATGTTTACTCGGGTATTACACACAACCAAGAGTGGAAATTATACGTAAACCTTTCCCTCGAACCACCACCTATCTGTTACCGAAAACTGTTTTTAATATTGCGAATTAATAGACCTTTGTTCTACGGCAATCTCACCTGGTGAAATAAATACATTTGATAAGTAAAAGATAGACTCATACGATACCCAGGGCTTCTTGTCATTATTTTTATTAAAAAACATAAGTACCTACTAAATTTAGCTCGAATGATTTAAGAAACAACAAAGTTTTCCAATTTTAGCTGAATTTTTTAAAAGTGAATTTTCAAAAATCCTTCCTTAGTGGTGGCCCCTTACATCTAGCCCAGTGGTAAGCTCTAAGCTTGTGTTACGGTACTAGATATCTGAAGTACTTAATATAATAGGCATACATACATAGGTACATATAGATATTTATTTAAGACATTAAACCAGACCAAGGAGAAAGTGATTGCATAACATATAAACACTTTAAACGAACCCGCTACCTCTTGCGCCGTAAACGGACCCTCGCCCGCCGCGCCACTGAGGCAGTCAATCATTAATTGAAATACGTAGTACGATCCTAGTTGATGAGTTTTACGGTCCTTACATACAATTCTCCCATTCTCCCGGTATTGGCTACTTGATTACTGATTTTTCGGGAATTTCGTAGAAACAAACCTTAATATACTCGGCAATTCATACAATTTGATTAGTGATAAATTGGGTTAAGTTGTCCTTAATTCAATTATATTTTATATAAATAAGTACGCCTACAGAGGTCTAGTTTATTAATAATATATGTAGGTATATAAAAATGAATCGAGAAATGTGTTGCTAAGCGCATAACATAACAACGCCTGGACCAATTTAGCCAATTTTGTTATAGGTTAGTTGTAGTTTAATTTACTGCGAGAAAAATTTAATTATTAAGTTTTTTATTAATTTTCAATAATTACCCGTGCGAAGCCGGGGCGGGCCACTAGTACCTAATAAATAAAATTTCTTGTATCTTTCTCACAACCACTTTGATTGTAAGTAGGTACTACTATAGTATGTTTGTATTACTATGTTGGTATGGTTATATTTAAAATACCTAATATCATAATAATTCTTAAATGTCAAAATATGTAATATATAAATAATTCATATGAACAATTAAAATATTGTCTATTTTATAACTACACGAAATATAAATAATGTCAATCTATCATAATTATCATTAGCAATGTTTACGAATGCCAAAAATTAATTATATTTAAATCACATGTCAAATAAATTAGCATAATAGAAAAAAATAATAATGTAAGTTAAAAATAATTCAAATTCATGAACTCTATTAACCCGGTTAACGGTGGATTCAGGTAACTGGCTCTAGTACTTACCCAACATCCTGATGATATTCTTCTTGGACTGCGCCTGCCTCGCCTCCCCGTGCACGGCCCCGTTCACGCCGTTCAATATGCTGGCGTGCCCCGGCTTGTTGCTGTGCCGTTCTCTGTAACAACACACATTTATTCATATTCTACATCATCATCCCCTCATTAACGTTCCTACTGCTGGGACAGAGACTCTTGACGAGAGAGATTATGCCAATTCACCACGCTGGCCAAGTTCAGGTTGGTGAATGATAAATGTCCTTCAAACTCTTTAAAGTTCTCAGAACATGCCGGTTTCCTCACGATTTATATTCTGCATATTATAATAAATGTATTTTTGTATTTTGTTGTCTGACCACAGGCTCAGAGTCGTTTTTTGGGCAGCAAAGTTCTCGAATCGGTATGCGCAGAGCCGGATGACAACCAACTTGATGGACAGATGAAAAAGTCGAAAAATATATAACCTAACCTAACCCCGCTAACCCTAAGCTTGTTACGGGTAAAATACATCTGATATGCATATTAAACACCCAAACCAAGAAGAAACTCCGTGCAGAACATAAACACTCGATGGAATTCCTTTGACATTTGTAATTTTTCCTATAATGTAAACAAATTTTATTTTATTTCAATTTAATTTTAGTGTTTTTGTATGTTGGATAAGACTTCATTTGACCACAATCTCACCTGATGTAAAGCGACGATGTGGTCTAAGATGAAGCATAAAGACCTGAAAGATGGCTTCTCCGGACCACATCGAAACACGAAATAATCGCTTCACGCACTGGCCCAGCCCGGAGGGTCACTGGACAAGCCGCGGCCGAAGCCTCCCACCAGAGACTGTTCTTAGCACCACCCGGAGGTCACGTGTAAGGATTCAGAGGGTTACCACTTACGGACGTGAACAGAAAAGACCTCCAAAAATTTAAGTTAATACATACATATATTATAATAATATTTTAAAAACGGGTTTAAATTGATTTATGAATAAATAAATATGAATCGAAGCCACTGTTTCTTGCGCCGCCAGTGAGCCGGCGCCCGCCGCGCCGCTGGGCCAGTCAAAATTGGTCAAATTTGTTCAACGAACAATATTATTATAACGTCGATTACAAGAGATTTAATACAAAATTCCATTGAGTCTAGAAGCCTCCCTTAATATAAATTTCGGACGTGCCATTCTAACAGGCGGTATTCTCATCAACGCGTAAATCTTCAATATTTTATCCGAATTAAACGGAGAAATGTCACTGAGAGTCGCCTCAAAACATTACCAATAAAGCTACAGCAATTTATTATCTTAATGGTTTAGTCTAAGCACTCAATCCGTTGATGGTTTAAGGCTGCGTTTGAAATGGAGAGGGGATATAAAAGATTTAAAGGACATTGATACTAAAAAATATATATAATTTTTTGTAGATAAGCCTTAATTTGACCACTATCTCACCTGATGTAAAGTGACGATGTGGTCTAAGACGGGGCATGAAGACCCCACCATGGGGTATGAAGATATTACCTTATATAAATACCAAGTATTTTTCTCAAAAATACCACCGGCTCAATATTTACTATTTATTTACTAACTATAGAACATACTTTCTTTTGAAATTAAAATTGAAGCAAATTGGAGACCCGAGCCTTTAAATAACAAAGCTTATATGTCACCCCCTAGATTTTAAAGTTACCCTCGATTACTCTGGATGACATCATCAGACCCTGGATTTATCCTGGATAGAGATCAGAGAAATCGAGAGTAACTTTCACCAGGGGGTGACATATTAGCTTTGTTATTTAAAACCTCGGGTCTCCAAATTCAATTTTAATTAAAATTAGAAACCTATTTACTAAACATTTTAATTTAATGTTAGTTATTGGACATTGACTTGAGGACCACATGAAAACGCACCTTAATGCTTTAAGCCAATATTGAATATAAACGAAATTGATGGCTTAAGCTAGTGTTTCTATCAAGAGACTCAGTTAAGATTATGAATAGCCTTTTCATTCGAAACTCATTTCTGTTTAACTTCGAGCTATAGATACAAGCTACCAATGAATGTTTCATTTCTATAGAACCAGAATAAATCATCGGATGCGAATAAACATTTAATTTTGTGTCCAAAAGGGCTAAAGACGACTAAAAATAAATAAATAGATTGTTTACAAAAATTGTACATGTAGGTGAAAGGTTTTGACATAGTGATTTAAACAGATTATATCATTGAATAGTAATTCATTACGGGATTAATCGAACTATGTAAACCACACAAATAATCTGAGGCTCAGTTTAACAGAGATATAGATAAAGTCAACTAGTAATTCCGAGAGCGTTTGCACAGAGCAGAAGCCAAAGAAAGAATGACTGCCGGACTATTGGAACTGTACTTTAAATAGCAGTGCAACTCGTAAACAACCCCTCCACCCCGGCACCCGATTGGCTGTTAGGCCGGTCGGCTGACACCGACCGGTACCGGCCGCAGGTAAACGTCGCGCGATCGAGTGGTGTGAGCGCCCGCTCACGCCATCGGACATTTTAAGTTGATTCTATGCTACTACAAACGCACTACAATGAAGAACCAGGACGTCACGCCGTCATACACATATTTTTTCTGTTTTCTTGCAAACGGAAAATCAAGCCGAGCAAAACTTCAATGCACTGTATTCAAGTTTTGCTTGACGTCAAGATTTCGTGCGACTTGTAGGAAATGAGTATGTCAACTTCGCGACTTTGATACTATATCTTAACACTTTATTATCAAATTGATAAAGAGAAAAATATGTATTGTGTCCAGTATTTTTGAACAGTCAAACAGTAGGACTTTACAGTATATCAATTTTATTTAGTTAATCGTCTCGCCTATAGTATTCAGCTATAACTAGACTGAGCAAAAAAGCCGTGTTGGCTAAGTGGGTGCACACTCGACACTCATTCCAAAGGTCGTGGGTTCAAACCCCGTCACGCCCGCTGGATTTTTCTTCTTGAAAAATGTATGATCGCTTTAAAACACGTGCTTTAACGGTGAAGGCAAGCATTGTGAGAAAATCGGCATGTTCTTTTAACTGTAAAGAGTTTGAAGGACATGTGACATTCACCAACCCGCACTTGGCCAGCGTGGTTAATTAAGACCAAATCTCTCTCGCCAATAGGTGATGAAGATGAAAACTAGATTACTGCTAAAAGTGTATAAAATAATATTCATAATGTTACGTTTAACTATAAAAAGGAAAAAAACACTTTAAAAGTTTACTCCAACCTCATACATACATTATTAATTATATGAATATTGTATTAATGTATGTTGTTATCTCGGCTGGACCATTTAAGGCCCGTAAGTATACCTAAGGGCTCCCACAGAACACTTTGATTAAGGGCTTAATTCACAAAATCTCAGTGAGCTAAACAATAAATAAAATAAAATAAAAAGTATTATTTCAGACAACACAATAGTCCATATATTTAGCAATGTTTAGTTTTCAAGAGCTTTCATCTCTTTTCTCGCTTTGTCACAAATAACTTACGAAATAAATATATGTATATTGTACCATTGTCAAATTTTACTCGGAGATGGTAAAACAGACTATTAATAACTTGCTTTTTACTATGGAGTTAATTAATTGTTTAAGAAGCGGTGATTATTCAACTGTCGTTATATCAGACGTTATTTATATTAACCGTCGTAAAAACGGTTCCACGTATATATTTATTAATATCATTTTTATGTATGTAGCTTAACTTTATATTGAGTTCCTAAATTGGTAAAATACAAAAGATTTGATTTTAAATTTTTTTGACTGCTTCTGTGGCGCGGTGGGCGAGGGTCCGCTTGCGGTGCGTAGATAGTGGGTTCGATTCCCGCCGAGGGTGAAAGTGTTTGTATATTCTGCAAGCACTTTCCCCTGGGTCTGGGTGTTTAATATGTAAAATAAAAAATATCTATATATTGTATGCCTATTATATAAAATATATCTAGTACCAGTAACACAAGCTCAGAGCTTACCACGGGGCTAGATGTTGTTGTGTGAATTGTCTGGAAATATTTATTTATTTATTTTTATAACGATCGGTTAAGTAGTTCTTATAAGTCAACTGACAGTTAGACGAGACCTGAGGATTAAAAATCGTAGAGGCTTCGATTCCAGCCGAGTGAGGAGTCAAGTGTTTGTACGTCGGGATGTAAAAGTTAAAGTCGATACGCTGACATGATACAGTATCTCATAAGTATGGACGCGTTCTTACAAGATATGCCTTAACGATACGACATGGATCAAATGGGCGCCTTTATTTATGATACAGATACTCGATACGATACGCCTGATCGTGATACACCGAAATAATACAAATGTGGACCCAGTTTTAAATATTATGTAGAATAAAAATTATCTATATACCTCTAGTATCATATGTATGTCTATTATATGAATAATATCAGATATCTAGTACCCGTAACACAAGCTAAGAACTTAGCTTAGCCACGGGGCTAATTGTTACTGTCAGAAAATATTTATTTATTTTTGGAGGTTTTTTCTGTTCTGTCCGTAAGTTCCTTACACGTGACTTCCGGGTGCTAAGAACAGTCTCTGGTGGTAAGCTTCGGCTGCGGCTTGTCACCACCCTCCGGGCTGGGCCAGTGCGTGAAACGATTTTTTCGTGTTTCGTAATGTGGTTCGGAGAAGCCATCTACCTTCTAGGTCTTCATGCCCCATCTTAGACCACATCGTCACTTTACATTAGATGACATTGTGGTCAATGAGGTGGGGAATTCTAATTTAACCAATTCGACTTTGAGGAAAATTTATGTAGGTTACCCTAAGAAATTTGTTTTAACTAACAAGATCACTAAATTGTAAACATTGTATTCAAATATAGCACGTGATTGAAGCGCACACTCATTTTTCGAGAAGATAAATCGAAAGGTTCGAACCAACGCCCTTGGGAAATCCTAAGGGGCAAAAATGGTCAATGTTTTTATGAAAATTTAAAAGGATGATATTACTTAAGTTCTTTCATTTATTATTTATCTCTTTAAATATCTGTAGAAAAAGACGCATCTTGTACAGTGGCGTAGCTAGATGGTCAAGGGCCCTTGGGCAAAGAAAATCAACCCCCTAAACTATTTCATCATTTCAGCTACTACACGCCCACTGCTGGACATAAGCCTCCCTCAAAGTCGACCAATTATTCCGATCGGCTGCTACTTGCATCCACTGTGGGCCAGAACTTTGACCAAGTCATCTGTCCATTTTGTTGGTGGTCAACCATCTTTCCCACGACCCTCCATCTAACCGACCCTAAGATGTTTAGATTTAATCAATAAGAAAATATTTTAAAGTTAAAGTTAAGATATAATATTTTAAACGAAAATTTGTGAGGATTTAAGTGAAAGTATGGTTTTTGTATTTCACGCAAAATCAACTGCACGCACTTAGGATCAATCTATTAAATTTTGTGATATAAGATTCGCGCGGTCCATTTCTAAATGTCTTTGAGGTCAGATATCTTCAGGATTTCTTATAAAAGGTTAGTAATTGTGGAGTTGCTTTGATAAAAACCTTTCAGAATAATCTCGCGGGCTTTAGATCGTCTATTGTCTTCTGATGATGAGGGTACAACAGATTTGAAGTATAAAGAACTTATAAAGGTTTTTTTGGCGTTGAGTAAAGATAAAAACGTTTATTTTTCATGAAAGTTCAAGAATGTTGATACTATTTTAAAACGACTTTAAAAAGGAGATTCTCAATATGCGCGTTTTTTTTCTTTTTCTTAAAACAGTCATCTCAACCTAACATAATTATCATGTTTTACACATCCAACTTTATTTATTTATTTATGTCAATTGATAGGCTATAAATCACTTAGTTTTTAAAACTCAGGCTTATGTTATAATATTGTAGGAAATAAAGGCTTTTTATATGTTTTTTTATGCAAGGTATTTCTAAATTGGTATATATAATTGCTTTATATACCAATTTTAAAATACATATTTGGCAAGGCAAACACCGTGAGGAAGGAAACCAACATGTTCTGAGAACTTGGAAGCGTTTGAAGGACATGTGACATGCACCAACCCCACTTGGCCAGCGTGGTGACTTAGGGCCTAATCTATCTCCTAATTAGAGAAGTGTGTGAAGCCTCAGCAGTGGGAATGTAAATAGGGGGACTTATTCTACGTAGTACCTATAATGTGTCAGTAGGATGGTCTAGGACACACATTCGATTATATCTCAGACGGTCCAGCCTCGCGCGGGGTCTGTTAAATAATGTACGAGACATTTCCTTTTCATTTCTCGCTCCGATGAACAAGCTAGCTTATTACATGAATGAAGGATAACTTAGAAAACATGCTTAAGGGCCTTTTTCATCATCTCCAAGCAGATTGTCGAGTAGCAAGTCAATATTACGCGTCAATTGTTAAAATGAAATGAAATACATTTATTTTGGTACATTAATAAACAACACTCTCAATGGAGGAGTTGTAATGAAATTAAAACAACGAAACTATTTTTCCTTTTCAATATAATAACCTTTGAGCTTAATACATTCTTCAGATCTAGAATATAGCAGAAAAATATCTTTCGCCCTCAAAATGAGCCGAAATCGACGCCTTAACTTCGACGTGAAACTTCTCGTTCATAGTAAAAATTTTATTTAATTTTTACAACGTGCTTGACCAATTTTTATTAAATTTTATATGCATATTCCGCAGGTCTGGGAATCGGCTACTATCTAAGTGTAACAAATTTAATAATTAAATAGTTTTGATAAATTTTTTTTTCATAAAAAAATCTCAAGAATTTTTTTAAATGGCAAAACAACGTTTGCTTGGTCAGCTAGTTGAAAACATGATTTGAGACCCTATTTCATCAGTTTATTCTGCTGCTGACTGTACAACATCTGTCGATTTCACTCAAAACTATGAACTTTACAAAACACCAACTCAGCAGTATTTACTGGTGCTTTATTTAATTAAAAGCCTATTGTTTTTGTCACTCTCGAACACGGTGAGTTCGGACTTGTCCGAGACAAACCGACGCGACGTTTCGATTCAACTTTTGCTGAACAACAACTTTTTTATTTGTGTCCTGAATTTTAATTAAATTTACAACGTTAACGTAATCTGGCGTGGTTTAGTTTTGTTTTTTAAATGAAAAATAAACAGTAAGTTTATTTTTGGTTGATAACGTCATGAGTAGAATATGGGTAAAACATTTGAATTGTCTCCATGTATACAGTATTTTATTAACTTTCAGCGTTTAATAAGATCATTGTTTCGTTACAATCTCCTGATGGAAATCTTATGTGGACGAGTATGGACCAGAGCAGGTAGTGTAGGTTAGGATACGTACCCCAGCACGTACCTGATCCGCAGCCCCATGCGCACGTACAGCGCCAGGATCAGCAGCCCCGGCAGGATGAAGAACAGCAGACTGCTCAGCTCCCACAGCTTCCAGGACGGCAGCTCCAACATGGCGCAGAACGCTGACTCCAGGGATGCGTTGCCGGAACCTGCAACAGATATAACTTGGTAATTTACAACATTTACCTATCCACAGACTCTGCAGACGAAGCCTTAAACTAAGATGTTCATGTTATACTGGTATGCGAGGGAGTAACAGCACAGCGACGCAAAATCCTCAAGAGCCCGAGGTCCTCGCAGTCTTCTCGGAGTGCCGAGAAGCTTCTGAGGTTTTGGTAGGAGTTAGGCTGGTTACTCTAGCGCCATACTACACGCACAATGGACCACCTTGAGCCTAAGTGAAGAAAACCAGGGCCCATCTAACGAACTAAGTTGTTAATCGTCATTTCAGCCTGAGGTCCAACTCAGCGTCCACTACGTCCACTACGACGGTTCACTTCAAAAGGCTTCAAAAGGCTTCTAAAGGCGTGTCTAAATAAAGCCCTGCAGCAACACGCGAAAATCATGCGTCGTCTTGAATTGAATAAAGTTTTATGAATTATGAATATCAGAGTTTTTTCTACCATAGGCCTTCTGCCATATTTTGTTGGATTTTTTCTTCTTACCCATTCTTTATGTAGGTAATATAATTAAGTAGATTAGAAGTAGTTGCATTGCATGTGTTAAGTGAGCGGGAGGGTGGTACGTACGTGTTCATTTCACATCTTTCCATAGAAAAGTGTGTGCCGAATTGGTACTAAATATTTGGTTATATTTTATGTATTTTATTTAAAATATACTAACTTTAAATGTTTTCTTTTCCTATTTGTTTTGCTGTAGAGTATGTTTATGTGCTTGTATAATAATACTCGCTATGTAGACATATATATAATATTTTGTGGAGGGTTATTTAGAATGTAATGTTTACTCTAGTCTGTATGTAAAACGGTTTGTTTTCTAAATAACATTATAAGTAAGGAAAATAGCAAAGCGAATCTACGTTGCTAAGGATGCGTTTGTTATCCAATCATATTCATTTGTGTACATGATTGCAATGCCTCAAAGGCGCTCACCCCGGGGCTAGATGTTGTTGTGTGGATTATACGTGAATTATTTATTTATTTGACTAATTGCTCATTAATAGTAGCTTTTGTTCTTTACTTGAAAAATAGTCATAGCCAATTTTGGCTCTCGTAATTGTATTTTCCACCTTGGAAGACCCCAGTAAGCTTCTGTGTTATTCACATAATGGACCAACTTTGAGTGCGGAAAACCAGAGCCCACCTAACAAACGAATTTTAGTTAGGGCCGGGCTCACCGGCCCTAAAAATATATTATGAACTTAATATAAAACTAAGAAAACTGGGAACTTTTTTCACAAAGTTATAAAAACTGTGCTTCAGTATCAGCGCCTCTTCCAACAAATTATAAGATAGTGATTTATATTTAGTAGGTGAAAAAGCTGTGTTGGCTAAGTGGGAACACAATGGACTTTGATTCCGAAGGTCGTGGGTTCAAACGACGTCTGGATTTTTTTTTCAAACAATTTACGTGCGCTCGATACTTATATTTACGAAACAAATAGAGACGAGGTACTAAAATTTTATAAAACTTCATAAAAAAAAAAATTAAACTAAAATTTTATAAAAAAAAGGCTTCTAAAGGCGTGTCTAAATAAAGCCCTGCAGCAACACGCGAAAATCATGCGTCGTCCACACAGAACGCGCCAATTGCATGCGGCGCCAAACAACCCTTTATATTGGAGAGACTAGCCTACCCGCATGTACTACACGACAAAACGACGATACCACATCGCAACGAAAGCCGTCTTAATTTTGTCAGCTGTCATCGTAGGTCTCGCCAACACCTTTCATTTGAACCCAAGATGAAATGTCTAGGATAGGTAGTTCCAGAGATGATCACAGTTTTATGTTTGACAGCCTTCATCGATAATTAAAGTCTTGTCAAAAGTAACAACGAGAGCATGGGTAGGGATAAGATTGCACTAAGATTTTGCACGGGCAAGAAACACGCGCGTGCGCTCTGTATTAAAAAATAAAGTGAGGTAAATGTAATGTACAAGGAAATTGAAGTACGTAATTAAATGCTCTTTCGAGAATTAGGTATAAACAGCCTTTGCAACAATGCTACATTAAATAGAAATTCTCGAGACAATTACCGTAATACCAGCATATCCCACCGCGGTTAGCTATTTGGTCTAATTCTATCTAAATATAAAATAGAAAGAAACAAGTTTCAGATATTTTTATCTTTTTTTTATGTTAGCTAGTATGCCTTTCTTTGACCACAATCTCACCTGATGTATGGATGTCTAAGAAGGTCTATAAAAATCTAGAAGGTAGAAGGCTTCTCCGGGCCACATTACGAAACACGAAAAAATCGCTTCACGCACTAACTCAGCCCGGAGGGTGGTCATCCCTTGGTTCTTAGTAGTATATGAAGGATTTGGGTATAAAGGGGGTAATGATAGACACAGAGATGAGAAATCTAATCATTTCTGAAAACCTAAGCCCGAAAGCTTTAATATCATTGTGGTGTGTCCACACGCCGAATAGACGGGTTGACAGGTTCGCGAGCCGCCCACTCAGCAATATTACTTTACCATTCTTTCAAAAGTAATCGCCTACGGCCATTTCGGTTTCGTTTAATATTAAGTACATTTTGTTAAAATTCCATAAGCTATTTGACTTATTTCGAAGTTTTAATTATTATTACATTATAATCAAACCACATCAATTTTAAAGAAATGAATTTAAATTGCCCAAAGTGCGCGAAAACGGTTGCCACCTAAATGACGCTTCAAAGTCAAAGTCAAGTCAAAACGTTAATTTCCTTAGATTCGCAGGGCATACTTGGACATGTCTACTTAAAGTTAAGTTAAATAAAATCTAAGAATCAAGGAAATAACATTGTCTTGACAGTTCGCTTCAATTTTCTACACTGAGTTGAGAAGCGACTAGAACAACCCAGCTTTCATTTCTCATGTTGTAATTTTAACAATATTGGTGTTATTTTTTCAGTTTCATTAGGATAACATACGTAGTTCCGGAGATATTCGGGTTAATGTGACTGAACCGTTATTTTTTTAACCGAGTGTAGTTACGATATAGTTGACTTGTGGTTTTTTTTAGACAAAATATTCGTCCGATCACGTAGTGTATTGTGGTTATGGCAAGGGTTGACCTGTAGTGTAAAATATAATTAATCGTGTGTATTCAAACCGCATTTTAAAGACTGTTTAACAAAATGTATAATACAATGTTATTGTTGGCCTAGGGACGCCTAAGCACTGATGTGTTAATACACATTCAAAAAGGGTTTAACAAAAGAAACCTCAATGAGTCTATAATGGCAAAATATTATTTTAACTCCCATCGCGTTTAAAATCCGATGTGTTTTCTAATGTTCTTTTAAGGACTCGGAATGGATAAATTATGTTGATGGGGAATATAAAAATAACGAGAAAAGTTTAAGCTGGAGTCGTTTTGATAAAGTGGAATTTTTTACTTGTATCAGCTCCGTAAATTTGAAGAAATGTCCACAAGTTTATTTTTTATTGGGTCATTTCAAGTTCTGATGGGCTTTCATAAAATAAATAGTAATGAAATTAAATTAACTTTGTTTATTTGCCAAAAGTATGGTACAATATAAGTATTTATAAATTTTATGCAGAAAAAGAATAAGACACATCTCAGAAAATACCTAAATTATTTTATAGATATTATAACTAGGTACTTCTTGCTATATAGAGAAGGTAAAGCCTAAAATCCATACTAATATTATAAATGCGAAAGTACTGAACCGATGAAAAGGTCCACAAATTCCCTGGAGCCTGAGAAATGACGTAGGTTACCCTTTACCTCGGGATAATCCATTACCGCGGGTTACATCGCGGGGTAATAAAGTAGTAAAGGTAACCACGAACTCGCCGCAGTTGGAGGACGGGTTGAGTATCTATCTGGTGTTGTTTTCCAAAAAGACACCATCTTTTCTGAAGTTTTCCGGACCGGATCCTACTGCGCACATTTGAGACAGGGACGACAGGGAGATGGGGCCATCAGAGTTTTTTCTACCTTATGCCTTCTGCCATATTTTTGTTGGATATTTTTTCTTCCTAATTCTTTAAGTAGGTAATATAAGATTAGAAGTAGTTGCATTGCATGTAAGGAGGGTGGTACCGTACGTGTTCATTTCGTTGAATCTTTCCATAGAAAAATGTGTGCGGAATTGGTACTAAATATTTGGTTACATAATAAGTATTTTATTTAAAATATATTAACTTTTAATGTTTTCTTTTCCTATTTGTTTTGTTGTAGAGTATGTTTATGTGCTTGTATAATAATACTCGCTATGTAGACATATATTTTGTGGAGGGTTATTTATAATGTAATGTTTACTCTAGTCTGTATGTAAAACGGTTTGTTTTTTAAATAACATTATAAGTAAGGAAAATAGCAAAGCGAATCTACGTTGCTAAGGATGCGTTTGTTATCCAATCATATTCATTTGTGTACATGATTGCAATGCCTCAAAGGCGCTCACCACTGGGCTAGATGTTGTTGTGTGGATTATACGTGAATTATTTATTTGACTAATTGCTCATTAATAGTAGCTTTTGTTCTTTACTTGAAAAATAGTCATAGCCAATTTTGGCTCTCGTAATTGTATTTTCCACCTTGGAAGACCCCAGTAAGCTTCTGTGTTATTCACATAATGGACCAACTTTGAGTGCGGAAAACCAGAGCCCACCTAACAAACGAATTTTAGTTAGGGCCGGGCTCACCGGCCCAAAAAATATATTATGAACTTAATATAAAACTAAGAAAACTGGGAACTTTTTTCACAAAGTTATAAAAACTGTGCTTCAGTATCAGCGCCTCTTCCAACAAATTATAAGATAGTGATTTATATTTAGTAGGTGAAAAAGCTGTGTTGGCTAAGTGGGAACACAATGGACTTTGATTCCAAAGGTCGTGGGTTCAAACGACGTCTGGATTTTTTTTTCAAACAATTTACGTGCGCTTGATACTTATATTTACGAAACAAATAGAGACTAGGTACTAAAATTTTATAAAACTATGTGTAATATGTACATAATTATGCCCTTGAAGACATCATAACTCGTACATAACAGTTAGGACGACATCGACAACAGGCATGCTGACTAAATAAATAAATAGCTATTCTGTTTAGTGCGTCCGATAGCCCGTTTTTACATCCCGATTAAAACAGAGGGGTGTTATAAGTTTGACGTGTCTGTTTGTCTGACATCATTTAGTTTTTATTTGTATGAACGGGGAGTCTAGCGAGAGTGTTCTTAGACACATTTCATGAAAATCGTTATACATCATTAAAAGTTATGAGGGTGAGAGTGGGGAAGGAAAACCGAAAATCTGCAAATATACTCGAGTGGGGTCTCAAATGAAAGCGCATGGCGTGTAGGTACATTACAAAATATTATGGTGTTTTACTTTTAAGGAAATTAAGGCATTAGATTCGAGGGTTTTTTCTTAAATTTTATATTTAGATTTATAAAATACTGGAAACTTATTTTTTGCTTAATCAATTTAATAGGAAAGTGCCGAGATAGAGCATCAAAGTTCTAGGAGTGGGGTCTTGTGACTTTTAAATATAGTAGGTATATCAAGCGAAAGCGTTACGTCACGCGAAACTTCAATGCACTGTATCGTCTTGATTTATCGCTTCCAAGGAAAAAGAAAAAAACACGAGTACAATTATTTTATGTAATCAATTTTTTTTTTTTTATCGTCGATTAGTCTTTATTTGACCACAATCTCACCTGATGTAAAGTGACGATGTGGTCTAAGATGGGGCATGAAGACCTAGAAGGTAGATGGCTTCTCCGGGCCACATTACGAAACACGAAAAAATTTTATTGCTTCACGCACTGGCCCAGCCCGGAGGGTGGTGACAAGCCGCGGCCGAAGCCTACCACCAGAGACTGTTCTTAGCACCACCCGGAGGTCACGTGTAATCAAAATAACGGACAAATTATATTTTTTTGTCATCTACCCTATTGTGACTTAGAAATGAGTCGGAATCAGTTGTATGTGTGCATATAGTGATAGTTACTCACCGGGTGGGTAGTCGTAGTAGCTGACGGTGGTGTACCAGGCGAAGGGCGCCGCCGCCAGCAGCGACAGCAGCCAGAGCGCCGCCACGATGCGCAGCGCGCGCCGCAGCCCCGCCATCGCGTACAGGTGCAGCGGGTGTGCATATAGTGATAGTTACTCACCGGGTGGGTAGTCGTAGTAGCTGACGGTGGTGTACCAGGCGAAGGGCGCCGCCGCCAGCAGCGACAGCAGCCAGAGCGCCGCCACGATGCGCAGCGCGCGCCGCAGCCCCGCCATCGCGTACAGGTGCAGCGGGTGTGCATATAGTGATAGTTACTCACCGGGTGGGTAGTCGTAGTAGCTGACGGTGGTGTACCAGGCGAAGGGCGCCGCCGCCAGCAGCGACAGCAGCCAGAGCGCCGCCACGATGCGCAGCGCGCGCCGCAGCCCCGCCATCGCGTACAGGTGCAGCGGGTGTGCATATAGTGATAGTTACTCACCGGGTGGGTAGTCGTAGTAGCTGACGGTGGTGTACCAGGCGAAGGGCGCCGCCGCCAGCAGCGACAGCAGCCAGAGCGCCGCCACGATGCGCAGCGCACGCCGCAGCCCCGCCATCGCGTACAGGTGCAGCGGGTGTGCATATAGTGATAGTTACTCACCGGGTGGGTAGTCGTAGTAGCTGACGGTGGTGTACCAGGCGAAGGGCGCCGCCGCCAGCAGCGACAGCAGCCAGAGCGCCGCCACGATGCGCAGCGCGCGCCGCAGCCCCGCCATCGCGTACAGGTGCAGCGGGTGTGCATATAGTGATAGTTACTCACCGGGTGGGTAGTCGTAGTAGCTGACGGTGGTGTACCAGGCGAAGGGCGCCGCCGCCAGCAGCGACAGCAGCCAGAGCGCCGCCACGATGCGCAGCGCGCGCCGCAGCCCCGCCATCGCGTACAGGTGCAGCGGGTGTGCATATAGTGATAGTTACTCACCGGGTGGGTAGTCGTAGTAGCTGACGGTGGTGTACCAGGCGAAGGGCGCCGCCGCCAGCAGCGACAGCAGCCAGAGCGCCGCCACGATGCGCAGCGCGCGCCGCAGCCCCGCCATCGCGTACAGGTGCAGCGGGTGTGCATATAGTGATAGTTACTCACCGGGTGGGTAGTCGTAGTAGCTGACGGTGGTGTACCAGGCGAAGGGCGCCGCCGCCAGCAGCGACAGCAGCCAGAGCGCCGCCACGATGCGCAGCGCGCGCCGCAGCCCCGCCATCGCGTACAGGTGCAGCGGGTGTGCATATAGTGATAGTTACTCACCGGGTGGGTAGTCGTAGTAGCTGACGGTGGTGTACCAGGCGAAGGGCGCCGCCGCCAGCAGCGACAGCAGCCAGAGCGCCGCCACGATGCGCAGCGCGCGCCGCAGCCCCGCCATCGCGTACAGGTGCAGCGGGTGTGCATATAGTGATAGTTACTCACCGGGTGGGTAGTCGTAGTAGCTGACGGTGGTGTACCAGGCGAAGGGCGCCGCCGCCAGCAGCGACAGCAGCCAGAGCGCCGCCACGATGCGCAGCGCGCGCCGCAGCCCCGCCATCGCGTACAGGTGCAGCGGGTGTGCATATAGTGATAGTTACTCACCGGGTGGGTAGTCGTAGTAGCTGACGGTGGTGTACCAGGCGAAGGGCGCCGCCGCCAGCAGCGACAGCAGCCAGAGCGCCGCCACGATGCGCAGCGCGCGCCGCAGCCCCGCCATCGCGTACAGGTGCAGCGGGTGTGCATATAGTGATAGTTACTCACCGGGTGGGTAGTCGTAGTAGCTGACGGTGGTGTACCAGGCGAAGGGCGCCGCCGCCAGCAGCGACAGCAGCCAGAGCGCCGCCACGATGCGCAGCGCGCGCCGCAGCCCCGCCATCGCGTACAGGTGCAGCGGGTGTGCATATAGTGATAGTTACTCACCGGGTGGGTAGTCGTAGTAGCTGACGGTGGTGTACCAGGCGAAGGGCGCCGCCGCCAGCAGCGACAGCAGCCAGAGCGCCGCCACGATGCGCAGCGCGCGCCGCAGCCCCGCCATCGCGTACAGGTGCAGCGGGTGTGCATATAGTGATAGTTACTCACCGGGTGGGTAGTCGTAGTAGCTGACGGTGGTGTACCAGGCGAAGGGCGCCGCCGCCAGCAGCGACAGCAGCCAGAGCGCCGCCACGATGCGCAGCGCGCGCCGCAGCCCCGCCATCGCGTACAGGTGCAGCGGGTGTGCATATAGTGATAGTTACTCACCGGGTGGGTAGTCGTAGTAGCTGACGGTGGTGTACCAGGCGAAGGGCGCCGCCGCCAGCAGCGACAGCAGCCAGAGCGCCGCCACGATGCGCAGCGCGCGCCGCAGCCCCGCCATCGCGTACAGGTGCAGCGGGTGGCAGATCGCGAGGTAGCGCTCCAGCGAGAACGCCACTATCGTCAGCACCGATACGTATGAAGCCCTGTAAACGGAATAATTAATTAGTCAACATATTAAATAATTTGTATTGTGAGACCTTACTGGATATATATTTTTATTCATTTTATTATTATTTATTATAATAAACAAATAATATTTGGACAATCTACACAACAACATCTAGCCCCGTGGTCTAAGCTTGTATTACGGGTACCAGACATCTGATATACTTAATTACCTAGATACATAGATAGATAGATATCTTTTTATTCAAAGTCAAAGTCAAAGTCAAAACGTCTATTTCCTTAGAAGCCTATGCTTACATGGACAGGTCAACTTAAATCTAATTTAAATAAAAACTAAGAATAATCAAGGAAATAACATAGTCTTGACAGTTCGCTTCAATTTTTTACACTGAGTTGAGAAGCGAATAGAACAACTCAGCTTCCATCTCTTATGTTGTTATTATAACAATATTGGTGTACAACATGGTTACTTATACATTTAACATTTACAAACAAATGCTAGTCAAACATGCACATAACAGAAAAAAAAAACTAAATTTAGCTATTTTGTCCATCCTAGTGGAACCGAGCTACATCTGACCAAGCATTATCGTCTTTGATATAGTCCTCTGTAGAATAATAGGCTTTTTTCAAAAGACATTTTTTAATTAAAAACTTAAACTTTCGAATGGGTAGGTCAGTTATAAACTGCGGAAGTTTATTATAAAAACGGACACAATTGCCCATAAAAGATTTCCCCACCTTACGTAATCTAAATGTAGGGATATGTAGTTTATTCTTATTTCTAGTATTAACATTATGGAAATCACTCTTTTTTAGAAAATCTTGCTTATTTTTGTGTGTGTACAGCAAATTCTCATAAATATATTGTGAAACAACAGTCGTAATATTTATTTCCTTAAATTTATCTCGTAAGGAGTCGCGTGGTTTCATTTTATAGATTGAACGCACCGCTCTTTTCTGAAGAACAAAGATTGTTTGGATATCAGCTGCCGTTCCCCATAGCAAGATACCGTATGACATGACAATATGGAAGTAACTAAAATAAACAAGTCTCGCGGTGGCCTCATCAGTAATATGCCGCATAGTCCGAACTGCATAAGCTGCTGAACTAAGTCGACTCGCTAGAGCATTAATTTGAGGTTTCCATTGAAGTTTTGAATCAATATGTAGCCCTAGAAACACTGTTGAGTCAACAAGATCAAGCTTTTCATTATCTAATATTATTTTTATAGGACGTTCTCTGACAGTTGGTAATTTAAATATAATACATTTAGTTTTTTTCGCGTTTAGTAGCAGATTATTAACAGTAAACCAATTCAGTACGCGAGACAAAGAATTATTTACGTCGTCATAGTTATCTTTATTTCTATCTACCTTAAAAATTAGAGAGGTGTCATCCGCAAATAAAACTATGTCACAAAGGTCCTTGGCATAAAAAGGAAGATCATTTACATATACTAAAAATAAGAACGGTCCTAGAATCGATCCTTGCGGCACGCCTAATTCTATTTTTGAGCCCGTTGATCTTTCAGTTCCAACTTGTACTATTTGAATTCTATTTGTCAGATATGACTGGAGAAGGTCTAATGCTTTACTGCAAATACCGTAATGTTTTAATTTATGTAATAACGTAACGTGACTTACACAGTCAAAAGCCTTGGAGAGATCACAAAATACACCGATAGCGTTTTGTGATTTATCCCAGGCCCCTAAGACGTGTTTTAGTAGTAATGCACCTGCATCATTAGTGGATCTACCTTTGGTGAAGCCAAACTGGTTATTATGTAATAATTTGTTAAAATTAAAATGTTCAGTAAGTTGATTTAAGATAATTTTTTCAAATATTTTACTCATGACAGGAAGCACTGATATAGGCCTATAATTGGCAGGGTCATTATGACTGCCAGATTTAAAAAGAGGGACAAGCTTACCATGTTTCATGAGATCAGGAAATAAACCCACCTCAATACACTTATTGAAAATATGAGCTAGATAAGGTGCAATTTCGTTAATGATGTTACCCAGCATTTTTGTTGATATGTTCCAAAGGTCCTCAGTATTTTTTATGTTAAGGGACTTGTATGTTTTTACAATATCGTCAGTGTCAACGTAACTGAAATCGAAACCATCTACACATTTATCAACAGATGATTCTAATAAATCTACAGCCTTTTCGGCGGAGGAGTTTAATGAATGGGTTACAGTTTTAGAAATGTTACAAAAAAACTTATCGAAGGCATTCGCTACCTCTTTATTTTTAGTTAGAACGGTGTCATTGATTTTTAATATAATATCTTTTTTTTGTGGCTTTGACCTTCCAGTCTCATTATTTATAATATTCCAGGTAGCTTTAGGTTTATTAGTAGAACACGTTATTTTGTTTCTAAGAAAGAGAGATTTAGCGGTATTGCATACTTGTTTAAACAGCTTCGAATATGTATTTACGTAGGAAACAAAAGAGTCGTTATGTAACATCGATCCCCTGTCAGAATAGAGTTCGTATAGTTTATTCCTGCTTTTAAAAATGCCTGGCGTAGCCCAGTCAGTGAAACTAACTTTTTCTCTAACCTTACAAAATTTAATCTTAAATATTTCATCGTGTGCCCTTGCAATTATTTCGGAAAGCGAAGTAAATAGATCATTAGGGTCATCAATATAAGGTAATGAGACAAGATTATATGCTATTTTACTTTGGAAAATAGAGATGCGCTCCTTTGTTATAGGCCTGTAACTAAATTTCACTAACTTATTTATAGAATTGGTATAGGGGAACTTAACACTTTGTCCATAATGATCTGAATTCAAATGTTGTATTACTGATTTACTAATTGGAGATTTATTACTGAAAATATTATCTATACAAGTGGCGGTAGTAGAAGTTACTCTAGTTGGTTCATTAAAAATGTTATGCATACTAAAACATTTGAATAAGTTAAGTAGTCTATCAGCTAGAGGGTTTTGTAAGATATCTATATTGAAATCACCACAGACAATCAGATACTTGTTGCAGGTAAACATTTTAAGAAGTACGTCTTCCATAGTAGATTCAAAAATATCCTGGTTGACACTCGGAGGACGATAAACGCATAAGATTAAATGCCGCTCCAGTTCCACACAAGACAGTTCAATATTTCTCTCAATACTTAACCTAACTATGTCTTTACGCTCTTTATATTTAAGATTGTTTTTGACAAATATTAATGATCCACCGCGGATGGCGGTGCTCCTTTTATAACAACTAGCACAACAATAATTACCATAAAAAGGTAGCAGCTGATTATTTAGAATCCAGTGTTCTGTTATGCACATAATGTCAACTTTAAAAAAATTTAAAAATAATTCTAATTCTAAAACTTTGCTGGATAAGCCTTGTATGTTTTGATGTACTATATGTAATTCTAATTGCTTTTCCATTGTCGAAGAAGTTAGTTTAAATTAATATTATCTGACATTGAAATAACTTTGCCCTCATTAGTAAAATTACTAACTACTAGTACAGGCTCGTCCGGTAACTTCGTTATACTTTCTATAACTGGATCAAAAATATTATATGCTAACAATTTAGCAAGAGTTAATTTACATTTTTTACTAAGGTACATAGTATCTTTAGTCATAAAGCAATTACTAATAAAATTATTAGTTTCGAAAAATAAAACGTCACTATGACGACATGTCAGATTATACATAAGCAAATTGCTATTATATATCAGTTGATTTTGCTTTTCACTCAATGACTTTGAGTACGGAAGAGCACAAAGAATTAGTTTGCCCAGGCCACATTGTATCTTATTTAGCAAAACTTCAACTAATTTAATTATTTCAGAACGTTTTAAGTTTTCGTTACTTAATTGAACTACAAGGCTTGTATTGCTGTCCAAACTAGAGTCACCATTAATAAGGCTTGTCATTGTACTGATACTACAATCAGCAAAACAATTATTAAAAACATTTTGCGTCAGGAGGTCATTCAATAGCAACCCCATTCCAGTGCCAATACCATCTGAATAAATAACAGTTT
The DNA here is from genome assembly GCA_929108375.1 of Gymnoscelis rufifasciata. NCBI lineage: Eukaryota > Metazoa > Arthropoda > Insecta > Lepidoptera > Geometridae > Gymnoscelis > Gymnoscelis rufifasciata. The sequence goes on along the minus strand of OV815322.1, from coordinate 440,652 downwards.
TCCGGGTTTTCCGTTTTACTTTACTTGGCCTGGGTGTTTATTATAAATATTAAACACCCAGGCCAAGTAAAGTGCAGAACCCACAAACACTTGACCCCTTGGCGGGAATCGAACGCGCTACCTCTTGCGCCGCAAGCAGACATTTGTAAATTGGTTACGATAATTCATTGTCAGAAGGTCGTGGGTTCAAACACCGCGAGCACCTATGGCTGTTTTTTTTTTTAATCTACGAACGCTTTAATAAAAACACGTGCTTTAACGGCTAAGGCAAACATCGTAAGGAAACCGGCATCTTCTGAGAACTTTAAAGAGTTTGAAGGACGGCCAGCGTGGTGAATTAAGGCCTTATCTCTCTCGCCAAGAGAGAAGTTCCTGTGTCCCAGCAGTGGGAACGTTAATAGGATGATGATGATGATGATGATTTCTTTAGTCATCTACTATTCAACAAACTATTCCGTTTGGCTATATCTGTAACCCACAATTCCATTACATAATGAAACCCCGAGTATACAACGTTAACCTGTGATGTTAACATACTCAAGCGAGCTACTCTAAATATATTCATAGGAGCCATAGTACCACCCAGCTAGATGTCCATTACTATAATTAGTTGATGATATATATCTCCATAGGGCTCTTTGAGGATTAATGAGTAACTTTGTATTAATACATCACATGTATTTATAATAAGTTCCGAGGTATTCGTATCCGACGATGGCGAACCCCACTATCAAGTTTGGCGACTGTGCGCCCTAATGTGGCATGCGAGGCCGAATTTGGTTTGAAAGGTCCTGTTGCAGGGCGCACAATACAACTGATCACTGGCATCATATTTATAGGTATAGAAAGGCTTCGGTTGTATTTTCATATAGGTAACAAGGCGTTTGGCATCAAGATTTTCTTACCGATGCTCTTCAAATTGTGAAATAGCCTTATAAACAGAACTGCGCCATTCCGTTCTCTGTTGTGCCAGCTCCTAGCTTTATACTACAGTGTCATTTTGAATATCAAGTTTTAATCGGTGTAAAGGAAATGAACATAATAACACCGAGGATAGAACTGAATGTGATCACTTACACATGACACGTTATTTGTTCCTTTACTTCTAACAAACTACAATAGTTCGTAACTTTTGACTTAATTTACTGTTCTCTATATAAAAGAGGGCTTACAATAAACGTGTTTCAATTTTAAAAAGCGATTTAATCACTTTTTACAAGAATATATTTCTTCTCAGGGCACAAATGGGCAGGTCAACTTAATGTAATTTTTTATAAAAACTTAAAATTATCAATGTACTAGCTGTGCCCTGCGGTGCTACCCGCGTTATAATGGAAGAAGTACTCTTAACCAACAACATATTTATTTGAATAAAGATTAATATTATTATGTTGATACAACTTAAGCAAATTATTTCGACCAAATTAGGTACCATAAAAACGGTTTTTGTGAGTTTATCTTAAAATATAGACATATACTATCGCGGACTGTTTTTTAGATCATTAAAAGAGCTATTATTCTTTAATACATATTTTTTGTGTATCTTGAACCGTTTTCACGGCGCACGCAACGGAAGGCTTCAAAGATGAACAATTTCTCCCGTTTCATACACATTAACCACTATATCTTTGCTCCTATTGGTCGTAGCGTGATGTTATATAGCCTATAGCCTTCCTCGATAACTTGACTATCCAACACAAAAAGAATTATTCAATTCGAACCAGTAGTTTCTGAGATTAGCGCGTTCAAACAAACAAACAAACAAACAAACAATCAAACAAACAAACAAACTCTTCAGCTTTATAATATTAGTATAGATTAACATTGTCTTGACAGCTCGCTTCAATTTTATACACTGAGTTGAAAAGCCAATAGAACAACCCATCCCTCATCTTTTTTGTTGTTACTATAACAATAATACTGTTCTTACGCAAACAATTAATTGGTTTTTTTTATACGTGATAACGCGGGATAGCGCCCCGACGCGCTACCAATTACACTAACGCGTCATTACGTGATAGGTCGAAATAAAGCCCCGAGTAACATCTCGTAGAAAACCCAAGGATTATTTTACTTCCATAGCTGAAATTGCAATTCAGATTCAATGGAAACGATGGCGCTTTAGCTTATTTTAAAATCTATGTTTTTTTATAAAAAAACAATATTCACTCAGACTTCAAAATTATTAAATACTAATTATTTAATTGTTTATGTTTCTTTTAATTATCACTTATAATGTCGAAATGATTTGTAAAGTTAATTTATTATTTACTTTTCAGTTTCCGTTTTGAAGTTGGTTTAATTTTTGGAAAAAAAGTTTTATAAATCATAATATTGTTAAAAACCATGATAATTTAAAAAGTTACAAGTCATCATTGTCAATAATTGGGTTGGTGAGTGTCACATCTTCAAACCTTTTACAGTTCTCAGAACAAACCGAACATACCTGTAATATACAAACGTATAATATAAATTCACTTCCGCTTTATAAATATAATGATGATATAGTTTTTGAGTTTCCATTTGATATTAATAACAGAGAACTCTAGTCGCTAACAAGTATCAACTAAAGTCCTCCGTTATGAATATAGACAGTATTTCTAACCACTAGTTAGTGTTCAGGTCCCATCTAATTAAAACTTGTAACAGCTGCTCCGCTGCCACAATAAGAAATAATTATGTTCTCAAATTCTGCTCGCTATCATACATTTATCTTTAGCGGTTTATAAACATATTCGTGGGTGGAAGTACACTTATGCTACGGCTACATTAGCGGGTGGAGAGTCATGGCGCGCTAAATGATTTTAGTGCACGACCAACGACATGAATCTTTGACGATGAATTACGATGAGTCGTAAACGAGTCTAAGCGATTTTTATTTTATACTAGCGGCCCACCCCGGCTTCGCACGGGTAACTATTCAAATTCCATATTCGATTTTTTCTCGCCGTTAAAACCTTTAATGTACGATTACGAACATTTAAAAAAAGTATATTGGTTAAAGGTTAGTAGGTTACAGCTGAGAATATTATCAGAGAAATGTAACATGTAAGAAATGAGTTAGAAATTTTATAACTTTTTGCTTCGTATGTCGACTTTTTATACATTTCTGAAAGAAAACATCATAGCATTCAAGGATAATAAGAAATCTGAATTGATTTTCAACCAGGAACATGATAACATGCGAAATTATCTACTAATTTGAGACACCGGAATAACGGATATAAATACTAAACAGTGGCATGTATCAAATATATTAGGTCCTTACATATGAAATTGGCGTTTTTCGTACTGGCCACTTTAATCACAAATTGCTCCTCTTTGGTAAGGAATTCCAAATTCAAATTTGTACAGCTATAGACTCATGTATTTGTGCTTCGATGATCGTCATTCATTTGTTTTTTTTCTTCTGTTTTTTTCTGTTTGCGTCACTCATTTTACAAAATGGAAAACTTAAAATATCGCATTATTTACGAGTACGAGTTCCGCCGTGGCACTAGTGCTGCGGAAACAACTCGAAGGGTGAATGATGTGTATGGCGGTCGTGTTGCAAAAGAAAACACAGTTCGTTTTTGGTTCCAACGTTTTCGTTCTGGAAATTTCGACTTGCAGAACAAGCCCCGTGGACGGCCTGAGTCTCAAGTTGATAATGAAGAGTTGAAGGCTATTGTGGAAGCGGATCCATCGCAAACCACGTCCGAGTTAGCTGCAGGCTGCGGTGTTAGTGATAAAACTGTTTTAATTCACTTGAAGCAAATTGGGAAGATTAAAAAGCTTGAAAGGTGGGTACCTCACGAATTGACTGAAGCAAACCGGGAAACGCGCGTCGACTGCTGCGTTACATTACTAAACCGGCACAATAATGAAGGTATTTTAAACCGAATCATTACCTGTGATGAAAAATGGGTTCTTTACGATAATCGGAAGCGCTCAGCGCAATGGTTGGATCCTGGCCAGCCAGCCAAATCCTGCCCCAAGCGAAAATTAACCCCAAAAAAGTTACTTGTAAGCGTTTGGTGGACTAGTGCCGGTATTGTTCATTACAGTTTTCTCAAATCTGGCCAGACTATTACGGCTGATGTCTATTGTCAGCAATTGCAAACCATGATGGAAAAGCTAGCGGCTAAACAACCTAGGCTGGTCAATCGCTCCACGCCACTGCTGCTTCACGACAACGCTAGACCACACACTGCGCAACAGACGGCTACTAAATTAGAAGAGCTTCAATTGGAAAGTCTAAGACATCCTCCGTACTCCCCGGACCTTGCTCCAACAGATTACCATTTTTTTCGAAATTTGGATAACTTCTTGCACGGGAAAAAATTCAACTCCGATGGGGCAGTCCAAATCGCCTTCAAAGATTTTATTGATTCCCGTCCGACTGGTTTTTTTAGTAAAGGGATCAATGAACTACCTATAAGATGGCAAAAGTGCATAGAAAATAATGGTTCATACTTTGATTAATTAAATATATTATATTAAAAAATATTCGACTTTTTGTTCCTCCCATACAAAACGCCAATTTCATATGTAAGGACCTAATATTAATTAAGTTGGGCACATACTCGTATATTTCAATATTTTATTGATCTCCTGATTTTTATGAAATTTCTGATATATCAAATCTGATTTCCTGGATTTTTAATGTGTATGTATGTCTGACTACTTGTACTATTATGTATTCTGTGGTCTGACAACAAGACTTTGAAGTGAAGTACCTATAGCCACCGAAGCTAAAATTGTAGTGACAAAACCTCGCCAAGCAAGAGAAACAGCCTTCCACCAAATACTTCGTGTCGCATCGATCTACACCGCCACACGTAAACGTAGTGATTGTATTCTCTTTGGCCAAACTCACCGCCATTCGCCGGGTTATTGTAGGTAACACATTATTATACCTAGCTAAGTCATTTCATATTAAGAATATCAGATGTCTAGTAGGTACCCGTTACAAAAGCTTAGAGCTTACCACGGGGCTAGATGCTGTTGTGTGGATTGTCCAGCAATATTTATTTATTTATTTAATGGCACAGTGCCTCATAATCACCCTATTAACGTTCCCACTGCTGGGACACAGGGACTTCTCTCTTGGCGAGAGAGATTAGGGCTTAATTCACCACGCGCTGGCCAAGTTGGTTGTCATATTTGCAGACGACGCGAAGTCAACAAATTCAATAAAGAGTATATATAAAAACATTATTTCTATCGGACAACGAGGTTATGCAAATCAAATTTACCTTTGAATGTGTATTTTTGCATGTATGATTGTATTAGATTTGCCAATTTAGGAGCAGAGCGAATACAAAATTTAATAATACTGGGCTTTCTATACGTTTTGCTGAGGCACAAATTTGCTGAGTTTATGAGGGATCGGATCTTATAAACCTGACAGAGTAATAAAGGTTAGTCTATAATCAGATTTAATAAAACATGGTGTTTTCTTTTGGATATATTTATTTTCCACAAACATTAGGAAATATCTGCCCGGCGATGGCTTTGCTCGGATGTGGATGCCTACCTCTTGAATCACTTTACCAATGGCTTAAAACCGCTTCAAGATCCGATACATTATTGAGATTATCTCCAATATAGGTACAGACAGACGCGACGGGGATTTGTAATATAAATATTTGTATTTTGTTTTTTTTTTCAAATCTAGGCTAATTATATGCTATTTAATTATCACTTTTTATAATCAAATATTATCTACAGTATCTAAGTAAGGTAAGAGGTAAAACTCGACTTTGAGAAGCCGTGCTGGCTAAGTGGGAGCACACTTGACTTTAATTCCGCTGGTTGCGGGTTCAAACCTCACCGCGCACCTCCGGATTGTTCTTCTAGGAAAACTTACCTGCGCTCACAAAATTCTAGTAACCTTTAGTTAGGTGTTTTTAAGATAGCAAAGAAAATTCAGAAATATCTTCAGATTTTTTAAGAAATGTCATGACATTCATGACGTCTTAAAAAATTGATATTTGTGATAGACATGTCTGTCATGAACACATAATTTCGTCCTTTCTTAGGACATTTATTCGTAGTCGGAATGTATTTATTTTCAATGTTTTATAAAAGTATCAAGTATTTTTACTGAATTCCTTAAAATTTCATAACAGACCCTATAATAATAAGTGCTACAACGTGGTATTTAAGTAAATTAAGAACGTTTTCAACGAAAAGATAATATTAAGAATACAAACGAAGTGTCTAAACTTCATCCGAAGTTTGAAACAAATAAAATACTAAATAATCATCATCATCACCCTATTAACGTTCCCACTGCTGGGACACAGGGACTTCTCTTTTGAAGAGATAGGCCTTTATTCGCCACGCTGACCAAGTGCGGTATCCTCCAAATGTAGATAGATGAATGAATGATGTGAATGTGATGATGAATGTACATAGATGTAGGTATCCTCCAAATCTGACTCAGCGGTGCAAGAACTGATCCCACGATAATTTACAATTGAACAAATTTGATTTATTCATTGAATATATAGAGGTAATATCTATATCCAAAATTTTCCTGAATGTTTTTAAAAAAAACTCGCTTACCACTTTTCGTGCATAAAAATATTATGGAAATTGTGGCATGTAAAAATTGCCTACAGAAAATATAGCGAGCAATAAATACACAAAAAATATCATTATCATAAATCGAATGTCAAAAAATGCGTTTAAAAATACAAATGCTATCATTAGATTCGCTACCGATAAATAGTACGATAAGGGAATATTATAAAGTTATTTTCTTGTTCATGCCATTTTAATAATTTCTGATGACTATTTTTGATGTCATGGGTGTTTGCTGTTCAAACATTTTATAAATTTTGCAGTCACTAATCGTGAAAACTTGTAATTCGCTAGTATCAATATATATTTTGTATTTTTGTGTTCGGCTGTAAGTTATCCTTAAATAAATCAATTCATTTTAGTTTCATTATCTTATCCTGCCCATGTACGGGTATTTGCTTAATGGAAATAAATGTTTTAACTTTGAAATATAATCGGGTATTTTAATTTTACAAACAAGCACTCCAATTTCATTGATTTGTTTTATTGTAAAATTGTTTGAATTGTAAAATAAGTGTAAGTGTTACCAATATTAAATTAATTCTTTACCTCAAAACTAAATTATGGTAACAAATATTTATTTTGAATTGAAGACATTTCTTTAGTAGGTATGTTCTTAATGTTGTCTGCGATTAACAGTTCTTGAAGTTAATGTACTGAAAAACTAAGAACAGAGCGTGTTATCACTCTCAGACGACTGACATGTTAGACAGATGTAGTTCGCAGATGTTACTATTTACATAATTTTGTAAAATTTTGAACTTGGATTTTAACAAAATCAAGAATTATAACTAGAGGTAGTATGTAGAGCGATTTTATGTACCTTCTTGCATCAGGGTTGCATAACATGGCTTTTTCCGATAAGTTCCGAAATTACCGGATTCAGTTAAATATTACAAATAAATTAGTAATTTAGTAACGACTAGATTTTAAATTTAAAGGAAGCGATTGTTCATCAACGTTTATAGGTAAATTGATTTTTACTTTTAATACAGACGATTTCTCTGTTCTTTGTTTTCCAATTATAAAAAAGAAAGAAAGATTATGAAATTCATTCAATTGATAAGATGCTTTGTCGAGTTACTGTGTGCAGATCTGTGACTCTGTTTACGTAGAAAATTCGTCATCCATCGCGGGAAACACGTTTGCACGAGATTTACTAGGTAAAATTGAAAGTTCGCTTTAGATACTATTATTTATTCAGGCTTTGTGCAAAAATACACGTTGAAAATTTATCTAATTCCTTATTTAAAAGGGAAAAGTATCCATTAGACAAAATTATTATATTTTGTTTATTGGATAAAATACGATTATATTCTGGTGAACTCCAGCCTAAGGGGAGGCTATAAACCCAGCAGTGGGTGAAGTGAGGCTGCGGATAGTCATGATAATATTGACATGATTTTCACTTTACGCCTCCACCTAATCTATATGAAATAAAGTAGGTAAAATCTTGATAATTTTAAAATTTCGGAATTCTGGAGGGATATTCATAATATAGGGTCATTAATCCTAAATCACTCTACCTACTCCGACCTTTGCTTATAACAGGTTCATTGATTTAAAATAAATAAATATTTCGGTACAATCCACACAACAACATCTAGCCCCGTGGTAAGCTCTTAGCTTGTGTTACGGGTACTAGACAACTGAAAATATTAAGACTTAAAACGTTGTATTCAGTGGCAAGAGGTAACGAGTTCGATTCCTGCCACTGCCACTGCAAGCACTTTCTCCACTGTCTGGGTGATTAATATGTATCATCATCATCGCCCTATTAACACAGGGACTTCTCTCTTGACGAGAGAGATTAGGCCTTAATTCACCACGCTGGCCAAGTGCGGGTTGGTGAATGTCACATGTCCTTCAAACTCTTTTTTGAAGTTCTCAGAACATGCCGGTTTCCTCACGATGTTTGCCTTCACCGTTAAAGCACGTGTTTTAAAGCGCACATAAATTTCTCAAGAAGAAAAATCCAGAGGTGCGTGGCGGGGTTTGAACCCACGACCTTCGGAATGAAAGTCGAGTGTCCTCCCACTTAGCCAACACGGCTTTCATATGTAATAAAACAATTTAAATTTTTAATATGTATAATAAAAAATATTTATAAAATATATGTCAAGTATATCAGATTTAGCAAGCTTACTATACGAAACTAGATGTTGTTGAGTGGATTGTCCGGAAATATTTATTTATTTTATTTTACAATGTTTGAATGAATTCCGATATTTTGAAGCTGGCTGTTTCAAGCGCCTAGTGAACTAAACTAGTGATTTTGCGAGTACCTAGGTAGAAAGTCATTGGCAAACGAAGCGGTCTACCCTCTATCTGAGTCTTTTATAACGAGTTCGACTTAACCACTTGAACGTCCTCTGGCACTTTTGTGCCACAAAATTTTATGCCGACTTACGTCCATGGTTCTTAAAGGCCACACGAGGTATTAGCTCTTTTGGTTTCGGGTTTATTTATTATCTATTATCTAGTGTTGCAATCACTTGTTTCATTCTTGGTCGCAACTCGATCACGACACACTACACTAACCGTGTCCTGGCGAATAACCGGTAATGATACACTTTGATTTTGCATAGCCGTACTATAGGATTCCACGCATAACTTCTAGCCGTGCGAAGTCGGGGCAGGGCGATAGTTTTATACTATGTAAAGATACATATATAATTATGTATACAGACGAATGATATAGGTATAGCTTTTACTTTGGTCATTCACGTAATCTTAACAGTTCCTTTAAATATTAATGGCATGACTTTGAACCTCATAACACCACCGACTGGGTTAAAATTACCACCATACTTCAACTAAGTCTTTTCATTCCTTTTATTTACTATCGTTTCCAAGGTTGCCTGGAAAAATCGCTCATAGCGATAAGGCCGCCCTTTTCACTCTGTTTTTAATTTAATTAAGGTTTAAGTAAAGTTTATTCTTATTTTGTATGGTGTACAATAAAGTGTTTTCTATTCTATTCTAAGTGTACAAAAAATATAAATGTTTAACATATTCGTGTTAAACATATACGAAAGACACAATATACAATAATTGAGAATCCGTGAACAAATAAGTTTGTATTTTACGAGCTAGGAGACTGGTGTATGTATAAATGTGTTCGGAATATTTCAAATTTCTGCACGTTGAATTTAATAGAACTAGGAGGATCCGATAGGATTTACTCACAACTATACGACATAAATAAGGTGCCTGTTGCTGGTATACGACCCACGTCCATTTCAGTGCGCGATTCCTTATAAACAATATTAAAATATTCGTTGTAAACGGATGTACCTATATATTTTGTTTAGAAGAAATAGAACTTGGATGATATCCTACTATTATTATAAAGGCGAAAGTTTGTAAGTATGGATGTTTGTTACTCTTTCACGTAAAAACTACTGAACCGATTTAAATGAAATTTGGTACACAGAATCTCTAGAGCCTGAAAAATAACATAGGCTACTTTTTACCGCGGGAAAACGTCATTCCGCGGGAAAATCCATTATAACGCGGGTAACACCGCGGGGCACAGCTAGTCTTTAAAATATATTTTTTAATCATTACCTATAATAATCTTGTGTAGGTACTCGTAGATGCTCTATAAAAAGGCGTAGAGCTTGCATAAGGGCATGAGGTTTGGTGCCCAACTCAAAATAACTATATGACTATATAATAATCATATGTGTGTTAATTATTAATTTTATTTTTAACCCCCGACCAAAAAAGAGGGGTGTTATAAGTTCGACGTGTCTGTCTGTCTGTCTGTCTGACATCTTAGCTCCCGAACGGATAGAGCGATTTAAATTTTGTTTTTGTTTTTTGTATGAAAGGTGAGTCTGGCGCGGGTGTTAATAGCTTGTTCATTACCAAATATTATGGTGTTTTACTTTTAAGATAATTAAGGCATTGAAATCGGGAATTTTTCTTAAATTTTAAATTTAGATTTATTTACTTTTGCAATGTTATAATGGAATAACTTCCTTTAACCGTAAGTAGCCAAGGCGCAAGTACTTAGGCTGCTGTTTTAATTCTTATGGTGCAGGTAAGTTTTAACCAGGATGGCTACACTACACAACTCCAATATATTTATTTTTATACCACATGCAGTAAATAAATGTCCTAAATAATATTTATTTTTGGGACTTCTAGTTAAGTGCTAACTATCCTTAGTATTTCAGTTTTTAAAGTTTTTTAGGATTAAAACTATTAGAGAACACGACAACATATTATATAGCGGACGTGATTCCAACAAGAGATTGGAGTACATTTCGCACAAATGGGGATAGTTTTTGTTAGGGTGTGGTGTGGTGTGTACTTACACAGATTTTTTCTAAACACGGTAGCAAATTACTCTTTAGCTTTATATATAACTAATATATAAATAAATAAATATTTCAGGGCTACTCACACAGCATCACCTAACCCCAAACTAAGCAGAGTTTGTACTATGGGTGTTAGGTGACTGATATACTACATAGATACATCTTTTTTGCAAATACATACATATGATACATAGAAAACACCCAGACCCGAAACCAGAAATTGTAGATCGTACAAAATCTGGTCCCCCGGCGGGAATCGAACCCGCAACCTCTTGCGCCTCAAGCGGACGTTCGCCAACCGAGCCACAGAGATATAAACATGGACAGATGGATCGATTAAATAATTTCAATACCGGACCGGAGAATGAAAGCAAAAAATATAAAAACATGGAGTAAGCTAGAGGAGGCCTATGCCCAGAGCGGGGTTCCAATGATAGATTATAATTAGTATTAATTGTTATTAATAGGCTTTTATTAATATATAAAGCTGAAGAGTTGGTAAGAACGCGAAAATCTTTAGCTAAGGCTAAAAATTATTTCAGTGTTAGCTAGCACATTTATCGAGGAAGGCTATAAAGGCTACTTTTAATTATATAGGCTACTTTTTAACTCAGGAAAATACTTTGTGCCCGCGGAAAAATCCATAAAACTCAGGCCATCGCCATGGCGTGATATTCTAGTTATACATACTATAAATAGATAAACATTTTTTTTTTAATCAAATCAAATCAAATCAAATCAAATCAAATCAAATCATTTATTTGCAAACATGGGTTGTAGGTTGTTAACAATTGTAAAAAAAAGGAAATAGCACCGAACATGTTTTACCTAGAGCTAAGGCATGCAAAATTATATAATATAAATGTAGAAATAGTATTTATTTATTTAATTAGTTAATTTTTGTATTCAAGTCAATCAGAAATTCGTTTATATCATAATAGCATTTAGATGTCAAGAAGGTGTTCAGTTTTTTTTAAACAATGTCAATGGCAATGATTTTATATTATTCGGCAGTTTGTTGTAGATTTTTGGTGCCATTCCATACACGCTTTTCCTCAGGAATGCGGTTTTCGCGCTCGTTGAACAGAGGCGATATTCGTCTCTAACGCTGCGTGTATGAATTGGCTTATCAAAAAGATTGTTGTGTTTTTTAACAAAAACTGCCATTTCTAGAATGTAGAGTGACGGAACCGTTAATATTTTCTGTGACAAAAAATAAGGTTTACAACTGTCTGTCATTTTCAGCCCATACATTGCTCTAATACATCTCTTCTGTGCCTTGAGAATCTTTTCCCGTTCTGAACAATTACCCCAAAATATTATTCCGAAACGTAATTTTGATGCCACGTAATTTAATATTATCAAATGTAAATTTGTAGCTTTGTTTACTCTTAATGTTATTATAATAAAAATTCTGACTGTTTTATAACTAAAACTTTGCATACGAACTGGTGAAACTACAAATAAAATACATAATTTTTTGGCAAATTAATTTTTCATATTCTATTCCTCTTCATTTGATCGGGAAAATGAATGAGAATCCATTGAGTAATTTTTGAGATAATTGCTAATATACAGATTTTTTTTCATGACAACCCAAATCTTACTGTCAAACCGTATGATGTACTATTAAAAGTCACTATCAGTAACTAACTAAATCAATCACTCTGAATGTCCCGGGAGATTTGGAAAAATGGCGTTCAACTGATTAACATCTAGTATTTCACTTTATAATTTTATTTAACTCGACACTGGCAAATTGTCGCTTTAAGCGCAAAGTCCAATTACAAGAAACTGAACTAAACTGAATGTCCCGAGAAGCATAAAAGAACAAGAATTGGGAACCTCCTCGAGAAACGAAAAAAAATAATACAATTACTACAACACATCTGTGCAACATTGAGTAGAAAATATCCACGACTTTACGGGAAGGAAGGAACGTTCAACCGACATATCTGATTCAGTGATGTATGAAAATTGTATAACTCGATCCATCCATAGTCCATTGCGAAAAAGGTCGTATTCAAATCACGCTCTTCCTTATACGACACGACACGACTACGACTGCTGGATATACACTTTGCTTTCTACACACGGGTCCAAATTATACATAATCATCATGATAATTTCAGCCGTAGGACATCTACTACTGAACATAGGCCACCTTCAAAGATTTCCATTTACTACAGTTGTAAGAGGCCTACATCCACCTTGAACCCGCAGCCTTCACCAAGTCATCCGGCCACCTAGTATTAGGCGGACATCCTACGCAGCCTCCGGGTGGTGCTAAGAACAGTCTGGTGGCAGGCTTCGGCCGCGGCTTGTCACCACCCTCCGGGCTGGGCCAGTGCGTGAAGCGATTTTTTCGTGTTTCGTAATGTGGCCCGGAGAAGCCACCTTCTAGGTCTTCATGTCTCATCTTAGACCACATCGTCACTTTACATCAGGTGCGATTGTAGGCAAATAAAGAATTATTGATCATAAAAAAAAAGCGCTTGCTGCCACTCGAGATTTATTTATTAAATTATTATTATTATTATTACTTCAACGAGCTAATCCGCTTTGCTATGTCGGTGACTCGCGTTCTTCTTCGAATCTCCTCATTCCTGATTCCGTAAAGAAACTACGAGCATAGCCCTGTCCATAGCTCGTTGAGCAACCCTGGTCTTAAGGCCTGTGGTGAAACACCACGTTTCGGATCCGTATGTAATCACTGGCAACACGCGCTGGTTAAAGACTTATAGACTTTCATACAAACAAACAGATATCTTGAATAACTACCAAAAAACACCGCGTTAGAATCATGGCGTCAAATTTTGCGCTAGGCAATCAAAATGTCATGAAAGGCAATTTCTCCTTACTTGAAAAGAAAGGCGAAGACATAATAATGGACTATTCTTCGAAGGTGACGATTTATCGCATCGAAGGTGGCCTTGTGTTCATGGCATTTGGGACAGTAATAGTTATTCCGAGAGCTGGCTTCAGTTTTTGGGACGGTATTTGAGGCAGCCTGTACACTTGTTCCTTGCCTCTTACTTGCCTACTACTCCCCAATACGGCGCAGAACTGGCAGTGATAGCGGATCTATAAATTCTTATGCAATTATTTTTTGTTAAACATTTTATATCATTTAAAATTTAAATCCTTAGTAAGATTTAATTAAATAATTATAAAAAATATTATGTACGCGAAATTATGAGGATTTAAGTGAGTCAGTGTGTTAGCTGCTCTTTCAGGCAAAAACGTCTGAAGAGATTTTAATAGAACTTCACACTGCATTTTCACAAGTAAATGCCAAAACCTTCTTTTAACCGCGGTAAAAACGATTCTAACGCGCGCAAAGCTGCGGGCGGACACAGCTATAAATAACTTAAATAAGCCAGATGATTTACGCGGGTTGTGATAGTGCCAGACGAGGGCAAAGTTGCAATGTTTGCACTGTGTTTCAATGTGATAAATTATATTATATAACCCACTAAATATTTTAATTTTAATTTATCAAAAATAAAATAGTCTCAAACAAGATTTAGCAAAATAATTTCTCACTACCTTTCAGCTAGGTCTGCAGTGCCCATGGGGGGGGGGGTATAGTAGAAGAGTCATTGGATAAGTTTACAGCTTGCCTTAAATACAAATACAAAAAAAAAAAAAAAAAATACAAAAATATTTATTGTCAATTTTACAAGTTCAAATTATAACTAGGTTTGGGAGCTCTTCTGGTAAGTTATAATAACCTGTATTAGAAGAGTCCCCTCTTTTCTCTGACGCCGTTATAGACTGGTATGAGAACATTATATATGTAAGTATGTTATAGATATTACAATTATTATTATACATATCAATATTACAATATTACAATAACAAAAAACATAATACAACACAATGCTTTGATTTTATTTCTTCTCTTTAGAATTTTAAGTTGAATAAAATAATTATATAGATTTAACAATATTATGACCTAAACTAAAATATCAGAAAAGTGACAAACAGTAAAATAAATTTCAACACAAATTAATACAAACTACTAAAAACCATTTTAATTTCAAAAGGGTTTCTCTAATGTTAATAAAGTTAAAGTTAAGGTAAAAAGCTTTAATTGAACAAATATTAAACAGAATTTAGCACCACTTCAGGTTTATGAATAACGTTTTTTATCAAATGTTTCATTAACCTATTGTAAGCTAAATTAAAAGTAACATTTTTATGCAAATGGGTACAAATAAAAGTAAAATGTGTGTAAAACTTGATATAGAACTGGCTAATTTAATCAATCTAAACAAAAAACAAATAATATAAATGAAAATAGAGGTATCCTTTGCAATATTAATTTATCCAAAAAATGTGAAAAGTTTTCTATTTTATTCCGTCAAATCTCTGTAACGGCTGGACCGTTTTGACGCGTTGTTATAATTACCTAATCTTTATACCACCCAAACATTGGTGCCAGCTCTCGGAATAGTCTATAGGTACTTGTTTCGTAGTTTATTCTACCTCTATACCTTAACTTTGTTCGGTTGTTATATCGACGCTGGAAGTTTGAAATGTCGTAAGGATCATTTTGTCGTAAGGGACATTTTTATACTCGTAACATTCAACTGGAAATTTAGTCGTCTATCGATCTGTTGATATCTCTTCAAATAATAAAGTATGAAGTCAAATTTTTTCGTCGTAAGTGAAATTGTAGTAAAATTTTTGAGTCGTATGGGTCAAGTTTTGTTTATGTAGGGTTTAGCAACGTCGTAAATCTAAGCAACTGTCTGTTTCATACGGTGTAACACGCATACAAAAAATTACGAATCCGTTACAACATTTTGTTCGAAAACATATATTTTTTTAATATTGTCGTAAGTAGCAACAGTCTTTCACTTATTTCCTATACATTTCTTAACTGTACAACATAAAATGCTTGCATGAACAAGACGGTTCGGATAGTAACGACAAAATAATTTTAATTAGCTAACATTATAAAAAAAAATTAACGCCGTAATCGACACCCCTCAAAAATATTAATGTGTAAGGGACACCTCTTCCTAAATGTCAAAGTGTAAGGAACATCGTCTTTAAAACTATTGAGTTTAACGAGGTTAAAGTTATGTTTAGCTATAAATCAATTAATTTTAAAACATTATGTCTAAAATGCATCATAATAGGTATACAAAGTACAATGTGTTTAGAGCGAAGGTACGTGCAAGAGCTAGTTCACTTCCTATAGCTCAGCAATAATACCTACGTGATGTTTATTGTTAATTACATCTTCGTGTTAACTTTAATCTTAGTAATAAACCAGTTGCGAACTGTCATCGTTAGAGTTATCATTTCCTATACCTTGGTAGCTCTAACATTCTTCGAGCCGGATGATGATCGCGGCATGAAATAAACATGTTTGCCTGGACTGATTCGATGATTGTTCTGGGATGGATACACGGTGGCGTCAATAAATGGAAACAATTCGTGGCCAACAGAGTATCGTCTATTCTTAAAGTCATCCCAGCAACAAAATGGCGTCATGTTCGTTCAGAAGACAACGCCGCTGACTGCGCCACAAGAGGACTAAGTGTTACCCACCTAGCGGATCACTCCTTGTGGTGGGAAGGCTCTCAATGGCTTCAGAACTCTGACTTTAATCGTCACAATACAGAGACATACCAATCTCCGTTCATTGAAGCGAAAAAGATAAGTGAAAACACAGCTTTAGATCATAGGAAAAACAATTTAATATTAAGACTTTTAAATGAGTGTGGGTCAATACAGCACGTAGCGACAAAAATCGGCTGGCTCTTGCGTTTCATTATGTGATTGCGCAACAAGCGAATAAATAAACAGAGTTATCTTACTATTAGAGAAATGACTCATTCTTATA
This sequence comes from Gymnoscelis rufifasciata, assembly GCA_929108375.1. Classification (NCBI taxonomy): domain Eukaryota; kingdom Metazoa; phylum Arthropoda; class Insecta; order Lepidoptera; family Geometridae; genus Gymnoscelis; species Gymnoscelis rufifasciata. Next base: position 423,894 of record OV815322.1, on the reverse strand, counting down.
ATTTAATTATCAAAACAGTGCAATGCATTGAATTCGCGGAGGAGATTGATCGTATAAAGAAAAAGAAACCGCTGAAAGGATGTAGCAAACTTTTATGTCTGAATCCATTCATAGATGAGCAAGATGGATTATTGAAAGTTGGTGGGCGACTTAACAATTCGCTTCTTAAACAATCGGTTAAGAATCTTATAATATTATCAAGTCACAGTCGTCTCACTGAGCTAATCATCAGTCAAGCGCACCAAATCACGCTTCACGAAGGTCCTAGTCTCACCCTAGCCTATACAAGAGATAGATTTTGGATAACTAGATTAACTAGTGGACTGCGGACTGTCAAACGTGAACTCAACAAGTGCGTTAGGTGTAAAAGACACAGCGATCACAGCAAACCGCAGATGTTAGCAGTCCTTCCTGAATCAAGGGTCTCCCACATAGGAATTGATTTCACAGGACATTTAAAGGATGACGATGTTCCAGAACAACGTCCATCAAAACAAAAACGTACGACAAGGTCAGGGTTCTGCCATCTCATCACAATGACGCTTATGTTATTCTTGACAGTACTCTCTTCGGCACAAGCTTCAACTTCCTATAATATAACTTACTTAGATCAACACCAAAATATTTACTTTGAAAAAATAGCCAATCTGAACCTTATTCGGGACGAGTGGAAGCTCGTAGTTTATTTTAATATGTCTTCATATTGGACTGGTTTAAACAATATTAATAACTACGTTTTCCATAAAAATCAGTACTTAACTTCGTCATCGACACCGCTTCCGTCACAATACAAGGGTATCGTTGACCAGTTACAGCAAGAGATATTAGAAATTGAACATTATAATAAAATTTTAACGAACAATCAAATCGGCAAACGACAAAAGAGAGGATTAGTAAATGGAGTGGGTTATTTGGCTAATGCGTTATTCGGTGTCCTTGATGACTCATTCGCGAAACAATATGAAAAGGACATTGAGAAAATATCACAGAACGAAGGTCATCTAAGCCTATTAATAAAAAATCAGACTAGCGTTTTAAAAGCTCAATATAAAATCATGAAAAGAAATGAGGACATAATGAATAGTAATTTTAAATCCATTACTCAGCAGATGGAGAATATGCGTAGCAAAATGCGTCAAATACAAATGGAGCAGACAAGTGAACTTAATTTATTATCACTATCCTTGACGGCTAATATTATTATAACAAGCCTAACACGCATTCAAGATAGTTTAATAGATATCTTAACTGATATATCACACGGTCATTTAGATATGAACCTGCTCCCACCAGAACAGCTAGAGAAACAAGTCAGCATTATATCCAGTCACTTACGGGGAGAGCTCACGCTGGCAGTTGATAAGCAGAGCCTATACGAGCTCTATCAACAAATGAAGGCAAGCGCTAGAGTTGGAGATTTTTTTTTAATCATACAGATAAAGATTCCCCTCATTAGCAAGGAAGCGTTAGAACTGGACAGCGTAGTAAGTCTGCCCCATCAAAATCACGTGGTCAGATTTATAGCGCCATTCATAGCTTTCAATATACAGAGAGATATTCTTATTCTAATGACAACCGAGGATCTACATTCATGTACGCACACTTCAACTAATAGGATGCTATGCCCTTACGATAAACCTATCTTCGAACTACCAATAACAAAAGCGATTTGCAATACCAGCATAAATAACAATGCGAAGCTATGCAAAACCGAGGCATTGACCTGTCAAGAACGGTGGGTCAAGCATCACAATAATAATAGGTGGTAATTTTCATGTTGCGACGACGAATGCACAGTGCGCATTTTTTGCGCTGACAAACGAGCAAAAAATGACAAGGTGTGCCGTTTTAAAAAAAACAAATTTTTTTTTTGCTTTCCTGTATAACGTAGGTTTGTTCCTTACGACATTTCAAATTTCCAGCGTGGATATATATGTCCTTAGAATGTACATATATTCAAGGAAGGAAGGATCGTGGAATGTGTCTCAATATTTTTCTGCATATATATAAAAAAACAAGTATACCTTTATTATAAAGTTTGACTGTCGGATATCTATTAGGTACTAGTAATGCTATAGAACTTCCCGTGTCAATGCGTTAGTATTAATATTTCATAATTTTTCAGAATAAAATTATAATATGTAGGTCTGAACAAATGTAATGATAATGAAGTAATGATTTTAAATTAAATTGCAAAAACATAAAAAATACGAACCCTTCGCTGTCGGAAATAAATATTTTTACTTTAACAAATGAAGCAAACTTTTATTGTTTTACATAAAAAAAGCAAACATATTATATACTAGCTGACCCCAGCAAACGTTGTTTTGCAAAATGAAAAATTGATAGTAGCTAATTCTCCAGACCTACTGTATACGCATATAAAATTTGGTTAAAATCGGTAAAGCAGTTTCGGTGGAGTACGGTAACTAACATTGTGACATGAAAATTTTATATACTTTTGATAGATATGATCTTTGACGTTAGGAACACACCTACATTGCTTAGACAACAGTGAGTGCTTGTAATTTAATATGAACTTTATACCATAGCAATAGAGCTCAAATTGACTACGTTTTAGTTACAAATCATTTGTATGGGAAAAAGAAAAGGGCTATTTTTAAGGTTTTTCCAGCAATAATTCTAATTTTTCTCGCCGTAAAAACCATCCTTGAACTTCAACGAACATTTTAAAAAAAGATTTGGCCAAATTGGTCCAGGCGTTGTTGAGTTATGCGCTTACCAACACATTTTGCGATTCATTTTTATATTATAGATTTAGTAATAAGACTCTCGTATCACCCATTGGTGCAAGCTCTGCAAATTTTGGGGTCAGGTCATGCTGTTTGATTAGTCTGAAAATATTGATTTATTAATTTACAATAATCTACTTCAGATTATTGATTTACAATAATCTACTTCAGCTTCAGATTCTACCTTCAATACGTTACCTTTACAAACACCCGCAATATTAAGCTAAGAATCGACTGTAACAACAACGTTTAATGACAAATTTAAAACAATAATAAATCACCAGATTTGTCGCTCATGTCACAAAGCCTTTTCTGTTTCACTTTAACCATGCGTCAGACTGACAGTTTAATTAATCAATTTAGCTCCATGACAGGGTAGGGGTAGGGCCTGGCGCTGCGTAAAGGCGCGGGTCCACCGCGGCGCTTGATGTGCAGTGCGCATTTTAGTTGCAAGCATTAATTTGCCTTATATTCTCCTATATGTCTATATGTCTATATGTCTCCGCTTCCACTGGGCTACACGAAGACTATGAATAGCATGGCACGGCGCACAAAGAGGCTACATGCAGTGTGACAAATGTAACACTGCAAAGGACACACTGCGATAGTAGGGACGTGCGGTAAACTGTATATTTTCTAATAAAGCGCTTAATACACGTCCACGTCCACAATGTGTGTGACTGCCTCAGTGGCGGGGTGGGCGTAGACCCGCTTGCAGCGATTGGGTTCGATTCCCGCCGATGGGTCAAGTGTTTGAATGTTGTGCAAGCACTTTCTCCTTACTCAGGATGTTAAATATGTATGATAAAATATATATATATATATCTATTATATTAAGTTAATCAGATGTCTAGTATCCGTGACACAAGCTTAGAGCTTACCACGGGGCTAGCTGAAAAAAAATGAAAAATGTTTATTTAACAGAAAATTACAGTACATACATATTAACCAGCGATCTTCTACACTAGGCGAAGCCTGTATCGTGGAGATCAATATTGAAATTATCAGATCATTTTGCGTGGATTGTCCGGAAATATTTATTTATTGATAGCGTCTCCGTGCGCCGCGGTGGGTCCGCGCCTCGACGCGGTCGCGGGCGCTACGTCATACAGATGTGCCACGTCGCGCGGCCGCGATCATCTCTTTTGTACGTGTTTGACATAAAACTGCGCCATCGGCGCAAATCAAAAATCGGCTCAACAAAACAACAATTTAGCAGCAACTTGATCATAGATCTCTATTATTTTTTGTTTAAGACTCGGCGCAAACGGGCTACCTTCTATTCATAGTCTGATTAATTAAAGTGTCTGATATACTTAGGATGTGATGTTGTCTAATAGAAGTGATAACTTTAAATATGGCTGTGTTAGAGTGAAAAAGGAGAAAGTGAAAGGAAACCAGGCGCCGTTACGCACGTTACGTGACATACCGGTTCACCCTCCCATGAGAAGTTGTCATTTATTTTCTTAAAGGCTGCAGGGTTACGGTGAATAATTATGAGGGAGTCCTATGTCCCAGAATCAGATGGCCTACTGGCAGCTGAAATAATTATGTTGAAACCAAATAAACAATAAAAGCGGCTTTAAACAATCAAAGTTGAACAGAGGTTGTCATGTTGAGTCATTATTTCACATTTGCAAAGATATACAGGGGGTGTCATGTTGAGTCATTATTTCACAATTTGCAAAGATATAAAGGGGGTGTCATGTAGAGCCCCTATTATACAAGGCTGCATGAATACTAACCCTGATAAAGCGCTTACAAATCTGTAGACAACAATTAACAAAGTGGACGTCGCACGCTGCCGTCCGCCGTAAAACAAAGCTGGAAATCGGACAAAGCGTTACGGGTAACATATAGATTGTGTCGTTAGTCGTTACACAGGAACGTATTCAGGGGTTATGGGTTAAGGTTTTTGGGGCTATTACTAGACTACTAGATTTGTTTAATAATAAGGAAGCCCCACAGCTAACACAGCGAATAAGTAAGCTTATTTAATTTACAGAAAGCTATTTATATATTTTTACTAAGGTAAGTGAGCTTTTACGTGTGAATTTAAATTTCAAGCTATGTATTTATACCCGATCGCAATATATAGAAACGAAGAAATGGGTGTTTAGGCTTGGCGCATATGGGCAACCGACCACAGCCACTAGTGGGCAGCCTAGCGGTTCACCTAAGGTATTATAAGTGTAAGCGCTCAGCACGACTCGCACTGTGTTTTGCCTTTTTTACGTCTTATTTTTACTGTAAGTAGTTCTGAATTTAAACACAATCTGGAAAAGACAGGATCACAAAGGTCTAGAAAGCAAGAGGCCTTCACTATATAGTCTTGAAGATCAGATTAGATAAGGTAAGATAAGGATGCACAGGGTTGGAGTACACCAACCCTAGTCCGTCCCTGGATTCATTTGTGTATCAATATTATGGGTCGCAGCTTCGACTACAGAGCCAAATAGACACCTAATTAATAACATTTTTTGCAAACTATTATATTCAAATTGCGACTGAATCAAGAATAGTGAAAGTTTTATCAAAGTGAATTATTATAGGTCGTAGAAACTGTGTACTTTTCTTTAACATCTAGATGTTTTGAATACTTATTTTTACCAATATTGTTGTTGTACAACACTATTAGTCACTTTCCGATTACCAATAGTGTTGTGGTACAACACTATTTGTCACTTTTCAAAGATCTAAAACGGAATATCACTACTAACAGCCAGTGCAACTTGAGCCCGGAATGCAAATCTATACACAGCACACGATACTGGTCGATACTAAAACCAATCCCGCAGTCGATGTCTAAGGTATGATGTATTAGTCGGACTCAGAAGTCAGATATTGTCTGAGAGTACACGCATTGTATGAGGCGTCTATTGCTCTGTGGTCTGAGGGTTGCAGGGATTGTGGGTAAATTTGAATAGGCTTAACTGGGGTCAAGGTAATGTAATGATATACTGATATTGATATACTGTCCATGTAAGCCTGTGCTTATAAGGAATTAAATGTATTATTGACTTTGCCTTTTATATTCGTACTTATTGCGATGTTGGTTGTAGCTGGCAACATACATTATATACGTATTATTAATAACATTACATATTATCTTAATATTAGGTCGTTACATATGAAATTGGCGTTTTTCGTACTGGCCACTTTAATCACAAATTTCTCCTCTTTGGTAAGGAATTCCAAATTCAAATTTGTACAGCTATAGACTCATGTATTTGTGCTTCGATGATCGTCATTCATTTGTTTTTTTTCTTCTGTTTTTTTCTGTTTGCGTCACTCATTTTACAAAATGGAAAACTTAAAATATCGCATTATTTACGAGTACGAGTTCCGCCGTGGCACTAGTGCTGCGGAAACAACTCGAAGGGTGAATGATGTGTATGGCGGTCGTGTTGCAAAAGAAAACACAGTTCGTTTTTGGTTCCAACGTTTTCGTTCTGGAAATTTCGACTTGCAGAACAAGCCCCGTGGACGGCCTGAGACTCAAGTTGATAATGAAGAGTTGAAGGCTATTGTGGAAGCGGATCCATCGCAAACCACGTCCGAGTTAGCTGCAGGCTGCGGTGTTAGTGATAAAACTGTTTTAATTCACTTGAAGCAAATTGGGAAGATTAAAAAGCTTGAAAGGTGGGTACCTCACGAATTGACTGAAGCAAACCGGCAAACGCGCGTCGACTGCTGCGTTACATTACTAAACCGGCACAATAATGAAGGTATTTTAAACCGAATCATTACCTGTGATGAAAAATGGGTTCTTTACGATAATCGGAAGCGCTCAGCGCAATGGTTGGATCCTGGCCAGCCAGCCAAATCCTGCCCCAAGCGAAAATTAACCCCAAAAAAGTTACTTGTAAGCGTTTGGTGGACTAGTGCCGGTATTGTTCATTACAGTTTTCTCAAATCTGGCCAGACTATTACGGCTGATGTCTATTGTCAGCAATTGCAAACCATGATGGAAAAGCTAGCGGCTAAACAACCTAGGCTGGTCAATCGCTCCACGCCACTGCTGCTTCACGACAACGCTAGACCACACACTGCGCAACAGACGGCTACTAAATTAGAAGAGCTTCAATTGGAAAGTCTAAGACATCCTCCGTACTCCCCGGACCTTGCTCCAACAGATTACCATTTTTTTCGAAATTTGGATAACTTCTTGCAAGGGAAAAAATTCAACTCCGATGGGGCAGTCCAAATCGCCTTCAAAGATTTTATTGATTCCCGTCCGACTGGTTTTTTTAGTAAAGGGATCAATGAACTACCTATAAGATGGCAAAAGTGCATAGAAAATAATGGTTCATACTTTGATTAATTAAATATATTATATTAAAAAATATTCGACTTTTTGTTCCTCCCATACAAAACGCCAATTTCATATGTAAGGACCTAATATATGATGTTTCTGCTTGAAACATGTATGTGCGCTTTAAACACGTGCTTTAACGGTGAAGGGAAAATTCGTGCGGAAACCGGCATGTTCTGAGAACTTTAAAGAGTTTGAAGGACATGTGACATTCATCAACCCGCACTTGGCCAGCGTGGTGAATAAAGGCATACTCTTTATCGTCAAGAGAGAAACCTGTGTCCCAGCAGTGGGAACGTTAATAGGGGTGCTTATGTATTATATTTTATGGTAATCTATAAGGATTTATATGAGTTTGTAAGTTATTTTATATGTCTGCTGTAACACAGTTTCTAACTAACACTGGTAAAGCCCTAAAATCTGCGTTAATTATGTAATACTTTATTTATTTTTTTAATAAATGTTTATGATTATGAAATATAATGACGGGGTTTGCTGTCAGTAAACTCTTTGAGGGTTAATCTCGCCTTTTGTACATGCTGTTTATTGTATCATATTTTAGTATTACTGTGTTTTGTATACAATAACGAATTTATTATTAAGATCTATGATTTTAGGTTATTGTATTGATAACGAGTATGAAATAAGTCCAATTGGTCAGCCGCTGTGAGACAGAATGACACACTTGCTGTCAATTTATTCAATTGATGACGTAGGTACAATTCAATTCAATTTCTTGTAATTTGAAGCGTCAGTTTGCCAGTGTCGAATTTAATAAATGTATAAAGTAAGAAAAATGTTAATTGAACGCCATTTTGCATCCATGACAAAAAAATATTCTGTTGTTTCCCATCCCTAAACATGATGACTTGTGACAGAACATCACAATTATTATGTCACCGGCTACAAAGATTCGTACACGATTTCCGGACAAAGCGCTGTGTTTCCGAACAACTACAATGGGAGTTGTGTGTCTTCAAGACAACAGTGAAAAGGTTTTACACAAAGGGGACTATAAACTTTAAAGACCCTATCCATATTTTTAAAGATATTCTGAGGGGCTTTCGCAGATTTTGAAATAAGTTACAATCATCGAGAAAAATGCTGTAATAGCAAAATTAATATGTAAAATATAAAAATGTATGTATATTATATTATGTATATCAGATGTCTTATACCCATAACATAAGCTTAGAGCACGGGGCTAAATTTTGTTGTGTGGATTGTCCGGAAATATTTATTAATTTGATATGTTTTTATCCCGATTGATCCTATTTCATGTAGAATTCATAAAGCTCCATCAAAGATACTAGAAATTATTTCTCCAGAAATCGACAAAGATATCGGTGTCTGTATTCTGGTTTCAATACACAAATGAGCTGAGTTTCTAATCGCTCCTTTGTGATGTGTAAAAAAAGCGAAGCGACCAGATAAGATTAATTTATTTCCTATTTATCTTTAAGCACCTATGTATATTATTTTAATTTTATTTTAGTAGTTTCTAAGATTTGTAAAACCAAACAATGGAAATAAATGATTTTGTATCTTGTATCTGGTCAAGAAGTGTGTTTGGGCCTGTAGGAGGAGGAGGAAGGAGAACTATCACTAATATTATAAAAACCTTAACTTAACTAAGTAAGTTCACGGCGGATATACATAAACCGCATTTGATCGACGTAATTGGAAATCTTTGAGGGCTTTGAGGCTCCATCCAGTGGACGTCCTACGGCTAAAATGATGATGGAAAATAATGGATCTTAGTAAATTCGTGGGCTTTTTACGGCTACGTTCTCAGTACAAAAGCAGTTCCGAAAATCTTAAAAAAATATGCATAGTCTCCTAAAACCGTTTCCTTGTAACCATAACGGTTAATGTCCCTGCTTTCATGGTCCCGTCCCAAATATCCGCCCTTGATATAAAAATATAGCCGTGTGAGTTACAGCACTTATAACTGTCAAAAGGCTGAACCGATTTTAATTGTTCAATCTTTGTTGGATTTGTCTCCGGCATGCCGGCGGGAATGCGAGATTCATAATAAAAACATTGAAAAATTATGATGGTATATTATAAAGCGGAAAGAAAGAATATTCCGTGCTACAATTTTGCGATTTTTAAGCCCCTTTGTCAAAAAAATCTTTAACGTGTAAATTTGTATAATAGAATATCCGTATCACAAAGATGGGCGCGTCATAAAAAGGTTGATGTTGTCATTAAAACAAAATAATTATTTAAGATTAATTACAATTTCATGTAAGTACAAAAGACGAGCTTAACCCAAAAAAGGTTTAAGGTTTTTGGGAATAAACAAATAAGGGATAATCCTTTATATTTTTTTTCCTTTCCGTATAATAATTTAGACGTCATCATAATATACAATTTAATCTCCTTGAATGTAAACAATTTTTTACATTCAGTATTTACTACCGTGTCCCGTGGTGTTACCGTAATGGATTTTTACTCGAAATCCCATAACTTTAGGTACACGGTAAAAAGCCTATGACACAAATATCATTTAAATCGTTTCAGATTCAGAGTTTAACCCCTACAACGTCACAAACAAACACACAAACTTAACCTCTTATAATAATATATATTTATAACATTTCCATGTCACAATGTTAGTTACCGTACTCCTCAGAAACGGCTTTACCAATTTTTACCAAATTTTATATGCGTATTCAGTAGGTCTGAGAATCGGCTATTATCTATTTTTCATATTGCAAAACAACGTTTGCTGGGGTCAGCTAGTAATACGATACCTATCTTAAATATATATAAATCTCGTGTCACAATGTTTGTCCTCAATGGACTCCTAAACCACTCAACCGATTATAAAAAAATTCGCACACCATGTGCAGTTCAATCCAACTTGAGAGATAGGATGGTTTTTACGGCGAGAAAAATTCGAATAATTTCCGGGAAAATTTTATACCCGTGCGACGCCGGGGCGGGCCGCTAGTAATTATATATAGTCTTAGTACTAAGAGTAGCTATAGTATATGATACTCTTAGTATATATTATAGTTATATGTATAGTAAATATAAAGGATACTATAATATAATCAGATCAGATCATTCTTATTTTTGCAGAATTATGTCCATTAATAATGACAATAACTTCTCTATATATTCTCTAACAATTCGATGGCTAACGTTATTATGAGCTATAGAGTTTCAAATCGCTTCTTTGCTTTAGTGTAAAAAAAAGCGAAGCGACTAGATACCAGAGAGTATATAAGCACTACTAGATACGATAAATCTATTTAATGTATATCTTGAAGTTCGAGTACATACCTATGTTCAATTTGTTTAAGTTTATTATTTTTTATTTATGACGTTTCTAAGATTTGTGAAACCAAAAATAGCAAATAAATGATTTTGTATCTTGTATGTATTAATATAATAGTTAATATTCTCTTTGGTGAATGGTGACCTCAACCAAGGACGAACTCGTTTCTTAAGATACGTAATCTATGGATACACGTTTCTTAAGGTACGTAATCTATGGATACACGTTTCTTAAGGTACGTAATCTATGGATACACGTTTCTTAAGGTACGTAATCTATGGATACACGTTTCTTAAGGTACGTAATCTATGGATACACGTTTCTTAAGGTACGTAATCTATGGATACACGTTTCTTAAGATACGTAATCTATGGATACAAATTAAATAGTAATTCGACCTCAGATCAATAAACTCTTTGCTTTGCCATTATGTTAACCCGTTAGCTTATCTTTTGTTAAGAATCCCTATTATTTTTGAAAATAAATCATAGCTTCGGTGCTTATGTACCTACCTACTCGGAGATACTGTAGCTGTCCATTAGTGAAATATTTTTTCAGATCCGTTCAGTCATTTCGGAGCCTATTCATTACAAACAAACCTTTCCTCTTAGTAATATTGGTCTGGAAGTATGGATATTACATATTAATATAGTGTAGACTAGCTGACCCCGGCAAACGTTGTTTTGCAAAATGAAAAATAGATAGTAGCCGATTCTCAGACCTAACGAATACGTATATAAAATTTGGAAAAATCGGTAAAGCCGTTTCGGAGGAGTATGGCAACGAAAACTGTGACACGAGAATTTTATAATATAGTGTAGACGTAAAAAAATAATTTCATTCGTCATTCATTCATCTATAATATAAAAATGAATCGCAAAATGTGTTGGTAAGCGCATAACTCAACAACGCCTGGACCAATTTGGCCAAATCTTTTTTTTAAATGTTCGTTGAAGTTCAAGGATGGTTTTTACGGCGAGTAAAAAATAGAATTATTGCTGGAAAAACCCTAAAAATAGCCCTTTTCTTTTTCCCATACAAATGATTTGTAACTAAAACGTAGTCAATTTGAGCTTTATTGCTATGGTATAAAGTTCATATTAAATTACAAGCACTCACTGTTGTCTAAGCAATGTAGGTGTGTTCCTAACGTCAAAGATCATATCTATCAAAAGTATATAAAATTTTCATGTCACAATGTTAGTGACCGTACTCCTCCGAAACTGCTTTACCGATTTTTACCAAATTTTATATGCGTATACAGTAGGTCTGGAGAATCAGTTACTATCAATTTTTCATTTTGCAAAACAACGTTTGCTGGGGTCAGCTAGTTTATTAAACAATTTGCCATCGACCAGCTTGCTTCATGCGTATTTTGAAGAGTTTCACAACAAAGCAGTTTTTTTTGCCCCCTAAAACGTATATTGTAATATATTTCGTTGTTTTTTCCACAAAAATGCGCGTCAAAAGAACCGCGAACAAAATCAAACTGAGCTAATTTCCAATATCATTCTAAATTAAATTATTCATAGCTGAGATGAATGTACGCTGTGGTTTCCGCTCCGAGCCCCCGGATGAAAAAGGTTTGGAATTGCAAAACGTTTGAGTGCCGTATGAAAGGTTTCAATTGAGAATTTTTTATTGAATTTTAAATGAAAAGTTGTCGAATATGCTTTTGTATAATTTGGGTGAATAAATTCGTTTAAAGCTTGTTTGTGATGTAAATGAATGCTTTGCTTAGATTGTACAATTTTAAACTAAACAAAATACTTACCTTCTAATGCCAATAAGATAGCAAAGATGTCTTTTTGTAGGTGTCAGTCTTAAGTTTATGCTAGATAAGCCTTTATTTGACTACAATCACACCTGATGTAAAGTGACGATGTGGTCTAAGATGGGGCATGAAGACCTAGAAGGCTTCTCCGGACCACATTACGAAACACGAAAAAACCGTCTCATCGCACTGGCCCAGCCCGGAGGGCGGTGACAAGCCGCGGCCGAAGACAGTGAGCCACCAGAGACTAAGTAAATCAATATTTCCGCGCTAATCACACAGCATCACCTATCCCCAAACTAAGCAGAGCTTGTATTATAGGTGTTAGGTGACTGACATACTACACATATAATTTTTTTTTGTAAATACATCCTTATGATATTAGAAAACACCCAGAAATTATAGATCGTACAAAATCTGGTCACTCGGCGGGAATCAAAACCGCAACCTCTTGCGCCTCAGGCGGACCTTTGCCCACCGCGCCACTGAGGCATTCAGTTTTAAAAAAGTTCGTTTTTGAATTTAAGTATGCATGAATTTTGACTCTCTAACATACACAAATGCCAAAGTGCCAACTCCAAATAATAAATATAAAGATGTTATAACAAATAAAACCATTAAGTTATTCTAAAACACCGGATTACAACGACGACAAAACTGCTTAGGACGGAATCTGCTCCAATAACGAATTAAAAACAAGACTAACAAATAACTATTGTTAAGGTTCAGAACAAAAATGAACTTTTCTAATCGCTTCAGTGTAAAAAAAGTGAAGCGACCACATACCATACATTTTTCATTAAGTAGGTACCTATGTTCAATTGGTTTATGTTTTTATGTATTTAATTTTTGACGTTTCTTAGATTTGTAAAACCAAACAATGGAAATAAATGATTTTGTATCTTGTATCTTGAAAGAAAACGTAAAAATTTGGAAGGTAACTTAGTCAGCCAGATAGTTGGAAACTGTTTCCTCTTACCGAAATCATTAGTTATTTTAATAATCTATATTTAATCGATGAATGTTTAATTTTTATGTTTATTTTTAAGTTTTGTGTATTTTGAATTTTTATATGGATTGAATGTAATCTGAAATAAACGAATAATAATAATAATTAGAATTCTAAAAGGCCAGATAAAAATATTTTCTAGTCCTTCAGTTTAATAAAAATTGGCAGATTTATACCTTAAAAAATATTGCCAACTCAGTCCTGCCCTTTTCCCCTTAGCCAGCGTAATTGTAACATTCCAGTCTTCAATTAAGTTGTAATTGCCATCGTTATAAGTCCAACTTGCGGCGTAAAGCGACAGCTGCGGGTCAGAACTTAACTTGCTTCCGACATACTTACACGAACTTAAATTTTAACTAATTAACCGTGAGGTTAATTATGCTCAAATGATCTATTAACATTTTAAGTTTCTGGAGTTTAACTTTAAAATTCAGTCTTCAATTAAGCTAGCTTAGTAAGTTGAACGAGTCACTCGGTATAAGTCCAAGTTGCGGCGTACAGCGACAAGTGCGGGTTAGAACTTAGCTACGACTTACACGAACTTCAGAGAGAATTAGAGGTTTAACTTAAACCGTGGGGTTATTTATGCTAGTGTGAATCTATAAACAACATTTTAGGTTACTTAAGGAAGTTTAAGTTTATGGGTTAAATTTAATATAATATAGCAAGTCGGCGATAGTAGTCGCGACTAGTCATTAGGATAGATATAAATTCAGCCGTAGGACGTTCACTGCTGGACATAGTACTCAAATATTTCCATTAATTTTGGTAGGCAGCGGCCAAAATATACCTCGAGCCCGCGGCATTCATGCCGTCTATCCATCTAGCCGCTATCTGCCGATACATGGTATCTATTCGAGATCTTTTGGCCACGACTTCGTTACTAAATATTAAACTGTAATAAACTGTAGAAAACAAACTTTGTTCCCTGTTAAAAAAAAACTATTTTGCTGCAAAATATTGCCAACTCAGTCCTGCCTTTTTACCTTACCCAGCGTTATTGCAACATCCCAGTTTCAATTGAGCTCGCTCAATAAGTTGCCGAACAAATTGCCCTCGTTATAAGTCCAACTTGCGACATGGAGCGGCGAAGTGCGGTTAAGAACATAACTTACGCTCCGTACGACATACTTACACGAACTTGAAGTACAGCTTATTAACCGTTAGGTTGATTTATGTTCGCATGGTAATCTATAAAATACTAATAATACTTGCAAAGTTTAAGTTTATGTGTTAAATTTGGGTTTATTAACTAAATTTTGAACTAGCTAAGGAAAACCACTTTTAAATTTTTAACGACTGGTTATAATAAATCTAAATTTAAAATTTAACAAAAACCCCGATTCCAATGCCTTCATTTCCTTAAATGTAAAATAACATAATATGTATTATGTAATGTGGACGCGATGCGCTTTCATTTGATACCCCACACTAGTATATTTGCAGATTTTCTGTTTTCCTTCCCCACTCTCACCCCCATAACTTTTAAATGGCTCAACCGATTTTCATGAAACATGTCTAAGAACACCAGGGACAAACACACCAAAACTCACAAAAAAAAACTAAATTGAAATCGCTCCATCCGTTCGGGAGCTATGATGTAACATACAGACAGACAGACAGACACGTCAAACTTATAACACCCCTATTTTTTGGTCGGGGGTTAAAAATGGAATAATATGTGGCGTTTTAACTGAAACAAAAACAAACAACATAAAAAAAATGGTATTCTGTTGAGTCCGTCTTATAGCCCGTCCAAAATACTAGACACCTTATTGCTTTATCAATTTAATAAGAAAGTGCAAAGATAAAGAGCAACACGGTTCCGGAGTAGGGGCTCGTGACTGCGGAATTAAGGACAAATAGCACGAAAGCTTGATGTTTCCATTACAAGAACAATACAGGTACAGTTTGTTAACGATCTAAATAACATATTGTTTTTAATTGTCTTCTATCCTTTGTTATATCGAGTCTTCGTGTTAGGCCAGAAAATAATGCGTACCTACTCGAAGTTAGAAATCCCTGGAGTCCCCAGTCATTTGGCCTAATCTATTTCGGACACGTTTTAGGACACGGCACGATTAGGGACAAGTTTGATTCATGACTTCCAATTACATTATTAATATACCTACCACATTAATATTTCGGTAAAAAATAATGCATGATATTTAATATTAAATAATGAATTTACCAAAACGAGTTACGGTGGTGTTGGTGTTTAAAACTACAAACACCACGGTTACCACGGGGCTAGATGTTGGTGATAGATTGTTCGGATATATTTATATTATTTATATAAATTTCCAAAAAACGGTTGTCTCCAAAATGGCGTGCGTGTGACGTCACTTGTTGATAATGTGATGTAGACGGGTGGAGATCTCAGGATATATTTTTATTAGATTTGTACGGATCACTTACGTAAAAGGCATACCGAGGCCATGTAGAAATATAGCGTTTTGCGTGAGAATGAATGATGATATTTTTATTAACTGTCTAAGTGTATAACTGTGTGCTAACTAATACACATCGAATTTATTTGTTTCCTTTGAATGCGATGATTTAAGTTTTTTTTTTCACTTATAGTTTACCTTACAGATAGAGACTTTACTTAAATATGTTGTACCTTATGTTCAAAATAAAGTTAGCTCTAATTATGTTTAGTGTATGGACATTCTGTAAGCCCCCTTAGTAAATTAATAAATAAAATATGTCTAGAATGTACTCACGCTTCCGAGATGAGCGCGCGCAGCTTGCAGAAGACGACGCCGAGGCTGTAGGGGTACTGGTGCCACGACACCGACAGGTCGTTGGGCACGCCTGCGGACAGACAGACAGATCTTATAACAAAACTGAATAATCGCCTCTTCTATTCAAAACCGTGTTATCTGGGGGCTCGGCAGTGTCCCCACCAAGTCGAGCAAATATAACTTACAGGTGACAAGATATTGAATTATCAGCTAAAACAGACACTTCCAATATTCATAAAATTTTAACATAAATTTTAAATAAAAATTTACTACAAAGTGAAAAAAACAATTTTAAATATTGTTGTGTATGTATTAGTTTTGCTAAAATGATGCATTAATGTAGTCGGAATAAGCTTCTTTAAGGACGTTTTATAAGACAATCGTATTTTTGCTCAAACATAGGTCAAATTTTGGTCTTATATAATAAAAATAAATATATTATTGACTGAACGCACGGTTTTTACATCTGCTACCAATGTTCTAACCTTTAATAGGTCAATAAATTATAGATTCAATCAAACTGGAAAGTGTGTGCCCTAAAAGGGTGAAATTATCAGAATTGTTCAAGGCCTTGTTCCGATTAATATCGAGATTAATATATTAATGTCGAATATTCCAATCAAACTGTCAACAAACTCACTTATCCCAAATTGTTATATTTGCGACTTTATTAAAAAAATAATAAAAATGTCTTTTATATTAAGTATATGAGATGTCTAGTACCCGTTACACAAGCTTAGAGCTTACCACGGGGCTAGACATTGTGTGGATTGTTCGGAAATATTTTTTATCTGGTGGAAGGCTTCGGCCGCGGCTTGTCACCACCCTCCGGGCAGGGCCAGTGCGTGAAGCGATTTTTTCGTGTTTCATAATGTGGCCCGGAGAAGCCTTCTAGGTCTTCATATTCCATCTTAGACCACATCGTCACTTTACATCAGGTGAGATGGTGGACAAATAAGGCATAAAAAAAATGTGCGTGATTTCTCAGTCGGTAAAGCGTATAGCATCAAATGTAAAATTTCTTTCAGATCGAGTGTACCGACCGGCCGAGCGAGAGATGGCATATTTAAAATTTCCGAGTAAGCAAGAGTTATTCGTGCAACTACGAATTAACCCGAACCTTATAGTCCCACTGTATTGCTTATTTTACAGGAACACAATAAAAAACTGCTTATACAACGTAGCATTAGAAATTAACAAAGAGATACTTTATTTTTGATAAAAAAAACACTATTTGACAGTCATCTTAAAACACGTAATATTTGCTTAAGTGTAACTTTGAGGCACTCTAAGTATTTTCAGACACCCTAAAAATTACAACAATTAAAAAAAACATGTTTTATGTATTTACTTTAACTGTATAGCTTCAAACAGAAAACTGTTATTTAAATTGTTTTCGTTTTGTATATATAGCCAAATTAAAATAACTAGTTACAAAAATAACTAGTTTTAAAAAAGTGGCCGCGACCAAGTCACTGGTTCCGTTACGATACGAAAATGACGTAACGTCCCTAGTCTACTCCATAAAGAAACAAAAGCGACAAAGTTTGTCTGAGGTAAGCAATAAAGCCTTAACTTGTACAAAGTTCACACCTGCCTGAGTCTTCCGGACATTTCCCTGCCAAAGTTAAATGTATGAGGTTAGTTTAAACTTATTTATTTTATTTTATGATGGTTTCTTTGTAAATTATTTTAGAATGTTTTTCTGTTATAGGCTTTGAGACGACTGGCCAGTTTAAATTTGGATTTAAACACTATTTATGATAAGTTATTGTGTTTAAAACCAGCGGAGTTGTAACATATCAGAAGGTAATGCAGAGGTCGCTGTCATCGAAATCGATTTGGAGGCCTATAAATATAAATATACTCAGTAGATAACAGTACAGTAGGTATATCGCACCCCTATTCGTAAACTGACCTAATCCCAAAATCATGTTTTGTGGAAATGAAGAAAAGTGTTTAGATTCTCGTCAAGAGTGGATAAATCCATCTATAACTTTATGAAATAAAAAACTGTTTAAAATTTATAAAGTTTGGCAGATTACACTAAACTTGCCAAGGAATTTGCATTAGTGTGACACATTGAGCTCTATGCCACTTTCTCCACTAACAGTTGTATTGTATTGAATTGTAATTTATTTATTAGTTATAACTTGACATAATATATTATACATATTTGTTATTGACTAAGCAATTTTCTACACCGAAATTTTACATATTTATTGATTGAATTTGATTATAGGTATCTTGCTCTTATATTTTTATTTGAATTTTTGATGATAATAAATCATTCGTTTGGATATTATTAGTACTAAAATACCTGTTGTAATTGTGGCGTATAATTATATTATCTATTAATGACTCTCATTCTTTGGCAAAGCGTCATCTCTAAAAACTTGTTTTAGAACTCTAAATACGGCACTAATGTAATGACAGAAGGCGACGAACCCGATATTTAGAAAGAGACCCATGATTGAGTAACTCAATTTCTAGCCAAGATAGCTATTTTATATATATTTATTGAGCTTCCCACAGAAAAATTAAAATCTTATTTAAAAATTAAATAAAATTAGGTACAATGTGATCTGCTACATCTATTATTCGTATCTAGTAGGTCAAAACTCGCTTTTTTGTGTCGTTCTGTTTACTAAAGTCAATTCATCAACATTTTGAGTTAGTTCGGTTTGCGAATATGGGTGCGATATCATATGCTGAATAATATACCCGTAACACGAGCTTAGAGCTTACCGCAGGGCCAGATGTTGCTATGTGGATGGTCATATGGTCAAGCCAATTACATATACATATGTATGTATAGAGCCGTAGATATTAAGTGCAAACGCGCATTACGGTGTAACGTCTATGTATCTTCGATATATTATTTGTATCTTCTTAAAATCAGGAGAGAAGGTCAGGAATAACTTCAAGATCCATAATAAATACTTTATTTTCACTTGATTACAATATCAATACATGAGTGCACCTATATGTATAACAAGCGAGGAGACACGACTGCCGTCAGCCCAATTCCTTTTTTTTTTTTTATGTTAGGTAAGTCTTCATTTGACCACAATCTCACCTGATGTAAAGTGACGATGTGGTCTAAGATGGGTCATGAAGAGCTAGAGGGTAGATGGCTTCTCCGCGCCACATTACGAAACACGAAAAATATCGCTTCACGCACTGGCCAGCCCGGAGGGTGGTGACAAGCCGCGGCCGAAGGCTCCCACCAGAGACTGTTCTTAGCACCACCCGGAGTTCACGTGTAAGGATTCTGAGGGTTACCACTTACGGACGTGAACTGACAAAACCTCCTGTAGCTACCTGTAGCCGCTACACGGTAATTCGCTTTTGTTTATATTGCTTTAATGATTTTTACAGTGTTAAGGACTATGACTATCTAAATTCAACAGGTTTCGAATAAAAACTATTTTTTTTTATGAAAAAAGAAAATGACATTATGTTCTGAGCGATTACTAGCAGAAATTTGAGATAAATGAGATTCGAACAATTCCAATAGCAATATATTACTTACTTCTGAAAATTATATTTCACTCGGATAATTTGTTTTTGTAACATTACCGTCGGTTATGGGACTCGAGACCATATTTGCATTGAACATTAAAGAAAGAAAGAATGAAAGAAAGAAAAATATTTATTTGTGTATACAAACATAAGACAGAAAACATTATTAAATTAAACTTAGATTAAAGTACACAAATGGGTCGACACTCAGCATGTGCTGTGTCTGCACGAATATAGACACAGCGCTGGTTTTCAGTTTTCATTAATATCCACCGTAACATAAAATTATATTTAACATTTTGCAATGTTATGCTTTCAAATGTGGTCTGTTTGATTTCGTTATAACATTTAGATCGAAACTTTCGTTATAACATTAAGATATTTTTTTTTTATCTCGTGATATCTCAGGTTTCCCAAGCCCCACCATGTCACTAATAATGAGACTTATTACTAATTCCACCTGGTCAATTACATTCGTGTCCGCCGTGGTTTAGTTTTAGCACAGATTATATTATGTAGTTGTAGTTTGAAGCTTGTAAGGCTTGAGCTGAGCCCTTTTTCCAGAGGGTTTGCTAGCGCCGGGATGATTGATACGGGTCCGAAGCCATCGATATTGCTCCACTTACCTTTACCCTCGAAGGAAGACACCTTGCTGATCTTGACTTAAACCTTTTAAGCCTTTCTCGCAAATCGCATATCTTACATAGAATTTACGCAATTAAATTTTTCAAATATGGCGTATCAACTGTCGTCGCTAAATAATATAAACAGTGAAACTTCATCTACATATTTAC
Organism: Gymnoscelis rufifasciata; assembly: GCA_929108375.1. Lineage (NCBI taxonomy): Eukaryota > Metazoa > Arthropoda > Insecta > Lepidoptera > Geometridae > Gymnoscelis > Gymnoscelis rufifasciata. The sequence continues at coordinate 403,688 of OV815322.1, read as the reverse complement.
ATTGTTTATAATGAGTTAAATATTAGTTGTTTTATAAATAGTACACTAACTTCCTGTCACAGCTTGTCCTTCGACGAAGCCCTCTGGAGCCGACAAAGCCCTTCTCTAGGCCTGCCATTTTCTTTAGATTTTCTGCCTTTTTTTTATTTTGCTATCTCTTGGATACCGATAATTAATCTAAATTTAAAATTTAAGAAAAACCCCCAATGCCTTAATTTCCTTAAAAGTATACCACCATAATATTTTGTAATGTGCACGCGATGCGCTTTCATTTGATATCCCACTCGAGTATATTTGCATATTTTCGGTTTTCCGTCCCCACTCTCACTCCCATAACTTTTAAACGGCACATCTGATTTTCATAAAACATGTATCTCGAACACTCGCCCCAAACTCACCTTTCATACAAAAAAAAAACTTAATTAAAATCGCTTCATCCTTTCGGGAGCTATGTTGTCCCAGATAAACAGACAGACAGACACTTCAAACTTATAACACCCCTCTTTTTTGGTCGGGTGTTAATAAATAACAAAGCACTAATGCACGCTATGTATAACCACTTATTTGATGTTTTTGTTAATACGAAATGATACTCAAAAGATAAAAACAGGACTGGAAAGAGTTGCAATATCCTTGTTTAGTCAGGGGCATTCTGGGTTACAGGTAAACAAAAGATACCACTTACCTTTATCCTAAGCATTTTTAACGATAAGTAAACAAAACTCATGAAGTCCTGTTTTTGAACCTAAATCAATGTTTACTGTATTATGTCTGAGCCCTGCGGAGTAAACCACACTCAGCCTTCTTCCATGATTGGTTGTTTTTTTATCAAAAAGAGAATTTAAAATTTAATATCTCTACATCATTGCCAAATTTAATTTAATATAAATTTGATTCAAAATTAAAGCTTCTTTAATCAAGCCCAGGCTGTAGGTAAACTCGTTTAATCATTCATTATTTACGATAGAAGTCATTAAACTTTAAGGTATTAATTATAAGTTTGTACTTTATAGATCTTTTTACTAATTTATAATATGCGCGGCATACTTTAACGCAGGAAGAATGTTCCACCTATCTTCTCACGTCTGCGCCGTAAAACTGAAGCATGCTATTTAGAGCACTACAACAAAATAATACTAGTTAGATAATGGAAAATGGAAGCCGTGTTGGCTAAGTGGGAGCACACTCGTCTTTCATTCCGAAAGTCGTGGGTTCAAATCCCCAAGCACCTATGGATTATTCTTCTTGAATAAAAATTTTAACGGTGAATACAAACAGCGTGAGGAAACCAGCATGTTTTGAGAACTTTGAAGAGTTTGAAGAACTACTGTAATTCACCAACCCGATCTCCCATCTCTCGTGAAGAGAGAAGTCCCTGTGTCCCAGCAGTGGGATGTGGTCCCTGTGTCGCAGAACGTAAATAGGGGTGCCTAAGTGTGTAGTTAGATAATAACATTGTTGGTACACCTAACACAGCTTCAAAAGGAGGTGAATCACTGAAGCCCACTCAGGTGTGATAGACTTAGGATCGTTTGGTAATCTTGGCTACATAACTATTTCGATCTAAAACGCCTAAAATATTTAAGACGTATATATAGGCTTTAGTCTGTCTGGGTGTTTAAGCCTCAGAGGCGCCCACCGAGCTATGTGGACAAGTTTCTGTTATGATTCCAAGATATAATACAGCCTTCCAGACCTTACAAACTTTGATACATACAAAATGCCTAAAGACTGCGTTAATTATGTAATACTTTCTTTGCTTTTTAATTAATTATTTATTGATTGGTACAAATAATATAATAATTATTTTTTAATAATATTAATAATTATTATTTATTCACAAGCCAGAAGAAGGGGGAAAGAAAGGCGCTTACATATATATAATGTGGAATACATAATATGTATTCAAACATATATGTAACATATTATGTTATAAATGGTTTAAAGATAAAGATAAAGAAAACTTTATTGTCGAATCATTTTTTGATGGATCCTTGTCCTTGACATTGAAACTAGTAAAAACAGTATTTACTGTCTGTATGTTGTGTCCTCATCTATTGAAGCTTATTTTAATATTAACAAAATCACGTAACGTTGCTTTATGATTATAAACCTCGCAATAAAAGACTCTAAAAGAGTGTCGACCCGTTTGTTTGTGGATAGCCGTCTGCCCAAGTAGCAAAGACAAATATATAAGTATCTTGTATGTGGATCTTGTAACAGCGTCGAAATATTGGAAAAATAAAAACCGTCAAATCGTATGTTGAAATGAAATGAAATGAAATTAGTTTATTGCTTGAAATATGGTATACATAGTTGTCAGGTTATTAATACAGTTCCTACATACTTCGTTAATTTAGATTTGATATGCAATGTCAAAAAGTTAGATATAAAAATATAGAAATAATAAAATGACAATATTTAGTTCATTCCAATTACAATTTAGTATGATGTCTTATGTCTTGTATTTAAATGATCGTTTACATTGTAATAGGATTTGTCCATAAGCCATTTCTTAATTTTTGGTACGGAACCCGTTATAAGCCATATTGTGAAAAACCATGATAATTTAAAAAGTTACAAATATGTAGCACCTTGTATTAAATGGGTTTATATTTCAAGCACGCTCGCCGCATATGATTTGCCTAAGTCAATAAGGTCCCGTGTTAATACCTATCACGTTTCAGTGCTATAGACCCAGAGGGTCGTGAAGACACTACGCCTTTTGATATACCTACCTACCCAAAAAGATTTTTTAATATGCTCGAAAAGCCTTCATTTGACCACAACCTCACTTGAAGTTAAGTGACGATGTGGTCTAAGATGGGACATGAAGACCTAAAAGGAAGATGGCTTCTCCGGGCCACATTACGAAACACGAAAAAATCGTTTCACGCACTGGCCCAGCCCGGAGGGGGGTGACAAGCCGCGGCCGAAGCCTACCACCAGATGTCAACTCTCCTTGTATCAAGGTTCTTGAGATACAGCCTGGTGACAGAGACGACGTAGTCTCAGTAATCCTATTTCCCATAAAAAAATATTCATGATTCACATTTACTTCAATCTGACCTCATTCGATTTCAATCATATTGTGTTAATAATAGATTGGATCTTAATGTATCCAAATGTTACATATGCTCCTTTACTCGCAAGCCTAGTAAAATCTTATTTCCATACACATTTTTTAACACTCCTATTGTGCGGGTGAATAAAATTAAGGACTTGGGTGTTACTTTTGACTACAAATTATTATTCGACATTCACATTGAAGATATTGCTAAGAAGGCTTACCGTGCCTTAGGATTTGTTCTGAGAATGTCATCCGAGTTTGAAAATTTAAAAACCATTAAAATATTATATTGTGCCTATGTAAGAAGTCATCTGGAATATGCTTGTCAGGTATGGAATCCGTGTTATAGTACATATTCAGAACGCCTCGAATCGGTACAGAAGAAATTCTTACGGTATCTGCAGTATAGGGCAAAAATTTTCCTACCAGATTACTATTTTAGATGTCGTAAATTTCATCCCATCAAAAACAATACTTGTCAAAAAAACCAAGTCGCGCAACTCAGTTGTTCTGCGGTAAAAAGTTGTGAGATCCAAGTAAATCCAAGTCTTCAGACTTGGTTTTTTTGACAAGTATTGTTTTTGATGGGATCTCATTTCTTTTTGTATTTTGTAGACAGTTCTACTTTTTTCCTTTTCGGTACCTTCTACTTATTGTATATATGTCCATATAATTTTCTTTTTGCCGGTCTAGATTGGATTTATTTATATTTCGCATTGTTATTACGATAGTACATATTTCGTATATACGTGGCGTTGCGACAGCGCCCTCTATACCGGTATTTTCTAGAGTTTTTAGTTTTTCCTTGATTCATACACCAAACACTACTTATATTCCAAATTTGAAGCTTCTAGGTCTGCTAGAAGTGCCTTAGAATTTTGATGATCGGTGAGTCAATGAGTGACAAAATTAAGAAATATGACCTGTTATAATTCTTAAAATACTGGTTCAAATTGAATGAAATTTGAAATATACCGTGTCTTTACAATGCTTGCATGGTTATTGAAAATTTCAGTCTTCTAGTTTTATCCACAACGAAGTTACAGGGGGTCGAAAATGGCCTGAATTGCTTCGAGAAAAGGTACGACAGCGCCCTCTATACCGGTTTTTTCTAGATTTTTTAGTTTTTCCTTGATTCATACACCAAACACTACTTATATTCCAAATTTGAAGCTCCTAGGTCTGCTAGAAGTGCCTTAGGCTGGGTCCACACTTGTATCATTTCGGTGTATCACGATCAGGCGTGGCGTATCGAGTATCCGTATCATAAGTATGGACGCTCATTTTATACTTTTATGTGATACTGTATCATTTCAGCGTATCAAATTTAACTTTACAAATATGGACGCTTCAAAAAGAAAATGTAACAAGTAACTTCAAGAGTAACAAAGTCCATACAACCATAGACTAACCACAACTTTGCAATGTTGGCTTTCGGTATATTTGGATTATTAATCGAATACAGTTAGCTACTCCGATGTTTAAAATCGACAATCCCAAAGTGCTGTTCCTCTCGATCTCCTGTCAAATCATATTTGGGTCAGTGAGAAGTGAGTAATTTCGCGCATCGGATTTAATCAATTACCGTAGAATTTGCGAATAGCCGTAGAAACTGCTACGGCTACAGGGTTGCAGCCGTAGGCAGTGCATTGTGTAATATTTTGGCCTGAAAGCCGTAGAACACGGTAATTGCCGCAGCATTTAATATAAATAAAATAAATATTTCCGGACTACTAACACATCATCACCTAACCCCAAACTAAGCAGAGCTTGTACTATGGTTGTTAGGTGACGGATATACTACATAGATACATTTTTTTTGTAAATACATACATATATGATACATAGAAAACACCCAGACCCGAAACCAGAAATTATAGATCGTACAAAATCTGGTCCCCCGGCGGGAATCGAACCCGCAACCTCCTGCGCCTCAGGCGGACGTTCGCCCACCGAGCCACAGAGGTCGTCGTTTGGCAGCACTGCATCAAGCATTCACGTCCAAACTTGTTCAATGCAACGCGTATCCCCTTTGATGATCGCGGAAAAACCGACACAGGATGGTTCGGGGTGTATCACGATACAGTATCACGATACAGTATCATGATACAGTATCAAAATACGTCCATACTACCGTGATACGCGTATCGGATACGCGGTGTATCTTGATACGCGATCATTGGAGATCGGGGGCGGATCGGGCCGTATCAGATACGGCATGTATCATTAACGTGTATCAGTTTGCGTCCAAACTAGCGATCATGATACGCGCCGAGGATACGCGACGGGGATACGATACGCCGAAATGATACAAGTGTGGACCCAGCTTTAGAATTTTGATGATCGGTGAGTCAGTCAGTGAGTGACAAAATTACGAAATTTGACCCGTTATAATTCTTAAAATACTGGTTCAAATTGAATGAAATTTGAAATATACCGTGTCTTTACAATCCTGCATGGTTACTGAAAATTTCAGTCTTCTAGTTTTATCCACAACGAAGTTACAGGGGGTCGAAAATGGCCTGAATTGCTTCGAGAAAAGGATGGTACGGCCGTGCCGCATTTTTGCTCGACTTGGTGGGGGCACTGCCGTGCCCCCAGATTTCCTTCCACTGTCTTATCGTAGAAAAATCGCAGACTTAGTTTTTCTGTTTAATATTTGTAATCGCTCCGTAGACTGTCCTGAATTACTTAGTCAGGTTGGGTTGCGTGCGAACTCAGCCTTTTTGAGAAAACCTAGCACTCTTTACACTCCTATAGTTAAAACCAACTATAGAAGCCATGCGTTCATAATTAGAGCCAGTAACTCTTTCAATTCCTTGGTCAAGGATGGCCTTGATATTGATCTGTTTAACTCATCAACGTGCAGCTTAAGGCGTTTAGTTAATGAGCAGTTTTTCGCAAGTTCTTAATAATAATTTTCTTTTGGTCTTTTTTAAATAATAACATTTCTTTTTTTAATATTATGTAAGTAGTATTTAGTCTCGATAGGTTAAGCAATATATATATTTTTTATACTTTTTCTATAAGTGGAAACTTATAATTGGCCGTCTCTGTGCTTGTAACTGACTGTTACAGTTGCAAGCTTTTATACAAGTGTCTTAAAATTTATACTAGCTGTTAGTTTTCCCAAAATTTTGTAAATAAATAAATAAATAAATACTCAATGGCCACTCGTGGTACGCCTACATTTTGTATGTGCTTACTTCTGTTTTACACACAAGTCGAGGGTTCTCTCATTTAGACAACACGGCTAACAGTCACATTGCGTTGCGCATTATTACGGCAAACCAACGATTGCTGAGTCAGCGTGTTATATGATATTTGAGCCAGGTTGAAAATGCGAGTGAGGAAACGCTTTGAATGGAGAATTTCATACAAAAGTAAAAGTGCATACAATAAAACCTCGCGCCCGCGTGAATTGGGTCGTAAACTTTAATCTGCACAAAGCTGGGAAACAGTGAGAAAAATTCTTCAATAAAGTTATCTAGAGGATTTTATGAGAAGTAAAATGTAGAAAATTTTTCAATGGAATTTTTTACATTGAATTTCACTATTGTGTTGTCCATTTATTATGAGTTCGGTACCTATTAGCAATGCCCTCTACGGTGTTACTGGTTGGTACAGTCAACAGAACAACAAACTGATGAAATTCGGTCCCAAAATCATCTAAACAGCAAATTAAGATAAAAGTTACGGACTATTGTAGTTTGTCAGTAATGGCGAGTAATGGATAACGCGTCATTTGTAAGTAATCACATTTCCTTGGTGTTATTATGATAATTTTCTTTTGACAAATAAAAACATAATTAACATATTTAGAAATTGACACTTTGGTATAATCTGTTAAACCTGGCATGTCACACTTGAAGATGTTTTGAAACGTTGAATATAATCACTTCCTATTTCTGTAGACTATACCTGATGTTATTAAAAAAATCCCGTGGAAAGAGGTATTTTTCGCGGTTTCACGACTACATTTTATCTACATAATGTATGTTTAGCAATAAGATAAAAAACTCTAAATTAGATTAATCACATGACTAAGAAAGAAAGAAAGAAGAAAGAAAAATATTTATTACTACACAAAAATTTACAATTAAAACATTACAAAAACAGTAACAACAAACTTAAACTAATAACAAATTAAATATACCTTAAAACTATTGAAAATTTGTGTAATAAAGGGTCCCTGGCTCAGCATAATGCATCTGCCACAGGGCCCGTAGGAGCACTATGACAGAGCGCTGGTTTTCAGCCAGGGCCCGTGAGGGTGGCAACACCACAACTTAAAATTAAAACAAATATCCACAGTAGTATCATACAGTATCTATAAAGGAGTGATTAAGGGATCAGAGAAGAGTGATAAGTTGGAGTGTTCAATGATAAGTTCCTTATTATTCATATAGCTTTTGAAACTGTCATGGTTATAAACACTATTTAGTTCAACCGTGATTTTGTCATAATATGTTGTTCCGAAATATCGGGAAACTCAAAAAGACAATCAATAAAGGCAAATATTCCGTTATAAATTTAAAAAGTAATTTATATATAAAGAATACTATTATGTAATACTTTCTTTGGTTTTTAATAAATTATTGATTGATTGATTGATATCACTTTCCTTTAAGCCGCACTCAAGAGAATGAATAATCCCTGGCCCTTATCTTCGTTACTTTAATTAGAACCCTTTGATCCTAACAAAATTGTCATGGAAATAATTAACCAAATCTTTGATTCTAAATATCATTTGTCTACAATTTCTGTGTACTTGACTTTGAACGATAAAAGAAGGTTAACAATGCGTAGATTATGTTTTATTGTAAACAAAAACGCGGATAACAAATTTCAACATTTTTATTATTTCTATATGAGTCGTGGAACAGATAGATGGCCGTTCGGGAAGAAAAGTTTTAGAAAAGAGACCGTTAAACCGCCTTTGCAGCGTAGGACGTGCACTAACAAGATTATACAGAATTGGTGAAAGCTGCAGCTACACTGTGGAAGCAGACGCCTTTCAACGGTAACAGCTGGTCTTCTACAATCTACAAGATGCATATATGCAACACTGAATTTACGGCTAAGATGATGATGATAATTCTTAAGATATCCCTAAACAGTGGCGTAGCTAGGCGGTCAACGGCCCTGGGGGAAAAATAAAACTAGGTCCTTATCTATACAGTCAAAGTTATGAGGATCCCCTTCCCCCCTCCTCATAACTTTGACAGGTCTTTGACAGTAACTTTGACAGGCTCCTCATTAAGTTGACAAGGGGGGCACCGGTGACCTCGATCCACTACATTTTTTTTTACCACTATATATATTAAATAATAAAATATTGCCAGACAATCCACACAACAACATCTAGCCCCGAGGTAAGCTCTAAGCTTGTGTTACAGGTAATAGACATTTGATATACTTAATATAATAGACATACATACATTTATAGATATATATTTTTTTATTATAAATATTAAACACTCAGACCATGGAGAAAGTGCTTGCAGAACATACATACATTATGACCCCCTCGGCGGGAATCAAACCCACTACCTCTTGCGCCGCAAGTGGACTTTCGCCCACCGCGCCACTGAGGCAGTCTATATATACCCAGAAGTCTTAAATTTGTTTCATTCCCAAGACGCCCATATTTCATCAAATCGACATGGAAATTACATCAATGTCAAGGAACATGCGGTTTCATCCAGTTTTACGAGTTTCCAGATAACTCTCATTTTTAACCCCCGACCAAAAAAGAGGGGTGTTATAAGTTTGACGTGTCTGTCTGCCTGTCTGTCTAGGACATCATAGCTCCCGAACGGATGGAGCGATTTCAATTTAGTTTTTTTTGTGTGGTGAGTTTGGCGTGAGTTTCTTAGACATGTTTCATAAAAATCGGTTTCGTTTAAAAGTTATGGGTGAGAGTGGGGAAGGAAAACCGAAAATCTGCAAATATACTCGAGTGGGGTCTCAAATGACAGCGCGTCGCGTGCACATTACAAAATATTATGGTGTTTAACTTTTAAGGAAATTAAGGCATTGGTATCGAGGGTTTTTCTTAAATTTTAAATTTAGATGTAATTGTATGCTGAGCCCATCGATCAGTGCCCTCCGCAAACTGGTAAAAATCTGCGAGAGCTATGCGGAGGCTCATGGGCTCAGATACAACGCTAGCAAAAGCGAGCTGATGGTTTTTAAAGCTGGAGCAAAGACGTATTCCGCAGTCCCATCAGTTTCGCTCGCAGGCACTGAACTCAAGAGGGTAGCCAAGTTCAAGTATCTGGGCCACTGGGTCTCCGAGACTCTCTCAGATGACCTAGACATAGAAAGGGAGCGCAGGGCATTATCGGTAAGGGCAAATATGTTGGCCCGCAGATTTGCGCGATGCAGTAGAGCAGTTAAATTAAGTTTGTTTCGTGCGTACTGCCAATCCTTCTACACATGCAGTCTGTGGGTTAACTACACGCAGAAATGCTGGAATGCCCTGCGCGTCCAGTATAATAACGCGTTCAGAGTGCTACTGGGGCTGCCCCGCTTCTGTAGCGCATCCGGGATGTTTGCAGAGTCCCGCGTTGATGATTTTTACGCAATCATCCGCAACAGAACAGCATCCCTGATGCGCCGGGTGAGGGCCGGCACCAGTAGCTATCTGAACGTTACAGCTGGCAGGCTGGACACGGACTGCGCTTTAATAAAGCACTGGACGCACATTCATAATGTCATGCGTCCGTAAACGCAGGACGTGTTCTTCCTTTTCTATTAAAAATAAATGTATTTTAGATGTAAATTACATACCCACATTAACTCTTAACTCCCTATGGCTGTAACTATGTGAAGCTGAATTAAATAAATTGAATTGAATAAAGGTTGTAGCATAAAAATGGGTTGTACGAAATATCTGTTCTTAGGAACCATGTCATGTATATTTTAATGGACTCGTGAAAATATCGTTGCCAGAGAAAATCGACTATGAACTAATAAGAATAGGGTCAAAAAGTAATGGGAATATATCAGAATGAGCATTTCTGCGAAGGACGTCCCCTGCAGGACTTAGGCCTCCATCAAAAATCTCCAGTAATTTCGGCTGCAGCGGCCTGCATCCACCGTGAGCCCGCAGCCTTCACCAGGTCGTCGTTATAAATATCAGATTGATGACAATAAAAAATAAGGAAAAATTTAACGGGAGTTAAAATACTAGAGAAAATAAATTTTGGGATGTAAACAGCTAGTCTGGGATTAAATGTTACAATAATTTATTAGTATTAAGCTTTTTACCAAAATGCTTCCTAGTAGCATGCATTAATGGCCTCCAAATCGAAAAGTTGTAGAACAAAATATGTTAGCCTGGTGCGTACCCTTCACCCCCTCTTCGCAGTTTATACCATAAAGGAAACACCTTGTATACTCTTTGGTTATAACTATTATAAACTAGCGGCCCGCCCCGGCGTCGCACGGGTAAAAAAAGTTCCCGGCAATTTTTCCTTATTTGCTCACCGTCTAGACCTACCCTGGACTACGACAAACATTTTAAAACCAAAATCAGCTCAATCGTCCCAGCCGTTCTCGAGTTTTAATCAGACTAACGAACAACAATTCATTTTTATTTATTAAGAAGATTTAATAATCTTTTAATTTGACAAGGTTATAACAACAATACGAGCGTTGGACGTCCACCAACTTGATGGATGGCCGATTTGGTGAAGGGAAGTTGGTGGTAGAAGGTGGATGCAGGCCTCCTAATCGAAATAACTGATGATTATGATGATGATAACAACAATTATTAATTTTGGAAATTTCGTCTGTTCACGTCCGTAAGTGTTAACCCTCTGAATCCTTACACGTGACCTCCGGGTGGTGCTAAGAACAGTCTCTGGTGGGAGGCTTCGGCCGCGGCTTGTCACCACCCTCCGGGTTGGGCCAGTGCGTGAAGCGATTTTTGCGTGCTTCGTAATGTGGTCCGGAGAACAACGTTTTACGGGCACAAGACATTAAATTTACTTAATATAATAGACAAACATACAATGATTTTTTTTATACATATCATCCCAGACGAAGAAGAAATAAATTATAATTGTATTATTTTGCGGTGAAAAGACCCAAAAAATTAATCTCTCTATGGAATTTGACAAGGACGACAGGCGGAATTTGTTTCATTATAATAATTGGCATGCTGACATCAAGATTGATTCAAGAGAGATTTAATTATAAGATCGTCTTGTATTTTCCTTCCCTTTATTTTATTTTATTTTCTTTTGTAAACACAATGACAGCATTTATTTTCGATGTTTATTTTATATAACATAGCTGGAAGTCCCTTTGAAAACCTCACGAATCTCTCTACCTATTGCTAAATCCCTCATAAATATCCGTTCGGTAGTTTGAGAGTTCATCGCAAACATAGGGACAGACAGACGCGGCGCGCGACTTCAGTTTATAAGTATAGATACGTCTTAGTAAGGGATATAACTATAAATTAAACAAAAAAAAACCTTACTCTATCATCGCTTTATTGCTAAATGGCATTTAAAAACTATGGGAAAAAAAATATTTAAGAGGGGCCTAGTTTAATCCATTCTAATAATATAAATGGGAAAGTAACTCGTCTGTCTGTTCCTCTTTCGACTCTTCAATGCGGGTAACACTCCGGGGCACCACTAGTACTATATAAAGATGTTTGTTCAATTACAATTATTATTTTCAAGTAATAATGTCCGCCTTACGATCTGTCACTCACCTACGCCAACATGACACCCACCTGTCAGGTATATATAAAACTTAACACCATTTGTAACCACATGAATCAACAAATAAATGAATATGAATATGAACTGTCAACAGCTGTTTCAGCAAACGATTTATAGCATGAGAGTGGTGCGAACAACATCCATACATGCATTTAGATTTCCGCAAAGTTAATTATCGATACTTTTGTTTTGTTCCAATACTTTTGATTTAAGACTGTTGGCTAAGTCTCCTACTTACTCGATTTTATTTCGGAGATGGTCATGGAATTTGCGTCCAAAAACAATTATGATCACTTTAAACCGGAAAACGACATGTTCTGAGAACTTTTAAGATTTTGAAAGACATGGAACATTCACCAATCCGCACTTGGCCAGCGTGGTGAATTAAGGCCTAATCTATCTCGTCAAGAGAGAAGTCCCTGTGTCCCAGTGGGGCAGTGGGAACGTAAATGAAATTGGATAATAATCTTGGTTTTTATTAATATCGTAGTTGACTTATAAAACAAGTTGTTACTAGATTTAACCTGGGAACGTGTGGGTGTTGATGACTTTCGAAAGTTATACTCAAACTTGGGCCTAAAACCTATAAAAAGCTACTAGCAATAAATAAAATAATATTGTACTCCAAAGTCACAGCCAGTGTCGAGTAAATGAAAAAGTAAACATTTAATTTTCCACGCCATGGAGTCTATAAAACTGTCGTTAGGGCAGGGCGCCGCGGCGCGCGGCGGGGCACGGTGGTAGCACCTTCCTTCAACACCCACTTGTTTGTTTACTAGTTACTTAAAACTTCTTATTTTCCTCTGTTTTCTGGGTTCCGTAGTCAAATGGCAATAAAAAGATAATATTATGGAATCGTCATGTCACAGCGATTCATGCGATTACATTTAGGTATTAGGCCATTCAACCTCACGCGGACCAGACTGCGCGACGCAAGGGAGTGACAATGTGTACATACATATGTATGTATGTTTTTTTGTAGCACTATACACATCAAACGGCAGGGCAGATTTTTATTAATCATACGTCGATCGATTCCTCATAGTCCAGCAAAGATATGACGTCAGTAAACATTCAATATGGCGAATTCTGTACGTCATTTTGTAAAAATTAAAAAATAAAGTTTACAAACTATGCCATGTGAGGTATCGTTGGTTTTATATTCTTTTTTTTTTACATTTAAAAAACACTTTTAGTTTTGTTGCAACATATTTCGATCCGGCTGACCGTTTAGGATCTATATCAAGTCAAAGTTGCGTCACAAACATTCTCGCATAATAAGCTTATAGACTGTAAAAATTCCCAAGAAAGTTTTTTTTTTTTTTTTTTTTATTATTGATAAGCCTTCATTTGACCACAATCTCACCTGATGTAAAGTGAAGATGTGGTCTAAGATGGAGCATGAAGGCCTAGAAGATGGCTTCTCCGGACCACATTACGAAACACGAAAAAATCGCTTCACGCACTGGCCCAGCCCGGAGGGTGGTGACAAGCCGCGGCCGAAGCCTACCACCAGAGACTGTATAAGTAAAATCCCAGTCAGGCTATATTTTTTCCTTAGCTGTCAGATTATGGTTCACATTATGGTTGTAGTGAGATCCGGCCATGAGTCCTTCTACAAGCGTTTCTCATATTTAATGGATTCTCAAGAAATATATTATTTTATTGAGGTACATTTGAATATATAATACCAATTTAGATAAAATAGACAGGCAATTCGAATAATCTAAAACCCCTCTAAATATATCACACGGTTTTAGTAATTTTAACTTATTGCTATTTAACATGGGATGATATTACTAAATTATTCCAGCAATTTCCGAGCAATATTAATAAGGCAGAATAATAACACGACTAATTGTTAGTGAATCTTATGTTTAGACTTGTTGCGCTCTCACGACAGACAGGTTATTTTAGGTACACTAAAGTAAATTGCTTTGCTTCTACTAATTGGAAAATCTGATACCTTTATTACAAATGCCCTTTAAATCTTAATGATGTTTAATAAGTGATAAACCTCACTTTTTAGATTCAACTATTTTTTTTTCTGGCTATCCCGGTGATGCAGGTTCGAATCCTGTATGTGAAGGTTACGGATGTGTCTTAATGTTTTACTGCATAAAAAAAATAAAAATCCCCTTTACTTAGAACATAACTACATATATTACTGAGTACGGACAATCGCTCCCAGATAGATAGAGATATATTTGAAAGTTTTATGTAAACGTCGTCTATTTTGTCGTCTGTTTTAAATAGATACGGCTCATCTTTTGCAAACTATAGTAGCTTATAATTTTAATTTGTCATTTTCAATTGTGGACTAGCTTAGTTTAGTGATATAACAACTAAGCTAGTCTCTTCGTTAGGAGATAATCTTATAAGTATGTCATATCATAAATGTATACCTTGTTTTTTCGCTTGATCATGGCACATTAAGATAACTAGTAAACATAAGATATGATGGATATTTTTTATATAAGATTTATATTTGTATGTATGTCAGTCTGCGCGGTAGGTATATGTTTGTGTGCCTGCAATAAATTTATTCCTCTCGGACTGCCTCGCGCCAAGAGGTAGCGGGTTCGATTCCCGCGAGGGTAAAAATTGTTTGTATGTTCTGCAAGCACTTTTCTCCTTGGTCTGGGTATTTTATATGTATAATAAAAATATCTATATATGTATGTATATTATATTAAGTAGGTATATCAGATATCTAGTCCCCGTAACACAAGCTTAGAGCTTACCACGGCGCTAGATGTTGTTGTGTAGATTGTCCGGTAATATTTATTTATTTATATTTTTTTTATAATTATAAGATAATATAATAAACATAAAACTAATCCCCAGTTTCACTACTTATTGCTACAAATCGAGTTGAAACCATTTAAAATGACAATTACATCACAACTAGATTTCGCTAGAAAGCTACGTTACTTCGTCCTTATATTTTCTACACAAATTTTATTAAATTTGAATGTATATTATTTAGATTTCAGTTAAGCTATAAAACGTTTAGCCTGATTTGATAACACATGTATTTGAATGAATTTTTTAAGAGACATTAACCAACCAATCTTTTTTTTTTTATATGCTGGATAAGCCTTCATTTGACCACAATCTCACCTGATGTAAAATGACGATGTGGTCTAAGATGGGACATGAAGACCTAGAAGGTAGATGACTTCTCCGGGCCACATTACGAAACACGAAAAAATCGCTTCCCGCACTGGCCCAGCCCGGAGGGTGGTGACAAGCCGCGGCCGAAGCCTACCACCAGAGACTGTTCTTAGCACCACCCGGAGGTCACGTGTAAGGATTCAGAGGGTTACCACTTACGGACGTGAACAGACAAAACCTCCAAACGATTACCAAGCGATTCTCATCCACCTTCATAATGCTCATTGCAAGGATTTGGAATTCGCTCCCTACTGCTGTATTTACAACCTGAGTATCCTCAAGTCAAGAGTGAATAGGTATACCTTTTAGATCTATGTAATCTATCCTCTATCTATAGTGAGATCGACCGTCAGGTGAGATTGTAGACAAACAAAGATCTATCGTCCAAAAACAAGGACATTTTCTATTTAGAAAAGTTATCCGAACAAAAACTTAAACCTAACTTTTAAAAAAAGGGTAATCCGTGTCCGTGTACGCGTTAGTTTAACTGTCCACTCGAAACTTGCTGACTTATAATGGTATCCCTTTTAGTTTTAAAACGAATCACAAAGAAACTTTTTAAATAGGTAAAGTTATAAAGAGATCAGGCATTTGGATCTCCTTGTTTAGTTGCACGAAAGTTTAATTCAAAAATTCCTTACGTTGTTGCAAACAATTTATTTTTAACTTTGTGAAAGTATTCAATTAATAGGAATTCTAATGTTTAGATTGCTTTACTGGTATTTTAAATGCGAACAAATGTTTTAGTAACAGACAGAGAGAGGTCAGGCAGACAGATTCCCACATGACAGTTCAGTTCTAAGGTCAGAATAACAAAAAAATGTTTAATTTGTTTAATGAGTTCATGAATACCAATCTAATACAATTACCATTTTTCAAAAATATTATTTGACATAATTATTATTTATTATTATCTATGAAATGTCTTGAATTTATAACTACTTTATCTTTGACCAACAGATTTTGTTTTTTATTATATAAGTTTAAATGTTTGTGTTTCTGCTAGCTATTATTATGATTATTTTATTAAATTTGGACATGTTATTGACCTATATATACAATTCTTATGTAAACTTGACTTGCCTTATATAACGCCCCGTGTTATAATTGGTAAAATAAATGAATATGAATAATATGAATATGAATATAATACTACCTAATACAAAAACTGAATGCTAGATAATAATTAATTCTAATGTATAAAGTGTTCTCATGAAGTGATTTTTTTGTAAATTCTTTTGAGATTAATAAACGTTCTTAAACCTGAAAAACCACCTAACTACATATATAGTGGAGTACAAGTACGTTTAGTAACTAGTAGTACCGCGCGGTATTTTTCCGCGGAATAACATTTGCCCCCGGTAAAAAGCAGCCTAAAATTTATGTCCATAAAAATCCTATCTATCCAAATTCTAGGTATCTTCTGGCTAAGGGCATATTTCACAAACTCCGAGTAAACTAAGCAATGGTTAGTTTTGTCAAGAACTCAGTTAAGGCGTATAGGCATCTCGCTTTGTCACACGTGACTAAGCGAAATAGCTCTATATTTCATCTATCGTCTAACTAAATTTACCCGGATATGGTAAAACGGAGATGCTAAGACCGATAAAATTCACATATTCCAGTAAGATTTCCTTAGATACCTATCCAATAAAGTAGTGAATTTAAGGTTTTTTTTTTTACATCTTTATTTAACTAATGATTTTCTGCGGCCTTAATGGTTTACGGATTCTGTAACGACGTGATCAGCATCACGTGGTATCGAAACATCACGAAATATCATTCAAAGTGCTCTCAAATAAATAAAGAAAACTTTTAGTGAAATTCCATTGGAAAAAAGGTTTTAATACTAAGGAAAAACATTGTGAGCCTGAATCAATTACTCCGCGCTATTTACAAACCCAAAAGATAAGCACCTTTTCCACTCTTCGACTCGTTCGTTTACAACATAAAGTTTTTTTCTTCTCACTAATTGGAGCTACACTACAACTTTTTTAAATTTCAAAGAACTTTTAATTAATCAAGCTTTTTGCGGATTTTAGCTTAATTGCGTAGTTGGAGAATGTGGTACAGTCGACAGCAAATAAGACTGATAAAATAGGGTCGCAAAATAATATTATACAGTAAATGAAGTTGAAAGGTACCTACTGAGTATTGTAGTTTGTTAGAAGTTACCATCATCAACATTTCAGCTGTCGGATGTTCAAAGCTGGACGTAGGTCTCCCTTAAAGACTTCCAGTAACTACGGACGGTTGCAGTCTGTAACTGCCACCTTCACCAGGTCGTATTAATCTATTGTTTCCGGTTCATCGGTCGCCTACACTGCAAGGCGACACCGCCGTAACAGATGATCCACGATGCTGACACTTTAATTTATAAGATTTATATTTTTTATGTATGTTAGTCTATAAGGTATATGTTTATATGGGCCTTAGATGCCTGAAATAAATGATTATTATTATTATTATTGTTCTATGACCAGGTCATCCGTCCATCTAGTTGGTGCCTACTGGTTCGTGGTCTCCATTCGCCATCTGTCCTTCGTGCTGCTTGGCCCGCCCATGGCCACTTTAGTTACTTTTACAAATCTATGTATTATTTAATAAATAAATAAATATTTTCAGACAATCCACACAACAAAATCTAGCCCCGTGGTAAGCTCTAAGCTTGTGTTACGGGTACTAGGCATCTAATATACTTAATTTAATACTTAAATAAAAAATCCTTATTATACATATGTACATATTAAACACCCAGTCCAAGGCAAGAACTCTGCTTTTTTTTTGATTATGTATTGCCTTTAATATTTATATTTGAATTAACAAATGTAGATCTGTTTGTTTCCCAAAGATAAATAAATAAAATTAAAAAAAATAAACTGAATTAGTTATTTATAGACCTTATTTGACTTGATGTAGTAAACTTACATTTGGGAAGTAATTAGATAATTTAATTAATGAACACAGATATGGAGGCAATATTAATTTCCTATCATAATAATTATGAGAGATTCTCATGTTTTTCGCAATTATGATTAATTAAATATAAGATGGGGCATGAAAACCTAGAAGGTAGATGGCTTCTCCGGACTACATTACAAAACATACATAAAAATAAATAAATAAATATAAATAAATAAATATTTCCGGACTACTCACACAGCATCACCTAACCCCAAACTAAGCAGAGCTTGTACTATGGGTGTTAGGTGACTGATATACTACATAGATGCATTTTTTTTTGGTAATACATACATATGATACATAGAAAACACCCAGACCCGAAACCAGAAATTGTAAATCGTACAAAATCTGGTCCCCCGGCGGGAATCGAACCCGCAACCTCCTGCGCCTCAGGCGGACGTTCGCCCACCGAGCGAGACAGAGGTCGTCAAATTTATATAATAAATAAATTCGAATTGAGAATCCTCCTCCTTTTTTGAAGTAGGCTATTAATCGAATTTAACATAATAACCCGCTGAAATCTAATCGCTCTTTGCTCTAGTGTTAAAAGGAAGCGACCAGATACGATACATTTATTTCCTATTTATCTTTAAGTAACTATGTTTAGAATAGAATAGAAAACACTTTTTTGTACACCACACAAATAAAGAAAAAACATTGTTAAAATAACTATGTTTAATTTGTTTTTGTTTTTTGTATTTCACTTATGACGTTTATAAGATTTTTAAAACCAATGGAAATAAATGATTATTGTATCTTGTATCTAACTACTTTCCCTGTGCAGCCCAGATTATGAATTGAACCCCCTGCATATAGTATGTACATAGACGCTTAATGCTGATAATATTTTGCGGTACTTTAAAGGACAGTTACAAAAAAATACATTATTATTTTTGCCCCCACTTATAAACAAGCATGTTTTTATAATTACTTATCAGTAGGCCATGCACGTTTGAGCTCACAACTCCGTGATTCATCCGTGCACTTGTGACTGCTACTAACTGGTACAAAAATCGCCAGTGATTTATTGTCAATTTGTGTTCAAAGACCTCAAACAAAACTCTACTGTGCCACGAGCTCACGAAGTAATTATCAAACGTTTCCTGAAATGTCAAGTTCGCTATAGGGTTATGAAAAGTCCTCCGGGTATTTTGGTAAGTTATATTTTAGTTGAATTGCTACACGTGTATGCCGATAAAAGTTGGCAGTCTTATTGGGCAGGTGCAACTTTAAAAGTTCACACTCGACTTTTATTTCGAAGGTCGTAGGAACTTAATTGAAGACATGCTCTAACGGTAAACTCAAACATCGTGAGGAAACCGGCATATTCTGAGAAGTGTTTGAAGGATATGGTGACATTTACCAGCCTGCACTTGGATAGCGTGGTGAATTAAGGCATAATTTCTCTCGTCACGAGATTAATCCCTGTGTCCCAGCAGTGGAAACGTTAATAGCTGCGCTTACTAACTTTTAAAAGAAGGTCTCGAGACCTCCACTGTGTATCTTTAATGTAGTAACGATTATAATGAAAATGAATTTTTTCGTCCCAAATACCCCAGTGCTACTAGCTAATAGTCTTCACTAACGTGTGTCCCAGATATTACTTTTGGATCCATTATGGCTTCACTCTAGGCCTTATGAAAAGGTTCAGGAACGCTCAGAGACTTAATGGAAAAGGCTATTCTTGGGAATTGATTCTGAAATAAACAGGAAATAAATGAAAAAATATTTTGTTCCCGTGTATTGTTACTTAGTGTTTTGTGTCGTGTCACACATATAACAAAAATGTTTAAAATGTACTTACAGCAATTTGAATCAAAGATTTTGTTTATTTGGACGAAGAAAAAGAAAAATATCTTGTCGAATATAACAAAATGATTATTCACACATTATTTAATATTTATAGGCATATGAATTCTTATTTGGCCGAAAAAGACTTTGTATATTTGAACGAAAAAAATTACTCAAAGGCCACTCAACAACAATCTTCAATATTGAAAAAAAAAACTAAATAATACGATGTTTTCTAAAAAACTACTTAGTCTCAAGTTACAACAATTTACAATCAGCTTTTGCAGGCAGGCTTGTGCTTTGAACCTACACAATATGTCTGGTGCAAGTGTCACATTTGTTTGATATCTTGTGTTGAGGGTCAGATGTGACATATTTTTTCATTGTCTGTAGCTACGGGGCCAAGTACTCTATTCGTTTACAAGCGCAGCACTGAAGGTAGATTTTTGCTTTAGAACACTGTTACTTTAAATTTTGAGGTGACTGGTTTTATTCTCGCTAAATAATTACGCCGCCCATTACGCAATTTGTATTTAGCTTTTAGACCCTTTTGTATTGTTTTATCTTGGTGTGTAATAGAGAGTTATATTATTATTATAATTGTGACCTCTTAACTAAAATATATGAAAACGGACAAATTTTAATGACAAGAAAAACATGCTCGAAAAAAGTTACATAAAAACTCACAACATTCTAAAATCAAATTTGAAGTCAAAAGCAATTTTGGGCCACTGATCGAGAGAAAGAAAAGAGCATACGATAACCACAAAATAGGTTTCGAGACTTTTCAAACACTTGAAAGGTCTCTGGGACCATGGCTCGGTACTTAAAGATTAAAGGTCTTTACATAATACTTCCTTTATTTATTATCAAGACCTTTCAATTTCAGAGTATCTTTGGCCAGCTATGTCTATGTGGTGGCAAGCCCCATTTAACATTAATTATGGCGAGTAATAAAATAAATCTTAGGCTTAGAAGGAATCTTTGAATATTAAAACAACCACAAATGCAAATTGTAGCTTAGGGATCGACTAAGAGCGTTTATTTTGTAAGTACAAACATTACAAAAAACATTAATGGTCCCTTTTACCATCTCCGAGTAAAAATAGACAATGGATATATTATATTTTATGTAATTTAGTCACATGTGACAAAGCGAGATAGCTCTTGATATAACTAGCTATTGACACATATTATAGACATAACTAACCTTTGCATAAAAAAGATTGGCGTTCAACTGAGTAACATCTTTTTCACTTATAATTTTATTTAACTTGACACTGGCTAACTGACGCTTATAACCAGACCAATTATAACCGATTGAATTGAACCACTGCTTAGTTTACCCGGATATTGAAAAATAAGCCCTGAGTATATCATATCAGATATCTACCCGTAACACAAGCTTAGGGCTTACTTTTTTTTTACTTATGTCCGTTTTTGTATATGTTAGAAGTAATTAACGTTTTTCTAATGCAATAATAATAAAACAGATCGTTATGCCTACGGATCATGTTATTTCTACGACTACGTACTGTTCACCCACCGTGCATCGCTGCTATCGAAATAAACAAATTTGCTATGTTGGTAACCCGCGTTTTGCTGTATCAGCTATCTTCTAGGTCTTCATGCTCCATCTTAGACCACATCGTCACTTTACACCAGGTGAGATTGTGGTCAAATGAAGGATGTGCGTTTTGAATAACGTTTTTACAGTGGAGGAGACCGGCATGTTCTAAGAACTTTTGAGAGTTTGAATGACATGTGACATTCACCAACCTGTACTTGACCAGCGCAGCGTGGTGAATTAAGGCCTACACACTCTCGTCAAGAGAGAAGGCCCCGTGTACCAGCGGTGGGAGCGTACTTATAGGTGATTATGGATATCCTATTCCATACAGCTGAACGTTCCTAAGCCTATTCATAAAGCTAATAAAGACCCCTTTCGGTTTGGGTCAAAGTATCCGCCATGTATGAATATTCAGGTTTCACCGCGTTTCATTAATATTAGGAGCTTTTAAAGTTTCGTTATTTTGTAAATAAGTAAGGTAGTTTTAATCGTTAACATAAATGCGGATTTTTATTTGGTTCAAAGTTTGCATTTGAATACCCTCAGATTGCTGGTCTAAATAGTAGATTACGTAGGTAGGTACTATCAAAGCAAAAAGGTTCTTAAGCTTCGGCCAAAGCCTTAAAATATTTGCGTTCAAATAACCCTTTAAGTCTTTGAATAATTAAACTTTTTTTGGAACAAGACAAATTTTGTCAAAAAAGTTATCGTCCCTAAAAATACATTTTAGTTTAAATTTCATAAATTTAAAAATCCGACATAGCATAATTCAAAACAAATCGTTTTAAAACACTTCACGTGTCTGATATTACGAGTATAATACGGCGTTGCTTATCGGAAATCTATTAATAATTAATCCCGAAATAAATAATCTTACTTGAGAAAGTCGTTTTTAAAATTGTATGAATGATAGTGTAGGGACTGTAGCGGGAATAGTTCATAACCGAAACCCAGGAGTGTTCGTTTCACACTGAATTTATTTCATGCGTACATAAAATCAAAGCATAAGGGTTCCTCAGCTTACATGTACAGTTTCTTCGTACGAATTGTAAATAAATAAATAATTATTTCCGGACAACCCATACAACAACATCTAGCACCGTGGTAAGCTCTAAGGGTACTAGACATCTAATATACTTAATACTAGCGGCACGCCCCGGCTTTGCACGGGTAATTATTTAAAATTGTTTCAAAATTATTCGAATTTTTCTCGCCGTAAAAACCATCCTTAAACTCCAACAAATATTTAAAAAAATAAATTGGCTAAATTGTTATAGGCGTTGTTGAGTTATGCGCTTAGCAACACATTTTGCGATTCATTTTTAACCCCCGACAAAAAAAGAGGGGTGTCATTGTTTGACGTGTCAAGTCTGGGACATCATAGCTCCCGAACGGATGAAGCGATTTCAACTTAGTTTTTTTTTGTTTAAAAGGTGAGTCTGGTGCGAGTGCTCTTAGACATGTTTCATGAAAATCGGTTGTGCCGTTTAAAAATTGTGAGGGTTAGAGTGGGGAAGAAAAACCGAAAATCTGCAAAAATCTCGAGTGGGTATCAAATAAAAGCGCATTGCATGAACATTACATATTATTATGGTGTTTTACTTTTAAGGAAATTGAAGGATTCGAATCGGGGGTTTTTCTTATATTTTAAATTTAGATTTATTATTTATAAGAAGATTAAGGTAAGAGAAAACATACTATTGATTGCAATGCTCAAATTGGTGTCATCATCATCACCCTATTAACGTTCCCACTGCTGGGACACAGGGACTTCTCTCTTGACGAGAGAGATTAGGCCTTAATTCGCCACGCTGGCCAAGTGCGGGTTGGTGAATGTCACATGCCCTTCAAACTCTTTTATAGTTCTCAGAACATGTCGGTTTCCTCACGATGTTTGCCTTCACCGTTAAAGCACGTGTTTAAAGCGCACATAAATTTCTCAAGAAGAAAAATCCAGAGGTGCGTGGCGGGGTTTGAACCCACGACCATCGGAATGAAAGTCGAGTGTCCTCCCACTTTTAGCCAACACGGCTTTTGGCAAATTGGTGTAACCTACAACAAACATAAACTTGGTTCGGGTCAACTGGTGTAACGTTAGTTTTTTGAAGAAAGTTGGCTTTATATTGGTGTATGTGTGGTTATAATTTTTCGTTCAAGCTAAGAATTAGTGTAAGAGCAATGCTGGTTTGCCAAGATACATACACCAACTTAACCTTCTTCGGTCATAGGAATACAACAATTCGACTTATGTAAATGGATCACATACCTACTCAGTTACAACATAATTTCGACGGAAGTCTGCAAAATTCACAGTTAAAATGTGTAGCGTAACTGTATTTTTTTAAAGCTAGAATTCTATTATTATGCTATTCGAAAGAGCCGAAAAAACTAAAAAAAAACTGTATACTCAACTTATTTAACGTGTTTTGGTGGTTAACCCAATTGAACCTGCAACCGACGATATGTACAATATATATATGCTATATGCTAGGGTTTAGTTCTGAAAATAACTTTTTGAATGGGATTAGTTACCTGTTAACGAATTATTAACTACTAAATAAGCGACAATATATTATCAAGCGACAATTTTTTTATTTCCGCACACGACCATTCAGTAGGGAGCCGACGACGCGACGCGGCAGATTATTTCGTGATCTTAACCCCGCTTATTGTCACAAAACTATAATAGTTAGAGATATGATGTTAGGACGTTTTTTGTAGATAATGATAAGTTCTACAAAGTTGTAATACATCACTTTGTTATTTATTCAATAGTTTTCGCAGCATTCGCGATTAAAGAAATATTTAAGGTTTAATTTTTCAAAAAAATCGCTTATTGCCACAAAACTATAATAGTTAGAGATATGATGTAACGACGTTTTTTGTAGATAATGATAAGTTCTACAAAGTTGTAATACATCACTTTGTTATATATTCAATAGTTTTCGCAGCATTCGCGATTTAAGAAAGATTTTAGGTTCTTTTTTATTACCATGGGTTACATTATCGGAGTCTGGTAAGGAATCATATTATTTTTTTAAACTAAATATAGCCTATGTCACTCAGGGATAGTGTAGCTTTCGAATGGTGAAAGAATTTTTTAAATCGGTGCAGTAGTTTCAGAGCCTATTCGAGACAAACAAACAAACAAAAAATCAAACCTTTCCTCTTTATAATATTAGTATAGATAATAGACATACGTACATAGATATTTTTTATTATACATATAAAACACCCAGACCAAAGTGAAAGTGCTTGCAGAACATACAAACACTTGACCTCACGGCGGGAATCGAACCCGCTACCTCTTGATCTAGCACCGTGGTAAGCTCTAAGGGTACTAGACATCTAATACCTCTATATTTAATATAATAGACATACGTACATAGATATTTTTTATTATACATATAAAACACCCAGACCAAGGAGAAAGTGCTTGCAGAACATACGCACACTTGACCTCACGGCGGGAATCGAACCCGCTACCTCTTGCGCCGCAAGCGGTCCCTCGCCCACGGCGCCAATGAGGCAGTCAATAGTCAATCAGCATAGTCTTTATGGTATATGTTTATATGGGCCTCTGATGCTTGACATCAACGTCTTGTTATTATTATTATTCAATAAATA
Organism: Gymnoscelis rufifasciata; assembly: GCA_929108375.1. Lineage (NCBI taxonomy): Eukaryota > Metazoa > Arthropoda > Insecta > Lepidoptera > Geometridae > Gymnoscelis > Gymnoscelis rufifasciata. Next base: position 378,745 of record OV815322.1, on the reverse strand, counting down.
TTTCTCATTCTATAGTTTTAATAGACAAATTTAATAATCAAATAAGTATATAACTTACCGAACAACAGCAGCAAAAGGTCGCTCAACGCCAAGCTGAACAAGTAGTAATTCGTCGCAGTGTGCATTGTGGGATGTCGCACTATAACCGCGCAAACAGCGACATTCCCCACCACTCCGGTCAGGAAGATCAGCACCAGGATGGCTGTGATGGGCACGATCCTCTGCAGAGGCAGTCTCCGAGGACCCATAATGAGCCACAGCATCTCTTCTTCAGAACAGTCGAAGATTGAAGAGTTTTCTGTCATGCAACGCAAGCGGAGAGAAGACAGACTCTCGTTGGTTTGAAGGAAGTCTGACAGGTCCGCCATTTTGTTTTTTTTTTAGAGTTCTATTGTGTTATGAGACACTTTTTTTTTGCGTTTTGTTTATTTGTATTGAGTTTGATAGGTGAGGAATTTTATTTTGTTTCGAATTTGGTTACAATTTTGGTTTGAATGTCTAATAAGTTCAAACAAAACACTTTTTGGTAATATTCACGTAGACACAACACAGTGTTTCAAATAAATTTAGTTAGATTTATTTAGCTTTATATAACCTAACTGTTGGGAGAACTAGCATCTTAAAAAAAATTTTCATTCAACCCTTTTTTTTATATAATGAATTTAACTTGTCTATATTAAGAAGTTGTAAGCTTTTATTCTGAAAGTTCGGACTTCATTATATTAAAAAAATCACGTCGATTGTAATAAATCTACAAATTTTATAAACACTACAGTTATAAAACGTGCTATCAATAAGTTTCCCCCGTATATTGGCAATTTATCAATTTATAACTGAGAGAAGCGTATCATTAACTGAGGATTACATTAATTGTTAATTAATTATCAAAGGGTAAATTGATAGGTTTATGAAATTTACATCATAGCTCCAATTCTATCTCAAATTCGGATATTCTAACTAGTTAGTATTAGTAGCTTCCCCATGCGGCGTTACGCATACATTTTGACATTTTTATGACCCTTTTATAACATCGTAAAGCTATCTGCCGGTGAATGTCGGGCTCAAATAGGGAATACGCACGTATTTTTTTAATTACCAAAAATATATATAACACATCCAAAATATATCGATTTAACTACAAAAAGTTTAATAAAATCACTATTTATTGAATATTTTTGATGATTAAGTTTCATGAAATATTAAAACTAGCTAGTGAAAGGCAGGGAACTTTTTTTAATATATTTTTGGCTACTAGCTAATATAATATGTATTTAGTATAAAGCGATTACTTTTATATTAGAGAACTCTATATCTGTGTTTTATTTTTATGGATAGATTATTCCCAGCAGTGGGAACGTAAAAATAGCACTTATGATGATTATGGTGAATCATATAATAATGTATTCAAAGAATATAATAATATATAATATCTACACTCCTATACTTCTTTAAAAGTTTCGTTATGTATAATAAGTTGTAGACTTAATGCAGACTTAGTAAGTCGGCATTTTAACTACTTTATCATAACTTGTTAAGTTTGAAGCAAGAAACAGTGTCAAAAGACTTGCGAAGGCTTTTCAAGAGCAGTTTTCAAACGGAATTTAAATATACTCATATTTTGAGTTGAATTTGTAATTTGGTGGCTGATTTTTCAATCCAATAACATCCAAATTAATTTCGCCAGTTAATGAATGAATGGATGCAATAACATCTAAAAAGGATTATTTTTTCTTTTTTATTAAAACGATTAAATCTAAAATAATCGTCTATCTTTTCTTACATAGTACAAAAACAGTCGTTTTATATGTTGTCTGTCTGTAACTAATTCCGTTTAGATCTTTAAAACTACGCAACGGATTTTCTTTCTGTTTTTTTTATTATATCGCGGTAAAATACGTTATTTCTGATTAAAGTCTTTGAGACGCAGGTTTCGCCACTTAACTACAGAACGGCTCTTTAGGCGGGTTTAAGCAATAGGTAGTCATTGAAGAGGAATGTTTTCGTATTCATGCAAAGCCGTACCGGGCCAGCTAGAGTTGTAAATAGAAAAATATGTATAAAATAGGTTTATAAATTATAAATTAGATATTATATAAGAATTAATTTCATCAACAACAAAAAAAAAATTTGTAACTTTACTTTGAAATAATGTGTTTTTATTTTAACGATGTAAAACAGTCAACTTTCTTAAAAAATATTTACTCTGCCTCTAAGTATAGCTCTATTTAGCCATGTTATTTTAATAGTTCTAATCTAATCATCAAAATTGAATATTATATTTTATTTTTAACGAATTATTTAAAATCCGTTACTTTATTTTATCATAAATAGTTATGAACATCGCCTAAACTTACAAATTCCTTAAACATTTTAACATATTTTTAGACACAACACTTTTCAACATTTATATTATCACTCCATCACTATTAGCCACAAACGAATAGACACGTAAAAGTTTACATCTCGTAGCGGTGCTACGGCGTAGAGCTCCCGCCGGCTACGACTGCTACGTCCGTAGCGGACCCGCTCGGCACACACACTGAATCAGATACTCTTCAAATCTTCTGCTTATTGTAGAAATGTTAATTAAATTTTAATTACCTAATTATCATGAAGTTTTTCTTTTATCCTAGTTTCACAATGTGTTTTCCCTGTTCAGCAACCCAATTAAATATAATATATTTTTTTTATTTTTGTGTAACTGACTGTATTTAATTTTTTTTGCATTATTAGTATAAAGTTTTGTCTGTGCCTTTTTGCGATTGTAATATAATACCTCTTTAGAAAATAACCAAGGCAAGTGTAAAATTACGTATTAAGAAATTATGAATTATGTTTGTGTATATGTTAGTAAATAGATAGTTGTTTTTTTTTTGTTCTTAATTTTTTGCAATGTAATCACCATCATCAATTTCATCCTTAGGGCGTCCTCTTCTGGACATAAATTAATATATTAGGTCCTTACATATGAAATTGGCGTTTTGTATGGGAGGAACAAAAAGTCGAATATTTTTTAATATAATATATTTAATTAATCAAAGTATGAACCATTATTTTCTATGCACTTTTGCCATCTTATAGGTAGTTCATTGATCCCTTTACTAAAAAAACCAGTCGGACGGGAATCAATAAAATCTTTGAAGGCGATTTGGACTGCCCCATCGGAGTTGAATTTTTTCCCTTGCAAGAAGTTATCCAAATTTCGAAAAAAATGGTAATCTGTTGGAGCAAGGTCCGGGGAGTACGGAGGATGTCTTAGACTTTCCAATTGAAGCTCTTCTAATTTAGTAGCCGTCTGTTGCGCAGTGTGTGGTCTAGCGTTGTCGTGAAGCAGCAGTGGCGTGGAGCGATTGACCAGCCTAGGTTGTTTAGCCGCTAGCTTTTCCATCATGGTTTGCAATTGCTGACAATAGACATCAGCCGTAATAGTCTGGCCAGATTTGAGAAAACTGTAATGAACAATACCGGCACTAGTCCACCAAACGCTTACAAGTAACTTTTTTGGGGTTAATTTTCGCTTGGGGCAGGATTTGGCTGGCTGGCCAGGATCCAACCATTGCGCTGAGCGCTTCCGATTATCGTAAAGAACCCATTTTTCATCACAGGTAATGATTCGGTTTAAAATACCTTCATTATTGTGCCGGTTTAGTAATGTAACGCAGCAGTCGACGCGCGTTTGCCGGTTTGCTTCAGTCAATTCGTGAGGTACCCACCTTTCAAGCTTTTTAATCTTCCCAATTTGCTTCAAGTGAATTAAAACAGTTTTATCACTAACACCGCAGCCTGCAGCTAACTCGGACGTGGTTTGCGATGGATCCGCTTCCACAATAGCCTTCAACTCTTCATTATCAACTTGAGTCTCAGGCCGTCCACGGGGCTTGTTCTGCAAGTCGAAATTTCCAGAACGAAAATGTTGGAACCAAAAACGAACTGTGTTTTCTTTTGCAACACGACCGCCATACACATCATTCACCCTTCGAGTTGTTTCCGCAGCACTAGTGCCACGGCGGAACTCGTACTCGTAAATAATGCGATATTTTAAGTTTTCCATTTTGTAAAATGAGTGACGCAAACAGAAAAAAACAGAAGAAAAAAAACAAATGAATGACGATCGATCATCGAAGCACAAATACATGAGTCTATAGCTGTACAAATTTGAATTTGGAATTCCTTACCAAAGAGGAGAAATTTGTGATTAAAGTGGCCAGTACGAAAAACGCCAATTTCATATGTAAGGACCTAATAATAGTGTAAGGTTAATATAGATACTAAGTTAATTTATGTATATTTTAATCAAATGTTTAATTCGTTCTAAATTCATAGTTTTGTTAATTATAATTTTTACATGTATTATCGTGACCTAAAAGTATGTATTTAAAGGCAACTTCCGGTTTATTGTTTGATTCGACTTTATTTCGTAAGCCAATCGGCGCTCGCACACGCCACCGCTGTCGAGCGCACCGACCAATGAGGAGTGAGACCAAGTTGTCAAGTAGGGTTCGAGCGCTCGACGGCGGAACGCGACGGCCGGGCATTGGAACGGTGGCACTAGTCTAGGCAAGACATGGAATATTACAAGCTAATAAAGAGTGGGAATTTTGTGAAAAATTAAAGTGGATTTTATTCTGACCAAACCCAAAAGGTCAGAAGTGGGATAGACGAGAGGATTTCATATCTTCTAAAAACGCCCACGGCTCGGAAAAACGTAAGTATTGATTTAATTCCTAAAAACATTTTATTTTAACGGGTAGATCGTTTCTGTTTTCCCTCTATCTCTTCGATTTCCTTTTTAGTATTACATGTAAGTTTACAGTATTAGTTACTAAGTCCTTAATCCTTTTCCCCATTTTTTGTATGGGTATTGAGTATTTTTTTTTTCCAGTTGATAATATATATTTAAATTTTAAATTTTGCCTATCTACCATGTCTTATTGACTTCGGAAGAACAAACTAGCAATTTAGTACTTTGTTTTGGTTATGAAATCGTTTAATTAAATAAAATTAACATGCGATGAATCCAAAACTTGTCTAGAACCGATCTTTAGTCTAGTAGCGGCGCGGGTCCGGTCAAGGGCTCCAGTGTTTCTTTGTTTTACAAGCACTTTCTCCTTCGAGTTTAATAATCTGTTTATGTAGGTATATCTATATATATAAAAGAAAGTCGTGTTAGTTACACCACTTATAACTCAAGAACGGTAGAACAGATTTGGGTGAAAATTGGTATGGATGTAGCTTAGAGCCAGGAGACGGACGTAAGATACTTTTCATCCCGTTCGACAGCGTTCCCGTGTGACTTGACATGAAACGTCAGTCACTATAAAACATGTTATAACAAAAAAGAATCAGACTTGGAATAACAAAACGCAAATGATAGCTATGTAATTGACGTATAATGACAGCTATGTAATGACGTATAGATGACAATTTGATACTTGTAAGAAATCAATATTCAAACTATCTATATATATAAAAATGAATCCCTATTACCCTTGGTCACGGTATCACGCCTGAATGGCTGGACCGATTTCGCTAATTCTTTTTTTGTTCTGTTCGTTATTAACAGGAGAAGGTTCTTATGAAAGAAAAAAATAAAGGAAATTGCGCGGAAAATTAGAAAATTTAAAATTACTTAACCACCATATAAAATTATTAAATTTTTTAATGTAACTTTAAGACATTTGACATAGAATTGATTGAATGCGTGCTGAAAATATATTCAAAAGAGGATGACTTTGATTTAATTAACTTAATGAAATCAAGAATCTGCTCATTTATAGCGTCTAAGACGGAACAAAGTTCGCCGGGTCAGCTAGTATATAATATATCAGATGTAAAGTAACCATAACACGAGCTTAGAGCTTACCACGGGGTTAGATATTGCTGTGTGATAGATAGATAATAACTTTATTGCACACCAATGCTTACAGACTAACTTAAAAATAACAATCAATAGCCATATACGTTGTACAATCGGCGGCCTTATCACTTAAAGCGATCTCTTCCAGGCAACCTTTTGATGGATAGGATATGTTAGGAACACCAAAGACGGTGCACAAAGATCATAGCATATACATAGATAATATGAAAAAGAAATAAAAATAAATAATAAATACATACATTAAATAAGAAAAAAATAGGAGAAAATACATAAGTATAATAAACGATAAATGTATTATTAATATATCACTACATGGTAGATAGTGTTGATGAACCATGCCTATAAAGATATTTAAGGATTTTGCTGTGTGATGTTTGCATAATCCTATTATTTTTTTAGTATTAGTATCAAGTTTTCATAACATAGAATTATTGTTGAAGATTGTGTTAAAAATCTCAAATACGTAGTTCAATTGTATTACGATGATGTAGGTTCAAAGGTCAAATGGGTCGAAAGGTCAAATGGGTCGAAAGGTCATTTGGGTCGAAAGGTCATTTGGGTCGAAAGGTCAAATGGGTCGAAAGGTCAAACAGATCCAATGGGTTGAAAGGTCAAATAAGCCAAAAGGTCAAATCGGTTGAAAGGTCAAATTGGTAAAAAGGTCAAATGGGTCGAAAGGTCAACTGGGTCGAAAGGTCATTTGGGTCGAAAGGTCAAATAAGTCGAAAGGTCAAATGGGTCGAAAGGTCAAATGGGTCGAAAGGTCAAATGGGTCGAAAAGTCAAATGGGTCGAAATGTCAAACAGGTCCAATGGGTTGAAAGGTCAAATAAGTCAAAAGGTCAAATCGGTTGAAAGGTGAAATGAGTCGAAAGGTCAAATTGGTAAAAAGGTCAAATTGGTTGAAAGGTCAATTGGGTGGAAAGGTCAAATGGGTTGAAAGGTCAACTGGGTGGGAAGGCAAATGTTTTTCTTTTGGTTTGTTTAGACAATTTATTTACTTATTTATTATTTTTTGCCCGGTTAAGCTGCTTTCTGGAAGTTTCAGATACAATGGATGAGGATGCAGGAGAAGCTCGAGGTGATGGGCAACGGAGTGGAAGGACCCTATGTGGAGGGTACGACAAAATAAAGTCCCGAGGATAGGGGCCCACAGAAGGAGAGACCCAAGGTTGGAGGGTACGACAAAATAAAGTCCCGAGGATAGGGGCCCACAGAAGGACAGACCCAAGGTGGTGGGTACAAAGAAGGAGAGACCCAAGGTGGTGGGTACAAAGAAGGAGAGACCCAAGGTGGTGGGTACAAAGAAGGACAGACCCAAGGTGGTGGGTTCACGAAGGTAAAGTCCCAAGTGGGTGGGCACAGGAAAGTCAAATCCCTGTGGGATGGGTTGACTTTAAGGTTTCAGGAAATGTCGAACAATAAAGGGGAGAGTAAGGAGTGCTACTCAACTGAGGACGATGGTGAAATGTATGCGAGGCGAAAACAAACTCACATTTCTATTGGCCTCTAACATATATTGTAGGGTCTCTAACATATATTGTAGGTCACTGTGTCTCACTTATTAAGGCAATGTCATCCACAAATCGTAGATGGTTCAAATATTCACTGTTTATATTTATACCAAGGCCCGACCACTGTAGTCGTTTAAATATGTATTCTAAGAGAGAGTAAAATAGGTTTGGTAAAATCGGGTCCCCCTGTCTCACGCCTCGTTCCAGCTGGAACACGTCGCCTTTGGTTTCTATTCTGACAGTGGCTTTACTGCGTTTATGGATTTCAATCATTATTTTAATATCTCCCTTCTTAGTCGGTCACTCTTGACAGAGTGGTCGTGGTTATGGGGGGTCCTTATATTGGGTTGCTGCTTTTGCAATGCGCCGCCATTGTTCCCTGTTAGTTGCGGTGCGGGAGCAGTCGGTAATGGTGGACTGAGTCAATTTTGAGATGAGGTCCGACCACCTTGTTGGAGAGCGACCACGAGACCTCTTTCAATATAGTTGTATGGTATTCCTTGGTCTATCAATGCCTTCCATAGATGGTTATGGTGTACTGTATCAAATGCCTTGGAATAGTCAACATAGGCTATTTATAGCGTTTTTCTGTATTCCAAATATTTTTCTATGATTTGTCTTATAGTAAATATGTGGTCAATGGAAGAATAGTTCTTTCTAAAGCCAGCCTGCCACGAGGTTGTTCGAAGTCTAGAATTTTATTGAGTCTATTAATTATTATAGTGGTGAATAGCTTATACGTTGATTGCAATAAGCTGATTGGCCTATAGTTATTTATGTTTAGTGGGTTCTTTTTTTTGTAGAGTAAGGTTATAATTGATGTTTCCCATTGTTCCGGAATATGTTGTGTATGGATGATGTTGTTAAATAAACTTGCTAGCAAAGGTGCGAGTGGTTCAGACATAGCTTTTAGTACATCGTTGATAACGTTATCTTCTCCCGGGCTCTTCATGGATTTTAAACTATTTATGTTTTTCTTTACTTTAATTACTAAGATTAGTGGTACTTCATCTAAGTGAGCTTGGTTAACAGGTCTGTAATGAGGTTGACATTGATTTTTATTCTGGCGGTATAAATTTTTGTAAAAATCTGTTGAGACTTTTTAGGATATGTTTTCTGTTTGTGATCTTTCCTTCTGTATTGTCTTTCAGTGTTTGTATCCATTCTTTATTGTTAGTCAATCTTTTCATATTGTTCTTGGATGTTAGGTTTTTCTGTGATTGTTTTTGATAAGTTCACAAAATTTGTTTGGAGTGACTGGACGTCCGCTTTGTAAGTACATGCCGTTTAATTTTAAATGATTTTCTGTCTTTTCTTATTGTAGTAGTAAGAGATAGGGTAGCCCGTACCATTCGATGGTCTGTTGGTTGTGTGGTTGTTACTATTTCGATATTCTGTATAACATTAGTGTTAGATTTACTAGTAATGAAGAAATCGATTTCACTAAGTGTGTTTCCGTCCGGAGAGCGCCAAGTCCATTTTGTTCTTCGATTTCTTCTTAAAATGAGTATTCATAATGTATAGCTCGTTCTCTAGGCAAAAGTGGATGAGCATTTTGCCTCGTTTGTTTCGTGACCCGTATCCCATGGTCCTAACACCGAAGAATCATTAGAACAGCGTTGACCAATTTTGGCGTTGAAATCTCCCATCAATATCTTGTTTCTTTTCTCGGTAGGCGCGTAGACTTGTATCAAGCACAGATTATTATTTTTTAAAGCGTAAGTCAAGTCTTGCTACTCTGTCGGATATGGCTTGGAAATCTATTATAGTTTTCTTTAGTTCCTTTTTCACAACAAATCCTACGCCATTCCTTCCACTCTTCTTACCGGTGTAAAGAAAAATATAGGACTCATATTCAATTATATGTGTACCTTCTTTTTTTTACCTCAGATAATCCTATTATGTACCACTTAATGTTGCGGATGGCATGTTCAAGGTCTTCTCGTCGACCGGTTTCTACTAGAGATCTTACATTTAATGTGCAAATATATGTTATGTTATTTGGTTTATGTTTTTGTGGATAAATGGAGGGTGGTGGTCATCTTCTCCCATGGTGACCAGCCATTTTGGGAGAGTTATGGTTTTCTTCTTTATTTTGTTTCTTGATATGTTTGTTATTATTATTATGGAGGGAGACCACTAGTTGCTACTGTTGTTGGTCATCACTTTCAGTGTCACTCGTGACTTCTGCTGTTGGTGTATTTGTTATATTCCGTGCTTGTATGTAGGATTCTATGGATTTGTTTTTTTTTTTATTATTTTAGAACATTTTTTTTGTGTGCAATCTTTGTAATAGCTTCCGGTGATGAGTTTTGTTTTTTTTTTGGTTACGATTACTTGTAGACGGCATATTTAGTTTGGAATATTTCGGAAAGCTAGTCTTCTTATGATTTTCATTGTTCAAAATTATGATTTTATCATACCTTATGGCAATATTTTCACCTTGTTCTTTGCGTTGCTTGAATTCTAAGTTTTTTCCTTTTTTCCAATATCTTTGGTGTGAAATCTTCCTTTAGGTAGGTGGTAGAATCTTTCAGATGGTGTCGATTTTTTTTAAGATTTGTATTTTCATACCCAACGTGCAAAAGGTTACAGTTATAGGCCTCACTTTGTTTGTTAGTTTTCCTATTCTTCTGACGGATTTTTTTTTTAACATTTTCATAATATCTTCTTATTTAAAACTTATTCGAATGTCAATCTAAATAGTTAAAATAACATTTGTTGATGTGCACTGACAGTTTATCTATGAATTTATTAAGTTTTTGCTTTATATTTTTCACTTTTTCAATTTCTTGTAATTATTTAGTACAGAGACAATGTTTACATAGGCACAGTGGCGCCTCCACCGTCTAATCTAAATAGTTAAAATAAATATCAAGTAGATCATAGTAACTGTAAAAAAAAATAAATGTGAAATCGTTATTATTGTTAGGAATACTTTATTGCACAGTATAAATACAGAGTTGTACAAAAGGTGGGCTTAGTGCCAAGGCATTTTCTACCTGCCAACCTCGGACAGGTTTGGGATAAAAAGTTGGCGCGCAAGAATGTATAAAAGTGGCTTAATCTAAAGAGTTACAATATTAAAGTGTAAGGTACATAATTAAAACAATCAAAAATATAACAAAAACAATTCTAAATATATGTTTTATATTTAAAACACACACACATACATATATACATACAAATATATATGAATAAAAGGGATGGTTTGATAAGTTATGTATATAATTTATCAAGATAGAAGTTTTTAGTTGCTCGTTTGAAGTGGTCTTTTGTTTCTGCTTTTCTGATATGAGGTTAATAATTAATATCATTAAGTTAATAATTAATATATATCTTGTCCGATTGCTAAGCGAGAGGACTTGCTTCAAGTAGGATGGCCGAGCTGTAAGGTTAATATAGATACTAAGTTAATTTATGTATATTTTAATCAAATGTTTAATTCGTTCTAAATTCATAGTTTTGTTAATTATAATTTTTACATGTATTATCGTGACCTAAAAGTATGTATTTAAAGGCAACTTCCGGTTTATTGTTTGATTCGACTTTATTTCGTAAGCCAATCGGCGCTCGCACACGCCACCGCTGTCGAGCGCACCGACCAATGAGGAGTGAGACCAAGTTGTCAAGTAGGGTTCGAGCGCTCGACGGCGGAACGCGACGGCCGGGCATTGGAACGGTGGCACTAGTCTAGGCAAGACATGGAATATTACAAGCTAATAAAGAGTGGGAATTTTGTGAAAAATTAAAGTGGATTTTATTCTGACCAAACCCAAAAATAGAGAATTCTAATCTATAATGAACAGAAGGTTTTCTACTGCTCGCCCCGCTTGTAAGGGTTGATGAGCACATTCTTAGGTGTTTGATAAATTTGTTTTCAGTGTTTAATCTATTTGTCAGCTTGATATAGTAATAATAGATTTCTCTTGTGTATCAACAAAATAATCCTAGTATTTGGTTATGAAAACGAAAAATAACATCATATTATCTAAAAATATAAAAAAATACTGAGGAAATTGTATTTTAGTCACGTTAACATTTCAGCAGCCAGCAGATCCTGCTCCCAGCTTCCCCCTGGCATCGTAAACACAAAGCAACGAACGTTGTTACGTCTGTCTGTAATCAAATCTTGGAATTCAAATACGACATACTTTCTGGTTTCTACGCTGAATTTTTGCACGCATATGTCATTGGTAATGTCACAGATAACGATACAAGAAACAATGCAATGTTATGGTGACTTAAAGATAGAATTAGAATCTAAAATAATTATAATAAATAATCCATATTTGTTTTATTTAAACTGACCATTTTTTATTCCCTCCGTCGTTTTTATTTAAACTGCTTTAAGTTAATCCTGAAAACATAAAGAACCCGTACAATTTATTTCTACTTTATGAAAGGGATAAAAGCCTTAAAAACTTGTTTGTGGGGAAACACCGTTAGTAAACAATACGACTAGCGAAGGCCTACTTTTTACGGAATGTATCACAAAAAATCATTTTTAACCCCCGGCAAAAAAGCAAAAAGCAAAGCGGCAAAAAAGAGGAGTGTTATAAGTTTGACGTGCCTGTCTGTCTGTCTTTTTGTCTGAGACATCATAGCTCCCGAACGGATGGAGCGATTTCAATTTGTTTTGGGCGAGTGTTCTTAGATATGTTTGATGAAAATCGGTAGACCCGTTTAAAAGCTATGGGGGTAAAAGTGAGGAAGGAAAACCGAAAATCTGCAAAATATACTCGAGTGGGGTGTCTCGTAGAAAATGTGATGGTGTTTTATTTTTAAGGGAACTTAATTTCTGGAATCTGGTGTATTTTTTAATTTAAATTTAGATTATTACCCTATGATGAAATTTTGTAACTTCAACCATAGAATATAAAATTACTAAGAGTTCATCCCAACTATATATAAATATAAAGCTTATAATTATAATTACACTATGGAGTGATCCAATATTTGCCGCTTGTTAAAACTGTCCTGCGTGGGATCATGTTCTCAATAACCTTGTACCATTTTATTTTTAGGTTGTAACAGTAAACGGGGTAAGGGTAAGGGGTTATGTTTGCTCATGCCAAAATTAGCTAATATTTTGTAGTTTAAGGTATTTTTATTATAGCCCAAAGCCCCGATTTCACCAGTGGCTGTAAACGAGATCAGATCAGGCTAAGGCTCAGTTTCAGATTAACTGATCATTAACATTGAAATTGGTCCAAAAACACAGACAGGCATTATAACACTGAATTACTGTTATACATTTTTGGTAATGGTAACTAATGTTAGTTAAGTAAAAAATTATAAAACACCTAAAAAAATATCATTATCATCACAGCCCTATTAACGTTCCCACTGCTGGGACACAGGGACCTCTCTCGTGGCGAGAGAGATTAGGCCTTAATTCACCACGCTGGCCAAGTGTGAGTTGGTGAATGTCACATGTCCTTAAAACTCTTTAAAGTTCTCAGAACATGCCGGTTTCTTCACGACGTTTGCCTTCACCGTTAAAGCACGTGTTTAAAAGCGCACATACTTGTTTCAAGAAGAAAACCCCGGAGGTGCGTAGCTGGGTTTGAACCCACGACCTTTGAAATGAAAGTCGAGTGTGTACCTACTTAGCCAACACCACTTTTTTTTCAAATGTATTAAACTTTGATATTTTTGTAAGTGTCTAAAACGTATCACCATGGGGCAATAAGGCTTCATACAATAATTTTACGACGAAAAATTGTTAGCGGAAGGTAGTTAAAACTTTAATTAAACCGGTGTTTCTCAACATTTGCTGCATTTGATCTTGTGACAGTTTTTCTAATTATGGCAAAAGAGTTACAATTTCCGCTAACGTTCCGGCACGTAATGACTTTTACGGCAAAAACAGTATTTATAAAATCCATTTTATATTTATATAAATTATCCATAAATATTATTATAAATAGTCATGACTAAAATGTCAAAGAGCTAATCCGTTTGGCTATGTCGGTGACCCGCGTTCTTCTACGGATCTCCTCATTTCTGATTCGATCCCGTAGAGAAACTCCGAGCTTAGCCCTTTCCATAGCTCTTTGAGCGACTCTGAGCCTATTCATAAGGCCAATAGTGAAGCACCACGTTTCGGATCCGTAAGTCATCACTTGCAACACACACTTATTGAAGACTTTTGTCTTGAGGCACTGCGGTATTTTCGGTGAAAAAACGTGGCGTATTTTTCCGAACCCTGCCCATCCGAAGAAGAAAGAAGAATTTCGAAGTTGGACCTACCTAATTGGACCGTCTGTCCTAGGTACACATTCGCGTCAACAACTTCGAGAACCGAATTCTCAACCAAAACGGATAAGCTCTTTGAAGTGGCAGTACGCAGGCCACATAGCACGTAGAACAGATGGCCGTTGGGCCGCGGATTGGTAAGCGCAGCGTCGGATGTCAACTGATCGGAATAATTGGTCGTCTTTAGGGGAGGCTTATGTCCAGCAGTGGGCGTCAAATGGCTGAAATTAAGAAAATCTTTTTAATTAACCTACGCGAAACTTTTCTTTGTTAATAAAGAAAAATCCCTTCAAAAACTTCATAAGCCCGGCTCAGCCTGAGGGCTAGACACAACAAACTAGACTACAATACTAAACAATATTCTGTATTGAAACTCCAACAACATGGAAAATATTTCATACTAGCTGTGCCCCGCGGTGTTACCCGCGTTACAATGGATTTTCGACGTTTTCCCGCGGTAAAAAGTAGCCTATGTTATTTTTCAGGCTCTAGAGATTCTGTGTACCAAATTTCATTCAAATCCATTCAGTAGTTTTTACGTGAAAGAGTAACAAACATCCATACATCCATACTTACAAACTTTCGCCTTTATAATAGTAGTAGGATTTTGTGCATAGTATAAAGTAGTTGACTAATTGTATAGAAGGGCTAATTAACAAGATACAAAATCATTTATTTCCAAAGTTTGGAAAAAAACAAGAAAAACTTAGACACGTCAAAATAAATTACAAAAAAACAAAAAAATATAATCATAGTTGCTTAAAGATAAGTAGGAAATAAATTTATGGTATCTGGTCGCTTCGCTTTTTTACACTAGAGAAAAGAAGCGATTAGAAACTCTAGCTCATTATTGTATTGAAACTTTACAATCATTATTTGTTAGTCTTGTTTTTGATTTTGTGTTGTCCCAAGCAGTTTTGTCCTCAAGGTAATCCGATATATTATAATAAGCTTTTTTACAAAGATTGTTTTTTACAATTTTCTTAAATTTTGTAATTGACAACTGTTGCAATTCTTTGGGAATCTTGTTGCAGAAGATAAGGTGTATCATTCAAAGGGCAATGTATACGTGCGTGCGTAATGATACATTAACCTTATGCAGCCTAGTGGTGGGCAAAGCGAGTTTATATTTATTTCTTGTATTTAAATTGTGTTTATCACTATTTTTGTAAACAAATTAATATTTTTATGCGTATACATAACGAATTAATGGAATTAGGTAATTAAATTTTCGGTAGATATGATGTCCATATCTTAACCACAAAAGGTGCTCCATGCAGCCTACCAATGATCGCAATAGGTATATTGAATTAGGTGCAATAGTCTGACCTAAATGTTAATATGGACATTCCTCCGAAATTTTATGAAAAATTTGGTTTTTAACGGAAACGGTTCTTTATAATTAATTAATTAATATGGCTAAATCGATGGCCGCTATAAGAAAACAATAAAAATCAACGATCCCTTACAAGAAACATGTTTCTAGCATATTTGTTTATTTTAACATTATCAAAAAAGTAACAATATTTAGATGTTTTTGTTGAAATTGGTTTGGTTTTTATAAAAAAAACTTTATCTGTATTACCGAAATAAATGTCTTTCTTTCTTTCTCTTTCTTTTCTTTCATTTCCTTATCTTTCAATACTTTGCTTATCTCAGCAGGTATTAAAAATTCAGTAGAAAACGAATAAAAAATGTCTTTATTATGGTACGAATTATCGTCAAAATTCGTTTTTTGCGGGGTCAGACTCTTATTAGGGAAATAAGGGATTCATTAATCTATGCGCGTTGAACTTGACCGATAATAGTTTGGGTTGGTTGCCGGTGCTGAGAGTTTTTACTCGATTTTGTTAGATTAGAAAGAGGGTACCTATAGTTTTTAAAAAGCACTTCTATTTTCATTCTCACTGCTGGGATATGACAAGAGAGATTATGTCCGAATTCACCACGCTGGCCAACCCGCAGTTGGCCAGGTGAATGTGTCATATGTTCTCTCTTGAAACTCTTGAAAGTTCTCAGAATATACCGATTTCCTCACGATTTTTGCCTTCAGTTAAATTACGTGTATATTTCACATTAAGATTTAAATTATAAAAAACATAACTCAAGACTTTCATTTAACAACCTTAGTGTCTTCAAGACAAGAGATAATACCTTCTAGATCTATGTGATCCATCTTCGTCCAAATCGACACTTACCATGAGGTGAGATTGTAGACAAACATAGATCTATCTCTCATAGAAAAAGTATTGAAACGTGAGAGGAATTTGTAAACTTTTGAACTGTTTCTGTAATAAATAGCTAAGTATGCCCACTTGTTCGACCCATGTGACCCTAACTAAGTTAAAACTAAGACAGGGGTCAAAGATAAATATCTCGAAGGCCGAAACCTTACAAACAAGAAACAACTTAGAAGAATATTAAGTGTTCACCTTAAGACGATTATCCTGTGGTATACACCCTACTGATCGTAACTTTAGTTGTAGTAAAATAAATAAAAGAAAAAATATTTCCGGACAATTCACACAACAACTTCTAGCCCCGTGCTAAGCTCTAAGCTTGTTTTACGGGTACTAGATATCTGATATACTTAATATAATAGACATATACTATGCATTTTAAATAGAACCAGACCCAGGAGAAAGAGAACATACAGACACCTGACCCCCTCGGCGGGAATCGAACCCGCTACCTCTTGCGCCGCAAGTGGACCACTCGTCCACCGCGCCACTGAGGCAGTCATATGAGTACAAGTCAAAAATAATGTGCGTATATTTATCATGTAAATGTTCAATAATAAATTGTACAAGATGCAGTCAGAGCGGTCACCCATCGAAGTACAGATCTGGCGCAACGTTGCTTAACTGTATATTAAACTAGCGGCCTGCCCCGGTTTTGCACGGGACCTATCCTTGGCGTCTTACAAACATTTAAGAAAGAATTGGTCAAAATGGTCCAGGCGTTGTTGAGTTAAGCGCTTACCAACACATTTTGCGATTCATTTTAGATAGTTCTGATAATATGAGATGGACTTACACTATACCTCCTACTATATTCCGTGTACAGTTTATACACATCTTGTTAAGTAACGGACCAGCATCTTGTGCTGGTGACTTGTTATCATGACATTACTACACATGGTGTATTTAATTTTAATTTTAAGTTTATTCTCATTGTAATTTGTACATTGACTATTCTCTTTGTGATATGGGTTATACCTGAAATAAACGAATTTTATTTTATTTATTTGTGCAAAAAATGCACTTAGTATGTATTCCGAACAGCGGATAGGCTCAAACTCATACCCGTACCAACCCACTTTGGAGTGGATGATGGTCTAACCCCGAGGGAGACCTATGTTCAGCAGAGGCGTCCCATGGCCGAAATGATGTCAAAGCGCATTCATACTAGTAAAATCGTGCGAACGAATTTTATTAGTGGATTTTATAAGTGATTCTTTAAGATAGCGAAGATGACAGATAAAGATGAAATGTTGGTTTTGTGAAATCTGTCAAATGCATGGTATTACAACATGTTGAAATCTCCAACAGTCGTAAGGTGGCAACTCGTGGTAGAGCTTTATATAACAATATTGGTGATCTCATAAATACAACATAGGTGCTACTAATACATTTACAGCCAATTGCTAGTCAAACATGCTCATTACAGAAAATTATATCAAAATCGACTGGTCAATTCAGAACAAGGTTTTGGTACGCATTTGTTGGAAAGGGTTAAGGCTATTTTAACGTGAATTTCTTTAAAACTTTATCTTAATATTTGAATAAAATACTAAATTTGACTTTGACTTTGAAATAATTACAATTTTGAAAAATTTCTTCTTAAAGTTTTATGTTAGTTTCAAAAAATCCCCAAAGCTATAAATGGATTTTGGCATACCGGCCACTTTTCAGCTAGGTTTTGTGCCAAAAATTACGTCAACAGATTTTTAATTTTTTTTTGACCCAAATCAATAAAACCAAAAAAACCATAAGGTTAAATACCTCCTAAACTATAAAATTTTTTTTGAATAATAGTAGGGGTGAATCCCTTGCACATAAACCTCCCCCATCGCCCATTTCAATTTGGCACTATATTAAACATACTATATGATTGTATTGATGATTTATTATATGATTGTATGTGTATGATTGGACTATGTGTAATGAATCACCCTGTATAAATAAATACAACCACATTGTAAATAGAATCAGTAATGTCAAATACGGCGGTTGTACAAACAGACGGGTGCTACCGCTACTGGCTCGATATAACGTAGCTTCCGGCGGCAGCCATTAGCCGCTGCGCAGACGAGCAACAACCTGCCGAACGAATTATCTACGTATCTCAAGCAATGTTGATAAGGCTGATCATAAAGGTATTACAACTTGCTTTTAAGATAGCGATACAAAATAACCTTCATAAGCAATATCAATATCAAAGCATGAATTATTATGAATTTGTTATTGTTTACGTTATAGTTTATAGCAAATAAATATAAATATATCATAGCATTAGGGCCAAAAAAATAACCTGTAATGATTTTGTTATTGAACTGAAAATAAATCAATAAATTTTGTTTCTTTCTAACATAGCGAAAAGGGCAAACGAATGCTAACAACATCTCATATATATATTTTTTTTATTTGAATTATAATTAAAGTATACGACACTTACATAAAATATACAATAAATAGATATTGCAGCCGAGGCTCTGCTTCTTGCCAGAATGCTACTTTGGGCATCCATATTAAATAAATTAATTATCTAATGGACGACCCCTCAAGGAGTGCTTGTAGGACATAAAAACACTTGATTCCTCGGCGGGAATCGAACTCGCTACCTCTTGTGCTGCAAACGGAGCTTGGCCCTACTGAGGCAGTCGGCAATATAAGTAAGTACATTATCCCTCTACTTAACTTCATGCCATACTCGACGAGTTTTGGCAGATGGGTCTGCGAGCACAGTATTTGATGTAGTCTACCAAGAAGGCGCGGATGCCAATCTTATCTTAGCCGTGAAAAAGCCGTGTTGACTACCTTAATGATAACGATCCATGGATCTGTGACCCTGGCAATACTAAAATTATTAATAGACAAAGCTCTGTGTAGCTGCAACAATCTTTACTATTTATAATTATATTTTTTATTTACATTTTAAATTATTATTAATTAATATTATTGTAAATCGAATGAATCAATTTTATACAATATGACAAGGCCACTATACAGCCTCTTAATTAGATGTTTGTGTTTTATAGTTTTTGTATTACTGTAATTTTTGACGAAACTAAGTGTATTGTAATGTACCTATGGTTTGAATAAATGAATTGAATTAAATTGATGTTCCCCTGGCCGGGATCTACGCGCCCACTGATAACCAACACTACATACTTGTTGCCGACAGCCGTGAAAAAGCCGTGTTGGCTAAGTGGGAGCATGTCTAGTGCTTTCATTCCGAAGGTCGTGGGTTCAAACCCCGCCATGCACCTCTAGATTGAAAAAATTGATAAATTAATGTGCGCTTTAAAAACACGTGCTTTAACGGTGAAGGTCTTGAAATCTTGAAGAAACCGACGTTTTCTGAGAACTTTAAAGAGTTTGAAAGACATGTGACACCCGCACTTGGCCAGCGCGGTGAATTAAGGCAAGAATCTCTCTCGCCAAGTAGTGGGAACGTTAATAGGTAGATGATGACTTGTTGCTGTATAGGGAACAAAGTTGATCTGTCTACCCAGCCGGAGTTTCACCCCGAGTCCATTACTGACGTAATGGCTGGGGTAAGGGCTTATTTCACGAAATCCGAGTAAAATAAGCAATGTTTGGTTATGTCAATAATACGTGTAAATGGTTAGTTACGAGCTATCTCGCTTTGGCACTTGTCACTGAGCGAAATAGCTCTATAATTCAACCATTGTCTAGATAAACTCGGTGATGGTGAAACAGGCCCATTATAACCAGGCAAAGCTTTGCGATATTGACTTTGTAAACTGGTTTGTTTGTTTGTTCTCGGTTAGGCCGCTTTTAGGGAGCGCTTATCATAATTTCCTTTGAGAAAATCTTTTAAAGTACTAAATATAGTCAGTCCCGCTGTACATCCGCATTATTTATCTTCTCAGCGGATTTAAATACAGCTTTTAGCAATAGAGACTAGATTCTTTAAAAATGTTTATTATGTAAAATCAAATCAAAATTATTTAGGCATTCTGTTTATCTTGAAATAAAATTTCTGTGTATCTTGAAATAAAGACTTGAAGTTGTGTGAAGCCGGGCGGCGGATCGAAGCAATGATCATTTTGGGATCTAGATTTTGCGTGACAATGGACATCCGGGGAATCAGGCCTTAAATAAAAATGGACATTGAGGGAGGGCGTTTGAGGCCAGAATCTATATTATCACGTTCGAAAACAGCTTATTTTCCAAACATCGCCGTCGACGAGAACAATATGCCACGACATTATTATACATATTGCAACGCTTTGTGAGTACCTAAACATACGACTATATTTAGCAATATTCGCTTACATTCACAATCTGCGGCGTTACGCGTTAGATCTGCCTAAATAACGCAAGTATCGTACATAATGTTACCTACGATGAATTAATTATCAATACCAATACCAGTTATGAAATGTCAGGCCAACACGCCTCGCACGCGCTCGCGCAATAGTTCGAAGAAACGTTACAACCAAACGCTCATTGGTTTCTTCGATTCAGCTGTAACAAATCAACAAACGGTTCGCTGTGCTGTAACAAGAAATTGCATTTTTGTATTTCCACCCGTTCTTTATTCACTGTAGATGTCTAACAAATAAAATAGTTCTAGTTAGAGTTAGCCAGCAAATACATGCGACGCGAAACAGTGGCTCAAGTTCAAGGATATTATAGCCTCGTGTCCCAACTTAGCTTCACTCAGCAAACTTGTATAATTTATGCAAAGTACCGTTACAAGTGGACGCTTCGTCAAACGATTTACAAACAAATTAATTCTGTATTTTCCTATTCAATATAATTTTATTATTCTATATCACTTTAGTCGTAGGACAAAAGACTTCCTCACAAAGCGGCCTTTGATCAAGCGGTCTAAAGGATAAAGATAAATATCATTTATTTGCTCAAATTGTATATAATTTATGTAAGGAATCGCGTTTTCCATAGGTCAAGTGCAAAATGAGAGTTACATGACAAGAAAATATAAAAAAAATAGAACAATAAAAAGACTTAGGATAAGAATTTACATTATTAAATTAAGGAATTAAATAAATCATAATAAACACGTGTAGTAGGTATAGGTATAAACCAATTAATTTAGAACTTGAAACCTATCCATATAAGGAATGGTATTGTTTTATGATCCTAGCTATATAAGGAATGGTATGGTAATATGAACCTGTAACTGGAGGTAGGTACCTACCTACTTACGTCACCCATGTAATAATAATAACTAGTATATAAGGGATATTCTATTTTAATAAATAACAGTATTCTATCAGCATCCGTGAATTTCATTCCTCCGCACCTCTCGCGTCATTACACATCAAAGCACAATAAAATAACAATTCTAAGACAATGTCTAAATTACACAAAGACTAAATTAAAATATCTCATTTAGGAAATCGACGATTTTATAATAGCACTAGGTATCTGTTATAATTATTTTTTTATTTTATTTTGAGTTGTCCCTTATTTCGTTTCTGAATATCTTCTTTTATTTAACCACTAGCGGCACGCCCCGGCTTCGCACGGGTAATTATTTTCCCGTCAATAATTTGTTTTTTTCTTGCCCTAAAAACCATCCTTAAACTCTAAAAACATTAAAAAAAAAGGCCCAATTGGTCCAGGCGTTGTATGCGCTTCGCAACACATTTTGCGATTCATTTTTATCTGAGATATATAATTGCAGCCATGCAAATAACACTTTTGATAATGCGGTTTTAGAGGGAAATCGACTAAGTCTATCTTCTCCTCTATTCCGCATTATATTGTCAGACATAAACCTACACCAAATCATCCCCCCACTAGGTTCATCTGGTTTGACATTTGCTTATTCATAGTGAATTTTCATAGATTAATTATTATTACTAAGTAGTACCTAGTGCCTCGCGGTGTTATCATGGACTTTCTCTCTCTTTTTATAATGGGCTCTAGAGAATATGTGTACCAAATTTAATTTAAATCGATTCAGTAGTTTTTACTTGAAAGAACAACAGACTAACGAAGTTACTTTCGAAATTGTAATAAAAGTATTGATTACAATAATGTAAATCGTTTTATGTGCGTCGAGGAGTCCATGTAATCTTTTGATTTTCTACGGATATGAAATGTTCGCTTGCCCTGACGTCGCCAACTATTATTACTATTACATTTATGACTATTAAACTATTGTTGTTACATTCAGCATTACAGTAAAAACCCACGAAATTCGCTATCGCGACTCCAGGGGACAATCCTTTTTCGTATGGTGGCACGGTATTCAGTTATCGTACCTTAATGTATTTACAGAAACTTGACAATAATAATATATGTATACAAACGTAGGTACTCGTTTAATTATAATATAATGTCTAACACAATATAATTTGACCACCAAATACTAAAACATAAAGAAAACTTTATTGTTAAATTGTGAACATAGAGATCTTACTTACACAGTGAAAAAAAAAGTACCTATTAAGAATCTTTATCCGATAAGACAGACAATAAGTAGGTAGGTACAATATTATAGGTAGGTACACAAAAATGAAAAATAAAAAATAGTACACTAAAGGGAAACCACAATTTGACATTTGTAGAAAATAAATTAGACTCTTAAATAATAAAAATGTTACATAACACCTAAACTACTTATTAGTATGTTATAATTTTTTATAGTACATACTTAATCCTTAGCGCCCTCTTACAAATTAAACGGTAATTTAAAGGTTCTACCATTTTCAGTCTCTACAGATTTTCTACTAAAATAATTCAGACTGGCAAGTTATTAAAAGCGCCATCTATCCGAAGCTACTTACACTAATTTGAACTACAGCTGCACGGTGAAAGTGACATTCGATGACATTGACAATTTTGAAGTGAGTTTCCCGCGCTTTTGCTTGTACGCGCTGCAACCTAACGAAAACAAACATGTTGACATTTCATCTTCAAGCATAGACAATCTAGAATAACAGATAAAAAAAGGTTATTGAGTGAACAATTTTATCGAACGTAAAATGTTGACAAAGTTTTAATAATTTTCAAGTTGGAGCACAATTCAGTTTTTTTACGTTTGTATGTAATGAAGTCATTTTTGAACCGTTTATTAAACTTGGGAAATTATGTAGAAGAACATTTTATGGAAAAAATTAGTACATAATAAATGTTCCTATTTGAACAAATATGAATTAAATAAATATCTCCGGATTAATCACACAGCATCACATATACCCAAACTAAGCCGAGCTTGTACTATGGGTGCTAGATGACTGATATACAACATAGATACATTTATTACAATTATTTATGCTTTCTTTGGTTTTTAATAAAATGATTGACTAATTGATTGAAAAGAACGCATAACACGTTGAACGTTTATTATATAAGTGTAGCTAAATAGGTTAGTGAGTCTCAGTTTTTATAATAGCACTAGTTTAAACCTTAGTGGTTTTTTGTTGCTATATTAGTGTTGAAGTAAGAATATATTTTTTTGTAAAAGTTATATAAATAATAAAAAAACACACTCATAGATTTTTACAAATATTGCTTAACATGCATAACAAAAAACCTAAATAATAAAAGATGTTGTGTCGTGTGGGACACCAGGTAGGAACAAAGTTCCTTCGGCCTATGTAGAATCGACACAATTTGTAAAAAAATAAATACAATTAATAATAACAAGAATACCTTATATGTATATTGAGGACAGAATTAACTTATAAAAATATATATTCACACACACTCACACTTACACACACACGCACACACACCACACACACACTCACGCACAGACGTATACACTATTCGCTTGTGTCGTGCATGCGCACGTCTCATTTAACGGTTTTATTCCACGGACTTTTTTTACAGTTTTACTGTCACATTTGTTTTCAGTTCAGTCGCGCAGCAAAATCCCTATCTCCTCCAAGCCTGCCGTAAGGAACTTCGTTTCAATAAGTTAATTATCCTACTTAACTTATCCTAGCTTAACTTTAATGATTTATTATTAATTTTATATATTATTAACTTACTTACAATAGGCACTCAACCTCGTCTTGCAAGCACAAGTTGTTATGTAAGTATGACTCCCATAGAGTTAATGCACTCTGCATGGGTTAGTGCAGCAGCGATCGCAACTGAACTGAAAATGATTAAAAAAAACAATATGTATGAGATCAGGGTCCGAGGGTTCCGTGTATTAATAGTTCACACATTATTAGTAAAGAATAGAAACAAATAATTTAAACGTTACTTAAGTTTTTGATAGAGATGTCTACAATAATCATTTGTATCGATACAACGCATCCATACGTATTGTAACCAACCGAATTGTTACAACCTATATCACAAAGTATTGTATCGATATACAATAGTGTATAGAAAAAAATCTCAGAAATTGAAGTTATTTCTTTCCTATAACAATTGGCTTTTAATTGGCTTTCAGTAAAATCGAGATTATGAACAGACATAAATGTATTAGAGATACGATTTGACGATTTGTAAGATATGGTTTTGTGTATCGATTCAAAAATCGATTTATGTCATAGCATTGTATCGATACAGCAAAGTATCAGTTCTCATCGCGATCACACATTTCGTTTTTAATTAAATCACGTTTTTTTGTATGGGAACCCTAATATAAATATGACATGTATGATTATTTTGTGTTTTAGTATTTGTTTTAATACCGGGCAACAGGAATAAAATATTTCACAAAATTTTAAAATTATTTTTTTCAAGTTTTATTTGTCTTTTCTTATAAAACATCACATTTTGGTAGTTGGTATTATATTATCTTCGGATACTCGTGTAACAAAAATGGCACTATCGGCGATATGAAATGATAACATTTAGTTGTACGAGCCACACTGAGTGAACTAGTATGTTGTCCAACAAACAAAGGTCATCTCACTTTTTAATCTGTACCACACAAAAGAGTTCTTCAATTTTAAAAATAAAAATGTCCTAAACAACTTTTGACATTTCCGACGCTATCCTACACAATTTTGTTACGTTGGTATGACTGTTGCTAACGCCATTTTTGTTATACACATGAAGCTGCGTAAGGTGATTTTAAGGTACTCATAGGAACGTTGCACGAGTGCGACAGAGAAAGAACATAGTGAATGTTGTATGTGGCTTCAACTAACCCGAATATTTTCTGCAAAGCTCTATTTACGACGTTTCTCTTGTCTATGCTGTGGATACGCATCCCGAGCGATACATACGGTGAAAAGCTTTATTGACAAATGTTTAGTAAAAATGAAGGAAAACGCTGTACTTAAGTGGCAAAAAGTGTACAATCCCACGGGCCCCCAACCGCGTCCTCGCCATGGACACCGAGCCGTCGCTATCAAAGACTTGATGATAGTTTTCGGCGGCGGAAACGAAGGTATAGTTCATGAGCTGCACGTCTTCAACACCACCACAAACCAATGGTTCGTCCCTGTCACGAAGGGCGAAGTGCCCCCAGGATGTGCTGCCTACGGCTTCGTGGTCGATGGAACACGTCTTCTAGTTTTTGGCGGCATGGTGGAATACGGCAAGTATTCTAACGATCTCTACGAGCTGCAGGCCTCCAGATGGGAATGGAAGCGTCTGAAGCCGCTACCGCCGAAGCAGGGACTCCCGCCGTGCCCGCGCCTCGGCCACAGCTTCACGCTTCTCAACGGCAAGGTGTATTTGTTTGGCGGGCTCGCCAACGAGAGCGACGACCCGAAGAATAATATTCCTCGCTACCTCAACGACCTCTACACTCTCGAACTCTATCCCAACTCTTCTATGACAGTGTGGGATATCCCTCTGACCTACGGCCAGTCTCCTCCGCCTCGGGAATCGCACAGTGGAGTTTCATTCACCGATAAGACTACTTCAAAATCTTCGCTTATAATATACGGAGGCATGAGTGGATCCCGCCTGGGTGATCTCTGGATTCTTGACGTAGATAGCATGTCGTGGTCGCGGCCCGACGTTGGAGGGCCACCTCCTCTACCGCGCTCACTGCATACCGCAACAGTAATTGGACAGCACATGTATGTGTACGGAGGATGGGTACCCCTCGTACCGGATGAGTCCAAATTAGCCACACATGAGAAGGAGTGGAAGTGCACCAACACCCTGGCATCCCTGAACCTCGAGAACATGACCTGGGACAACATAGCACTCGACAAGTTCGACGAGTGCGTGCCGCGAGCCCGCGCCGGACACAGCGCCGTCGCGATACAGACCCGCCTCTACATCTGGTCCGGCCGCGATGGATACAGGAAAACATGGAATAATCAGATCTGCTGCAAGGACCTTTGGTACCTGGAGGTCGGCGTGCCGCCGCAGGCCGGTCGTGTGGCGCTCGTGCGCGCCGGCACCACCTCGCTGGAGCTGTGCTGGCCCGCGCTGAACACCGTTACCACCTACCTCCTGCAGGTGCAGAAGTGCGGCAAGGTGACCCCGGCGCGCTTCCCCTCTACATCGGAGCCCGTCGCGGCGCCCACGCCGGCCTCCCCTGCGGCCGCTGCGCCCGACGCGGCGCGCGCTTTCGGGCTCGCCTCGCCTCCACCCGCCGTGCCCGTCACGCCCACACGCTCCCTGCCGCTGCCGGTGTCGACGCCTGTGGTCGCCGCTGCGCCCGCGCCGATCGCTGCTCCCATAGTGTCCACCCCCCAGAAGGTCGCCATAAAGACGGAACCGCGGGCGACCGTGAAGATCTCCCCGAACGCGCCCGCCATCAAGCAGACCACGTATCAGGCGAAGACCGCCAAGTCCCCCGCGGCGGGACCCTCGCAGCAGATCAAGGTAGCGGCGGTGACGCCGCAGGGCGTGACGCGCATCGTGAGCGGCGGCGCGGGCACGCCGGTGCGCGTTTCGGCGGCGCAGGGCGGTGCGCCCGCGCAGATCGTGCTGACGTCTTCCGCCGGCGGCGCGCAGGGGGCGCCGCGCTTCGTGCAGGTGAAGAGCGCGAGCCCGGCCGCCGTCGGCACGGTGAAGATCGGTGCGGGCGCGCAGCAAGTGAAGCTCGCCGGCGCGCCGCTGAAACTGGGCGCGGCGGGGCTACAGGGCAAGATAGCGCAGAAGGTGGCCGGCGGCGCCGTGCCGCTGAAGCTGGGTGCCGGGAACGTGAAGATTGGCGCCGGCAACGTGCTCGTGAAGACGGGCGGCGGCGTGCCGGTGGCGAAGGCGCCGGTGAAGCTTGCCGCGAGCAGCGCCGGGCAGGCGGTGACGCTATCGGCGGGCGCGCTGCAGGGCCAGCCCGGCAAGCAGCCCGTGTACAAGATAGTGACGGCGAAGCCGGGCGGCGGCGAGTCGGGGCCGGTGGTGTCGAGCGCGGGCGGCACGGTGCTGCGGCAGGCGGGCGGCGCGCCCGGTATTCCGGTAATCATCAAGAAGACGGCGGGCGCGACGGGCGCGCAGGGAGGCGCGCAACCGCAGTACGTGACGCTCGTGAAGACGTCCACGGGCATGACGGTGGCGACGATGCCCAAGATAGCGATGATGCAAAACCGCTCGCCCGCGGTGTCGGCGCAGGGCCTCGCGCCGGGGGCCACGATCGTGAAGCTGGTGTCGACGAACACGGCGGGCGGCAACAAGATCATCACGCTCCCCTCGAATATGCTGCAGCTCGGCAAGGCGGGCGTCGGCGGCAAGCAGACCATCGTCATAACGAAGTCGGCGAATCAGGCGCAACAGTCGAGTCAGCCGCAGTGAGGTGTTGTGTAGACCGAGGGATGGACTCTGGATTATTTTATGTAAATTATATGCGTGCGCGGTGAAGGCCCGTCTCGAGTATATTGTTATTTTAAATCGTAACGATAGTTCGAGGGTTTTGTATGTTAAATGGGTCTGTGTAGAATGTCCTATAGAGTTTTTACTAAATTTATATTTTATTTACATACTCTAAAATATTAATAATAGAGGTAAAATGGTATGATTGAAATCTGCTGAGATCTGGCATATTACTTATAATGATCACAATGTAGGTAGCTAATTACCTAATTAATGACAAATTGTGAGTTTTAACAACTTTTATGTGACTAGATGAAGTGCCTCATTTTGCAACAATTGTGAATAACTTTACGGTAATAAAACTGACAGGATGGGCTCCTAAAGTTTTGTTGAGATGGAGTTATTTATTTTAACAATTATAGATTTTATTATTACAAAATGTTGTGTTAGAATATGCTACCGTCTAATGTTGTTACAGTGTTACCTAGCACTCTATTGTGGAATACTGCTTTCTGAACTTGAATAGCATTGTGAGCTTGATTTTCATAAAAATGTATTTGCCAAATGAGTGAAATGAGTCCCTTCCATGAGCCTTGTTATTATCTTACTTTCATGTTATTGAGTGGCATAGCAGTGTGTTCCGTTGTACCTTATGTACTCAATTAATAATTATACATTAAATTACCAATACATAGTACATAAGATATTTAACCTGTTTTTAATGGCTGCAACTATTATACAGATTAGTAATTTCACATAGTGATTATTGATTTATCCTGCAGCCATTAAGAACATGTTGGCCCTTAAAATTACCTGTTTTGGTTTCAAAGATGTTGAAACAATGAAATATACTAGTTGTATGATTTGTGTTAGTTTGATCATTTCTCATTCTTGTTTGTTACAAGGAGTTGGGTTGATGAAGTCTTTGAAAGGTGGATCACTCAGAGGCTACTTGCAGTATTAAGACCCCATGGACCCAACTTGAAACTATGCAATAAATAAGCCTTAAAATGCAAATAAATTGTGCCTGATATAAAATTTTAAACAATTATCTTAATTTATATCATGTTTATATTATATTCAGTAACTTTCAACAAGGCAAAATATTATTTACATCTATGACATAAATTTAACTTATGATAAGTGTTTTATCAATAACTTTGTTAAGATTCTTGACATAAAAATGCAGACAAATTTTGGTGGTTTGTGCGCTTGGTGTGTCCTAAATGTAACTAAAGATATTTTTTAATTCCTTTTTTTTAAATATATGTATGTAATATATATACTTACTAAATAAATAGGTACATGGTGGGTATTGTGAAATTGTGTTCTGCATTTTTATACATAGCATAAGCGTCCTAGATGTACTTCTTAGATTAATCGTAATATATTAGGGTAAGAGAGGTATGTATGGAATGTAAATATCATTAAGTAGATAAATTTAATGTTATAGTTTGTTCATATTATTATGTTCATTTGCTTGAATAAACGATTTGGATAACTGTGTTTTTTATTTCATTTTATTCAGGGTCTGACTGTTTAGATTTTAGTATGTAGTTTAAACATACACATTTTAAAAGAAATTGCTCAAGATCTTGTAAATTCTATCATTTCCCAGAGCGCCATCTATCGAAATAGTTGTAAACCTTTCAATATGCAGGTTCAAATGTAAATTGGTTCTAGAAAAAGTCAATAGATGGCGCTCCCTATCTGTAAAATCTGCTAAATCTTTATCAAGAAATTATTATTTTAAAGTAGGTATAGGTAATGAATGAGCTTGCATTTGTTTTAAAAAATTTAGATAAATTATAATAAATAACAATGCAAGTACCTAGGTGGTGTTATATTTGCTATTGCACATTTTGTCATTGGCAAGTTCTTTCTATGGCGCGTTTAGACTTTTTGTTACCGTTACATTTTAGTCATTGCACATTTTGACGCTAGAAGATTTGAGCTTTTTCAAGTTTTGACAATATTCCCAACTGAAAGTTTTGGCGGTGGCACATTTTGTCGTTTGTTCCTTTGGAACGTCAGTGCATTTTGGCACATATTTGGATACATCTTCTGCCAGGTCAGTCAATAAGGAATTCGTGAGATGTAGGATGGGACGTCATGAAAAACATTGAATTATTATTCTCGATCGTTAATTACGCTCATGCAATTAATAGTCTCTCAGCGGAGTTGTCACTTGAAGTTTTAATGCGTCTCGACTGGTCAGTGGCAGTTAATCCGTTTTGCTGACTGTTCGTCTGTAAGATAATGTTCTATCGGATAGCTATAATATCGAATAGAAAAATGTTAAAAGGCACTCCCTCTCAGACAAAAGTATCAATTATTTACAATTCCAATCTTTCAAGTGTTGATAATGTGAGTTTATTTTACTATTTTATTTAAAGAGGGGTGTTATAAGTTTGACGTGTCTGTCTGTCTGTCTGGAACATCATAGCTCCCGAACGGATGGACCGATTTCAATTAAGTTTTTTTTTTGTATGAAAGATGAGTTTGGTACTTGTGTTCTTAGACATTTTTCATGAAGATCGGTCTAGCCGTTTAAAAGTTATGGGGTCACCTCCAGAGTGGGGAAGAAAAAACCGAAAATCTGCAAATAAACTCGAGTGGGGTATCAAATGAAAGCGCATCGAGTGCACATTACTAAACATTATGGTGTTTTATTTTTAAGAAAATTAAGGCACTGGAATCAGGGATTTATCTTAAATTTAGATTTATTAACTTAATTAATCATTAATATTGGTAGGTAGGTACCAAATAGTTAAAAAAATTGGGTAGGTAGTGTAGTTCTTTTTAACCGACTTTAAATATGGTAGCCAATCTCAATAATTGGAATCTACGGAGCAGGCTTATGTCAGCAGGAAATGGTGATTATGATGGATGATTCTTTATTTTTGACAAGTGGTATAACAGCGGAAAAAATTAACCTATGTGTTATTCTGGTATGGTGATTACCATACCAGAATACACTATTTAATTTACAATATTTAATTTGCTTTTATTTTGATAACATAATAAACGTTTTTTATCTTATCTTTTATCTTTGAATTATATCCGCTTTGCCCTCTAGTAACAGACACGCTCTATGAGGTAAAGTTCCTAAGATAGACGCTTCCATTACCTTCAATCTCGCGATTTAAATTTAAAAAAAATCTTTTATTTCGGACAACAAAAATTGCAAAGAATTGCGCGGCGCAGTGATTCACCCGCAGGTTCTCAATTCAATTCCATTTCTTATAATTATTTTAATTAGTGAGTAGTCGGGAAATATTTATATATTTTATAATTGGACTCTGCGCTCGAAGCGTCAGTTTGCCAGCGTCAATATAAATAAAATTATATACTGAAAAAGATGCTACTCAGTTGAAAGCCATTTTCCAAAAGCTCCCACAGGTTCTCTTCTTCTTCTTCTTTTAATAGATGGCGTCCGTGACTGGCTATATGGCCGTCAACAGCCAATGTCCGTATGTTCACAGGTTCTCTTTCCACGTATTTTATTTGACGTTGACAGCTGCTACCCAAGGCGTTGCGCCAACTCGTCTCACCCCACGTTTCGCCCACACGCGGCACTTACAACTTTATGAGATGTATGTATCTCCGTCTGTCAATTAGCCTTGATCTGGTAAGCTCGATTCGGCTTATACGTTTCATGAGAATTTTTATCCTTATTTTATGTGCTTTGTAAGCGATTTAGATGTGAAAACTGGGGTAAAGAATTATTTTAAAAAGTGAGTAGGTACCTAACTAGATTACTACTTGTATAAGTTTGAATACTGTGTTTCGAAAATCTTTGGCGTCATATTGGTACAATACCTTGTGTATTGTATTTCGTTCCTTCGTCCTTCTATATTAGTAAACATATGTAGTATGCGTACTAGCTACTGCCTTTCTACCACTAAGTTATAAGCATATACTCTCACATTTTTATTTTTTATTTATTGCGGGTACATCTACCTCTTACGCCAGGTCTCCTGTACGGATTCTCATTAGCGTTTTAGTGCCTTGCCGATCACCGCTTTTACTTTAAAAACTTCGTAAAATAGTGTTTAACAATGCCAAAACGCCGTTATTATGACGAAGACAGTGATAATAGTGATCATTTGCGTCGAAAAATGAAAAATACGAGAAAAAGCTCGTAAAATACATAGACACAAAAAGACAAAGGAATTGATCAGAAAGCAGCTCACCCGCGATTATTTCACCAATACTTTCAAAAAATGAAGGTTTGTTCAACTATAATCGAGAGAATTTATATATCTACGATATTCTAGATAATGTCCTAAAACAATATTTCTTGTTGTTTTCCTTTACGTGTTGTGTTCATTTCTTGGGAATGATTCCTTCACGATATTGAGGATGGGCAAATATTTTGCTCAAAAAACCGCAACTGTGTACATTTACAAGGAATGTTACCGTTGTTGCTACCTTTGTTAACATGATTATGTTAATTATGTTAATGATTTTTTAAGCCATGCCACATGGTTTCTTGAACCACTGCCGCGCAAATTATAATTTGCTTTATAAATGTTATGCACATCTGAATCGGGATGTTGCTTTCATTTAAAATATTCGCTACAGTACTGTATCAATCTTCTATAATAATATGCATTTAGACTATACATTGTATATGACGATACATTGTTTTGTAATTTCAGAAGAAATACTTCAGATAATTTCAGAGGTAAACAGGGTGAAATATACATTTGCTGCAAGTACTAGTGTTCTAGTTATCCAGCCTTCTGTAGCACCAGAAGTACCGCAAACAAGTACATACACTGCATTAGATGAGACGGTAACTAAAATTCTTGAATTAAGCGAAGACATATTGAACCTTTTGTGGGAAATACCAACAAAATAGTAAAAAGTATTGGACCTGATATTCGAGGCAAATTAGCAGTGCGCTGGGAACACTTGTTGACCACAGGTTTCTCTAAAGATGACAAAAAAGAACTACAATATATGTTATAGTGAAACATTAAGTTTCAAAAACTTTAAAATTGGTTGACGCTCCTAAGATTGACGCTAACCTAGAAATAAAAGATAACAACAGAGAAAATATAAAGCATCCGAAAATAAGCAAATTCAGTTCGCGGCTAGCATTTCATGCATAAGCGATGCTCTTACTCAACAGCTTACGCTGAAAAACCAAGATCCGACAACAATAAAATTGTTACTTGAAGCAGGACGTCTCAGGTAAGATTCTCAATAGAGGTAATCGACAACAAGGAAACATTTCATATGTTCCACGCTTTGCGGACTTCGTAAGATCTGCAAAAGCAATTTCAAAATCAGAAGCTGAAATAAAAATACCGCTTACCAAGAAAAATATAACAGCTAATCAACAGAAGCAATTCGTCGTCCATTTAAACCAGAAGCCTCCGCTCCACGCTGCCAGACCGGCCGGAGCCCCGACGAGGTAGGAGCCGACGACTGCGACAGCCCGCCGCCGCCGCGGCAGCCGCAGGCGCAGCAGCCGAGGCGCCGAGACGCCACGCGGGCAGCCTCCGCCGGCCCCGCGACGCTGGACTCGGTAAGGATTGGCCTATTTTTACGATCAATGGAAATTGATTAATAACAATCCTTTGGTACTATCCTAGATCAAAGGATACAAGATACCCTTTACATATCGCGTTTCTCAACCTGATGAGCCTAGTTGTCTACTATTTACAGGGGCAGAATCTGTTCAATACAATGAAGCTATATCTGATCTCATTCAAAGCAGATCCATCTAACTTTGTGCACTCTGTGAGGGGCAGCTTATCCCCATAAATTCTTGTTCCCTAATGTGAAACCTAATGGAAAAAACAGGATTATTTAAACTTGAAATTTATTGCAACAGAACACTTCAAAATCGTAGATTTGAGAACGACACTAAAATTAGTTACTTCAAATTATTACAGGGCTTTATTGGACTTGAAAGATGCGTATTTTCTTGTAGGTATATAGATAAAAAAGTTGAAACATTTCTACGGTTTAAGTTCCGGAATGTACTTTTTAAGTTTAATGTTTTACTATTGGCCTTAACACGCCGTCTGTGTTTAATAAATTTTAAAGCCTGCAATGTGTTTATTGAGAACTTTACGTTATCTATCATCAATATACTAAGATGGCTGGATGGATTTGTAGCTAAAAATTATCATAATTGTTTACATAATATAACTTACACGAGAAGTATATTCAAAACGTTAGGTTTCATAACCAATTTTGAAAAAAAAGAATAATAATAATAAAACACGTTAGCTTAACGAATCAAAAACCTTATTTTAATTTTAATTGACATTGTATCAATACAATTTGGTAGGTCTTCTTACCTCATCCTGTCCTGCAATACAGTATGGTTGGATGTACACAAAGAAGATGGTAATATGTAAATACCGTGCCTTATGTAACTAACAACTACGATAGTTACATGCCTCAATACCTCAATATTTACAAGACGAATTTTGTTGGTGGTTAATTGTGGTAATAATTCATAATAAATTAATAATTCCTATCAGGGAAGATACAGATTAGATTTTTTTTCTGAACCCAAAAAAGGGTGGGGGAGTGACCATGAGACGGGGAGACTGCCATTGCTCAATGAAGTATCTCAGAATTTGAGAAACATATTAATCACCTGCAACCTTTAGCAGCTTTTATAGGTTACAAATATTTGCAATGATATATATAAATATATATGTAAATAAGAAATTGACGAAAATTGCTTAGAATACAAATGCTATTTCGTATATCAGTCGAATTTGTGGATCCTTAGAAATTATACGTATTCGCATCTATTATAAGTTCAGAAGAAAAAGAGCTAGCAGATGCTTGAAAGGGAACTTAAAAAACATTATTTCCAAAAATTTTACATCAATAATTATCTCCCAAAATAGACATATTTGCTTTTCGAATTCACAATAGGTTTGAAAAATATGTCTCAGGGAATAGGGATCCAGGATCCAGTAAATGCATTGAATAAATATTTATAGAAATCAAATAAAAACAATTATAGAAAACCATAATTATTTAATAAGTTTTTTCCTCTTTTTGCAATAGTTTTAAGGGTTTTAAGAAAAATAATAACTGATAAAGCTCAGGAGAATGCCAGGTAGCACCAGTACTACCTGGCCTACTGAGCCTTGAATTCTCCAATTAAAAAAAAAAAAAAAAAAAACAACAAACTTTTATGCTGTGAAATAGTACAATTAGTTCCCAGGATGACGTTTTATTATATATTTTATTATTCTAACTAACAGTCACCCCGAGCTGATGTTGAATGTAGGGAAGAAGCAGGATGGCTCTACTAAAAAGAAGCGTGCCACCGTCTTCCATAGATGTAATGAGAGTTTCAGTGTCTGAAAATTCATCGAAATAATATGAAGTATGGCGCTGGGTAGCCATGGTAGCTTCTGTCAAAAGAAAAAGGTTGATATGTTTGAAGCGTCAACTTCAATGGTGATTTATTTTCTTACAAAAATTAATTAAATCCGTATTACAATATGGTTCTCCTAACAGTCATCGGTCTGCTCTATCATTAATCTTAGGATCGAGAGTAAGGTCCTATAGCCTCGATAAAAATATAGAAATAATTGGGATCCTTCAGTAGTTCTAGAATTTCTTTCAAAATGGCACCAGAATATTAATTAAAGTCTCGATTATTTGCCTAAAAAATTAGTTACGTTGCCTTTGTTGGTGACCATACACAGGGTTCAATCTATT
This sequence comes from Gymnoscelis rufifasciata, assembly GCA_929108375.1. Taxonomy (NCBI): domain Eukaryota; kingdom Metazoa; phylum Arthropoda; class Insecta; order Lepidoptera; family Geometridae; genus Gymnoscelis; species Gymnoscelis rufifasciata. The sequence goes on along the minus strand of OV815322.1, from coordinate 343,479 downwards.
AGCAAAATTAAATAAAATAATATTTCAATAAATAGTCAACCACAAAAAATAATAATAATAATTATGATTTAATAAAAACATCACGTCCGAGAGTACCACAGCCGTATCTAAATATTCCTGTCATGCAGACACTCTAAAAATATAAATCGCGAGGAAGGTAGTTTACAATAAGCACTGAAAACAATTTGTTTGTTAGTTTCAAAAACCTCAATAATTGTCGCTGTTTACAACATTAATCACTGGATTACAAAAATAAATACATCAACACTGTCAATAAATGGAGTTGACACTTCTATAATCTCAGCTCACTCCAGATTCACCGCCATCTCGGCCGCACACAGAGCTGGTGTCACCCCAGGGTGTATCCATATACAATACGAAAAACTGCTGGTTAATTAAAGCGTGTTTGCTGGAATTTATAATATAAATTATATCAGATATCTAGTACCCGTAACACAAGATCAGAGCTTACCACGGGGCTATATGTTGTTGTGTGAAATTGTCTGGAAATAAATAAATATCGATATTGGTAATCAACCTGATCAGTTTGCTTTATCAATATTAAATAATATTAATATATAGTTTCTGTACTATGCAATTAATTCGAATAATAATGTATAATATTATTAAGTTTTATTTCGTTACTTGTGATTTTTATGATGAAAATCTACGTATTTTATTATTTCACAGGCTTTCAAAATCTACATATGTTTACTAATATAGAAGGACGAAGGAACGAAATACAATTGGAGATTAAACGAACTTACCTAAGTGACGTTCTATCCAAATTGTATGAGTTCCTTCGTCCGAAGATATTAGATCCCTCCCAGCCCTTCCCCATGTTTATTTATGTGAAATATTATAGATTTTCAGGCTTTCAACTAAATGAGAATCCGTACAGGAGACCTGGCGTAAGAGGTAGATGTACCAGCAATAAATAAAAAATAAAAATGTGAGAGTATATGCTTATAACTTAGTGGTAGAAAGGCAGTAGCTAGTACGCATACTACATATGTTTACTAATATAGAAGGACGAAGGAACGAAATACAATTTGGATAGAACGTCACTTAGGTAAGTTCGTTTAATCTCCAATTGTACCCCAAATAAGTATTATAAAATGCATGCATTAATTCCGTAACAAGTAGGTACCTAAATGAGAAACGTCAGTATATATATTCATAAAATATTAGCTAAAATGTTAATTTTATAATTCAATTTTAAAAATGCTTTCCGCCATACTGGACGTCGCGTGAAGCCATTCCAATAATAGTATCTACACAACGTTTATTTCTTGTATTTGTTTTTTTTTTTCAAAATAGCAGACTAGTCTGTTGGGTAGAACGTCGAAACTGCTTTAAGTAATTCCTTTATCCCATCCACCAAAAGGAAAATTATATGGACTTAATACAATAAGTAGAAGGTACCAAAAAGGAAAAAAGTAGAACTGTCTACAAAATACAAAAAGAAATGAGATCCCATCAAAAACAATACTTGTAAAAAAACCAAGTCGCGCAACTCAGTTGTTCTGCGGTAAAAAGTTGTGAGATCCATGTAATACCAAGTCGGTTATTAATTTATTCAGTCTCTACTTAAGCGAATGTTTTATAAAAATATATAGACTTGGCCATCGCACTAAATAATTGAATTTACACGTGTTTTCAGGCGATGGCCAAGTCTATATATTTTTATAAAACATTCGCTTAAGTAGAGACTGAATAAATTAATAACCGACTTGGTATTGGACATGGATATCACAACTTTTTACCGCAGAACAACTGAGTTGCGCGACTTGGTTTTTTTACAAGTATTGTTTTTGATGGGATCTCATTAGGGCTTGAGCTCCGGAATTCCGGAATTGGCATAATTCCGGAATTCCGATAAAATACAATATCGTTTTCAATTCCGGAATTGACGACATCAATATCGGAATTTCGATATTGAAAAACAATTATTTTATAACGCGTCCGCACTTTCTCGCCCCGCCCGCGCCCCGCACTTGCCACCAAACATCGCCTAACGTCGCCCAAAATTAAAATTATTAAGTAATTTAAAATTTCACTACAAACAGAATTGCTTGTAGTGAAATTTTAAGAATTCTGAGCTGAGCTTCGTAGATCTGAATCTACATCAGATTCAGATCTACGAAGCTCTCTTTTAAATATTTAATACAAGCGCTTAATAATTTAATTTGTTTTATTTGATCATATTTCTTTCAACAACCTAAATCTATAAACTTAATTAAGTCGTACAGAATGATGGTGAGATTGACAGGGATGTAAGAAATCGAGTAAATGTGGGATGGATGAAATGGCGACAGGTCGCAGTGTGTGATCCGAAGATGCCTCTTAAACTTAAAGGCAAGATCTACAAAAGTGTAATTAGACCTGTCGTAATGTATGGATCGGAGTGTTGGGCAGTGAAAGGGACGGATGAAAGACGACTTCATGCGAATTAAAGTCATCGAAGTTTGAAAGTGGCACCAGTTACGGATAAGTTGAGAGGTAATAGGTTAGCGTGGTTTGGACATGTTATGAGAAGGAACGAAAGTCATGTTACGAGAAGAGCGTTAGATATGAAAGTGGATGGATATGTGGGAAGAGGGAGGCCAAAGAAAAGATGGATGGACTGTGTGAAAGAATATATGTGTAAGAAAGGAGTGAGTGTTGAGATGACGGGTGGGTGGTGGTGATAGAGGGAAATGGAAGAAAAACACATGTTGTGCCGAACCCACATAGTGTGGGACAAGGGTAGGATGATGATGATGATGATGATGATGAACCTAAATCTATAAACTTATTGATATTCGATAGAAATCATACATTTAAATAAATAAATAATAGTTATAGGTAACACATTTTTGCTTTTTTCACACCTATAGTCAATGTAAACCTGTAGTCTTATGCGTATCAAAATTTTTATTCAAATATATGTTTGTGTTCCGGAATTCCGGAATTCCGGAATTGAAATACAGGATATCGAAACCCAATTCCGGAATTGAAAAAGCGTCCGATATTCAAGCCCTAGATCTCATTTCTTTTTGTATTTTGTAGACAGTTCTACTTTTTTCCTTTTTGGTACCTTCTACTTATTGTATTAAGTCCATATAATTTTCCTTTTGCCGGTCCAGATTGGATTTATTTATATTTCGCATTGTTATTACTTTAGTATAGATAAACCATTCTAAAAATGCGCGCCCCTCCACAAAACGTGATCATTTCAACGTGTGAGAGGAAATACTTATTGCATCACTATACTTGTGTGCGTTCTGGAACTACACTAGAAACCTGGACTCATCCGCGCACTGAGAAGTCAACTGATTGTGCGATCAGTCCAGTGTACTCATTGTATGGCGGGGAACGCGCTCTTTGTTTGGGCGACACGTGCGCTCTGTCGCGCGTTCGGCTCATTTATGCACTAGTTGGTCAACAGATCCAGGCTTTCTTTCTTAGTGTACAGTTTGCATAAAAAATACGGAAAATTAAGTTAATGTTTCAGAATAAGATAAACAGATAAAAAATTGCCCATCATTTGAAAAGGGAGATAGGAATTCTATAAAAAATAAGGTTATTACAAAATAAATCAACAACGTTTATTAATAATCACAGCTAATTGAGAATTTAAGATCAAATAGTAAAAAAAAAATCTTCTAGACTAAAAACTAAAAACTCTGCACATATATTTCGAAGCATACTCTGCTTCACCATAAAATAAAATAACAATCAGTCATTGGGAGACGATAATAAACAAAAATGATATACATAGTCAAGATTTTTTTCATGTTTCGTAATGTGGTCCGGAGAAGCCATCTTCTAGGCCTTCATGCTCCATCTTAGACCACAACGTCACTTTACATCAGGTGAGATTGTGGTCAAATGAAGGCTTATCAATAATAAAAAAAAATAAAATTATTCTCTCATCACATCACCTAATCGCTTTCATCGGAATCAGACTCAACATTAATAATAAATTCGAAATCCATGTCATAATTTTTCATTATATTGTTTTTCAATATCATTAACATGGTGTCGACATGTATTTTCCCACATACTACTATCAATAATTTCAATTCGTTCCTTTATAAGAGCCATTATATATTATTATAAGGCATCAGTTGTTTCATTTTCAACTCCATTTTCTGCTTCATATTTCATTCGGTGATAAACCTTAGCAATAATTTCTTTGCTCTGTAAAATGAAACGTATTAATAAAATGAATGTATTTTGATATACAAACGCTGTTATCAAGCACCATTCAAAAAGTTAAGTTAATAACTTAAAACTAAAAAAAATATATACGGTCGAATTGAGAAACCTCCTTTTTTTTTAAGTCGGTTAAAAATACTTAACTGCGAAGATGCTTTTTTGTTGACACGCCAACCGTACTTTTGCGGTGTAAACAACGCGTGCTCTCACCTTCGTGTCCAGCCGGTGACTGAACAGAACAACAACAACAACCAATGACAAAGACCAAAATTATGTGTATTGTGTCTTTACACCTGTTTTGCATGTGAGTGTAACGGCGGTGGAGGGGCGCGCATTTTTAGAATGGTTTATCTCTACATATTTCGTATATACGTGGCGTTGCGACAGCGCCCTCTATACCGGTCTTTTCTAGTTTTTCCTTGATTCATACACCAAACACTACTTATATTCCAAATTTGAAGCTTCTAGGTCTGCTAGAAGTGCCTTAGAATTTTGATGATCGGTGAGTCAGTCAGTCAGTCAGTCAGTCAGTGAGTGACAAAATTACGAAATTTGACCCGTTATAATTCTTAAAATACTGGTTCAAATTGAATGAAATTCGAAATATACCGAGTCTTTACAATCTTGCATGGTTACTGAAAATTTCAGTCTTCTAGTTTTATCCACAACGAAGTTACAGGGGCTCGAAAATGGCCTGAATTGCTTCGAGAAAAGGATGGTACGGCCGTGACGCTTTTTTGCTCGACTTAGTGGGGCACTGCCGTGCCCCCATATAGATTAGATCAGTAAGTAAAATTAAGCACAATCTAAGTATAATTTATATTGTACCCTCGTATGATTGCAGATAATGCTCAGCGTGTTTTAATTATGGAAGATTTTGGTGTTTACAAAAATAGTAATAGGGAAGTTTTTTTAAGAAAATTATGAGGAATTTTTATTTATGACGTTTGCGTACAAAAGTGCTGTGGGCACTCTCCCCGACATACTACTAGCTAAGTTTCCTTACCGCGAAGCATTATGGTATTTGTACTGCAGAGGAGACCGTCTATTCGTCCTATCGAATAAATTTTTAGAAATAAAAATAATGCCTGTCTAGACAATATAATTTAGTAGACAGTTGTGTACACATTGATTATTAATTAAAATCTTTATTTTTAAAAACGCTATTCATATTACTTGCGCATCGTTTATGTAATGATATGGTCGTGTTGTCGTTATTTTTATACATATTTTTATGGCTTTGTGCTAAATGACGTTTCAAATCTAAATTATAAGAAGGTCCCATCGCCTAAACGTTGTGAGTTATATTCTCTTTGAAGCAGGCCTTCAACTGTTACAATCAAATCTGCTCATGTTTCGATGTGTCAGATTACCGGCGCTGTCTGTCTGTCAGCCCGCGATCTATTGCCAATATTCCAATATTTCATTTTACATCCTCCCCCGTACGGTACCGAGGGACGCTAATCTAATTCACTGTGATTTAGATTTTTAGACCCAACGGGCAGATTTTTACCTATGGTCGTCCATCACATGAGACAGGTGATATTATATTCTGTCATTGGTTAATTTATGTGTAAAAACAAAATGGTTTTCAATTCTTTTATTTTAAATTTTATGATGTGGAACATCTTGCTGTGGTATTATTGCATAATTAAACTAGTTATTCATTGTTTTAAATTTGTATAGAAAAAATAAGACAAATCACGAAAAAGTATAGAATAGGTCTTAAAAAGTGAGGTTTTGTAAAAACAATAATGGTTTTTAATTGCTAAACGAGTATCTACTATGTACCATGTGGTGTTAGCGTATAGGTACTATAGCTACCTATGAATTGGTAATTCGGTCCCAAAATAATCCATAGACTACTTTCCCTCATTTCTGAAGTAAATCTAGTAAAACAATGGTTTAAAAATCATTTGCACATATGGGTTTATATAATTGCATTGCAACTAAGTAATTACATAAAAAAATATGACATAGTCAGTATCTTATATTTACGAAATTTATAAAATTAAAAATAAGTTAAACTTAGCTTATGATTATGACCTAGATATAAATAATCTTAACTAGATGAGCCCCTTATCTGCAATTTGACAATAAGAAGAATAAGAATAATTTATTTGCATAAAACATGAGTGTATACATGGTAGTAAGTTTAAAAAAAAGTGTTCTACATGTTTTGCCAATGCTGGCGTGCAAATATCTTAAATATTTGCAGACCATTGATTAAAACATATTATATAACGGAATATTTAACGTTTTTTTCGATTGATATTTTTAGTCGTCTTATGGGCACATACTTACAAATTGCAATATTTTACATCACTCAAGTGCATATAAAATGTGTTTAAAAAATTCAGTTACAGGTTTCATACAAGTGTCGAATTCAAAGACGCCTTCTATAAATGTATTTAAAGCAATGCTACCTCGAAAATAACGAAACAGCGAATCTGAATTTCAAAAGGCGATATGAATTCAATGAACTTCAAAATTAACAATAATTCACGCCATCGTCAGTCAAACAATGCTATTGTCTTTGTATCACTTGTAATATACCTACTATTTTAAGCTTCATTTATTTGAATATTATAATATTGAAGGTAAAACTGACAAATTCCTCGTTTTTCACTTTCAAAACTAACGCTGTAATACCCGTTTTCAAAATAGAATATGATTATTATGGCCGTAAACTGTAACAATAGTTTCTATTACAGACTTTTTTGTTCTATTCTCGCAATAAGCGATTCTCATCCACCTTTATAATTCGCACGGAAAAGGTCTGGAATTTGCTCCCTGCTGCTGTATTTCCTAATAACTACAACCTGAGTGTCTCCAAGACAAGAGAGTGAATAGGTACCTTCTAGATCTATGTGATCCATCTTCGTCCACATCGAGACTTAGGTACCATCAGGTGAGATTGTGGACAAAAATATAAGTATCTCCCATAAAAAAAATGGAATCGTATTCAGAGACTTCATTAATCGTAATAATTTGGTAGGAAGGTACGGGATTACTTATTACCATAAACATATATCAAAGTTACAAAAGAGTGCAAAGTTGCTTTTAAACTAAGTTGTGGTTCCATAATATTTTTTGTTTGTAAACTCTATCAATAGACATGGGATTTGTCACTGGCAGCAATTTTTTTTTTAAATGGGGGACGAACTGCTGCTCCAAAATATTGGAACCATTCCAAAGGAGGTTGGAGGTTTTGTCTGTTCACGTCCGTAAGTGGTAACCCTCTGAATCCTTACACGTTACCTCCGGTTGGTGCTTAGAACAGTCTCTGGTGTGAGGCTTAGACCGCCGCTTGTCACCACCCTCCGGACTGAGCCAGTGCGTGAAGCGATTTTTTCGTGTTTCGTAATGTGGTCCGGAGAAGCCATCTACCTTCTAGGTCTTCATGCCCCATCTTAGACCACATCGTCACTTTACATCAGGTGAGATTGTGGTCAAATGAAGGCTTATATAGCATAAAAAAAAGGTCTATATTCACTCTTGTCTTGAATGGTGTGTAGGTGAAACGGGCGCGTTTTGTACCACGGGTGAATTTATTATTTCCGCGTGGAAGCTACTGAGTTATATTCAGGGCAGGGGGGAATCAAGGCTGGTAGGCTGGTGCTAGCCCACCAGCCCGCACGTGATGATGCTGCAGAGCCCCCGCGAGGCTGTCTCCGGGGGCGCAGCCACCACTCGCTTCTTCTTCTTGCCGTTCGCGTCGTACCTCTTCTCCTCCTGCAATATACACCATTATTTTTGAGACGTGAGTACATTTAATAGACTTTTAATAGACTTAATAGACTTTTATTCAGGAACATTACGATGTCTTAATAACTATTGGAATACGATAATGTCCGCAGTAGTTTAAAATAAAACTGTGTCGCGGACATAATCGCCCTCCTCTTATAACAATGTTTCGTATCAAATGCTCCTTTTGAAGCGAGAGATAAGTGCAATACATAATAGAATAAAACTAAACTAATTAAACTAAACTAATACATGTGTAAATCTCTGTTTATTTTTTCGTGAACTCAATAATAAGTATATATGTTTTATCATTTTAAATTTTATATAATAAAAATGTTAAAGATAAAGAAATTATTTTCTGCGTTTAAAGTAAAGATACGTTACAAATAAAATAGTTAGATAGGTTTTATTTGTGTATTAAATATTGTGTGGTTAACAGTGCAAATTGTTTAAATAAGACTTAATGAAAACAACTGTATTTTACTTTCACCTTTAGCGATAAGGCCGCTGATGGTACCACCAGTGGCGTGCGTTTTTATTCTCATATAGTTTGTAGGAAATGGGGAGCAATAGAGTTGTTAGAGTAGTTAATTTGATTATCTATCGATAGGAAGTAAATTAATGAGAGGTATGTATATTGTGTATAAAAATATGTCAAATTATCAAATACGTGATAGATTTATGGTAAAATATTAAGAAAATGTATTAAGTGGATTTAGGATGTAATTTTAAGAAGTTCTTCTGTAGAATCATATGTAAGCGAAGAAATCCAGGTGATGAGGGTATTTTTGCATTCATACTTCGACATAGGGAATAAATTGAGGTTCTTGTCGTCGTTACATTTACATTAAAGATAACGATCGTTTATTAAGCTAGAACAAAACTTTACAGATATCCTATACGTTATGTCTAAAAGTAGGGACTTTTATTCAACCCCAATTATTTCAATTCAAACAATTACAATTTATAAAATAATCATATAAAATAGAGAAAATTATCTCTGTGAAAAGTAAAACATGCTATAAATAGGTTGTTGATTTAGTGCTGTTTTTGCTATACATTTTTATCACTTTCTAGTTGATGGGAGACTTCCGAACCTTTCCGAACGCATTTCTTTGAATTAGCCGATTTCACCAATTAAATTGTCATTTAATTGACCTTTTTCAGGAGCATAAAAAGGTGAAATTGGTTCTTAATCGTATCCTTATAAGTTATATATAAAATGAAATGAAATTTGTTTATTTCAGGCAATAAACAAATTTCATTTCATTTTATTTGTGGTTTCAAGTGGTTACATAAAGGTCTTACATTCATTTTATTCCCAGACATGAGCTCCGTTGGGACATTACAACTTAAAGTTAGGATTAGCTTATGACTAGCATTTATGTTTTAAGTATACCTCCCCGTGTATTATTTGTTTTTACCATATCCAGCCGAAGCTAGTCGATAAATTAAACAAGAACAAGTATCGAGCAATATTTGTTTATCTTTGATAACCGATACGTTGACCATACAACACACACACCAGAAGGATATTCACACAAAACATTAGAAAATGGTCTGGTGCTTTGATTTTATTTGTTACGTGATTGCATTCTGCAATGTAGTGTGGACATTACATCGAAACCCGCTCAGGCCCGCGCCTAATGTCCATTACAGTGAGTGGCTGCCCCTCGACCGCTGGCGTGGGCTAAAGGGGTGCCCCATTCAGAGCCATATTGTCTAACGCCTTTAAGAGAGCTCCTTAGGACTGTAGGGCTGTTATTGTTTAGTGGGGGTTAATTAGGACATTTGCTTGGTGTTCAAGATAAAGATCAAATATATAAATATTTCCGGACAATCCACACAACAATATTTAGCTCCGTGGTAAGCTCTAAGCTTGTGTTATGGGTAATAGACATCTGATATAATTCATATAATAGACATACATATATAGATATTCTTTATTATACATATTATACACCCAGACCTACGAGGAAGATATAGTTATAGATCATTTATTTGCTCACGCCATAAGTACAGATTTGTAGGTAGGAATACAATCATGCATATAATTTGTATTTGAATGATGTGTTTTTGTGCATAAATGCACAACGCTGTGGACAACACAGACACAAGAAACTCGGAAACACGAGAGATTAAAATTAACCCTGTTGTCTAGGTTTCTCAACGGGTATAGGTATTTATAATTACGCAGAAACCCTAACAGGGTGTCTATGTGTACGATTTGCGAAGACATTTCCTAACCCCGACCGTACGTATCTATCTATCTATCTACCTTGCGAAGCGTGTACTTCCTCCATCGCCATTTATTCGTTGGTTTGTACAATTAGGGAGCTCTTCCATCAGAGCTCGAAGCTCTAAGATCTAACTAAGCTCGAAGTCATTAACCCAGGGTCTAGCTGATGATGGAGAGCATCTCACCTCGACGATCTCGCCGATCTTGTGCTTGGCCATGACAATGCGCGCGTCGCTGCTGTGCCCGACCTGGTCGAAGTCCTTGGTAGCGTCCTTGCCGGCCAGCTCCTGGATCGGCTCCGGGCCATCAGGGTGCTGGAATAGCGATATCAGCATTAACCATTTTTTTTTACAATGTTTTTTTAAAAAATGGATTGGTTCATTGAATTGGGCTTATAAGGGCCTAGTTAGGCAGAGGGATAATGCTCAATGCTCTCGCAAGATGTAAGTTCAGATCTCAGTACCCCAGAACACTGAATTATTAACTAGGCATGATGAATACATAAAGAGGGAATTCTGCTTAGTTCACCTGTTAGTCCGTCCAAAAATACTGGACTCCTATTTTTATATTTATACATTTAATAAGAGCATTGAAAGACATAGAATTTCAAATGTTTACAATTTAAAGATGTAGTTACTTTTGTTATTTCGGGGATCCGAAATAACTGCCTACATTTGGATCATCTTTATTGAGTGAACGAATTCGAAATATTTGTCATAACGAAAGTGAATTTACCGATTTTTTTTAAGTTTTGCTATTTTTAAGGCATTTTATAATCACGATTTTGCTCAAAATATTCGATTTCCAAATATGTCATAAACTCCCGGAAATATATATTAAATCCAGGTTTAAATATCTGCAACGGGTTGTACTTTTTATATTTGTTTTGTGAAAGCTGTTATTTAGTAATATTAAGATAAAAAATAGTAATTATTTAATTTTCGTGGCGCCGGGCGTCTATCGAGAATTGATGTGAACATTACTATTAGTACCGAACGAATGGCTCATAATATGCTTCAATAAATTCCGATGAGACAGAACAACTATAAATATACAGAATACCAGTGAACTGTAAAACACGAAGCCTTATTATAAACATAGACTTAAATCTAAAATATAGTAGTATAAAAAAATATATAGCAGTTATTCTACTTTGTACATGTTTTATTTATTTTCACGCGATAAATAGTAACCATTAGCTTTCCTTTCTAAATGGAAATCTAGCAACGATTTTTTTTAATTCTCTAAGATTAGGGCGTTTAATCAAAATATACTAGACTTATTACAAGGTGTTTCAAAATTGGTATATAAAGGGGGAGAGGTGTGAAAGGCACGCACTAGGTGAACATTTTTGTTCTACAACATTTCGTTATGGAGTTGGTGACCCCTTTTGTTAAAATTAAATCCTAGTCTAATCTCTAAGTCATGCTTAGTAACATTCCAGTTGATTTAAATTTCATTAACCCCTGGAAGAAGTTAAATATATTTTTTTTGCCTTCTATTTATTAGATTTGATACACTGATACTGAATGAGTCTTTACTTTTATTGATAAGTACCTCTCAAAGTTTCAAATGAAATTAAAAATACATTATTTTAGGCTGTCACTCGCAAAAAAAATGTACACCTTAAAGATATTTTTCAACAAAAGGGCTTCCAAATCGAAAAATCGTATAAACAATTATGTTCGTTGCTTTATACACTAATTTTTAAACACCTTGTATAATATTATTTTGGTAAAAACACGATATTGCAATTTTTTTAGGAATTCGCACACTCTTCCTGCTCTCAATCCAATTCTACAGCATAATTATTTTTCTACACATATCATTATCATCACCCTATTAACGTTCCCACTGCTGGGACACAGGGACTTCTCTCTTGACGAGAGAGATTAGGCCTTAATTCACCACGCTGGCCAAATGCGGGTTGGTGAATGTCACATGTCTCTTCAAACTCTTTTCAAGTTCTCAGAACATGCCGGTTTCCTCACGATGTTTGCCTTCACCGTTAAAGCACGTGTTTAAAGTGTTTGTGTTTTTTTCTACACATATACATAATATGTAATCGAACGTAGTTGTGTACCTCGTGTATGTAGTTGGTGACGTCATAGACGGAGTCCTTGTAGACGATGTAGAGCGTAGCGCCGCCCCGGCCGGTGTGCGTCGCCACCTCGGCCCACGTGAACTTCTTCATCTCACCCATGGCGCCACTGCAACATAAATTTTAACTTATTTCGATAATCTAGTATAATATACAGGGTCATTTTTAAAAGACCAGCAACCTTCGGTGACCATGTACCCAGCATCATCAGGAACAACGTTTGTTTTACGACTTTTGAAATAACTCAATAGGTACATTATTAGAAATTGTTAAAGATTCTATTCCACTGTGGTGACTTTTGTAGATCTATGTTGCATCACGTGACCACGATTGCGCGCGCAAGTGCTGGCGATAATAATAAGCAACGCATTTCATTTCACTAAATCCACAATCCCTTCATACTTGACCAGGCTTAGGACTGGCTACATTAAACAGTTTAAAAACAAATAAGTAGATAGGCCTATCTATGCAGATCTGGTAGTTAGGTATTATGTATTATATTAATCATTTATACCATTTAAAGTTTAATTAAGTAATATCAATTTGTAACAAGATAGTTTTTATTCACTTTCCACTGTATAATGTAGGCGTATTTAAAAAGTGGAATCAGCGTATTTACAATAGCTAAATGATTAGCAATTAAAATAATATTTACAAATTAGAATTACCTCGCAGGTTCAAATCAGGTGGCGGTGAGTATCGCGCACATAGCGTTCAAAATAGTCACCTTCACAACCAACACAAAGCCCACACCTAAAAATCAGCTGTTCGTTTACATTACACGATCTAATGTGATTTCACCACCACTGTACACCATTGTTTTTATGTGTCCCCATAAATAAAATCTTATTCCACATTGGCGGCAGGCTTCCGACACATTGTCATCACACCTAGCCAGCATCCTCACTATTTCCGTGTACTCGATATTGGAGTTTCGATACGCCATGGTAATTAGTAGGTACAATCCGTACGAAACATCGATAATGCGACGATCACAAGGACACATGTGCCGCGCGCGCATCCGTCTTGACGACTGACTGAGCGAGCGGCGCGGCGGGCGGCTAGCTCAAAAGGGCGCGGGCGGCGCAGCGCGGCGGCTGCGTTTGAGCGGCAAGCTCAAAGACGCGGCTAGCTCAAAGGCGCCGCGTGCCGCCCAAAGGTGCGCAAAGAGTTAGGAACGTTGAAGCGCATATTTCAATTAATATTTATTTTTGTATGGAAATAAAAAGTTGCTAAATTTTAAAAGTCGTAGAACAAAAGTTGTTCCTGATGATGATAGGTACCTGGTCACCGAAGGTTGCTGGTCTTTTAAAAATGACCCTGTATAAGTTTTATTTAAATTATTTTCCCAAAAAAATTTAATTGTTTTTCTTAAAAAAAAACAGACTGTCACAGGCCAAACATTTACTAGTTTTTGTTTGACCTCGTAGAGAAACCCTATAAATAACCTTGGTTTAGGTTAATTCCAACCATTTAATATAATTTGTACAATGTACATACAAACATTATATTGATTGGTTAGAATCAACCTAAACCAAAGAATTTTATACCTAGGAATTGAACCGCTATGTCTGTTTGCGTTGATACGCCATTGAGGCAGTCAGATACGTATGTCGTATGAATTGATATTGTAAATGAAATACCGGTTATAGAATTCGATTATCTTTTGCAAATCATTCGGCTTAAGATTCTACATATCACCTGTAATGGCTGATATCGAAGGCATATCTCGACTATCGACAATAACGTTATTATCAACTAATTGGGTATTTTTCTCCTTATGCTAACGATAGGTCGTACAACGGTAAAATGCGTGTTTAAAATTTAGTACAGGATACAAGATACACACTCATTTATTTCCATTGTTGGTTTTACGAATCTTAGAAACGTCAAAAATAAAATACAAAATCAAAAAAATAAATAAACATAGGTGCTTCAAGATAAATAGGAAATAAATTTATCGTATCTGGTTGTAAATTGGCATTGCGAAACATAGGTTATAAATGTAAATAGTGTTGACCATGATAGTTTCAAAAGATATATAGGTTAGGTATGTCTGTAAGTACCTTATAGTAAAGGAGAATGTAAAATGCTAAGGTTAGGTTAGCTGGTAGATAATGCATTAAGCTCGCCTTTTTGTATCAAACTATATCATCTCCAAATGTTTAAAAAATAACAACATGAGCAGATGGAATTGGCACCAAGTAAAGCCCCACTTAGTTATTTTAGTAAAATGCCTTTTGAGTAGGTACATCATGTAATTGAGTCCTTGGTCTGGGCTTGCTGAGTCCAAAATACAGAATTTAACCGTGGCGTTTTTATTTGAATTTATCCTGTTTAGTCAAGTTTTAATTATTTTGATTATATACATATAGACGATCTACAGAAATTCTGGTAACATTTCTGGCAAGTGGCTCTTGATAGGGACTGCAGTGAATTGGGGTAGGCCTTTGCCTAGCAGTGGGAAAATATGAGATAGCAAAATAAAATTATACATACATTCAAATTTGTAGATATAAACCTATTCTACTTCAACCGCTAGAATATATACTATTACGGCGAGAAACTTCACAAAACTTGGGCAAAGTAACGAAAGTACCTGCACGAAGATAATTCAAACGGAAACCCCAATTTATAATCTAAACGAACGTTATAAAACAGTGTGTCATTCACATCCTGCTAGGAAATATAATATGATCCTACTACTATTATAAAGGCGAAAGTTTGTAAGTATGGATGTATGGATGTTTGTTACTGTTTCACGCGAAAACTACTGAACCGATTTAAATGAAATTTGGTACACAGAATCTCTAGAGCCTGAAAAATAACATAGGCTACTTTTTACCGCGGGAAAACGTCATTCCGCGGGAAAATCCATTATAACGCGGGTAACACCGCGGGACACAGCTAGTGTACCTATAAATGATAGGTGGTTTGTGATAAGTCTAATCTGAATAGAACTTGTGAGGAATAGGTTAAATGATGAAAAAATAATAGAAAGTCATTTATATTAGAAAAAATTGGACACCTATTTTTTTTTCTAAACGAAAAATCAACACGTTACAGTGTATTGAAGTTTTGCGTTATGCTTGTGTGCTATAGGTATGTACGTAAATGTATCCGTCGCAAGCCAACTTTCATGTAATGTATCTTGGCACTTCTCAACAAGTCTAAGTTAAAATATTATTAGGTATAATGCTCGTATTTGAATTGTATGTTGTCAAATTAATAAGATTATATTATAATTTTTATTTTTGTTTTATAATGTTCTTAAGAATTTATGTTTTTGTTTTACCTGTGTGTTTAACCAAAATGTAACCAAATATTAAGTACAAACCGTACCCACTTAGACATAGACAAACATTTATTTGCTGCTCACACAATACAAAAATATTCAGGTATATTCCCTTCTCCCTGGCAACATTGCACTTGCATGATAATTTTGTTCCATTTAGGTATTTAGAATGGATTTCCGTAAAGTAACGCCTAAATCTTTCAATTATTAAGCGACTCGCTGTTTTGTTACGATTAATACTCTAGTCTAGTGAATCACCTCCTCAATAGATAAACAAGACTAACAAATGTTATTGCAAAGCATCGGCTTTAATCTGAAGTGTGTTGTATCTGGTGAAGCGGTTACGTGAGAAAGTGGCGAGTACCCACGTTCTCATTAGCAAGCCCCTTTCACTGACCGATATCCCGATATTTCTTGAGTTCCTACTAAATAAATATTTATATAGTACTAGCGGCCCGCCCCGGCTTCGCACGGGTAAAAAAAAGTTCCCGGCAATTATTCGATTCTTTATCACCTTTTAAACCTTCCCTAGACCTCCACGAACATTTCAAGACTAAGATAAGATAAATCCGTTCAGCCGTTCTCGAGTTTTAATCAGACTAACGAACAACAATTCATTTTTATTTATAAAGATGAAGTACTCTTAACCAACAACATATTTATTTGAATAAAGATTAATATTATTATGTTCATACAACTTAAACAAATTATTTCGACCAAATTAGGTACCATAAAAACGGTTTTTGTGAGTTAATCTTAAAAGATAGACATATACTATCACGGACTGTTTTTTAGATCATTAAAAGAGCTATTATTCTTTAATACATATTTTTTGTGTATCTTGAACCGTTTTCACGGCGCACGCAACGGAAGGCTTCAAAGATGAAATAATTTCTCCCGTTTTTTACACATTTACCGCTATATCTTTGCTCCTATTGGTCGTAGCGTGATGTTATATAGCCTATAGCCTTCCTCGATAACTGGACTATCCAGCACAAAAAGAATTATTCAATTCGAACCAGTAGTTTCGGAGATTAGCGCGTTCAAACAAACAAACAAACTCTTCAGCTTTATAATATTAGTATAGATAAGACGCTTAAGTATATCAGATGTCTAGTACCCGTAACACAAGCTTAGAGCTTACAACGGGGCTAGATGTTGTTAGGTGGATTGTCCGGAAATATTTGCTTTTAATTTTATATTTATATCTGGGGCACCTAGCATATCAAGGTGGCCAATGTTTCAATTCAATTCAATTTCTTATAATTGGACTCTGCGCTTGAAGCGTCAGTTTTGCCAGCGTCAAGTTAAATAAAATTATAATGTGTACAAGATGTTACTCAGACTTACTTGAACGCCATTTTGCGTCCCCGGCCAATGTTTCTTGATACTATTGGAATAATTTAAAACACTGAAATATTTGTTCATCAAATCCATCGCTGTCAAAATGTTTGCCATGACCCCCTCGGAAACAGTGTTTTCGCTGTTCGATATCTGAACGCAAAAGCCGTTTTGAACTAGAGTGAACTTAGTGTGTACGAAGTTTTTGGTAACAAAACAGCATCAAACCTATTTACGTCTACCTCCATGTAGATTTTATCATCGAACTATTAATTTATGAAAACCTGAGACTCGGATCTCTTTGGGTAACTTTTTATAAAGTTTTATTTTTTACTTACAAGTTCAGTTAAGTTTTTAAGACAAAGTTATTTCCTTTATAATTTTTATTTTTTATTTAGTAGGTATTTTTTATTTTATGTTTCATACCTGTTGATATATGCCCTGTGCTTCTAAAATTAAACGAATCTATCTACTGACCTAAGCGGTACATTATTATACTAATATATCATTTTATTCTGTCTGTCTGTTTGTTTCGGTTAATATCGAAAATCACTCCCTGCAGAGTAGAGAGTATAAAAAAACACCCCCTACTCTCCAAACTGACCGACCACTGCGCCAATAATGCTAACAAATTAATTATAAAGGATAATAAAATTGTACTCACGTAAATAATATAACAATTATATATATAAAAGTAGCGTCACAGTGTTCTGCCGGGCGCGACTGGCGGCGATTCTCGATACGCCGATAAACAGATTAGATTGTTCCACCTTATCGAATACCGACTTATCTATTGAAAGGTATGTCGGTGTGAATTATGACGTTCTAGTACTCTGAAAGTACTCTCCGATGAGTTGATTATAGACTCTGTGCGAAAAGAAACATAAAAATCATTATAGACCCTCTGTCATTCTGTAAATTTGAGTTACGTATGCACCTGAAATATTAAGAAAACTTTAGAAATTAACAATAAATTTAAAGGTATCAGGAATCATATGAGGTTATTAAATAACGGTTTTTAGGTCTACGTCTTCCCTTCCGATTTTAATATATTGATATTTTGAGTTTAAGTTTGGAAAAAATATCAAAAACCTGACAAAAGATTTCATCCACTGAATGCTGACGGTGACTTATGCACCCGTAACGTGGCTTTTATCAATAGGTACACATTTGTTTATTACAATATACAAAGGGATTTGGCAGTGGTTTCTTTAGGAGATTGAAGAATGAGATTCAAAGAAGGATACGGACCACTGATCAGGAAGATACAAATGAAAAAAGGAATCAATGTATTTATACATATATTTTTGCCTTTGACTGTACATTATAATTATGACTAATCACCAACTTTTTCCTGTTCCATGACTTTTATATTCATTATCATTATCACATACACCTTGACTTCCTAGCCGTCCTCTAGTGAATTATAATATGTTTATTTACCTACCTCTGGCCCTGTGGCACGCTGGTGCTGTAAACTGACTAACCAGGTCGGGTACGATTCGGGCAGGTGCGATTCAATAGCTGGACTACTTCACTCTAAGCTCGTGTAAAGGTTATACTCTAAAACAATTATATGTAACTATTACTGGCCATTATTACGAGACGTAATATTTCTTTGTAACTTGCGTTCACTTTTTATTAAATTGTCGTATCAACGCAAATCTACACGCTCTCGAAAATGCTCGACAAAATGTTACACCTATACGCTCGTCAGCTTGTCCAAGGCTGTAGCACATTGACACGTACCATCAGGCGAGATTGTGGACAAGCATAGATCTCATCATCATCACCCTATTAATGTTCCCACTGCTGGGACACAGGGACTTTCTTGGCGAGAGAGATTAGGCCTTAATTTACTACGCTGGCCAACGGCGGGTTGGTGAATGTCACATGTCCTTCAAAACTCTTTAAAGTTCTCAGAACGTGCCGGTTTCCTCACGATGTACATAAACTTCGCAAGAAGAAAAACCCAGAGGTGCGTGGCGGGGTTTGTACCCACGACCTTCGGAATGAAAATTCAAGCATAGATCTATCTCTCATAATAAAACAAACAATCGGGCGGCTCGTTGCTACAAATGTAAATTATTAAGATTCACCATCAAGCGGACCAGTTGTCTGTGTAATAATATAAACAATAAATCTAAATTTAAAATTTAAGAAAAACCCCCGATTCCAATGCCTTAATTTCCTTAAATATAAAACAACATAATATTATGTAATGTGGACGCGATGCGTTTTCATTTGATACCCCACACTAGTATATTTGCAGATTTTCGGTTTTGCTTCCCCACTCTCACCCCCATAACTTTTAAACGGCCCAACCGATTTTCATGAAACATGTCTAAGAACACTCGCGCAAAACTCACCTTTCATACAAAAAAAACTATATTGAAATCGCTCCATCCAGTCGGGAGCTATGGTGACACAGACAGACAGACAGACACACAGACAGACAGACAGACAGACAGACAGACAGACAGACACGTCAAACTTATAACACCCCTCTTTTTTGGTCGGGGGTTAAAAACAAAAAAATAGTAATAAAATACACAGAAAAGAAAGAAGTACAAAGAGCAGCCTTATATCTTAATGTTTTGTAATATAAGATTCAATAAAAACTAATTTTTCATCAATATATTCAGCTTAAACTTCCTAAAGTTAGTGCCACCCACCACAATGCCGTATTAATCGCCCGCTCTGACGGAATCTTGACCGAAAAAAATCTGTAATATCTTATAGCACTAATATAGATATATTGTTATACTTGCTCAAAGTGATGTCTGTATGTCGGTAATCGGGGGGTGGCGTCCAATCTGGCTTGTCAACACGCGGATGAGTTTGTCCGTGGGCCAGTCCGCCGTGTTTACGCCACCCCACCGACGACGTGTTCTCTCCCAAACTTATTAGGTATACGTATAACAGTCTGCGTAATAAGCTGCATAGTTCTGTAGTATCCTTACATATACCACAGATTATATAATATACGTTCACTTATCTATATAAATAAAAATGAATTGTTGTTCGTTAGTCTGATTAAAACTCGAGAACGGCTGAACGGATTTATCTTGTCTTGAAATGTTCATGGAGGTCTAGGGTCTAGGTTTAAAAGGCGAGAAAAAAACGGATAATTGCCGGGAAAAAAAATAGAATAAAAACCCGTGCGAAGCCGGGGCGGGCCACTAGTTTCAAATAAAAATTATGATATTTAATTTGAATTTACTGACATTCTAACTCTATTAATTCAGTGATATTCATTTTATTTTATTGACATTTAATTTTTTAATTCGATTTTGATATTTATCTTAAATTTCTTGACATTTAATTATATAATTTAAATTATTTGTATATTTGCATGCCGATGTATTTTGGTGAAATATGTGAAACAAATTATTTTAAGAAGACCTTGTATATTGTAGGTACCATACTTCCAACAATAAATGAATGTATGAAAAATTAATGAATTATAAGGCTTATGAAGAGTTTGTTTACTTGTTTGAACACGCAAATATCAGGAAGTACTTGCTACTTTTTATAGCGGAAAATAGACGCTGTGACGTGTAAGGCTATTTAAAAGAATATGCCTGAAATGGGTTTATTTATCAAAAGTAAAATAAGTATATTGTTTATGGTTTATAATTGTTTGCGAATTTAAATGTTTCAATTCAAATGCGACGTTATAATGCGCAGACCTAGCCTTTTAAAATGTACTACTTTCAATGATAATCAATTTAAGAATACATTATTGCAAGGATATAATGAATAGGTATGTAACAATAAAATAAACAATAAACTTACTTATAAATCTGGGGGCACGGCAGTGCCCCCAGATTTATACCAAGTCGAGCAAAAAAGCGTCACGGCCGTATTTATTTTTCTGGAAAATTTTTAATTTTGTTTGACATTCAAGTAAGACATAAATAAACCATTTTCTTGGCATTCTTCGAATATCCTAGATGCGACGTCCCACGCATACTTAACTTCAATTACAAGCAGTTAAGTAAACAGCAGTTAACGGCCCGTTAAGTTAAAGAGCGCGCGTAAAGTCGGGTGCTGGGTGATAGTTGTTTTACGGCCCCACTAATTGTGTTATAGATTAACTCCCAGTTAATTCATATTTTATGATATGACTAGTTGCTGGCAGCAACTTTACTCGTCTAGTATATTTGAAATTCTGTCCGAGTTGTGTCTCTTTAGTAGACTGGGCCCGTTCGAACCGACCTTTCGGGTCCAGTTTACGTAATGCAAGTTTTGAATCGGTTAAGAGCCTTTACGCCAAGCGCTTGACTTCCACACAAAAGCTTGACAGTGTGAAAAGGGCTGTCGCGCAGCATTTAATAAAATAAGACATTCAAGTAAACTGACATTCCAATGCAATATTTTTTGGGAAACTACTTGACTTTATTGTCAGACTATTATTATAATAAAATCATAAAAGTATAATGGTGAAAAACTCATTTAAATTTTGCAATAATTCGCATAATTTTGTAAACTATCTAAATCTATTGAATAATATTTTTTATCATTCGTTAGGTCAGTCATCTTCATACAAAATAAGGGGCTGGTTCTGACGTTGAAAGGTAAAATAGGAAAACCTCTCCTATGTTCCAAATACTAAATTAATTGAAATATTTTCTCACCAAGTCGAGCAAAAAAGAGATGCGCAGGGGATTTTTTAGAGTCAGCCGTTAAATGTAAATGATGTAGATGATGACTTCAGAGGCCGCGTACCTTTCCGGGATCCACTCAATTAAAAGATAAGAGAAAAAGTATTTAAATAACGTTTAAACTTTCCAAACTGTGAATAGCGATATATTCACAGTTTTGAACCGTTTCTTTGTTACTTGAATTTCGGAGATATATTTTTTTTAATGCTATAATTTTGTACGACTGGTAGAATTATTAACAACTGTGTTGTTCTTTACGATTCTCAATTTGAACTTAATGTTAAAAAAAAACTGGAGCATATTTTCAAAACAATCGTAATATATTTTCTTTTTTAGTTTATTAAAACCTGTTAGGTGAAGTTTAGTTAACTTTTTAAGCTTAACCAACTTTGAATATATATATATTCAAAGTTTGACTTTTCCAAAAAATACCTGGGATTTAATAGAAATAAATGTCTTAGGGCCTGTATCAAAATCCTTGAGTAAAATTAGTTAATGGTTAAAAAAAGAGCTATCAAGTCAACTGACAACTGTTTAGACTAAATTACAAATTATTAAGTAAATAAATGGGAGACCGCTCTGCCTGTCTTTTTTACTCCTGATTTATAGCTTTTTATTTTATATGTTGAAATAGGTATTTATATTTATAAGAGCTCTCTCTAATAATTATTTTTTTGAATCGATTTAATTGGCAATGTATTTAAAAATATAGGCTATTTATATAAGATAATAATAATTATTAAAATTGTTATATTTCCGTCTTTGATCACGTGACTCAAAACACTGCTTTTAATTAAAGTATGCCGCCCTGTGAGCCTGCTTCAGTGGCGCCGTGGGCGAGGGCCCGCTTGCGGAGCAAGAGGTAGCGGGTTCGATTCCCGTCGAGAGTGAAAGCGTTTGTATATTCAGCAAGGACTTTCTCCTTGGTCTACGTGTTTAATATGTATATTAAAAATATCTATATATGTATGTCTATTATATTAAGTTTTAAACAGATATCTAGTACCCGTAACACCAGCTCAGAGCCTACCACGGAACTTGATGTTGTTGATCGGATTGTAAAAAGAATATCATCATCATCATCTCAGCCGTAAGACGTCCACTGCTGGACATAGGCCTCCCTCAAAGATCTCCAGTGGTTTCGGCTGGCAGCGGCCTGCATCCACAGTGAGCCCGCAGCCTTCACCAGATTGTCCGTCCATCTAGTTGGTGGACGTCCTACGCTGCGCTTGCCGATCCGTGGTCTCCATTCGAGAACCTTTCGGCCCCTACGACCATCTGTTCTTCGTGCTATATGGCCTGCCCACTGCCACTTCAAAGAACTAATCCGTTTGCCTATGTCGGTGACCCGCGTTCTTCTACGAATCTCCTCATTTCTGATTCGATCCCGTAGAGAAACCCCGAGCATAGCCCTCTCCATAGCTCTTTGAGCGACTCTGAGCCTGTTGATGAGACCAATAGTGAAGCACCTCGTTTCGGATCCATATGTCATCACTCACATTGATTGAAGACTTTCGTCTTGAGGCACTGCGGTATATTCGATGAAAAAGAATATATGCCTATAGTTTAACAATTTTAACACCTCTTTTCTAAAGAAAAGAGGTTTATAGTTTGTTTCAGGTCTACCTTAATCTTTAAACTGAAGAGCCCGACTAAATTATCTTGGGCCATCAGTCAGGCCGGGAGGTTGCACCACCTCCCTCCAATTATCCAAGTACTCCCCGGAGCTGGTAATCCGGTGATCCGGTTAGCTGTAGGTGGATGAGTGAGTGATTTCAACTACGTCTTATCACAATTAGAGAGTCCATCTCGCTTCTTGGATCGGAAATGTAGACACTTTTATTATATATTCAATTAATTAATCTTATTTATATCAAATTCTCGTGTCACAACGTTCGTTTCCGTACTCCTCCGAAACGGCTTGAACGATTCTTATGAAATTTTGTGAGCATATTGAGAAGGTCTGAGAATCGCCCAACATCTATTTTTCATTTTGCAAAACAACGTTCGCTGGGGTCAGCTAGTTGTAATATAATATTGTACAGATATTATAATATAGATTCTTACAAGCCAGCGCGACCAATGCGACTGCGAAGCGGGAGCGTCTGCCGGGCGGCGGATGGGTAGCGACCCATTATATACTAAGGCCTTTTCGCTTCGTGTTTCGTAATGTGGTCCGGAGAAGCCATCTACCTTCTAGGTCTTCATGCCCCATCTTAGACCACATCGTCACTTTACATCAGGTGACGTTGTCGTCGTCCAGATATTAGTAATGAACATACACTGCACCATCCTCACACACACTCACACACACTCAAACACATGCAATGCTCCAGGAGAAGGTGCCTGCCTGCATTACCTCGCTTACCGAGAAAACAGCACAACCCTACATTTACACACATTACAGTACATTTTTGGAATGTAGAATCCAACCATACACACACACACAACATATTTCCATATGATATTATCATTATCACCCTATTAACGTTCCCACTGCTGGGACACAGGGTTTCTTCTTCACGCTGGCCAAGTGCGGGTTGGTGAATGTGAAACTCAAACTCTTTAAAGTTCTCAGAACATGCCTTCACCGTTAAAGCACGTGTTTTAAGCGCAAATACATTTTTTTCAAAATGAGAAATCCAGAGGTGAACCTACGAATTTCGGAATGAAAGTCGAGTGTGCTCCTACTTAACCAACAGGGCCATATGGTAAGGTATTTAAAAATAGAAATATTTATTCATCAGAATGAGGAGACACGTAGAAGATCGTGGATTGAAATAGCCAAACGGATCAGTTTATTGAAGTGAAAATAATCATAACAATCCGTTTAGAAAGGAAACTCCGAGGAAATAAACGTAACTGAGAAACTGTAACTGTATTTTGTAAGCATGTTTCATCACTTGTCCTATAACAAAAGCTGAATTTAACTTACTTAGAACTTCAGACGTAAGCCCTTTCAGCTCCATCTAAGAACTTTACTAAGAACAATTACAGCCAAATCCTTCAGGTGTAAATGTCATGAGTCTATGACGTCACCGTTACGTCACAACAGGATCCAAAATAGGGCGTGGTTTACGGGAATGCGCGCGCAAGCCCCGCCCCCAGCTCGCTTCCACCAACGGATATAAAAGCCGGGAGCGCCTGAAAGTCTTCAGTGACGAACTCAGCTCGGGTCGAGAGCACGTTCTGAAGCTGAAAAAGTTTACGTCGAGAGTATACGGTAAGTGGAGTTTTAATATAAATGAAAATATGTGACTAGCTTGTTGAACGAGTATATAAAAAGGCCATGAAAATTATGTATTCTTTTTCAGCGTAATGGTAAATCAGTAGGTTGGGTATATATGACTTTGTATATTCCTGTTAAAGTATTTGGAATAGAACTTCCAGTTTTTAACAGTTGGCTGAAACAATTAACAAGAAAGGACAAATAAATTATATATTAATAAGATTTATGCTATTTACAAAATCGGTACGCCGCCCTAATGAGTCAATCTACACTTAAAATAAATTAATTACGAAAATTTATAACATTTCTTTACAAAACGAATATAATATTAAAAAAAACTGATTACTAAGACAAAACTAAAAACTTAATAAAGACTGCGAATTAGTGTCTTACTGCTGTTATTGAAACTAAAATAAATAAAACCAATTGATCATTTAATTACTAAATTGTCCCTGATAGTTAATTTGCATAATAATTAGAAGATTATGATTTTTCATTATTCAAAACGACTTACTTAAAATATCTTTAATTCAGATTTTTGCGCAGCGAGCTATAGAGCTATTGAGCTCAATAATTAATTTGAAAATTAATTTGAACGGCTCAGCCTTTAACAGAATTAAATTATGTTTAAACAGAAAATCATCAAATATCAAAGTTTATATTAGGTGTGAGGAAAACAACTAGAACTCATCCCTAATTTTTACACAAGTTGTAAACATAAATTCATTTTGAGTTTTCTAAAAATTCATCTAAATATTGGTTTCTGCTGTATCCAAAAGTGTGCGAGCTACTAGGAGCTAAGAGGGATGTATGTTTTAACAATCAAGAGAATTCGTTTTTTTACCATTCAAGTTATTGTTTTTAAGTAATATTCTGCGCTCTATACTTATTTTCCGAAAACACAGCTTTAACCTGCAACAGCATAGTCTAATTATAAATAAAATAAAAAATAACAATGCTCGTAAAATTAAAATCAATTCGATCTTCATATCTCGAATTTAAAGAATGGATATCCGATGAGTGAGAAGTAAAACTAGGATAGAAATACAATGCTCGGTGTTTGCACCGAGCATTGTATTGAACCAGGGCGGTTTTCTTAATGTGAGTGCAAAAAAAGGCGATACATCTCGTATTAATTACCAAAAAATTACCAAAATCCCGGTATGAAGCCTCCGCGGGTTTCCTCCCCTGCCGTCTCTCCCCTGGTCAAGGGATAATCCCGGTATTCATTGTGGACAGTTTTCATCCCCATTGTTCTTCCTTTAGCTTTAATCTACATGCAGTGTGTCAAGTTCTATTTAATATTTAAACTGCTGAAGATTTTGGGTAATATTTATCTTATACTATTTAATTTAAATTAATAAATGACAGGATTCATAAGTATTACTTTATTTATTGTAATTCATTTATAAATAGATTATCAAGTTGTACCTTTCTTCAGGATATCCATGTGGGCATAAGGTTTTTCGTAATTTCGGATATAAGTAGCCTTAAACGGGGCTATACAACAATAATATTGAAAAAAAAATTCGATTGTACTATCCAACTCTTTAGCTCCACAAGCATATTTGTTATATAGTAAAATATAGTTATATAGTAAAGTATCTTATTAAACAAAAACCTCGAAAAGTGTTAAATATTTTTCAAAGTTATTCCAGTTGTTTATTCAACTTCATTTTCCAAAGCCGGACTTGTCAATTAACAAGAAATTAACAAACTTAAAAAGCGCTAAGCCTCATTAAAATCTGCTTTATACTAAAAAAACACGCTTAATTTGTTTGTCAGTCGTTAAGCGGCCGCTGTCGAATCCCATTAGTATTTTAATTATTCTAATTATTCCCACGGGCTCTCGGACTTCTTTTCAGATTAATTAAGGACATTTTGGCCATTAATATTGTTAATGCACGACTATTATAATTATGTACACGTTAAATTATGCCACAGCCTTTTCGCGCTCACTTCCGTCGGGTTAACGGGATGATTCATAGTTTTCAAGCGAAGATAATTTAATTGGAACAAAGTTATTGTGAGTTTCTTATTCGTACTGCTTATTATTAAAATAAGTTACCTACATCGTAAATTTGTCGTAAACGTAAATCGTTAATTATGTAGTACTTTCTACCTAAAAGAGACCACACGAATAAAGAAAAAAAGAAAGAGTTTCAAAGAAGGTTAGACCGCTCTGTTACTTTCTCTGATGTCAAATAAAGGCTTATCAAACAAATAAAAAAATTGTATCATATTATATTTGTTAACCGAGAGTATTTTAAATTCGTCGGAGATTTTTATCAGGCTTGAAATAGATGTTGAGTAATTTAAAATGGCAGTAGTACTATGTGGTACTGTATGATTAATACATATGCCTATAAGTAACTCTTTTCACTATTAGCCTTCGTAAATATTAGTGTATTTTCAAAACATCCTTGGCTAGTTTTTGTTAATTTTTAGTAAAATACTCAATTTTTATATGCATCTAATTTATATTCGTTTGAATCTAATATATCAAAAATATCGATAAATCGATAAATTTTATCATTCACGCCTTTTCTAGTGAAGCAAATTTATCAATTGCACGATAGCTACGAGACTACTACGAAAAAGCTACGAAAGTATTCGTAGCGAGCGCGGCAGTCTACGGCGTAGCTGTTAACGTAGCACGTCTACGGTCCTATTACAAATTATAGACTTTGAATTAAATGTGGATGTTTTAGAACACTTCAGTCGTGCAATCTTTAACATAGTTTTCTTACTTGTAATACTTATCGAATTATTTCATTTTTATTTGCAATCTAACCAATTAATAATTAGTCGGCGGGAATGACTGTAAGATGTTTTGAAAGAGATGCCATCACGGGAAAAACGGTTTCTCTGAAAGAATTGGTCTAAACTTTCAAAAGTTGACATTACGGAAATAAATATTTGATGTTTTAAAAAAGGTGGCATAGTAACTAGTAGTTTGAAGGTCGGCATTGAGCATCTAACACATATAAAATTGCAGTTAATATTAGAATTAGCTACGTTTTAGAAAAACGCACACATAGATAACAGATCATTTTAAGTTTATTAAAATAAAGTTCACTTTTTTTTAATGTTTTAACTCACTTCTTAATGAGTGACAATGCAATGTGGCCAAACTATAGCCTTTTTTCTTCTAGCCCATTTGATACCAAACTTGAGAAAAATCTACGAAAACATCCCCGTTTACATTCCACGTTTCTAAAACGTTAGTCAATCACCCAATGAAATGAAAAGATAATTTATACCAAGATGCGCTTCCGCCTCGGTCTGCTCAACGACTTCAAAAGTCCAGTAATTGACTGCACTTGAAAATATATTCACAAATTAAAAGGCCATTTCTTCCGTAATAAATTTTAAATGAAAAACATCCCAGTGACAATAACAGTCATATTTCATCACGTCACGGCTACCCCCTTTCTCTGGGGTGGGTAATTAAATATTTTCTGAAGAGAGGGGTGAGTTTTTGTACTAATCAATTTGAACACGCCATTAATATTGCTTAAGTTCTGCTCATTAAGAAACACTAAATTCGTGTTGATGGGGGCTTCGGAACAACACTGAAATATTAGTCGGTTAAGTAACATTGACTTTGATCACGTTGCCCACTTCACTTCACTCAACTTACAAGCATAACAAATTAATGAAATCAGTCGTTTTATTGTTAAAACGTTATGTAAGGACATATTTTTATTTTTAATATTTTTATTGCATTTCATTCATTTATCCAAAATATGGTTCACTGAAGATAGCTAGAACTTAACTCGTTTTGTATTATTAAATAGGACTCAAGAACTATTAGGCAGATTATTATAAAATTTTAAAATATAAGTCTTAGAGAATAAAGTTCTGAGATAAACTAAATAAAAACAATTGCGTCGAATTGAGACCATTTTTTTTAAGTCTGTCTAAGATGATTTCCGATTTCTACTTTCTTGTGTTGACAAAACATATGAAGGCTTATTTTCAGTTTCAATTACAAGACAATTTACAATCCGTCAAGTAGTGTTTTAGTAAAATTCTCATGAAATAAAACGCATCGCGAAGTTAATTAGCAAGAAGCTCTAAATTGTGCCTCAGATGTCCAGAGTGACGTCTTGGAAATTGTACGTTCTGAAAAATGGCTTAATTTTCATGGCTTTAAAGTGCTTTACAATTAATTAAATGGTCATTTAAAATAAATTGTTAGGGATTAAGAAATGTTGAGGCGAAACTTGGTCTAGACCTTAAAATTATAATAAACAGACCTAGTATATTATAGGCAAGTAGACATAATGACTACTCAACACTTTGCCCGCGTGGAGAATAAATGGCTTACCTCCCTCGTCAAGAGAGAAGTCCCTGTGCCCCAGCAGTGGGAACGTAAATAGGGCTGCTTATGTTGTGGCTTAGGTTAATATTAAGTGTTCCGAAGTCTGAGGATTTCTAATGCTAGATATATATTGGAAAGGAGGGAATGGGATAAATTCTTTATAATCTATCAACTGAATGATTGATGCACTCCCTCGCTCGTTTTTGACATTATCTATTTGAAGTGAAAATAAATGGCTCACAGATGGAGACGTTTTTATGTTATTGAGTTTATTTGTTGTTATGTTCAAAATAAGTTTTTGCGTAGGCAGCTCCAAGGCGTCAGCTGTCAAGTACACAAGCTTTAAACTTAGGTGGTTACATAATTGATTAGCACAACTTACTTGCTTTAACTTGGAGCTCAGCTTTGAATATGTGTTAATTCCTGCTAATTATCTATAAAATTGTATTTTTAGTATCCCCTAAAACACGCCTTAAGCATACAGATCTTGACACAAATTACTTGTTAAAATATTCCTGATTCACTGATATATCAAATATATAGTTCGAAATTTTAACTGCTGTAGGAATCTGAAAATAGCGCTCTTTCATTAATTATTTTCAGTATGTGTAATGTATTTATTTGAGTGAACATTCGCACCACCACATCGCCATGTTTGATATAAAACGTGTATGTTCCCCAAAAAGCCACTAATTATCAATTAATACTCGTATCGGTCGCTTGCAGTCGGACACGACAAACTTGTTGTTATTTATATATGAAATTTAATGATTTTTGGTGTTTGGTCAACTGTATAATTAGTTGATTCTATTATCAGAATGCTAAAATCAAGGAGAAGTGAAAATCTTCAAGTTTTTCGTGAAGATCGGATGTCGGAACTCCTCCGTGGGTAGTTAAATTTACCTTCGTGGGTTTCATAAATATTTTGATCATATTAAGTATAATGCTTATGTACAATTTTATTACCAATATGCATATACTTCCGAAGATGTTAAGTTAAATAGCAGTTGCTCATGTTTAACACTTTTTTAAATTATTGATTTATTATATCAAATCACCTACGACTTTGACTGCGAAAGTGGCGCGGTGGGCGAAAGCCTGCTTGTGGCCCAAGAGGTAGCGGGTTCGATTCCTACCGAGTATTCAAGTTTCTGCAAGTACTTTCTTCTTGGTCTGGCTGTTTAATATCTTCTTATATATAAAATTTCCATGTCACATGTTAGTTACCGTACTCCTCCGAAACGGATTTACCGATTTTTACCAAATTTTATATGCGTAATCAGTATTTCAGTCGGTGTTTTTATATGGTCTGAGAATCAGCTACCATCTATTTTTCATTTGCAAAACAACGTTTGCTGGGGTCAGCTAGTGTACAAAACAACAATCTATATTTATCAGATGTCTAGTATGTTGTTGTGTGGATTGTCCGGAAACATTTTATTTAATATTTCTTTAACCCAGTAGGACAGATCTTTTTGTTTATTAAATTAAACCCGAAATTAGTTAATATAACCCCTACAATTAATAATTAAATTCGCGCACCATCTCACAATAATTGATCTTCGTTTGAAAGTTATTGAGTGGAACAGTTAGAAGTTAAGGAATTAATTAAGCTGAACTCATTTTGATAAAGTTTGCGCTGATGCTATTGGTGCGATCGGGATTGTATTACGCGCCGCTACCTACAGAACCTATTAAAAGTTTTACGTAATGACTTTGAAACAGAAACTCACAGTTTTATGCATACGGTTTGATATTTTTGCAAATCTTTATATTAAAAATGTCGACCACTGATAGACTCAAGTCTTCATAACAGACTTGTACTTGACTCCAGCTGCACATAAATATATCTATCTAGTTGGTAGACGGCTATGCCGTGCTAGTTCTCTCCGATTGTAAACTTATTGGTAGATACGGTTAACATATTCTAGGTAAGAAAAGTTGTATAAAGGGCGCAAAAGCCTATAATTATGTAGGTTATAAGGCTTGATCGCGAGCACTTTAACGAGCTAATCCGCTTTCCATGTCGATGACTTTCTTATAAAAAAACACACAATTTACATACGTTATTTGTGTTTTTTTCCAACCCTTTAAAATAAACCGGTAAATAAACCATAAATCTCCACCCACAGTTTTAATCTTGGAATTGATACTGACATATAATTATAAACAAGTAAAAACATTGGACTAAGGGCTTGTTTCACATAATCCGAGTTAACAAAGCGTTGGTTAGTCAACAGCTATCTCGTTTTGTCACATGGGACTGAGCGAATTCTTTTTTTACATACACAGTATTTAACTTTTGTCAAACTAAGCAGAGCTTGTCTATGGGTAATAGGTCACTGATATACTATATACATAGTTAATTTTTTTGTAAATACATACATATGATACACAGAAAGCACCCAGACCCGAAACAAGAAATTGTAGATCGTTCAAATTCGGGTCCCCCGGCGGGAATTGAACTTATGTATAATTTAACTAAGAAAGAATGTATAAAATGACCTACCTACTATTAGCAACCATTGTTATAATAAGGTGAAATAAATAAATCTGAAATCTGAAGATAATACGGTATAGATTTCTACTAAGCAATGAAAGAAAGATGGTTATTCAAGTTCACCCATGCAAGCCAATAGTGTAAAAAATATTGTATTCTTTTCTATAAATTACTAGTATGTATAAAGCGAACGCATTTTTACGAGTTAAAATATAGTAGTAATATTAGTAAAAATAAATGTAGGTATTTGACAGCAAAGTTACTTAATTAACAAGTTAAATAATTTCTAAGCATTTTCAAGTGTAACTCCTATTCTCGAGACACAAACAGTTTTCAATACAATATTCGGGGAACAACAGAGTGAACGTTCGTGACATTCGTCGCACAACTCTACCATTGTACTCCAACTAAGGATTATAATAAACGGTCTACTATTGTGTACTTAATTACCTCTTTACGATTAACTACCTGTCAGCTTAGGGCACTGGGTTACATGATCAACATTTTATTAAGTATTTAATTAGGGTTACAACACGTGAGGGTATATCTCTTACAAATAAATAAGTTTGATGGGTATTATATGGACTTATACTACATCTTCCCTGTACAGTTTATACTCTTTTTAACCCCCGACCAAAAAAGAAGGGTGTTATAAGTTTGACGTGTCTGTCTGTCTGTCTGGGACATCATAGCTCCCGAACGGATGGAGCGATTTCAATTTAGTCTTTTTTGTATTAAAGTTGAGTTTAGTTGGTTTCGTGAGTATTCTTAGACATATTTCATGAAAACCGGATGAGCCGTTTGAAAGTTATGGCGGTGAGAGTGGGGAAGGAAAACGAAAATCTGCTAATAGACTCGAGTGGGGTATCAAATGAAAGCGCATCGCGTGCACATTACAAAATATTATAGTGTAATTAACTTTAAAGGAAATAAAGCCATTGAAATCAAGGGTTTTTCTTAAATTTTAAATTTAGATTTATTATTTGATTGTCGGGGGTTAATAAAGACTCGCAGCTTCAGTTCAACCGTGACCGTGGCGCATCTAACTGTTTTTGTAAATTTTGTTTTGGTGTACAATAATGTGTTTTGTATTGAATGGTATTGTAGATAGTAATCTTTTAAATTTACCGAAATGTTGTTTTTGACAAAGCCAAGTCATCACAATGCTGGTGTTAAATAATTACAGTAATAAGGATAACAAAGTAATGTTTCTTGCGGCTATGCAATGTTTATTTGAAAAAGCCTTCAAATGTCTTATACAGCCTCAGTGGCGCGGTGGGCGGAGGTCCGCTTGCGGTGCAAGAGGTAGCGGGTTCGATCCCGCCGAGGGGTCAAGTGTTTGTATGTTCTGTTAGCATTTTCTCCTTGGTCTGGGTGTTTAGTATGTATAATAAAAAATATCTATCTATGTATGTCTATTATATTAAGTATATCAGATATCTAGGACCCGTAACACAAGCTTAAAGCTTATCACGGGGCTAGATGTTGTTGTGTGGATTGTTCGTCAATTATTTTTTTCTATATTCTATAATAAATAGGAGACTACCGTAATAACTCAGCCGGTAAACGTCATAATATCGTGCGGGCATTGATTTCATCTCGTTCTATCCATAAGCCCATAAGTCTTGTTGAATGCCCCCTTCTACCCTTCCCCCCTTCTCCCCTCGGCTATTAAAGAGTTAAGCACTTCGATAATGATGCCGTGGATTTGAATCTACGGCTTACGACTGATTCATTAGGAGTTTTGTTTGTTTAGAACTAGTCATTTAATCCGGATTTGTGAGGATCGTTTTATAACTAACAATACTTTATCCGGCTTTTCACAAAAATCATATCCACGGGTTAGGCGTGCGTTCAACAATTGTTTAGCAAAACTTTATTATTTATTTTTTTGTACCACTGTTAACCAAGTGTTTAAGTCGTGTTTATTATTATGTTTTTTGTGATAAGACCGAAGAACCGAAAGACTTTAAAAGCGATGCATACCTATCAATAACAAGTAAGTAACATAACATTTTTCAATCAGTGCGTGCTGCCAGGTGATTTAAAAGCCAAAATGTAAGTCTACATTGCAGCTAGATGTCAGTGGACGATCTACAACAAAAGTAAAAATATATTGTGTATTTTGTTTTTGCGTAACGGACGCACAAACTACAATGGTAACTACATCTCACGGCTACAAATTAGACACTAAAATAATTCTTATACATTCATTCTATTCTTAAAAATACCATCTAATTCGGTTGTTGTTTAAAATTTGCGAACTGACAGTGAAAGTTACTTTATTTCATACACCATTCACTATATGTAAAGTTTAGGTTTTAAAATATTAATGGAATGTTTAACGTGCTTACCTATCGATTTCTTTGTGAAAAATATCGTTAGCTAGCTTCGGAAGGAAGTCTTCTAAAAATGTGAACATAACATACCGTGGGAAAAAATCCCAGATCCCAACTCAGACATGTTTATGATCCTCTTTGACCGGCTTCACGCCGCGCGCCGGCACGCTTTGAGAGATCCCGGCGCTAACCAATTTACTTATTCTTGTACATAGTTTTGAACAAGACTTCAAACATTTTCTTTTATGTAGGTATGTAAGGAAACCAGAAATAATGGTTTTATTTAAGGTACTAGTAAATTACAAATGTTTTTCAGATGGTCAATTAGTTTTCTGTTTTATAATATTAGTAAAGATCATGTGTAAAAAATAGTGCGTTAAATTAATATTTCTCAAAAATGGTAAAACACTCGATTTATTAACTCAATAATTTTGTTTTTTTCATAATTTTGCCTTACTATGTTGTTGACTTTATACAAGAAATTCGAGGTGACCTTTTTAACTGCAATTATGACAATGACAAATTATAGTTTTAATTGGAGTGCAATTAAATAAAAAGTATTTTTTTACCACTTTTGTTCAATAATAATAAAAGGGCTGGACGAGTGCAAAACCATATATCTAAGCACAAGCTTCTTAACTAACTAAACTCTTCTTTAAGCATTTTGTTAATTTAAAAGCATATAATGTTTACCAGGGCGCGGATCCCGTACAAGTCGTAGGGACGATAGACCCCGGAGACCCTAGGACCCGCGTTATACATATTATTTATATATAATTTACAGCTATTACTTTTTATACTAGGAGTAAACAGTATATTCCAACAGAGTTTTTGTTTTAATTTTAAGATATACCCAAAGGAATAGGTATTTTTATGTAATAAACAGCATAATACAAGCTCAGAGCTTTCTTAGAGGCTAGATGTTGCTGTGTGGCTTTTCCCAGTAGATAATACTTACTTAACACAACAGTACAAATGAATATAAAATTCATAAAATAATATCGCTTTCGCTGTCTGTTCCATCCAACCTTTTTAAAAAATGCATGAGGAAGCCTTATACGTATATTATTTAGATTATCAACGGGATTTTTACCAAGATTTAACGGTTTACCCGATATTTCGACGCAAAAGTAATGATGACTAATTACAATTAAGTTTAGTCCGTCTGTTAGCCCTTCCAAAAATACTGGACTCACATTGTTTGCTTTATCAATTTATAAATAAAGTACAAAGATGGAGAGCATCAAGGTTCCGAAGTGAAGTCTCGTGTAACTTCAATGCACTGTTATTTTCGTTTCTAAAAAAGAAAAAATACGGGTTTATTTGTTTTTTATCTAAATAACGGAGTAATTGTTCTTGATAGTCATCTACCCTTTAGCATGTGCCATGATCATCACGGTGGAACCGTTCACAAAAACTTATGTTTTCAATATCTCTCTGTTAATCTAAATAATGTTAATTACTATGATGGTTTCAAAAGTCTTATACGAATATTTTGCGTATAAAGCCGAAGCGGGTCACTAGTTTTATTTATAAGGGCGATTTCTGCCCCTGGATCTTAATTAGCCATGGCATGATAGTAAGGCAAAGTTGCAGCAGCATAATTTTCTCATTATCATATTCCTTATTTCGTTCTACAGTGCAAAATAACAGCAATCTTTTCAGTAGCTTGCACAGTATTAAAATTTACGGAAGTCGTTTAGCTACTATTAAAAGGACGCTATTCAGTTTTGTACGTAATTACTCTGTACATTTAGATGTTAAATACATATTTTAAGATAATTCTTACGACGCTGTTGTGCAAAATGTGAAGCTTACGAGTATGTTAATTTTTGTGATAATTATTAAACATACAATAGTGATACCTATTCGTTTTAACTCCTAACAAATAACATGAACTTTTATTGATAACAATTAAATTATTTATGGATAGAAATGATTTAAACACGGCAGGAGCCTACACAAATTATCATAATAAAATAACTAGATCTGTCTGATGATGTGTTTTTTTATTTATTTAGGTAATATTTTTTAACTATATCACGAATATAGAACAAATACATTTTAAATGTATTTTTGGCAACAAATTTTAAATAGTTTACGTGTAATTATATTTATATTTTTTAATTTTGATAAGCCGATGTGGTCTAAGATGGGGCATAAAGACCTAGAAGATGGCTTCTCCGAGCCACATTACAAACCACGAAAAAATCGCCAAAATTATAAATCTAAATACAACATAATAAAATATTTCAACGATAAAAGACAGTAAAATAGAATGATAATAATTTCTGTATACTTAAAGTCGGTTATTTTTCGTTAGTAAAATACTTATTAGGTATATATATCATAAACGAACTAACGTTTCTTACGGATTTACTCGCGGTAAAATACGGCTACAGCCGTTGTATATAAATGGACTAAACAAAAGTAAAATTAACGTATCTCTTATCTAAGGTAATACTGTAATTAGCTTTTAAGTAAACAAACAAAATGTTCAGTAAAACAGCCAGCACTTGCAACAAAATCGCTTTTAGATGTACTCGTACTAAGGTTTTTAATATTAATTAGCAGTTAGGCCACGCACCGCTAAGTGGTCGGTTCGTTTCGCACCAAACGCTAATTGCATATTTCCGCCACAGAGAAATATGCACGTAATTATTGTAAGTGCAACGATACATTTGAATTTTAAATATGTTTGTATGAAAGCCAGCAGTTATAACTGCTATGAGGTGTCTAGCTGGCCATTGTAATGAGAAAAAGTGAAAGTTACTGTACACCTTGATGGGAATAAATGCCGATTAGTAAAATATTATCAGGATCTGACATGACTAGTACAAAACCTTATATGATGTATTATCATAATCGTAAAGATTATTACAAGTATTGTAGGATTACATTAAGGTAAATGCGCGCTTTCTAAAACATATTAACTGACTGATATAATAATGTTAAAACTATACAATATTTTTTAAAGTTATGTTTCTAAGAGCTTCTCACGACTTTGAAGGTGTGGGTTCAATCACAGCCAAAAACATCTGATATTTTTCTTCTTGAAAAATATGTGCAGTGAAAGTAAACATCGTGAGGAAACCGGCAAGTTCTAAGAACTTTGAAGGACATATGATATTCACCAAACCGCAACTAGCGGAGAAGCCTTTATTCTTAAAAAATACCTTAAATATATATATTTTTTTAATTTAGATAATCTTACAGTAGAAGTAATATAGTGGAATACAAGGTACAAAATCATTTATCTCAATTGTATGGCCTTACTAATCCTAGAATGCTGCGACACCTTAAACTGTAGTATTAATTACCACTTTGTGTAAAATATAAGTCATTCCTTGTTATGTAAGCTGCAATTTACGAATTAAACGGTCTCCTGGCGCCCGTGCTCTGTCCTAGTTTAATGTTATGTTCAGTTTGCATTTCCGCTCAGAACTGTTTGTTGCTAAATGCAAATCTTTGTTTAATTTGTACATACAGCATTGAATTTTATATTTTAAATATTCTGATGATAGTCGTGAAATGTTGCGGTATATGATTTATTACATGATATAGAAATCGGATTTCATTTTTGGATTATATTTGACTAAACTGCTGGCCCGTTCCTTCTTTGCTCCGATGCGAAAACCTTCCAATTGAATCATTCTACCTTTTTGTTGGATACCGCATAAATATCCGTTAAGTGTTTTTTAGGTAGGGACAGTCAGCCCCGCGTCTGTCTGACTTTAATAAATTCATAGACTAAATCATACAACGGTCCTAAATCTCAAAGCATCACGTAGCATATTCGTAGCTCTTTCGTAGTAAATTCGTAGCTCTTTCGTAGCACATTCATAGCTGTTTCGTAGCCAATAACTACACTCCGCGTCTAAGAAAGTTATAATTAATTAATGATATTAGCTTTCGACAAGGGAGCGTTTAACAATGTAACGAACCAGAGACGCAAATACGGCCTGCAACTCTTACCAACCGCGCTGGCTAACGTCACCGTAAGTCCACACTTACATTCAGGGTATCCGGTAATTGATACATAACCTTATCTACTACTACTTCATGTCTCGGTCTTGTACACTATCACCACAAATGTATGTACTTCATGGATTTTTTGTGTTACTATTATAATTCGATAACTAAGATATCAGTAGAGCAGCAAAAACATGACTAGCTATTGTATCTTTTAAACACTGAAACAAACTGTAGGTAATTTTTAAAATTGTTTATATTTGCAACGTTAAAGATAAAAAAAATTAGCATAAAAGAATGACCAACTATTTTAAAATAATTTCAAGGTTACCCATTCATCACCAGACACCCTGTATATTTACCACACCATAGACACATCAACAAATATGATCCCAAATGTCAACATAATGTTACATCCCACACGATACAACCTGACCTTCATACGTACATTTAGGAAGAAGCTGCATATATTTTTAGAAGGAGTTTGCTAAGTCCCTCTAATGAGCCCGCGGCGCTGCTAACTACATCATTTTGTGTTTGTTTGGGATGTGCCCGTCTACTTTGCGAGGTCTGTGTCTATCTCTGTGTTGTCCGTTTGTATAGTAAATAGTTGAATTTGTATAGTAAGTAGTTTGTTAACAAGTTTCACTTGCGGCACTGTGGGTAGCGCAGTGGGAATTAGCTATACATTTTATTTGTAACAGCTTTTCCGGCGGGCACGACGTATTTCCTGCGATAAATAGGCGACCTTACAGTGAAATATTAGGTCCTTACATATGAAATTGGCGTTTTGTATGGGAGGAACAAAAAGTCGAATATTTTTTAATATAATATATTTAATTAATCAAAGTATGAACCATTATTTTCTATGCACTTTTGCCATCTTATAGGTAGTTCATTGATCCCTTTACTAAAAAAACCAGTCGGACGGGAATCAATAAAATCTTTGAAGGCGATTTGGACTGCCCCATCGGAGTTGAATTTTTTCCCTTGCAAGAAGTTATCCAAATTTCGAAAAAAATGGTAATCTGTTGGAGCAAGGTCCGGGGAGTACGGAGGATGTCTTAGACTTTCCAATTGAAGCTCTTCTAATTTAGTAGCCGTCTGTTGCGCAGTGTGTGGTCTAGCGTTGTCGTGAAGCAGCAGTGGCGTGGAGCGATTGACCAGCCTAGGTTGTTTAGCCGCTAGCTTTTCCATCATGGTTTGCAATTGCTGACAATAGACATCAGCCGTAATAGTCTGGCCAGATTTGAGAAAACTGTAATGAACAATACCGGCACTAGTCCACCAAACGCTTACAAGTAACTTTTTTGGGGTTAATTTTCGCTTGGGGCAGGATTTGGCTGGCTGGCCAGGATCCAACCATTGCGCTGAGCGCTTCCGATTATCGTAAAGAACCCATTTTTCATCACAGGTAATGATTCGGTTTAAAATACCTTCATTATTGTGCCGGTTTAGTAATGTAACGCAGCAGTCGACGCGCGTTTGCCGGTTTGCTTCAGTCAATTCGTGAGGTACCCACCTTTCAAGCTTTTTAATCTTCCCAATTTGCTTCAAGTGAATTAAAACAGTTTTATCACTAACACCGCAGCCTGCAGCTAACTCGGACGTGGTTTGCGATGGATCCGCTTCCACAATAGCCTTCAACTCTTCATTATCAACTTGAGTCTCAGGCCGTCCACGGGGCTTGTTCTGCAAGTCGAAATTTCCAGAACGAAAACGTTGGAACCAAAAACGAACTGTGTTTTCTTTTGCAACACGACCGCCATACACATCATTCACCCTTCGAGTTGTTTCCGCAGCACTAGTGCCACGGCGGAACTCGTACTCGTAAATAATGCGATATTTTAAGTTTTCCATTTTGTAAAATGAGTGACGCAAACAGAAAAAAACAGAAGAAAAAAAACAAATGAATGACGATCATCGAAGCACAAATACATGAGTCTATAGCTGTACAAATTTGAATTTGGAATTCCTTACCAAAGAGGAGAAATTTGTGATTAAAGTGGCCAGTACGAAAAACGCCAATTTCATATGTAAGGACCTAATAGTAATCCAAATCGGACCAGTTGTTCCTAAGATCAGAGCGTTCAAACAAACTCTCCTGGTTTATAATATTAGTATAGAAAGGTTGTGTGTCAATTTATATAGTCCTAAATTGTTTGTCAGCATAATTGATTTAGATAGAGATTTTGATTATTATGCAAAATAATTGTAAAATAATGCTAATCTCTCGTGAAGTGCCTGTGACCCGGCATTGGGAACGTAAATAGGGTGTTCAAAGTCAAAGTCAAAGTCAAAACGTTTGTTTCCTTAGAAGCACATGGCCCACATGGACAGCTCTGGGCTAAAATTGTTGTTGTTTAAACAAAAAATATCAAGGTTCGGAAATAACGTTGTCTCGACAGTTCGCTTCAATGTTTTATACTGAGTTGTGATGTTGATGATGAAAAATATATTTTTATGACTAAGCACTATCGTGTTGTAGAGTTAAATTATTTTAAATTAAACATATCGGAAAGCAGTTTATATAATTTAAAAAATCAAGTACCTCATTTTTACTATTGGTAGAGAAATGCAAATTAAAACCATATAAGGCTTTAATTCAGTTGCTTATTTCCAACGCTCTCTTTGACGAAAAAGGAAAGATAATAAAAATGCAGCCTCTCTGATTCTCATATCCGCAAATTTAAAATTGGAACGCTCGTATGCGCGGACACTTCCGCCAGACATTTTAATTATTATTCCATTCTTTTTCAATGAAAACCTCTAAATGAAACGTCTCTTTATTCTTTTGTTCTGCTAAACCCGTGGTTTCAATTTTCGCCTTGATACGTACTGTATTTACATGTATATCTTCTTTAATATATAATATAAAATGAATCGCAAAATTTGTTAGTAAGCGCATAACTAATCAACATATGGACCAATTAGGCCATTTTATTTTTATCTTTGTAGCA
This sequence comes from Gymnoscelis rufifasciata, assembly GCA_929108375.1. NCBI lineage: Eukaryota > Metazoa > Arthropoda > Insecta > Lepidoptera > Geometridae > Gymnoscelis > Gymnoscelis rufifasciata. The sequence continues at coordinate 302,559 of OV815322.1, read as the reverse complement.
GTCTAGGGACGGTTTTTACGGCGGAAAAATCCGGAGCAGGCTGCTAGTATACTATATTTATAAAGAAGGGGAAAAAATTCTAGATTTTTTAACATGGCTTTCACATATTGTAAGTAATACACAAACATGTTTCACTTTTTCGGTTTAAAATGTATTTTTCCCTGGGGAACTTTTTAGCAAAAACTTTTTGAATTTTTAATCAAACTTTTCAGTTAAGTGTGTCTGTGAATAGACGTAATGAAAATACAAACTGTATTTTTTTTTGTATTTTAATAATATTTGTGATGACTTTACTAAGAATAAATTGACATTTAAGTATGCTTGAGAATAAATCAATGATCTGTTTCTATATATTGTAAAGGGCTATTTCTGTGGTGACATTATAGATGAGGGGAAAGAGACTGTGTTGTGTTTCAATGCCGTAGCTCAAAATCATCATCATCATGAAATAAACGGCGGACATCTACTGCAGTGGGTTTCATCCGGAAATCCGGTTGGAACTGACAAGTAACATTACGACAAAATTAATTTTTATTAAAAAAAATTACAATAAAAAAAGTGCAGTCAGAGCGGTCACACATACTGACCAAATTTCAACAGAATAATTCTTTCTGTTTCATACGGACGGACAGACAGACAGATAAGACGAATCATAAGGGTTTAGTTTTTTGCCATATAGCTATGGAGCCCTAACAATACAAAATGATAATGAAATTTGAATGAAAATCTACGTTGTACGAGCATTTTTTAGCATCCAATCACGTTGGTGGGCGACCTTACGTCTATTATAGTCCATAATGTCGTCCATACTAAGAAAGTTTTGAGTACGAAAAAAGGAAGTGAAATCTTTGCAACTGCAATTAATGCATGCTCTAAAGCCGTTTCTTATTTATAAACTGTAATTTAAAAGAACTTTATAAATAAGTCACCACGTCCACAGCAGCGCAGGGTGTAGGGGTGTATCTATAGTCGCCCTGTGAAGTGTCAGCGTTGCAGCGGCGGGCTATAAATGCAGCCCTATCTTTACGACGTGAACTTTGCGCTTCTAGGTGATCGGTGACAGGGCTGCCAACAAATTGTAAACATAGTATATGTCGTTTACTATTTAAAGTATACAACACTATAAATTATGCTTTTTAACACTTCAAGCCCAATCTTATTTTTCTATCGCTAAAGCCCAAACGTTTAAATGACGTGTATGAATTAAATAACTGTATACAAGCATTTTCATTCGCAAGATCAAAAGAAAACAAAAGAGAAACGAGTTATCTGATATACATTATCTATATTTTACTAGATGACCCGACAATAGTTGTTTTGCCTGACGCGGATGGCAATGTGACTGCTTCTATCAGTTGCCATAAATAAACAATCATCATCATCAGCACCCTATTAACGTTCCCACTGCTGGGACACAGGGACTTCTCTCTTGACGAGAAATAAACAATACTTTTAAACAATATGCTTGACTTTTCATCTCGACTCCTTCAACCATCAAAATAAATCAACTAATTCTCACATATCCCTAACAAATTATACACAAACATCTACCTCTTGAATCACTCTACCTATTGCTAAAAACTGCATAAAGATCTGTTCAGTAGTTTTTGAGTTTATCGCGACCATAAGGACAGACAGACGCGGCGGGGGACTTTAACATATAAAAGGTATATATTTGTTTTTATGTGACAACCCTGCCGCGTCGCAGCGTCGTATATTTTTACGACATGTTAAGTTTTTTAGAGACTGAAATTGTTTATCGATATTTTACCTTAAATTTATGATTTTATTATCTGTCTTACATTTGATACAACCTTTAAAATAAACATAATCACAGCTTCTTTTGAACCTCTAGGTATTTACATTAAAAGAGTTCTTCACCTGAAATCTTGGACTGCTTCAGTGGCGTGGTGGGCGAGGGTCCGCTTGCGGCGCAAGAGGTAGCGGGTTCGATCTCTCTTACCGGTATAACAACAAATCAGTAATCACATAATCTTATATACAAAGTTCACCCGTCACTGTGCTAGTTACCATAGTCCTCCGAAACGGCTTAACCGATTATTTTGAAATTATATATGCGTATTCAGTAGGTCTGAGAATCGGCTACTATCATTTATCATTTTGCAAATCAACGTTTGCTGGGATCACCTAGTATTTATATATATATGAGGGCTCCCATACAAAAAACGATTCTTAACAAGTTAAGCCTTGCGTAAAAGCCAGTACTTCGATATAACCGCATCTATTTGGACATTTACAAAAAAAAATTAGTTTGTATTTTTTTTATTGCATTATATGTATAAACTGTACACGGAACCCGAGGTGTAGTTAATCTCATACTCACTCATAAAGTGCGCTTTCATTAAACAGAAAGTAAAATCATATATATTTGTGTTCCGGCCTGAAATTAGTTTTGTCTTAGAACAATGTTCCGTTCTGTTAATTAGCCCCATTGTCCCGCTCTTTTGTCCACGGCGGTCTAAGCACACTCGGAATGACTTACGACTTATATTTAATAATATGTCTGTTTCTGTAACAATAGGGGCTTGTTGCACAATATGCGAGTAAACTAAGTCAATTCATAAAATCGAGTAATTTCTGTCCGAGAGTTGACAGGTTGACTTGATAGCTATGTTATAACCTTTGACTAAGTTTACTCGGAGATTGTCAGACAGCCCTAAGTTTAGTAGAAATTAGCATTTTAATTGCTTTATCATGTACACCACACAACGTAAACAAAAAAAGGTTTTAAATAAAGAAGGGTGTTTTTGGTGTAAATGTATTTTCCCGCGTCTTATTTATTTTTTATTTCTATTTTCATCTGTTAAGCTTTGGCTGGACCGATTCTGACTATTGCCAGTATAGTCTGATGACTAAGAACACTACCGAATTATTCACTTTTCAACCAAAAAACGACACATAGCCACGTCAAATCTACAACAAATAATACCTCAGAAATATCTAAAACTTCACATTATGTATAGAACATTTTAAATATCTGAAGTTTTTGGAGTTCAGCATTCTCCAGATATAAATTAGCTTCACAATGGGAGGGAGCGATCGCCCATAACTCGCCCATAACAAGCCCAATGGCCGTTACGTCTGTTTGAGATGATGTATAGCACCACGTAAAACGTACTATACAAAGCTGTCTCAATTTTGTCCTACTAAACATATTACAAGGAATAAAAGTAGGCTTTGTTGTACTAGATTTCAAAAAATATTCTAGTTAGAATACTACACCTTACACCTTTCGAGACAACATTTTAACATACAACGACACTAGCCTAAAAAATATAATTATTAAACCGACCCGCGCCGGCAGGCTTCCGAATGTCAATAGGAAAGCATCAACTAAAATAGTAAGATTTACAAATTCACATAATTTTGGCGTTATCCTTAATATATAAATACTGAGAAAGTTGGGAGGGACCGAAAGTCAGCACTAAGTCATTAAAACGCTCACGTATATAAGTTTATAATGTGATCGTCATCATCAACACCCTATTAACGTTCCCACTGCTGGGACACAGGCACTTCTCTTTTGGCGATAGAGATGAGGACTTAATTCACGCTGGCCAAGTGCGGGTTGGTGAATGTCACATGTCTTTCAAAGTTCTCAGAACATGCCGGTTTCCACACGATGTTTGGCCTTTGCCGTTAAAACACATGTTTGAAGCGCACATACTTTTTTGATGAGATATATGAATTAACCCACGACATTCGGAATTAAAGTCAAGTAAGCTCTCACTTAAAAAATGACATAATTGTAAATAATATTAATTAAATAATATTTAAATGTCTAAGCATTATAAAATTTGCATGCCATTTTACTGGTAAAGTGTGTGAAACCTTATACCAAACTAAGTATCTAGGGTATTATTGTACTTACTTTTGGCAAATAAACACATTTCATTTGATATACCTTTCACACTCAAACGACTTAACGAATTAACTGAAACTTGAAAAACATCTTTTATAATTGGGATTAACATGCATGCTACCACGGGATAATATATTTTTCCGCGGGATAAATCGGACGCTACTAACGCTAGCTACTGTTACTGCTACTCTATGCGAACAATATTCAATGAAACAATGCTTTCGTTCTGTCGTTATAACTTTAGAAAAGCAATATTGGACACGACAAAAGATATTGTTCGAAAATTATGCGAAATGAAATTGACTTTTACAGAACCAAAGGAAAACCCAATGTTTTTGTAACAGCTTAGATAATACTGACTTTCGATCGAATGTACACAATTGTATCAACCCTTGATTGTAATAATATCGCGGCAGCTAAATGCAAATATTGTAAAAATCGTAAACGAACATTTTACATTTAACCTTTTAGTGTTCGCGCGCAGAATTCCGACATTAATATAACATTCAGATTATTTTTTAATTCGTCCCACAATGTAATCTGTATGCAAATCTGAGTGGAACGGGCTTTCAGTGTAATCATTAATTTTTTATTTTATTGTAAATTGATTGGACTCATTACAGTTTTATTGGACAAGTTGTTTTAATCGACCGTAAAGTTATATTGGCTTTTGTAAGAGGTTTGGGTCGATAAGCGAATATTGAACGGCCCCTGTTGCCGGGGACGAGTCGGCACGAGTGGGACCAGTTGATGGATTGGTTGCGGTGTGAAGCTGATACGATGTCGCAAACGAAACACAAATATCCGGCCCACGCTCCAAAACGAGAGTTATTGTATTTTTGCGTGGATTTGACGTTCAAGAGAAAACATTTTGCTCATGTTTCACAATAATATTTCCTGGGAACAGGTTGATTGCTTGCGGAGTAAAATATTGTATGCCTTTCAGTTCTTATGGAAAGCTCATAAAACGACATAATATTTTGGAAGTAGTGAAATATACTACTCCTTAAGTTTGTAATGCGTTTTTTAATTTCTACAAACCTCATACTTTTGAATACATTACGTTATTAAGCGGTTTTGTATCAAAAACTATCATTGCCTATTGAAATATTTTTATTGAAATTGAAATGGTAGTTATAATACAAAATATATAAACATGTTTTTTACTTTAAAACATTACACCAATACCTAAAATTCGCTAGTTTCTATCAGTTTAATTAAACACAATCGTAAAATGAAACCGAATCCTTATTATAGTTGACAAAGTTCCTCATTCTAGAACCTGGAATAACCGTATATTTCCCCAATAATATGTATCGGAGGTTTCATATAAATATTGGATTGCACAGGCAATTGAATTTGCAAAGCCATTGAACTGATTGAGATTTATATTGAGGCACGCGGCACGCTGCAACTGTGCTGTGCTTAGCGGGACGTTTTAAGGCCGCGGGCATGGCTAGGCTAAATTTAGATTATTTACTAAATTTAACATTAAAAAAAAAACTCTAGTTCCCTTAAAAGTAAAAACTCATACTATTTTGTAATGTGCATGTGATGCGCTTTCATTTGAGACCCCACTTGAGTATATTTGCAGATTTTCGGTTTCATTCCCCTTTTTACCGCTCATTTCTTTGATATAACCGTCAACCGATTTTCTTCAAACATGTCTAGAAACACTCGCGCGAAAGTCACCTTTCATACAAAACTAAATTGAAATCGCTTCATTTATCGACAGACACGTCAAACTTATAATAACACCCCTCTTTTTCACACTGATTACAAATGATGTATGAATACAGTTCAAATTAAAGATCGTTCTGTCCAATTTAGCAGTAAAAAAAAAATGTCTTCGATTATGGAATATGATTCCTCTTAGAAACCAAAATATGTTTGATATTTAATAAAACTATAAAATTTTCATTAGATTTTTATTTCACTCCAGAATGAAAGAAATAAACAAATACTCAAAACAAGTGTTCCAAAAGGTTTCAACTCAGCATTTGTAACGCCTTGACCTCTGCAGAGATTCGATCGAATAACCATTTTGAATATTGTTTGCCAATTTGTTTTCATACATAGTTCTTATAAATAGGCTCAGAGTGGCCCAAATATCTATGGCAAGATCTCGGGGTTTCTCTACCTTATAATAAGAAATGAGAAAATACGTAGAACAACGCTGCTGGTTAGGTGATGCTGTGTGAAAATAAATGAGGTATTGTGTGCTGTCAAACATCCTTGCCATTGACTGTGGGTACTTCAAGCCCGCAGCGAAGGGCTGTGACGTCACTGGGAGGGACTCAAACACGATACATCACCCGTGACGTTATTTGCACACATTTTCATATTTATAATAGCTTTTATGAAATAAAATGTACTCTGATTGACAATATGATAGGGACGCTTCGGAACATTGTTTGCTTACAATCTTGGCAAGCGAGGGGATAGCGTCTATGTAAATACGTGTTTTAATATGTTGACTATCTAAAGTTGAGTCGAGATTGAGTTCTTTGGTCGTTGAATGAGTTTATGATCGTTATTTGTGTTCGTGTGCATGCTATCTAGGAAAAATATGTACTAGTCAAATTAGGTCTTAGTAGAATTGCGCAATGTAATAGAGTATATTTTAAATAATTTATTAATTATTACATTATTGGTATATTTTACATTTTGTATAAAATAGGTAACTTAAAGTTTTTGACAATTTTATTATTTTATTTTGTGTCGTTTAATTTGAATTATTAATGTGTGTAATGTAAGGATTTCATCCGAAATAAATTAATTAATTGAATTGAATATCTCGTGGTTGGGTTACATATTCCCAAGTTTTAGCTTTCCAAGTAATATCAATTGAAAAATAAACTACCCCGATTTTGTAAGAAATCGGTTGGTAAAACTTTTTCTATGCTTTAAAACTCCACTACGCAGGTGGCGTAAATTTAAAATGAAATCATAACCTCAAAAATATATTATGTGCCTGCAAGAATGTGAACAGAACATTCTAACAACATTCAGGTACCCACAATTCAATTCAATGTCTTATGTCTTAATTGGACTCTGCGCTTGAAGCGTCAGTTTGCCAGTCAAGGTCAGTTTGCCAGACAAAATCAAGGTAAATAAAATTTATTGTATGGGAATTACGAATAGGTAGAATCGCGTTTGTGTTGACCATCGCAATATCCACTTGTGAATAAAATGTTTCTCATTACAGGTACGCTATTTTACGTCCCAACCCAGGTACACACAAAATCGTGTTTAATCACTAATCAAATACGTCAGTAAAATTATGTCAACGTACACTAACATACAGTGATCCGCATTGAAGTATTGAGTTCAGGTGAAATCTCACGGAAGAGCCAGCCGAGTGTGTTTATCAAATACTCATCCTTGTCATGATAATAATATGTAGCTAAATATAATTTACATAAATGTAATGTCACAACTCTTCGAAATAGACCAGTGATTTTCACTGAAGTTTTAAACACGTAGACTTCTGATACACAGTTATATTTGCTTCGGCCACATACGACACCGTCATGACGAAAAGGTCATTTTTTAGTACCCAAAAGACAAAACGAGACCCTGTAACTGACACTTCGTCTCCTGTCTGCCAGTCCGCATGTCACCAGGCTGTATCTGAAGAAAAGTGATAGATCGAGAGTTTAACTTACGAGGGTACTAAAAACACAAAAAAAAAACTTACATTACATATTTTATACTTGTTTACATATTTATGGGAGCTCCCATTCAACAAACTTGATTTTTAAAAGGTTACCTAGCGTTGCGCGATGCGAGTACTTGGATGGGTTAACGGTATGACTGAATCTTTTCGCACTTTATAAAAAATATTTGATTTTTGTTGCTAAACTTAGGCTTCTCTGTATGTGTAGAATGCCAAATATTCATTTTATAGCGTATTTCTCTTCATTTAACCTATCGAAGGGATATACACGCATATTGGTGCCGGCACGCGCTCGACCGCACTCGGTCCCGTCCCGCGGGAACCGCAATCCGGCCGCGCGGTAAAATCGCACGCGCCGCTGTTAACACAACGCACTCCTGTTTACTGTTTATGTACATAACGTTACATTATGTCGTTACATCATTTAACGTTTACCATAGTTTTCCGTGATTTGCCTACAGGCAGTTTTAAGGTATTTAACAACCAACGCATATAAATAAATATTTCAGGACAATCCACACAGCAACATCTAGCCCCGTGGTAAGCTCTTAGCTTGTGTTACGGGTACTAGACATCTGATATACTTAATATAATATACACACATACATAGATCTTTTTTTATTATACATATTTCATCATCATCAGCACCCTATTAACGTTCCCACTGCTGGGACACAGGGACTTCTCTCTTGACGAGAGAGATACATATTTAATATTTAATAAAAAAACATATACATATTTAATAAAAAAATATATAGATATCACTTATCTTAACGACATATCATTTATACTTAGCCCCACTGGCTATCCTATATATCCCTAGGCTATGAAATCCTATAAATAAATAATTTTTTTTTTATTTAACAAATTTGGTCGATACAGCACGAACACTGAAACTTCAAAAAGATATTGTAGCCAAAATGATTATTTTTTCTCCTTCTTTGAAATGGTTTAATTGCATATTCAAGTGAGACTTTGACTTTGTTGCACATTTTTAGCAGAAGTGTTAAGTATTTGTATATGCAATAGTTTTAACAATCTGTTGACGATAAAATTAACTGTAAGAGTTTACTAACTCAGATCCATGATAATAATACTACTATTTTACTACCAACCCCAACAAACTGGTTTCGGTCTGGGTGTTTTCTATGTATCATAATGTATGTACTTACAAAAAAATGTATATACATAATGTAGTATATCAGCAGTCACCTAGCACCCATAGTACAAGCTAGGTGATTCTGTGTGATAAGTCCGGAGATATTTATTTATTTAAAACAGGAAAGATCATCATGCGCTATCATCTTTATGTTTGACACAGCCAAAGCGTCTTAAGCCCTTTTTTGTTTTTGAGGAAGTTACTATGAAGATATGAAATAATAATCTATATATATAAAAATGACTCCCTATTTCCCTTGGTCACGGCATCACGACTGAACGGCTAGACCGATTTCGCGAATTCTTTTTTTGTTATGTTCGTTATTATCAGGAGAAGGTTCTTATGAAAGAAAAAATTAAGGAAATTGCACGGAAAATTAGAAAATTTTAAATTACTTAACCACCATATAAAATTATTAAACTTTTTTAATGTAACCTTAAGACATTTGACATAGAATTGACTGAATGCGTGACGTTTAAAACGGATTCTTCTGTCAATCTTATTTTATTGATAAACAATACATTTAAAATAACTAACTTAATAAAATAAAAAATCCGCTCATTTATGGCGTCTAAGGCGGTACAAAGTTCGCCGGGTCAGCTAGTAAACAATAAAACCATTATATTTAATAGATTGCTGTTCCAACGTTTGCGATACAAACTTTTTCTAAGATTTGTTAAATCAAACTTAGAAAATAATTGATTTCGGATCTTGCATTTAAACTTTTGTTTGTTTGTAGTTGTATGTTGAATTCCAAAAACTAAATGTATTTTCGACTACCGCACATTATAGAATAAGAATACGTTCACACAGCCACGTGTTAAGTTCTAAGCTTATATTTCTGATATTAAACCATCCGGTATACTTAATTCCATAATCATACTTTAACTTTTTTTAACACGCTAAAGTTAATAAAAACCAGCTATATCCATTATTTATAGAGAGTACACTTGAAATGAACGATATTGGTAATTCCGTGTCGTGCGCAGTTGTAGGGGCTCGCTGCAGCTAATCCTAATCCATTCTGCACCGCACACGTGTGTGCTGCTACAAGGTGAACTGACGTACATCACTCTAGTACTATTTATTCTAAATTTATGCAGAAAATAACAAGTAACGTAGATCACTAGCGATATACGGGACTCCAACCCAAATCTTCCATTATACGCATGGACGTGCTTACCACTATACCAACTTCGCCACTACGTCATCGTTTGAATTTCTTCTACGCTTGCAACTAAGAGTTACAGCTTCGTTATAACGACATAATTTAGAATACTAGTTTCAACCAAAAACACATGAAGGTCTAGTACTCTTGTTGTGGTAGAACACAGCATTCTTTGCTGCGAAGAAATTCACCAAAGAGCTCATACAAAAGCAAAATAAAACCTTTAAAAATAGGATATGGTCTTATTTAACAAAGTCCAAGTAAACAAAGCAATGGTTAGTCATGTCGATAATTACAGGAAACTAAATTATTAATTTCCATTGTTTGTTTTAACAAGTCATAGAAACGACAAAAATAAAATACAAAAATTACGTAAACGTATCGCCCTAATATGTATCGCACCAAGCGAACGTCAAACACACATAATCTAAAATAGCAAGAATATATATTTTTAATGCTGAAAGTTACAAATTTCGAGTCCATGACTTACGAGAGGAGCAACATCGAAACAAACTAATTGTAATAAATCCGCCGCCAGGGGCGCTGATTGAACAAACTTCGGCGTTCTGTAAATTTTAACTCTTTAGGACATTATTTATAATTTTTGTTGGAAAACTGGAAGTTCATTTTTGTTTGGGGCTTATGGCTTTAATTTTCGTCCTAACAAGGGAAATTTGTACAAAAAACAACTGGCTCCCGAATAAAAAATAAATAGCTTCTATTGTTAACCTTTTTTAAGTTGGTTATTTATATTGTAATTCTGCAGATTAGTGTGCTTTATTATTATTATTATTAATACTTTATTGCACAAAAGAAAATAAGAGAAATTTTGTACAAAAGGTGGGCTTAATGCTAAAGCATTTTCTACCTGCCAACCTCAGAAAGTTTTAAACAGGAAGTTAGCGTGCGAAAATTTACAAACAAAAATAAATATTAATTCTAAAAGTTATAATCTTAAACCTAATATTTAGTATATAATATTAATACACAAATAACATACATATAAACATATTTAAAATATTACTTTTTATACACATATATATATATATATATATATAAATATATTTATTATAGCCTTTATTGCAGTGGTAAGATAACAAGATTGGAGAGAGAAACATTTAATATTTATTTATGTATATAATAGGTTAGGAATACAGTTTATCTATAAAATAATTTTTAGTTGCTTGTTTGAAGTGATCTTTAGATTCAGCTTTCCTTATATTAGGTGGCAAGCTATTCCACAGCCGTGCTGCTTCTACGGAGAAAGAATTTCCTATGAAAGAGGTACTGTGGGAAGGTATAGCGAGTAAAAGGTTGTCAGAAGATCGAAGATTTATTTTATGTTCATCAGATAGGAGTGAGAAACGGTCTTTTAAGTACGAGGGTGTAGATGGGTCTTTAAGAGTCGAAAAAAGAAGGCATACGATTCTGAGATTCCTACGTTCACGGATAGGTAACCATTTTAGCATTTGGCGGTATTTGCTCACGTGATCGTATTTGCGCAGGTTGTAAATAAAACGAATGCAAGTATTAAGTAGACGATCTAGTTTGTTTAAAAGATCTTCGTTCAAATCAAGAAAGACAGTATCCGCATAGTCGATTATAGGAACCAGCAGAGAGTTTGCGAGGGTAATCTTAGTGGGAATAGGAAGGAAGTGTTTGAGAAGTAAAAGAGAGTGAATAGAGAAAAAGAATTTACGGGAAATTTCATTTATATGTGGTATCCAATTGAGGTTTCTATCGAAGATGACTCCTAGATTTTTTACTGTTGGCGAGAGTGGAATTGTGGTGCCTTCATATAGAATAGGGGGTAGAATACTCTGATCTACTTTAGAAATTTGACGAGAGCTTCCGATCAGAATAGCTTGACATTTGGTAGGGTTAACTTTGATGCCAAATTGTGAAGACCAAATAGAGAGTCTACCAAGGTCCCCATTTAGTGAACTTATTGTGCTATCAAGATTGTCTACGGTAGAGGATTCGTAAATCTGCAGGTCGTCGGCATACATATGAATTTTACAAAGAAGTTTGTGAGAAAGAAGGTTAATAAAAAGCGAGAAGAGAAGAGGAGAAAGTATACCACCTTGCGGTACACCAGATTCTATGTTCAGCCAATCAGAGAAATCGGAACCGTTAAGAATTCTTTGCCGACGATTAATTAAATAGGAGGTAAACCAATTGACTACAGAAGGAGAAAAATTGAGTTGTGAAAGGAGTGTTAGAAGTAGTTCGTGATTAACAGCATCAAAGGCACTGCTGAAATCCACTAGCACAAGTACAGTCACCTGAGAGTTTTCCATGCTTGTACGGATGTCTTCAGTAACATTGAGAAGAGCTGATGTAGTGCTGTGGCCCTTCCGGAAACCAGATTGAAATTGGCTAATGAGGTTATTATTTGTTAAGTATTCCGTTGTTTGGGCATGGACTATTGCTTCTAATATTTTAGAGAGGAATGGGAGAATAGATATTGGACGGTAGTGGTTAGGAAGGGTAGGGATAGAAATTTTAGGTAGTGGAATCACATGGGCCATTCGCCATTGATCTGGGAATTGCGAAGATAGAAGAGAGAAATTAATTATATGGGTGATGGTGGGAAGAACTTTATTTCTGATAAGAGAAATCATAATACGCCCAATATCGTCACATCCCATAGCATTGGATTTAAATGAGGTCAGGTGGTTTTTAACACAATCTTCACTCACAGTCTTAAAAGTAAAAGTGTTGTTATTTTGCAGATGTAAGTTAGAGATTATGGAAAGAGCAATGATCTTATTATGGTTATCTAATTTACACCTGCTGGTAAAATGTTTATTTAAGGAGTTTATGTTTAAACTTGGGTTTTCATTCTTGCATTTCTGTTTGCCAATGCCTAAGGTATTTAAATATCTCCAAAGACCGGCTGGGGTAGAGAGTTTAATTTGTTCCGCTATATGACATTTTTTGGCATTACGGACAAGCATGTTGCAGCGGTTTCTCAGCCGTTTATAGGAAGCCCAGGGCTCTTCACATCTGTTAAGTTTAAATTTACGAAAAGCTGCATCTCTTTTGGCCATGGCTTTTCTGACTGACATATTGAGCCAAGGTGCTGGAGGATGTTTTATTTTGGTTGAGCGTAATGGAGCATGTGTATCATAGAGGGTTGTTACGCTAGTATTAAGAAAGTTAAGTTTGTCATCAATAGATATAAAATTGTTAACTTTATCCCATTCAATAGCTGATGCATCATCTGCTAGTTTGGTACAATCTATTCTGGAGAAATTTCGTAGGCATTTAGTAACAGCTTTTGGTTTTGGAGGTTTTATTTTGTAAGCTAGATAAAGCAGTTCATGATGGGAGAAAGCCGGGGCAATAGTTTGACCATGTATAACTATACGGTCAACTTGGGCAGTTATGATGAGGTCAATTAAACTATCGGAGCCAAAAGTGTGATGAGTAGGTTGGATAGTATTAATAATGTTCAAATTGACAGAGTCAATAATATTTCTTAGTTTATCTGCCCTTGACTTAAGTTGAGTATTTAGAAGACAAGTATTGAAATCACCTAAAATAATAGAATGGGAGTAGTTTGCAAGATTCTCTTCTAATACGGCTTCAAGTTTACTAAAATAATCAACTGTGGGGGGGCAGTAAACCACTCCAAGTAATATCTTAATACCCAGGTCTACTTCCAAGAGAATGTATTCAGCTGACTTATTGTATAAGTACAGAAGGAGATTGTCTGACAACCTTATATTTCAGATGAGATTTTATGTAGATAGAGACACCGCCACCACCCTTACCTGTACGATCATTTCTCACTAAAACAAAACCAGGAATAGAATAAAGCTTGGAAGGAAGAGAAGGTTTAAGAAAGGTCTCCGATACCATTATAACATCAGCAGAGCCAGAACCAAATGATTCAACAAGATCAGAGTAGTGTTGTGGAATACTTTGTGCATTTATGTGGCAGATATTGAGGGTTTTTTTCAGAGGAGCAAAAATATCATCAAGAGTCTCTCCTAGAGTAGGAGAATTTCCATCACTTGCACTTTCAAAAGAGGTATTACAACTAGATATAGCAGAATGAAATGAATCATCATCACTAGGATTATTATTATCAATAAAGGACATTCATAAATATTAATATACTTACTTGTTTGGTATTATAATATAAAGGTATATAGAGGTTTATAATAATTGATACTTATTCTATACTTAAACTAAATAAGATTTTCTATTATTATTATTTTTATAGGATTAATATTGGATTAATTAGGAATAATGAAAGGAAATACTGAATAACTTAGCCTAATTCTTAAAACTTAATAAGATCTTTACTTAAATGCAGTACCTAAATAATAATATTGCACATACCATATTAGCAAGCATAGTTTAAAATATAGTGCTTACATGGAAAGTTAGATGAAATAAACACAATTTCTTGAAATATAAATACAAAGTATGAAAACTTTGGCACTTAAAATTACCGCTGTTACGAAGAAAAAGAAAAATTAAGGATACCTAACTAACAGCTAACACTCAGTTAGGTCTAAGTTGTTTTTGTTTCTTATTATTTAAAAACTCACATTGATACCGCTTTCACTTTAAGTGTAGTTTAGGATCATACAAATTTGTAATTTTCAGGTATCTTTGACACATTTTAAAGGTCACACATAGTAGATTTTTATAACTGTGCTTTCCGATATCTTGACACTGTTGTCAGCGTCAGAACCACGAAAAGTGATTTATTACTTAAAAAGCTCAACCACGGCTTAGTAAGAGCGTACTATTTATTTATTTATTTGTTGCATCATGTGTTTACAATAAAGGTGTTAACATAATGGATTCCTGACATGCGCCCCAACTTAACTTAAGATGTCTAGCGAAGAGTTAACTATGGAACCAAACGTCTTCAATTTGGATTTATTCCATAAGGTTCTAATTTCACCTTCAAAGTACTAAATCCCTAGAAAACGCATTTAATAGTCAACCTCGACTCTGGCGTATCCGTTCGTTAGTACCAAAGTCGTCCCGGAGCCGCGTCGGCCTCGTTAGCGGCTCCTAATCACACTCCATCTCGCTTTTTATTACTGTCCCCGCAGCGGGCGCACTCGTTTACACGTTAGTGGAATGAAACTGCACTTCGCTGAATGAAATTTGCAACATTTTACACTGATTCTGAGACTTCACCTACTTTTGGAAGTCGTAAAAGTTTCTTTTTATATTTGACCTCGCGACAATAACTGACGTAAATAATTTGAAAACTGAGTCACGTATTCTGAGAGAGTTTATTTTTTTGAACGCGCTAATCTCTGGAACTTCGGGCCCGATTAGTAAAATCAGTTCTGTGTAAGATAAGACACTTATCCAGAAAGGCTTATAGGCTTCTGTTTAGTTATGAAAATTACATCGTTCCTGTACTGTTTAGTTATGCATATTCGTTTTGTTAACTGCCGTAATGCTTATTGGCATAATATTACTATAATCAGATTATACATTGAGAGAACCATTTGAGTTGTATGAAACCAGCCCACGTCTCTGATGTTAAGGCATTTATTCCAGTATTGTACAGTATACTACAAAGAAAACATAGAACAGACAAAATAAAAAGCCACAAAGAAAACTATATTGAAAATTATCGCAAAGTTACATCAGTTCGGTATGGAGCCCGATAGAACAAACCTCAAATACGACGGTTTGATGTTTTTCTGAGATGAAAGGAAGTTATCGAGATTGCGTCTGCGTACGGTCCATCGCCGACCGTAAACTCAGATACCGTAAACTGAGACACCGTAAACGCGGACCGTGTTGTTTTTACAACAAAAGAGGTTTTAGTGCGAGATTGCAGCCATGCGTGAGTTGTATAAAAAAGTTATTATAAACTGGACATTAAGAACATTCCCTAGGGAGAGGATTTTATTATTGGAAACATCACATTGTTTGGATAATCTTTGGAAAAATCGCTTTGAGAGGTTTATGGGTACAGTACATGTATAAGTTATCTAAAGTTATTACTAAAATTCCTTTACTTTGCCTCACATTATAATCGTAAAAAAAATGGATTGATCAGTTGTCTCTTGAAAGTATAAAATTCGCAAGACAACAGCGTAATATAATATAGCAGCATGTACAGTCTTCGTCAATTTGATATAGGCAACCAGAATAATCTAAATAATCTGAGAAACATTTCACCAAAAAGTGTTTACAATAGGAGTGAGATATTTGTCACATTTTGCGAATACAATATTATAATGATTCTACCTTCCTAGATCATTTTGATATAACTTTTAAAACTATCATTGTTATCAATACTATTTAGATATGTATTGTATTGTATTGTAAAAGACTGAGAAAGAGAGTAGACCGGTTTCTCTGCCAATTAAACCGTTACCCCAATCGCTGCAACTTCAGTTCAATAACTGTGATCATGGCGGATGAAACTGTGCCGAAATATCGGGAAACTCGAAAGGCTGAGTGCCATGGTAAATATCAATATCATGGTAAATATCCCGTTATAAATCTAAATAGATCAATTTTATTAAATATTTTTTAGATTATTTGACGCCTATATTATTTTGGTGTTGAGTGTACGTAGGTACAGTCTATGTATCTTGTTACGAGGGATCAAGACGTTCCCTCACGTAGCGCATCTATTCATCAACACGACAAATTCACTATTAGTTTGCAGAATGAATGCTATTATTAGTTAGCTACTTATTGCTGCTTTGTTTTAGTCTACGTTTTAGTGCTGATGAAGATTTAATTTAGACTATTTCGGCTAAACCCCATCGCTCGTATTAGTAACTGCTGTTTCTGGCTAATAGAACTGAATTGGCTAAAACACACAGTAAGCCTGTTTATGCCTTATTTTGCGACTATTATAGAGATAAACAAGGGCGAAAGGCTTTTATTGAACTGTTATTAAGCAGATTTAGCACTACTTTGGGTTTATGAATAATGTTTTTTATCAAACGTTAAGCTTTTATATGCCAGATAGGTCTGAGGATTTTTATCCCTTTATTTTTTATTTTCATCGTATAGAAAAGAAGAGAAATACATTTATTTCGACACAAACATACATTAGGGTAGATGACTAAAGAAAAATAATTTGGCCATTATTTAACTTATTTGAAAAAAATGTAAGTAGGTATATTAATTTTTTTTGCAAGCCGATACAGTGCATTGTAGTGTCGTGTGACGTAACGCTGTTGTGCAATTTGAACTAAATTTAGCAGTCACTAGCCCCACTACTTATTGAATTAATAAAGCAAAAAATATGTGTCCGGTATTTTTGGAAGGGCTATCAGACAGACATAACCAACTACCTAGTTCTGAAGTAGTCATCGTGCCTACTATACAGGTACCGCTCAGCGCTGTTTTTTAGACAAAACCTCATGTTGTTGACGTTTCGTATCACCCTATACCCACCCCTGTATAGCTTGAGCAACCTCACATCAACAATCTAATGATGATGCATTGTTTATGATGATTATATTTGGTGATTAACACCGCGAATGGGTCGTCAACTACGTGCAGTCGTTAAGTGTATTTCGTTAGTTTGAACCAAGGAGTTTCGGTTAAAAGATATTAGTTTTTATGAATTGAAAAATAATAATAGGTAGACAACTAAAAAAAAATTATGATTAAAAAAACAACATCAATTCTTTTTTATTCTTGCAAACGCAAAATAAAGACGAAAGTGCATTGAAGTTTTGTACATAATTTATTCGTCAAAAGCCACCACTTTCATGTTCTTCTTGGCGCTTTCTTATTAAATTTAAAGGCAGAAAACAAATTTTTCTATAGAAATCCTATTAGATGGATAATGGTTTTCATACCTATTAGTTGGATGGAACATCGGAAGTCAAAGTCAAATAAAACAAACTAACTAAATACGAATAGAAAATCGTAAATGAATTGAATTACACACGTCCGGAACTATAACAATCAGTTACGGATCACACTAATCATTAGAGAGGTTGTGAGACAGGTGCAGGTGATCACGTGATTAGAACCGGTAATAGACTATATTCACTATTTCGTTCTATTTACTAAAGATTTTGGCCAGTTTAATTTGACAGAGCTTTAGTATTAAAAATATAATTCTATTTCGAGCGGGTCCAGTCTACTAAAGATCCTACTATTAACGCACCTAAGATTTATGGTAATTATCAGTTTTAGTAATTTCTGATCATCATCATAATTTCAGCAGAGGAATCCTCCTCTGCTGAAATTATACTTTGATGTTCAAAGTATCCATTTACTGCGGTTGGAAGCGGCCCGCATCGTCCGTCCACCTTGTAGGCGGACGTCCTACTCTGCGATTGTTGGTCCGTGGCCTACTAGAGATTTTTTTGGCCAATGCTATTTCAACGAGCTATTTCGTTTGGCTATGTCGGTGACCCGCGTTCTTCCACGTATCTCCTTTAGCTGATTCGATCTCGAGGATAAACTCCAAGCATAGCCGTTTTTATAAGAAATAGCCATGAATAACGATAAAGTTCTATATATTCCGTTTATATAATGTCTTTTGTGTAACCATTGTTCGGTTTGGATGTAAATAAACTGTTATCTATTGTAAAACATAAAAAAATTCAAAGCTTCATACAAAAGTGACATCAATTTATGGATAATACTGACCCTCAACTTTCCGATTCTGTCACTCTCTCGTTCCGTACTTACCCGGGCTAGCCATTGACTCCGTACTTTCCGAACTTACGGATAAGATTGCGTTTTGTGATCGGAGAATCAAGGACACGAATTTTGGTTAACTTTTGTAGATAATAAAGCTATGATTGATGACAAAAAAGTTGTATTAAACTGGGAGATTTCAACTAAAATGACCTTAGGCTGATATTTTTTCATTCAATTAGCTAGATTGAAGAAAATCATTTGAATGAATATATTTTTTTTTATTTAAAGAAATATTAATATTTTTCGTTCAAGGGCGCCGTATGTCAATCCAAAAATCGTTCAATGTTGTATTATAATACCGTATGAATAGATATATACATATTATTTTCGGGGTGATCAAACAGTCAGTTACTTATACATAAATAAAAAACAAATAGTATTTTAACTACTAGGAGAAAAGCCAGTTGAATTTATTATAATTAGAAAAACTTTTATGAAAATGATACCATTCAATAAAAAGTTCTTTCTTCCTCGAGAAGAAAGAATTATTTTTTCCTTTTCTCCTGAGTTTTTTGAAAGTACTAATATATTTTAAATAGATTATTAGAAGCCGCGATGATTCTGACGATAATGTTTTGTCAAAAACGTACCAATACAATCAAATATTTAAAAGAACAATCTAAGAAGATTTTACTCAAAAAAAAAACGCTTCATTCATTAAGGTATTCAAATTCCCCAAAGGATGATGACGCCTCAGTTTCATCTCCTCTATCTCGTCTGTTTCGCGCCGCAGTCTCACTTCCGGCGCTAACGTGCTTGCCGAGTCGCCAGACTGCCTTTACACTAGTTATTCATTTGTCAACTTTACTTAAACTTCAATTAAGTTCAAAAGGAAACTGAAACTTTTGTTGGTTAGATTTGAAACCTTGTTTTTACGAATATTTAATTGTTTCAATATTTTGATTTAAATAATCCTAACCTGATATTTTCGATTAGCTCTTTAGCGATAAGACCGCCATTTGTCACATAGTTTTAAGCCTTTGTTTATGTAATTTTTTTAATTTATTATATGTGCAATAAATAATTGGATACTTATCTTACGTGGCGAACCCATTACGCAAACGTTTCATCTGACGTAAAGATATTAGTCATTAATTCAACCTGTAATCTATTGGCGAGGTGTGCGCAGCAAATAATTGCTTTTGAAAGTCAAGCGGAATATTCGATGAGCAACACTTTCAATCTATTTACGTAAAGTTTAACTCGAATGAGGCATCGATTAGATAATCACTCGAATAGACACGCGATCGATTTCACAAACGGAATTGCGTAGGCAGTCGAAGGCAGCCAATAGAGATTGCTTCGCTTGTAGTTTACAATTAATCATTAAATTTGAGAAGCAAAGCAGTTTGATAATGCCTAAATACACCAACGGATTATATTTAAGATAGATTTTCATGTTTCGATTATTAAGCGATTATTCTTACAACAGTTACAATGTGACATACACAAAGACATTAAGCAAAAAAAACGATAGACTTTTTGTTTAGAAAATTTAGATTAGGTATTTATTGAGTATAACTCCGGCCGCGGACATCGGAAAACAATGTTGCTCCCATCTCCTCCCGGTGGATGCCACCATTTCAGAAGATTTTCGACAGTAATTTATTGTAGATAACTCGAGAATTGAAAATACAAACCATATTCAGAAACCTCCATATTTTGAATTCGGTTAATAAAAAATGCTAAAGAAGCGGGAAAATAAAACAAAAAAAAACAAACACATTATATCACAACTCAAAAACTGAAAACATACGCCTATGTCAAATGCGCTTATAAAAACAAATCACAAATATTTTAAAAACACATCACAAGAAACACGTGAGATTCGAACCTAGGACCAAATTCGGTATAATATGGGGTCATTTTTCAATATAACTCGAGAACTACATAACAGTATTATAAAATTTAAAGGTGACCAAGAACAAAGACCAACTTGCAAGAAACAGCTTTCATTTAAAAAAAAACATCAAAATCCGTTCACGGAGCTCAAAGTTCTGAGAAACAAACATACTCGAAATTCGAAATCGCGTTGACAACCTTGTTTCGTTGAAAGTCGGTTAAAATCTATAGGTAGCTACTTACTTATTTAAAACAAATTCGTGTGCATTACAGCACTTCTAACAGGAGAATGGCTAAACTGATTATCCTCCTATTTTGAAGTCGGGTAATATAATAATGCCTCAAAAGATGCGCAAACACTTAACAAAAACTTCACAAATATCAGAATAACTCGAGAAATAAAAATACTCACCGAGTAGGCGGTTCTAAATTTGGCGTGATTTTTTTAGTTCTCGAGTTATTGCGATATTTGAGTTTTATTGATTTTATATCAAAAATGTTCAGAAATGTTTGCGCGCCCACGGGAGGAGACGGGGCAACATTATTTTTCCGATGTCCGCGGCCCGAGTTATAGCCAACATTCATATAACGCGGCTCGAGTTATACTCAACAATTCATAATTAAATGTTTCCAAACTAAAAGCCGGCTGTGAGACACCGCAGACTATAAACAAAAAAATTTAAAACTATTATTCGCAGTAATTTAATCCTATATAGAAGTTTATTTTTATGAGCATAAAAGTTCAAAAATAGCTACCTATCTACTCAAAGTTAGAGAAACACCACAGAATTAATGAATGTTTCTCTATTTTTAGCAATAACTTGCGGAAAAAGTTTCTAAATTGGCCAAAGATATTTCTCCGCTAAACTACGTAAACAGAGACAGGTAACACCGGTCTGTTGATCGACCCCGTGGGAGTTTCCGCTATAACTATATTCCCTTATTTCACACGGTCTCCTTCGCAAATAGTATCAGATAATGTGAAGTCTACCTAACCTTGTAAAGGTTACGTAGGCAGGTTCTAATTAAAGCATTATTTTTATTTAGAACCTGCTTACCACCGTCTGCTTTGTTTATTCAAGATGAGATGGTATGTAACTTTTAAAATGATCATGGTTCATATTAACATATCACGGAATACCTAAACTAGTGGTAACAGTTTATGCCGTGATCATGGCGTCGAGCCGATCATGTGCAACAGCGTCGAATACAAATACAAATAAATCCAAATAAATTTATTCATAACACCAAGTTGCATGTTAGATGTAAATTAAGTTATTTATTAAATAACAAAAAGTTACCTATACTATAAATTTTCCCGCTACAATTCACAATATTGATTTATATTTCATTATACGAGTACAATTCATTATGTCTTAATAAAAATAATTACAATTCCGACAGTTAGTAGAGCTCGTTTATCGAGTAGAAACTCTTGTCAAGGAGCCACTTACGTAACCTCCACTTAAAACCCGAAATAACGGAAAACTCAAAAACCGTTAAATAATGGCAAGTTGCCATTGGTAAAATAGCAAATTTTTATAATAAAGAGTTATCAAGTGTACTGACAATTGTGGTGACTGACCGATTGCTCTATATTTTAATCATTGGCTGTTTTACTCATAGATAGATGGTCAAACAAGCTAGAGGAGGCCTATGTCCGGCATTGTATGATCCGTGTATAACATGATAGATTTTTTCTCGTTTTGTAATAATTTAAAATTTAATTGACTTGTATTTAAATCTCTTTATTTATGTACCTCAGTACTAACTTTATATTCACTTAACGCAGATGTCTTAATTACTTTAATGAGATTACAACATCTATCATCTCATTTTAAGCATAATCAAGTTGTTCTCTAATCTGCACTTGGCCAGCGTGGTGAATTAATCCCTAGTCTCTCCTGTCAATATAGAAGTGAGAACGTAAATAGTGGTGCCCAAACATATGTTGTGAACTGCCATGACATTATATGCCATGTCCATATAAATTCTTTAAAGTTTTATGGCAATAATGCTCTTGAATGTTGGATATAAAGGAAAACCGCGCTCGCAGGCAACATTTAAACTTCCGAACTTAGGGAAAGTAACGCGAAAGTATTTGGAAGAAAATTAAAATGGCTGACGTGTACGAAAACGAATTTAATGTGTTTCAGAAGTTTGACTGCAAAGCCGTATAATATTGTATAAATTAACTTTCTGTCCCACTCCTTTCTAACCCACGCGAACATTTTAATTTACCTACCACATTTTAAAACGAATGACCACAGGACAGATAAAGTAACATGTACATTTTTATACCATGAACTAAGATGTATATTATTTATATATACGCAATGATCCTTGAGTTCCTAGCAGATCCTATCCATCCAAAAGTTGCCTGGAAGAGATCGCTTTTAGCGAAAAGGCCGATTGTACAACAAATATGGCTAATGATTGTTATTTTTAAGTTAGTCTGTAAGCAATTAGTGTTTGGTAGCTTATTTATCGGGGCTATACCGCGGGAAAATGCCAAAAACGGGCAACCCCGCCGCGCCGTGGCGTTTAAGGCTAGCCAATGAATAAAATTGTTAGTCGTAATTTATACATTTTTCAGAGTAAAAAACAATGCTTATATACCTACACAAGTATGCGTGATATGGGTCATGTTGTGTCCCTGAAATAAAGCGATTTTATTTTATTTATAAACATTATCAATAACAAGCAAAATGTCAATTAAATGAAATCGCCTTCGCTGGACCTTTATACTACTATACTACTCAGATAAATTTTAGCATTATGTAGATATATTTCATACCAATGTTATATAAGTAATTGCTTCCTCACAAAGCCGTAGCTTGTCGCAGCTACGTGCAGACAGCATTATGTAGGTGACGCACGACATCCGCCTAGCTGCAGCCGCGAGCAGCTGGCTATCGACCGCCATTAATAAATTATCCCCTACCGCCTTCTTTTAGCGATCGATCCTGCAATACTAGGAACATTTCAGTATTCTAGGACGTGTCCTAACCGCGGGCTAATTTCTCTACTTCATTTACTTCAGTAGGTAGATACTTTTTATTCTGTCAAAGTGGCGCAAGAGGCAGCGGGTTCGATATTATTATTATTTATTTAACTAGGCTAGAAGGCTTATCCTTCATTTGACCACAATCTCACCTGATGTAAAGTGACGATGTGGTCGAAGATGGGACATGAAGACCTAGAAAGTATTCCCGCCAAGGGGTAAAGTGTTTGTATATTCTGCAAGCACTTTCTCCTTGGTCTGGGTGTATAAAAATGTTGTTGTCGTTTATCCAAAAAAGCAGTTAAATCCAAAACAATGAATAAATAATCTGTGTCCGTAATTGTAGTTTTAGATGATATTCAAGTTTCATAATCAAGTTCTTAACAGAAGATATTCAAGTTAGCAACTACTGGGGAACTTCTAAGTTGGAATTAGGTAACATACTCGTAAATAGTACAGTAATACTGTCCAGCAATACAGTACAATACAGTGAAACTCGGCGAGTGCACCGCGGGGCATTCCAGTTACTTAAGTCACTTTCAAGTTAATAGTCAGGGTTATTAAGTTAATACTCAGGAAGCAATGCAATCCGCTTGGCTTGAAAGCATTGAATAACTTACTGTGTATTTATTGGACATGATGAACTTTGTCTAAAGTACGGACGGAGTTATACTGCAAAATTTATTAAGGTTATCTTTAAAAATTAAGGACTTAATTTAACTTAATATCCATATATGTATATTTATTATATGAAGTATATTAGATGCTCGACTCGGTGGGGGCACTACCGTGCCCCCAAATGTCTCGTACCCGTAATACAAACTTAGAGCTTACCACGGGGCTAGATGTTGTGTGAATTGTCCAGGAATATTTATTTTATCAAATCTCGCGACGCATTTTTAGTATCCTCGTTTTTTGAGTCTGTTATAAAAAAGTGATTCCTCCGTGTCGGCCTGCCAGCGCCAGCTTCCGCCGCTCAAAAAGCTACAGGATCAGCATTACAAAGCCTTCCCATAAGAAGTTTTACTTTCATAATATTTTAGCTATCCACAGCTTCCAGCTCCAAATTCCTTTGGGATAAACGTTTCTTTGTACGCAGAGATACAAATTGACAGATTAGGTTGTTTTTCTCAGACACAACTTTATCTTACGAAAATGTCATACAAAAGCCAGACTATTTGAAGATTGGGCTGATCTTGGCTTAAGGTCTCCTTTATATTGATTTGTTTTTCACCATATATTACTTCACATAAGTTTGATCTTTTCAAAGCAGATGGAAACATATTGTTTCTGTCACTTCCGATGTAGACAAAAGATGATGTCTTTTGTTTTGAATATCGAGCACAAATTTCCCCGCTTCACGGCTGGCTTCCGGTTCCGAGAAGCTTACTAGTATAAAAAATATGTTATACCGCACTAGCTGTAAATAATGATGTCTGAAATCTTTACAAGTTTGATACAATAAAAGTTAATACTTAAAATGTTTAACCCTTTTTTTTTTTTTTTTATGGACGATAGATCTTTGTTTGTCCACAATCTCACCTGATGGTAAGTGTCGATGTGGACGAGGATGGATCACAAAGATCTAGAAGGTACCTATTCACTCTTGACTTGAAGAAACTCAGATTGTATGTGTTAGGAAACACAGCAGCAGGGAGCGAATTCCAAATCCTTGCAGTGCGAACTATGAAGGTGGATGAGAATCGCTTGGTCCGAGTGGATGGGATATCCACTAAGTAAGGATGGTAATTCGCTGTGCGTCTGCTTGTCCTGGAGTGGAAGGGAGATGGTGGAATTAGGTCATGAAGATCCTGTGAACATTCTCCGAAATGAAACCTATAAAATATAGAAAGACAGGAAACCTTGCGCCGGTGCTCGAGACTTTGGAGCTTGGTCTCAGCAAGGTACTGTTCCCCGATTAGTCGCAGGGCTCTACGTTCTATCGAGTCCAAAGCCGCAAGCTGATACTTGGCCGAGCCATCCCAACGTGGCAGCAATACTCCAGACCAGATCGGACCTGAGCTTTATAAAGAGATAGAAGCTGTCCAGGTAAGAAGTATCGCTTGACTTTATTCAGTATTCCTAGCTTCATGGCTGCTGTTTTGGCTTTAGACTCGATAAGGGTGCCAAAGTTTAAAGTTGGTGTTAACGTGACACCGAGGAGCTCAAGCTGTTCATTTAAAGGCACTGGTACATCTCGGAAGAGAGGAACCTCAGGGAAGGGACTCTTTTTTGCAGAGAAGAGACATGCTTGTGTTTTCGAGGCATTGAAATCTACCCGATTGGCATCACCCCAATCAGAGACTACTTTAAGGGTTCTATTCAAGCGCTGCAGCATGTCCTCTCTGTTCGCTTTCAACTCTATCTGACTGGCCTTTGCATTGGAGAGGTACCTATCTACCACGGTGCTGTCGTCTGCGTACCCAATAATACCGGGAACTAGCAGATCGTTAATATGCAGCAGAAATAACGTGGCGGATAGTACAGACCCTTGAGGTACCCCGGCGTTGATCGCCAATTGATCTGACGAGAAGCCATCAATGACTACTCGAATAGATCTTTCCCTCAAAAAGTCTCCAAGCCAGATACAGAAGAGATCCGGAAGACCGTACGCTGAAAGTTTGCCAATAAGACTATCGTGCTAGACCCTATCGAAGGCTTTCGAGACATCTAGTGAAACTGCAATAGCTTCACCATGTTTCTCAATCGCCTCACTCCAGATGTGAGTGGCATACACTAGAAGATCTCCTGTTGACCGTTTTCGGCGGAAGCCATATTGGCGGTCACTGAGGAGGTCATTGTCTTCTAGGTACGCTAGGAGCTTCCCATTCAAAACACGCTCCATGCATTTGCACAGCAGGGAAGTTATTGAGATGGGGCGATAGTTCTTCGGGTCGGCTCGACTGCCTTTCTTAGGTACAGGCTGCACATTTGCAAGCTTCCAGGACCTGGGGACTTTGCCAGAATCCAAGGAGAGGCGATAGAGTCGCGTTAGAATTGGAGACAATTCAGGAGCACAGGACCTCAATACAACGGCCGAGATTCCGTCAGGGCCACTAGCTTTATTCACGTCGAGTTCACGTAACGTTTTGAGCACTTCCTTTTGATGTATACGTACATTGGGCATACTTGTAATACACCGAAGAAGGCTAGGAGGAGTTGCGTTGGTCGGCTCAAGACGTGAAGCTTTAGCAAATTGAGAAACAAATAAATTTGCTTTCTCTTGCGCCGTGTGGGCCAGCGATCCATCCGGATTTAACAGAGGAGGAAGCGAAGGACGGTTAAAGTTGGCTTCAACAGATTTGGCCAGAGACCAGAAGGCTTTACTACCTGTTGGGAAAGAAGCAAGTTTTGAACCTAGTCGACCAATCCGGTTAAAAGAAGCTCTCTTAAGCGTACGCTTCAAGGACTTGGAGGCTTTGTTGTAGGATGTCTTCTTCTGTGATACATCTTGGGCCTTACTGTTTCGGGCTTCAACCCACGCAGCAAAAGCTTCGTGTTTCAGCGCTGATGCACTGGCACATTCGGCATTAAACCACGGGGGAGTCCTGTCAGATGGTGACGTGTTAGTGAATGGGATAAAGTATTCCATGGCACTTTTGATCACCATCGTTACAGCATCAGCACATTCAGTGGGATCACAAGAAGAGAAGCACATTTGCCGCCAAGGATAAGATGCGTAGAAGTGTCGCATCTCGTCCCAGTCTGCTGATTTGTATCGCCATATTCGCCTGCTACCCTTAGGAGTAGGATCCGGAGGAGAGTATGACGACACCGACCTTACCAAGCAGTGATCCGAACTCCCCAAAGGTGGAAGAACAGATACTGAGAAACGGTCTGGGTCGTTGGTCAGCAGAAGGTCCAGGCAATTGGCTGTGTGGGTTTCGACATCAGGAATCCTGGTCGCCTCTTTCACCAGCTGGGAGAGGTTAAGTGACAATGCAAGTTTGTAGGCCTCTCGACCAGCATGATCGGTGTTCTGGTAAGGAAAGAGCCAGTCGCTATGGTGAGCGTTAAAGTCTCCTAACAGTACCAGTTTGGCCTCTGGGTAACGACGCTGAGCCACATCAGCCATGTTGCAGATGTACTGGAATAATCTGGTTGTCTCCATATCTCCCGAGTGTGACCGATACACACTGGCATAGATGATTTTGTCCAGGCCAGTGTCCACCAAAATCCAAATGACAGAAAAACTGGGTTCTTCAAGATCACGGAGGCGCAGACAACAAATGTCATCCCGGGCATATACACAAGTGCCGGCTTTGGGTTTAAAATTGTGCTCCAGGGTGTATCCTGGGTATGTTAGGTAAGATGCATCAGGGGGCATTCGAATCTGCGTCTCCGTGAGAAACAAGTGCGGCTTAGCAGTCTCAAGGTGATGATGGACTGGGACGATATTTGAGTGCAGTCCTCGGATGTTGCCGAGGTGCACATTAAGCGAGAGGACGTGCTTCCGCTGTGAGCACGACTTATTGTTAGAAGACTTTTTCATTTTGAAGGAGAGTGAGAAGGTGTGTGGGTAGATGGTAGTTGAGCGCGGTACGGAGCAGGAAAGCACAGAGCAGTCAGTAGGACAGTGACTCGTTGAAAGGCTGGATACGGAGACTGCGGGGACGCCCGAACCCCCCCAGGAATGGCTATCGGGTCCTCTCGTCCGGTCGCCAACCGGCACGATAGAGCATTCCGGGATTTTTCGCGAGGCGGCGGGGCAGCCTTTCACATGTGGCTAGCGTGCTACTTGGGCCCCCTACAACCTGCGGTCGGCCAGCGGAGAACCGTGCTTCGGATCCCGCTACCCTCCGTATTCAGCTGTCTAAGGCACACGACCCACAGATGGTCAGAAAACGCCTATACTGCTCCAGTACAAAACTACTCAGACCCATCTCCTCCACGACGGCTACTCTGGACCACATTCCGAAACACAATTAGGTTGCTTCACGGAGTGACTCAGCCCGGAGGGTGGTGACAAGCCACGGCCGAAGCCTACCACCAGAGGGTTGCCACTCTTAGCACCACCCAGGGATCACGTGTAGGGTAACTAAGGGTAAACACCTACGGACGCGAGTGGCAAGATCCCCAAACCCTGAGACTCGCACAGTTCCGATCTGAGTTATATTTTATTATACGCATATTTTTTTTTTGCGTAAAGTTAATCATGATAATGGTAACATAATGGTATCTTGAAATTTTAATTTGTTTTTTTTTTTCTTTATTTTACCAAGTCTTTGACGATTATCGACGAGAGGGTTAAGTTAAAGTTATGTTCGTGTTTCAGGTACTTTACATGTACCTCTATAAATTCCTGATAAAAACTTCACCAATTACTAGATACCTAATTGTAAAGATAACTTGGAGTACAATACAAAACTATCAAGAATGTGGTCGGCTGTCCATAATACTTGCGAAAGAAAATTAGCGCGTAACGGCGGAGTTTGGTAAAATGTGTAATTAGGAAAATTCCGATACGACCTACATACTACGACCTACATACTAAGTTTCACCCTTTACCGGGGTTTTCAGCCCGGCTTCGGTACTTTTTACATATAATATGTAAATTGTAAATTAATTTGTTTTCTCTGGAATATGAAAAAAAACTTAAAATTAATTTAATCTATTGACTTATTGTTGCCAATTGTTTTGCATGCCAATGGTTTTTGGTGAAGTATGTGAACCTAATTTATATATTAATATCTTGTATGTACCATATTTCATGCAATAAATGATTATTACTAAAAATAAAAAATAAAAACCGTTAAATATTTAATATACATTTTCGTCCACTTTCTTCAAAGCACACGGATGTCTGTAGACCCAATCTTTGGAGCTATGGCCCATAAAACGAATCTTTACGAATATTATAAATGCGAAAGTAACTGTTCCTTTCTCGCAAAATATACAGAACCGAAATAAATTAAATTAGGAACTTGGACTCTCTGGAAAAATACAACAAGATACAAAAACCATTTACTCCTTTGTTTGATTTGACAAATCTTAAAAACGTCATAAATCATCATCTTCCTGACCTTATCCCACATTACGTGGGGTCGGCACAACATGTTTTCTCCTTCCATTAAAAACGTCATAAATAAAATACAAGAAACATGAACAAGTTATATCGTTACATAGTTATGTGTTGTAACATGCGCGTTGTTCAATTTGGACCAGTGTGACGGAAGACACTGTGACACTGCTAGTTGAAAAATATGAGTGTAAAGTTTCTCAGCATCGGATCTTACATCTAGTGGAGCAAGTTCACTAATTACATGTTATAAGCCTGAAAGTTCTAAAATTATACTACGTATCTAGCTCACAGTTGAGAACTTTGGCTAAACCAGCCTCTAAAGCTAAGCGTTCACATATCGCTATCGTACGATACGGCCACATTGCCAAACTGGTTTTAGTATAAGGTGGTATAAGAAAGTGCGGAAGTATTTGAAAAAAAAAAGAAATGTTACTTTATACAAGACATTTACAAGCAGAGATCAGAACATTATATTATATACGCCCTCGTTCCTGATTTATTAAGCAATGTCACCAAGTTCTTCAAATGTTTTCGTATGTCGCAAGCTAAATTCAATTATCTTGGTGACATCCTTAAACCACATTTACGGGAAGGCACGCGGGGTGCGTCCGTGATCGGCATTCCGTATGACGTCATCGGCACGCATCGCAAAAGATGCCTCTCGGAGCAACGGTGTGTCGGCATTACCGATGTACGATGTGAAACTCATATAAGCCCGTCCCATCTGGACGGACTTATATTATATAGTTTCTATACAAAGCTTACAACGATCAATTGCGTGCGATGCGTCCGTTGCATACGACGCCGACAAGTGGACGCTTAGCTTAATAGCGCACTAAAGTTTTTCAATAAGGGATCAATCCGCACTGCTCGGGACGGTTTACAAAGTTACGGAACCCCTGAATTTAGACTTCGATTTTATTAAATAAGAGTTCGGGAGGTAGTGTGGGGAACACAATTAGGTCTTTCTTTATGAAATGTGGAATTAATTCAAAAAGGTATTTAGATTTAGTTAAAATTGTTTCAAATACTTTTAAATTTTCTCTGCCATAAGTATGTACCGTAAAGTTGAGAATTTTTACATACAACTATAATTCATCTCAGGAGTAAGGCTTCGGCCAAACACGGACATTTAGCTTGAATAAGTCCCGCTTCGTGGTCGCGTTGGTGTGCAAAGATCCTAAGAAAAACATGGGTAGTGCCCGCACCACGCGGCGGACACTCCCGCTGCTCGGGCGCTTGTGTCGTGCAGGTTTATTATGTCAATTACTTATTAAAAACACAGCTGAGTCAGAAAGTCCTAAAACCAGTAACTATACGAGTGTAAGTTAATACGCATTGCAAATTATAAAACATGTCATATGCCAAAGCCACAAAATACGAGTCCAATAACAAAATCCTATTTCATAATAATTAATATACTTTTTCATGTTTCAGGTAAGCGATATTCCTCATTCCTATTCGTGGATCAAGCATTTGTGAAACAGCTAAGTATTTACCTACGGCTAACTACCAGTAAAACATGAGTTAGCCGTCTACTAACTACTAACTTAATATTAACTCTATAAAAATTACCCCTGTTTACATTTTTACGAAGAGCCAAAGTGTACTGTGTGAGTGACGGGAGCAATCTTAATTATTTGTTCTGTTTTCTCATCTCTTTTAATCTATCTATATAAATAAAAATGAATTGTTGTTTGTTAGTCTGATTAAAACTCGAGAACGGCAGAACGGATTTATCTTATCATAGTCTTAAAATGTTCGTGGAGGTCTAGGGAAGGTTTAAAAGGCGAAAAAAAATAGAATAATTGCCGGGAAAAAAAATTGAATAAAAACCCGTGCGAAGCCGGGGCGGGCCACTAGTTTTGTAATAAGTATGATTAGAAATAGAGGTATTCAAGACAAAATGAAAAAAAAAAGTTCGTGTACTAAATAACTTCCGCTCGATTAGACTGGTACAAATCCCGTACCATTCAAACTCAACGCGGGCCGTAACTTGGCGAACCCCCTCCCGAAACTCTAATAAATTCACTTGTGCACGAGACCAGAGTTCCGAAGAATAAACTTCGAAGGGGAATCAGCATAAAAACCTAAAATATACCACGTAGATACATTAAAATATGTCCCACGTAGATACATTAAAAGTGAATGTAATCACGTCTGTCTGTCGTACGAGTGTGTGCTTTATTACCGATTGACGTTTTACGACTGTGTCACGTGACTCCGTTACAACCTGATTACTGGGTTAACCTACATTGAGGAATTTGTTAAGAGATACGCTTTTATTTATTTCACAAGAGAGAAACATACCTTTTATATCTACATACACATTAATTTTCAAAGAAAACATCCATTGGGAACATTCTACATAAAGCCCTCCAACTTTGCAAGGGTACAAATTATCCATACAAACCATCCTCTCGAATCACTGTGTCTATTGCTTAAAACTACAAGTTTTATTACATGAAATTGGGTATCTACGGACGCTACGTTGTAGCACCGTAGCACACGGCGTAACTCTGTAGCACACGGCGTAACTCCGTAGCACACGGCGTAACTCCGTAGCACACGGCGTAACTCCGTAGCACACGGCGTAACTCCGTAGCACACGGCGTAACTCCGTAGCACACGGCATAGCCCAAGAAAAACGAGGTTGCCGTCCGAAGTAGAAACTTTGTCCGTTAGCAAATTTAGTTTCCAGCCACTTTCGACTGAAATAACTTAAAAACTGCGGCTGTGGAGAGAATTTTACTATTTAAATTATGATAATGAACCACAGTACCCAAAAAAAGGTTATTTTCAAGTAACTTTAAAGTATTTAGCGCTAACAAAATATACACGCCGTCCCAGCATTATTTTACAAAACTTTGCTTTAAAACAATGCTGCAGTTACATACCTACAAAATCTTTACGTAGCTGACATGTGACATGTGATTGCGATACATATAGTGAGTAGGAGATCGATGAAGTTCTCGTAAAATTAGCTCTCGATAGTCGGCGTCGTAAACTAATTTAATTAAAACAAGCATCAGTCAGCCCGCCCGGCCCGGCGCCGGCCCGGACCCGTCCCGCAGAACCTTTCTGCTAATGGTTCTTTTAATGTTTCCTTCGATCTTGACTCAAGTTCAACCGCGGTTTGGTCGGCTTGCTTTTAATCGCATTTCTCATAATTTATATATTTTATAGCTTGTGAAATTTCTGTTTAGATTAATAGTTGTGGATGTCAAAGTTTTAAGTTATATCCCCAAATGCATCATCATCGCAAGCCAGTAGAAATGTTCGAAACAAATCGAAATGTATTTTTTTTGTAAGATGGTTAGTAGCAGCATTTTCCTAATTGAAGTGAAGTTAAAACTTGACATAGCGACTAAGGGCCTGTTAGCCATCTAAAAGTTAAATTAGACACTTATTAAAATATACAGCTATTGCGGTCAGTCACATGTAACGAAGCGAGATATATCATGACACAGCTAACCATTGAAACGTATTATTGACATAACTAACTATTAGTTATTTAACTCGGACTTTGTAAAAAGCCATTGGACTTAACTTATATTGTATATTAATAACTTGGACATACGCATAATGTATTTTACAACTTAATTGAGCAAAAATATTTTACGAAGAAACTGGTTTTTTGCACCAGTAATAGTCGTCGATTTAGTCTATAATAACTGTTGATACAATATTTTTTTAACTTTGTGATAGACAACCTTTCGATTCAGTATTAGGCTATGACCTCAAGGATGTTAAATAAATTCCATTATTCCCTATGTTACATTTATAAGCTTATATGCTTATTTTCTTTTTAATTTATGAAAAACGATATTAATTAGAATAAGGTGAATTACGTGGTTTAAATCGAATTAAAGCGTTATGTTAATTCCTATATCGCACACCCATTAGGCAAAATTAGCATTAGAACAAGGAACTGTGTTTGCTGAACTCCTAATCCTTTAACTCTTATAATTATTAAACGCTTTTCGAGTTATTTTGTCTTTTAAATGAGTTTGGATATTTTTTAAGCTGTTTGTATTGTGAGCGGTGAAAATGTCAAGTGTCACTAATTTATCATTTGTTGGTTCGTCTTTATCCGTATAGCTAAACTTTTAATTAAAATACAAACGATAAAAGAATCAAATTTAATGGAACCATAATCTGTAGATTACGTATATAATTCTTCAGTCCTGGCAGGGAACCAAACCCACCCCTGTGGTCCCACGCCAATCATATTCATTAACAGCCTTAAGCTATAAAATGAGAATAGTGAAACAAGACAGAAATATAGGTTCTCGATTACTGCACTTCAATGCACTGGAATGTCTTGATTTTTTAAACGATTTTCAACGAAAAAGTAAGTTCTCAACACGTATGTTTAATTTTTCTTTTTTTTATATTTGTTACCTCAAAATTAGATCTCCGTGGACCAATCTCAATGAATTTTTTTTGATTGAAAGCTGTTGCTTGCATGTTGGTTCTATTTAAATTTGAAAACAATAAGTATTTCTCGAATTATATTGAAATACTTGCTTGTTTGTCATCTATCCTATTGTCAAACAAAGCAAACTTCTTATAAATTCTAATAAACACAAAAGTTTTCGTTATTTTGTATCTTTGTGTATTTGTTACTCTAGCACTCCAATGTTTGAAAGGATTTGTCTGAAGCTCGGAACACAGAGATGTGAATACAACTCAAGCTAATAAAAAATGTATCATTATACAACGCAACATTTTGCGGCAGGAATAAATCCAGAATAATGCGGAAAGGTATAATTACTAATGAACTTAAGCTTAAAACAAAAACAGTGAGCCCTACTGTAGCTGTCTGTGTGTCTGTCCGCCCACCACCGGGAGAGAAAAACGTGCTTTACATATTTCCCGCTGCATTTTCCAATTTAATCTCCGAGTTCTTTCGCTCCCTCGACATTAACATTTGTAAAAAATAAGCCATTTTACTAAAACTAAGTCTACTCGATTGAAAGAAGACCGTGTCCTGTCGATAAAGTAAAATATGGCTCATTGTATTATATTCCATCGTTATATAAAATGTGATATGCCTAACAAAATGCCGCGGAGAACATTTTAGCCTGAAATTTTTGAAAGTTTGCAAAGAGCATAGTTTAGCATGGGTAGCGTCTATCAATTATCTTATCTGTGTTCAACCGTAAAAAATGAAAAATAAAGTGGATTGAAACTATTTAAGGTAAGAATAGACAATGTTTACTGTTCGTTATAATGATTTTGCCAATTTAGCAGTGTTTGATACGAGGTGAGCCATGTGTTATAAAACTCAGTCCGTCATACAGATTACTTTGAAAATCGTATGTTTGTTAAAATGTATTTTTTTTCTCGCAAACGAATAAATCTTTACGATACAGTGCATTGTGAGTTACTTTCGAGCAAAATGTAATAAAAGTATGCGTCACAAATAATCAAATAATCAATTTATTGATAAAATATAAGTTAAATAATATATAAATAATACATGTCAATTCAAATGTAAAATCATAGTTAAAAGAAATTAAGTTTATGTCAATCCAATCCAATACAATTAAAAACAGAACGCCACTCCGGAACTTCGATGCTCTTATTCAATTGATAAAGCAAAAAATAGGTCTCTTATATTTATGGTCGTCCTAATAGACGGTCTACACATAATACATATTTATTATGTGGTCATCATGTAGTCATACAAGATAAGATAAGAAATCATTTATTCCATAAAGATTCAAAACGTATACAGGTATATTATATAACCTGTAACACAAGCTTAGAGTACCCTGGTTGCCATGTCCAGCAATATTAATTATTTTTTAACTCCCGATCACAAAAGAGGGGTGTTATAAGTTTGACGTGTCTGTCTGTCTGTGTCGATTTCAATTTAGTTTTTTTTGTATTAAAGGTGAGTTTGGCGCGAGTGTTCTTAGACATATTTTATGAAAATCGGTTGTGCCGTTTGAAAGTTATGGGGGTGAGAGTGGGGAAGGAAAACCGAAAATCTGAAAATATAGGTACTCGTGTGGGGTATCAAATGAAAGAGCATCGCGTCCACATTACAAAATACTATGGTGTTTTACTTTTAAGGAAATTAAGGCATGGGAATAGGGGGTTTTCTTAAATTTAAAATTTAGATTTTTATTTACTGGCCTAGCCCCCAGCAGACATATCAACCCACCTCGCTAATAAGCGCGAACAAATCATTCAGGCGTCCTTCCTCCATCCATTGTCTCGAGACGCCGCGGCTCAGCATCCCGTGATCCGGGATTAGTGAGATGAGGCCGCAAATTGCGCCCAACCTCCGCACTCCTAATCTATCTGTTGACGGTTACGGCTGTCTGTTTGTACACTTTACGGTGTTGACACTAATATCGCCGATCAGTGATCTTGAATAAGATGATTGGTTTTGTGATAGGAGGATTCAAGAAAACTGGTTGATTACATAATTTTCGCAAATAAACTTAACGATTAAAACCGGATCACTCGTAACAGAAACATTGAACTTAGTAGATTGTCCAACAATATTTATTCGTTTGCAACAGGATATTACCAATAATTTATTTATTAAGATTTTAACATATAAATAGCGTTCTACGTGTCCGTGATAGGGCCTTCAGAATTAGATTATTCCAAATAGAAACAGAATGTTAAATGCCTAAAAAGTTGATTTTGCTAAAAGTTGGATTGGCATTATGTTGAATATCAATATGTTGACTTTGTGTAAAGTTGGATTCCTCAAATGTAGAGTTTCGAAATCTGCGGCATTTTGAATCTAAAAATATTCAATTCGCATAAAGTTGAGTTCGATACCAAATTAAAATAGACGTTATCTTAGATGACGTATCCAAATCTAACCCTTCGTTCAAAAAAAGCACCCATGACCTGCGCAAAGAATGACGTGTGAGGGCTTAAGAAAGCGCTAAATTGCCTCCACACTTTAATAACCATATGACGTCACTATAAACGGTGGATATCATCGACCAGAATTGCTTGAGCTTCAATCGTGAATGGATTGTGTGAGCGGTGTGTGATGTCAAGGATCCGGGTGTAGTGGTTTGTAAGGAACTGTTCAGGTGTCATCAATAAGCTATTTATACTGCATTATCGACCGCCATGCCGCGTCAAGCCGGCGATAGCCGGGGGCTGTTTCATATGCATATTAGAGGCTTCAGTAAGTGTCGTATTTTATAATATGTACGGTTTAAGACTTTATAATAAATAAACTGAAATTATTATGCAATTATATATATTTTTTTATATAAATCATCAGCACCATACTAACGTCACCACTGATGAGCAAAAGGGACTTCTCTTTTGACAAGATAGATGAGAGCTTAATTCACCGTTTCACGTTGATAATGTATATAAAGTCGCTAATTAGAATGTGAAAATAAATGTTGATTTTATTCAAATAAACTTATTTGTGAGCTCGGAACCTTAGGAATGCCTTTTTTTCTTATGAATTAATATTTTAATCTAGTATCCAAACGGCATTCAACAATTATGACCTTCTCAAAGATCGACTTACCTAATTGGACTCTAGTGAGGAGGTAAGCACCCCTAAATCAAATAAAAAAATTAAATTTGATTCATTCATTCATTAATCTTAATCGTTTATTTATTCAGTTTTCAGTCATGACGAACACCAATTTAAGTAAAATCTGCCTTGAACGCTATTACAAATTTACAAATATTACGAAGTGAAAGTGAAACTCATTTAGCACTGCGAGAAATGAAGGCTATTTGTTCGCCATAATACTCGTTACGGAGTCGTTACGGAGTCGCTGAAAAACGAACAATGAACAAATGAAAATATCTCCATTTTGTGTTTCTTTTAGAATCGCTCTGTTTGTAATAAGAGTGATCTATGGATTTCGACGACGAGCATGTAGAAAGTTGTCTATGATCCTTGGTGTATTTATAGATACCATAATATCCCTGGGGCTTAATACGGGAAATAAAAATATGAGTTCAAAAAGAAACCTGTCTAATTTTTTTTAAAGATTCAAGAATCAAGGAAAAGAAAACTTTTGATTCAAAAACTCCTGTTCTATCAGTTCTTATATCAGATCTACTACATCTAGGAGTTTAGCAAAAAAACCTTATTTTTAACTACCCATATTAACACCTCTTGTCTTTAGGAAGTAAGCACTTTCCTTTCCGGTTATAAAAGCCACATTACCTGTCCGGCGCGGGTCACGGCCTACGGACACGACTTGGACACGTGTTATGGTGTCCAAGCGAGGTTAACAGACTCTTTTAATGTCTCAATCTCGACTTAAGTGTCAGCAAAGGATCACTAACTTTTGGTGGTCAATGAGTTATAAATAAATATATAATTATTTCCGGACAATCCACACAACAACATCTAGCATCAACAATGTCATCCCCGTGGTAAGCTCTAAGCTCATGTTACGGGTACTAGACATCGGATATACCTAATATAATAGAAATACACATATGTATGTACTTACATAGATATCTTTTATTATACATATTGAACACCCAGACCAAGGAGTAAGTGCTTGCAGAACATACAAACACTTGACCCCTCAGCGGGAGTTATTGTAAATATATTCCGTTGTAAATCTGTATCAAATTGTCTTGTAATTTGTCATAGTAGGTACAAACATACAAAATTAACTTTATTAAGATTAACAGCGGGATATTTAGCATGATTTACACCAACCAACACTAGTGGTGCGTCAGTTCGTAATAAAAGACAAAGAATGAGGGTGGACCGCTTTGCCTGCCAATAAAACTTAACCTTTGATGACGGCCATGGATTACTCAAACTTACTGGGACTTAAGTTCTACCGATCATGGCGCATGCAACTGCGTGGAAATATCGGGAAACTCAAAAACCGTTCATCATCATCACCCTATTAATGTTCCCACAGCTAAGACACGGGGACTTCGCTCTTGACGAGAGAGATAAGGCCTTAATTCACCACGCTGGCCATGTACGGGTTGGTGAATGTCACATGTCTTTCACACTCTTCTAAAGTTCTCAGAACATGCCGGTTTCCTCACGATGTTTGCCTTCACCGTTAAAGCACGTGTTTAAAGCGCACATATATTTCTCAAGAAGAAAAATCCAGAGGTGCGTGGCGGGGCTTGAACCCTCGACCTTCGGAATGAAAGTCGAGTGTCCTCCCAATTAGCCAACACGCCATTTGCAAAAACCGTTAAATCATGATAATTTCCCGTTGTTAATCATAATAATGTTAATAACCATGATAGTTTCAAAAGTGAAATTTTACTTATACTCCTATAATAGATCAGAAAAATCGAAGAACTCTGGTTGTAATTACATAACATAAGCACCATCATTTACGTTCCCACTGTACATGTAGGGATCTTATAATATTTGTGTACGGTTACGTGTAGGTACGGCTTATTCTTTTTTTTTCTTCACATATATTTAAATCTTAGGTTGACTGGTACGGTCCGGTTTCCCCTAGAACGTATGAAAGTATGAATGCAAAACAAAATTTACTACTTGTAACACACTAACCGTTGGTCCGGTCGACAACGCAGGGCCAGCTGGCCTTATTTACATATTTATTTTAATCCTCGCAATTATTTTCTCTGCGTTGTGAGGTATCATATGTCCACTTTGTGAAAAACTTGAAGAACAACTAACACACGTATAGCTAACATTTTACTAACTTAAGCAAATCCTTATTGGAAAGCTATTTCCATAAATACGTGTAATACCCCAAAGCAAACAGTGTTTCTTGAGGCGCCCTTCCACGATGTATTACACCGTAATGCGGGTGCGGAGAACAGACGAACAAACACGCGGGAATCCATCCGAGGCAATCCGCGTGCAGGCGCGAAAACGGTACACGGAATTGATTTGGGCTGATAAGTGTAGGTACCTACTGGGGCGGACTCAGGGATACAAGGGGCTATCAGATAAATAAACATGGCTGGATTCCATAAAGCGATATCACGCTATGGTTAACTCTAAGCTTGTGCATATATACTTATGGCCTGTTTCACCATCTCCGAGTAAAATTGGACAATTGTTAAGAGATAGAGCTCTCTCGCTCAGTCACATGTGACAGAGTGAGATAGCTGTTGACATAACTAATAATTGACACGTATTGCTTATTTTACTCGGATTTTGAGAAATAAGCCCTTAATATTAATAAACTCACATTTAGAAAGTTTTGACATCATAGAAATCTCCCAGAATAAAAAAAAATGTGTGTGCGATTCACACACGATATAAGTGAAACTTCAGTATATCGACAAAAGAATGAGATGAATAAAAAAAACGAAAAAAAATACTGTGTAAAAGATTTTGATCGGGCGGTCACCCATCCAAGTACTGGCGTCGCGCAACTTTGCTTAACCTTGTTAGCGTTTAAGATTGTTTACCTGTCGTTTTTTCCGTTGCATCCGGTTTGAAATGACAACGATTCTAAAGAAGTTTTGCTTCAAAAAAAATGATCGCTCGCAGTTTATGTATTACATTATTCGCGGGAATTGAACCCGTTACCGTTACCATACATAATTACATAGGTGTTAAGTATCAAAGGTGAAAAAATAACTTCAAATTTAATGTGTCTTCGCCAGTTTCATTCAAATTGGAACCGTCATCTATAGGTACTTATATTATAAAGAGGTTATAGTTTGAGAGAATGTCGTGACGTTGCAGGGGCAATCTCTGGATCTACTGAACCGATTTGAATGAAATTTGATACTCAGATTCTCTAAAGTCTCAGAACTTTTGTCTTTTCACAGACAGAAAATATGTGATGCCGCGGGTAACCGGCATGTTCTGAGAACTTTAAAGAGTTTGAAGGACATGTGTCATTCACCAACCCGCACTTGGCCAGCGTGGTGAATTAAGGCCTAATCTCTCTCGCCTAGAGAGAAGTCCCTGTGTCCCAGCGGTGGGAACGTTAATAGGGTGGTGATGATGAACCCCCGACTGAGGTCTGAGTGTGACCTCAAATCTCAAGTGATTCGCAATAACTCGCTCTTTCTCCGAGCAACGAGATTCGATGTCTCTATGGAAGCGTTATTTATTATTGATGATAATGTTTTCATGTTAGTTCTCTCACCTGTTGAAACGGATACATCTCTCTCTCTCTCTCTCTCTCGGATACAACTCTTATAAGTAAGGTGGAGTTGAACATAGTAGGTATGATGTCTACATGAAAAATAGGTATTTTGTTGAGTTCGTCTGTTAGCCCTTTCGAAAATACTAGACTCCTATTTTTAATTAAAAAAAATATATATTACCGGACAATCCACACAACATCATCTAGCCCCGTGGTAAGCTCTAAGCTTGTTTAACGGGTACTAGACATCTGATATACTTAATATAATAGACAATACATACATAGATATTTTATACATATTAAACACCCAGACCAAGGAGAAAGTGCTCGCAGAACATACAAACACTTGACCCCTCGGCGGGAATCGAACCCGCTACCTCTTGCGCCGCATGCTTTATAAATTAATCAAGAAAATGTAAAGATATGGAGCAGCAAATTTCTGGAGTTGGGGCTTGTGATATAAATTTAGAACAAATTGACCGAAATGATCGTTTTGTCTTCATTTTTCTTTTGCAGAAAATAAAATGTTGATTTTTTTTAAATCTTAATTACGTTAAACATAATTTTTTTATTCATCTTCTCTCTATTGTCTATTGTTTTAACGAATTCAGTATGTAGGATTTTCTCTATTTTGAAAATCTCGATATTTCATCTCAGTTCAAGCGCAGATCATAAAGAAGTAAACAATTCGACAGAATAGTAAAAGCGCATATTTTCGCTTTTTGATCTAAATAAACATAATAACTTGTAACTAGAATAAAAGAAAATACTATAAATAATTTACTATAGATGGCACCTAATACCGGCGATTACCTGATTATCTGGGTTATTGTTGATTTGCCACAAAATAAAATCGAATCAGAAAAATATATGCCTCAAGTTCTTATTCTGGAAAGTCGGCCACAGCGACTACTTGGCCCACACATACTGAGTTCAATTATATCAAAACTAACAGCTGATCATTTTGTTTAAAATATACCGCTAAAAATATCATGTCCGCGTGTCGCAAGAGTTCGCGCTGAGCGCTCGCGTACTAAAACTGTATTGGTTTTCACAAGTCACAGCGACTTCGAATGTGGGTTGCGGGCAGAGTGCTGAATTATTGACGCCGTCGCTTACTGTCCAATGAATAAGTGATACCACTTGCCGGCTGCATCCACAGTAAATATATATATTTAAAGAAAAGTAAGCGGTCCTGCACACGACGCCGCTATCACCGCCGCACCGCTCCACTGTACACTCGCGCCGCCGCCGCGCCGTCAAATCCGGCGTGTGTAATGTTTTACTAACAGCCGTTTATTGGACCTGGAAAATTACCACTTTAAGGCTCGTAAGGATTATCCTTTCCTAACTTCTTAAGATCAGGAGAGCAGGTCAGGAAAAACTTCATGTTTCATGATTCATTTATTGGAAAAACTAAAAACGTACATTCGCGGTTCGGAGCGGGGAGAGACGACTGACGACACCGTGCACAAAACCTACGTGTCAGCCCAAATACTGTAGCTACCTGTAGCCGCTACAGGCTGTTAGTAATACCAAATACATTGCTTATAACGAAGAACAATACCTACAAGTCAGATTAGTCCTTAGAATAGCGCGTTTCACAACCACACTTTTTATATTTCAGATTATTGGTACCTATAGATTGATTGGCAAAGATCATTACAAGTTACATTGTTAGGTATGACTTATCAGCTGATTAATCAGCGACGCAGAGGGAAAAGTGGAGGGGCGCGGTGGTGGTGCGTAGGCGGCGCGGGGCGGGGCGGCGTGTTTGCGGCATCGTATGCAGGAGCGCTAAACTGACCGCATTCAGACTTGAAATTGCGGTAACAAGCCAAATCAATCAGGTTTCTAGAACAAACTTATAAAGGTATTAATGATTTATGCCCTATTTGTCCCGTGAAAGTTATAAATAGTTATTGAGCTAGGTTTAAATGAATGTGTCAAGGCTGTCACAGAGTAATAGTGAATGAAGAGGAAGGTTTAGCATGTTATTTAATGGAAAATGTAGATTTTCCAATATCCATGAAACGCAGACAATGTAACGTGGGTTAAAAAGCCAATTTTGACCTTATTGGTGTGGAAACAAAAGAAAACAACTATGTAGTTTGATTCCCAATGGAAAACCAGTGAATCCTAGGGTCGTATGTTCAGCTGGTTTACCTAGTTTAATGTCATTTAAATTTATATTTATTTATTTAATTACATTTACACCTTACTATGTGCGATTATTCGTACAATCAGCTTAATTTATTTTTAAGAAAAAATATAACCCGACTGCTTCTGGATCCCGCGAGACTTTACTAAAATGTATCCTGTGACACGCCTGTGATCAAGACGAATACATGGATACCTCATACATCAAAATCCATCAAACCACTAGGATACAGGAGGCCACAAAGAGACAGACATACATAAATACTTACATACTTAGATATTTGTTTTTACTACCTTAATGTATTAGCTGTAAGTTTTAGATCTTTAAATAAATAAATAAATACACTCGATAAACAGTACTCTCCGTCTTTAACAGTCGGGTACAAAATAATATAATCATGTCTATTTATTTGATTAGGTATATAAGAATCAATTTTAAATTTCAAGTACCACTAAAATAAATACATATTTTGGTTAGCTAAACGAGAGGCATTTGCGAGTAGGCAAAGATACAAGATACTAAATCATTTATTTCCATTGTTTGGTTTAACAAATCTTAGAAATGCTAAAATTTAGCATAGCATTTATCGTCAAAGGACACGGTCTACCTTCCAACTTCCTAACATATATTTCGATTAGGAAGCTTATCGAGTAAGCGAAGTGGCCGTAAGTTGCAGATTAGCCGGCGCACCCCGCGTCGGGTCTTCGGCGGCTAATGGGGCACCTGAATTATCTATGAACCATTGAGGATTAACTAAGATTCCATGTGATTTAACAATGTCTTTAATTCCGCTTTTTAGCTATAAGGCCGCCCTTACTTACGTACCTTTGTATTTTCTGTTTTACAACTCGGAATCCATCCTTCATTACCTACTTCATTATTTTTGACGTGTCTAAGTTTTGTAAAACCAAACAATGGAAATAAATAATTTTGGTATCTTGTATCTAACCTTCCTGAATTAAATTCTTTCCATACAAAGGTTGTCATTAAGAATCATTTATTGATAATATTATTATACGTCACAATTACATTTTGTTTACACTGCTATTTTAGTACTAATAAGGTCAAAACAAATAAATCATCAAATTAAATTACTTGATAAATATGTCAAATTGAAAATACTAAGTCAATAACACATATGCCAAGTTTTAAATAATAAATAAATTACAATATAAACGGAATGTCAATGCAAGCAAATTAGTTGGTATATCAGCTTCTTATGATTTGTCAGAGAGCACTCTATGAACTCATCATAGGTATAAAATAACTGTTTTATGAGCCTGTATGTCTGGAAGAATTTGATTTAAGCAGTAAGTTCGCCCATTACGCATGCTAGGTTTAATTTTACTATCAATAATTTTGTATTTATGTTTAATTGGTGTGTGTAATATAGAAGTTTTATCTATACTATATCCAAGTAGTGGAGGATATTTAACTATTAACTAAAAATAGAGGAAAACGGTAGATGACTAAAATAACAAATATTCCGTTATTTAGATTATTTAAAAAAAAATACAAAAGAATAATCATTGCAGTTTTGCGTGTATACCCATTTTTACTAAGTTTCATATTCACAAGCCCCTGAACGATGAAGCTCTATATATTTTTATTAAATTGATATAGCAAAAACTATATGTCAAGTATTTTTGAACGGGCTAGCAGTCATCATGCCATTATACGAGTAACGAGTCATTTTTTATCCGACTGAGCGACGCAAAGGGTTATGTGTTTATTAAATCAATAAATAAATACGCCTGAAACACTTAGAAACTAATTAAACCTCAGAACGTTTTTTTCGTTAACGGATTGTGATCATTGGCTGTTCTAGCAACAAACAATTTGTTTCCATTTAAATATGACAAAAATCAATTCAATAGTTCTCTAGTTTAATTCAATAATCCATTTGTTACATAGTCGGTTGATTTTTAAGATTTTGTTCCATTGAAAAGGTAATGTTACGGAACAATTCCCTTC
Source organism: Gymnoscelis rufifasciata (assembly GCA_929108375.1). NCBI lineage: Eukaryota > Metazoa > Arthropoda > Insecta > Lepidoptera > Geometridae > Gymnoscelis > Gymnoscelis rufifasciata. The sequence continues at coordinate 257,919 of OV815322.1, read as the reverse complement.
CAGAACCTACGACCCACACATTTGATTTATTTTAGGTCCGCGCTGTTAAAATTTCCACACTTATAGAGAATTGGTCGTAGAACCCTTTCCGTTGTCAACCGGTGACAAATCACCAATCTCGATATCGAGTAGCCCTTGAGGCGTGACTGTGAGTGCCTACCTACCTACCATACCATAGTACCTACGTAGTTTTCTCCATTGCCTACATACGTAGGTGCCACGGACCTACCTAATGGAGAAAACTAGTGGAGACGCTCACACTCTTTTCAATCAAAAGGTCTCTTTTCCACGGACAGGAAAAGTCCTGTCTTCATTGGTAGTATCCGATATATATTGAAGGTTTTAATAAGACAGACATCGTCTAAGTAATAAACGAGACCCCCGTAAGCGAAGTGGCGGACACTCCCCAGGCTTTATATGGCCCTTTGCACGCCTACACGACCATAAAGCGGGACGTTTTCAGACAAAAAAGATCCCGCGTTGCTGACGCATAGGTTTGGCCGAAGCCCTTAAAAGTAACTTTTGGGCTAATCATCTGACTAATAATCTAGTTAGCTGACCTAAATTTTATTTCTATGCCAAGACGTTGACAGGAAAATTAAAACAAGTAATTTCCTTCCTAGTGTACATTCGCCTTTAGCTTACATATGTATACCTATATCTAAAACATTTATCAAATCTGTGAAAAGTTCGATTGCCGACCAGCCGACCGGCCCGTTTCAAGATAGTTTATAGTCCCGTTCTGTCTCGCATACCAATATTATATTACCATTAGATCAAACAAAAAAAGTCCTCTATGAAGCATAATTCATGCTTATTAAATTTGAATACAGTGTCTTCCAAAATTCTCTTCTAGCTTACAATGCGTCCTTAGAGTTTAATCTGTGGTATCTCACCGAGATACGTTATTTACAAGTTAATTTAACTTAGGTACTTGAACACAATAATATAAAATAATTATAGATACATAAAGCTAATTACAAGTTTTCACGATTAGTGACATCAAAATTCATAAAATGTGAGAATAACAAACAAGTTCTAACCGCTAACGAAACGGCCTGTACTGTAAGTAGAACAAAAAAATTTTATTAATTAAAAAGATGTTTCACAGAGCACCAACAACAAATATAGCCATCTCAACCTAATATATTCAAATTCTTCGACATGATCACTTCATACCTACACACGAACTTCAGTTTTTTACCGAGTGAAACAAACAGTGTCGTACCATATCGGTAATCGTGTTCTGAAGAGCGCTGGCTCGCGGGTCCGCGGCCCTCCAGCATCTTAAGAGGATACTCTCGATGCGGTGCAATTTGCGCAATGCAAACGATCCAAGGAAATTCCTTCTTTTGAATAATGCATTCAGAAGCTCAGCTTCATTCATCGAAAATCTCGCTGTGAAATACTTTATTTTAATTAATATAACTGTTATTTAGAAACGGGTTTCAAGCGACTGATATTGATTTTCTGAATCGACTTACCGGTAATTAACTAATGATGTTTTGATAGTTGTTTGGTTATAGTTACACGGACAGGTAAATTACAGGGAAGGCGTGTATCTCGGGATACGATATTAGATATTTTCACCAGGGAAATCCTAAATGTGTGAAAACTGTAGCAGAAGGCTTGTTTACTGAGAATTTTACGTCGTCATTATAATATAGTTAATAACCGACTTTCAACGAAAAAAGGATTAAATTTGATACCTCAGTATTTTAGGCTCCGTCAATGTTCGGAATGGTTGCGCCCGCGAGTGGAGATAGGGCAACATTCTTATGCCGGGTCCCCTAGGCCCGAGTTATGAAAATGAATTCATATTTTACAAACAGTCACTTGTTTTTTGTTTAGATCGAATTGTTTTGGAATGTCATTGATAAAAACGTTACAGGCATAGGAGCTGAGGGATAGGAGGCTTCACCGTAATAAGCTGTCATTCCTACATACATCCAAGTGGTTAATAGATATTAACGTTATTACTTTGGTTGCAGATGCGTGGATGCGTGGCTGCGCTGTGGGTTTCGGCGCTGACGACGCTGGCCGTGGCTGCGACAGAAGACCTGCGCTCGGAAGCACAGCCCCAGGTATGTGTGCTTCCCATTTCGTATTATAAATAAATGTATTGTATAAACCGAGTTATTAGATCGAAGTTTCGCAGGTAAACAGTATTTATAATTTGTTCACCTGTTTGGGACCAGCTCACCCGAGGGACCTTGGATCATGGCGATAGGATAAATAAACCTGTCAACCCAACTGTTGCTCTGCCCACAATTGTAGCGTTATCTTTGCAAAACAACAATTCCATAAATATATGGCGAAAGATTTCTGCACGAAATATAGAGCCACTAGTTTTTGAACGGAACAAAAATGGACAGTCCTACTGTCACATTAAATAAACGTGCCCGCAATTTCTTGGTCAAGACGATACAAAATAAACAAACACGAAAACCCGCAAAATATCTCCGCCATCCTCGATATTATTCGCGACAGGCCAGAGAAATACCGAATGTTCCGTATTGGACTCGTAGTTTTAAGTTCCTACGCGAAAACGATGATACGCCAGTGACTGGTGCTCGAACAACCCTGTCCTGTTTGTTAGCTCACAATGTGCATAAGGGTTCAATTAACAATGTTTAAAGGAGGACTGACTTTTAAATCTTCTTAAAATAAACCAATCATCTTTAACTATTTCAATACCAACGGCGTACTTTATCTATTATTGGGTATAAAGACAGTGCAATTGTATCAAATATGGAATATTCGTAACACTCCTGTAGACATTCCAAAAGCTGCGTTAATAAATAAAAATAATGGAATATGCACTCGCGACTTTATGGTCCTGCGCCAAATGTATCCACTGATTCGTTCGATCTCGCAAAGAAACCCACCATAGAATTAGAATAAGAATTAGCCTTCTCCGCTCCAATAATGTCGCAACGTCGCCACTACGTATAATTATGTTGGATAAAGTACATTGCAAGTTTAGTGCAGTGTTATTCTAGGTTCGGAAAGCAGTCATGATGAAAACATTGGCTTCAATAAAGTTAAGGTCCAGTCTAGTCTCGAAGGTCCGTCGTTATTATTGATGCTTATGAGACGACTCAATGATTATGTATATACTAGTTATACTGTAACACAGACGTTATTTTTTATTTTAACTGGTTTTAAGAGCTTACAAAACAAAAAAAATAATTTAGAAATTAATATGAATTTGGTCTATACGGATAAAAGTTAAAACTTGTTTTTAAGGCACGATTAATCTCATTCTTAAGTAGCATTGAAAACAAAAAATAATATGAATATAGGAACTGTATATCCATCGATTTTATTGTAATGCGATAACATGGTATTTTTATAGCATAAAACGTTATCTGTTTTTTGACACTCAAGCTATATGAACGTTGGTATTCCAAATCGAGTCTGGAAAAGTAATTATAAACAAACAGACTGTGAAGCCGACAGCATTATTTTGGTTATTTAATAAACAAAACAAACATGTTAATGCATGTTTGTTTTACTCTGATTTAAGTGTGCTAATTAAACTATTGACACTAGAAAACTATATACATTAACATAATATATATAGATTAATTTACTTTCTATATTATATTGCTTTATAAAATGTACAATACTAAATATAAAATTTACACTCGACAGCTCCTTAAAACTAGACATTTCACTCTTTGTATTGGTAATGTCGATAAACAAAACAAACTTTCTAGGATTCCGTCCGTTGCTTCATCAAACGCCACCCTTTCAAAGCGATCCAATAAAAGGGATACCAAACAATAAGTTCAAAGAAAGTATTCGCAAATAAAATAAAACCTCACAAAGAAAACTCCGAAACCGCTATTAGGGCCGCGTCGGAGCGCCAGCGGGCGCAGCTACAGCAGACTGCTGTAGCTGGCAGCGGCGCAGCAAACACTAGCTGTACTGTGCTCCTGCACTCACTTCAAGAAGTAGAGTGCGCGAACTTGGAACTTTGTACACGACCTACGGAAACTTGTCGCCAACTCGGATTCTAAGAGTAAACAAATAAAAGTATTCTTGTTAGAGTCCGTAAAAATGATTTTCTAATACGTAGGACTGTTCTAGGCAGCAGCTTAGTAATTATACTATATTTCAAATTTCGTAAATTAAAAAAATTGAATATTTGAATTTTCAGAATTTGGAACATGAAAAACATTGCTGAACTATTCACACAGTATATATAACTAACTTGGTTACCTAAAACGGAGCTTGTGTTTTAGGTGTTCGATAACTGATTGAGGTAAATAGTAAATAACCATCATACAAAATTAGAGGATCAGATCTTGGATAGAATAACTAAATAACTGTCAAACCCCTAGCGAACCTCTTCATCAAATTGAGCTAATTAAAAATCGTCAAAACATCATAACCTTACATATCGCAACCAATTACCGAATATAATAGTAACAATGTAATTTACTAACTACAATTATTGTAAAAGTTAGTAAATAAAGCGAAAGCTTATTGAAAATAGTATTCATAGTATTCGCGTTGAGTGGAGCCTCGCCTCGACTCATTGCAAAACAATTAGCATTGCAAGTGCTCACTGTCCGAGCTCGCTGAAATAATAAGCGTCGTGAAACAACAGTGTACCCACTCCACAACACAACAATACTCTCTATTTGTCTGTACCTTGAGGTTAGAATTTCGTTCTAATTTTAAATTGAGCTAACTTTAGAGAAAAAAAATTGATTACGTTTGAGCGGTTAATAAAAAGGTTACATAGCTTTCGTTAGAGGTTGTAACCTATTGAAGTACTAAAAAGAAGCTTTCGATTATAGCAACACAGCTCTTTTCCCATAAAACGTGCACTGAGTACGTTACGTAACATGAACAAGCACAGACGCACAAACGGATTCATGTCCATTGTGCACAGCAGATTACACTTTGATCCGATTGGGACGCTTTGTCGAGAAAAGGACGAGTTATTTTTACATTTGTGCATTCACTGAAGTGTAATATTTTGTTTACAGAGCGAAAATGAAGTTGAATTAACGGAGGAGGACAAGCGGGCGTGGTCCAGCTTGCACGGGGGCTGGGGCAAGAGGGGCTGGCAGGATTTGAACCCCGCATGGGGCAAAAGGGCCTGGCAGGATCTGAACTCTGCCTGGGGCAAACGCGCCTGGCAGGACCTCAACTCTGCCTGGGGCAAGCGAGGCTGGAACGACATGCCGCAAGCGTGGGGCAAGAGAGGTTGGCAGGACCTCAACTCCGCGTGGGGAAAACGCGCCTGGCAGGATCTGAACTCAGCTTGGGGCAAGCGCGCCTGGCAAGATCTCAACTCAGCCTGGGGCAAACGCGCTTGGCAGGACCTAAATTCGGCTTGGGGCAAAAGGGCGTGGCAAGACCTCAACTCCGCCTGGGGCAAGCGGGCCTGGCAGGATCTGAACTCCGCGTGGGGAAAACGTACACCTGTAAGTATTGCCACAACTTTTGAAAGCTCTATCAATATTTTAATTTCACACCTTATTACAACTTCTACGCTCAATCAATGAAACTACTTAAGGAAAATCGGGAGCCGTGAACGGAAAGACAATGTGCTCTTTAAAAAGCACATCAAACTATCATAAGTGTCCGTGGGAGTGCGTAATTCTTGTTGAATAGTGTAGGGGGGAAGTTGGGAAGTTGTCTGTGAGTTGGCAACTCGCACAATTCGAGTGGAAGTAGTTGGTAACTCGGCACAATCCGCTCACTCCAGCGAACGCAGTTACTATCCGTGCGCTTCACATGACGCGAATAAGGAGTCGTCTACTCGGGGCCTATTCGTAGAAACGGAACAGTAATGCTGAATTGGAATCACTGACGGTTGAATAAGTAAATTTAATTCAAGTAAACGTATTGAGTACTTATTGTCATGGAAATATTTTATATTTATCTTTGTCCAGGCCAGCAATGGATGTCCTATGACTAAAATAACGATATTGTGCGTTATTTTAGTCATAGGACATCCATTGCTGGACTTACGAGTAGGAAGCCTAATCTGACTGATTTTCACTGAGGCAAATACACTGTTCTAAGTGTTTCTAGTTAATAAAAGTTACGTTAGTATTTTTTAGTTCGATGCCGTTAGTTTCCTCAAACATTTTCGTAAAATAAAGGTATCTAGGTACTCGTAGATTAGCGGTGGGGATGAGACATTATTTAAGCATAGTGCGCGGTATGCGGTAATTAGCCAACGGCCCACAAGCGGTCCACAGGCGACTACAACGGACCACTGGCATTCGAGCCCCGGACCGCGAAAGGTTAATTGAAAACTTTAACCCTTTTGTTTAGCGACCACATGGATAAGGCACGTTTTTGGATTAGTTATTTGTGACCTTTATAGATTTAACGAGAGATTTCATACATTTTCTATTAGGTGTCGGTTTATACTGAACTATTCATTACGGAAAATGGTTTAATAATTTTCAGCTTTCCATTGAATTAAATAAGTTTTTCCTGCTGAAAAAAGACTCTTTTACCTTTTTGAATCAATTTTAAAATCAGTTTACTACTTCCTGAGATGAGTAAAAAGGAAACTTGAATTTAATTATATTAATAAGGTAATTTACTACCACATACTAACACGCATGTTTACTGTCATACGTGCAGCGAGACCGAAAGTATAAAATTTATATATATATTTATATAAATACTAGTGTATGCCGCCCCGCCCCGGCTTCACACGGGTTTTTAATTATTATTTTTTTTTAATCTAAACCATTCCCAGATCCCCTTGAACACACACAAAAAATTTCATCAAAATCGGTCCTGTCGTTTGAGAGAAGTTCAGTGACATACACACTCACAGAAAAATTATATATCTAAAGATGATTTATTTCTGTAACGTCACGAGCCCTTCTTTTCTGCCCTCTGCAGGAGAAATGGTCAAACTTCCACGGCTCCTGGGGCAAGCGCGGCGGCGCGGGACCCGACTATGAGGAGTACGAGCTGGAAGATCTGCAACAGCCGCCACAAACGGTGAGAGAAAGAGAGACAAACACCATTTATTATTGCTCAAACATTACCCACAAATATACAAGGCAATGCGCGCCGCTTTGCACCATCCCGCGTAAGGGCTCGGCCACATCTAAGCCCGGTACAATATTAGTATAGACCTTTGTTTATAATTTAAATTTTGTTACCTGTGCCATAGAATAATAAATAACTATGTTACCTGTGCTATTCTAATGTCTTATTGTCGGGCGCTTTTAGGAATTATTCCTATGAGACCAGTTCAGTTTGTCAGAAATAAATATTTTTTTAATAATTCTAATAAACAAACGTGACATATTTTGTTAGCATAGTGTTTTATTTTTATTTATCTTGAGTACGTTTTGTTCTCATCTGTACACGGATTTTAAATTAGAATATAGATTTCTGTTCAAATTTGTAACGGACCCAGTCTAGAAAAGAAAAGTAATAAATTAAATGCATTAAGTCAACCGACCCCGCTGGCCCGGTTTTTTTGTGGGTTGGGTCTACTAAAGAGTTTGATTACTTTCAATCAATTGTGACACCTGCAATTGCCTACCGTCAATTATTAGCAATTAAAGATGTAATCATAGAATTCATATTTTAATAAAATTAATCCTGTCGCTCCCTTCTAATATCACAACCACTTCTTTCATAAACTTTACCTACCTTCCTTCAAATTAAATACTTTATCAACGTATGTTACTTAATACCATCTAAAGTGCCTAAAATACTATCTAAAGACTAGCTCACATGATTTGCAATAATAAAAGGTTTTCCGCAATAAAACGAAATGGTCTATCTGGTGCCAAAAAACCGTTAAACGCTCCACGGGGAAAACTAAAGGGAGTGAGATTAAACCCTCCTTCCGTTTATTGTATTTTAAAGGCGACCGAGGAGGCTGCGCCGCAAACTATCGCAATTACTTTAGCTTTTTCTTGTTTTTATTATAAGCTTTTATTTACTTCACCTGTCCTAAGCATAGAATTTTGGTGACGAAGAGCTCTGATGAAGGAGCTGAAAGGTAGTAGATATGGTAGCTCGGTCAAAAATGGGCATAATATATTATACACAATACAATACAATATTCTGTGCAAGACGGTTTTATGATTTAATTGTATTTTCTAAGGTTTTTTATTATTTAACAATTCATTGTATTACCAATCGAACATTCTAGTTTTAACGTCCTTTAAATAATGTTCGGATATCGTAGTACGCACTATCAGGAATCCATAACGTTCTCGAATGTTATCGTTTTAAGTAGTCATAAAAAAGAGACAGCAATATTGCGCGACAAACATATCAACATAGCGGTTGCGCGAAAGAGATAGCAATAATAAACTCTCCGGTACGTTCTCGAACGAATCGAATGGATAAAAAGAAATAGCAAATATTAGACAAGGACGGATATAGCTCTCTGGAATATTCGATTTGGTATAAAAGGCGCGTTAAGTTCAGTTAGTAAGTAAGTTTGTATACAGCAAAGAAAGTGAACAGTTATAAGAAATACAGAGTGTGCACTTTAAGTAATACAGTGAGCATATAATTTTGAGGGAAAGGGTGGATTTTAAGTTTGAAACGAAATAAAGAGTTGTTTATTTAAGAACGAAAGTGAACAGTAATAAGGAATAAAAGTGTGGTTTACAGTGCGAAAGTGAATAATAGTGAAAAGTGTTTATTGTGAAACAGTATAGGTGTTCAAGTGATATTAGGGAAAGTGATAAAGTGAGTTTACTGGTACAGTGTTTTAGTATATAAAGTCTCTTCAAGCTTCTTCCAATAAAGAAGTATTACGAATAAAGTGTTTCCTTCCAAAGTCTTCCTTTCCACCAGCAAACGAGCGAGTTGAGGAGTACCTACGCCAGACAGAGAGACCCCCATCTCGTTCATTGGTCCTTCGAGCCGGATTTGAAGTTTTGGAAGTTGATAGAGGACAGTTTGGAAGAAGTACAGATAGTGCCATCATGCCGGTGACGCGCTCCACAGGAAAGAGGTATGCGCCATCGTCGCCCGCCATACCTTCATCACGAGGGTCGGAGTCTACGCTTAGACCTGGTTCCATAGCGGACTCCTCGGCGATGGCAGCAGCTGGAGCCTCGATGACAGCAGAAGAGTCTTTCGAAACCAGTATAAGAAGATATGCTCAAAGTGACGAATTAGATATCGCTGAACAAACCACTGCCGTTCTTCTAGAAGATGATATGCAGAAGAACATTACGTCGATAAAGGCAACAGCAACTCAGGAGATTACCACGGATCCAAGTGCTTCACAGAAGAAAGACTTTCTTGGTCAGCATGTATACGAGTCAAGTGTTTGCTCTAGACGTTCCAGAGCGAAAACAAAGGAGATCCGTCAAGTCAAAGAAGAAGTGATACGCCTGAAATTGGAACTAGCAATGGTTAGACTTGCAAAACTGGAGGATCCTGATTCCGATAATGAAGAAGACATTGACTCTATACATTCAGAGTCAAATGTGAATAAACGAGTGGATACTTGGCTAGAAAACCAAGAGAAGACACTGTCATGTGACACAAAGAAATCACGTGAAATCCTACCCAAATCAGTACAGGATCCCATTCAAGTACAGAAGGAAAAAGAACAACGTGAAGGGCCTGATGCTGAAAAGAAAATGGAAGGAATACAATGCCTACCGGCGGGAGCACCGTATCAGTCAGATATTTCTCAACTAGCCCAAGCAATAACCCACGCTATAGGATCAGGACAGCGAGTTAGATCCATTGATCTGCCTATTTTCAATGGAAACCATCATGATTGGTTATCGTTCCAAGCAGCATATCATGAAACAGAAGCAATGTTCACCGCCACTGAAAATATCAACCGATTAAGAAGAAATCTAAAAGGGCGAGCAAAAGAAGCAGTCGAAAGTCTTCTTATCACTAATACTCATCCGTCGGCGGTCATGAAAACACTGGCGCTTAGATTTGGAAGGCCGGAGTCTATCGCCATGACAGAAATAGAAGCACTTAGATCATTGCCACGTCTCACTGAGTCACCAAGGGATATCTGTGTGTTCTCTACAAAAGTGACCAATGCCGTGTCCACTTTAAAAGCCCTCAACTGTGTTTACTACCTTTACAATCCTGAAGTCTCCAAAGCTATGGTTGACAAATTGCCTTCAACATTGCGCTACAGGTTTTATGAATTTGCTGCATCCCAGCCAAAGGAGGAGCCCGACCTGATAAAGTTCGAGAAATTCATGAATAAAGAAGCAGAACTATGCAGCCCTTTTGCGCAACCGGAAAACATAGCGCAAGGATTCCTACAAGCCCCTCCACAGAAGCGAACGCAGAGGATCAATACGACTACTGAAAGGCAGTTAAGAAGCTCATCAAAGTGCCCTGTATGTAGTGCAACAGACCACACTTCAACAGATTGTACGAAATTTAGAGAAGCGGATGAAGATGAACGATGGGACATCGCGAAAGAGAAAAAGCTATGCTTTCGATGCCTAAACTACCGATCGCACTTCCACAAATGCCGACCAAGAACATGTAATATCAATGGGTGCAAATATTTTCACCACAAGATGTTACACTGCAAAAGAAAAGAGAAGGTCGCTTTGAAGAATGAAGAAGAGGAAGCAGGCGAATATATCAACTCCGCATGGACTTCAGGCAAGAATACATACCTGAAAATTATACCTGTAAAAGCTTCAGGGCCAAAAGGAATCATAGACACATTTGCTTTGTTGGACGATGGATCGACGGTTACCTTGATTGACGAAGAAATTGCCAAGATCATTGGAGCCAAAGGGCCCAGTGACCCATTACGAATTGAAGCAATCAACCAATTAAAAACAGCGGAGAAAATGTCAAGAAGAGTAAATCTTACCATCAGAGGACCCAACAATATTGACCGCAAAATACAGGCTCGAACGATAAAGGATCTAAAAATATCAACCCAGGAAGTTTCAAGGCAAAAAATAGAGGAATGCAAACATCTTCAGGACATTAGCAGGGATATTAGCTACATAAATGCAAAGCCCCGAATCCTGATTGGACAAGATAACTGGCCCCTACTCTTGTCAAGAAAAGTGCGAAGGGGAAGCGCAAATGAACCTGTGGCATCGCTTACACCTCTTGGTTGGGTTCTGCATGGATGTCACAGCCGAACTCTAGGACGAAATGTACACTTCGTGTCACATATGATAGAAGAATTACCTGAAAGAGATAACCTGGAAGAAATGGTGAAGGAAGGTTTTACTGTGGATTTGCCCTACATCAAGCCTAAGAAGCCAAACATAGAAGAGCAAGATCTACGAATCTTGAAAGAAAATACAGTCCACACAGAAAAGGGTAATGAAACAGCTCTCCTGTGGAAAATTAAAGATGTAAGCATTCCAGACAATAATGATAACTCATTGAAACGACTTCTCAACGTGGATAAGAAATTGGACCGCAATGCTGAATTGAAGAAGTATTATCCTGCGTCAAATGTGAACACGCGAGTAGATACTTGTTTGAAAACCCAGGAACAGACAATTTTACCAAACGTGAAAGAAATGTGCCACGACTTATCGAAGCCAGCCCCGGATCCAGTACAAAAGGAAAAAGAAAAATGTGAATTACTGGATACCGGAAAGATAACACCGGCGGGAGCCTCGCGTCAATCAGCCATTGCAGAACAAACTGAATCCAAGAAGGGCTGCCTTTATGCACAGCCTGAGAATGGAACTCCGCAGACATCGCCAACCACTCAACAGAAGATAAATAACATGTCAGAAAAGCAATCAACAGGACAAGTTGAATTGAAATTGAACCCAGATTGCAAAGAAACAGGGCATATTGCAGCGGCTTGCGAGAAATTGAAGAAAACTGAAGAAGAAGTAAAATGGATAATCGTCAAGGACCGACAACTAAGTTTCCGAAGTCTGCGACACCGTACCTGCCAACCGAAGATTTGTGGTTTCAACGAGTGCATCTACCATGACCACAAGATACAAGTGCGTAAGGCAAATAGTCACGTCGAACCAACGCCAAAAGTGAAAATGAAGAATACAAGACAACAGCATCTTCTCTACGGAACTCGACGTAAGGGAAGATTTCGCAGTCAACGGGGGTCTCCAACTATGAGATCAGCCGGTGCGACAATTGGGCAAATGAAAGAATGGCGCTGGTATCCAAAGTGGCCAGATTACGGGATCAAGCTGAAAGGCGCCGAGCAACAACGGGCTACGAAGAGTTTCCGACGCAGCTACAACAACGATCAGCCAGGGGTAACCAGTTAAGAAAAGTGAAGGCCGTTGACAGCACCGTCTTGCTACCTTAATGGATGCAACAAGTTGCACGGCGGGAGAATGTGCAAGACGGTTTTATGATTTAATTGTATTTTCTAAGGTTTTTTATTATTTAACAATTCATTGTATTACCAATCGAACATTCTAGTTTTAACGTCCTTTAAATAATGTTCGGATATCGTAGTACGCACTATCAGGAATCCATAACGTTCTCGAATGTTATCGTTTTAAGTAGTCATAAAAAAGAGACAGCAATATTGCGCGACAAACATATCAACATAGCGGTTGCGCGAAAGAGATAGCAATAATAAACTCTCCGGTACGTTCTCGAACGAATCGAATGGATAAAAAGAAATAGCAAATATTAGACAAGGACGGATATAGCTCTCTGGAATATTCGATTTGGTATAAAAGGCGCGTTAAGTTCAGTTAGTAAGTAAGTTTGTATACAGCAAAGAAAGTGAACAGTTATAAGAAATACAGAGTGTGCACTTTAAGTAATACAGTGAGCATATAATTTTGAGGGAAAGGGTGGATTTTAAGTTTGAAACGAAATAAAGAGTTGTTTATTTAAGAACGAAAGTGAACAGTAATAAGGAATAAAAGTGTGGTTTACAGTGCGAAAGTGAATAATAGTGAAAAGTGTTTATTGTGAAACAGTATAGGTGTTCAAGTGATATTAGGGAAAGTGATAAAGTGAGTTTACTGGTACAGTGTTTTAGTATATAAAGTCTCTTCAAGCTTCTTCCAATAAAGAAGTATTACGAATAAAGTGTTTCCTTCCAAAGTCTTCCTTTCCACCAGCAAACGAGCGAGTTGAGGAGTACCTACGCCAGACAGAGAGACCCCCATCTCGTTCATATCTGGTGCCAAAAAACCGTTAAACGCTCCACGGGGAAAACTAAAGGGAGTGAGATTAAACCCTCCTTCCGTTTATTGTATTTTAAAGGCGACCGAGGAGGCTGCGCCGCAAACTATCGCAATTACTTTAGCTTTTTCTTGTTTTTATTATAAGCTTTTATTTACTTCACCTGTCCTAAGCATAGAATTTTGGTGACGAAGAGCTCTGATGAAGGAGCTGAAAGGTAGTAGATATGGTAGCTCGGTCAAAAATGGGCATAATATATTATACACAATACAATACAATATTCTTTATTGAAACACCAACAACAAGGAAAAAATTACATAGAAATGTGCATAACTCCATTGAGTTTTCGCTTGTAGGTTTTGACTCGAAGCAACCTTATAAAATATTGTTTACAAACACATATTTTATATATCTAGGTTTGTTTGCTTGAATATGAAACTGGCATTTTCAATCAATAAGGGCTCTTTATTTTAACCCATCATTCATATATAAAGTGGTTTATGTTAAATAATAATTAGCATATTTCAACCTGTTTAAAAACCAATTTTTTGTCAAGTAATGCTACAACTTCAATTAGATTATGTTTGGATCCATATTTGACTGTCTTAGTGGCGCGGTGGGTGATGGTCCGTTTGCGGCGCATTAGGTCACGGTTTCGATTCCCGCCGAGGGGTCAAGTGCTTGAATGTTCAGCAAGCACTTATTTCTTTGGTCTTTAATATGTTTAATAAAAAATATCTATAAATGAATGTCTATTATATTCAGTAAATGTCTAGTACCCGTAATAACAACATAAACTAAGAGCTTACTACGGGGCTAGACGGTGTTGTGTGGGTTGTCCGGAAATATTTTTTTATATTTGATTGACGACGGATCTTTCTAGTTGGACCACTTGGCTTAGATATTGGATTTGATCTGACTCACTTGGCGAGACACGGTGCTGACACAAGCTACTCGTTATTCCGTAAACCAGAATGAGGTCTTCTAATGTGTTTAATATTTTAGATGGAAAAGGAGGAACAAATGGAAGCCCCCGAGAAGAAGGCGTGGCAGGCGCTCCACGGAGCTTGGGGCAAGCGGCCCGCCAAGCAGCAGACGCATTACAACTCTGGTACGTCTACGTTTAACACTAAGGGCACCAAGAACCTGCCTAAAAGAAGGAGTATATGAAACCCCCGATATAAAGCTTATATCGGTTCGCCAATCAGCCAAACAAAAACACTGGTAAGTCAATGTTCTTACCTCTAGAGCACCAAGAAGCTGACTAAGAGAAGGAGCAGATGGCAGCCCCCTAAAAGAACGCGTCGCCGACCCTCCGCAGGAATTGGAGCAAGCGGCCCGCCAAGCAGCCACGTTACAACACTGGTACGTCGTGGGTTACCTAGTTTTTATACATTAGCTAGCTGACCAAAAACTCCACTTGGTTAAGGAGAACATTCAATTAGCTTAATAATCTCCCAACCCAGGCTTTTCTTATAGGATGTATGGGTTTATATAGTGTTAGGGTCGACAGTGCCCAATCATTGAGACACTGTCTCCAATAATGCTGGCGTCCATAGACTATGGAAGGCACTCTCAGGTCAGACGTTTTGTCTCGCCTGTTGGGCCACTTAGTATATAAGTATACAAATATCAGAAGAATGCAATGCAAAATAAACATCTGTTGATACATCTACTAGTTCGTTTAAATATTGTAAAGTAGAGGCTTCAATTCCAAGTGCAGAAGGATTTTGACTTATCACCTGAACGCGTTTGTGTAATTGGTAGCTCGTCGGGGCGCTTTCCCGGAGGTGCCGGTTCGAATCGTGTGCCAAGGTTACGGAAGCGTCTTAATATTTTTCTGCACAAAAAAAAAAATAAAGCGACTGGTGCTGTAGAGATAACCGACGTTTGTCCGCTTGCGGCCAGTAGGTACGTTGGCAAAAGAGACATTTCTTCTCCTTGTCTGTTAGTCATTACTTTTTTTTATCATAGATATGCACTATAAACTTTTAAGTACAAATTATATAGGATATGCGACGGATTTCGCATGCATACTCATCTCGGGACCGAATAGCTGTATATATTTTTGAATTCGAGCTAAACTGGTTAAGCGGTTAAAGATTGATAAGGTAACGGACAGAAAAGAGATTTTGCTATTGATCAACGCAGAAGAGGAGAGAAGTCCCTGTGTCAGTGGGAACGTAAATAGGGTGCTTAATCTTATGTATAAAATAGAATTATCTTACACAAATATTTAGAATCCATGATTTAGATTTCTACCGTAGGTAGCCTTAATTTAAATCTCAATAATTAATAAACAATTCTTCCAATCAAATCATTAATTTCCAATTATTGTCCCCCGGACCCCTGACCTCTGACCCCGGACCTCTGCCCCCAGCCGGTGGGCGTTGATTTCATAAATGGCTCTAATTCTAAATCGGATAGATAAATCACTTCATTTGCGACGAGTCGTTGAATACTTCAGTACAGAATTACACACGTACTTCCTGTGACATTAACGCGACAGATATTTATAGGAGCTGTTTGCTTTTCGGAGGACTTCGCGTAATTTGAGCAAATTGTTAAAAATGGCGCTCGTCTTCGTAAAATTGGTGATAGCGATACGCCCTAGTAACAAAGTTTATTAAAATTCAAGTTTAAGGGAAAGAATTGTTTTTTTCAGTTTATGAGATGTTCTTTTTTCCGCCTACGTTCATGCAATAGGGTGTGAAAGTAATACATAGATTCCAATCAAGTCCTGTATATTTATATAGTTTTTGGAAAATAAAAGTGTTTCTTCTCTTACTTTTCTTTTTTTTATGTTACGTCAGCTGACTAAAACTACTTATGACCTACATCACTTAATATCCGACCTTGATTAGCGACCTACCTAATATTAGTTCGGGACGTGACCGCCCCAAGCAGCGGGGAAAATCATAGGTAATAATATTTATGCGCCAGTAAGCCCACGCTTTAAAATGACGTACCTATTTCAAATGGGTTCAAACCGAGAAGCGTTATAATTATAATGATGTCACGCGCGATCAGATTGTTTCTTACAACTTGAGAGCGGCTTCGAAGGCGATTTGTTTGTTTTGCTAGCCGCCATGTTGTTTTGCTTGGCCCGTGACAGCTGTCAGTGTAATAAAGTGGCACGAGCCGCGGCGCGCTCCGCCGGACGCGACAAACGAGCCATAAATTGCGTCCCCCGCCACGTACCCGCTCTCGACAGAATTAGATAATAATTCTCGCTCGGCTTTTTAAATTAAGCATCCCCGAGTTGATATGGCGGCGACGACGGCCCATTAGGAAGAATTTTGCGAGCGTAACTCATAATTTCACTTTGATAATCGCAAATTGTTATTTACACGGGTTCAGGGTGGAATTGAATTTGTGGAATGGTCAACAGGATCACAGTATTACTGGAAGCGGGAGCCCGGATGGACTAACTTAAGAGGGATGTGGGGCAAGCGCGCGGCGAGGGGGGCGGAGGCCGACGAGCACGGTAACGGAGCCCTGCGCTCTCCTGCACTAGCACTCCGCTTCGGTGGGCCCGCGTCGACGGCCGCCGACCGGACCAGACGCGGCTGCACGCTCGCGCGGCCGCTGTCTGGCCCGGCCGAGCTCCGACGATGCTCCCGACCGCACTTCTCTCACCTTCTCTCACCACTCTTCTGTAGTCTATTTCTTCGCTCTCTTAGATGTTCGTAGAGCTTGCTATCTTCTCTTCTCTTCTCTGTTCGATGTTAGATTAGTTGTATGTACAGATTAGTTACACTGTGTGTTTTAGAAATAGTTAGATTTGGGTTGATACATGTTTGCATTGCTGATACTTATCGTGTCGTACACATTTCTTGAAGAAATCATTTTTTTATTATACTGAGATGATAGATCGTGTATTATCTACCTGCGCCCTACACTTGCGTTATATAATGTGTCTTGCAAGAATAAACATTAAAGCATCATTGTACAGTCGTAGTAATTTACTATTCTGTGGTACTTTCATCGATGCAGATGGAGACGCCAAATATTGCTCTGAATTATCTAACAGACAGATAATAACATTTACCCCACACACACACGAAAATTTATCCGATTCGCCTCGTCAGCGTCGCTGAAAACACGAATGTACATTTCAGAAACGATTCGCGAAGTTTATTCAAAGTTTGTAACAGCAGAAACCGTTACGTTCCAACTGAAATCAGTTGAGTAAATTAGAGAGTGAACGAGCGACGTTTCAGTAACACCCGCGCTTTATGCGACTCGGAACGTAACCTCTGCATTTTACGAGAACGTACCTACTCCTACTCCCGCCTAATCTTACGGTCATCATCATCATCATCTCAGCTTTTTGACGTCCACTGCTGGACATAAGCCTCCCTCAAAGACGACCAATCATTCCGATCGGTCGCCACTTGCATCCACCGTGAGCCAGCAAGTTTGACTAAGTCATCCGTCCATCTTGTTGGTGGTCGTCCGACGCTGCGCTTACCAATCCGCGGCCTCCATTCGAGAACCTTTCGGCCCCAACGGCCATCTGTTCTTCGTGCTATGTGGCCTGCCCACTGCCACTTCAAAGAGCTAATCCGTTTGGCTATGTCGGTGACCCGCGTTCTTCTACGTATCTCCTCATTTCTGATTCGATCCCGTAGAGAAACCCCGAGCATAGCCCTTTCCATAGCTCTTTGAGCGACTCTGAGCCTATTCATAAGGCCAATAGTGAAGGACCACGTTTCGGATCCGTAAGTCATCACTGGCAACACACACTTATTGAAGACTTTTGTCTTGAGGCACTGCGGTATTTTTGACGAAAAGACGTGCCGTAGTTTTCCGAACGCTGCCCATCCGAGCTGGATTCGGCGAGTGACCTCTTTCTCGAATTTGGACCTACCTAATTGGACTGTCTGTCCTAGGTACACATACGCGTCAACAACTTCGAGAACCGAATTCTCAACCAAAACGGGGGCGGGCACAACATGGACATTTGACATGACCTTCGTCTTGTCCATGTTCATCCTAAGGCCCACCCGTTGGGAGACTCGATTGAGGCCTTCGAGCATAGTGCTGAGTTCTTCCATCGTCTTCGCCATGACCACGATATCATCAGCGAATCGAAGGTGAGTGATGTACTCGCCGTTGATGTTGATGCCTAGTCCTTTCCATTCAAGGAGTTTGAAAGCGTCCTCTAAAGTGGCTGTAAACAGTTTCGGAGATATGACATCTCCCTGCCTAACTCCTCTTTTCAACGGGATCGCTTTCGAACTCTGTTCTTGTACTCGGACTGACATGGTGGCGTTTTTATACAAGCACTTCAACACTTCGATATATCGATAGTCAATACGACATCGCTGGAGAGACTCAAGCACCGCCCATGTTTCCACCGAATCGAAGGCTTTCTCGTAGTCCACAAACGCTAAACAGAGCGGCAAGTTATACTCTTCGGTCTTCTGTATAACCTGCCGCAGCGTATGTATGTGGTCTACGGTACTAAAGCCTTTTCGAAACCCGGCTTGTTCGGAAGGCTGGAATTCATCAAACCTGCGTTCGAGACGATTGGCGATGATTCTGGAAAACAGCTTATAAACATGGCTCAAAAGCGAAATGGGCCTGTAATCTTACGGTCCCTAAATTTAAATTAAGACTTTCTTTTTTTTATAGTAGAAACTATTTCATAATCCTCAATCAGAATAGTTTTCAGTAAAATGTTTAAGATCTATGCCGAGAGGATTTGCTGGAGTTTTATCGAGAGAAGACTTAGTATTTTATTTGCTTCTATAAGACTCAATATGCAAAGTTGCAAAATAACATACGTTTGTCATAATCGTCAAAAAACTATGACATTTATTTTAGTTAGAAACTTTTTTGCCAAACATGATATAACAATGAGTTTTTTAACAGATTGGGTTTAAGTTGAAGTTGATTCTACCCTCCAGAAATGTACTATAAGATTATCCTTAGATGTCAGATAATCTAGTCTGTATCCCTTTAACAAAAACTGTAACTCACTGAGTACTGCTAAGAAACCGCCGGTTTGCTCAAAGCTCGAGTTAATCCGCGGTTAAGTTGAGAGTTCGCGAGGAATCAAAGAATGTTCAAATTACGGAAGCAATGAGAGCGAGAACTTTGCGAGTGTGGACTGTACTGTTTTAAGCCCTCGGTGTTTCTTTCAACTTTCTCCATTTCACCATAACATTTCCATTGTAGTTAGGCGTACACGTAGTCAAGTAATTATTTTGCAAAGTAAAAGTATTAGTAAGTATATATAGACATATACCTCTTAAATATACTGGACCGGACTGAATTTTTTGTTTTTGAGTTAGTAAGTTATTGTTCTTTGTCGTGTCTCTTTTTTAGAATAATAGCTGACTATTGCTGCTTGAATAGTGCTGACACAATAAAACTAGAATTTAATTATGTCAGCACATTAATAATAATTGAAATGGTCATGCTTTTGCGGATAAAATTACCTGGATGTTATGTCTTCTTTACATAGTAATTAAATGAAGTCGATATCGCTTTCCGTTCGCTTAGTTTGACTAGTTTTAATTTTGAACATACCACATTAATATTTCAGTTAAAAAACTTTTACAAAAAAAAGTAATTTTATTTAAACTTCTCTATATATTTTTCTGTGGTTTTCAGTCACAGATATAATATATAGCGATTCAAGATAAAGGTTTCACTATTATGTAAATCTTACACCCCTTCCTTGTGGAGTTATCGCGCGAAACGAAGCGCGCCGTTTCCGCGGCCGGCTTCCAAACTTGCTTCAGCAAGGTCATGGTTAGGAGGGGATAGAATCTCTTAATACAATAAAATCTAACGTATTCATAAAAAAAAAACCTTTTTACAGCAGAATAATAGGTAAGGTTAATAGAACGTTTGGTGATTAACTTTATTCAATAAAAGCTTAATCACCCTTGTTTATTTCTATAATAGTCGCAAAATATGGTATTAATAGGCTTATTTGTGTTTTAGTCAATTCAGTTATATTATCCAAAAATAGCAGTTATTATGAATACGAGCTAGGAAATTTGGGTAGAGATTTTTAAAATTAAATTGGCCTTTGTTATCGGATTTGTATATTTTCTTTCTAGAACGATGACTACTTTTAAACCACTAGGGATATTACCGGCGTATGTTCAATCTTTATCATAATTATTATCATCTTCCTGATAAGGCGATGTGGTCGCTCAGCGACAAAGCCTTTTATTGTTATTTGTAAATAAAAAAAAACATATTTTGACAAAAGTTGTTATTATTATAAATAAATCGAAATCAAACTCCGTTGTTTGCCATTGTCTCTTTAGTAGATAAATTAAAAAAAATAAGGTAAAATACAATAAAATACTCCAGATAAAAACTAAACAAAAGATTTCCAAAAAAGCTTGTTTCATCCCACGACAAGTTTCATGCTAAAAATATTCATTTAAATAAAAAATAACACAACAATTATTCCTCTTCCGATCATGCTTGATGAAGATTATTATTTTATTTTACAAACTTTTTAATATTTTTAGCATGAAACTTGTCGAGAGATGAAACAAACTCTATTGGTAATCTTTTGTTTGAGTAACATCTTGTATTTGTATGTTATGCAATCACTTTATCCTTGGTCTGGGTGTTTAATATAAAAAATATATACCTATGTATGTATGTCTATTATATTAAGTATATCAGATATCTAGTACCCGTAACAAGCTTAGAGCTTACCACGGTGCTAGATGGTGTTGTGTGGATTGTTCTGAAATATGTATTTATTTATTTATGTAATGTTGCAGAGAGCAGCGGAGCGCGGGACGAGGCCTAGACACACGGATATGTAATATTACGACTACTTTACTAAAGCAAACTGTCATATCTTAAGATAAAACATTTTAGTATGATTTCAATTTAATTCGTTTCACTTCCAACCAGTGAAGGGAATTAAATGGTTTTGTCTCATAGTTCCTAACATTTCAGTATTATTTTGTTAGCGTTTCAAAATTGTATTAGGCAAATAATATTCTTATTTTTTTATATTGTTGTATTTATATCTATCAGAGCAGTTTTAATTCGATTATAAACTCTTACAAATATAGCTCTCTCTAATGTCACTTCCTAGAGTAAAATTAAACTGGATATTGATGTAGTTTATATACGATATTATAGGTGTTAGTTGCCGCTGAGTAACTGTAATTACGTTAGTTAGTCGCTGGTTAATGTACTTATTAGTAATGTTGATGTAATTATAATAAGGCTATCGAAATTCATAGTTTGTCCAATAAAAGTTTATTCGGAAGCCGAGCGCTCGTTTCATTCGTGTGGTCTCCTTTATAAACTTGCAGAACATTCTCAAAGCCCACATCTTAGTATAAACAGGAAATTCTTCAGCTACATTTCATCCTATTGGAATTTCCTTGGCATGTTACGTATAAGTTTTTAAAGAATTTCTTTGCTAATTTTCCGTGAGTTTGGGATCTGTGTGTGAAACATGGTTGGGGGTTTATTTATAGATAGCGTGGAGGGAGTCTTGCTAAACACCATAATTAATTTAGAGTCGGGTAAGCCTAACGTAACATAAATTTTATTGTGGCCTATTTCTCAGCTAAAGCAAGTCATATCCAGGGCTTCAATCACATTATCTACACACTTAGCCGGAATTCATAGTACTGATCATTGATCATTGAATTTTAATTGTCGAAATATAAATTATTTTCAATTTGTTATGACATTGCCATAGTGGCATATAATCACAGATTATTTTATGTTTTTACAAAGAGATAAACCCCACTTAGAGGTTGAAACTTACCTTCTAAATTAGTACGAGGCGTAACTCATACTTGCAAATGTAGAAAAAATTTATCGATGACGTAGTTTGGTGTAGCGGTCAGCACGTCCATGCGTACAATGGAAGACGTGGGTTTGAGTCCCGCATTGCACTAGTAAGCTGCGTTACTTCGTCTTAATTTTTTCTACACAAATTGTACAACATTAATCACTGATTACTTTCAATCTATGATTATATACATTAATAGTAGTCAATCTGTGATGCGGCTGTGCTTACATCTTTATATTCGTCAATTACGGTCGGGAGTATAACTAATTACAGATCTTAGCGACGAACCACGGATGGTTTTAGTGTATCAGTTTCAGGGTGCATAAGATATCTGTCACTGACATTTCGCTGATCATTGATTGAATTTCGACTATTAATTAATAGGCAATCTAATAACAGATTCAAAAGTAATCTATGATTACATCTGTAATTACAAACAATTGACTAATTACAGTTGTAATAATTGATTGAAAGTAATCAATGATTATGTGCCACTTCGAATTCCGGCTTTTTATTCATATGAAGAAAAATAACGGATAGGCAAACATACAGACTATATATTTTCGCATTTTCAATATTGTTAGGTTGTTAGCAATTGGTAAACATAACGCAGAGTTGTTGGACGTAAAATGTCATAGCTTTGGGACATTCGACATTGGCCTGGCATTCAACTGTGGAGCAGCTGTTCAGGATCGCCTGGAACCAAGCGACACTCAACGAGCTGGACGCCAACCTCCAGTGAGGAAGTGGCACCTAAAGTAGAAGAAGGTAAGCATAAGGTAGATAAATATTTAATTCATAATGCAATGATATACGACCTTAAAGAATTGAGCAAAACTTATAAGGTACTCATAGTTTAATTAAAAGTCTTATGTATCTAAAAATCTTCTCCGATTCAAAGATTGCAATAACTTTCATGTACTGTCCACCGGTAATATTCTCATTTAGCCTAACATACGAATCGCATGAAAAACAGATTCTACTAACTTTGTGGCAGAGGTCAGGTACGGATTGGCTTGTTCCTAAACAATTAGACAAAGTTGGAAGTTTGTATCGGCTTAAGCGGTGTCGCGGCCCGCTGGACCGACGCTGAGAGGGCACACGCCGCGCGGACTGGCCCGCACTCACCCAACCGACACTGTTCAAACACAGTATACCAAAAATCTTAAAAAGATTCTAATATTAAACTTGTCATTAATTGGTTATTGAAAGTTTGTCTGCTTTTGCTTTAAGTACATAAATTCAATAATATGGCAGCAATAATATAGCAAATCTTATTCATCATTATCATCATTTCAGTCGTAAGATCAAGCAAATCAAGATCAAGAAAAAGAAGCAATCTTTTAAGGGGCATTTATACATCCGTTTAAAATAAGCAAACCAATAAACGATAAGATGGCGGAATAAAATTGTCTCTTGCACTTCAACATTGAAGTGAGAGATCAGACAACTTCAATCTGCCGTCTTATAATTTATCGATTTGTTAACTTTATCCTGACGTTGGAAAAATAGGTCGTAGCCTTGAAAATATATTGTCTTCACAGCATTCAAAGATTGCAATTATTTTTATGTACTGTCGGTCATATTTTTATCTAGCCTTTCATTTGTCCCATCCCAAAGTAGAGGACAGGTACAGAGCGAGTTGTTTCTAACAATTAGACAAAGTTGGAAGTTTGTCCCGGCTCAGAGCGGGTCGCGGGTCGGCTGGACTGACACGGGCAACTTATTAAATTCCTTGCCGCCTGCGCGCACTCGCCCAAACGACGCCGATCACACTCTAAATGTCAAAAACCTTAGCAAAAGTTTGATTTAAACTTCATCATGACAGCAATTGAATTGAATTGATTGATTTGAATGGAAAGAACTAGGCATCAACATCAACGGCGAGTACATCACTCACCTTCGATTCGCTGATGATATCGTGGTCATGGCGAAGACGATGGATGAACTCAGCACTATGCTCGAAGGCCTCAATCGAGTATCCCAACGGGTGGGCCTTAGGATGAACATGGACAAGACGAAGGTCATGTCAAATGTCCATGTTGTGCCCGCCCCCGTTTTGGTTGAGAATTCGGTTCTCGAAGTTGTTGACGCGTATGTGTACCTAGGACAGACAGTCCAATTAGGTAGGTCCAACTTCGAGAAAGAGGTCACTCGCCGAATCCAGCTCGGATGGGCAGCGTTCGGAAAACTACGGCACGTCTTTTCGTCAAAAATACCGCAGTGCCTCAAGACAAAAGTCTTCAATAAGTGTGTGTTGCCAGTGATGACTTACGGATCCGAAACGTGGTCCTTCACTATTGGCCTTATGAATAGGCTCAGAGTCGCTCAAAGAGCTATGGAAAGGGCTATGCTCGGGGTTTCTCTACGGGATCGAATCAGAAATGAGGAGATACGTAGAAGAACGCGGGTCACCGACATAGCCAAACGGATTAGCTCTTTGAAGTGGCAGTGGGCAGGCCACATAGCACGAAGAACAGATGGCCGTTGGGGCCGAAAGGTTCTCGAATGGAGGCCGCGGATTGGTAAGCGCAGCGTCGGACGACCACCAACAAGATGGACGGATGACTTAATCAAACTTGCTGGCTCACGGTGGATGCAAGTGGCGACCGATCGGAATGATTGGTCGTCTTTGAGGGAGGCTTATGTCCAGCAGTGGACGTCAAAAAGCTGAAATGATGATGATGACAGCAATTATAAACGTTCATAGGTTTTTTAAGTAAGTAAACATATTAACCTATTACAAGTACTTTATAATCATTTCACGGATCGGCAAGCGCAGCGTCGGACGCCCACCAACAAGATGGACAGATGACTTGGTCAAACTTGCTGGCTCACGGTGGATGCAAGTGGCGACCGACCGGAATGATTGGTCGTGTTTGAGACGCTTATGTCCAGCAGTGGGCGTCTAATGGCTGAAATGATGATGAATAATCATTTATTTTAACAAGAACTTCGTTAAAAGTTTATTCTTTCAAATAGGTACATTTAATAGTTTTATTAAGAATTCATTCGGACTTCGAAAATCGGACAATCCACACAATAAAAACCTATATACTAGACATCTGATATACTTAATATAATAGACACATGCATAGATATTTTTTATTATACACTAGCGGCCCGCCCCGGCGTCGCACGGGTAAAAAAGTTCCCGGCAATTTTTCCTTATCTGCTCACCGATTAGACCTACCCTGGAATACGACAAACATTTTAAAACCAAAATCAGCTCAATCGGCCCATCCGTTCTCGAGTTTTAATCAGACTAACGAACAACAATTCATTTTTATTTATATAGATATTAAACACCCAGACCAAGGAGGAAGTGCTTAGAACAAACTTTTTTAAAACAAACACCAGTTTATGCCGTGCTCATGGCGTGCAATAGCGTCGAAATATCAAAAACTCCGTCCGTTAAATCCGTCAAATCATGGTATCTTACCCGTAGTACGAGTAAGTCCAAAAAATTTTTTGCAAGATGGGGCACTCAGATGCTTAAAGAATTACGATTTCGAATTTAATAGAAAAATTAGGTTTATCTTGGTTTTGGTAAAATGATTAGCTTTCTGAGAAATAATATCCGTGGCTGAAATAGGTACGTTATTCAAACCGAATCTTACAATTTATATGAACCCGCCATTAATTTAAATCTATTCGAAGAAGAAGATCAGTTTGAATAATCTTCAAATAAATTTGAAGTTCAGTTCATATCATCCAATTAATTAAATCTAGGTATTAACGTTGGGTCAATTTATTTTGAATTTTATTTTAATCTATAAAGGTTTTCAATGACACATTTTCTAAACAAGAATTATAAAGCCATTAAATATGTGGTGGCGCGGCTCTTTAATCTATTTATTTAACCACAATAGTGTGGTTAAATAAATAGATTAAAGAGGGCCGTTGGGGCCGAAAAGTTCTCGAACTGCCGCGAATTGTTATAGAACAATGGTTGTTATAAAGGTAAATTAACCAAAGATTAAAAATTGGTTTTCATTTTTAATCTTACAAACGTATGCTACTCTACTACTTACAAAATATCTTTATTGCAACAATATAGGTACATATGTGCATAGGAGATACATTATTTGCCAATTATACCTTATCACTAATACTACTTACTTACTTTTTTATCTATGTAGAGATTACAAGGTTGAAATCCCTACTACAATACTTTTAAGTATTGTAAGTTAAAGAAAAATCATTGAATAATCGTCACTGGTCACCTTGTACTGGGAAAACAGCTATGTCTATGCCAAATTTGACACAGATCTGCTTTGCTCGCAATAACTGTATTTTCCCGCGGTTAAAAATAGCCTATGTGGTATTCTAGTATGCAAGCTATATTATCACGAAGTTTCATCAAAATCCATTCAGTTGTTTTTGCGTGAAAGAGCAACAAACACACTTACATCCTCAAAAACTTTCGCGTTAATAATAAGACGATTTTTTCAACAACAGAATAAAACGAAGGGTAAGATTTATTGCGCCCCGACGGAATAAAATTGTCTATTATCCGTCAAATATTGAATTGAGACGTATTATTACGACACTTCAGAATATTACAGCAGGCAACGCATCAAAAATATTTGCCAGCTGATGTAGACCAGAACATCACGTTAACCCGTACGATAATATAAGAGCGCCAACGCGACACAGTCCTCGCCCGCTGATGAGCCGCTCCAGCAAACGATATCCCATGTTAAATGATTTGATACTGTCTAACCAGTACTTATCGATGCGAGACTTATCGAATACGACTTCTTGCTCTCCGGCGAAAATAACCCAACACTCGACACGGACTGCTGCTCGGCGTGCACTCTCCAGAATTGGATCCTGGAGAAGTCGAAGGATCCAGTCGAAAATGTGTTCTATTATAGAGAACATGACGGTTGAATCTTGTAGCATTTGTAGCGTTGTCTATAGAAAAGACGTTGATTTGGTCCTTGTTGAAGAGATCTGAATATATTGCTCGCGTTTGTGGATAGAAGCTAGAAGCTAGGGTACTGAGGAGATCTGGAGATACTACTTACTAAACTAAGGCGATAAGTATGTTTTATCTATATTAAAGTACAGAAACTACCTATTTTAAAAACTCCGGAGACAAAAAGATAAACTCCTATGATATCATCGTCATTTCAGCCGAATAAAATGTGATTTCAGTCGTTGAACTTAAATTAATAAAATAATAATGATTAAGTGCAAATACGTTGTTTCTGTGGTCGAAGGCATTAATAAAAATAAATAAATATTTCCGGACAATCCACACAACAACATCTAGCCTCGTGGTAAGGTCTTAGCTTGTGTTACGGGTACTAGACATCTGATATACTTAATATAATATACATACATACATAGATATTTTTTATTATCCATATTAAACACCCAGACCAAGGAGAAAGTGCTTGCAGAACATTATACTAACACTTGACCCCTCGGCAGGAATCGAACCCGCTACCTCTTGCGCCGCAAGCGGACTCTCGCCCACCGCGCCACTGAGGCAGTCAAATAATATCTATACAGATGACATTTAGTGAGAAAGAACCAAGCCCACATAGTTTTATCGATAAATCAACCCAAGTAAGATTTGTTATCTCGAACGCGCTCATCTCGGGAACTATTGCTCCGATATAAAGTAGTACCAGTGTCAGGGCCAGTTTGTGGAGGAAGGCTACTTTTTGCCGCGAGAAATACGGTGCTCCCGCGGGCAAATCCAAAAACACCGACGTGACGTGTCAAGCTAATAATATATTTGTAGAGTTTATTTTGCTGGAAGTACTTTTGCTAGGTATGTGAGATTCTTTAGTTTGGTACGACTAATTGACTAATTAAGTGGCCTGTGAAGCATTCTCGTGGTATACCCACGACGATAATGCAGACATTTTAAACAGATTTATAGGGCACCAGAAACTAGTCATAAAATGTAGATACGTACGCTTAATTTATTTAAAACTTTAAAAAACTTACTATAGCAAATCTGTTTCTCTTTCAGCTCCGACAGACGAAGCTTTGATAAATCTCTGGCTATTTGTGAGCTAAATATTAAAAATCAGTATTCAGAAGTTGATATTACTTTCACAGGCTCGCCTTAGAAGTTTCTCTGCGAAAGTAACTATTCACGAGGCTTGATTAAAATGTGAAGCGAAGAGGCGGCTTTACGAGAGGTTCTTGTAATAAGCAATCTAGGGCATTAGATAATAGATAGATAGTCAGTAAGTCAGGTCAGCTGTGAGCTTCCTCACAATATATTGCTATATTTCTAGTCTACACATGTTTGGTTACCTATTTGAGTGAAGCGTCGTGTAAATCCGCAGTGTGTCTCATCTATAATCAATGAAAGTAAATACAATTGTAGTGTCCGTTTGTAAAATAACCGCTTTCTGATTCTAATACTAGTTGGGGGAACTGAGATCTGCACCGACATCTCGCCTAAGAGTGTTGTGTGCATTATCCCCCTGCCTCAGCAGCCCCGCCCAGCCCGACTCCCTCATGTAGCGGAGTAGTGACTAGTTGTTTGTTTGTACAATAAACACCTTATTAGAAACTAGTAGTGCCCTGCGACTGGCCTTGGTCTAATGAACTGTGTGTGTTCCCAAACACACACAGTTCATTAGACCAAGCTTATGGTTCTGCCTGCGGTAAAAAGCCTATGTCCTTTCTAAGGCTCTTGAGCATTTGTGTACCAAATTTCATTTATATTAGTTTTGTAGTTTCAGCGTGAAAGAGCAACAGACAGAGAGTTACAGAAGTGAGTTAGAGAGTTACCTTCGCATTTAACATTGGTATGGATTACATATAGGTAATAATGTCATGTAATTGAATGACATGTGATTTAATGTTAGTTTATTGTTTCTGTGACTTGTTTTAATGAATTTCATTTAATATTTAAGAATACTTTGTAATAATGTTGCTTAGCTAATTTGCAGTAATTTTTTAATTGTTATTAATTTGTGTAATAGGCTAAGCCTCGCAAATTAAATAAATTAATAAATGTCAGTGGTCGTCTTTGGTCATTGTACATATTATATTAGATGTATTTATATGCAGACCGTGTTCAGATGTATAGTTTACTACAATTTTTCAAATGATAATGACTGGTCATCGCTGATAAACAGCCTCAAATAGGGCGACGACAATTTTAACGAGAAACCAGTTATCCGTCGTGATCCCATTAATGGAACAAAATATTGTGCCACGAAAAAAGACCGAGAGCCTACCGGAGGTAGGTGTGCGGGAACACACACAACAAAATAAATAAATAAACAACCCCAAATTGTAGATATGTAAGAGGCACTGCCGTGCCGAACCTATATTGATTATTACTGATTATTATTAAATAGTATCTCAAAATAAAATAACTGACTTTATACGGTCATGTATAAACCAATTTTTACTATTTTGACAGATAAGTAAAACCACTCATCAATTCCATTTCAGTAAAAATAAAACGTCAATGAAACATAAAAGAGTCTATTGGTTCGTCCAATCAAGCGACATATTTTGTTTCCAAGCTCGGCTCCACGTAATCAAATATCAACATTTATTTTCAATTTCTTGTAATAATTTGCAAATAATTTGTGAGGTGAATCAAAGCAAGTTGACATGTTGGAGACGTGGTGAAGACAGGAGCAATAAACAAGGAGATCAGGTTACGGAGATGGGGGGGGGGGGGGGTAAGGGGGGCGATTTCTTGGAGATAGATTTATGCGGGAGATATATCACTTTTGTACCATTAAAGATTAAGATGATTCACGTCGTTCAAATGAAAACGTGCTATTAAATATCGTAACCGAGATCTTGTAGATTTTTTGAAGTGAAACTTCTTTAGAATCGTTGTGATTTCAAACCGGATGCAACGGAAAAAACGACAGGTAAGCCAATCTTAAACGCTAACAAGGTTAAGCAACGTTGCGCGACGCCAGTACTTGGATGGGTGACCGCCCGAATAAAATCTTTTTGCACACTATTTTTTTTTTATTTATTTCATTCTTTTCTCGATTTACGGAAGTTTCACTTCTATCGTGTGTGAATAGCACACACACCTTTTTTATTTTCGCAATAAAATAACTGAATGATTGTCTGCGTGCGTGCGGTGTAGCGGAGTGGGCGCAGGTCCGTTTGTGGACGGGTTCGATGACCGCTCAGGTGCAAGTGTTAAAATATTTCGTCTATATTTTTTCTACACAGAATAAGAATATAAGTTTCTACATAAAAAATGGGGATTATCACTTTGTAAATACATAAATGTATATTATATTTATAACATTGATATTCGGGCTCGCCATCATTTTATACGAAGCAGATAATTACGAGTTTTACATGCATTGTCTCAAGGTAATCTATATTTATATAAATATATTATATTTAAGATTCTATTTTCTTTGTGACTATTCAGTGCACTATTTTTGCCTCTGGAATAACTTCAATTTTGAATTAGTATGTTGAATGTGCAGTGACAATGCTCTCTCGCGGCCTGCAGGCTGCCCGTCATTGCATTAAGATCCGTCTCCAGCCTCGACCTCAATCATCCACGGAAATGTCAACGGATACACATATCTTCGGATGGCTGCTGTTTCAAATAGTTTAAGACACGATATTCCAATATCAAAAATCATCTCAGCTTATATTAATGCTAATTTAACTACCTACTCTTCTATGAATACAACACGGAAAACAGCAAATTCACAAATACACGAACAGATTATGCAAATGCAAAAAAAAAACAAATATTTTACAAAAATAGCTGCCTACTGCGATGCCATGTACCAAATCTATCAAAATCTAAATTTGAAAAAAAAGAAAAACCCCGTTTCCAATGCCTTAATTTCCTTAAAAGTAAAACACCATAATATTTTGTAATGTGAACGAGATGATACCCCACTTGAGTATATTTGCAAATTTTCCTTCTCCACTCTAACCCCCCTAAACAATTAAACGGCACAACCGAGAAAAAAACAAAGAAAAACATACGATGTCCCAGACAGACAGACCGACAGACACACAGACAGACAGACACTTCAAACACTTTAATACCCCTCTTTTTTGGTCAGGGGTTAAGAAGGAGTAGTAAGCTGCGCGCCCAAAGAAAGGGACAAAGCAACGCTGGTTTTCAGACTACTTCTGGTTGGGTGACATCACAGAAATTAAGATCACAACTTTCGTCAAGCCACAAGGCTATGCATATCTTGTAACTTTTGTACTGTACTTGCAAAAAAGTGTTCTGTATTGTAAAATAAAACTATTTTGCAGTTCAAATAATAATTAAAGACTCTAAATCACTGCAGAACGTACAAATTGTATCAGCGTGAATCAAACCAGAATTGATCACTGAAAGCAGTGCAGTGAAAATATGTACTTAGTTAAAAAAAGCTAAAAATATCTCTGAATGATCAAATTGCGTCTGAAAGCATCTGTCCACTGTGAAACACATCCCCACGACACGATATCGCGGCGATGCGCTCTAGACAAGCTTCACGACTTTTATTATCACTGAACTATGTAAACGCATCCAAAACGAAACTGACGCATCCAAACGAAGGTTTGTACTCGTAGGCGTAAAGCCCAACCCGATTAAACTGTTGAAAGATAAAAAGTTTGTAGTTTTCGGCTCTGATGGTTATAATATGAACCCTTATAACCAATGTGTAGGCTATTTGGCTAGGTGGCATTAAATACCGATGTAGAAATAGAAATAGAAAAACATTTATTTTGGACACAACAGCACAATACAGAAAAATAAAATACAGAAATAAACGCACACACAGAATAACGATTACAAAAATAATAATTAAGGATAGGTACAACACTGAAAAATTTAACATTAAAGCACTAAAACAATACATCATTACATAATATCACACTTAGTTATAGGGTACCTACGTATTCAGGTGATGTGCAGATTGTGAACCAAAAAAGGATTAATCTCAGCTATGTGCTGCCCTGAGCCTGTGACGGGTTCAGGGCAACGCTGGTTTTCAGATTAACCCATTCGGAGGTGCCAAGATATGTAGTGTCGTGTCGCGAGTTGTGAAAGACCTGCTGTTTACGGCTCTGAGTGCTGCCGTAACTGCGTTAAGGTGGACTGTTGATGCAACTGTCAATCACTACAGATATATACATACTGGGATTGTGATCTCAGAATAAGGACAAACACAATAATATATCTCGATATTAAGACAGTTGCGTCAGCAACGTGATTCAACAGATTTCCATAGACAATAAATCAAACTCACAATGTTTATGTTTCCTTGAAGCACGGGCACACATGGACAGGTGTGGTAACTATACATTATAAAATAGGTATTCTGCTTAATCCGCCTAATAGCCCGTCCAATATCGGAGTCCGATCCAATACTGGACACCTGTTTTGCGCTTTATCTATACAATAAGAAAGTGCCAAGATATGGAGCATCCAAATCCGGACTTGGGGCTTGTCACGTCACGCGAAACTTCTATAAAGTGTATTGTCAGTGTTCAGTAGATCGTCTTCATTTTCGTTTGCAAGAAAATAAACGTGTACAATATTCTATAATAATCTAAATGACGGACTATTTTCCAAATGTTTTTTAGTAACTCTATAACAGCAGAAGATTGCTGTCGTCAACCGCTATTCTGCCAATGTAAAATGTCATTGATACATCATTCTACTTATAAGCGCGAAAGATTATAGGTATTTGTAGATATTTGTTGACCTCTCACGCTCAATAAAAAAATTGCTGATACATTATTTTATATATACATTATTTTACAGATACAGTTTAGAATTTAGGTTAACTTTTAACGGGTTCACGTTATATATTCAGAGTCTGTCAATAAAATAACAATAGATTCGTTGATTTCATTAGAAATGAGCGAGTTCTATTTCCAACACCACGGTCCTTCCTACGATCGAATCAAATGAACTAACGACAAATCTTTAAAAACATCAAAATCTAGACCTTATTTCCATAAAATCTTAACAACGTCTTTGAGTTCTCACTTGTGGTACTGGAGCTTAGTAAGAGACAAGTACTGGCATTTATCTGCTAAGCCCGTGTAAACCAGGCACGGTGACATTGTCATAATTGTTGGTAAACCACACTTTGAATGAAGACACCTCAATACAAGTGATGATTCATAACCATTAGGACCGAGGCACCCGGGGTGGGGGGTGGGGAGGGGGGGGGGAGGGGGCTCTCAGCTCATTAGCGCACCATAACACCCGGCATAAAAGACACATTCATTCAAAAATGCGCAGTATACAAATGAGTTCAGGTTTATAATCCCACTTTCTAGGCAGTTCATTCTCTACATAAATTAATGTCGCTTTTCGTTATTCAATTTTGTTAAGACGCGTTAGGTAATTATGATGTTTTATACTGTAATTAAAAATTAATTTAATCAATACTTTTATAATTATTGGAATAGTGCTTATTTACTAGAGAGATGTTAATTGTTATTTTAATTGACTTTAGTATTTAGCAAGATAAAGAGCATTTATTTGCTCAACAAAATGTGTTTGTACAAAGTTGTTAGTTAAAAGTTTGTTACGTAGGTAACATGGTTTACAAAGAAGGGCGAGCAAATTAGAAATAGAGTGACATTTAAATTTAAAAAGGCCATAGTTTCGTAAAACTATAGGTTTAAACTTTAGTTACGTAACTTTTATTGTTTATGTTGATTGCTTATTTTCTTGAGATCAGTTCAAAAAATTCAATTCTGCATTTGCTTACATAATATACACTTATATTGCTTAAGATATAATGCAGTCACTTATGTCAATATGTACAGTACATGCGCCCGCAGTAGGGGCGTTGGTACAAACTCTTCAGATTTTTAATGTTGGTGAAGATATATAGTTAAAAATTAAAGATTATATTCCTAATTTTGATTAATAAAATGTTTCACTGTAAAGTTTTCAAATAATAACAATCAAAATTTTTGATGAATTTTAATTTTGTTTGAAATGCAAAACAGCTTTCAACTGAGTAACATATTTTGCACTTTATAATATTATTTAACTCGACACTGGCAAGCGCAGAGTCCAACTATAAGACATTGAATTGAATTAATGTAGTTTCAAATAAAAAATAGGTGGGTCCTGTGGAGGCAAGACTATAGAACTTTGACTTGTGAGGGTATTTTTGAGCACCACAGCTAAAGGTTAATGACATGCCAATAATTTATTTTTGTCCATTCCAATAGAATTTAGTCAGTGCCAGACCACTCTTTCAAGAAAAACACTTCCGGTCCATTTCCGGACACGAGTGTCGCCATACACAGTGCCACGTGTGAACTAATACCTCCCATTCGCGTCTGTTGATTCCCATCTAAATGAGATGCTCAGTGGCTCAGAAAAATATGATCCCACAGAACTAATGGCTTATCGCCTAATCCTAATTAAGTCGTATCGATATTGATGGGTTGGTGGTGAGGATCCGGCTCGGGCCGCGATCAATCACAGTTACCGGGTCAGCTGGCAAGTGGGGCGCAACCCTTCCGCGGGACACGCATCAATCAGATCACATCTGATCTGTCTCGATCGCTGTAGCCGCGCGAGTCTCTGGGATGCGTGCTCCGCGGCGATCCGTGGCCAAAGTCTTGGAAAACTTGCCAAAAAAATCCTAGAATGTCTTATTCCAAAAATGTCCATTGACTTGAATGTCTTATTCCCATAATATCCATTTGCTAAAAAAAAAAAGATTGTCGTCTGTTTCCTTAAAATTTATACAAATGTTTCTAAATTTATATAAACTTTACTTTACTTTATCAAAATCCTTCGAGTAAAGTAGTCATGGATAGGATTGGTGTGTATCATATGTCTATCGCTCTATATCTTGTAAATAAAGAACAGCACTCTTTTAATTTGAAAACAAACAAACTAACATATTCGCCACTTAGATTTTCGAGAGATTTTTTCGATATAATAATGTCTTTTTTTTAGTTTGGTGGATGTCATCTTCATTTCCTGTTTATCTCACAATGGGACTGCCCATGCAAAGTTTTCAATAAAATAAAGTTTTCTTTAATTAAAATGTGCTATCTTCAATATTCAAGTTACTTCCCGTCCATGTGGCATAGGCGTGGGACATCCTGTATATGTGCGTCAGCTAAAGAGCGTAGTTTTAAGTAGTGTAGTACCACAACAAGCAAATCAACTATAAACATTCTTCTCGTGTTATAAATGTGACATCTATCACTACTTAAATGCTTATTAATGTCTAACCCGACTCATTTGACTGGTCGCTCATCCCAGATTAGCTTTGACTGTTTGATTCCAGCGAGTAGTGTCCCCGCAACAGGTGAACGGGGGGGGGGGGGGGGGTCTCGTTTATTATTCAGGCTCATTAGCGATTATCGCGGACACTTAATTAGGGACGTGAGATGCCCTTTTATTTAGCGCATTCCATGTACAGTCAACAGCAAAAGAAACTGATGAAATAGGGACCCAAAATATAAAATGCAGTAAATTAAGTAAAAAGTTACCGACTATTGTTAATTGTTGGAAGTAAAGGAACAAATAACGCGTCCTTAGAAAGTGATCACATTTATTTCGCAGTCGGTGTTACTATGATAATTTTCTTTTGACAACATACAACTTTATTTGTAATTGACGCTATGGTATAACTTGTTACATTTGGCACATCACACTAGAAGATGTTTTAAAACTATGATTTTGATCACTTACTTTTGTTGTTGACTGTAACACTTACTGGTTCTACTCTATAACGCGGTTGCGATTTTGTCGTTAAACTAAGCTGAACTGTTGGGCCTCGCGCTCACCCGTTTAGGAATAACTAATAATAATCTAAAAATAACCGCAACCCAAGTCCCGTGTGTTTCTTCTAAAGCTTTGAAAAGTGCCCAGCAGATATATTCTGAAGCAACCATAATAATTATAAAAACAATCCATATTTTGAGGCATCAGAGGTCTTTTTTACATATACCTAACTAACTATCATTATGTACAAATTCATATAATTATTTAATTCCAAAATAGATCGTAAATTGATGTTAGCATCACATAATAAACGAAACGAAAATTTGGTACTGAAATCCGATCAGCCGTTCATCCGTCTGCGATGTCCAAGACAAATATGGCCTCATTTATTAATATACTGATTAAAGCAGGATTTCAGAGTAGACCCCTGAGCTCTGTGCGGCTCAAACAACAGTCTGTGAATTATTGAGAGGCTGATAATTACTTGATTACACGATGAGGATAATACGGCTATTCATGGAGGATTAAGCTGTCACTGCGACAACGCCGAGCATATATATATAAAACATCATTTATGTATGTCCGCGGTTTTTAATGAAGAGTGGAAACCTCACAAAGCCGTATACAGAGCCAGCGGGTAAGTGATAATATGGTTTAAAAACACAAATTGTGCATCTCATATTCAGCTTCGCAATGTGGTTCGATGGGCTTAGTAAATTATTGTGATCTTACTTATCACTAGCGGCCTGCCGCGACTTCGCGCGGGTTAATTAATTATTTAAAATCCCTGTATCCCAATTATTCTGATATTTCTCGCCGTAAAAACTATCCAATATTGGCCAATTGGTCCAGGCGTGGTTGAGTTATGCGCTTACAAAGACATTTTGCGACTCATTTTTATACTATATAAAATAAAAGAACTTTTGTTTTTTGAAGAAAAAATGTTTGAGCTATTATTATTAATAACTTAACCAATTTTTCAGTACTGACACGCCAGTTCGTAGAGTCGAGGGACACCCACCCCGCAGGCTATGTCCACATATAGTAGAGATGTACAATTTGTGTTCTAAACCACATTATCACTTATCCAGTGGTTGTGAGTGCTATAAGAGGTTTTCATTTAACCAGTTATAATAAAAGGTAAAGTTCAGATCCAGATAGTATATATACCCATAGTACAAGCTCAGCTTAGTTCGGGGTTAGGTGATGCTGTGTGAGTAGTCCGGAAATATTATATTGTATTATATATAGATCTAGAGATTATATTTTGGGCAGTATACTTAATTCACCTGAGTTAAGTATACTATGTTAATTGTCTAGAAGATATTGTGACTAACCCCATTTCTTGAGTGATCATCAGCACGCAATACTTGAAACTCACGTAAAAACAGGAGTAACCGCGATCTGCGAGTTAATTACTAATACTTTCTTTGGTTTTTAATAAATGATTCACGTCGCTACAAGGTTACACAGTGTCTAAACGTTATTTCTAAGAGCGTCCACTTAACAACAGAAACCACAAGAATATTAGATAAAAACTCTAACCCCGGAAATCGAACCTACTATAGAAGTAAAATGCTCTAAGGCTTTAAGCGACTAAACGTGTCTTCACTATGGTCACTAGGGGTGAAGCGAGACCTGTTGAACTTCAGAAGGCACCTGGACCGTGACATGCGACAGGCGACGCACCGACCGACGTGTCGATCGCACACACGCTCCTGGAAGCGGACGTTTCCAATTTCACGATTTCATTATTCGCATTAGATTTAGTTTTTATGCTCTGGGGTTAAAAAAGCGAAGCGTCTAGTTTACGGCGTTTAATTTCCTATTTATCTATAAGTTTTGTTTTACTTTTCAAATATGTATATATAAAACAAAATATGGAAATGAGGAACAACGCGTACTTATACTTA
The DNA here is from genome assembly GCA_929108375.1 of Gymnoscelis rufifasciata. Classification (NCBI taxonomy): domain Eukaryota; kingdom Metazoa; phylum Arthropoda; class Insecta; order Lepidoptera; family Geometridae; genus Gymnoscelis; species Gymnoscelis rufifasciata. The sequence continues at coordinate 220,397 of OV815322.1, read as the reverse complement.
TGTATCCGGTGAGATTGTGGTCAAATGAAGGATTATCAATAATAAAAAAAAAAAAAAAAATGTATGTATGTTTAATTGTACAAGTATGTAACCAAAAATGTAAGAATAAGCATAAGCATGTTATTGAGGTACCACCATTAAGTAGGTGGTCTTTTGTTTTGATTGTTTTGAGAATTCATGTATTTTCTATTCTATTGGCATTTTTTTAAAATGGTTAAGCTTTGGATTTGCTTTTGCGTTTGTAAAGTCTAAAATTCGGTTAAGTTTGTAAAATAAATAGCTCAAGTAAAAACAACACTGCATAAAATTAATCAAATTTATTGCGGTTAAATATTTTTAAAGCTCTATCCACTGATGTGATTCAATTAACAAGTAATTTGCAAATTCTGAAAATGAATTATTAATGACCGAGAATTGCCTTATGAATAAATCAAAGCGCAACTTTGAGAAAAAGTATGAAAATATGCGAAACAACGTTAAACCGTAAAGGGAATATTCCGAGAGCGCCTGTTGTCCTCGCGCGAATACTGAGCCGGGCGGCCCTCGCAGCGGACGCCTCTTGTACGCTCATCCGCGGATTGATCTCATTAAAACCATTTAAAGAGTAACATAAAAATATAATATATTCGGTTCGATTCCCGCCGGGGACCAGATTTTGTACAATCTACGATTTCTGTTTTCTCGTCGTTTTCTATGAATCATATGTATGTAGGAGTATGTTAGGTGATGCTGTGTGATTATTGCGGAAATATTTTATCTACATAGGAAATATTTTATCTACATATAATTAAAAAATAGAATAAACCGCATGTAAAGCCTTCATGGCTGGAATATTGAACAACCCAGTAGTGCAGGAGATATAATTATATGATACCATATTATGTAAAATAGCGTAAGTTTGAAAAGAGCTTTAGTATTTTGCAGACCTTCCTTTGGCTGCTCAGACGCTAATATCAAGTGGACGCCGACTGTACTCCAGCCCATGTCTGCGTCACCACTGGTCACGGTTTGAGGTTCAGGCTTCTGAACTCAGTATAAACATCAAAGTGAACTGTCAAGACAATGTTAATTCATTTTTGTTTAAACTATTTAGTTTTATTAATTTTAAGTTGACCTGTCTCTGTATGCCCTGTGCTTCTAAGGGAAAAAGTGCTGTCTTTTGAAGTTTCGTTTAAGTCAATATCTCTTCTTAGGACATTCTCCATTGTTAGGTGGGGATCCACGAGCCAGTACGTACTTGTCGCAGAACAACGAATCCCCGATTACTCGATTAGTATTAGTATATGTACAAACTAACTATAGCACGCAAAATAGCCATTGGGGCCGGAGAGTTCTCGAATGGAGAAACGCAGAGTAGGACGTCCACCAACTAGATGGTCGGACGACCTGGTGAAGCGGTCTCGCGGTGGTTACAGGCTGCTGCCGATCGAAGTTACTGGAAGTATTTGAGGAAGGCCTATGTCCAGCAGTGAACGTCCTATGGCTGAAATTATGAAAATTATGATGAACTATCGTATACGTATGTCGCTGGATTTTTTTTTCATTCATTTAATTTTTTTTTATTTTTAGGTAATTTATCAATTTACGACGTCTCTTCGTAAAATAAATCAGTGGACGCTGATTGTTTGATTATAAGAACGAAGATGTAGGTTCATAAAAAAACTCATAAAATCGACCGTAGAAACGGCAGCTCCACGATTTAATTCTATTATAGCGTTATTATTTCCAGTGACATACATTATTGATTACATTACTGCCTCAGTGGCGCGGTGGGCAAAAGTACGCTTGCGGCCCAAAACGTAGCGGGTTCGATTCCCGCCGAGGGGTCACTTGTTTGTATATTCTGCAAGCAGTTTCCATGGTCTGGGTGTTTAATATGTAATAAAAATATCTATAAATAAATAAATAAAATAAAATTAATTTATTTCGGACCACATTACAAATTACAAATTATTAATTACTTCTATGTATGTGTGTCTTTTATAATATTAAGTATGATGTCTATGTATCTGATGTCTAGTACCCGTAATGCTCAGGACACACGACGACACTGACACTCATCACAAAAATCGACACTAGCGTAGATTGTGTCCTCATGATGGAAATGATAACGCTATAATAGAATTAAATCGTGGAGCTGCCGTTTCTATTTATATTCGATTTTTCGAGTTTTTTTTATGAACCTACATCTTCGTTCTTATAATCAAACAATGGTAAGCAATTTTTTGTGTCGACATCGGTGTAAACATTTTATAGTCCCGGTTATGTGTAGTTAGCTGTCTACGCGGATCGATGCTACACTGCAACTCAGTGTGGTACATTTCCTCGCCATGAACAGGCGTGTGCGGTTGTCGCGATATGTGTTTCAATTATAATGCGTCGTCGTAACAAGAGATCGATATGGGTGAAAGATTGGATTAAAAGAAGAGCCCAGCTGGGGGCATATAATCAATTGTTATCTACATATTTCTACAGCAGTAGTATTAAATCGTTCCGCCAAACATTCCATTGCCGCTTTTTTTTTAATTAAATTTTTATAATCGCTATTTGATATTTGCCATAGTTCTGGCAAGCCTTTATAATATAAAATCAATAATTTTATGTCCTCTGCAGACCATGCACGTGACGCCATATTAGTCTAGCTAAAAATTTCGCGCAGGTTCGAAATTCGCGACACTTGTGTCGGACACTGTGCACGACCTGTCTCCACGGCTGCAACCAACACAGACACTGGCCGACATTGCCACAACAACTGCAACTAAGTGTCGCGGCAGTGGACACACACAGACATTCGATGTATACATTGAGTGTCTAATGTAAAGTGTCGCCGTGTGTCCTGAGCATAACAGAAGCTTAGAGCTTACCACGGATCTATGTAGATGTTGTTGTGAGGATTGTCGGGAAATATTTAATTCATATAAGTATGTATATGTTTTGAATTTAATAAAATGTTATACAGATGAGATAAATAAACATTTGCTAAAATTGCCATACATAATATTATTATATTTTTAATTTTTAATAATAATTGGATTATTTTGTAAGTTGTTATTGTTCTATTGTTCTCAGTTTGTGTCTATTATTAAGGTAGCATTTGTGTATTTGTAATAATTAACAAATTGTGTGATTTTTTGAATGTATTAATGCTTATCTTGTTGATTATCATCATCATTTCAGCAATTAGACGCCCACTGCTGGACATAAGCCTCCCTCAAAGACGACCAATTTTTCCGATCGGTCGCCACTTGCATCCACCGCGAGCCAGCAAGTTTCACCAAGTCGTCGTGTGTGTGAGTGGGCGTCCGATGCTGCGCTTGCCAATTCGCGGCCTCCATTCGAGAAGCTTTTGGCCCCAACGGCCATCTGTTCTACGTGCTATGTGGCCTGCACACTGCCACTTCAAAGAGCTAATGTTGATGATGCATCGCATCTGCTGCTGCTTCAGTGGCGCGGTGGGCGAAGGTCCGCTTGCGGCGCAAGAGGTAGCGGGTTCGATTCCCGCCGAGGGTGAAAGTGTTTGTATGTTCTGCAAGCACTTTCTCCTTGGTCTGGGTGTTAAATATTTATAATAAAAAATATCTATATATGTATGACTATTATATTAAGTATATCAGATATCTAGTACCCGTAACACAAGCTTATAGCTTACCACGGGGCTAGATGTTGTTGTGTGCATTGTCTGGAAATATTTATTTTATTTATTTATTAAAATAATATGGTAATTAACCTTTTTTTAAAACTGTAAGTGCATTTCAGAATATATTTAAAAATGTGGGCAGTCCTCTGAGCCTTGCACCGTTTCCTCTTAACTGTAACGGTCGATCTTCTCTTATGGTCCTTTCTCTTAAACTAACTTATAAATATGAAAAATGAAATATGTGTAAAGTATTATATCAGTATACATATAAATATATTTATATACCCTAGTATTTATCTCCACAGGTCTAAATTCTTATTATTTATACCTTCTTTTAACACAAATGTAATCGTACACAGGCAGCGGAACAAGCAAATGTTTCGGCTAGTTATTATTAGTCAACGTATAGTTACTATTTATATATAAATTTATATCCACATGTGGAAACTGATTCTAGCTTTAGTCAAGTCACTTTATCCATAATAATTATCTTAGTTATAAGCTTTTTGTTACCCAAATAAATTAAATTAAAATATAACGGGTGGAAAATGAAAGAAAAACACATGTTGTGCCGACCCCACAGAGTGTGGGGGGACAAGAGCAGGATGGTGATGTTGAGGAGTAATGTGAAAGTTAACAAACTGTTTCATTGTGAAACTGGTGAGGCGTGTAATGTAGAATCTTGTAGCATAGACAAAGTCATTAAACCCGGATTGGCTGCAGACAGCCAGCCCACGGAGCTCCTCTGCGCTAGTGATATCAGTTTGTGTAGGCTAACTTCAGTTAATAATAAATTAGTTATTAAGAATTTATTTTAGTTATTATTATAGGTAAAGAAAGACAATAATTAGAACTAAAAGGTGGGTTTAATGCCAAGTCATTTTTTTAGCTCTCAAGGTGCGTACGGATAGCGCGTTCCTGTGTTACGCGTAGTTGTCCACGCGTACATTGGATACGCGTACAGCGCTTGTACGGACCGCCGCGAACCTGTACGCGAGGTCAATCGATCCAGAGCGCTCCGCGAGCCCCAGTCATTCGCCTTGACTCCGACAAACTGAGCGGTTGCGTGCACCACCACTGCTGCGGCGTTACTCATTATTCAACACATTTTAAATAAAAAAAAGAGAAACAAACGGAAACCTAGATGGTGGATGAAAAAATTGTTTCGTGAAAGATTACAGTGTGGAAATAGGCTAATGGAAGATATAAATTATGAAGAAAGTGGGGACAAAAATTTTGTGAGAATATAAGATAATCAGTTAGTGTGCTATCCCACAAGACCCGGTGAAATTCATAAAGTTGAATCAATCTAATAATATTTTCATTATTGAAACTCGAAGAACACGCGTGTTTATTCATTTTGCCGTCCAAATATAGCGTAGCCGGCCGCGTGCGTCCTCTTTGACGCGCGACCAAAAACCGACTGACGGTGGCTCGCGCTGCGAGTTGGCTCGCGCGGTACGCGTAGGGTGAACCAGGAGTGAACGCGTAGCTGCAGGTATGGACTAGGCGTTCCGGATACGCGTAAACTGAGTACGCGTACCAGGGTACGCGCAATCCGTACGCACCTTCACAGTTAATGACAGCCCGCTTGTTTATCCGAGAATAGTGACTTACATAAAACGTATATATGTACAAGTACATACATAGGTACCAATTTTCTAATGTTAAATAGCCTCCTGGAAGAAAGTCATGTTTATTCAACACAACCTTAATACTTATCCAACCCTTTAAACGCCTCACAACGAATTCTCAAAGCTTCTTCGCGTTTTAAATAAACCTGTCTTATTTCAGACTAAATCTGTTCACCAAATATAATATTAGTTTAATATTAGTCGGGATTAAGGCGGCTTGGGTTAGAGTCTTTATGATTTGCCTCCAATTAAATTCCAGACAATTTCATGTTAATAATTAACTAGTAATCTACGTAAGTCAAAGTGGCTCATCCTGAGATGCTGTATCCCCTTTTAGGGTAAATTAAGAAACCTGAATGTAGATATCAAAGGGCATTCGTGTTCTTAGACGAAGTGGTGTCAGCTAATGAGGCGTTATAAGGCTCCGCGCGCCCGCCACCCTCAGATGTAAGCTTCTTTACGTAGTACGAAGTTAAATAAGTAGAATTTTAGCGTCTCAATGTGTATCAACATCATAATTTTAGCTACAGGAGTCCACTGCTGGAGATAGGCCTCCCTTAAAGGTATACCAGTCGGAAGCAACTTGCAACCACCGTAAACCAGCAGCTCTCACCAAATCATTCGTCCATCTTGTTGGAGGACGACAGACACTGCTTTTTCCGAACCGCAGTCAATGTGTACCTACATAGCTGTTTAATCATAACTCATAAGACACCACAGTGGCTATAAACAACTGCAAATTGATAATTTCTGTAATTGCCTATAATGATGTACTTAATTATTATTTTTTGTGACTATGAATTCCGGTATATTTAACTATAACTAATAACTTCCTAACAAACGAATATATTAACCTATAATATAATAATATTATATAGTTTATAACGATATAAATACTTACAAAGGGAAATATACTTGATTGCGTTTGACGCCATGCTATTCACACGGTGCTTTAGTATTTAAGATTTATATATGTAGATATGATAGGCTGTAAGGTATTTATATGGGTCTCTAAGGCCTGAAATAAAGGATTTTAATTTATTTATTTATTTTAGAGACCCACTATTTAAATACCTAAACAAACAAAAAGTACCTAAATGCTTCGAATAAATGGATCTTACATACTTGGTATATTCGATTTCGATTTATTTTTAATCATGTCTATTTAAGTTTCAATTTGGCATACGAAAAGACAAATGTATCGGCAGTTGTGTGGCTCTGCAGTTTACCTTGTGCAGTGGCGGAGCCATCGGGGGCTCAGCGGGGCAGGGCCCGGGGCCTCTAAGCCCGGGCCTTACCTTATTAGTATTCCTATTAATAAATAATAGTTCAACAGAACTAAGTATAAAAAAATAAGGTACTTTTACATAGAAATGTGAAACCGCGAGAAAATCCAAAATAGTGGCAAATTTATTTCCTTGCAAGCCCAGGATGACTGGTAGAGAATACTTCTGGTATTAAGTCCTCCTGTGTACATTGTTGAATAAATAATAAATAAAATAATATAAAATCCATAAAACGCAGGCGACGCCGCGTGGCGCCGCTAGAATACCTATAAAACTTTGACAGCTTAGAGGCCCCTGCTTTTTTTTGCCCAGGGCCCTTGATCCCTAGCTCCGGCTCAGTGACATGGATGCAGAGGAAGATCTTAATATATTTAGCGTCAGTTCTGTTAGTTTAGTTAAGCTGATCTCAGCGGCCGTGCTCAGGTGTGGCTGCCTTGTCTCTCCTAGTTTGCGACTTGGAGCCAAGCGACCCTGTTTATCGCACTTTGAGCAAGCCCCAACGTGTCACTTAGTTAAGTTCTAATTGAGAGTGTGTTGAAAACTACTACGTACTCGCAATTATTCGGACAAGCCATATGCCTCGCTAAAAAGCCGTGTGGGCTATGTGGGAGCACACTCGACTTTCATTCCTAGGGTCGTGGGCTAGAACCCCGCCGCGCACCTCTGGATTATCTTCTTGAAAAATGTATCTGCGCTTTAAACACGTGCTTTACCGGTGAAGGCAAACATAGTGAGGAAACCGGCATGTACTGAGAACTTTGAAGAATTTGAAGGAAATTTAACATTGACCAACTCGCACTTGGCCAGCGTGGTGAATTAAGTCCAAACTCTCTCGTCAAGAGAGAACTCTTTGTGTCCTAGCAGTGGAAACGTTAATAGGGTGACTATGATGATGATAAGAGATTTACTGTAACGTTTAACACTCTAATCAACGAATATTTTCTATGAAAAATGTACCTTAATATTGGTGAACACATAAGTTATTTGATCCAAAATGTTTGATTAGCGATGTTCATAAATTACTCGTATATTAAATTTATAATTTTCCAGGAATTTCATATCAAAATAGAAGTGGTTAATATCGGTGTCTTATGTGTCTATCAATGTCGCCAATCTTATTATGAAATGGAATTAGCTGTCTCGCTTACACCATCAAACCACACAGCAAAGTAAAATGTGAAAATGACCAATAATTTTTAATTCAAAGGACAAACCCGATGTCAATGTTAGCCGGTGCATGACTGCATGTTGCCGGCACTGACTGATGCAGCCGATAGCGCGGCCATTAGGGCGCCCCGATCGACGCTCAATATGCGACCTGTCTGCGTGATCTATTGTCCACGCTAAGCTCCAGACGACAACTATTTAAAATACTTTGAAGTGACGTTCCTTTAAGATTAACATTATATTTAAATTTCACGGGTTTTCTACTTCTTATATAATGATTTATCAGACAGTAGTCACACGTTCCGCGTTCATTTTGACAGCTGTCATCGAAAATAAATATCATAATCGCAACGTTGTGATTGTGGTGTAGATGCCTTGGGATTGCGTTGTCATTGCGTCGAACTGAGAACCTCCTCTTTTGTTTTGTCGGTTAAGAAGTTAAAACACTTGTGTCACTGTCGATTCTAATAACAAATTCATTGAGCGAACCATTTGAACAATTTAAAGCTTACATTAGGTCAACCGGGCCCGAAAAGCCAGTTTGAGCGGGCCCGGTCTACTAAAGAGAGAGAGAAAAACCACACAAATACATAATTGAAAATATATATTCTGAAATGTGTGGAACGCTTGACCGACAGACCGATCTCTGTCTGCGAGAAACTCACTGACCTTAGAGGAAATTAGTACAAAACATACGTTGGCAAATATTAGACCTACCACGAGTTGCCACTTACGACTGTTGGAGATTACAACATGTTGGTATCCCATACATTTGGAAGATAAAGATAAAATTTAAGAAATTTTAAAGACTACATTTTATTTTTTATTTGTATAAAATCTGTCAAATGGGATTACAACATCATAGAATAATAAATTACTACAACATGTTGTTATCTCCGACAGTCGTTAGTGGTAACTCGAGGTAGGGCTAATGACATAGTGCTACGGCTACGACGGACGTAGAATGTAGCACTTGCCTACGCCGTAGCATTTGCCTACGCCGTAGCACTAGCGTAGCATAGAGCTAAGCCGCTGCAATATTTTTTTTTATTTTTTTTATTTATTTGTAAGGAAAATCAACAGCCAAGATTATCACTATAACTAACCTAGTAGTAACAGAAAGCTAATTACAGATCTTCACGGTATGATATACGATATGCATAGTACGATTTGTTACGCTGTAGCTTTAGTGAAACTAAATGCCATGATTTTCTGTAACATTAAAACAACACAATTATAGCGGTTTCGCAATGAATGTTGGTCCGATCTGAATACCATTTCTTGAAAATAAATACCACGGACATCGCTATCGCTTCATTATCCGAGCATAAAGTCGATATTTAGGCATGTTCATTTCCTATTTAAAGACATTGCGTTGGTAATAGTCATAATAGTAATTTATTGATAATATAAATTATAAGTCACAATCTAGTTTTTAATTTTTATTTTTTTATGGTACTAAGTGATATGCATAAACAAGGTTCAAACTGCTCAATGTATCCGGTTAATCCGACGCGGGGATTTCCACAACAGACGTGTGCTCTGCATGCTACTGAATGACCCTGTACCGTTTGATTGAAGTCAACGACTCTCTTTGCCTTTGTTAGATATAACTACTAATGCACCTGCCTAAAATTTATTTTATTTATTTATTTATTTAATTAGAACGGTTAACAATAACCACTTACACTAATTAATTAAAACTAAAATGCAATTACATTATTAAAATTAAAATAAATTAACCAAAAATTATAATAATAATACATAATATAAATTAATTAAAAATAAAAACAATACAAATCACAGATCAATCTCACAAAATGTCAAACAATTTTTAATAAATAGCTTCCAATTATCATCAAATATGTCAACATGTGGATAGATATATAGCTATCAGCATAAATGACGTACTTATTATATATATATCATATGGGTTGCGCAAGGAAAACGTAGATGAATAAACCAGTGGGCAGTATGCCGTCCTAAGTCGTCCAGCCCGGTATAAATATTGTTAGTCTAGAAAATAATAACAATAAATAAATAATAAATATTTCCGGACAATCTACACAACAACATCTAGCCCCGTGGTAAGCTCTAAGCTTGTGTTACGGGCACTAGATATCTGATATATTATACATATTAAACACCCAGACCAAGGAGAAAAGTGCTTGCAGAACATACAAACAATTTTACCCTCGGCGGGAATCGAACCCGCTACCTGTAGCTCTGCAAGCGGACATTCGCCCACCGCGCCACCGAGGCAGTCAATAATTTTATACAAAAAGTAAGTTAATGAATTAACTAATGAAATTAAACTTTAACCACCCTTTCCATTTAGTAGATTGTAGTCCTTGACCCTTAACGGGAGCTGTTGGTACATTAACCGAATATTTACCAGTTTACATATCTATACATCTTTGTACATATGTATCTATACTACTATGTATTGCAAAACTAAAATATATCTTTGATGTTTAGAACGCGTTATCAAAAATTCACTAAACTGCTTCATATGGATTAGTATATCCTCAAAAAATGTATATTTCGCATAATTGGACCATATTTGGAGTAAGCCAAAATATCGCAAAAACTCACCTCTTTTGACTTTTAACGTTTTACTGATTTTAAAAGCATACAGTCTTATGAAGATTAACATTTTTGCAACAAACACAGCTCTCTACTGTCCATATTTAATTAATCGGCTTCCATTCATAATTTGAGAACCCATTGAATATATGTATATCAAAGAATGAAAAGAGGGTATCACAGGCCCATGAACCGAACTCTAACTAGGTTGTGTTATATTATAACTACATGAAACTCGGAGCAGAATGCACGAGATCCTTTAGGACTTATATATATATATGTATGTGTCAGTACGGACGGCCGGACAAGCGGCCAATTTCTCCGCAACTCGTAATTAGGTTTTTCTGTGCGTTCGCGCGGGGATTCCGTGAACTTCGCGTCGCAAACTCCCGGTAATCATGGCGTCCCGCACAACCCACAAAGTCCTGTTATACTAGTTTTTATTGGATCACGGTTTTGTATCAAATATTTTTGGTTACGTAATTTGAAGTGAATAATAGGTGATGCAACATTAAGTTACTAGATTACTTCTCGAAAAAAAACTAGTTAACATCCGAGGATAACAATTTATCTTGTGTCATGTCAAAGTAAAAAACTGCCAAAAATACAGGGACCCATTTTTCACTTGACTTTCACAAAAAAATGCCGGACGGAGCATTCAGTTACGGAGGGCGGCTTGTGACGTTTATATTCAGTGCTAACGTGACGTCACGCGAAACTTGTAGCGCTGTCTTGATTTTTCGTTTACAAGGCAAAATGAAAAAAAAAAGGTTTTCAATTTCATTATTAATTTTATGACTCATCAGCATCACCCCATTAACGTTCCCACTGCTGGGACACAGGGACTTCTCTCTGGGCGAGTGAGATTGGTCCTTAATTAAATAAATTATTATTATTACTAATTCACCGCGCTGTCCAAGTGCGGGTTGGTGAATCTTATGACTACTAATTATATATATAGACGGACTAATAACGTTTTAATCATCTTTTGTTAATGTTAAAACATTTTGAAACGATATACGAATAAGTCAAAGTAGAATAGGAATTCTTATAGAATTAGAACTAATTCTTGAATGTTAATCTCCATTTTCCCAACATCAAATTGCACAGTCTTACTATTATCTTCTTATTTACTTAGCTATTATCCGATACCAAGACCTTGTTTTGTATACTTTATCCTTTGAATCGGATAAAATTCTAGATAGCAGTTTTTGGAGATAAATAATATATTTATTGCTTCTGAGCAATAAAGGTTGGGTCCTTTATTTGCATAATCCTCAAGATATCTGTTTGGTTTCTTGCGACCGTCATCAGGCTTTGCGAAGACCAGCTAAAAGATCACCCTAATTGATACGACCTCAATTATAGAACCCTTGTCAGATTCCACACGAGATAACCGTTTTAGATATTTGTTAAAAATAACAACATTGTGCTTCCGTTTCTAACGTATATGATATACGTTAGAGATGAGACTGCCACTGAAAGATTTAACTAAAATATTCGATCTAAGACTTATTGATTTTTTGATTTGTAAAATTAAACAATGGAAATAAATGATTGTGTATCTTGATCTAGGATTGATGCCAGATAAGCTTAAGAGAAGGTAATAAACAGACTATCACGATATTATTCTGTGGACATAAATTATCATTGGTCGATTGCGCATCAAATCAGAAAATATAGTACTAATTTACTAAACCAAGAGGAAATTCTCCACTTGTCGAAACCAGTTATAAATTAAAAGCACTGTCCTCGCCTCAATATTTCCAATATAAGCAAGTTATAAAGTTAAAAGCACTGAGGAGTTTATGAAAAGTGACACGTTCCTCGCACGCAACAATAAGTCAGTGTCGCCTCTCAACTATCCGGAGTTCGCCGGCTGCATTAATAACTAGGAGGACGCCACACCCCACTGGCTCCGTACCTGCAGCTATACGGAGGTACGGACGTACGGAGGATGCCCTCACTTGAAAGATCGCGATATATTTTTCCGCATCAGTGAGCAAGTTCAAAACTTAGCGATGTTTCTACCATTTGTGTCGGAGCTTTCCGTGAGAAGTAAAGACAAGTTTTAAAATTTATTTGAAGCGTTCGAAATGTTTAATGTAGGATTTTTACTGTTATACCTATAAGTGTTATTCGCGCTGATATATTGATGAGTGTTTTTGGGAGAAACAGAGCTTAGTTGATTATATATGTATATTATTCGATGCTAATAGGTATATGGTTAAATTTCAAGTGGTAGGCAGAATCTAACGTGGAAACGGAGAACAACAATTTTACCTCGTAAATCGATAATCTAAAGGAGTTTGTCAATAGAAATAAATATTGATATGAACTACCTACCCTTGCCTACTTAATTTTGATTAAAAAGAAGCTCTTCCTTTTTCATATACCTAAGTATGTATGTATAAGTGACGCTGTGGCGCAGGTTCCTCTGCCTTTGACGGGAACTTTATAGAGAGAGAGCTCTTGATTAGTTCCTTACAATCTTTGAATCGGAAGGCACTCACACGTCGTGTGGCGCCTTTTCAGGAAAAACGCTACCTACGGCTGTGGCTATAGACATTTTATTAAAAGTAAATTCTTATAGGGAGACCGCTCTACACGCCACAATTTTAATAGTAATAGCACATTTAGTGGTAGGTGTTTTTATTGAGACAACTAATTGTTGTCCCAATCAAAACACCAAAATAATTTATACAGTAAATTAAGTCGAAAGTTACTGAGTATAGTAGTAGTTTGATAAAAGTAAAGACACGAGTACGTAAATAACGTACCTACATATCAAAAGTAATTGACCACATTATTTCGATCCCGGTGTAAATATGATAGTTTTATTTTGACTACTTAAAGCTTAATTTGAAATTGACTCATTGGTTTAACTTACTTCTTAGGTGCTAGAGTAAGCTCTTAGATGGCTCGATTACCCGAGTTTATTCGATATCCTAGTGATATTATAAACGCGAAAGTGGATGGTATTTATTATATTCCCAAAGCCGTATTTAACAAAGTATTAATATTAAGTATTTGACAAACGACAGTACACGAAACAATCAGTTTCTTGTCCGATGCTCGTACTAATGAAATAAATAAAGTACATAATAAAGAATACGGCAGTATTACGGCTAGATTTAACTTTGAAAGGCACCGATTGAAGTGGGGGGGGGGGGCAGAGGGCCGGGCTCGGAGCGCTATCACGTCCAATATCGCCGGATAAGACGACATATTGACCCGCTTTGAAGTCGCCTAAAGGATATAGGTACATACATTGGTACGAGTAGGTATGTATCTAGTAATAATACGCTTTAAGACCTGAGGAGAGATCGAGGGTTGGAATTCTTTTTCTTTTCATGTTCGATATAATTATGTAATAATTACCCATCTTTTTTTTCTTTTATTCTGTCCCTAAATTAATAGTGTGGTTGTCACTTATAATAATTCGTTTATTTATTTTAGCGGTAATCCGGTTGGCCCAAACATTTACGAACAAATAAGAAGAATAATATCGTTATGTTAAGATAACGGTTTCTTAGTACAAGCACAATTATATTGAAAAAGGACAAGGTTTGACCAAGTTTTTCGTCTAACTAAACCAAAGGGTTTTGTTTATTGTTTTTGGTAACTTTTAAACATTTTAAGTAGGTACCGATTTCAACAGCTTTAAAATAAGGTCAATTAAATAAGGTCAAGGTGCTTGTGGACACAACATAAATAAATAAATAATAAAATAATAAATATTTCCGGACAATCCACACAACAACATCTAGCCCCGTTGTAAGCTCTTAGCTTGTGTTACGGGTACTAGACATCTGATATACTTAATATAATATACATACATACATACATAGATATTTTTTATTATACATATTAAACACCCAGACCAAGGAGAAAGTGCTTGCAGAACATACAAACACTTGACCCCTCGGCGGGAATCGAACCCGCATACGAACATAAATCTTAAAATAGTTTCAATCAATTCGTTAAAAAAACAAATTGCGCCCATTCAGTATGTGAGCCCACTTGTGTGGTTTTTGTCTATAAAATTTAACATACAACGCGTTGGTACGAAAGTCCACTGAAACACATTGTCTTAGGGATTGATAACGTACCTTATCTGTGTTCGCGGCCTGTGGGAAATCTGTGAGAGTTCCGTTGTTGGTACCCGATGCATGAGAGCGAATCCCCTGATTTCCAAAAAAGTTTGTGTTTAGAGCCGATTGATTCGGAATATTATTCTAAATCTAGTGTAACGATTATAATTTCGACAGATTTCCATTAAGATTTGTGGAGGTCAGTAAAATTATTTTATAACCTTAACAATAGTGTAAAAGAGCGGAAATTTTGTGATTAAATACTCGTGTTATGTTGCATTCTAGCTTTATCCCTGCGATAAGTTAGTTTTCCCAGGAATATATTTATATATTTTAAATCATAAATTACCCGCAGTAGTAGTGAAGTCGGAGCAGTGTGCTCCGACTTCAGGTACCTCGGTTCAGTCGTACAGAATGATGGTGAGATTGACAGGGATGTAAGAAATCGAATAAATGTGGGATGGATGAAATGGCGGCAGGTCTCAGGCACAGTATGTGATCCTAGAATGCTACTTAAACTCAAAGGCAAGATCTACAAAAGCGTGATCAGACCTGTTGTAATGTATGGATCGGAGTGTTGGGCAGTGAAAGGGACGGATGAAAGAAAAGTCCATGTAGCAGAGATGAGGATGTTAAGATAGATGTGTGGAGTAACTAGAATGGACAAAATAAGGAATGAGTATGTAAGAGGCAGTTTGAAAGTAGCACCAGTTACGGATAAGTTGAGAGGGAAAAGATTAGCGTGGTATGGACATGTCATGAGAAGAGATGAAAGTCATGTAACGAGAAGAGCGTTAGATATGAATGTAGATGGATATGTGAGAAGAGGTAGGCCGAAGAAAAGATGGATGGACTGTGCGAAAGATGATATGTGTAAGAAAGAGGTGAGTGTTGAGATATAACTTTTGAAACTATCATGGTTATCAATATTATTTAGATTTATAACGGGATATTTACCATGATTGATTGTCTTTCGAGTTTCCCGATATTTCGGCACAGTTACATGCGCCATGATCACGGTTAAACTGAAGCTGCAGCGATTGGAGTAACAGTTTTATTGGCAGACAAATCGATCTACCCTCTTTCTCACTCTTTTATTACGAGTCGATGCTTCACTAGGTTTGGGACATGTTTCACACCCCACTAACACACTATCGCGACACACAAAACTGACGGTGTCCGTTCGGACCTCCGTTGCAGGCTTTTTTCCACTACTACACATCTTCACAACAGGGTTCCAGGTTCCAGATAATTGAAAACCATCTTCTCGGTTGAAGTTCCTGTGTTTGGTAATCTCAATAGCCTCCTGTACCAATGTGTATGAGTGTTGAGATGACGGGTGATAGATTTAAATGGAAGGAGAAAACATGTTGTGCCGACCCCACGTAATGTGGGATAAGGTCAGGAAGATGATGATGATGAATCATATTTTACCCGCAATACTCATATCAAATCATATCAATATTTATTTTCAAGAACCATGATAATTTAAAGTTATATTTTAAACAGACACACCATTCAGCGTCATTAATTTTAAGTATAGGTTAGGTTAGTAACACACCAATTGTAGATGTTGATAAAGTTATAAATACCCTAACTTAGATCAATAAAAAACTAATATCCTTACTTAATCATTTAATAAATCTATTACGATATTTACATTCTTACAATAATGTGTAAAACATAAAACAATAATTAAATTGAACTCAGGAACACAATGTAACCCAAACACTAACTACATATTAATGGTAAGTCACAGACTTAGTGTTACCAGCTACACGACTCCACGGCGAATTTCCTCTACCTCATGAATAATACAATCTATATTAGATGCAAAAATAAATACCTAACTTTGTAGATGTCGTTGCTTTACTTAGAGTATAGACATTGCTACTTTATTTACCACAAAGTAGTATAAACTTAGTTATAGACCTTCTTCACATTAAAACATAGATTTGTTGATGCAGAAAACTTGCAGAATTTGTGTTTAGGCTTTAGCATTTGAATTAGCAAATTCATGTATTTCAG
The DNA here is from genome assembly GCA_929108375.1 of Gymnoscelis rufifasciata. Taxonomy (NCBI): domain Eukaryota; kingdom Metazoa; phylum Arthropoda; class Insecta; order Lepidoptera; family Geometridae; genus Gymnoscelis; species Gymnoscelis rufifasciata. The sequence continues at coordinate 203,965 of OV815322.1, read as the reverse complement.
TTAGATATAAAAATAAGATTTCATGTGGCAATTTTTTACACACAATCCTAACATTAAACTTGTGAGGTTACTAAGATTAAGGCCCTGAAACTGACACAATCAAACACTATTGAGTGGATGTAACAGATTTTATAAAAATAAATGTTATTGAATTGAATCTAACTATGACAAATTAGGTGCTCGACTTGTACCCTAGGGCCGTCAAAGCGAACGGGACACTCGCTCTATTAATAATCTCGTACGCTTTGTACACTTTGGTCTGACTGAACCTTAATTTGATCTTAGTGTTATAAATACCTACCTACCGCTATCATACGAATACAGAACTCCTTGCATTGTCACTGCATTGCTGTTTATTACACGAGTTTCCTCCACACATACATAACTTTACACTTAGAATTAAACTAGCTTTTGCGTGCCGCGCCGCAGGACTACTGGACTGAGTTCTAGATCTAGCTAGACAGACAGACTACAACTACTTTTGCATGTTAATTACAAACCAAGGGCGTCAGTTTTCAAAATACAGTGAGTACAAGTTAAACAGTAGCAACAAATCATCAATGTGTCATTGACAATTTAATAGGATTTTTTATCTGGCATGAGATATCGCATTTCGCTAATATTTATCAATTGTAATTGTTTTAACATAACTATTGAACTTTGACTTTGTAATTAGTCAGACAGGGATCAAGCCATAATTATATTTCATATTATAATTATTATTTTAGTAGGGGTAATAATAGGATTGAAATGGAATTAGGTATATTTTTTTTTAGTACTATGCTTTTGCGTAAATAAATTTGTCAAACATTACAACGTTAATGAATAGGCGGCGCGACAGCTGGTGACTCTTACTTTGCTTTCAAATGTAATTGATTAGCACAATAATAATAGCCCCCATTCAATTAATCTGTCTGTCCGTCTGAAACTTTAATTTTACTCAAACATTGAAGTTTAACAGCATCACCACCAACCAATATCAAGCTCTAAACGGAGTTTCGGTGATCGATAAGTGACAAGTCACTAGTGCTAGTGACCGCGAAGAGTGACATCACTGGGTCTTCCTAGTGGTGTCACTCGATATAGGTGACCGCCAGCACGTAGAAGACGTCATTCGGCGGTGGCGGCGAGGCCAACCGGCTCACGTATTTGCGGAAGGAGGCGGCACCCGCGTCGCAGTACACGAGCGATAGCGCGTTGTGCTGCGCCGGCACGGTGACCAGCGCCGCGTCCGCCGCGCCCTCGTCCTCGGGGGCCACGTACGTGGTGCCGCCGCCGCCGCGCCGCCCCCGCCCCGCGTACAGCACGGCCTCCAGGCGCGCGCGCTGGTACGTGTCTCGTGGCGGGATCAGCTGTCCAACATACAGAAATCTATGAGCCCACTCGAAAACAGAGATCGCACAAGATGTGAAATACGTTATGAGACACATGAGACAAAATTCTCAAAAGGCATGTCACCCGGGTATTAAAACATATTTTAGTCTAGCTTCATCCCAAATCGGCTGAAGAAGTATCTTTTACATGGTGCCTAATACTACATCCAAACTTAATGTCTGTTGCATCAAGTTGGGCCGGTGAATGGCAACTTGGGCAGTGTTCCACTGGGAACAGTCATGCTCGTGCTGACCGTGAAGTCGGCGGGGCTCCAGCGCTGCAGCTCCAGCAGCGTGGTGCCCTGCAGCACCAGGTCGGTGCAGGAGGTGAGCAGGCGGCTGAAGGCGAGCGAGGACACCAGCTGCAGCAGGCCGCGCAGCGGGCGCGAGCGCGGCTGCCTCTCCGCCCAGCTGCTCGACACGCAGCTGTACTTGCGCACGTTGCACGGCCCACGGCTCTCCCACTCTACATCTGAGGACAGAACAACAAATATCACAATCTAGTCCATACAGACATCAAGTGAGCAAGAGTTAGAGTGGTTATCGTAGCTATGCTAACCAGTCCCATGGCAGTCACATTATGTACACTCTTAATGTGAGTGCAGATCTCAATTCTCCAACACAGAATTACAATTAGAGCTACAAGAACATCATGTAATTATCTAGGAAATAAACAGCTTATATGCTGATGTTTACGTCACAGTTTTGAATACCACAGTCACAGTTTTGAGTATACAGGCTTTACCTTACACAATAGTGTACCTACTTATCTAAATTTATCTATTTTTTTCTATAATAGGTTAATTTATACATGATTATCCTAGTAAATAAGCTCAGGGTACAATAAAATAGATCAAGTTCTCGGGATATGATGTTATTGTGCGAAGTGTTTACTCTTCGTTAAAAGTACATTTAGCGTGGAACCAATGGTCAAATCTATTTCTTATGCTATCGACCACATCAATAGATCAAAAAATAGATGCGTACATTCGCCGACAAGTCATTCACGTTCGACGGCCATCAGTAGATCCGTGCTGCATCAGGCCTATGACCGGTGGAGCGAGGGGGAGTGCGGATGAACAAGGCGGTGGTACCTGGCTGCGCGAGGTCGGCCAGCAGCTCGTCCATCTTGTGGGGCAGCAGGAAGGCGGCGAGGCACGCCTCCGAGCTGCATCAGGCCTATGGCCGGTGGAGCGAGGGGGAGTGCGCATGAACAAGGCGGTGGTACCTGGCTGCGCGAGGTCGGCCAGCAGCTCGTCCATCTTGTGGGGCAGCAGGAAGGCGGCGAGGCACGCCTCCGAGCTGCATCAGGCGTATGGCCGGTGGAGCGAGGGGGAGTGCGGATGAACAAGGCGGTGGTACCTGGCTGCGCGAGGTCGGCCAGCAGCTCGTCCATCTTGTGGGGCAGCAGGAAGGCGGCGAGGCACGCCTCCGAGCTGCATCAGGCGTATGGCCGGTGGAGCGAGGGGGAGTGCGGATGAACAAGGCGGTGGTACCTGGCTGCGCGAGGTCGGCCAGCAGCTCGTCCATCTTGTGGGGCAGCAGGAAGGCGGCGAGGCACGCCTCCGAGCTGCATCAGGCGTATGGCCGGTGGAGCGAGGGGGAGTGCGGATGAACAAGGCGGTGGTACCTGGCTGCGCGAGGTCGGCCAGCAGCTCGTCCATCTTGTGGGGCAGCAGGAAGGCGGCGAGGCACGCCTCCGAGCTGCATCAGGCCTATGGCCGGTGGAGCGAGGGGGAGTGCGCATGAACAAGGCGGTGGTACCTGGCTGCGCGAGGTCGGCCAGCAGCTCGTCCATCTTGTGCGGCAGCAGGAAGGCGGCGAGGCACGCCTCCGAGCTGCATCAGGCGTATGGCCGGTGGAGCGAGGGGGAGTGCGGATGAACAAGGCGGTGGTACCTGGCTGCGCGAGGTCGGCCAGCAGCTCGTCCATCTTGTGGGGCAGCAGGAAGGCGGCGAGGCACGCCTCCGAGCTGCATCAGGCCTATGGCCGGTGGAGCGAGGGGGAGTGCGCATGAACAAGGCGGTGGTACCTGGCTGCGCGAGGTCGGCCAGCAGCTCGTCCATCTTGTGCGGCAGCAGGAAGGCGGCGAGGCACGCCTCCGAGCTGCGCTCCACCTGCGCCTGCACGGCGGCGCGCGCGCGCGGGGACATGTACGCCGCGCTGATCCACTCCGACAGCACCACCTGCGATACGGACGTTCATTACATGCCGATAGGGGCACGGTATATGCGCTGGAGGGAGGACCTCAGGGATCTCACAATAATTATATTAACCATGTATGTCATTGTAAATTTCTTTGACCGGTAAAGCGAGGGGCTTCACCGGCGCCCCTGGCGGCAAATCGCCTCGCGGTGGACCGCATTCGTGTATGTCAGTATTGAGCTCTCAGCCGGCGGTGAATATGTCCGTAATAACACTGCACAGCGACGGTCTCTAACAGTGACTGTGTGACGAGTGGGAATGCTCTGTTTGTTTTATGAAATGTGTCGCCGGCATGGCGCGGAAACCTCGCTAAATGCTATTACTGAGCTCGCACACGTGGGGTTGGCTCGGGTCTCCGTGATAGTGTTTCGAAGCCTCCTAGGCTCTCTCTAAGGTCCTAAATAAATGAGGTAGCGCATCATACTCACGACTTCAGTGTGCGACTTGACGAGGTCGGCCGGCGGCGGCTCGGGCGGCTCGTCGTCGTCGTCGTCGCAGTCGGCGCCCAGCTGCGGCGCGGGCGGCGCGGGCGCGGGCGCGGGCGGTGGCGGCGGCGGCGCGGGGTCGGACGGGTCGGCCGGCCCGTGGAACCAGCCGTTGATGGACAGGCGCGGTAGCTCCAGGGATAGCACCTCGCTCACCTGCGACCGTCGAACACTGATAGTGACGACTGGAACTTACGACAACGCTACGACAACTTTTCTGAATAATTTCCTCTCAGTACCGAGATAGTTTTGAAAGAAATTGCTTTGAGCGATGAGACCGCCCATTACTCCTTAGTTTTAGCGAAATAATTTCAGACGTATTGTGCGTATTCAAATTCAAACGGTTCAAAGATTTAAAATCTTGCAAACTATGCGCGGATTTCGCGGCAAATAGGGTCACAAACTCGGTGACCCTATTTGCCGCGAACTGTTACGGTGCAAGTTTTTAAGCGATTATTTTAAATAGATTCAGATATTCATTGAAATCATATAATCCATACAATGTGATCTCAGCAGACACACTAACCTGATGGAAGGAGTCGGTGCCGACCTTGAAGAAGGCCAGCATGTTGTTCTGGGGAAACACCCTGCGCACCACCTCCGTGGGCCCGGCCGCGTCCCGCGCCAGCAGCTCCAGCGCGCCGCCCATGTGCCGGCTCCAGCCCACTCCGCTCTTCTACAAAGTAGGGGATACTATGGCTTACACCAAACAAATAGTCAGCCTTGAATGACTGTCTGACTCGGCCAGTCCGGCATGCCTCACCCGCGGCAAACAGCTGAGGCTGTCTCGCAATGCTGCGCGGTCATTTAGTACACGGCCAATTATAATGATGAACAGTAGTAGTGGGACACAAAGGGCTAATGGCAGCCCCCCGTTGACAAACCGGCGTCGAACGAAATATTATTTGAAAAATCCTTAACTCCGTGGCGTGAAAAAATACGAATATTTTTGAAATATTTACCACACACATTCAATGATGATGATAATTTAATAATGTTATCCCATAGTGCACTGGAAAGGGTTTCACTACTTGGCTAATTCCATAGTTCCTTATATATCCCTCTACATATTTTTGTGCTTATGTGTAAGGTTACCTCAGCCACATGATTCTCGGTGCCGTTCTGTTGCGGCGGCGCGGAGGGCGTCCAGGGCGCCAGGTACAGGATGAAGGCCACGCGCCGGTCCGACATCATGTCGTCGTGCACCAGCAGGTGGTCTCCGGGCCCATACAGCGAGCAGGATGCCGATACCGATGTCAGCTGCAGACCCGTCACTTGTGATACCTGTTTACAATATACTTATTACTATATATTTAAACTATAATGATAACTTGATTTCGTAATTTTATATTAACATGACACTAGTAAACTGATGCTTCATGCGGAGAGTCCAATCCAATCCAGTCCAATATTAAATGAAACTTCACTTTGGTGAGGGCATTGAAATTTGCACTTACACCAGAATATGTAATCAAAGAAAACAAAGCAAAAGAGTTGCAAAAAATGGAGCAAAGAACTAAATAAATTTGCAATGCTACATACAACAATCATCACTAAACCCTGTTAGATGAAGGCATTTATTCAAAACACAACTCATGTAAACATTTTGAGAAGCCAAGATTATAATTTACATAAATAGATTGCAATAATAAACCAAAATAAAGGTTTTGTTGACAGCTGTTAATCAACAGTATTTTATTTACTAAAGCAGCCTGCCAGTGGGCTCCTGTAATTGAGGAGGTTAATTTAAAATTGGAATTTTTGATTGATTGAATTGTCTTACCCAGGTCATGACTTCAGTCTTTAGTAGCTCATAGATTCCACGGATGCTCCTCTGCCACGTCAGGCTGGCCAGGTCCATGGTCTGGTGGAACTCATACAAGTCCATTTTTTTCCTGGACCAGTCCAGTGTGTTCATGTCGTCCACTATGTTGTTTATTATGTCGGCGTTTGTTAGGAAGTTGTGAAGAAGGCAGACTCGGAAGGGATCTGCTGTTAATGTGGCTTCATCACACGATAGGTCTGTACAATCTTGCCAGTGAGATTTTAATCTGTCTATTAGTTCTTGAGACTGAAAATAAAAAACAAGGTGTTTATTATTTTCAGCCCATGTTGTACTGGTATCTCTGACTAAGATGTGTCAGTGCAGATATTTCTATAACTTTCTATACATCACACTAATTATGAATATACACCTTTTTTTAGCATACCCTAATATGTTACAAGCATTGTAATAATTACCTGAATTTTATTATTAAGTTTAGGATCCTCCATTCGGTTAGCTCTGGGATAAAGCTGGGCCCTAACAGCTTTGGTACTAAATCTCTTATCTTCAATGACAATCGAGTCATCTTCACATTGAGACTCGGAGTCAGAACTATAGTCTGAAGAAGACGATGAACTGGATGAGTAGTCATCTGAAATTTTTGTTTCAATTAATATCTGTATGTATTGGATTTCACTTTAATAGATAATTTCAATAGCAACAAAACTAACCAAAAGATGATATATGTTAAGATTATATTTGTTTTGGTTTATTTTGTTATGCATCAATATAAGTATATTATATAGTAAAATAATTTAAGTTATACGCAGGTTTTAATAACTTCTTGTATAATAATAAAATACATATTTGACATACAAAACAACAAAAGTATTTGAAATTCCCGCCTAAACCAATAGGAATACTGCAATGCATAATTAGGAATACAAACCCCCTCGAATTCTTTTAACTTCGTCTGCAGAGGCCTGGTATGAGGAAACGGCACAGATATCAGAGTCGTCGCTCTCTGTGTCAGATATTTCAATAACTGCGCTGGAAGCTGGGCGCTTGGCGGGCGGCTTCAGCCTCTCCGACGCCGCGCTATTGCCATCGCCACCACTCGGACCATTGCGAACGGAATCGTTAGTAGAAGTGGCCTCTTCATTATTGTGGCTTGGTGAACTCATTTTTATCGTCTACACTACATAATACACAGAAAAAAAACAAAACGAAACTAAAATTGTACGCCTAACCTCAAATTTTGTTGACGTTCAGATTTTTGACGACAAATTTGACGTTCGATTCTTTCTGTCAACTAAACAAAACTAAAATTTATTGAGAAGAGAAACAAACAAACATACCAAAACCAAAAGACCAGGCACTTATTATCTATGGCCTGGGCCATAGAGTTGATAGAGCTAAGAAACTACTAATGGTAGGTAATGTTAAGAACGAACGAATGAATGAATGATTCCATAACAGATGATTTTTCTTAACCTCAAAATAAAAAGTAAACAAAACAAATACAAAAATGAATCCCGTAAAAGTTCCTAAAAGTAATACAAATGGACCACATTGCCAACATTTTGTAGTTAGAAAGAAAAGGCTATGTCGTATGACTGTTCGTCCTGGAGGACAGTACTGTGGAGAACATGAACCACATCCTAAAACCGAAGATGGAAAGGTATACCAGATGTTTCAAGTGGGAAATTAAGATAAAACCAGCAAGATATAAGTTAGATGTTATATTTATTTTATCGTTCAGTTGTACAAAATAACGGGTCTTCATTTCTGATTACAGACAGATCAACGTATTCCATGTCCAAACGATCCTAAGCAGTAAGTATAAACATCTCTATCCCAAGCTGAACTGACCACATACATAATAACTTGATGAAACTGTTTCAAACCCCTATTAGTATATTTTAATATCTTCTCAATAATATATTTTAATATCTTTCCAAATATCTGTTCAAACCCATTTTAGTACCTGTTACATCAGCAAACTCGAAAAACACCTGGCAATTTGCAATGCTCGACAAGGGGAGCTGCTTCCATATGAGGTGCCAAACATCAATGCCCCACCAGCCACAACAGAATGTCCTCGAAAACCACTAAGTCAGATACCGAAAGAAACACTCATGCAGATTATTGAGAAAGTCAACCATCTGTATGAAAGTAAGTTGGTAATTCTATTGATTGTCCAAATTCATTTTTACATTTCAAAATTGCTTATACCAAGGATTGTTTCTGCTTCAGAGCACATAAAAGATGAAATAACCACAGCACCAGAGAGGCCCATACATGAGTCTGTGTTAGAGGAGTTTAACGAATCGGACCGTACGGAGAGCTCCTTGCGCCACTTGCGGCAGGCGTCGCGCCTTCTCTGGCTGGCTGAAGACGAGGGGCTGGTGCAGGAAGGGACATGTTATGTGGAGCTTGGAGCAGGAAAAGGTACCTTGTTTCTCTGATGTGATTTATCAAGGCCCAAGTACATAGTTCAGTGAACTTTCTATGTGTATGCGAAAAATTCGTTTCCGACGAATTTGTTTACTACAAATGATTCTTGACGAATTCTTCGCAAATTCTTTTTTCGTCTAATTTTTGTTATTGCCTATATTATGTTAAAATTCGTTCTCTTTCAAACTTTGCCTGTGCTGACCTTATGTATGGGCATCTTTTTTCTAGTATAAATGGAGTTGCTTTTGCTTATTGTACAGAATATTGATGCTAACGCTTTGGGTTCGGTTAGGACTTCGCCTTGGTTGGAAGACGTCTTCTACGTCTGCTACAGCATATAAAGCCGAAAAAACAATGAACCCTGTGCAGGTCAGATGTCATACTACATGGGTGTGTCGTGGTGCGGCGGCGCGTCGCGCGTGCTGCTGGTGGACCGCGCGGCCCTGCGGCACAAGCGCGACAACCGCCTGCGCGGCCGCAGCACGCGCCTGCGCGCCGACCTCGCGCACCTGGCCCTGCACCGCGTGCCCGACGCCCGGGCCGCCACTGCGCTCGTCGGACTCGCCAAACATCTCTGTGGAGTCGCTACCGGTAAGCCTGCTGACCCATATCTAACTTGCCTATTTTGGATAACGTTTCTTTCTTTAATTTCAAGCGTCTTGACCGATTTTAAAGTATCCTAATACCATTGGTGCAAAAATAGGTTTTCATTTTATTAATTGACGTAAAAACTAAAAACATACTTTTGCTACGCCCCTATAAGCCCTTCACATTTAATTAGACAGTGTTATTTTGTGCAGACTACGCGATGCGTTGCTTCACGGGCGCGGAGACTGCGGAGCGGTGTCGCGGCGCGGTGCTGGCTACGTGCTGCCACCACCGCTGCGAGCGCGCGCACTACGTCGCCAATCAACAACTCGAGGTACCTTATAATATCTTCATGGATAAATTCTGTACACATACATATAATATTAGTAGATGTGTGTATTAGTTGTCGATGCTTCTGGCAACACAACTCGATGATGCGTCCGCCTAGGCATCTGCGTCTGTAGATTTATATTAATGGCCAATAGACACAATTATTGCATTTAACTAAGTGTGCTTTTGTTTACAGGAGCTGGGCATCAACGGGCCGGAACTAAACGTAATGTTGGGCATGGTCTCCTGGGCGACTTGCGGCGACGGGCTCAGTCGCGACGCCCGCGCCCGTTTGCGCGCCGCCGAACTAGACGAGCCTTCAGACAGTGCCAACACCCATACTGAGATAAAGAGAGATGTGGATATAGCTCGCGCTCGTCTGCGAACCGAACAAGATGAGCCTTCAGACAATGTTCCCGAGCATACAGAGACAAATAAAGAAGATGTGGTTGGTGGAAACAGAACGGGGTTATCGCAGGAAGAAAGAGGGGAGGCGGGGCGGCGTGCAAAGGCGCTATTGGACTGGGGCCGCGTCTTATACCTCCGTCGGAAGGGCTTCAACGCGCGCCTGTGTCGCTACGTGCCCTCCGAAGTCTCGCTGGAGAACGTGTGCATCGTCGCTAAGAAACCTCTGACTGTTGTTACATAATAAGGGGTTTCCATTCCAACAGGGTTAATGTAAATAAATACAAATATGTAAAATATATTGGTATATTCAATTAATTATAACTATCTAAAACGAACTATAATTATTATTTATATTACACATTCTAAGCTCGCAGAAATAGTTTCTGGAACAAAATAATTACACACAAGCTTTTGATACATGTGTTCTTACAGATTATAATTTTACAATTTAAATCATTAAAATAATGGAAGTACAAAGAATTGCGGTAAATTAAAAAATCTTATAAAAATATAGGAAATTACAGCAAACTAATTTATCTCCCAACAAAGATGTATATTAAAAATACAAAACTATCTTAACCATGAAATACATTTGCGTACATAGTTACTATCTGACGAGGGACACAAAAACAATGCTAAGCTGTGATCAGATTGTAGAATATGAACATATAGTTCAATAATTTGATCACAACCCACAAAACTGCTGAGCCACGTCTCATAGTGAACACACTCCTAACGAAACAAGTTCTGTGCGATATTTACGCTCCTATCTAAAATGTTTATTATTTTGTACACACAAAAATAGGTCTATTATTTTTAAATATAAACAAAAATATTTTTTTATAAATGCTAGATACATGCAGGTTTTTTGTAAGGCATTTTGCTTGTACACATAAATTCAATTGGAATGCATCTCTATGCACCCTTACAGGAGAACAAATAAATTAAGCTACCTCTCTAGGGCTCTTAGAAAACCGTCCGTGCGTGATCGACCAACGGTACAGTGTATAGTCATGGAATTTAAAAGATGAGCAGATTTCAAATAATTTTGCAAGGACTATAGATTTTTATTTTCGTTTTGATACATTTTTATCAAATTATTACGTGACTATTACTTTATCTAGTTTTCCAGTAGTAACAGATCTTAATATTAGTAACCTCCACAGCATTAAATTCCGCGACTTTACAGATTACTTAAAAAATGATCAAAACTTACTTGTTCAAACCCCCTAAACAGCATTTAGGTGCTCGTCCCCTAATGCCCTGACTGGTACATGTGTACAATAGCTATGTTACAATATTTACACAATCCCCTAGTTACGAGAATGCAATGGGGCTGGATGATACTTGTAGCTACTGTTCGTTGTACCGCAAAATGAAACGTCATGGTTGAACCTGCGACTGTTTGGCATTGTGAACTTCTATGAACTAGATACAATAGGAATAACTAGAACCGCGGAGCGGGAATTGTCTAATATCCTACTCGAACCCGTGACCCGCCAGGCAAGGACTGAAATGACCACCATCAACCATTCTTTGATGATACTTGATCTTGAATCATATGATAACATGATTTGGTAGGACAGTTATCAAGTTGTATGCTCTCTGTTGCTTAGCATTTTTTGAAGTGAAAGTCTAACAACTTTGTAGAAACACATTGCTGTAATTCTACTGTAACTCGATTATGAAACCAGACGCGTAACTTAAACTGTGGCATTCGTTTAGTATCGCGTGACGATCCCACTACGCATAGGCAGATATCTTGATCAACCATTTAGATGTTAGAGTATTTTCAGAAAGAGATTGATAAGGCCATAAACGCTTAAATTCCACGTACAGCACGATTTGGTTTGTGTTATATTTGTCTCTATCTGAAAATACCCTAAACAGGAGTATTCGCTGCGTCTGCGGTAGATCTTAACATTGGCCGACCGACGCGAGTGTGTATGCCGCGGGGGCAGGGTCAGGTCGGCGGTCTGCCACCTCGCGCCGACAGCGGCAGGCAGGCGCGCGCGGAGACATCAGTAGCCGTAGCGCTCCTGCAGCGAGGAGACCATGCCGTTGGCCAGCGACGACAGGCGGCCCGCCACGCGCGTCACGCCGGCGCGGACTGACTCGCGGACAGGTCGGCGGTCTGCCACCTCGCGCCGACAGCGGCAGGCAGGCGCGCGCGGAGACATCAGTAGCCGTAGCGCTCCTGCAGCGAGGAGACCATGCCGTTGGCCAGCGACGACAGGCGGCCCGCCACGCGCGTCACGCCGGCGCGGACTGACTCGCGGACAGGTCGGCGGTCTGCCACCTCGCGCCGACAGCGGCAGGCAGGCGCGCGCGGAGACATCAGTAGCCGTAGCGCTCCTGCAGCGAGGAGACCATGCCGTTGGCCAGCGACGACAGGCGGCCCGCCACGCGCGTCACGCCGGCGCGGACTGACTCGCGGACAGGTCGGCGGTCTGCCACCTCGCGCCGACAGCGGCAGGCAGGCGCGCGCGGAGACATCAGTAGCCGTAGCGCTCCTGCAGCGAGGAGACCATGCCGTTGGCCAGCGACGACAGGCGGCCCGCCACGCGCGTCACGCCGGCGCGGACTGACTCGCGGACAGGTCGGCGGTCTGCCACCTCGCGCCGACAGCGGCAGGCAGGCGCGCGCGGAGACATCAGTAGCCGTAGCGCTCCTGCAGCGAGGAGACCATGCCGTTGGCCAGCGACGACAGGCGGCCCGCCACGCGCGTCACGCCGGCGCGGACTGACTCGCGGACAGGTCGGCGGTCTGCCACCTCGCGCCGACAGCGGCAGGCAGGCGCGCGCGGAGACATCAGTAGCCGTAGCGCTCCTGCAGCGAGGAGACCATGCCGTTGGCCAGCGACGACAGGCGGCCCGCCACGCGCGTCACGCCGGCGCGGACTGACTCGCGGACAGGTCGGCGGTCTGCCACCTCGCGCCGACAGCGGCAGGCAGGCGCGCGCGGAGACATCAGTAGCCGTAGCGCTCCTGCAGCGAGGAGACCATGCCGTTGGCCAGCGACGACAGGCGGCCCGCCACGCGCGTCACGCCGGCGCGGACTGACTCGCGGACAGGTCGGCGGTCTGCCACCTCGCGCCGACAGCGGCAGGCAGGCGCGCGCGGAGACATCAGTAGCCGTAGCGCTCCTGCAGCGAGGAGACCATGCCGTTGGCCAGCGACGACAGGCGGCCCGCCACGCGCGTCACGCCGGCGCGGACTGACTCGCGGACAGGTCGGCGGTCTGCCACCTCGCGCCGACAGCGGCAGGCAGGCGCGCGCGGAGACATCAGTAGCCGTAGCGCTCCTGCAGCGAGGAGACCATGCCGTTGGCCAGCGACGACAGGCGGCCCGCCACGCGCGTCACGCCGGCGCGGACTGACTCGCGGACAGGTCGGCGGTCTGCCACCTCGCGCCGACAGCGGCAGGCAGGCGCGCGCGGAGACATCAGTAGCCGTAGCGCTCCTGCAGCGAGGAGACCATGCCGTTGGCCAGCGACGACAGGCGGCCCGCCACGCGCGTCACGCCGGCGCGGACTTACTCGCGGACAGGTCGGCGGTCTGCCACCTCGCGCCGACAGCGGCAGGCAGGCGCGCGCGGAGACATCAGTAGCCGTAGCGCTCCTGCAGCGAGGAGACCATGCCGTTGGCCAGCGACGACAGGCGGCCCGCCACGCGCGTCACGCCGGCGCGGACTGACTCGCGGACAGGTCGGCGGTCTGCCACCTCGCGCCGACAGCGGCAGGCAGGCGCGCGCGGAGACATCAGTAGCCGTAGCGCTCCTGCAGCGAGGAGACCATGCCGTTGGCCAGCGACGACAGGCGGCCCGCCACGCGCGTCACGCCGGCGCGGACTGACTCGCGGACAGGTCGGCGGTCTGCCACCTCGCGCCGACAGCGGCAGGCAGGCGCGCGCGGAGACATCAGTAGCCGTAGCGCTCCTGCAGCGAGGAGACCATGCCGTTGGCCAGCGACGACAGGCGGCCCGCCGCGCGCGTCACGCCGGCGCGGACTGACTCGCGGACAGGTCGGCGGTCTGCCACCTCGCGCCGACAGCGGCAGGCAGGCGCGCGCGGAGACATCAGTAGCCGTAGCGCTCCTGCAGCGAGGAGACCATGCCGTTGGCCAGCGACGACAGGCGGCCCGCCACGCGCGTCACGCCGGCGCGGACTGACTCGCGGACCTGCGATCACGCATCATCATTATTACTCATACGGCGTGAGAATCTGAATTCTTGAGAATGTGGCTCCACTTGTCAGCACAAAAACGATGGCCCTCTATGAAGAGTAGTGTAGTGACACAGATTAGCATAAAAGTACGCGGCGCAAACGCGTTTCGTTAATTCAGCTTTTTAATAGTTATGCGGAGCCTCGCCAGTCACTCTTCAAACCTCAGCCGTGTTTAGACATATCCTAATAAGGATTAAATAAATAATATAATTGTAATAACCTGTAACGTGTTAAATGAATAGATTCAGTATAGTGCAATAACTCTTTTATTTCAACCAACCCACATACATAATCACTAAAGACTAGTTTAAATACTAAAGTGGTGACACCGACGTGATTCGTTATTATCGTGATTTATATTGTGGGTTGTGTTTAAGTTATCCGTGTAGGAGTGACTCAACTTTAAGAACGCGGCTGAAGGAATTTATAATAGAACAACATGGATAAACAAGCACATTCAGAAAATGCCAACGCAGCAACGCCACGCGGAATGCGCAGTAAGTGATGTCATCCAATGAAACCGCGATCCAGACAACGAAGTTCACAGTCTTCTATAGAAGCGGCATGATATTTTTAAAGCCAGTTTATATCTGAGGTGCATTCAATCCTGACGAAAATGGAGTTTGGACCTGCAGATTCACTCGAGGTTTTGCCCGGTTGGAAGAAGCATTTTTGCCGGAGGATTTGCACGGTTGGAGGAAACATGCTTGCCGGAGGATCAGTGCTGGAATTTGAGATATTGGCTCATTCCCACTGCTTGTGCCGAGTGACTGGAATAGTGTAACCCCGCTGGAGACCGAACTTCCGAAAATAACTACAAAATTCAAGATGTAGTGCAAAGTGATTAGAAATGATAACTAGGTTCCGTTCATTATTATTATGTGTTGCAAATAATTCAATTATATATAGAACTTGGCGTTATTACGAACTGTAACCTGATACTAGAGCGCACTAACAGTGTAATGTAGCGATCTTGCAACTTAGCGAATTTGCACGTGTGTCTCAGTAATACGAAATTTAATATCTTTTTCAAAATTAGATTATATTAATTTTACAGTGTATTAGAATTATGTAAATAAAAAAAATGTGTAGTTTAAAAATGTAAATTTTTTTTTGTTAACATACAAAGTTTATTTCATTGTTTATACAACTTTATTAAAAGATTTCATTGTTAAAAATGTATTTAAAAGTTTAAAAAAAAAACATGTATGTAATTTTACTATAAGGTTCGGTGGACGGCGCGCTGAGGCGCCCAAATGAAAAGGTGTTAGCTCTTCTAAATCTCGATTTATTCTGTTCAATAGGTACACGTTACAAATGATTATAAGCATTATATCTATCTAAGTTGAGATACATCGTATAAGTTATAGAGGCATACATCACATCTCCTTTCCCAGAAGAAAAAAAAATGATGTACTCAATACATTTTTTTTTTTTGAACATATAAAATTAATAATATTAAGTTATAAAAAATACAAATAAATTTGATTAAACATTGTTGATTAAATGAACTTAAAGTAAGTTAATAATAACTAAGTAATTACTCTTAATTTTTAAACAATTTTGTTCTATTTTTAGGAACAATTTCAATTTTATTGTCTTTAAGTAGGTATACATTTGGTGAAATATCTTCTACAACTAAGTATGGTCCATTATAAACATTCTGTAATTTTGAATTATTTTAATTTTTTAATAAAACAGTCATTTTCTCTGAAAACAATTGTTTATCATAATTACATTTTTTTTCTTCAGATAACAAGTTTTACCTTGCTTACTCGTGACATTTTTGTAGTCTAAATTTTAACTCTAACGGGTAGCTATCTGAATTATACAATGGTTCTATGTTTGTAGTTAAATTACTTGGTAGATTACAAGTTTTACCAAAAACCAATTCAAAAGGCGTGAATTTAGTTGATGTATGAACACTTGTATTGTAAGCAAAACACCACTTGTATTGTAGGTATGATTTTTATGAGAATTTTCCAAAACTCTTATTGTTTCATGGAAACTCGCTGAAAACAGCGTCCTTACGTTCTAATGGTATAGCTACGACATACTTACTAAGCTCACACTGAATAGTTAGAATATTATATGTACCTTAATAAAATAATCCTTATCTAAGGGCCCGACTATGTCTAAAAATATTTTATCGAAGGCGCTCATGGCCGTAGTGGTTACAACAATAGGCTCTCTAATTGGCACTGAATGCTTCTGCATTTGGCACTTTTTCATTTATTATTATATGTCATTTATTATTTATTTTCATCATAACTCTTTTATCTTCGTTAGAAGATACTCTTATTTGTCCTCTTAATATAAAAAACATTGTGGTAAACCGGTCCACTTTATTTTATTTACCTCTTTCTCTTTTGTCTCTTTGGTTATAACCATTTCACATATTTTTCATTACTAGCATGCTTTATTAAAATTATTTCATGAATAAATTTTTTTTTCTACATTTTTGCTCCAGCTGACTCATGTAGGCGTCTCGCGCTGTACATGATTGTAAGTCTGGGCATGTAGTATATAAAATATATTTTTTGTTATCATTGCGTATGATAAATATTCATTTTCATTCATTTTATTTCTCTCTTGCTTCTTAATAATTACTAACTCGACAGAATCAAATGTTTAATAACTATACGACTTTCGGTTGATCAGGCCGGAAATCAATAGATATTGTATCATTTTCTCTCACTCTCTTATGTCTGTTTTCTCGTCATTTTTTTTTTTTTTTTTTTTTAATATAATAATTTATTTATTTCCACGAATAAAATAATTTCACATAATTCACCATTTACAATCAACCTTAAAATCAAATTACAAACTATGAAAAATAAATTAGTGCAATCTAGATTGAATATGGTGAGCCGTAGATGTCTACGCTAGACTAGAAAAGCCTGTGTTATAGACATCTGCGATTCCCCCTCTATGAATCCAAATTTATTACATGTATAACATGTTAATATGTTTTTTACAGGTACAGTATTTAGCTCCGTGATTGTATCTTCTATTAAAAATGAAATGAAATTATTGAATAAAAATAAATCAAATGTAGATGGTAAATAGATAAAACATTATTAGACTCATTTCAATTTACAATAATTTTACAATACATTTATTAAAATTAATTTAAAGTATCTGTTTGATCGTGTGTGTGTGAGTGTGCGTGATATATATGTGTGTGTGTGTGTGTGTGTGTGTTGTGTTGTGTGTGTGTGTGTGTGTGTAAGTGTGTATGAGTGTTCGTCTATCTGTGTGCTTGTAAAACAATTACTTTATTATTTTAAACAAATCTTCTGTCTCTTCATAAGAATAATTACCTAGAACATTATTTATATGCTTTTTAAACTGGAACGAACTCATAACTATTAAAATTTCGAATTTAGAAAACTTATTATACAAGAAGGGACCCAAAAAGAAGCCATACTTCTTTACAAACGCGGTATTGTGTTGATCCAATTCGAATACTTTATCCTTACGGCGTTTGCTAACGGTAGTGGGTCTAAGTTTATGTTGTTTAACAAGAGTTTTGGAAACATACAGCTGACGAACCGTGAGCACATTAGCAACTTTGTATAATTCTTGTGTAGAGAATCTGTATGGCAAGAAGTGAATGACTTTAAGCACAGTACGTTGCGCTCTTTCTAAAGGTAACATAGTTGACTTAAAAGTACCGCCCCAAGAGTCTATGCAGTAAGTTATCAGACTTTGACATAAAGAGAAGTAAATTATTTTTAAATTTTGTGAATGTGTGATATGTCTTATATTTTTGAATATGGCTATTAGTTTACGAACTCTGTTTGTTAACATTTTTATATGATTTTCAAAGGATAGGTGAGAATCTACTAAAATACCTAAGTATCGTATAAAGTCTGTTTTTTCTAACGATTCACAGTCACATATGCCTTTGGGATTTTTATTACAGTATAAACCATTTTTATGTGCAACTAGGCTAAGATGGCTTCTAACATTTTCTTGTTTACTTTTTATCGAAAATTCTATGTATTTTGTTTTACCCGCATTCAATTTTAAAAGATTAAGTGATAACCAAGTGTTAACAGTGTCAAAGCCTTTTTGTGCATTAAAATATGTAGATTCCCAGTCTTTGTCGCTAAACACAAGAGCCGTATCATCAGCGTAGGTAAATACAGCCCCGTTATGTAGTTTCATATTGCATAACTCATTTATATAGATGAGAAAGAGAATAGGACCCAGTATACTGCCTTGAGGCACCCCATGTGAGACAGGTAAAAATAGGCTTGTGAAATTACCAATTTTAACGGATTGTTGTCTGTCAGAGAGGTAGTCTTTAAACAATTGTAGCTGTACTCCCCTAATACCGTCTCTCTCTAGTTTATTTACCAGAAGTGGGATAGACACCGTGTCAAATGCCTTGGCTAGATCTAAAAATATTCCAAGGCATTTGTCTCCAGAATCCAGTACCTTCGCTACATGATTTGTAAAGTCATTTACTGCATTAGCTGTTGAAAGGTTTTGCCTAAAACCATACTGACTATTGGATAACAGAACATTGTCTTCATAGTATTTAACCAATCTATTTTTTAATAAGCGTTCCAATATTTTAGAGATAGTTGGAAGAATTGATATGGGTCTATAGTTTGAAATTTGATCCTTATCTCCGTTTTTAAATATTGGAATAATAATCGATTTTTTAAATGCTTTTGGAAAAACTCCTTGAGCCATTGCTAAATTACAGACATGAGCGATGGGCTCAACTAAGATCTTTTTATTCTCTTTTATTATTCGAGAAGATATATTGTCATAACCAGCTGTAGATGTGTTTGCTAAAGAATCTATAATACTATTAACTTCTGCCAGATCGGTTTCCAGCAGAACAAATGATTTAACAGGTGTATCTACAGCATGACTTATTGATGACGAGTGGGCATTATTAAGTGGACGCATATCATTAGATATATCTTTCCCCACATTAACGAAGTGATGGTTAGCATTGTTGACAATTAAACTAGGATCTTGTTTGTTAGAAAAAAGCTCAAACGAATGATGACCTGTAACTACACCGCGGCCCGATATCATATTTATGGCTTTCCACATATCCCTACTTGTCTTAGCCTGACAGACTAGTGAGCGTTCATACACAAGTTTTAACTTACGCAGCAATCTTGTCAAATAATTCCTATATCTAACATACGTGACTCTAAGAGTATTATTGTTTGGATCTTTATTTAACCTTTTATGTAAATTATCTCTGTTTTTCATGCATCGTAAAAGACCAGTCGTAATCCATGGTTTCATAGGAGCTCTTTTTTGTGATAATTTAAGGAGTGTAGTATTAGATGTTATAATTTTCGTTAAAGCAATTGTTAAGGTATCGGCGGCAACGTTACAGTCCAAACAATCAACAACACTTTGAAAGTGTTCCTGTCGCAAGTCGGCACTTATACCTTTATAATCAATTTTGGAAACATTAGAAGGTAGGTTATGTCTAAACTTGTCATTTTTTGTGTTTAATGACAGAATTAGTGTTGAATGATCCGTGAGACTGTTGTCGACCACAAGAGTTTTAGAATTTAGCCTAGATTTCAGAACTACATGATCAATGCAGGATAGCTTTCGAGTTGCTAGTGTATGCGCGGGGAGTAGCCCATGTGAGGCCATCATATTAAGATATTCATGAGCACGGCGATCTGTTGTATCTGGTCGTATATCGATATTAATGTCACCCATGATGATTATGGTTTTGTAATGGGACAGAGTGCTAAGTAAATTATCAAGTGATTGAAGAAAACCGTCAATCCTGCTGAAAGCAGGAGGTCTGTACAGTGCGATCAATACAATATCAGTTTTGACTGATACAACTATACAATTACTATCCGAGAAAACAGGTTCCGAAATTTTACAGTCTAAGTTGGATTTAGTGTAAATGACTAATCCATCATTTTGGTTATACAATTTACTTGATTTAGTTACATTATAATTAGGCAGCGAAGGAATTATATGACTCTTAGAAAGCCAAGCCTCAGATAAAACTATGATGTCATTTTTTACTGCAATCCTACTAAGTAGTGTGAGAAAACCATCGAAGTTATGATTAATGCTTCGTATGTTCTGTGATATAATATTCAATTTTTCACCCGATGAACATCCAGCTAGATTATCCGAACAGTTTTCTGGAGCACAGTGAACGGCAGATGACATAGAAAAATCATCAATTTGGCGTTCTACTAGATTATTAGCCTTATCCATCATGAAACAATCAAATTATAGTTAAATAGTTCTAATTTTAAGTACCAGAACAAATTCTGGAGCTCCTGATGGTAGCAGATGATATCCTTAGTAATAGCAATCTCAGTTCTGGCAGCGAGGTGTTTTTGTAGAAGTAGACCTAAGCAACAAGAATCGTTATTGTTTGTTGTATTGTATGTATTGTTGTGATCTGAAGTGCGTATATAGATTCTGTTATAATGTATGTAATATGTGTGTGAAATTCTATAAATTGAGTGATTAAAATACGAATAATAAGAACAAAGATGAACAGTATTAGAATAATAGCATGCATATAAAATGATTACATTAATAGCTAGACAAAATAATAAACCTAGTCATATTTTGTTTTCTAGTTTTTTGATATCAGCTTCATTGTTGATTCTTATAAGTGCTGAACCATCTTTTTGCCGAAGATATACAAAGCCATTTGCTGTCCAGCAGTGGAGAAATCCGTTAGAAGCTTTATATTCTCGCGCAAGTCTAAAAAGCTGTTTTGTTTTAAAGGTTAGTGAGTCTGATATGAAAACAGGTTGAGCATTTCCATTAATTTTAAGATGACTAGTGTTGAGTTTGTCACTACCTCTGCGTTCCTTGTTAAACTTCTTGGCCGCGCTTAAGAATGACTCTTTTATCAGAACTGTTGAAAATTCTACAGTAATAGGCTTGTTTGGAGTTTTTTTATAGCCTTGTTGTCTATAAACGTCTTTGATTTCATTTTCATCAATTTTTGTTTTGATAACCGTCCCTAGTCTAAGAACCGTTTCGCGCAGATGTTGTTTTGAATCTGCAGATCCTATTTCACCATCAGTAATTGGCATATTTCTAATTTCAAGACAAGTACTTTTGGCCTTTCGCTCTAAAATGTCAATAGAGCGCTCCAACGAATTAATATATTCCTTATCTTGTTGCCTCTCTTTCTCCAGTTTCACAATTTTGTCGGCACATTCAGTTTGCTTCTCTATTAAAAATTCGATTGATCTAGTGAGCTCTGAGACAGACAATTGCACTGACTCATCAATACTTTTCCGCAGAGAAGCAAACTTTTTTCCTTGTTCTTCGGAAAATTTGCTGAACAGTAATCTCATTTCATCGATTATCATATTTTTGTCCAAGGTATCATGTTTTCTCTTTACTCTTTTGGACGAAGAATCAGTCAAATTCTCTAGATCTTGAGTTTTTTGTGAAAAAATAGCAAAATAGGACGAGTCTATTTCAGTGTGTGAGTTTTTCGTCCCATCTGTGGAGCTTAAGGCTTCGGGTGTCGGCGTTGTAGGGGGAGTTCGTTTTAGTGGCATTTGGTGTATTTTTATTTTAAATCAAGAATGAATAAAATTAATCTATACTCAAATCGATTCGATAAAATCGTAAAATTTATGCCTCTGCCGAATCTGTGGCGTAGTAAGATCTGTCAATGTCAAAGTCAGTTTGCCCGTGTCACTCGAGTTTGATTGATGTGTTCATCCAAACAACAACAGAAAAAATATGGAGTTTGCCGGAAGTTTTTTGTTTTTACTTCGTTATTGCGGGTCAAAAATCAGCAGAAAACCAAAATGTCCACTAGGGCCTTCTTGGATTCGCGATATAGTTTTGGCAAGAAGTCCAATGTTGAGCTGCTGTGACGATGTTGTATAGTAAATAATTGTTTACCAGTGGTAGGCGCTCGAGAATATTCCCAGGAAGTTTGGTTTCAGCAGGTATTTTCTTTTGTAACAAATTGATTTTGAGACACTGCGAATAACACGTCTGCTCGAGATGCGAGACCGGAAGGGGCATTACATTTAATATTCGTTTATTCATCTCTTTCAACTCCTCTGATGTTACAAACACTCTAGATTATGCATCTGCAGCTACATTGTATTTTTTAATTAAAAAAATCTAAGCCTTAATATACCTTCGCTCTGACAACATAGTCCATCGAACACATGAAACCTGTGTACAAATTCCTTATCCATAAAAGTAAATCTCAAATCAGCATTATCCAATCAAACAAAGTTCACCACACACACCGTTTATCTTAAGTTGTCCTATATGGAATGGAATGTTCCATTTGAGTAAGGTGTCATGTCTCACGGCGCAAAGTGACGCTCCCGTATCTACTAACCAATTGCACGCGCTGTTACCAAGTGATAATTGAATCGAATTGTAACTGTTGTAATAGCAAATCTGAGAATAAATATTAATGTACTATCCTGCTAATTAACAAAAAAAAACTGAATCGAAGGGTTCTGTTCTTAGGCGAACGTATCGTTAGTGATAGCATTGCTGGTAGATGAACCAGTATTTGCAGTTAAGGTCTGCTCCCCGTTCGAAATCATGTGGTACATCCTCGAATTATAATTATTATTCTGACCTCTATAGCCTCGATTATTATTATTGTACCTAGCTCTTGGCGCGTTATTCGATATCGCTGCATGCCAAGTACCGTGGTTGTTCCCGCGAGTAGGGTGACCACGCTGAATGTTATTCTGACCTCGGTACGAGTTAAAGTTATTGTAATGACTCGAATCGCGTTTACCTCGTCCTCTGTAATTGTAAGAACTATTGAAAGGGTAAGCCTTTCGCTGAAATTGCATGACGCTTTCCGAAGTTGTTGTGGAGATCTGCTCATCCTTGGCTCCACGTATTGCATCCTTTAAGCTCTCGTAATTCCTAGCTGTGATAACGGTACTGAGGTGACTGTTCCGCAAACCGCTGGCAAACCGCCTTATTGCAGATTTTTCGTTTAATGGCTTCAAAATTGTATATTTTCCTGAATCACCATCAGCTTGAGATACAGTCAACCCAACGAATAGCTCTTCAATTTCCTTACCGTATTCTTCAATACTTTTTTGATTTTGTGTACACCCTAATAGCTTCTGTTGTAGAGCCGTAAAAGATGTTTTTGTTATCAAATGTTTGCGCATATCATCAACAAGCAATTGAACGGTGTCATATTTCTGGGATAATCTCAAGGTCGCACTTTCTGATAATCTGGTTTTTAGTACAAACTGTACAAGGGAGGGTTTCGATTCCTCTTTTAACATAGATTCGTACAATTCAATTGCCGAAATTAGCTGTTTTGTAACATTTTCATTATCATTCATAACTGGAAGTAAGGACACAGCGGTCTTCAGGTTAAAAGTCTCCATGTTGTCTACTTTTATAACTATTTGACTCTCAGTCATTGAGTTACTCTCAGCACATAAATCAGAAATACCCTTATACAAACTTTTTATTTTATCTGAATAATTATTTACTAAGGCTATTTCCTCATTACATAACTTTTTACACTTAAATTCCGATAATTCTTTCTTAAAGCAATCTAATATTTCATTTGCTTCCTAGAACGAATAGTCTCTGATTCACTCCTCCTTTTAGGGCCGATTTTTATTAAATAAGATCTTATCTCTTGTAGGCATGAATAATAGTTTATAAGTACTTTCTCCATTAACAATACCAATACCAACTGATATTTTAATTATTCAAGTGTAGGTATAATTGAACCGAAATTATTTAATAATTAATTGACACCTTTAAAATAATATATGTAAATGTATTATTCATACCGACGTGCGTTTTACTTAATTTCTAACACTTACGTTTACCGCTTAAATAAGGTTCATCGCGACGCACTATTTATTTCCCGAAAATCCGCACGCACTGCACTTTCACAACACTTTTTGAGTCTAGTTTACGCATTACGACCTAAAAAGGAAATCATTGAAGAGCGCGACACGACGCATCGCAGTAGATGAAGCCGATGGGACATCATACATTGTTGACACCCGTAGTCTCCGCCTGGACTCCTCCAATCTCTCGACGACGCCGGAACCAACTGTTGTTTCTCTTCAGATAATGATCTTCAATTTCTCTCTGCATCCACTGTTTGTGGCATTTCACGTAGACTCTGTAGCCCATGCAAGCGGCGACAATCACCATTATTATGATTGTTACTCCCAAAACGTCGCTCATGATGCTAGCATGACTTTTCAGATGCTCGATGTCCGCACTATTCGATCCGCCGGAGGCATTTTGGGCAAAGATGACCTCCTCTTTTGAGTATGATTTACGCATTTTACACTTATAGCACGGTAATATACATATATGAGCACGTTTTAATTGTAATACATATTAAAATGATAAGTCCATATTTGCAACGTAGCGCGAATCCGATCGAACTGGCAGGGTCGCCATATAAGGTTCGGTGGACGGCGCGCTGAGGCGCCCAAATGAAAAGGTGTTAGCTCTTCTAAATCTCGATTTATTCTGTTCAATAGGTACACGTTACAAATGATTATAAGCATTATATCTATCTAAGTTGAGATACATCGTATAAGTTATAGAGGCATACATCACATTACAAGCTGACTGTACTTTGGTCATTCGAACGAACTTTGATTGTGAAATAACTATGTACTTAGTACTTACCTCTGCATAAATGAATGCGAGCTCATATCGCATGTTGTTTTCAAACGTAAGCATATTTGTGTAGCAGGCATGAGCCTTTGAATTTGTAATGTTTATTGTAATGTTTTAACCTTGAATGTACTACTTAAGTAAAATAAATTTTTTTTGTAAAAAATTTTGAAAAAAGGGAGGATTGATGTAGTGACACAGATTAGCATAAAAGTACGCGGCGCAAACGCGTTTCGTTAATTCAGCTTTTTAATAGTTATGCGGAGCCTCGCCAGTCACTCTTCAAACCTCAGCCGTGTTTAGACATATCCTAATAAGGATTAAATAAATAATATAATTGTAATAACCTGTAACGTGTTAAATGAATAGATTCAGTATAGTGCAATAACTCTTTTATTTCAACCAACCCACATACATAATCACTATACATACACAATATTGAGCAAAAAATCACATCAACAGTCGTCATTGTCTACTGTACCGGTGTATGTTTCATTATCATCATTCATAATTACAGCCATTAAACATCTGGACATAGGCCGCAAAGATGTTAGAGCTTAATTCACTATGCTTGTTTGGTTATAAGCTAGACAATGGGTACTATGCCTGCGGCACTAATCAGAGATTTGGATCCATGGATCACTAGCAGAGAGGGTATAAAATAAGTACTGCGTACGTACGTCGTCCAGATCTGGCGCATTGACGGTGAAGCCCGCGTTGTTCCTGGGCGCCGGGTGGCCGAAGTACTCCGCTGAGGAGATGCTGCTGCTGCCCTGGAAGCGCTGCGCGTTCGTCTCGCGCTCCCAGCGGTTATCCTGGAACATTCATAAATACTGATCAAATATTCGTATCATTCACCGCCTCAGTGGAAAATGTCTGCGTGCAGCACAATTAGCAAGGGGTCAGTATTTGTATACAAACTTTTAATAAAAAAAAACTTGATAGGTGTCAAGGGACACCCGGATGGAACGAAGTTCACAATGAACGAACGAAGAAACACTGTCAGGATTCATTATTACTATTATTTTTTATTATTTACAAAAAACCTGTTTAAACTCAACAAAAATAATCGTCGTGACACCACACTGTTCAATGCGAAATAGAAATGAAAATATCTGGCTTGCTCTGGCTATAAGAGAGAGAGAGACAGACAGAGAAACATGCGACGCCGCACAGCTTACAATAGCTTACTATAGCAAAAAGTGTCGTGACAACTTTTCGTAAGATTTTTTCCCGTCTAGCCCCCTTTCACAACGCGCGATAAGGAACTTCGTTCCAAAAGCGAGGTCGAAATACGAGGTCGGAGTCCTAGGACACAGACTCGTCAATAGAGAACACGAAGAGGTAATTCAACTGACCTGCTCTCCAAAGAACTGCGCGGAGCTAATAGCCTTAGCGGAGCCGAACTTCTTGACCGCTGAATCATCATCAGTGTCCTGCCGCTTCGCGCGCGCGCGGGAGGCGGGCGGGGTGGGCGCGGGGGGGGAGCGCTCGTCCGCTGAGAACATGGAGCGGACGGCGCGCGACGGCTCCGGCTCGATGCTGGAGGCGCCCTGGCCGCTCGGCGCGCTGTCGAACAGAGGCTCCATGCTGCGACTGCTGCTGAATGGCTCGTTCCTGCAAGTTGTATGCTACTTTAGTAGAGTACTTAAATATACATTGCATACTAAATATCGCATTGGCGCAATGTCGCATTGGTAAAACTGGCTAGCACGTCGCGTCGATGCTGATAATCGGATATCTTAGTTCGAGTCCTGTGTGTGGCCTTAATTTTAATATGCGTCTTAGTGCGTTGCTACACTTGTGTGTAAGCTCGGTGACAAGGGCCCGGAAAGACGCGGCGAGCGAACGTTTGAAAACTACGCGCACTTTCTCGCTCAAGCCAGTCGCGCCAGGCTTTCGCCTTGGTCACTTGAACTGTGGACGCAAAGGAGCTTTTCACGTGTGATATTTCGTGAGTGACTAAAACATTTATAACAACTTTTAATCATTTCTAAATAAATATAGCTGGACAACCCACAATATCTAGCCTCGTGGAAAGTTTTAAGCTTCCGTTACGGGTATGAGACATCTGATATACTAAAATACTAGGTATCAATATCAAATTCAAATCATTTTATTTCAGACAACATTAATTGAGTGGGAATACAAATTAAATGTCCATATTAAATTAAAACACATTAAGAAAAACAAAAGAAAATAATAAAATACTCTAACATTAATAATAATAATAAAATACATTAAACACTAACTAATCCTAACTAATCCATCCAAATTGCTGTCCAGTGCTTCATAAAAAGACAGTCAGTGTCCAGCCTCCCAGCAATAAGCTGTAGATAGCTGTTGGAGCTGTCGCGAACACGGCGCATCAGGGACGCAGATCTTTTGCGCATTATCGCCTTAAACCCGTCAACTCGTGCGTCAGCAAACATTCCTGATGCACTGCAGAAACGCGGCAGCCCCAACAGTACCCTAAATGAGTTGTTGTATTGGATCCGCAGGGCATTCCAAGACTTTTTGGTGTGTTTGACCCAGAGGCTGCACGTATAAAAGGACTGGCAATAAGCTCTAAAAAGCGTCGTTTTAACCTGCCTAGTGCAACGCGCGAACCTACGGGCCAGCATGTTTGCCCTAATGGACAATGCCCTACGTTCCCTCTCCATGTCCTGGTCATCCGCAAGGGACTCAGTGACCCAGTGGCCCAGATACTTGAAGCAAGGAACCTGCTTCAGCTCACTGCCGTTCAGGAAAACCGGCGGTATGGTGTTGTAGGTCTTATTGCCCGATTTGAAAACCATGAGTTCACTTTTGCTTGCATTGTATCTGAGCCCATGGGCCTCTGCGTATCTCTCACAGATACCAATTAACTTTCTGAGAGCACTGATTGATGGGCTCAGCAGCACCATATCATCGGCATAACTGATGTTATTGATCGTAACACCATCAATGGAGCAGCCGATCCCAGTGCTACTAAGCTCACGAATCAGACGGTCTGTGTACAAGTTGAAAAGCCGGGGCGAGCTCACCCCGCCCTGCCGCACCCCACATTCCAACCTGTACTCACCCGATAGCGATCCCGCCCACTTCACAAAGTTGCTCTGGTTGCCATACCAGTGCTTCAGGAGTAGTATGATCTCACTAGGAAGGTCAGTATCCTCAGACAGCTTCCGCCATAACCCATCATACGCCACAAGATCGAAAGCTTTCGACAAGTCGAGAAAGCAGGCGTAGATAGGTGTGCTTCTGCTGGTGTAGTACTGGACGGTGTGTTTGAGGCATAGTACTGCAGTTTCAGTGGACAGCCCAGGCCGAAAACCGAACTGGGCATCATGCAGTTTGACATGTTTCGTAAGATGCATGTCAATCACACCGTCCAGCACCTTTGCTATCACAGTAGCTAAGGATATAGGTCTGTAGTTCCCTAAACTCGAAGCGTCTCCAGTCTTATTTTTAATAATAGGTACAACTACAGTCCTTGTCATCTCTCCTGGTAAATGTGAATGACTGATACAGAGGCTGAAGAACATGGCGAGCACCCCGGGCAGATGAACACCTGCGTTTTGCAGATGTTCAATGCTTAGCGAGTCATGACCTGGCGATTTCCCTCGCTTCATGTTCTTCAGTACCCGCAAAACATCCTTCGCTGTAATAAGTATAATTTTCTCCCCCCCATTCCCCCCTTCCACTTTCAACCCGCTATCTGCTGGCCCCAGAGGTGATTCTACCCTAAAACGCTCCTTAAACAAATTGGCAATTTGGGCGGGATCACTAATACCCTCAACGCTCACCGGGACACTCGGCCTTGGGCTCAGTTTGTTGGTTTCTTTCCAGAACTTTGCAAAATTCTTAGCCTTATGTTGTGTCGCAATTATGTCCATTTTTATTTGAGCCTCATTATTTTGACACCACTTTAATTTAGCCTTAAAAATGCTCCGCGTCTCTCGCATTTTTTGGTAAGTTGGACCACACACAGGATTTCCAACAGATCTCCACTCCTGAAACCAAACCCGAGCCTCCCTGTGAGCAGCAGCTACATATTTGTTCCACCCTGTCACATGACACTTCTTTTTACTATTTCCATTACTAGAAACTAATTGAGAGCCGATTCACGAAGAATACTAACAATTTCACTATATAAATGGTCTAAGGTAAGTTTATGTTCTAATTTATCACAGAGTGAGTCAGCACAACATCTAAATTCGGGGGGGAAATTTACATTTCGTAGCTTAGATGTACATAAATTTCTATACTTATTGTTTTGAAACTGATCCCTTTCACCCCATATAACATAATTCGGCAATGATTTAACCTCATCTATTTTGAACCTTATAACACTGAGGTCACATATTATTTCTAAGGCAAAGTGGTCCGACCAGGAGAAACTATAATTTACCTTAATGTCCATAATTGATCTCCTGGCTGCCTCCGTAGTTACAACATGGTCTAACCATGAAGATGTACCATGCGCATCACTAATAAAAGTGTACGTACCCGATGACAACCCAAGGAGGTCAATGTCCGCACATGTCCAGTTCACTTCACGACAAAAATGTTCTAGTTCCCTACCAAACGGATCCGCATTAAAGTCGCCTAGTATGTACACAGAGTCCACGTTACTATTTTCCACAATGGCACCAATTTCACTCAAACAGCCTATAAATTCCGCTATATTTTCAGGTTTATCTGAACTGTCCGTAGGCATATAAACTGAAAACACCAAAAACTGGCGGTTTTCGAGAGTCACTTTAATAGCTGAGATACGTACACTCACACAATGCACAACAGAAACCGAACGAAACACATTCTTGCGCCACAGTATAGCAACGCCGCCGTAGGGCCGGCCGCGCAGCATGCCCGCCGAGGTGTCCACTGCAGAGTTCCCGCTGTAGCCGAAGTCAGGATCAACTGTGCCCAGCAAAGCGACATCGTGAGGCAGCAGCCAAGTCTCCTGTAAGGCCACTATGTCAGCTGTTCGGCAAAGCGACCTTACAAAGTCTATGTTAGTTTTAACGTTTTTACAATTATAGCTTATAAAAGTTGAGCTATTCTTATTACTTTCTGTTGTGTGTTCCATTAAATTCAGGGTTTTTAAAATCAATAAAGCGCCTAAACGTTACACCTTCAGGCCATAAACTATCTTCTAGAAATTTGGCAAGTTTCGAGTGCGGCACTATCATTTTATAGGCGTTATATTTTTTTTGAAACTTACTATTTATTTTCTGCAGCGATACTTTTGTTTGAGTTCTTGTAAAAAAGTAATCAATGATATCGTTCACTGTAGTAGTGCTGTCCACGTTATTTATAAACAAAGGCACTTTAATTTCGGCTGCCTTAAACTTGTCATTTGAGTTCACTTTCGCATTTCCCTCCACCGTAGCAAATCGATTTTTATGCCTCTTTCGCTGAGTCAAAATCCATCCCTCATCCGGTTTTTCTTTCTTCCATTGACCCTCTTTGCCAACAGTACTCGCAAATGTCTTTGATGGTGTAGAAGTAGGCAAATGAGTTAAAAGAGGTCTATTATTTATCGTATCTACTGGCATTTCCATCATATTTTGCGGCAACACGGGCAAAGTCGGGGTTTTGCATAGTATATCCGTGCAACTAACATCCCGCACAACACTGGCGCTTTGACGATACTGGTTATCATTATTACACTCCCGCTGTTTACACGACGTCGAACGGACCGAAAGAGCATTGCCCGGTGACGTCATCTCAGCTGGTTGACTACGCTCCAAAATATGAGGTAGGCCGGTCGGCCCGCTGTCCATGTAATAACTATTAGATAAAACGCCACCGCCGCGCTTTTTACTCACGTAGCAATCATAGTTATTGACAATAGATGTTTGTTTTAAGTTATTGAGGTCATTTTTAACCTCTTCAAGCTTGTCAACCGATACATATGTTTCTTTTAGTGTCTTTATGTCATTCTGGAGTACAAGAATGTCCTTTAGTATTCTCGTTGCGTCTAAATGATCCCACAGAATAGGCAATTTATGAAGCAATCTTGCAACAAAAATTGGAGTTTCGTTCGGATCTGTTTCCTTAAAAACACTAATTACGTCATAGAGATCTCGTTGTGAACGCTTGTCCCGTTTACGCGTAATCCTTCGCTTTGTTGTTGTCAAA
The DNA here is from genome assembly GCA_929108375.1 of Gymnoscelis rufifasciata. NCBI lineage: Eukaryota > Metazoa > Arthropoda > Insecta > Lepidoptera > Geometridae > Gymnoscelis > Gymnoscelis rufifasciata. The sequence continues at coordinate 173,355 of OV815322.1, read as the reverse complement.
GAATCAAACAACAAGTTCTTCGCTTGTTCTATTTCTTCAGTCGTGAACGACGATGTACAAATTTGAACAATAGACTCCTCACACATCACATCTATTTTGTTTTGTATGAACGACAAAACCTCACAAATCACAATATTGCAATTGTTGCACTTTACTACGTTGGCCGACATTTTTATATCAGGTTTATTTTATAGTTGCAATTTTGCAGTATTGCTTATGGTAGTTCAGCGTTATTGCAGTATCTTCGACGTTTCGCTACGCCTATACTGACCTTATCATGGTGAAGGAGGCGGTAAAGTCGTCGATGTCGTCGAGCGCGGCGCGCGGCGGCGCCCCGGAGTCCTCCTGCTCGATGGCCGTCATGTCCGACGCGGCCGAGTGACTCACTCCCCTGGATAACAATGACAAACATTTATTTGCATAGAACATGAGTGTAACATATTATTACCATGGAATTGTGGTAATTGATGATTGTGTTCCACATGTTTTGCCAATACTGGCATGCAGATTTGAGATGCCAGTTTTTAATGTTCAAAAACACCTAAAATAATAACACACTTTCTAAACAATTTGAGCTTCAAACAGAAATATAGAAATAAACTGAAGCTGTATTCAGTGAAAAGAAAGCAACTTTTGCTGGGACGAATAGTAGGACACGGGGGGACGAACAATGCAGCTCGCCGAAACGATTCGTGCCCGACCTATCTTCTGATAAGCTGTCCTCATCTCAAAAGGAGGCCAAGCCAAGCCCACGTTCCCACCACTGGACTTGCGCTTGGCTCTATCTAAGGCTATACCAAGACTGAAATAATCCAATATACTGGAAGTATTTGATGAGGCCTTCATCCAGATGTAAAACAGCAGAAGCAATGTATAAATTGAGTTGTGTTTAACTTTGATGTATATTATGTGACTATCCGTGAATATCTTTAATTAGCTTTCTATTGGTACAAAGTAAGCTTATAGTGTTAATAAATAGATGAGGCAGTCACGCTCTGCTGGTGGTCCGGGCGCCGGCGATGCCGAGGCGGTCCGCGCCCGCCCTGCCGCCGCCCGCGCCGCCGCCCGCGCCCGGCTCGCGGTACGCCAGCCGCAGCGAGGCTACTTCTTGCTCCACGTTTTCGATGGTCGCTTTGCTCTCCGACACTTTCGCCTGCAACGGGAAATAATGCTACCTTTTAGAGTAGAACATGTACTTTGATAAGGTGAATTACCAGCAAAGCTGCACAAAACTGAGCCACGGAGAGTCTGTTTGTCTTCAGTCTCTTGCACGATTTTCATATAGACAACATAGAGATGTAAACACTGAATAAAACCGAACAGTCCATAGGTATGGTTTTGACTTTTGAACACTTATTATTAACGAATTCTCACCTCTGGATATGCAGCACTTTAAACTATTAAATCCTAAGTATTTCAAACGAAGATGATTAAAATACTGCATACACTGGAATGAGAGGTAAAATAATACACAAAATAATACTAACTTCCATTTTCAGTTTTTCCGCCAAGATGGCTTCCTTCTCTATGTCGTCGAAGTTCGCGGCCACCTTGGTCGCGCCCAGGCCGCCTTTCCGAGCTCCCAACTAAAATATTACAGAAATAATTGTAGATAATGACAATAAGCTTCATTTACATATGTATATGTATGTGAGTTATTAAATTTTTCAGTTAAGCTCTATTTGATGTTACTTCAATAAACAACAATAATAAATCAATAACTACTTTTTTATATTTTTTGGAAAAACACTATAAACAGTTTATATGTATGTAGCTTACACGCCACGGCGTTGCCAATGTTTTATGGATTTTGCCGCGGAAAAACTGTTTTTTATAACGTAAAATAGCCTTTCTCGATAAATATCTTTGTCATCTTGCACCCATTTTTTTTTTCAAAATTTCATATATATATATAGATTTTATCTAAATATTTAATATAATAAAAATATGTAATGTGTTTAATAATACGATAAAGCTTTTCAAGACTAATGAAATAATGAATGAGTGTGTTAGCTGACCCCTGCGCGTTTAGCGGGCGGCTTGCGCACGCCGATGGCGGCGGGGCGCGGCGCGTCGGCCGCGGCGGGCGGCGCCGGCGCCGGGCCCGCGTCCCACAGCAGCGCTTGTGAACTCAGGGCTTCCGGCTTCGCCACCTGCTTATAAACAACACTGTTTATATATATACTCTTAATATAAAATTAAATTTATTTACACAGCTTAATATCAAACAAATCAATCAGAGGTGTTAAAAACTCACTAAACAGCAACACTGCAAATGGCAATGATGATGAATATATGCAAAAACTTGAAGAACTAATATTAACAAAAACAATGTAACAGTGAACAGAATAGCACTTGGTCATTATCTTGTCTTAGTAGGATGAACAGAAAATAAGAAAATTGTTAGTCACCCGATATTATTTCAAGTTAAAATATGATAAGTAGGAACCAAAATGCTTATGATCCATTCTCACCAAATGTTAACTGCACTGAATCATGTCATATTGCTAAGCTGGAATGCTACAAAATATAAAATATATTCTGCTGATATCAATACCTGATTTACTTTGTATAACAATTTAATTAATATCTGACAACCTACTGATACTCACACAGGTCACTTCACTATTCAGTCATGTATTAGATTGTGTAATAATCATCATCAAAATGAATAAAAATATTATTTTCAAAGCAATTGAAAGAACAACAATGTGTGGTTGCTTTGAGATGGGGTGAGAGTGAGGGTTACCTGTGGAGTGAATGCAAGCTCGGTATTGTTAGAGGGAGTGCTGGAGTGCTCCGCAAACCAGTCTACCTCATTCTCCTTGGGCTTCTCCACAGGTGCTGCGTCCAAATGTAACTGCAGTAAATACAATTATATCTTATTTCCACAATCATTAACAAACATACTTAAACTACAATAATTTATCAAAGTTTTATGATTACAGTAGATTGATTTTTCAAATGCTACTGATGGGTTAGTTCTGATAATTTTTATAACTTCACACAACTGATAATGTTCTTTGATACATAGAATTGAAAATCTATTAGGTAATTGTTTAAAAGAATAAAATTATGAATCATTAAATTAAGACTTTAATCTACTTACATTTTGCTAGAAAATAAATTTATTAGCAAATAAATAGATACATGGCAAACAATTTTAACATCAAAGTCAAAACATTTATTTCTTTAGTAGCACAGAGGATACATGGACAAGTCAATGTAAACTTAACTAAACTATTTTAAATACATTTATCAAGGAATCAAGGAAATAACATTGTCTTGACAGTCAACTTAATTTTTTTATTCTTTTTTGTGTCTTTATAACAGAATGTTAGTCAGTGGTAGGATTCTTGAGGTTACCTTGGTTCCATAGGTCTTCATAGCATGTTCTGACATAGCTGCTAATTTCTCCTTGTACAACTGAGCCACTCTTGAACTGTACTTCTGTCTAGAATCATCTGTTGCCAGACCATGTGTGTGGAAAAATTGGGTCTGGAAAACATCAATTAATCCTAATGTTATCTTGTTATTTCTAAATATTTCAGGTATGTGATTACAGTGCAAAGGTATGGAGATTAGGAACATGCATTTTTGCTACTATGTATAATAAGTAATAACATATTTCTGACAGATATTTTAGAGAATGTAACGCAAATATGAAGCACAGGAGAGGGTTTAAGTCGTTAGGTGTAGAGGCAGGGGGGATCATGGAAGGAGGATCAGACGATCAGTCACTCACAGCGTTGACGTTACCGCCCAGCTGCATGTTGCGCAGCTGCTTCCACGTCCAGTTGGTGTCGAGCTGCGTGGAGCGCACGAACGTCAAGTGCACCCCGAGGCTGCGGTGCACCGCCGAACAATCCAGGCAGATGAACACCCCATACGTGACAGATGACCACGTAGGGTTCTTCGCGTTGCAGTCGAAACATACCTGAACATCACCATAAATTTAACAAATAACACAAAACTAGTAAACAAACGTCGTAACTGCAAATTAGTACACACTTTATTAGCCGAAATGCCCCGTAAACGCTGAAAAACTGCTTCAATATCGCTTTTACTAGGACCCGAGTCAGCCATTTTCGATGTGTTGTCACTATTAAAAAGGACAGACGACAACCGTGACAACCTTTTTGTTAACTTGTCATGTGTCTTAAGACAGTTGACAGACAGACAGACATGTCAGATTGTTTTTGGAACCATAGACAACAGATTTTTGGTCGGATGGGATTTTATGGCAAATCCATACTGTGCTTCCTTTGCGTTACTTCAAAACATTAAGATGTAGTAATACCAGGATTACTTTCTTTTCGTTGCTTATAGCATAATTTTCTGCAAAAATCAATTGTATTTTCCGATATTATCTGCAATCAGAGGGGGATTGTTGTTGTTGATTTAAATTAAGTATGGATATTTTTAGATGTATTTTGATTAGGTACATTATTAATTGAACGGTCCAATGCTAGAGAGATTAATGTCCAATGTCTGTTATTTTTGGAATAATTGACTTTTACAGTTAACATTGGTGAAAAAAAAGGATACCTAAATTAAATAATTATATAGATATTTCCACACTAAAGAATATTAATATGTAGGCCATGTGCTTATAAGGAAATAAACTTTTGACTTTAATATTTCAATAGCATTTCATAATGTATATGTGTGTCCTCGTAAGTGTTGGAAATATAAAAACTAAAACTGATACAGACACAAATTGAAACCAATCAAAACCAATGCCTTTTTCAAGGGACTGTCAGCGATATTTCAAAGTTTAAATACTTACTAGATAACAAACTGCCCATGTGAATTGACATGATGGTGTTGTATAAAATTTCAATATTTTGTGTTTAAAAATAAATTAATGCAATGGACCCTTCCAGTTATGTATGAATTGATACATGCTTAAGAGAAAATTGGGGAGAAGTTTTTATTTATCCACTCCCCTATAATTAACGTTGAACCAGGCCAAAAAGTTAAGTTAAAATATCATCGAGCTCAGTTCGAATTCTCACCTCTCAAGTAAGTAACAACCTGCCATATTTGTTATAATTCTTCTTATTTAAAATATTTGTCCAATCTTTGTTCTTTATGTTAGTTTTACTTAAGATGGTCTTTTTGTTATTTTAAATAAAGAGTGGTGGACCATAATATAATAAATTGTTATAAATAAAATGTAGTCTGAAAATTCCGCAACTTGATTCAATTGAATCTAGCAACACTCAATTCAACCTGAAACTTGTCGAATGGACGCACGGGAGAAATCTTCTTGTTTATAATTTTACGATTATATTATGTGTTAAACAAAGTGTAAACTTTTAGGTAAATAATTTGTGCGTGTTTAATACAACGGACGTTGTATTCACATAGTAAACACCCTTCACGTCAAGGGCTCTCACGGTCACAAATAATGTCGACGTGCAGTAATCAAACGGAGCCTCATTTGTAGCGAGTGAAAGTTTGTAATGGAACAGAAAATGCCGTCACAGTTTAGAACTGTTTTATAGTGCAGGCAAATTGACAAGTGTGCGGAAACATGGATAGTTTTCAAGGCGATGAGATCGAGCGCGCTCTGCTGGAGCTGGGGCCCTTACTCGGGGTCTCTATCAAGGAAGAGGCCCCCGACGAGGCCCTCATGGACGCAGCCTCGCGGCCTGCTGGCCCAGCTCATGTAATAAGCATATTTATTTTATATTCTGTTTTGTCCCTCCATAACTTTGCTTTCAAGGCTTGTTGCCAAAGCAAAGTAATCTTTATGCAATGATGTAAATACAAATAAAATATTTGTGACAATTCAAACTGCATCATCAAGGTTGTGTTATGGGTATTCAACATAAAAATACATACTAAGTAAGTAAAAGTGCTCTTGGAAATACCTAGGTAGGTACCTATATTTTGTATTTTATTTTGATGTGTCTTAAGTTTTGTAAAACCAACAATGGAAATAAATGATTTTGTATCTTTGTATCTATAAATAGTTGGACTTTCTTTGAAAGTTTAACAACAAAACTACTTACTGTAAAATAGGATACAAACAAAAAAAAACATTCACCCTTTTAATAATCAAGTAACCTGGCAAACATTCTTTTGCCATATAATTAAATTTTATTCCAAATATTGTACTCCTGCTGGTGTAAGACTTTCAGCCCCATAGTTATGTGAAAAGTTTCTAAGAAAAAAATCATCCAATTTGATGCAGCAGTTTGGAAATTATGTTTAATCCCCATTTTTCACATTTCTTTTGGAACTTTATTCTCAAAAACCTTTACCCTTCTACGCTGTTTTGCAAACAATATCCCAGAAATACACAAACATTAACTCTAATGCAATTTTATTTCTCATTCATAAATAGTCTTATAAACACACAGTTGTGCCTATATGAAGAATCGTATAAAGCCCAACTTTTTTAAAATGTCAAATCAAAAAATAAAACTCAAATAAATGCTGGCATAAATGGTGGTAATTGTTTTGTGCCAAAATTTATGAAATAATCATTCAAGGTTATTGAGAACAGTAACAATCTAGTATAGTCTAGTATCTCTATTGTGAAATTTGGCCCATTACCTGACTACAGAACAAATAGCTAAGCAAGAAGGAGGGCTATGTTTTGAGCTGTATATATGTATGTATGGTATGATGATATGTTCCATCATAACTCTTAAATCAGTTATCATAATTAGACAAATTAGGTGTTGTTGCAAGTCTCTTGATCGTCCACTAATAGGCCACCATGACGATGCGTTAAAATCAATGTCAATCTTAAAGATCCCTTCTGTACTTTAATCTATAATATATCAAGAATCGCAAAATGTTGATTTTTTTGTGTTTTGTAATGTGGTCCGGAGAAGCCATCTACCTTCTAGGTCTTCATGCTCCATCTTAGACCACATTGTCACTTTACATCAGGTGAGATTGTGGTCCAATAAAGACTAACAAAAAAAAAGTAAAAAAATACTTAACTTGACAACCAGGACCAATTAGCCAATTCTATTTTTAAATTTTTATAGAAAAAAAGTCCTAGAATAGTTTTTACAACGTGAAAAATTCGAATAATTACCCGTGCGAAGCCGGGGCGAGCCGCTGGTTTATATGTATAGTAAGAACTAAAATAATCTTGATGCAATTTCCAAATTTGAGTTTATTGTCCACTAAATTTCATTAAAATTTGATTATCCGAATTCTAAATCGGTATATGCATGTGACCTAAATGCTGGAAGTATTAAGTTAGGTGCAATACAATAAACAATATTTTTTTTTTACTATTGAGTTAATAAGCTATATTGAAGCATGCTGTTTGATTACTCATCTATACTTCTATACTAAGGTGTTTATTTGATTGTTGGAACTACTGGTCCGACAAAAAAAAATATTTCAGTGTAAGATGTTTTATTTATCGAGGAAGGTTTGAATCTTTTAAACACTGCGGGAAAATACGTTGTTCCCGCGCTTGCACAAACGCCGTGGCGTATAAAGAAAATAAACAGAAAAACCTATATTTATTCCTTTGTTGCGTATGTACTGTAAACGTACCTACTAGAGATAGAGAATTAGGAGTGGCAGCCGAGCTAGTTCAGAATGAGGAGTTATTGCCCTCGCTACTTTCTACTCGCCGACTCGCCCTTTTCCGCCTTCTACTTGCACTTCTCGTTAATTCATTATTGCACCAGCAAGTTACACAACACTAAATAACATAAACAATCTTTATAAAAACTAGACTTAATTAAGTACTATCCAAGTCCTTGGAAAGGGGCAGCGGGCTTGGACTAGAATACAGCGCAGCAGCAGCTGGTCACGCTACTCAATTATTGCGATAAATGCGCATCATCGCCATCACTCTGATTTCATCATTTAAGCATAAGGACCCCTATTTACGTTCCCACTGCTGGGACAAAGAGACTCGCTTGACGAGAGATATTAGGCCTTAATTCACCACGGTGGTCAAGTGCCGTTTGGTGAATGTCACACGTTCTTCAAACTCTTTAAAGTTACCAGAACATGCCGGTTTCCTCACGTTGCTTGCATTCACCCACGTTCACGTTCATTCACGTACGTTTGAACCCACGACCTTCGGAATTAAAGTTGAGTGTGGGCTTTTTGATTTCATCAACTCTATTTGAATTATCTCTGATCTAGAAAAATGACGATTATTATGTGTATCTCATCCATCCGTTTATTATCGTTATATTTAATATCATCATAATAATAATTGTTTTATTGTACACTAAAACACGGTACCTAATACAAAAACATGCTACAATAAACACCATGTACAAAAAGGATGAATTTAAACTTCGATTTGAGAGACGAAACTAGTTTATAACTTGTATTTATAATGAGAAATTACAGACACGTATTACACCGACAGCTAGTTAAAAAGCCGTGTTGGCTAAGTGGGAGGACACTCGACTTTCATTCCGAAGGTCGTGGGTTCAAACCCCGCCACGCACCTCTGTATTTTTCTTCTTGAGAAATTCATGTGCGCTTTAAACACGTGCTTTAACGGTGAAGGCAAACATCGTGAGGAAACCGGCATGTTCTGAGATCTTTAAAAAGAGTTTGAAGGACATGTGACATTCACCAACCCGCACTTGGCCAGCGTGGTGAATTAAGGCCTAATCTCTCTCGTCAAGAGAGAAGTCCCTGTGTCCCAGCAGTGGGAACGTTAATAGGGTGATGATGATGATGATTACACCGACCGTGCAGCACAGACAAAGAGACTGAGGGGTCAATGAGCAATGATTAAGCCTCAAAAAGTTTTCTGACTTTTCAATAGTTTAATGTATGTGGTTGTGTCCGGGCGGGGGGGGGGGGGCGGGTCCGGAGAAGGCGGGCGCGGCGGCGCGCACGCGGACTCCCTGGCGTCGCCGTCCGGCGCGCGCGCGCCGCCCTCCGCCGCGCGCTGCGTGGCCTGCGCCGCGCCGCTCGCGCTCGCCGACGGCACGCCCAAGCTCATGGAGTGCCTGCACTCCATCTGCGAGTCCTGTCTCAAGGCCAAGGTCGAGGAGAAGCAGGCCTCCTCGAGGGACTTTCTAGGTAATCTAAGGAATCTATACTAATATTATAAGGCTGGAGAGATTTTTTGCACAAACAACGTTATAACTAACGCGCTAATTTCAGAAACTAATGGTCCTTTTTGATTCATTTATTTAAGTGTTAGATAGCCCATTTATCGAGTAAGGATAAAGAAAGAGTCTATTAAGGCGGGAAAATACGTTGTTACCCAAGAACTGGCAACGCCATGGCGTATAAAGTTTTTTTGCTATAGACACATACTAAGCTACTATATAATAGGATCATTGCGCAGACGAAGACCACGGACGGGAACTCACACCAGACAGGACTTCCAACCGTGTGTCAGTCCCAACTTTTGGAAGCAATCTAAATAATCCCGGAAAGCCAAGAACACGTCTCTGGCAGTGTGCCGTATCGAAATCCGACGGTGCGCTGTGCGAGTAGCTCTGCTCCCATATTTAAGTACATAGATTTTTGTCTTGATTTTAATTAATTTTAAGATATAGTTATTTCGAAGGTTACCTTTTTCAAAAAACCCTCGTATTTTACAGTGAACTAACTATACTTTTATCCGCACAGGTGCAGAAAGAATCACAATCCAATGTCCCACGTGTCGACTTCAGTGCCAGCCGGCGAACATGATCGACCAGAGATTCGTCATCGAGAAGATCTCGGCGGATCAGTCTAGTGCAGGTAATGTTATAATGTCTGTGTATAGGCAATTAAAGTAAAAATAATTTCTGCAGTCCGTCATTTCTAAAAAAAATTACACGTATTTTAAGGGTTTCGTACCCAAAGGTAAAATCGGAAGCGACCTAAAGGAACTTATTAATGAGACTTGGTCGTCTGTCTGTCACCAGATATATCTCAAGAGCCGTGATAGATAGTGTTGAAATTTTGAGGGATGCTGTATTTCTGTTGCTGCTTTAACAACAAATACACAAAAAATTTTTTTTTATTTATGAAATGTCTGAAGCGAAAAATTTGTGTTCAGTATTTTAGGTGTAACATACGGATTAAACAGAATAATGACTTGTTATGTAGTTGTCAGGGCGATTGTTTTGCCTTGGAGCCGCGGTGACGTTGAGGCAGTTGCAGGTATCCTGTCGGGCGAGCAGCAGTGCAGCAGCTGCGAGGAGACGGAGCCGGCCACCAGCTACTGCGTGGACTGCGGCGAGTTCATCTGCGACAGCTGTGTGCTCGCGCATCAGAGGTGACGTTGAGGCAGTTGCAGGTATCCTGTCGGGCGAGCAGCAGTGCAGCAGCTGCGAGGAGACGGAGCCGGCCACCAGCTACTGCGTGGACTGCGGCGAGTTCATCTGCGACAGCTGTGTGCTCGCGCATCAGAGGTGACGTTGAGGCAGTTGCAGGTATCCTGTCGGGCGAGCAGCAGTGCAGCAGCTGCGAGGAGACGGAGCCGGCCACCAGCTACTGCGTGGACTGCGGCGAGTTCATCTGCGACAGCTGTGTGCTCGCGCATCAGAGGTGACGTTGAGGCAGTTGCAGGTATCCTGTCGGGCGAGCAGCAGTGCAGCAGCTGCGAGGAGACGGAGCCGGCCACCAGCTACTGCGTGGACTGCGGCGAGTTCATCTGCGACAGCTGTGTGCTCGCGCATCAGAGGTGACGTTGAGGCAGTTGCAGGTATCCTGTCGGGCGAGCAGCAGTGCAGCAGCTGCGAGGAGACGGAGCCGGCCACCAGCTACTGCGTGGACTGCGGCGAGTTCATCTGCGACAGCTGTGTGCTCGCGCATCAGAGGTGACGTTGAGGCAGTTGCAGGTATCCTGTCGGGCGAGCAGCAGTGCAGCAGCTGCGAGGAGACGGAGCCGGCCACCAGCTACTGCGTGGACTGCGGCGAGTTCATCTGCGACAGCTGTGTGCTCGCGCATCAGAGGTGACGTTGAGGCAGTTGCAGGTATCCTGTCGGGCGAGCAGCAGTGCAGCAGCTGCGAGGGGACGGAGCCGGCCACCAGCTACTGCGTGGACTGCGGCGAGTTCATCTGCGACAGCTGTGTGCTCGCGCATCAGAGGTGACGTTGAGGCAGTTGCAGGTATCCTGTCGGGCGAGCAGCAGTGCAGCAGCTGCGAGGAGACGGAGCCGGCCACCAGCTACTGCGTGGACTGCGGCGAGTTCATCTGCGACAGCTGTGTGCTCGCGCATCAGAGGTGCCCCACAATATAGGAACACACATCATCGACACCCTATTAATGTTCCCACTGCTGGGACACAGGGACTCCTCTCTTGACGAGAGAGATAAGGCCTTGATTCACCACCGAGCCGGCCAAGTGCCAACATACATAGGAGATACATGTTACATCATGTTACACAATGGCCTTATTACTAATAGCGGTCTCTACCAGGCAACCTTTGGATGGATCTGAAATTTACTAACAAAAGAGACCAGTGGCGATTGATACCTACTCTATTTACTACTGTCTAACTCTTCTCCGTCATCCTTGATAATGTTCTTGGTAACCATGTTAATGTAATCTCGGATGATCCCAGTTTATGGTTTAATTTTTAATATAAATGACACCTATGTAATCCATATTTCAAGCAATAAACATATTTCATTTCATTTCAATGCACGTCCATTATCAGGTTTTTTCAGCTTTCAAGTCTGTACATAATAGGGTAGATTACTTGAAAATAATAAGCCCGCATTAAGTTTGCGATACAAACTTTTAATTTTGCTTTTCTTTAATACAAAAAATCGAGACGATGCATTAAGTGTCGCGTGACGCAATGCTTTCGAGCAAAATGAACTGAAGGTATCGTCGCAAGTCTCCGCTCCGGAACTTTGGTGCTCCATATCTTGGCACTTTCTTATTCAATTGATAAAGAAATAAATTGATGTCCAGTATTTTGGACGGGCTAACAGACGGACAAACAGAATACCTATATTTTATGTAGTAATCATCTCTATTATCTAAATCAAGTATTTTGACCGACTCAGTGGCGCGGTGGGCGTGGGTCCGCTTGCGGCGCAAGAGGTAGCGAGTTCGATTCACGCCGAGCGAGGGGTCAGATGTTCGTATGATCTGCGATCACTTTCTACTTGGTGGACTTGCTCTGGGTGTTTAATATATATAATATAAAATATCTATACATGTATGTCTATCATGTGAAGTATATCAGATGCCCAGTACCCGTAACACAAGCTTAGAGCTCACCGCGGGGCTAGATGACTATTTGTTACGATTCCCTACGGTTCGAGTTGGTCGGTCTCACGCTCGGTGTCCCCCCCGCAGGCTGAAGATCACGAAGGAGCACACGATCAAGGGCAAGGAGGAGGCGGTGGCGGAGCTGGCGGGGGCGGGGGCGGCGGCGGGGGCGGGCGCGGGGCGCGGGGCCCCCGCGGACATGCTGTGCGCCGAGCACCCCGACGAGAAGCTGGCCCTGTTCTGCGAGACCTGCGACCGCCTCACCTGCCGCGACTGCCAGCTGCAGCACCACCGCACGCACAAGTACCAGGTGCCGCCCTCACTATCCTTCTGCAGGCATCGCCCAAAGATACCGATCAAATAGGGTCACCGAATACTATTATACAATAAATTAAGTCAATTAAGTCACAAAACCTCGAACCTACATTATATTATTAACCTATATTATATCGAATCTCGGTGTGACTATAAGCATTTACTTTTGACTTATTAAAGCTTCATTCAGAACTGCTCTTCGGCATCACTCGTTACATCTGACGCGGCACGCTAGAAGACGTTTTGACGCGATGATTTTGATCATCTACTTTTGCTGTCGACTCTACTTAACATGAGCAATAATACCGCCCGTTCAGTATTCACTTATTTAAATCTTTTGTTTGTATACACAAAACTTAGACAAGTCACAACGCACTATCTATCTATATAAATAAAAATGAATTGTTGTTCGTTAGTCTGATTAAAACTCGAGAACTGCTGAACGGATTTATCTTATCATTGTCTTGAAAAGTTCGTGGAGGTCTAGGGAAGGTTTAAAAGGCGAGAAAAAATCGAATAAATAAAAACCCATGCGAAGCCGGGGCGGGCCACTAGTAGGTAATAAAGTAATTAGTAGGTACTTTCATTAATAACGACGAAACGCCAAATGTTCAATTATTACAAACCCAACAGATGTCAGAAGGTAATAATAATACTTAATAGTAATAGTAGTAGCTGCTGCATTACGCATGGTTAGGTTTAAATATTACCTTACTATTAATTATTTTGTAATTATGTCCAATTGTGTGTGTATTAAAGAATGTTCAATACAATAATGTTGCGATCGCGGCAGTTCGCGACGGAGATGGCGGGCGCGGCGCGCGCGGCGCTGGCGGCGCTGCTGTCGGAGGTGAACTACAAGCGCGTGCTGCTGGGCTCCGCCATGAAGGTGATCCAGGACCGCCAGCAGCTCATCGCGGACAAGAAGAAGGCGCTGGTGCCCGAGATCACGCAGACCGTCGTCAAGTGAGTGCGTGTGTGTGTCTACGCAACCTTGTCGACTTGACCCTTCTCTTTTTTATTTATTTTTGATAAGCCTTCATTTTACCACAATCTCACCTGATGTAAAGTGACGATGGGGTCTAAGATGGGGCATGAAGACTTAGAATATGGCTTCTCCGGGCCACATTACGAAACACGATAAAATCGCTTCACGCACTGGCCCAGCCCGGAGGGTGGTGACAAAAGCCGCGGTCTAAGCCTCCCACCAGAGACTGTTCTTAGCACCACACGGAGGTCACGTGTAAGGATTCAGAGGGGTGCCACTTACGGACGTGAACAGAAAAACCTCCTCTATTTTGCTTTTCGCGGATATATTTAGGCGTTATAACTTTTGAAACTATCATGGTTATTCATATTGGTCGCCATGATCACGGTTCAACCGTGATCATGGCGCATGTAACTGTGCCGAAATATCGGGAAACTCGAAAGACAAACAATCATGGTAAATATCCCGTTATAAATCTAAATAATATTTAGGCGTTGTTGTCTATTTTGAGCCATTATGATCCTTAAACACTAAGAACAAAACCAACTCGCAAAACTACGTATTAATTAACATGTTTTCACACATTCATACTTTATAAAGCAACACATTATGCTCGTAAAATATAAAATACCGTTATTTACAATATACTGGGTATATTTTTAAGAAGGGACCATACCACAAGGAAAACTACATTAACGTTTGTAGTTACAAGGAAACGGTCTTAGAAACCTATCCATATTTTTAAAGATATTCTGAGCGGCATTCGTAGATTAAAAAAAAAAAGTTACAGTCAGCCAGACAAATGCTAAAAAAGCAAAAGTAATTTCATGTAGAACTCAGAAGAATCTATGGGGCCATTGAAAGGGTAAGATAATAATATATACGGTGCGGTCCCGCCGTTGCAGGCTCACGCAGGCGATCAACACGCGCGGCAAGCAGCTGGTGCTGCGCCTCAACGAGGTGTGCGACGCCAAGCAGCGCACGCTCGCCGAGAAGAAGGAGGCGCTGGAGCAGCTCGCCGCCATCACCGACCACTGCGTCGAGTTCACCGCCGCCGCGCTCGACCACGCCTCCGACACCGCGCTGCTCTACTGCAAGGTACCGCCTCACGCCTCATGCCTCATGCCTGCACTCAACGAGGTGTGCGACGCCAAGCAGCGCACGCTCGCCGAGAAGAAGGAGGCGCTGGAGCAGCTCGCCGCCATCACCGACCACTGCGTCGAGTTCACCGCCGCCGCGCTCGACCACGCCTCCGACACCGCGCTGCTCTACTGCAAGGTACCGCCTCACGCCTCATGCCTCATGCCTGCACTCAACGAGGTGTGCGACGCCAAGCAGCGCACGCTCGCCGAGAAGAAGGAGGCGCTGGAGCAGCTCGCCGCCATCACCGACCACTGCGTCGAGTTCACCGCCGCCGCGCTCGACCACGCCTCCGACACCGCGCTGCTCTACTGCAAGGTACCGCCTCACGCCTCATGCCCCATGCCTGCACTCATCTGTAGGATACAGTTCAATTCATTATTGCTGAAAATCTTAATTCGTCGTCGCATCATTGCGACGCCCTAGCTGCCACCGTGTTCGAACTGCTCTATCGAGCTTCACCAGGTTCGCCGCCGGCCCCTCGTCCGTCCATTCCTATTGCGACTCGAACCTGTTCGTCGCAGATGAAACTCGAAGGAGGCACGAGATACTGAAACAAATGATAATAATTATGTAACTTTTTTGATAGTTAGAATTTCAATCGGTACGTAACACTAATGTACCTACGGGTGTTTGTCGCCGTGATGAATAAACCCGCGAGTGTACGGAGCCGTAGCCGCGAGAGTACAGGCGGAGTGTTGCAGGGCGCGATGGCGGCGCACCTGCAGCGCATCAAGTCGCGGCGCGCCGACATCCCCAACCCCGAGATCCCGGTGCGCATCACGCTCGCCATCGACAAGCTGCCCGAGCTGCTCAGAGGTAAACAAATAACACCATCATTATCCAGACAAACTTATTACTTTTTCGATTTCGAATTTTGGTTGATTTTAGTTTATATTTAACATATTAACTTCATCTGATCCAGCCTGAGAATCTCTAGTTCATGGATATTTTTTCAAATCAAATCAAATCATTTTTTAAATTATATATAGTTTTATTATTAAATGTTGTTTTCGTACGTTATATCAGTTCTGTCGAGCATCGGCGCCATCGTGGTGGACGGCAAGGTGGACGGCACGGCGGCGGGGCCGGGCGCGGCGGCGGGGGCGGCGCAGGGCCCGTACCACCCGCCCGCCGCGCCCGCGCCGCACTCGGCCGTGGTGGCGCTGCAGCAGGCCGCCATGCACCAGGTGGGAGCAGTGCCCGGGCGGCGCGCGTCCCCGGCTGATACGACTCAGCATAAGACTTACCGCTCTCGCGCCCGAACGGACTTGAGGGTTGATTATTGATATTTTATGATGCGCTAAATGTATCATCTTCCTTACGTACTATTAAATTAAATAAATAAATATTTCCGGACAATCCGCACAACAACGATGACACCTTTCGTCGACGCTCAGATATTTAGAGCCACCAACTGTGAAATTGTTATTCAGATTTCCACTGTACATTTTCTTGTCCGTGTAACTTTTGCTGATACACCAAAAATAATCATAAAAGTATCATTTACGTAAAAAATCGGCGAAAATATACATATATTGTCTATTAAAGTCAAAGTCAAAACGTTTATTTCCTTATACGCACATGACCTACATGGACAGGTCAACTTAAAGCTAATTCAAATATAAATCTAAATTTAAAAATTTAACCCCCGATTCACATGCTTTAATTTCCTTAAACGTAAAACAACATAATATTTTGTAATGTGGACGCGATGCGATTTCATTTGATACCCCCCAAATATACTAGATTTGCAGATTTTCGGTTTTCCTTACCCACTCTCACCCCCATAACTTTTAAACGGTACAACCGATTTTCATGAAACATGTCTAAGAACACTCGCGCCAGACTCACCTTTCATACAAAAAAAAACTAAATTGAAATCGCTCCATCCGTTCGGGAGCTATGGTGCCACAGACAGACAGACAGACACACAGACAGACAGACACGTCAAACTTATAACACCTCTCTTTTTTGGTCGCGGGTTAATAAGGCTTCGGCACTCCGAGCGGAACACAAATAGAGTAAGAGAGTTTCTTGTATTAAAACTATGAAAAATTTAAACAGCATTGCTCCCCTGTCAATTTTAAGCCTAATTCACGTCTTCCGTAATTTACAATGACTATTAATATTTGAGTGATTGTTTGCGCTAACATTAACCGTTGTGAATAAAAACAATAAATTAGTCTTAAAATATTTAAATTGTGGGTCACCACGAATTATTTCGCCGCCAGGGGCGCTGTTGTAGCGTGAGGTCTGAAACTTAATAAATAAACAGTAGCTTTGTGTTGTTTTGTTGAGAATTTTATAAAATGTTGTCGTTGTCAAATATGTCTGAAGACCGCACTCTACAGTGGCGCCCACTGGTGGGCACTCAATGGCTTTAATTGAAGTGAGAACCTACATGGCCTGCGTTGTTACATGTCAGACCTTGGCTCGGTATCAGGTCAGTTAACGCATGCGGCTAGACGTCTCTGTCTCTTTCTACTGTACATGTTACTTTGCATCTAAATGTTTAATCTCTATGTCATTCGTGTCTATGTCGTAACGACTGTGTTTCCACCAGAGATGTGAATAGGGAATATTACTGCTCTATAATTTGCACGCACCAGAGGCAGCAATAGCGTATGCAGTAAAAATAGAATAAAATATATTCTTGATTTTAGGTTAACCGCTTTATCTATGATAAGTCCTTCAAAGGTTGATGAAACTAGAAAAGAGTGTCTTGACCATAGAGGTTACAAATGCCCCTTAAAAAGAGATGTTTACTGTTAGTGCAAGTGGCGCCATCTGTGCTGAGTTTCGCGTAATATCCCTATTGGAAGCACATGATATCTTACACGATATCATACGTAACGCTATCTCTGGTGGAAACCTACCCTTATGGTCATAATTTTAATAGCTGATTCTACTTTTTCCTATTATATTCGCTTAATGCATGTGTGGTGTCTTGATATTACCTTCCTTTTCCTTGTCAGTATAATGGTGACAATTATAGTGCTCATATAATAGTGTCATTATGTCGTTCATATTTTACGTTGTATTTCTTAACTTTTTAGTGTGAAGCATTATTTACACAGACAGCATCGCATCCACGGGTTTAAGGCGAGGTAGGTTAAGCATTTATATGTATTAACATTTTTGAATTGAAACGGTTTTTCTGCGCCGTTTGAGGTAATTAAACGGGGCACATTTATGTCTAAAAATCCATGGTTTATTTTGCCCAAAATAACAAATCACATTTGGTTGTAATTTTTTTTAACACAGCTTAGTATTAATCAAGTTGCTTTAATTGTTAAACTCCACCTCAAACTAAGCTTTGTAGAAGACAATTTTCGTTCTCTCAAATAATGCACACAAAAACGCTTCTTTATAGATAAATCCATTTGGCTTGATTGCCATTCTAGTTTACTTTCAAGAAGCATCTTTTTAAATAAAATTTTAGTCAAACTTGCGCGACCTAGCTACGCTACCTAGGTCGCTGTGCTTTCTGTCAAAGACTCGTCTGCTTAAAAACCCAGAAGATTGCATACGCCTTGCCCTGCCTTTACCCGTGGATACGATAGCGTTGAGTGCACAGGCATACATCTACCTAGATACCGCAAATGCGCGCTCGCGTATCGCAATACGGACAAAAGTCAGCACGCTCGGTTCCAATACCAAACGTGATACCTGCGTTATCCGGGTAGATGGATGTCTGCGATCGAGTCTCCATCTGTGAAAGGTTAAACAGCAGAGTTTCGTTGTGTGTCGCAGTCGTTCGTGGCGGGCGGCGGGGGCGGCGGGGGCGGCGGGGCGGGCGGCGCGGGCGCGTACCTGGCGGGCGGGGCGGGGCGCGGGGGCCGCGGCGCGCACGCCACGCCCCTGCGGCACGCGCTCGTCTCCTCCACCACGCACCCGCACCATCTGCACGGTCAGAACCACATCGTGTTTAATGTAGTAAACATTTAATTTAATGTAGTGAACATGGCGGCAGGGAGGAGTTAAAAGCATCCGACTGTACGCTTCTAGCTCGGGTACATATATCCCGGGTTCACCCGATCGAGCCTTTTACCTCAGAGCATGGCGCACCAGCCTGACTGGTACAATCCTACATGTGGTGTGCCAAAATAAGTTTTGAAATGTAATACACTAGGACATTTCAGCGGCATGTCGAAAATGAATATTTTAATGCATTATTTTAAATCTTATGGTATCAACTTGCAGGTATGAGTGAGATGAATCTTCGAGGGCTGCTGAACGCACAAGCGCAGGCGCAGGCGCAGGCCGCGCGCGCGCACCACGCGCCGCACGCGCCGCACGCCGCCATGCACGCCTACCAACACAGTGAGTAAAGCATACATTCTCCATTTATTTCGCTAATTTATACTTATTGGAGTTTACTCCATAAGAAACGATTTGAGTTATAAGGCCCGGTACGGAAATTCTATGGGGAGTAAAATCGAGTGTTAACAAAAGTTGAGGCGTTACGTAGAAAGAGACAAACATATATATCTGTCGGATTCAACGTGTAAAAGAATGAGATGGAATACCGTCGAAACGTCACGTTCGAAATAAGAACTTTAACGCATTTTGATTGGTTGTTTGTTGTGTCTCTGGAATGCGAGTTATTTTTGACATTCGAATACGCGTTCGAAAAAGTATTCGTCTAGCATTCACTTAGAATTTCTCAGTGAGTAGAGGTGAGAGTGCAAAGTTATTCAGTAAAATCATCAATATTTACAAAAAAAATTTGGCCGGACGTTTCTTTTTCACTTGGATATCGTCTTACAAAGATAGCTTTTACGTTTTTGTGCAGGGAACTAAAACAATTGACGAAT
The DNA here is from genome assembly GCA_929108375.1 of Gymnoscelis rufifasciata. Taxonomy (NCBI): domain Eukaryota; kingdom Metazoa; phylum Arthropoda; class Insecta; order Lepidoptera; family Geometridae; genus Gymnoscelis; species Gymnoscelis rufifasciata. The sequence continues at coordinate 153,913 of OV815322.1, read as the reverse complement.
TTATGGTTCTCTCAACGCGTTTCGTTGGAACATATAATAAGTACCTTCTGTTATTTATTAATTAAAATATTAAAAGAAGCTATAGTTTCGACACCTAATTAATTTGTTCTTTGCAGTATTTAAGAATGATATTATAATTCAAAGTGAAGGAAATCAATCATCCAAAAATTGGATTTGTATAAATTGAACACAATTATTATTATTTTGTAACATACTTTATGTAATACGCTTTATTGAAGTAATATAAACAATCCGAATAATAACATATATATGTTTGTTTCTCTTATCATTTTAGCAGATGCGTTCATGTACCCTTTTTTTCTATTCGATGTACATATGTATATCATAATATCGTTCGTAAGTAGTAAACTCCAATCGTGCGTCGTAGCTGACACACACACACACTTTTTTTTTTTAAAGAATTTATGTTCCATCTGTTGTACATAGAGATGGGAACAAGGGTCTTTTACACTCTAGCTTGGAGATCCGAACCAACCTCACTGCTAGGATTTGAATAGGGATACGAATTTGCATTTTTGTATCGATAGTCTTCGATGAAGTAAATCGTTAACGATCTTCACGTACGTTATCGACTCAATGCTTCGTTTGAATCGATACAATAGAAATCGTATAATATACGAAAAGCCCCTTCTGTATATTTTGTGTTTTTTGTGAAAGCAATAAACATTTTTATTTTTATTTTATTTTATTTTTATTGTATGTTTGTTTCACATTTTGTTGTATATTTTGTGAATTTTGTGAAAGCAATAAACATTTATATTTTTATTTTTTATTTTATTTTATTTTTATTGTATACTAGCAGCCCGCCCCGGCGTCACACGGGTAAAAAAAAATCCCGGAATTTTTTTAAGTTTTTTGTTGAAATTAAGTTATGTCAAAGACAATTTTATTCACAATGAAGTACTCTTTTACCGGGCCAACAGCATATTTATTTGAATAAAGATTAATATTATTATGTTGATACAACTTAAACAAATTATTTCGACCAAATTAGGTACCATAAAAACGGTTTTTGTAAGTTAATCTTAAAAGATAGACATATACTATCGCGGACTGTTTTTTAGATCATTAAAAGAGCTATTCTTCTTTAATACATATTTTTTGTGTAACTTGAACCGTTTTCACGGCGCACGCAACGGAAGGCTTCAAAGATGAAATAATTTCTCCCGTTTTTTACACATTTACCACTATATCTTTGCTCCTATTGGTCGTAGCGTGATGCTATATAGCCTATAGCCTTCCTCGATAACTGGACTATCCAACACAAAAATAATTATTCAATTCGAACCAGTAGTTTCGGAGATTAGCGCGTTCAAACAAACAAACAAACAATCAAACAGAGAAACTCTTCAGCTTTATAATATTAGTATAGATACGTACGAGGGGAGTTCAATGTATTCTCGGTATTGGTATGAAAGAATAAGCAAATTATTTTTTAATGTAGTCTCCTAGAATCTCAATACACTTATTTGTACGGGAAAGTAACTTTTCAATTACATTGAAAAAAATATTTTGTTGCTGGCCTGAAAAATGTTCATTTATTGCTGCCTTCAACACTTCATCGTCGGAAAAATGCTTCCACGAAGGACTTTTTTAAGATAAGGGAATAGAAAGTAATCACTGGAGGCTATGTCCAAGCTGCAGGGTGGATGATTAATTTCTTAAAATCCGCACTCCCGCACAGCAGCCTTGGCAATACGCGCCTTGTGAACCGGCGCGTTGTCGTGATGCAGCAAGACACCTGCAGTCAATATTCCACGTCTTTTTTCTGTAATTGCCTCCTTTAAATTAGTCAGGGTGTTTGCGTAAGATGCACCAGTAATATTTTGACCATTTTTTGTGTACTCGATTACCAAGATTCCCTTAGAATCCCAAAACACTGTGGCCATGAGCTTTCCAGCGGACGGGGTGACTTTGAACTTCTTCGGTGGGTCTGTTCCTTTTCTATGCCACTGCATAGACTCTTGCTTGCTCTCAGGGTCATAGTGATGAACCCACGTTTCATCACCAGTAACAAGCCGATCGAAAATACTTTGCGGATTTGCACCACAGAGCTCCAAAAACTCCTTGCTCTCGCAACTCGCACTTGTTTCTGAAGCGCTGTGAGCATCCGCGGCACCCATCTTGCACTGACCGTTGATAAATTCAGACTCATTTGAAGGATAGTGTGAATAGTACCCACGGATAGCTAAGTTCACGGGTATCTTCGAGTACAAGTTTTCGACGAATTTGATGTTTTCTTCAGTAGAGGCAGTAACCGGCCCACCGGCACGGGGATCGTCTTCAATGCTCTCTCTACCCCGTTTGAATTCACTTGACCACTTCTGAATTGTAGAAAATGAAGGCGGAGAATCTTGGTAAGCAGCCACCATTTCTTCGTGAATTAATTTTTGAGTTTTTCCTTGTTTTGTAAGGAATTTTATCACAGCGCGATGCTCGATTTTTTTCATCATTGTCGAATCAGTCATCGTAGTTGTCTTTTCGCAATGATATCTTGAATACTAATGGTGACAATTAAATGAAATTTTGTATTTATACCCTCAAAGAGCGTCACTAACTAATGAGATAATTTACCTACCCTCATCATTAGTATATCACTTCGATACCGAGAATACATTGAACGCCCCTCGTATATACAAAAGGGGCTTTTCTTAGTCCTGAATGAACAGAAAATATACCAAGGAGTACTGTGAGGACTCAACGATCGCACCTCAGCTTCATATCTTACAAGGTGGCTATGCAACGATAGGAGTTGTGAGTGTAAACCCTTCTACGCTCCCAATCTCCCCGGTGATCCCCAAACCTGAAGCGTGTCTCCGTTCCAGTGCTGGGCGTGTACGGCGGCGTGGCGGGCGCGTACGGCGCGGGGTCGGGGCGGCGCTCGGGCGGGCCGCGCACGCCCTCGCCCGCGCCCCCGCCCGCCTACCACCACGCGCTGCAGCCGCCCGCGCCGCCCCCCGCCCCGCACCCCGCGCACGCCAAGTGGCACATCCCGCAGCACCAGCAGCCCGCCAACGGTCAGTACCACCACCGCTGTTCCTGCGCATACGGTGACGGCGCCGAGACCGACCCGTGACTTTTACACACATAGCTTCGGGCTTCTCACGTAGAATGCGTTCGTTCTCTGGTTTCGCAGGAGGGTTCGAGATGAGCGTGTCCCCCGGCGGCGCGGGCGCGGGGGCCGGGGCGGGGGCGGGGGGCGCGGGGGCCGACTTCAAGATCACGCTGGCGCGCGGCGCGGGCCGCCACGCGCCCTCCGTCGTCACCTCCACCAACCCCAAGACGCCCAGCCCCAGTCTCAATGTGAGTGAACCGCACCGCGTGTTGGCGATGTCTCCGCTTGTCTACAAACTGACTGTGTCGTAATGTACCTATGGTTTGAGTAAATTAATTGAATTGAAATAATCGCGCGGCAGAGCCGTGTCGCGCGCTGTGTTTGAACCCGCTAGCTAGTTCTAACTAGACTGCTAGCTCTTTGATGGTCCTAACGGAAGACCAGCGCAGACTTTACAGCCCGCAAAATGCTGAGTTATGCCATTTTGGAACTGTAGCGGCTACAGGTAGCTACAATATTTGGCTGACGCGTAGGTTTTGTGCACGATCACGATGTCGTCAGTCATATTTATGCAATATGTATTTTATTGTATTTCTTGTAGGTATAAGTTATTTCTTGAGTGTTTAAGTGTAGTGACGGTCGCAGGGCGGCGGCGGCGCCTCGCTGGAGCTGGACAAGGTGTGCGCGGAGTCCGTGCAGGACCTCATGGCCACCATCGCCAAGCTCGACTCCAACGGCGTACAGGTGACCCATACTCCCTATCCCTACTCATTATGTTAATGCGAAACTAACTCCGTCTGTCGGTTCCTTTTTTAATTTTACTACGAAACGATATCTATAATAAATAAAATGCTTTGTTTTCATATACTGAAATTGTATAATCCGCTATCATATTGCTTTGTAGTTGGTGCCTCACCGGCATAGGGTTGGCTTGGGTCTCTTAGTAGGTCGTTTAAATTGGCCCAAAGTTTCATATCGCGTCAAGATCACTTGAAGTGAACAGTTACGTAAAATCGACAACACTCCGTTGGACTGCCAATGTTAGCGCCAACTACCATCATAGATCATAAACATTGAGCCAATATGCTGACCCAATAGGTACAGACTGCTATACATCTAACGTATGTTTGTCAGGTGCTGCCGGAAGGCGAGTCGGAGCCGGGCTGCCACTCGTCCACGGACGGCACGGCGGCGGGCGGCACGGGGAACGCCACGCCGGCGGGGACCGCGACCGGCGCCGGCGACCCCAACGAGGATTGGTGCGCCGTGTGCATGGACGGCGGCGAGCTCATGTGCTGCGACAAGTGCCCCAAGGTCTTCCACCAGTACTGCCACATCCCCACCATCGAGAAGCTGCCCGAGTGAGTGACCGCCACACGATAGGATAAAGTTTTAAACAAACATTTCAATCAATATTTAAATGTTTCCGATAAGAAGAACATCATAATTTTATTTTTAAGAAATGTAAGCTGGAGCAAAGTTTCCTCAACCCGCCGCGTGGTTAACTAAGGCTTAATCTCTCTCGTCAAGAGAGAAGTACCTGTGTCCCAGGAGTGGGAATGTAAACAGGGGTGATTATGCTGAACAAAAATCACCGGTGTCGGGGCATCCATGTCAGTTCCCATTCCAAAAAAAAATCGAATCCCATTAATCTACCGGACGCACGCGAGTGGAGCACCGCACTATGCCTGCGTCAGTACTGTCAGTAGTGACGCGGGCATAGTGCGGAGACGGTCGCGAGCTCGCGGCTCATTCGCCCATCACATACCGGCCGTATAACGAGCGCGTGTCCGCAGCGAGACGGAGACGTGGCAGTGCCTGCTGTGCGTGAACTTCGCGGAGGCGAGCGCGGCGGCGGCGGGCGGCGACGACGCGGCCGGCCTCGGCCCGCGCCTGCAGAAGCTGGTGGAGCGCATCACGCTGGAGCTCTACTGCCAGTACGAGCTCAGCCTGCCCTTCCGCGAGCCCGTGCCGCCGCACAACCTGCACTACCACGCCAAGGTACCCCACACCGGACCGCACCCCCTGGCCCCGCGCTACTCCGCCGCGGTTAATCATGTCTACGTTTGCGCAGATAACCCGCCCGATGTGCCTGGACATGATCCGCGCCAAGCTGCAGCCGCGCGCCCCGCTGCGCTACACGCGCCCCGCCCAGTTCGTGGCCGACTGCCGCCTGCTGTTCCGCAACGCCTACCTCTACAACCCGGTAAATGCGCGCTTTGAAAGTTGATTAAAATTCTAAATCTACGCAGGATTGGATCCCGCCGTGTGCCTACCCTTCGAACTCGGCACCTCCGATTTAACGCGCGTGCGCTGTTGCAGCCGGACTCGCAGCTCCACAAGGACGCCAAGCGGCTCGAGGAGTTCTTCGACTGCGCGCTGCTGAAGTGGCTGCCGGAGCTGGCGCACTGGAACGGCGAGGGCGAGCCGCCCGCCAGCGCGCTGCCCAAGCGCGCGCGCCTCGACTGACCGCCGCCCGCAAGCTGGCGCCCGCCCTGGGGCCCGGAGCCCTAGGGCCGCTCTGGGGCCCCGCCGCGCTGGGCTGCATAGCACTCGCAACCAGCGCCTTCGCTGTGCCGTGCGTTCCGATGACGAAACTCGGCGCAATTGGGACGTGCGAAGTGAGCGCGAGGGGTCCCCGCAATTTGACGGGCTCGGCGTAGCTTATTGGATCGTTTCGATGTAAACTTTAGTGTCGCTCGTGCGTCACGGGTTTTGCGGTGGAAGGTCACTCGGATGATATATTTTTAATTGAATTACGTTAAGTTCCTAATTTCGCGCGACCGGGCGGAGTGTTGTTGAATTGTGAACTATGTATGATATAGTAGTAGATGGGGACGATGAAATTGTGTTTTAAAATGTTGGTTGAAAATTTGTCCGAAACTGTTAGCACTCTCTAATTTTAGCTAGTAGTAGTAACTTTTAACTATTCTGTATGGAGGCTGCGACGGGATAGTTGTGCTCGTATTTTTTGAAAGGTGACATAAGATTCGGCGGCGGACGCCTCGCGCTGTCCATTGTGGAATTCGCCGCGGGACGTCCGACGCTCCTGTTATGTGAGCGGATACTTCTGAGTTAGAAGATAGCCGGGGAGACCGCTTCTCTAAAAGTGTGAGAGTTGGTATGCAATTCGGTTAATAGCAATGTGACCGAATGTGTGCTACGATCGGCGCGGGTATCGGACCTCTGCTCTTGCACGCCCGTTGTTCCTCCTCTGGTCTCTGCGAGCTCACCTGTATTATCCCTCTGGGGCTCCTACCCGCGCGCCGAGCTCACGACCCATATTTTTACACTTAAATGTTCGAGTAAGTAGAAACTGTTACGTTCTCGATGTTGTGAATGCTAGGTAAGTAGACTCCGCGCTGGGCGAGCCACCGCCTTCGGTGCGTTACAACTCTGTTGCATTAGTTCTATCAGATTGTTCTACGATTGTTTACAGGTATTTGTTAGGTTAAATTGTTGCTACCTGACGTGTAATTGTGGACGCTTGTGATACGATGAGGTTTCTTTATATTTTGAGTTTGAGGGCTTGAGGGCAGTCCCTTCGTTTTATTATGTAATGAAGATTGCAATGGTGAAGCGTATCTCATCACAATTGTTCTGTTATGTATAATGCTAGTTATGTTGGTAACGTATCACAATCGCGAGTCGTGTGGTAGCCCGGAGCCGGCCCGGGGCCCGCGGCACGCGTCTGATCTGAGATAAGGCCGGGAACACGCTATTTATTGTATTATATTTTGATTTTATTTTAAGTATAAGAACCTAGATAGTTTTAACTAAATGACAACTATTGATATATGCACAATCAAAGTTTATTTGAGGGAACATTCTATCTACTAAAGTGGAACTATTGTTCGAAAGACAACGCTGGCTACTTAAGACGATTTGTAAGTTCGGTTTTAGTACATTTTGTGTGTCGATCACAGGACTGATGTTGATTTGAACATTTTCCCTTTTTATGCAGTCACAGGCGCCAGCCTCCACATTTATAATCATCATCTATAAGTATTAGAAATAAATATGATACCTACTATAATGGATTTTGTGTTTAATTTCTCCTGTAACAGTAAGAGGAATTGGATTTTACAGTTGGCATACATTTTTGGGAAAGTATTGTAACTCAATCGTCTAGCTTATTTTATTAAATCGCTACATATAAATTGGTAATGCAATAATAATAGGCCCCGGCACCGGTCTGGTCACCGGCCAGATGTGTAACTCCGCGTTGTGGTAAAGCAGAGCAGGCGAGGAGGTGTAGTATAAGACAAGTTTCAAGCTTGCCTCAAATTTCTACCCAAAATATGATGCAGGTTCTCGGCTTATGTTTAAGTTAGAGCTGGCAACCGGAATATCAAGTTTAGTTGCGGGACGGACGTCGCACTCGACAGCTCCGCTCAGCGCAGTCAGTGCAGCCTTGCGCTCGCCGCAGACAGTCGCGCGTGTTCCCCCACATTATTTACAACACAATACAATAACAATCAGTTATTGATGAACCAGTAACCGCAGCGCTATCAGCGAGCTATCACAGGAGGCCCGCGGACGGGTGAGTGACCGCGGGGTCGATGACACGGCGACACCGTTCTCTCGCCAAAATGTTTACCGCATTGTATTTTCAACAATTTTAGGAGAATGGTGTCATTTATTTGTGTTTTAGCTCCCTCTAGTAGGCAGGTATTTTAGCCTTGTAGCAAATACATAGTCTAGCGTCTAAACTAGGTGTCAATCAATGATATAAATACCTGCCTACAACATGCTACGAACCTTAGGTACATACATATGAAGTAGGTATGTAATTGTCGTGTCTAGAGGTTAACCTTCATTCTATACGCGCTGGTTAAAAAGTACCGTCGATTTCCCTAACTTCACCTAGTCGCCTAATCTTCGCCTGAATTTATAAAATTCTCAATATCACCGAAATCTTAGAAGTAAGTTACAAAATAAACACCCACATTCAAATTTATATTTAGCCGTGGCAAAATTTTGCTGATATCACCCAGCTAATGCGTTTAGTTTGGCGGTCATTACATCAGAAAGTGTCAGTGGTGTGAGGTGTTTTAAGTGAAGTGCGAAAAACTTCGTTTGTATCCGCTTTCAGAGAACAGGTAATATTATACTATAAAGTGTATCATATAGTAAATTTATCGTAGATTCTTATAATGTAATCAGTTTGTCAATAATCTTTAAGAATAAATTGCTATCATTGAAATTAAGTACGGAGACACATGAGTGGCCATAATGTTCCAAACTTCGCCTACCCATAGGGTTGTCGCAAAGATAATAAGTATTTTCATTGTTAATTTAAATGCAATTAACATTTTAGTAGTAGTAGTATATTTTATATTTACATATTAAACCAATTTCATCCAACGGTTATTTATTATAAAAAAATTGTTAGGTACATTTTTATTGGGTAGGTATCTATACATATGTGTGTACATACATATGTACACAGAAACAAATATTTCAATAAAAAATATGTTTTTGATGTGTATCTAGTAGTAGATCCTTATCCTTAGTATCCAGGATATTACATAATATTCAGGCCTATCAAATAAAAAAATAATTTCGTGAATACCTGATACACAACTTGTTTTATTCCATTTCAACTTTACCACCCACGTTATTGAAGAACCCTAGTACATAGATGGCCTTATGACAGCGATGTTTTTTAGGAAATGTTTTAAGTGATGATTTGTTATTGTCAAGATACATATTTATTTATTTTATTTTTCAGCAAAATGGCCTCTATAAAAAAAAAGAAAAGATCGTATACTGCACATCATGATCAGCAAATGATGGACTTAGCTCTCGATATGATGAGAATAGATAGATAGAGATACTTACTCCTATAGGTAACTGATTTAGGTATCTACTCCTAAAAGTAAATAGATAAATAAGTAAATAAAAGCGTTGTTTTATTTTTAGGCGCTTTTTGATTTTCATTATTTAGGAACCCATTTTTCTACAACTGCGACTCATAATAATTGTGACAACCCTGGTTGGTTGTTCACATTTGTATGGAAAGCGTAAATTACCGTGCCAAACTTCGCCTACTCGATAGTAATTTAGAAAATTGATCTTTAAGCACTTAAAAAAAGATTCTGTTACGTTTCTACTACATCGCTCTATAGCCAAAAAAATACTAGCCATAGACGTCTTAAAAAAAAGCGAGGAAACATAGGTAGGCGAAGTTAAGCCAACGGCCCGATCTTCGCCTACTGGCTTTGGCAAGGTATTTTTATGTCTAAATCGATGATTTTAAGAGTTACTTTAGCTTGTGATTATTAAAAAACCTTAATTGTTCCATAAAATGTTAATAATTTGCCTGCAGTGGTAATATTTAAAAAAGTACGTTAAAAAAAGTGTCAAAACCCAGGCGAAGTTAGGGAAATCGACGGTACCTACAGATTAAGATTTTATAAGTCATTGATGTTTAAGATGAGAAGCCGGTTTATGTAAATAATTAAGTGGGTAGGTATATTGGATTTATAAAGGCATCTAATGAGTTTGTTGGTCTTATTTCAAATATTGTGTGAATACATTATTTTACAATATTTATGTAAGTATTATATTTACTGTAAGTACCTATAACCTAACTTTATAGATTACGTTGATAAATAAAGACATCCTTAACTAGAAGTCACGTAAGGAAAAACGTATTAGTCCAACTTAACAATAGTTTGATTTTAGATGCATGTTAGTAGGTCTAGGACTGTAACCTGAATGCCAGCCCAAGGTAGCGCGGTAATACCTACTAACAAACAATACGTGGTCGCAGATTCTTATCGAATTCCTCGCACAGACGAGCACCTACTTAACTCTAGACCTCTAACGGTGGAGGAAAACTAGGCAAAAAAAGATAAAGATACTTACAGGCTCGTTCCAAGTTTATTTAAAGCCAGGTACTCGTATCTTCTGATAACATGTACTTAGGTAGGCTGGGAATTAAATTAAACCTAACTAATTGATGCTGATCGGACTGATTTATTATCGTCCAACCAACATCGCATAACGTTGAAATTTATAAGTTGCCTTCGTTTTATAGCAATCACACTCAATATGGACCTGAACCGTAGCTAGTCATTTATTACTTATTCTATGCCGTAGCTAAATTTTGTTACATCACTACTTGGGTGCCTAATTACTTTGGACGAGGATTTAATTATTCAGGACATTTCAGATGTCCATAATTCAAAGGGATTTCTTAGGATTTTAGAATGTGAAGATTTACTCCTGTAGGTTCTGTTCTTCGATTTAATTATTGGAAAAACTAAAAGCTTACAAATACAATATAACACTAAAAAGCTTAATAAAGATTCTGCCGGTTTAAAAAAAAAAGAAAAAACAACTCTGTGAAATAAAACAAACTGCATCAACAGTACAACACACATAATATGTAGGTACCTAAGTTCACTAAAATTATCTAATAAGAATAAAGGAATAGCTAAAACTTTAGTTCAATGAAAGTTCAGAATGTCATCATATCAATGCGTATTATGATAAGTAGTAGGCATTATGTCGAGTAGAGTCGTCGACCTACTTTACCAGATATAAACAAATCACTTGAGTTATTCTTGGGATGTTATCAAAATACCTACAGTTAATTGCCCGACCGACACGGTTGACCATTCAACTTCATATTGAACTCCTTTACTATCATTATCACCCGTGCATATTTAATTCACCATATTTCTTTGCTCATTAATACTAAATCATAATCATGTAACTTATAATAATAAGACATCCACTGTTGATTAGTTTTAAGATGTTTGTATGTACCTAGTGCCCAAACAGGGTCCATGTTTCTGTTCTCACATATTTAAAAGACCTTATTGTTACACCATGGTTGCAAATAAACGATTTATGATTTATGGAATATTAACGCTTAATAACTTTTTAAATTATCATAGTTTTTAACAATATTATGATTTAAAAAAATATTATTATGTACAAAATAAATATTATGGTTGTTTCCGTGATCATGGCGCTTGCAACAGCGTCGAAATATCGGAAAACTCAAAACCGTCAAATCATGGTATGTTACCCGTTTTAAATCATGATATTACTGCCTCAGTGGCGCGGTGGGCGGAGGTCCGCTTGCGGTGCAAGAGGTAGCGGGTTCGATTCCCGCCGGGGGGTGAAGTGTTTGTATGTTCTTCAAGCATTTTCTCCTTGGTCTGGGTGTTTAGTATGTATAATAAAAAATATCTATCTATGTATGTCTATTATATTAAGTATATCAGATGTCTAGTATCCGTAACACAAGCTTCATAGCTTACCACGGTGCTAGATGTTGTTGTGTGGATTGTCCGGAAATATTTATTATTTATTTATTTATTTATATTAACGCTTAATGTGGTGAACGTTTTCAGATTAAGAACAGACGAGCAGGTAGTCGGTAAAGATGCGTCTGATAATCCTGGAGGAAGCGGACACGGTGGCGGAGTGGACGGCGCGCTTCGTGGTGCAGCGCATCACGCAGTTCGCGCCGGGGCCCGGGCGGCCCTTCGTGCTGGGGCTGCCCACGGGCGGGACCCCGCTCGGCATGTACCGCCAGCTGATTCGCTTCTACGAGGAGGGCCGCGTCTCCTTCAAGCACGTCATCACCTTCAACATGGACGAGTACGCCGGTGAGTGGTGCTGCTCACTGCAAGGACAAACTCTGCCTGCACTATCGTAGCGTAGCAGATGGTTTCATCACCACCCCTACATTTATCTAAGGAAAACCCAATTATTTAGAACTTGCAACGCATTTAATCTGAACGAGTTGCTTGCTCAACTTTGCTTGTAGGTGTACTCAGATAACTATTGAACAGGGCGTTTAAATTTGACCATTTGTGTCAAGATGGTTTTAAATGATTAGAAATTGCTGTGTTTAAAAAGGTATAATATAAATAGGTGTTACTGTTATCTAATTAGAAACACAGCAGCTTCATTTACATACACTAACACAGTAAAAACACAACAGTTTCTGAGATTTATAAAACAAACTATGGAAATAGCGTATCTCGGCGTTTGAGTAACCTCGCACATGTTTTGACGGCAAAGCAACCTACAAAGCAGTAAGAGAGATTGTATGTTTGCAGGTCTGCCGCGCGACCACCCCGAGTCGTACCACTACTACATGTGGAACGAGTTCTTCAAGCACGTGGACATCGAGCCGAGCAACGCGCACGTGCTGGACGGCAACGCGGCGGACCTGGTCGCCGAGTGCCAGCGCTTCGAGGACCTCATCGCGCAGGCGGGAGGCGTCAGGCTCTTTATCGGCGGTTACTATACCTACTTGCTCTACTTCAGCAATATCTTCCTAGGGCATAGAGTTATAAATTACTACTCTTAGGGTACAAACGTGTATTTAATTTCGAGCATTTCCTTAGAAAGCCAGGTCGTTCTCAGAAAAGTCTTCTTATTTGAAGTAGGTTATCATCATGCAATCATTTTTAACGTTCCTTTGTTTTCTATAGTTGATGCCAACTCAAGAAAAATCAGAGAGTTTCAGCTTATAAATGATTGTTGCAGGTATCGGCCCCGACGGGCACATCGCGTTCAACGAGCCGGGCTCGTCGCTGGTGTCGCGCACGCGCGTCAAGACGCTGGCCTTCGACACGCTGGAGGCCAACAAGCGCTTCTTCGGCAACGACGTCAGCAAGGTGCCCAAGCAGGCGCTCACCGTCGGCGTCGGCACCGTCATGGACGCCAAGGAGGTATATGAATGCTGCTGCTGTACCGCATTCAACTAAATAATTGTAGACGTGCATGTTTCTATCGTTTTATGTTCCGGGATAAGGTCAGAAATAACTGCAGGTTCCACTAACGAGCAGGAAGAGACGACTGACAAAACAAAACGTGGCTGCTGGTATTGACAGGAATCGGGCTGTCCTGGGGGTACCAGCCGCTTAATCACGCTAATTTACAGTAGTTGCGTGCGACACGGTACAGGCTCAGGGAGACCTTGATTTATTGCAGATTTTCGGGCTGAAATTAATAGCAATTAACAACTAAATTGATCCAGAAATTTACATTAAATTCTTTTTGATCGGTTGGCCGATTTGCGTTCTCTATTTGACCCTGACGGTAGTTACAGTAATACGTATGATTGAAGATAAATTAAAAACTATTAGGCCGATCGTTATCAAATCTATAATAATAATCATTTTCCAGTCACCACTTAAAAATTACAAATACATTTTCCGAAATAGTTTCAATGTAATAATATGTCGTATTTATCGTAGGTTATGATCCTGATCACGGGCGTGCACAAGGCGCTGGCGCTCGCCAAGGCGGTGGAGGAGGGCGTGAACCACATGTGGACCGTGTCCGCCTTCCAGCAGCACCCGCAGGCCATCTTCGTGTGCGACGAGGCGGCCACCAGCGAGCTGCGCGTCAAGACCGTCAAGTACTTCAAGGTTCGTCTCCGCACGCTTGTGAACCAGCCTACCACAGTGGACCAGGCGTGAACCACATGTGGACCGTGTCCGCCTTCCAGCAGCACCCGCAGGCCATCTTCGTGTGCGACGAGGCGGCCACCAGCGAGCTGCGCGTCAAGACCGTCAAGTACTTCAAGGTTCGTCTCCGCACGCTTGTGAACCAGCCTACCACAGTGGACCAGGCGTGAACCACATGTGGACCGTGTCCGCCTTCCAGCAGCACCCGCAGGCCATCTTCGTGTGCGACGAGGCGGCCACCAGCGAGCTGCGCGTCAAGACCGTCAAGTACTTCAAGGTTCGTCTCCGCACGCTTGTGAACCAGCCTACCACAGTGGACCAGGCGTGAACCACATGTGGACCGTGTCCGCCTTCCAGCAGCACCCGCAGGCCATCTTCGTGTGCGACGAGGCGGCCACCAGCGAGCTGCGCGTCAAGACCGTCAAGTACTTCAAGGTTCGTCTCCGCACGCTTGTGAACCAGCCTACCACAGTGGACCAGGCGTGAACCACATGTGGACCGTGTCCGCCTTCCAGCAGCACCCGCAGGCCATCTTCGTGTGCGACGAGGCGGCCACCAGCGAGCTGCGCGTCAAGACCGTCAAGTACTTCAAGGTTCGTCTCCGCACGCTTGTGAACCAGCCTACCACAGTGGACCAGGCGTGAACCACATGTGGACCGTGTCCGCCTTCCAGCAGCACCCGCAGGCCATCTTCGTGTGCGACGAGGCGGCCACCAGCGAGCTGCGCGTCAAGACCGTCAAGTACTTCAAGGTTCGTCTCCGCACGCTTGTGAACCAGCCTACCACAGTGGACCAGGCGTGAACCACATGTGGACCGTGTCCGCCTTCCAGCAGCACCCGCAGGCCATCTTCGTGTGCGACGAGGCGGCCACCAGCGAGCTGCGCGTCAAGACCGTCAAGTACTTCAAGGTTCGTCTCCGCACGCTTGTGAACCAGCCTACCACAGTGGACCAGGCGTGAACCACATGTGGACCGTGTCCGCCTTCCAGCAGCACCCGCAGGCCATCTTCGTGTGCGACGAGGCGGCCACCAGCGAGCTGCGCGTCAAGACCGTCAAGTACTTCAAGGTTCGTCTCCGCACGCTTGTGAACCAGCCTACCACAGTGGACCAGGCGTGAACCACATGTGGACCGTGTCCGCCTTCCAGCAGCACCCGCAGGCCATCTTCGTGTGCGACGAGGCGGCCACCAGCGAGCTGCGCGTCAAGACCGTCAAGTACTTCAAGGTTCGTCTCCGCACGCTTGTGAACCAGCCTACCACAGTGGACCAGGCGTGAACCACATGTGGACCGTGTCCGCCTTCCAGCAGCACCCGCAGGCCATCTTCGTGTGCGACGAGGCGGCCACCAGCGAGCTGCGCGTCAAGACCGTCAAGTACTTCAAGGTTCGTCTCCGCACGCTTGTGAACCAGCCTACCACAGTGGACCAGGCGTGAACCACATGTGGACCGTGTCCGCCTTCCAGCAGCACCCGCAGGCCATCTTCGTGTGCGACGAGGCGGCCACCAGCGAGCTGCGCGTCAAGACCGTCAAGTACTTCAAGGTTCGTCTCCGCACGCTTGTGAACCAGCCTACCACAGTGGACCAGGCGTGAACCACATGTGGACCGTGTCCGCCTTCCAGCAGCACCCGCAGGCCATCTTCGTGTGCGACGAGGCGGCCACCAGCGAGCTGCGCGTCAAGACCGTCAAGTACTTCAAGGTTCGTCTCCGCACGCTTGTGAACCAGCCTACCACAGTGGACCAGGCGTGAACCACATGTGGACCGTGTCCGCCTTCCAGCAGCACCCGCAGGCCATCTTCGTGTGCGACGAGGCGGCCACCAGCGAGCTGCGCGTCAAGACCGTCAAGTACTTCAAGGTTCGTCTCCGCACGCTTGTGAACCAGCCTACCACAGTGGACCAGGCGTGAACCACATGTGGACCGTGTCCGCCTTCCAGCAGCACCCGCAGGCCATCTTCGTGTGCGACGAGGCGGCCACCAGCGAGCTGCGCGTCAAGACCGTCAAGTACTTCAAGGTTCGTCTCCGCACGCTTGTGAACCAGCCTACCACAGTGGACCAGGCGTGAACCACATGTGGACCGTGTCCGCCTTCCAGCAGCACCCGCAGGCCATCTTCGTGTGCGACGAGGCGGCCACCAGCGAGCTGCGCGTCAAGACCGTCAAGTACTTCAAGGTTCGTCTCCGCACGCTTGTGAACCAGCCTACCACAGTGGACCAGGCGTGAACCACATGTGGACCGTGTCCGCCTTCCAGCAGCACCCGCAGGCCATCTTCGTGTGCGACGAGGCGGCCACCAGCGAGCTGCGCGTCAAGACCGTCAAGTACTTCAAGGTTCGTCTCCGCACGCTTGTGAACCAGCCTACCACAGTGGACCAGGCGTGAACCACATGTGGACCGTGTCCGCCTTCCAGCAGCACCCGCAGGCCATCTTCGTGTGCGACGAGGCGGCCACCAGCGAGCTGCGCGTCAAGACCGTCAAGTACTTCAAGGTTCGTCTCCGCACGCTTGTGAACCAGCCTACCACAGTGGACCAGGCGTGAACCACATGTGGACCGTGTCCGCCTTCCAGCAGCACCCGCAGGCCATCTTCGTGTGCGACGAGGCGGCCACCAGCGAGCTGCGCGTCAAGACCGTCAAGTACTTCAAGGTTCGTCTCCGCACGCTTGTGAACCAGCCTACCACAGTGGACCAGGCGTGAACCACATGTGGACCGTGTCCGCCTTCCAGCAGCACCCGCAGGCCATCTTCGTGTGCGACGAGGCGGCCACCAGCGAGCTGCGCGTCAAGACCGTCAAGTACTTCAAGGTTCGTCTCCGCACGCTTGTGAACCAGCCTACCACAGTGGACCAGGCGTGAACCACATGTGGACCGTGTCCGCCTTCCAGCAGCACCCGCAGGCCATCTTCGTGTGCGACGAGGCGGCCACCAGCGAGCTGCGCGTCAAGACCGTCAAGTACTTCAAGGTTCGTCTCCGCACGCTTGTGAACCAGCCTACCACAGTGGACCAGGCGTGAACCACATGTGGACCGTGTCCGCCTTCCAGCAGCACCCGCAGGCCATCTTCGTGTGCGACGAGGCGGCCACCAGCGAGCTGCGCGTCAAGACCGTCAAGTACTTCAAGGTTCGTCTCCGCACGCTTGTGAACCAGCCTACCACAGTGGACCAGGCGTGAACCACATGTGGACCGTGTCCGCCTTCCAGCAGCACCCGCAGGCCATCTTCGTGTGCGACGAGGCGGCCACCAGCGAGCTGCGCGTCAAGACCGTCAAGTACTTCAAGGTTCGTCTCCGCACGCTTGTGAACCAGCCTACCACAGTGGACCAGGCGTGAACCACATGTGGACCGTGTCCGCCTTCCAGCAGCACCCGCAGGCCATCTTCGTGTGCGACGAGGCGGCCACCAGCGAGCTGCGCGTCAAGACCGTCAAGTACTTCAAGGTTCGTCTCCGCACGCTTGTGAACCAGCCTACCACAGTGGACCAGGCGTGAACCACATGTGGACCGTGTCCGCCTTCCAGCAGCACCCGCAGGCCATCTTCGTGTGCGACGAGGCGGCCACCAGCGAGCTGCGCGTCAAGACCGTCAAGTACTTCAAGGTTCGTCTCCGCACGCTTGTGAACCAGCCTACCACAGTGGACCAGGCGTGAACCACATGTGGACCGTGTCCGCCTTCCAGCAGCACCCGCAGGCCATCTTCGTGTGCGACGAGGCGGCCACCAGCGAGCTGCGCGTCAAGACCGTCAAGTACTTCAAGGTTCGTCTCCGCACGCTTGTGAACCAGCCTACCACAGTGGACCAGGCGTGAACCACATGTGGACCGTGTCCGCCTTCCAGCAGCACCCGCAGGCCATCTTCGTGTGCGACGAGGCGGCCACCAGCGAGCTGCGCGTCAAGACCGTCAAGTACTTCAAGGTTCGTCTCCGCACGCTTGTGAACCAGCCTACCACAGTGGACCAGGCGTGAACCACATGTGGACCGTGTCCGCCTTCCAGCAGCACCCGCAGGCCATCTTCGTGTGCGACGAGGCGGCCACCAGCGAGCTGCGCGTCAAGACCGTCAAGTACTTCAAGGTTCGTCTCCGCACGCTTGTGAACCAGCCTACCACAGTGGACCAGGCGTGAACCACATGTGGACCGTGTCCGCCTTCCAGCAGCACCCGCAGGCCATCTTCGTGTGCGACGAGGCGGCCACCAGCGAGCTGCGCGTCAAGACCGTCAAGTACTTCAAGGTTCGTCTCCGCACGCTTGTGAACCAGCCTACCACAGTGGACCAGGCGTGAACCACATGTGGACCGTGTCCGCCTTCCAGCAGCACCCGCAGGCCATCTTCGTGTGCGACGAGGCGGCCACCAGCGAGCTGCGCGTCAAGACCGTCAAGTACTTCAAGGTTCGTCTCCGCACGCTTGTGAACCAGCCTACCACAGTGGACCAGGCGTGAACCACATGTGGACCGTGTCCGCCTTCCAGCAGCACCCGCAGGCCATCTTCGTGTGCGACGAGGCGGCCACCAGCGAGCTGCGCGTCAAGACCGTCAAGTACTTCAAGGTTCGTCTCCGCACGCTTGTGAACCAGCCTACCACAGTGGACCAGGCGTGAACCACATGTGGACCGTGTCCGCCTTCCAGCAGCACCCGCAGGCCATCTTCGTGTGCGACGAGGCGGCCACCAGCGAGCTGCGCGTCAAGACCGTCAAGTACTTCAAGGTTCGTCTCCGCACGCTTGTGAACCAGCCTACCACAGTGGACCAGGCGTGAACCACATGTGGACCGTGTCCGCCTTCCAGCAGCACCCGCAGGCCATCTTCGTGTGCGACGAGGCGGCCACCAGCGAGCTGCGCGTCAAGACCGTCAAGTACTTCAAGGTTCGTCTCCGCACGCTTGTGAACCAGCCTACCACAGTGGACCAGGCGTGAACCACATGTGGACCGTGTCCGCCTTCCAGCAGCACCCGCAGGCCATCTTCGTGTGCGACGAGGCGGCCACCAGCGAGCTGCGCGTCAAGACCGTCAAGTACTTCAAGGTTCGTCTCCGCACGCTTGTGAACCAGCCTACCACAGTGGACCAGGCGTGAACCACATGTGGACCGTGTCCGCCTTCCAGCAGCACCCGCAGGCCATCTTCGTGTGCGACGAGGCGGCCACCAGCGAGCTGCGCGTCAAGACCGTCAAGTACTTCAAGGTTCGTCTCCGCACGCTTGTGAACCAGCCTACCACAGTGGACCAGGCGTGAACCACATGTGGACCGTGTCCGCCTTCCAGCAGCACCCGCAGGCCATCTTCGTGTGCGACGAGGCGGCCACCAGCGAGCTGCGCGTCAAGACCGTCAAGTACTTCAAGGTTCGTCTCCGCACGCTTGTGAACCAGCCTACCACAGTGGACCAGGCGTGAACCACATGTGGACCGTGTCCGCCTTCCAGCAGCACCCGCAGGCCATCTTCGTGTGCGACGAGGCGGCCACCAGCGAGCTGCGCGTCAAGACCGTCAAGTACTTCAAGGTTCGTCTCCGCACGCTTGTGAACCAGCCTACCACAGTGGACCAGGCGTGAACCACATGTGGACCGTGTCCGCCTTCCAGCAGCACCCGCAGGCCATCTTCGTGTGCGACGAGGCGGCCACCAGCGAGCTGCGCGTCAAGACCGTCAAGTACTTCAAGGTTCGTCTCCGCACGCTTGTGAACCAGCCTACCACAGTGGACCAGGCGTGAACCACATGTGGACCGTGTCCGCCTTCCAGCAGCACCCGCAGGCCATCTTCGTGTGCGACGAGGCGGCCACCAGCGAGCTGCGCGTCAAGACCGTCAAGTACTTCAAGGTTCGTCTCCGCACGCTTGTGAACCAGCCTACCACAGTGGACCAGGCGTGAACCACATGTGGACCGTGTCCGCCTTCCAGCAGCACCCGCAGGCCATCTTCGTGTGCGACGAGGCGGCCACCAGCGAGCTGCGCGTCAAGACCGTCAAGTACTTCAAGGTTCGTCTCCGCACGCTTGTGAACCAGCCTACCACAGTGGACCAGGCGTGAACCACATGTGGACCGTGTCCGCCTTCCAGCAGCACCCGCAGGCCATCTTCGTGTGCGACGAGGCGGCCACCAGCGAGCTGCGCGTCAAGACCGTCAAGTACTTCAAGGTTCGTCTCCGCACGCTTGTGAACCAGCCTACCACAGTGGACCAGGCGTGAACCACATGTGGACCGTGTCCGCCTTCCAGCAGCACCCGCAGGCCATCTTCGTGTGCGACGAGGCGGCCACCAGCGAGCTGCGCGTCAAGACCGTCAAGTACTTCAAGGTTCGTCTCCGCACGCTTGTGAACCAGCCTACCACAGTGGACCAGGCGTGAACCACATGTGGACCGTGTCCGCCTTCCAGCAGCACCCGCAGGCCATCTTCGTGTGCGACGAGGCGGCCACCAGCGAGCTGCGCGTCAAGACCGTCAAGTACTTCAAGGTTCGTCTCCGCACGCTTGTGAACCAGCCTACCACAGTGGACCAGGCGTGAACCACATGTGGACCGTGTCCGCCTTCCAGCAGCACCCGCAGGCCATCTTCGTGTGCGACGAGGCGGCCACCAGCGAGCTGCGCGTCAAGACCGTCAAGTACTTCAAGGTTCGTCTCCGCACGCTTGTGAACCAGCCTACCACAGTGGACCAGGCGTGAACCACATGTGGACCGTGTCCGCCTTCCAGCAGCACCCGCAGGCCATCTTCGTGTGCGACGAGGCGGCCACCAGCGAGCTGCGCGTCAAGACCGTCAAGTACTTCAAGGTTCGTCTCCGCACGCTTGTGAACCAGCCTACCACAGTGGACCAGGCGTGAACCACATGTGGACCGTGTCCGCCTTCCAGCAGCACCCGCAGGCCATCTTCGTGTGCGACGAGGCGGCCACCAGCGAGCTGCGCGTCAAGACCGTCAAGTACTTCAAGGTTCGTCTCCGCACGCTTGTGAACCAGCCTACCACAGTGGACCAGGCGTGAACCACATGTGGACCGTGTCCGCCTTCCAGCAGCACCCGCAGGCCATCTTCGTGTGCGACGAGGCGGCCACCAGCGAGCTGCGCGTCAAGACCGTCAAGTACTTCAAGGTTCGTCTCCGCACGCTTGTGAACCAGCCTACCACAGTGGACCAGGCGTGAACCACATGTGGACCGTGTCCGCCTTCCAGCAGCACCCGCAGGCCATCTTCGTGTGCGACGAGGCGGCCACCAGCGAGCTGCGCGTCAAGACCGTCAAGTACTTCAAGGTTCGTCTCCGCACGCTTGTGAACCAGCCTACCACTTGTTGACCACGCGTGGACCACATTTAAGATTTTAGAAATTATTTTTAATAACGCATTCAAGTGCGCATCTGTCTCCACATAATTGGATATAGTAGGTACCTATTTTGCATTGCATGCGCTTCGTATCTAATAGCTGCTCTCAATGCATCGAATCAGGCCAAAGAATGGGATTATTCCAACTAATATTGTAACATGCTCTATCTGCCAATCTTCTCGAAACTCTGCATAGTTAGGAATTACTTAAAAGCACTCCTAAAACGATACTAATAGCCGGTCCACACCCACGACAGGTGGATTAACAGCGACTTTTTAGATTATTAATAACTTAATAAGAAGGCGTCGCATATTGTGTCGCTGTAATGTGGACTCAAAGTCATTAGTCGCAGACGAGTCGCTATCCACCAAAGTCGCTGCGTGTGGACCGGCTATAACATACGCCCTGTGTAAATGATCTAGCGCTATCAATTTATTTACTGGTGCAAGAGTGTGCATGGCTTAAACACTAATGCCCGTTTTCACCAACGTTACCTAAATAATGATCTGAGTGACAATTTCTTATCTATTTTTTGTTCCATGTCCAAAGTCAAATTCAAAACGTTTATATTCATAGAGGCACAGGGCATGCGAAGACACGTATGCTCAGAGCATCTTAGAAGATATTAAAGAAACCGTTGGTGAAGGTAATGGTCTTATGGGACAGAGAGCGGTCAGGCGTTCGCGTTCGTTCAGACTGACATAAAGATAAAGCAAAACAAAATATTCTGACCACTCTCTGTTGCAATGGACAGACAAGGCCCTAAAAAGAAGGAACTTATGCATGGGGAAGGGAGCGGGTGAGGAGGCGGTGCAGGTGTACCGGCGCGAGAGTGACGTGTGTGTGTGTGTGTAGGCGCTGAGCGAGGAGCACCAGAAGCTGATCCAGGACAAGCCGGTGGAGGAGCAGACTGTGCTGCACTAGCACCGCCCCCCAACACCCGGCGCCAGACTGACCCAGGCCCTGACCACCCAAATAATGAATACTCTAGGAATCTAGAAATATATTTTATAGAACCGTAATTTACTTGCAGAGTCTCATGGACGAAAAAACACTGATCGCAGACACGCGGTGATCACATTCCTACGCTAGTGACTGACAATTACTTTTGTAATATTTTTATGATATGTTTTTTATGATAAATACTTTTTTATAAAACAAGTGTTTTATTATTCCTTAGGATTTTACCATAACGTAAAAGTTAACATTTATGTACAAAAGTGATAAAGTTGAATGTTCAAGGTATCAACAATTCACAGAAATTCTTAGTCTTTCCAGGTCATGAAATAAACAGAACCTTAAAATGATAATTATAATTAATTACTGATCAATCACTAATATACATTTTTCTTTGTTGACAATCAAAATGCAAACTGGGTTAGTTAAGAGAAGCTTGGCTTCCAATTACCTAATACGTCCTATGGTCGAAAGAATAGCAAAGGCCAAATATCACAAGTAATCAAATCAAAAAACAGAATTCCATTTTATAATTGAACAGATTAAGAACACCGTTGATCCAATTCAGTCGAATGCATTAATTAGGGTATAATGAAGACTGAGTTGGGAGCTACGCGACGATCAGTATTACTAACCAGGCTGATGAAAGCCCGATAGAGAGGCGCATGTGAGTGAAGCCCTCGCGCACAGACAGGCTACCAGTGGGTGTCGGCGCCGGCGGCCGCGCGGCAACAACGCGCTAGCAGAGCCGCCAGCTGCAGCGGCGAGGAGAGCCCGTCCGCGACGCGCATGTGCGTCAGCCCCACCTCGCGCACAGACAGGCTACCAGTGGGTGTCTGCGCCGGCGGCCGCGCGGCAACAACGCGCTAGCAGAGCCGCCAGCTGCAGCGGCGAGGAGAGCCCGTCCGCGACGCGCATGTGCGTCAGCCCCACCTCGCGCACAGACAGGCTACCAGTGGGTGTCTGCGCCGGCGGCCGCGCGGCAACAACGCGCTAGCAGAGCCGCCAGCTGCAGCGGCGAGGAGAGCCCGTCCGCGACGCGCATGTGCGTCAGCCCCACCTCGCGCACAGACAGGCTACCAGTGGGTGTCTGCGCCGGCGGCCGCGCGGCAACAACGCGCTAGCAGAGCCGCCAGCTGCAGCGGCGAGGAGAGCCCGTCCGCGACGCGCATGTGCGTCAGCCCCACCTCGCGCACAGACAGGCTACCAGTGGGTGTCTGCGCCGGCGGCCGCGCGGCAACAACGCGCTAGCAGAGCCGCCAGCTGCAGCGGCGAGGAGAGCCCGTCCGCGACGCGCATGTGCGTCAGCCCCACCTCGCGCACAGACAGGCTACCAGTGGGTGTCTGCGCCGGCGGCCGCGCGGCAACAACGCGCTAGCAGAGCCGCCAGCTGCAGCGGCGAGGAGAGCCCGTCCGCGACGCGCATGTGCGTCAGCCCCACCTCGCGCACAGACAGGCTACCAGTGGGTGTCGGCGCCGGCGGCCGCGCGGCAACAACGCGCTAGCAGAGCCGCCAGCTGCAGCGGCGAGGAGAGCCCGTCCGCGACGCGCATGTGCGTCAGCCCCACCTCGCGCACAGACAGGCTACCAGTGGGTGTCTGCGCCGGCGGCCGCGCGGCAACAACGCGCTAGCAGAGCCGCCAGCTGCAGCGGCGAGGAGAGCCCGTCCGCGACGCGCATGTGCGTCAGCCCCACCTCGCGCACAGACAGGCTACCAGTGGGTGTCTGCGCCGGCGGCCGCGCGGCAACAACGCGCTAGCAGAGCCGCCAGCTGCAGCGGCGAGGAGAGCCCGTCCGCGACGCGCATGTGCGTCAGCCCCACCTCGCGCACAGACAGGCTACCAGTGGGTGTCGGCGCCGGCGGCCGCGCGGCAACAACGCGCTAGCAGAGCCGCCAGCTGCAGCGGCGAGGAGAGCCCGTCCGCGACGCGCATGTGCGTCAGCCCCACCTCGCGCACCATCGCCAGCCGCGCGTGCTCCTCCGCCTCCAGCGTCTTGCACACGCGGAACACGTTCGACACGATGTCCTCGGCCGCGTATCCCAGCTTTATCAGCTTGCTCATCACCTGCAACAGATACGGCTATGCGAATGAGCGTTGTCATCGTAGGCCGTCGCAAACGCTAAACCCCCAATCGCGTCGTGCGATTGACACTTAGGTAGTGTCCTACCTGTTTCCGATTAATTGTTTGAATGCTCTTTCATACAAGTAAAATTAATACTAAAAACGATGCGTGCGTATTACCCGCTATGTAGAATAACAAAAAAAAAAGATAAATGGTCTCTAGCAACACTGAACACAAAAATAAATTGTTATAAATAATTTCTAATGTTTTCACTAAAGCACATTAACATAGGCTTAGTAGCTTTTGTTCTCTAATCTTGTATTATAATTATGATTCATTACATCCACTGTTCAATATATTCATTTTATTTCAATATATTTTATATTTAGTATGGAATAGGAATATATGTATAAATAAAAATTAATTGGGATTCCCTTTGAAGAATATAATTCAAAGAATTACCTTATATGCTTCATGTATATCTTGCCGAATGCAGGATTCCAGCATAGACCTCACAAGTAGAGGGTGTGGCTCATCGCAGACCTTGAACACATGGTCAGGGCTCACATGCCCGAAGCCCTGAGCGGTGGACTGCAGGTTGTTCAGGGCTGACCGGAGATCACCCTGGGCTGTGAACACCACAGCGCTCACACCTTCCTCAGTGTATGATAGGTTTTCTTTCTTGCACACTTCAACCACCTGTAATAAACCACATAATAAAAGTTTATTAGTCACTAGGTCACTGCCGTCAGGACTCATTCTTTTTTACCTCTTTAACTCCTTGACCCTCACCTCAGGTAATAAGGTCAGGTAAGCGGTAACCGGTTACCGCTTGGGGATTAACGAGTTAAAAACATTACCATTGATCATCAAGGACAATAAACCAACCAGGAGGAGCCACATGCAATAGGTATATTATATCCAGCAGTTGACTATCTATGAGATAAGATCCTGAAATGATGATTATTCTGATTCTGAGTAACTATGTAGGTAATCTAATATATAAAATTTCCATGTCACAATGTAAGTTACCTTACTCCTCCAAAACAGCTTTGCCAATTTTTACCAAATTTTATATGCATATTCAAAGGTCTGTAAACCTTTCTACTATCTATTTTTCATTTTAAAAAACAACGTTTGCTGGGGTCATCTAGTATTATCATAAATATTGGTTAAAGCACAAGAACATAGCTTCGATTACCTTGGCTAGTATCTGTGCGTCGGTGAGGCGCGAGTATCGCAGCACGGCGCAGCGCGACTGGATGGGCTCGATAATCTTCTCGCTGTTGTTGGCAGCGAGCGCGAACCGCGTCGTGCCCGAGTAGAGCTCCATGGTGCGGCGCAGTGCCTGCTGCGCGCCCTCCGTCATGCTGTCCGCCTCGTCCAGAATCACGATCTTGTGGCGCCCCGGCGGCAGCGTCACTTTCTGCTGTGCGAACATCTTGATCTTGTTCCTCACTACGTCGATACCGCGGTCGTTGGACGCGTTCAGCTCCAACACGGCGTCGCGGAAAGCAGACCCGAGCAGCGCGCGCGCCAAGCATAATATGGTGGTGGTCTTGCCCACGCCGGGTGGACCCGCGATGATGATATTCGGCGCGTTGCCCGTCCGCGCGAACACACCCAGCCGCGATACTGTGTCTTCGTTACCCACAATATCGTCAAAACTCTGCGGGCGATACTTTTCTATCCACGGCAGGTGAACTGTTGATTTTGTGGAAACTGACTTAGTAGGTTTAGGTTCTGCGTCGTCGACTTCCATGATTATTACTTCGTTATCACTCATTCCGTATCGAAATCGAATTTCACAAAATTGTAAGACGCGTTCGATTGAAAACAACACCCGTAAAATTAGCGGCGCAGGAAGTCGACCGGTGCGGTAAACAATAACAAAATTAACAAATTACAAAAATCATAGACCAGAACACATGTTTAAGACATGACAAATGACAGTAAGTAACTGTACCAAATAAACGTTGTATCTGTCAGGTACAACGTTTATTTGGGTTGAAAATCTTATCGAATCAAAAATGTCCAACAAAACACACGGACATTGGCTGTTGACGGCCATATAGCCAGTCACGAACGCCATCTATTAAAAGAAGAAGAAGAACGTTTATTTGACTGATTGCAAGAAAAATATAGTGTCATTCACTGTCTTACCATACACATAATTTTTCCAGACTTGATGCGATTTTCAAGATTAAAATAAATATAACTTAATAATGGGCTGTTTCTATATTATACTCACAGAGTACTTTTTAACACAATATATTGTATTATAAACCTCAACAATTTTATTTTCGTTTAACAGATGCTCTTGTTCTGAAAACACAACACAATCCAGCTGTGCACTGTACCAGGGCAGGGGTTGTGTTTTTGTTTTAGCAAATTCAGAAAAATTGTTGGTAACACAACACAACACATTTATGTCGTCATTTTGCGAATCGGACTCAATATTTTTCATTTCTAGAAAGTAAACAATTCGTACAAAAAAATCTCTGCTCCTCTATAAACTATTATAAAAGTACCAAGTGATCTCATTTTACTATTGAAAATAATATTATACTCTTTAAGCACAAGTTGCTGAACAAGGTGATGGTGAATCATCAACCCTTGCTTACCTGATTTCTTTTTAAGCTAAGGTATGTACGATTGAGCTATAATCTTCAGAATCAAGTAGGCTGGGCATAAAAGTAACTTAGTAAACATTGCGCGGGATTTTAATAATATAATAAAACTTTCAGCTTGAATCATATAAGATTCCAATAGTTGCTCCTCCATAAGTGAGAAAGAAGTAAGATATAAAGATGGAGTGGCTATTCGGGCACCGGATGACGCCGGACGAGATGCTGCGCAAGAACCAGCGCGCGCTGAACAAGGCCATGCGCGACCTGGACCGCGAGCGCGCCAAGATGGAGCAGCAGGAGAAGAAGGTCATCCAGGACATCAAGAAGCTCGCCAAGGAGGGACAGATGGCAAGTGCTGGTGGTTGCTTTTATACTTGAGAGTTTTTTCTAATTGAACCGTTTGATTCAATATGATGTTTTTTAATAGTAGGCTCTTTCATTATATCATCCTATCTTCTGAATAATATTTTTTATCAGAAACTTTAAGAACAATTTGGATCATCTCAGTAGTAAGCATTTATTATAAAAATAAGATCATTGAAATTAATTCCATTTTAGAAAAGTTTAGAGATAGCAAACACAACAAATATGTAACTTACCATACTCTATAGAAATCTTATTAAGTATTTTGTGACCTTTATTTGGCAGCTGAGCAGTGTTTAAAATAGTATTAAAATTTGGTAGTAGAATTTACAGGTACATAATAGCAAATTTTCAATAAAACATGATATTGTTTTATGATGATACCTACGGTTCGACTCCTTTATATCAAGGAGTTGGGCTGGTCAGGGCTGAGCTAAGCAGGCATTGTGCAGATCATAGTTCCCCCATTTATTGTTGTTTTATCAACTGTAACATAGTTTTAACCAAACCTTATGTGGCAATTGTTAAATAATGTTTTTTAAATATTAATGAACAAAAATGACCAAACTGATTTCAGGATGCAGTTAAGATAATGGCGAAGGATCTGGTACGCACGCGGCGCTACGTTCGCAAGTTCATGTTGATGAAGGCTAATATCCAGGCCGTCTCGCTGAAGATACAGACCCTGAAGAGTCAGAGCACCATGGCGCAGGCCATGCAGGGCGTCACGCGCGCCATGGCCACCATGAACCGCCAGCTCAACATGCCGCAGATACAGAAGATCCTGCAGGTACCATTCCCTTCCCACTACAAATCTAGTGCCTCTCTCACTACGTAATGTGGCCTCAGCAATATGAAATTTTACAAAAAAAAAAACTTAAATGTGTCGCGCTTAGTTGTCAGCGTTATATTATCCACGCTTTTTTCGTTTAGGCACCGACTGCTAAGCGTGTCGCATTAAGCTTACTAGACGCGCGAACTTTGAAATGTGTCCCCTCCGACTTTCAGACTAACAATGCCAATAAATTAAAAGTATCTTTATTGCATAAACACATGTGGTTATCGGTCTTAAATATATCACATAGAACAATGTATTTTACCAATACATGGCGTGAAATGTCATGTTACAGAGTTTAAATCTTAAAATAAAATGAATTACAATTGGAATCATCATCATTATCATCATAGAAAATTAATTTATAGATAAAAAAAACAGAATAATAAAATTATCAAAATTAAAACTTTTATTCTACCATAAATTCTTTCAAACTATAATAACATTTGTCAGCTAATAGATTCCTTAACCTACTTTTAAACAACGAGAGTGGCAATGCTCCTCTGCTCTCCAGTAGTTGTACACAAATGGAGCATTACAGAACAAGCTTTTTACATCATTGAGGTCTTACAATTTACTGTTTGCACTTTATATTTATCTCGTCTACTCCTGTCCTTTTTAGAAAGAAGAAATATATTGGAATTACTCTGTACAAATGTTACAGTTTCGCAGATATACAACGAAGAATTTTGTGTTTGATGAAGTATGGTTTGCAGGAATTGGTCACCTTCAGGCTGAACATGGCTCTTAAACATTTCTTTTGATATTTCAAGATATTAATGTAAAAGAAGAAGCCTCAAAGTAGGTGTCTGCTAATATGTGTGTATGTAATTTGCAGGAGTTTGAGAAGCAGTCAGAGATTATGGACATGAAGGAGGAGATGATGAGCGACTCCATCGACGAGGCCATGGAGGGCGACGACGACGAGGAGGAAAGGTACCCACAGAGTTTGTTTTAATCGATCCGATAGCACACACAACCTTAGAGATGCTGCCTCAGCTCTGGCACACCCCACATTGGAGCAGAGTGTGCTGGGTTACAGTCTAAGCTCGTTACGTTTTTGACTATTCTGGCGGTGGACTCTTTGTGAGCTCAGTGCTCTTTCCCATTTCATACAGTTTGTTTTTATGTTGCGGCTGCATGAGCGGCCTACGGCAAATATTCATGTCAGCGCGATGCGTGTGACGGGTACCTTGTTGCATTTTTTGTTTACGATGTTTTTAGCCCACCAGCGCGACCCGAATATTTGCCCATTACAGGGAGACAGAGTAAATTTTGCATTTCTAAAAAGTTCTAAAACTTACGGTTTAATGAAAAATTTTGCCAAAATAAGACGCATAGGTCATACCATACCATGGGTCTCATTTAGAATATTAATTTTAAAAATAAAAAAAATTCAATAATAAACTAAGTAAAACGGATTAAAATAATGCACCCTGCATTGGATATCGGCATTTTTAGCTCGTTAAGATTGGTGTGTATGTGGTTTCAGCAACACGGTGGTGACGCAGATCCTGGACGAGCTGGGCCTGCAGCTCAACGACCAGCTGTCCGGCCTGCCGCAGGCCTCCGGCTCGCTCTCCGTCACAGGTGGGACAGCATGCCTCCTACAACCACCTTACCAAAAAAACCTAAACGAGACTGGTTATTTCTAACTCAATGTAGTCATCTTTACATGAGTGAATTGTATTTCGGGACAGTATTTTAGCAATCAGGAAGTGCAGAACCTCAACACCAGTTTACTTACTGATGAAGTGACGCGGAAGTAAAGGAGTCTCGAGACCGGCCCGCCTATTACGAAAACTTTGCAGTAGCGACAGCAACAGCCAAGCGACAGCGACCGTGATTGGTTGAATCAGATCAGAAACAGGATAGAAACAATTTGCAACCATTCGCGTAGCGGTCGCTGTCGCTTTGCTGTTGCCGTCGCAATGCAAAGTTTTACGTAACAGGCGGGCCGGTCTCGAGACTCCTCTCCAAAGTGCAAGAGAGTCCAATCTTTCTAGTAAATGTATGAGTTTTTTTCATCCTAAAGTTGCCTGGAAGAGATCACTTTTTAGCGATAAGACCGCCCATAGTACCACTTGTTTTTTATTTATTTTGTTTTACGTGTTTATGTTCCTGTGCTGTGTACAATAAAGCGTTTTTGTATTGTAGTGTATTGTATGAGCTATCTACAAACTGGATTTATTTGGCAAGGCATTTTACGCTCTTTTTAGCCTTTAGATACCTGTCCAATTTAAAAATACAATAAGGTCTCCTTTGTGTTTCAGTGAAGACGCCGGCGTCCCCGGTGGCGGTGGCGGGCGGCGCCCCCTCGGACGCGGACGCCGAGCTGCAGGCGCGCCTCGACAACCTGCGCCGCGAGTGACCGCTCACAGCGCGGTGAAGGGAGCGCAGACGCGGCTGTACCCCGGTGGCGGTGGCGGGCGGCGCCCCCTCGGACGCGGACGCCGAGCTGCAGGCGCGCCTCGACAACCTGCGCCGCGAGTGACCGCTCACAGCGCGGTGAAGGGAGCGCAGACGCGGCTGTACCCCGGTGGCGGTGGCGGGCGGCGCCCCCTCGGACGCGGACGCCGAGCTGCAGGCGCGCCTCGACAACCTGCGCCGCGAGTGACCGCTCACAGCGCGGTGAAGGGAGCGCAGACGCGGCTGTACCCCGGTGGCGGTGGCGGGCGGCGCCCCCTCGGACGCGGACGCCGAGCTGCAGGCGCGCCTCGACAACCTGCGCCGCGAGTGACCGCTCACAGCGCGGTGAAGGGAGCGCAGACGCGGCTGTACCCCGGTGGCGGTGGCGGGCGGCGCCCCCTCGGACGCGGACGCCGAGCTGCAGGCGCGCCTCGACAACCTGCGCCGCGAGTGACCGCTCACAGCGCGGTGAAGGGAGCGCAGACGCGGCTGTACCCCGGTGGCGGTGGGGGCGGCGCCCCCTCGGACGCGGACGCCGAGCTGCAGGCGCGCCTCGACAACCTGCGCCGCGAGTGACCGCTCACAGCGCGGTGAAGGGAGCGCAGACGCGGCTGTACCCCGGTGGCGGTGGGGGCGGCGCCCCCTCGGACGCGGACGCCGAGCTGCAGGCGCGCCTCGACAACCTGCGCCGCGAGTGACCGCTCACAGCGCGGTGAAGGGAGCGCAGACGCGGCTGTACCCCGGTGGCGGTGGGGGCGGCGCCCCCTCGGACGCGGACGCCGAGCTGCAGGCGCGCCTCGACAACCTGCGCCGCGAGTGACCGCTCACAGCGCGGTGAAGGGAGCGCAGACGCGGCTGTACCCCGGTGGCGGTGGGGGGGGCGCCCCCTCGGACGCGGACGCCGAGCTGCAGGCGCGCCTCGACAACCTGCGCCGCGAGTGACCACTCACAGCGCGGTGAAGGGAGCGCAGACGCGGCTGTACCCCGGTGGCGGTGGGGGCGGCGCCCCCTCGGACGCGGACGCCGAGCTGCAGGCGCGCCTCGACAACCTGCGCCGCGAGTGACCGCTCACAGCGCGGTGAAGGGAGCGCAGACGCGGCTGTACCCCGGTGGCGGTGGGGGCGGCGCCCCCTCGGACGCGGACGCCGAGCTGCAGGCGCGCCTCGACAACCTGCGCCGCGAGTGACCACTCACAGCGCGGTGAAGGGAGCGCAGACGCGGCTGTACCCCGGTGGCGGTGGGGGCGGCGCCCCCTCGGACGCGGACGCCGAGCTGCAGGCGCGCCTCGACAACCTGCGCCGCGAGTGACCGCTCACAGCGCGGTGAAGGGAGCGCAGACGCGGCTGTACCCCGGTGGCGGTGGGGGCGGCGCCCCCTCGGACGCGGACGCCGAGCTGCAGGCGCGCCTCGACAACCTGCGCCGCGAGTGACCGCTCACAGCGCGGTGAAGGGAGCGCAGACGCGGCTGTACCCCGGTGGCGGTGGGGGGGGCGCCCCCTCGGACGCGGACGCCGAGCTGCAGGCGCGCCTCGACAACCTGCGCCGCGAGTGACCACTCACAGCGCGGTGAAGGGAGCGCAGACGCGGCTGTACCCCGGTGGCGGTGGGGGCGGCGCCCCCTCGGACGCGGACGCCGAGCTGCAGGCGCGCCTCGACAACCTGCGCCGCGAGTGACCGCTCACAGCGCGGTGAAGGGAGCGCAGACGCGGCTGTACCCCGGTGGCGGTGGGGGCGGCGCCCCCTCGGACGCGGACGCCGAGCTGCAGGCGCGCCTCGACAACCTGCGCCGCGAGTGACCGCTCACAGCGCGGTGAAGGGAGCGCAGACGCGGCTGTACCCCGGTGGCGGTGGGGGCGGCGCCCCCTCGGACGCGGACGCCGAGCTGCAGGCGCGCCTCGACAACCTGCGCCGCGAGTGACCACTCACAGCGCGGTGAAGGGAGCGCAGACGCGGCTGTACCCCGGTGGCGGTGGGGGCGGCGCCCCCTCGGACGCGGACGCCGAGCTGCAGGCGCGCCTCGACAACCTGCGCCGCGAGTGACCGCTCACAGCGCGGTGAAGGGAGCGCAGACGCGGCTGTACCCCGGTGGCGGTGGGGGCGGCGCCCCCTCGGACGCGGACGCCGAGCTGCAGGCGCGCCTCGACAACCTGCGCCGCGAGTGACCGCTCGCCGACACCTCTCACAGCGCGGTGAAGGGAGCGCAGACGCGGCTGTATCGCGCGTGCTACTTACAGTTATCACTTCTGCGCGTGACCTCGCAAACCCCTGTGCTCAAGGGGTGGCATAGCACGGGGTGTCTTCCGTAATGAGGACACGCCCCACCGTCGATGAGGATAGGCCGGTGTTGGTGTTGCGTCAGCAGTTGCGAGTCAGCAAGCTTGAGGCGAGGTTATATACATCTTTATATTAATAGGTGCGTACGGCGCGGCCGAGTCTGCATTCACCTATAATAAAATTCAGACTCCATTGTGGTATTTTCTGTTGTATACCTGTTGGTGTTGATGCTTCAGAAGCAACGCTATTCAATTTATAAGAATTTGGTTATTTTAAGTGTCTGGATATTTTAGCCCAGTGCCATGTTGACATTACAACCATTCGAATCGTATAGGTAACAAAATGGCTATATGAAATTAAATAGGCAGTTTTGAATTTTGATATTAGAACGAATTTATAAGTTATCCATAACACTATAAAATCAAGTAACTTGTTAAGTAAGTAAGCATAATCAGGTCCATTATTATGATCAAATTCTTTAAATTACAGCCACGTTAATAATTGTTATCAAACGGAATGATCACCATCTTTATGGCTTTCTCCGAGTTGCGTGCCGACTGTGCCGAGCTCCCGTGCTGCTTGGCAATCAAAATACCGAGCTCCTGTCGAATATTTTAACTGCCGACGCAAAAAGAGGGGTGTTATTGTAGATGCTTTCCGACTACTGTGGCTGTGCTGGTTACGTGTACATTAATTTATCGGAATGTGCTGCTTATTCAAATAATCATATAAATCTGAAGTAGACGAACCGCGCCCGAGGGCCGGCTCTCGGCTCTCAGTCTCATTATGTAATATTTGTACACATTTGTTAAGTTTTTAATATACCAATAATAATTTAGTTTATAATATTTAATTATAAGTATGTAAAATAAAATATTTTTATACAGAAACTACATTTTTATTTTGTATAACATTTTACATAATAACATAACTATGTATCTAAAATCCGAAGCCCATTATAAGTAAAATACTTGTACGGCGTACAAGTGGATACAAAATACATTTCATACTTCGATATGTGTGTTATGCCCCTTACTAAGAAAGCGGCTGTCGTCAAAATGCCGAATATTTGAGATTTCAGGCAGTTTTCACCATACAGTTTTGGAATAGTAATGAATATATTTAACAGTAAATATTAGTTGACACTAATCAGATGTACGTTCAAACGGTGCACAACTACAGCTAACTAAGTATAGGACCTACGCATCTGAGCCTGCACCGAACCGACCCCGCGCCAGATGCGCTCCCGCCGACATGGCTACACAGCAAACATGAACACTTAAATGTAATAATAATTTGGCAACAAATGGTGCTACAATCAAATTGGTGAGTAGGTATAATATGTAAATTGTAAATACTTACACGAAACAAGTATGTAATCCTATGCAAGTTGGTATATGTGGATCGATACACAGTACATTGTATTCAAGAATAATTGGATATAATATTAAAATAATTAACAATTATAAATCTAGATAAATTAGCATTGAGACTTAAATCAAAAACACAAGTTTTGGCACCTACTCGCTATACAATGATCATGATAGAATAATAATAACCTAGTTGATCCGATGGAACGAATAGAAGACAGAATCCTTCAATATCACAGACCAGTTGCACCCCCCGCCACCTCGCGTGCGTCCGCTGCCGAACCCATGAACCATATCACGTTTATTTTTACGCAAAATAAAATACCGGGTAAAACGGGGTGGATAGAATTCAAGAGGTGAATGGAAATGAAACCAAAAAAGTTTTTTTCTGGCAATTATTAACAAACATTTTCTAATAGAAACGCCAAATTCTACTTTTTTGTAAACTACAATATTTTTTTCTTGACATGGCGAGACTGATTTGCTGTTAAGGTTAGAAGTTTAAAAATAAAAACACGTTGAAAGTGAGTCGTCGTGAGACGTTAATTTGTGGTCCTCAAAACTTTATCAATATCTCTTTAGTAAAACGAATTCTCGTAAAATTCAAAGTTGTGGTGTAGTTGGCAGTTCATCGTGGTTCATTTTAATGTAAAGGTAAGTAAAATTATGTTGTATAATTAAATTAAGGGCTAAAATTGTAAACCAAGTCAATTTTATTCAAACTTTGGGGTTAATAGAAATGCCAAAGAGGCGAACAGATACGTAGTATGGGGTCAATAGATATGAAGTACGGGGCTAATAGAAACGGGATAGGTTTTAATAGAAATAAGAAGGGGGTGTATAGAAAATTATGTGCTAGGGCTGCCACCAAAATATTATTAAGTAGGTACATCATTTTTCATAGAATTCAACTGTGTGGTTGTCTGTGGCCTCCTAAACGAATGGACACCTATTGGTGCGGTTTTTTGTGTTCAAAAGCTGACGATATTTTATATATTAGTTATAATTTATGAATATTCGTTCAGGCGTTCAACAACTTATTTTTGGAAAGTAACAGCCCTGACGATTTTTTCGATTCGCCCCATATGACGCTTCTTTTGACCCCAATTGCGGGTAAATAGAAATCTAACATATTTTTATATTTTACGATAAAATCAAAGCATTATCTATATATTTTCATGATAGGATAGTATTAATTGAACTTCGAGACATAATAAAAAACACTATTATGATAGCCAATCATACAAAAAACAATGGAGAAATAAAAACAAACTTCAAAACCATGTCTATCCACCCCGTTTTACGGTAGGGCATGAATTATGCCTCTTTGGTTTAGGAAATAATGACCATGTTTAGGTGTATCTATGGCCATATTCAAAAACATCGTTTATGAGGTATAGCAATGTTTACCTACTAATGGGTGCATAAATAGTGGCAGAGATGGAGATGAGAACCGTGGTCATTAGTTTCTAAACTTAAAAACACATTATTTTGTACTAGTTACTACTAGTACTATGTTATGCGAAATAATGAACGCGATATCTTGTATGGCTACGTCACCGCAACGGACTCGTCCTCCAGGCGCCCGCGCCGCGCGCGCCGCTGGAACCATTCTACACTATGCTACTATAGTCACTTAAAACTACGATGGCTACGAGAACACTACCTACAAGGATAGATGGGATATTTTCCTACTGATCTAATTGTTTTGCTGTAATACAGAGACATAAATATTTCACGAAGCACCATCTCACTCCAAACTAGGCAGAGCTACATAGATACTTTTTTTAATTCAATTTAATATTAATATGAAAAAGAAACATTTTATGAAAATACATAGCAACTAGTCTAGCCCTGTGGTAAGCTTGTGTTATGGGTACTAGACTTCTGATTTTTTAACCCCCGAAAAGAGGGGTGTTATACGTTTGAGGTGTCTGCCTGTCTGTGGCATCATAGCTCTGGAACGGATGAAGCGATTTCAATTTAGTTTGTTATTTGTATGAAAGCTGAGTTTTTCCCGAGTGTTCTTAGATATGTTTGAAGAAAATCGGTTAAGCCGTTTAAAAGCTATGGGGGTTGAAAGTGGGGAAGAACCGAATTTCTAGCAGAAATTCGGTTCTTCCCGAATATACTCGAGTGGGATCTCAAATGAAAGCGCATCACATGGAAACTTAAGCATTGGAATCGGAAATTTAGATTATTAATTAGTATTAATACAAGAGGAAAACACCTAGATCAACAAAACAATTTTTCCTGAACAAATATTGCCGAGTAACATAATCATGTAGGTAAATATTCCATCTATTACACTACGTATTACCATTTATGTAGTGGATATATCGGGAACCTTGTAATCGAATCATCTCTACTTAAATATAGATACTTAGTCCTCGTTCGAGGCACGACCTACAAACACCACAGATAAAGTAACAGTCTAAGTATGTCAGATACAATCGGAGGATCCATTAGGGGTCTACATTTAGTTACATACAACTACGTACTACGCAGAAGACACTTCTAGTTAACATGAATATACTTACTAAGTAATTGAACAGTAGACTGCTGGTTATATTAATTTCAAAAGAAATATAACTTTTTTTGTTAATACTTTTAACATTATATCACAAATACAGATCTCTGACCTGAAGTCAATACAAGAACAATTAACTCACTGTATTTATTCGCGCTCGCGGTCCGAGGTAACATGCTCGCACGCAGGTTCGCTCGCTGCTCGAGAGAAGTGAAAATCACTCTGTTTAAGGCTTACTGCCAGTCCTTCTACTCGAGCAGTCTGCGGATAAGCCACACCCGGCGAGCTGGCAGCTCTCTGCGAGTCCAATACAACGATATCTTTAGAGTGCTGATGCGGCTGCCCGCTATTGCAGCGCATCAGGGACGCTCGCGGCGGCGCGCACGGGCGACTTTCACGCGATTACTCGCAAGAAAGTCGCTTCCCTGCTCCAGCGTGCGCGAGGCGGCGGCGCCGGCGTCCTGAAGATGATTGTGGCACGGACAGACTGCCCAATTCAAAACAGGTGGATGCGGGTGCTGATGGGCTCCATCTGATGTTAATTTTTAATCTAATAATCTCATTTTTATTATATAATATTTATTCAAATTTAAATTTAGTTTGACATTTTGTGATATTGATATTGTGATTTAATTTGTATAATTTTAATAATCTATATTTAATCGATGAATGTTTAATTTTTATGTTTATTTTTAAGTTTTGTGTATGTTGAATTTTTATATGGATTGAATGTAATCTGAAATAAACGAATAATAATAATTTATATTTTGATTAATTATAGCGATTAAAACCATTATTTGAGGTCTGTTTGCTGGATGCTAAAGCAAATTGCGTACCTACTAATTTAGTATGACATTTTCGCAGCATAGCACCGCCTCACACGCATCCAATGCAACCAGAGAAGGTACTAGTGAAGCTGCAGCTTACTTTCCATGAAACAAAGTACCTACCTATGTGTAATCAGTAGCAAATATTCTGCATTGATTTTACACACATTTTTTAGTAATCTATAAGGGAGCTATCTGGCTACTGTTCAATTACATGGATGTGTGCAAGTGTATCGCGCACAGTGCACGCGCACTTAGCTGGCGGCGGCGGCGGCGGCGGCGGCGGCGGCGGCGGCGGCGGCGGCGGCGGGCGGCGCGAGCGCGCTGAGCGCGATGCCGAGCTGGCCGAGGTAGTACGTGGACATCACCAGCGCCTGCCGGTCCACATCATACACATTTTCAAATGTCAAAACTATGCGTCTCTAACTGGTAGCCCTCTTGCACTCTGTAGTAGTTTCTATGCAAAAGGGGTTACCACAGTGAGCGACGCATACTGTACATACTGTATTTGTTTTTGATATACATTTATGTAGATATTCTATCAAAAGCAAACAAAGTTGTGTATGTTACACCACTTGTAACTGGAGAACGGCTAAACTGATTTCAAAAGTTTATATTTTATTCGATTTGTCTCCGTCAGGAATAGCTGCATAAATATTAAACTCTTTTTTTTTAATAGTTAAATTAGCGAAATAAACCGTTGTTTATTTAATAAGAATTAGTTCAGAAAATATCAAAAATATTTGACCACGCGCAAAGCCGTAGTTATGTAGGTAGAGCAGAGTAGGAGCAGGAGCGGGAGCGGGAGCGGGTGCGGGCTTAGGAGTAGGGGTAGGGGTGCAATAGGGGCAATGTAAATGGCAAAACAACTTTGGCGGGTTAAATCACACAAATCAGGTATCATGATGATATTATTGTGAAAAAAAAACTTGAGAGGTGTCAAAGGACACCCGGATAGAACGAAGTTCCTTTCAATTAATTAGTGAAGGTATTGTAATAATTTTTTTTTTTTTTAAGTTATAATCATTTTTTTTATTGTTAACATATATAATGTTAAATATATGACGGCGTGACGTCCTGGTTCTTCATTGTGGTGCATTTGTAACGAGTGGAAGTAGCATAGAATCAACTTAAAATGTCCGATGGCGTGAGCGCGCGCTCACGTCACTCGATCGCGCGACGTTTACCTGCGGCCGGTACCGGTCGGTGTCAGCCGACCGGGCTAACAGCCAATCGGGTGGCCGCAGGTGGAGGGGTTGTTTACGAGTTGCACTGCTATTTAAAGTACAGTTCCAATAGTCCGGGAGTCATTCTTTCTTTGGCTTCTGCTCTGTGCCAACGCTCTCGGAATTACTAGTTGACTTTATCGATATCTTTGTTAAACTGAGCCTCAGATTATTTGTGTGATTGATATTGTTCAATTAAACCCGTAATGAGTTATTATTCAATGATATAATCTGTTTAAATCACTATGTCAACATACCTTTCACCTACATATACTTAATCAGTAGGCTAAATTTTCGTAATAATTGGCTTGTGGTAACTGAAGTAGGAAACATATGTTAGGGATTCTATTTTATTTTAATGTCTTGAAAAAACTGCATCAATGGTAGTATTATATTTTGTTGTTGATTCTGCTGGATTATTGTTAATTTTTAAATCAAATTCTTCCTCTAGAAACTGTAGCAATGGTTTTGATGTTTAATTACTGAAGTTGATGTTAAAAAAAACGTTAAACGTCAAATTAATATGACTTCCGAACCCCAACATATTTGGAACACCACACTGTTCAATGCGAAATAGAAATGATAATATCTGGCTTGCTTTCTATATTTTTTATATTTTTTCTTGCAAGTATTCAAATGTAATTTGAACTAAAAATAACTTACAAATAAAACTGAATTTTGGGTACACAAAAAGAATTGACCCCGACGTGATT
The DNA here is from genome assembly GCA_929108375.1 of Gymnoscelis rufifasciata. Taxonomy (NCBI): domain Eukaryota; kingdom Metazoa; phylum Arthropoda; class Insecta; order Lepidoptera; family Geometridae; genus Gymnoscelis; species Gymnoscelis rufifasciata. The sequence continues at coordinate 114,895 of OV815322.1, read as the reverse complement.
TGAACACGCAACCTTCTGATCTGGAGTCAGTCGCGCTACCGTTGCGCCACAGAGTCGATGACGAGAAGCGCGAAATTAAGCAACAGCTTATCGAAAGATGTTGTGATTCAAAAAGTTCGTGTCGTGACAACTTTTCGTAAGATTTTTTACCGTCTAGCCCCCTTTCACAACGCGCGATAAGGAACTTCGTTCCAAAACCGTCCGTAATCAACGGACGGTTGTTCGTCACGGCTGGATAAGGCAGGCATCCCTCGTTTCATCGATTTCCAAGGGGTATTTTCGACAAAAAAGCGTTGCGAAGATAAGTAAGTCTGAACTAATGACACGGGAGTGTCCTATTGGGAGTGCAGTGTTACCTGTCGGTAAGGGAGGCGTCCGCCGAACAGGTCGTAGCCGAGCAGCGCGTCGGACAGCAGGAACAGCGCCGCGCCCGCGGCCGCCGCCCCGCCGCGCGCCGCGCCGCGCCACGCCATCAGCGCCAGCAGCGCCGCGTAGCTCGGCAGCAGCGCCGCCAGCGCGCCGCCCCCGCCGCCCCCGCCCGCCTGACAAGTACACGGGAGTGTCCCATTGGGAGTGCAGTGTTACCTGTCGGTAAGGGAGGCGTCCGCCGAACAGGTCGTAGCCGAGCAGCGCGTCGGACAGCAGGAACAGCGCCGCGCCCGCGGCCGCCGCCCCGCCGCGCGCCGCGCCGCGCCACGCCATCAGCGCCAGCAGCGCCGCGTAGCTCGGCAGCAGCGCCGCCAGCGCGCCGCCCCCGCCGCCCCCGCCCGCCTGACAAGTACACGGGAGTGTCCCATTGGGAGTGCAGTGTTACCTGTCGGTAGGGGAGGCGTCCGCCGAACAGGTCGTAGCCGAGCAGCGCGTCGGACAGCAGGAACAGCGCCGCGCCCGCGGCCGCCGCCCCGCCGCGCGCCGCGCCGCGCCACGCCATCAGCGCCAGCAGCGCCGCGTAGCTCGGCAGCAGCGCCGCCAGCGCGCCACCCCCGCCGCCCCCGCCCGCCTGACAAGTACACGAAAGCTGGGAGATACCCTGCATACCTATCGATTTAACCCCTATGTATGTTCCCCGATTTTTTTATAGTTTTGGAGCTATTCTGCTTTCTAAGTTTATTTTGGGTTCACAGAAACTGACATGTTGAGAAAACATTTTGAGTCATGATTTTTTGCACTAACATAGGTAGGTACCTACTAAATGGAATAATGGCCGGTACTAAGATTAAAATATAACTTTGTGCTTTAATAGAGGTACCTACCGTATGAAAAAAAAAAATTCAAATTTGTAATTTTTGAGAATTTTGTTCAAACATTAAGACCCTTTTACAAAAAAAAAACTCCTTCCACCTTCCCGTTAGGTACATGTTTACTCGATACAATGGTCGCATCCAAACTATCGATTACGAAAATACTCAGTATAATGTTCGGTACAGGAGGTATCGATACTTTTACGCTTCCCTACCTCCGGCAGCGCGGCCCAGGCGGCGCGCACGTAGAGCGCGGCGCCGAGCGCGCAGGCGGCGCCCAGCGCGGGGCGGCGCGGGCTCCAGCCGAAGGCCGCCACGTAGGCCGCGTGCGCCGCGCCGAACGCCAGCATGCCGGCCTGCAGCGCCGCGCCGCCCTCCCACGCCAGGCACGCGTCGCCCAGCGCCGACAGCGCCAGCCCATAGCCCACGCGACCCGCGTGCCGCGCCCCGTGTACGCTTCCCTACCTCCGGCAGCGCGGCCCAGGCGGCGCGCACGTAGAGCGCGGCGCCGAGCGCGCAGGCGGCGCCCAGCGCGGGGCGGCGCGGGCTCCAGCCGAAGGCCGCCACGTAGGCCGCGTGCGCCGCGCCGAACGCCAGCATGCCGGCCTGCAGCGCCGCGCCGCCCTCCCACGCCAGGCACGCGTCGCCCAGCGCCGACAGCGCCAGCCCATAGCCCACGCGACCCGCGTGCCGCGCCCCGTGTACGCTTCCCTACCTCCGGCAGCGCGGCCCAGGCGGCGCGCACGTAGAGCGCGGCGCCGAGCGCGCAGGCGGCGCCCAGCGCGGGGCGGCGCGGGCTCCAGCCGAAGGCCGCCACGTAGGCCGCGTGCGCCGCGCCGAACGCCAGCATGCCGGCCTGCAGCGCCGCGCCGCCCTCCCACGCCAGGCACGCGTCGCCCAGCGCCGACAGCGCCAGCCCATAGCCCACGCGACCCGCGTGCCGCGCCCCGTGTACGCTTCCCTACCTCCGGCAGCGCGGCCCAGGCGGCGCGCACGTAGAGCGCGGCGCCGAGCGCGCAGGCGGCGCCCAGCGCGGGGCGGCGCGGGCTCCAGCCGAAGGCCGCCACGTAGGCCGCGTGCGCCGCGCCGAACGCCAGCATGCCGGCCTGCAGCGCCGCGCCGCCCTCCCACGCCAGGCACGCGTCGCCCAGCGCCGACAGCGCCAGCCCATAGCCCACGCGACCCGCGTGCCGCGCCCCGTGTACGCTTCCCTACCTCCGGCAGCGCGGCCCAGGCGGCGCGCACGTAGAGCGCGGCGCCGAGCGCGCAGGCGGCGCCCAGCGCGGGGCGGCGCGGGCTCCAGCCGAAGGCCGCCACGTAGGCCGCGTGCGCCGCGCCGAACGCCAGCATGCCGGCCTGCAGCGCCGCGCCGCCCTCCCACGCCAGGCACGCGTCGCCCAGCGCCGACAGCGCCAGCCCATAGCCCACGCGACCCGCGTGCCGCGCCCCGTGTACGCTTCCCTACCTCCGGCAGCGCGGCCCAGGCGGCGCGCACGTAGAGCGCGGCGCCGAGCGCGCAGGCGGCGCCCAGCGCGGGGCGGCGCGGGCTCCAGCCGAAGGCCGCCACGTAGGCCGCGTGCGCCGCGCCGAACGCCAGCATGCCGGCCTGCAGCGCCGCGCCGCCCTCCCACGCCAGGCACGCGTCGCCCAGCGCCGACAGCGCCAGCCCATAGCCCACGCGACCCGCGTGCCGCGCCCCGTGTACGCTTCCCTACCTCCGGCAGCGCGGCCCAGGCGGCGCGCACGTAGAGCGCGGCGCCGAGCGCGCAGGCGGCGCCCAGCGCGGGGCGGCGCGGGCTCCAGCCGAAGGCCGCCACGTAGGCCGCGTGCGCCGCGCCGAACGCCAGCATGCCGGCCTGCAGCGCCGCGCCGCCCTCCCACGCCAGGCACGCGTCGCCCAGCGCCGACAGCGCCAGCCCATAGCCCACGCGACCCGCGTGCCGCGCCCCGTGTACGCTTCCCTACCTCCGGCAGCGCGGCCCAGGCGGCGCGCACGTAGAGCGCGGCGCCGAGCGCGCAGGCGGCGCCCAGCGCGGGGCGGCGCGGGCTCCAGCCGAAGGCCGCCACGTAGGCCGCGTGCGCCGCGCCGAACGCCAGCATGCCGGCCTGCAGCGCCGCGCCGCCCTCCCACGCCAGGCACGCGTCGCCCAGCGCCGACAGCGCCAGCCCATAGCCCACGCGACCCGCGTGCCGCGCCCCGTGTACGCTTCCCTACCTCCGGCAGCGCGGCCCAGGCGGCGCGCACGTAGAGCGCGGCGCCGAGCGCGCAGGCGGCGCCCAGCGCGGGGCGGCGCGGGCTCCAGCCGAAGGCCGCCACGTAGGCCGCGTGCGCCGCGCCGAACGCCAGCATGCCGGCCTGCAGCGCCGCGCCGCCCTCCCACGCCAGGCACGCGTCGCCCAGCGCCGACAGCGCCAGCCCATAGCCCACGCGACCCGCGTGCCGCGCCCCGTGTACGCTTCCCTACCTCCGGCAGCGCGGCCCAGGCGGCGCGCACGTAGAGCGCGGCGCCGAGCGCGCAGGCGGCGCCCAGCGCGGGGCGGCGCGGGCTCCAGCCGAAGGCCGCCACGTAGGCCGCGTGCGCCGCGCCGAACGCCAGCATGCCGGCCTGCAGCGCCGCGCCGCCCTCCCACGCCAGGCACGCGTCGCCCAGCGCCGACAGCGCCAGCCCATAGCCCACGCGACCCGCGTACCGCGCCCCGTGTACGCTTCCCTACCTCCGGCAGCGCGGCCCAGGCGGCGCGCACGTAGAGCGCGGCGCCGAGCGCGCAGGCGGCGCCCAGCGCGGGGCGGCGCGGGCTCCAGCCGAAGGCCGCCACGTAGGCCGCGTGCGCCGCGCCGAACGCCAGCATGCCGGCCTGCAGCGCCGCGCCGCCCTCCCACGCCAGGCACGCGTCGCCCAGCGCCGACAGCGCCAGCCCATAGCCCACGCGACCCGCGTACCGCGCCCTACAACACACCGCCGCGCGCCCCGTGTACTTCCCCTGTGTACCTATATCTTCACGGGAAGCTATCGGTCACGAGTAGTTCAAAGTTTATTAATTACTGATAAAACATTACAGTTTAAACTAAGTCGTTCTATGGTACATTATGTTAGAGAATATGTTATGAAATCACAAAAATAAACTATAAAATAACAAAAACACAAATCAAATTACTTAGTACTATACAAAAACACCCTAAATATAAACAATAAATAGAAACAACAGGTATAAAAAAACACACACACAAGTTACCTACATATTATATCAAATGAAACTTTAACAGAAACTCTCATGACCTTATCGTTTTCACCAAGGTAAAAGTTTACTTGGATGTTCAGAGTATTGCAAGCAGTACCTTTCTATTACGGAACATGTGCTATGAAAAACATCAAAATTAGGATTTTCAGCTAATAAAGCATTAAGGTGGCGCTGGGCTCGGCAGACTGTAGACTCTTGGCGGGATTTTGTGCGTGCGGTTCTTGGCGCAAATAAAGGTACGCAACCTGAACGAAACCTACAGTGGTTATCTGGTACGTAAAGCCTACTTGCTTCTTCTAGTAAATTAGGACAACGTAAGTGACCGCGTAAAATTTGGCACAGTAATGATAATATTTTGTCGGTTAGTTAGTAGTTAATAATTCGTTAACAGGTAACTAATCCCATTCATAAAGTTATTTTCAGAACTAAACCCTAGCATATAGCATAGATATTGTACATTATCGTTGGTTGCAGGTTCAATTGGGTTAACCACCAAAACACGTAAAATAAGTTGAGTATACAGTTTTTTTTAGTTTTTTTCTGCTCTTTCAAATAGCATAATAATATAATTCTAGCTTTAAAAAAATACAGTTAAACTACACATTTTAACTGTGAATTTGCAGACTTCCGTCGAAATTATGTTGTAACTGAGTAGGTTTGTGATCCATTTACATAAGTCGAATTGTTGTATTCCTATCCTATGACCAAAGAAGGTTAAGTTGGTGTATGTATCTTGGCAAACCAGCATTGCTCTTACACTAATATATGTACTTATTTGAATTGAATTTTGAATTGAACTAATTCTTAGCTTGAACGAAAAATTATAACCACACATACACCAATATAAAAGCAACTTTCTTCAAAAAACTTTCGTTACGCCAATTGACCCGAACCAAGTTTACGTTTGTTGTCGGTTACACAAATTTGAGCATTGCAATCAATAGTATGTTTTCTCTTACCTTAATCTTCTTAAAAATAATAAATCTAAATTTAAAATATAAGAAAGACCCCCGATTCAAATCCTTCAATTTCCTTAAAAGTAAAACACCATAATAATGTGTAATGTGCACGCAATGCGCTTTCATTTGATACCCCACTCGAGATTTTTGCAGATTTTCGGTTTTCCTTCCCCACTCTAACCCCCACAAACATGTCTAAGAGCACCCTCGCCAGACTCACCTTTTAAACAACTAAGTTGAAATCGCTTCATCCGTTCGGGAGCTATGATGTCCCAGACAGATAGACACGTCAAACATATTATGACACCCTTCTTTTTTTGTCGGGGGTTAAAAATGAATCGCAAAATGTGTTGCTAAGCGCATAACTCAACAACGCCTATACCAATTTAGCCAATTTATTTTTTTAAATGTTTGTTGGAGTTTAAGGATGGTTTTTACGGAGAGAAAAATTGGAATAATTTTGAAACAATTTTGAATAATTACCCGTGCAAAGCCGGGGCGTGCCGCTAGTAAAGTATAATGGTCTACTTAGTATTACATGGTACCTATCTGTCTACAAGCATGGAGATGTAGGTAGTTACCTATCTTGTAAGTAGATAGGTCCATGCTTGTTTATTTGCACCGCTATTATTTACAGATTGTTTTTATTTCTTATCAGACAATCACATTGAATATGATAAGATTATAATTGGCTTTGTATAACTAAAGGGACATCCTCTATCTACATAGGTAGAAGATTAGAGGATGAACTTCATAACATTAAGGTAGGTCATGAATATTTTTATTACCTGCATAAGGACGATAGGTAAGGTAAGTTTGTAGGGACATCTGTATTTTAACAATAGAAAACAATGAAATAAAATCATGTATTCAAAATGAATAACCTAGAGGTTTTCCACATTTGTCATTTTAAGCGAAAAATAACTGAAATTATGAAAAAAAATCTTGTGCCGAAAGAGGAATCTGACGGATTTATCCAAAATCACCTTTTTAGCCTTCGGCTTTGGATAAGTTATTTGTTTATTCCTGTGGAATAAAATACTTAATTACAGAATGGTAAAATATATAGTCTGAAGCCGCGTCCGTAGCGTACGAAATGTAGGTAAGTATTTAGATCTGAAAATCGGCAGTAATGACTAACAACTCTAACAAGCAGTTAGCTTACATTAACAAGCTGTTGGTTTTCCATGTAAATAAATAAATAAACAAGTCCGCTGTAGAATGTAGACTCACTCGTGCGGCGGCAGCAGCCTGCGGCGCAGCAGCACGGCGAGCAGCAGACACAGCACGGGCGCGCACTTGGCGGCCAGCGCGGCGGCGGAGGGCGCGCCCCCCGCGCCCCCCGCCGCGCCCCCCGCCAGGAAGTACACGCACACGCTCTTGTAGAACGGCACCAGGTGGAGTCCGCCCGCGCCCAGCGCTCGCACCTGCAACGTTAACAATACTGCGAACTGGCGCCCGACGCGGGGAACCATCGACCACCACCACTGCGGCACTCGCGCCAACATAGGACGAGCGAGCCCGATGAGCCGTTTGACAGTTGACGCGTACCTTATGACCGCGGATAATGTAGCGCAGACAGCTAGCGGCCGCAAGGCGTTTATACGCGTACCGTGGGTTTTTTATGATTAGTATGAAATTTCGTATTTCCAAAGAATATTATTTAGAGAGCACCTACACTACAGGAGCGTGCCAGCCATCCCAATTACTATCGTTACCACGATAGTTGCGATAGAAGTGGCCGCATTGAGGCTGCGATAGTTTGACAGGCAACTTCATTATGTACTCTTTGATTCTTTAGATGCTAAGGGCTACTTAGTGATTCACTCCAAAAACATCACCATGTTTACTCAGGGACTTATCATTCCTTATCAAATAACCAGTGATTCATGTCTTAGTTACAGTTCAATGGCTACCAATTGTAACACCTTTCTGATATTGTAGATGCACTTATTACTTCTAATACACTAAACTTGCAAGGAACTTAATGTCCATAGAATTTAATGACTCTTTGGATATTTTAAATACAAGTTAACATTAAAAAGAAAATAAATAATAGTAACCCTGGCTTGTTCTGAAGTGGGTTCAAGGTCATAACTCTCTTCCTTTGATGTTTATATATTGAAATGATTTCAACACCTCAAATATTCCCTAATAAAAAAAAAAAGTGTGTGTGTGTCAGCTACGACGCACGATTTGAGTTTTCTCCTTACGAACGATAATTATGATATATATCGAATAGAAAAAAAGGGTAAATGAACGCATCTGCTAAAATGATAAGAGAAACAAACATATATCTGTAATTATTCGGATTATATATATAACCTAAAGCTACCTGGAATATTATAAATAATGAGACTGGAAGGTCAAAGCCACAAAAAAGATATCATATTAAAAATCAATGACACCGTTTTAACTAAAAATAAAGAGGTAGCGAATGCCTTCGATAATTTTTTTTGTAACATTTCTAAAACTGTAACCCATTCATTAAACTCCTCCGCCGAAAAGGCTGTAAATTTATTAGAATCATCTGTTGATAAGTGTGTAGATGATTTCAGTTACGTTGACACTGACGATATTGTAAAAACATACAAGTCCCTTAACATAAAAAATACTGAGGACCTTTGGAACATATCAAGAAAAATGCTGGGTAACATCATTAACGAAATTGCACCTTATCTAGCTCATATTTTCAATAAGTGTATTGAGGTGGGTTTATTTCCAGAGATCATTAATCATGGTAAGCTTGTCCCTCTTTTTAAATCTGGCAGTCATAATGACCCTGCCAATTATAGGCCTATATCAGTGCTTCCTGTCATGAGTAAAATATTTGAAAAAATTATCTTAAATCAACTTAATGAACATTTTAATTTTAACAAATTATTACATAATAACCAGTTTGGCTTCACCAAAGGTAGATCCACTAATGATGCAGGTGCATTACTACTTAAACACGTCTTAGGGGCCTGGGATAAATCTCAAAACGCTATCGGTGTATTTTGTGATCTCTCCAAGGCTTTTGACTGTGTAAGTCACGTTACGTTATTAAATAAATTAAAACATTACGGCATTTGCAGTAAAGCATTAGACCTTCTCCAGTCATAATCTGACAAATAGAATTCAAATAGTACAAGTTGGAACTGAAAGATCCACGGGATCAAAAATAGAATTAGGCGTGCCGCAAGGATCGATTTTAGGACCGTTCTTATTTTTAGTATATGTAAATGGTCTTCCTTTTTATGCCAAGGACCTTTGTGACATAGTTTTATTTGCGGACACCTCTCTAATTTTTAAGGTAGATAGAAATAAAGATAACTATGACGACGTAAATAATTCTTTGTCTCGCGTACTGAATTGGTTTACTGTTAATAATCTGTTACTAAACGCGAAAAAAACTAAATGTATTCATTTTAAATTACCAACTGTCAGAGAACGTCCTATAAAAATAATATTAGATAATGAAAAGCTTGATCTTGTTGACTCAACAGTGTTTCTAGGGCTACATATTGATTCAAAACTTCAATGGAAACCTCAAATTAATGCTCTTGCGAGTCGACTTAGTTCAGCAGCTTATGCAGTTCGGACTATGCGGCATATTACTGATGAGGCCACCGCGAGACTTGTTTATTTTAGTTACTTCCATAGTGTCATGTCATACGGTATCTTGCTATGGGGAACGGCAGCTGATATTCAAACTATTTTTGTTCTTCAGAAAAGAGCGGTGCGTTCAATCTATAAAATGAAACCACGCGACTCCTTACGAGATAAATTTAAGGAAATAAATATTATGACTGTTGCTTCACAATATATTTACGAGAATTTGCTGTACACGCACAAAACTAAGCAAGATTTTCTAAAAAAGCCATAGCAAGATACCGTATGACATACGGTATCTTGCTATGGGGAACGGCAGCTGATATTCAAACTATTTTTGTTCTTCAGAAAAGAGCGGTGCGTTCAATCTATAAAATGAAACCACGCGACTCCTTACGAGATAAATTTAAGGAAATAAATATTATGACTGTTGCTTCACAATATATTTACGAGAATTTGCTGTACACGCACAAAACTAAGCAAGATTTTCTAAAAAAGAGAGATTTTCATAATGTTAATACTAGAAATAAGAATAAACTACATATCCCTACATTTAGATTACGTAAGGTGGGGAAATCTTTTATGGGCAATTGTGTCCGTTTTATAATAAACTTCCGCAGTTTATAACTGACCTACCCATTCGAAAGTTTAAGTTTTTAATTAAAAAATGTCTTTTGAAAAATCATTTTCCAGAGGACTATATCAAAGACGATAATGCTTGGACAGATGTAGCTCGGTTCCACTGGGATGGACAAAATAGCTGAATTTAGTTTTTTTTTCTGTTATGTGCATGTTTGACTAGCATTTGTTTGTAAATGTTAAATGTATATAAGTGATAACCATGTTGTACACCAATATTGTTCTAATAACAACATAAGAGATGGAAGCTGAGTTGTTCTATTCGCTTCTCAACTCAGTGTAAAAAATTGAAGCGAACTGTCAAGACTATGTTATTTCCTTGATTATTCTTAGTTTTTATTTAAATTAGATTTAAGTTGACCTGTCCATGTAAGCATAGGCTTCTAAGGAAATAAACGTTTTGACTTTGACTTTGACCATAATATATGTTTGTCTCTATCTACGTAACGACTCAACTTTTCGTGTTACACTTGATTTTACTCCTCATAAAATTTCCGTACCTGGCCTTATAACCAAAATCGTAAAATCTTAAGGAGTAAACTCCAAAAACATTTTAAAAAATACATAACTGCATAGGATTTTGCATAAAATATGCAGGAATTATTTCAGAATCTTAAAATAGATCCCTCATACATATATTAAGTAGATCCTTCATACATATCTATAATATAAAAATAGATCGCTAAATGTGTTGGTAAGCGCATAGCTCAACAACGCCACGACTAATTAGGCCAATTCTTTTTTTTAAATGTTCTTTGAAGTCCTTGAATGGTTTTTACAGCGAGAAAAACTCGAATATAATTGCCTGAAAAACAGTTTAAGTAATTATTATACGTTCGAAGCCGGGGCGGGCCGCTAGTATTAAATAGAACTCTGTATTATGTATATAATTAAAGGTAATTTTTTTTATTTTAATTGATAGTTTTCTAATTCCTTTTCTAGTATTTCTTTCTTCTTTTTAATTTAATTAAAAAAAAAAAATTTATTTCGGACAACATAGATCCATAGGTACTCGTAACACAATAAAATACAGTTAATGGTTAGTAAGAAAATCGAGATATAGAAAAAATAACAATTAATAAAACATAAACGCAAGACTCATTCAAAGCATGATCTCACTAGAGTAGCGGGACTACTCCCGGGATCACTCTGCGAACCAGGCTTGTCCATAGCGGTGATGAGTATCTATCCGCTATGGTTTTCAGGATGCTATTGTGACTGTCACGCATTCTGCGAATCAGGGATGTGTTTTTTTTGCGAATGATAGCACCGAAGCCATCAGTTTGATATTCAGCAAATATCCCCGATGAACTATTACAGAAGCGAGGCAGACCCAAAATCATCCTAAATATATTATTATTATATTGGACGCGGAGGGTTGCTAGCGAGTTTTTGGTGTGTCTAACCCACAAGCTTCCCTTGAACATGTTTTGACAGTAAGCTTTGAAAAGCCTTATCTTAAGTTGCCTTGCTTTAATCTTACACCGGGAAAACCTGCGATCCCTACGCTCCCTTTCGATAACAGCATCATTCTTGAGGTTGTCGGCAATGATATGTCCAAGATATTTAAAAGTATTAACTCTTCTTACGTTCATGACATTAAGGGTAATATTATGGGTGTTCTTATCCTTACCCCTGCCGGCACCCTCAAAGACCATGTACTCAGTTTTCTTTACATTGTACAGAAGTCCATGATCAGCAGCATATACCTCACAGACTTTCAGCAGTTTTTGTAGGCCACCCGCCGTGGGCAGAGCAGCACCATATCGTCCGCGTAACTGATGTTATTGATGCTTACGCCATCTATTCGACATCCGACACGCATGCTGCTCAGCCCCACGATGTGATCGTTCACATATATGTTGAAGTGTAGAGGAGACGTCAACCCTCCATGGCTCACCTCACTCTCCAACATAATATGCTTCAGATAGTGAGTCAGCCCATTTCACAACATTCATTTGGTTAGTGTACCAATATCTAAATATACTGAGCAATTCCGCCGGCACACCCCTGTCTCTTAACTTTCTCCAGAGCATGTCATAGGACACTAGGTCAAAGGCTTTGGATAGGTCAAGAAAACAGGCATGCACCGACGTCCTACGATCAGTATAGTACTGAACAGTATGCTTCATTGATAGGAATTTATCACTAAGTATCTTCAAATATTTTGACATACCAAATGGTACACTTATAAAGGCTGTTACCATTTTCATGTAGACTCGAAGTACCTATAAGTGGGAATATGGTAATGGAATACTCAATTGGATTTCTTTACACCTTATTGTTAAAATTACCATTGGTATTGTCCATTGGGTCAGGCTAACTTATTTGAAATCTAATATGTGGTGTCTTAACATTCAGGTGATGGAATTAATTATTTACCACATTGCTAACCTACGATATGTTGCTATGCAATATACAATCATAGGTGATGCATGTTAGACAAATAGGCTTTGTCTAAGCACAAAATAATCAGTATAAATCCATTAGGTATGCAATACATTTTTCCATAATTCCTATTACAAATCCGTTTGGAGCCAAGTTCAATGTTCAGATATAATAAATAATAAATAGATTGTAAGCCTAGAGTTAAACCACTCAATTTTATATAAACTCCTCGTTCTAAAATTGGCTTGCATGCATTAAATAATTGAATGCACTTACTACATCCGTAGGCGAGAGCATGTTCCTACTCCGAGCCGGCAGTGATAGGATGTAAGCGCAAAGTGTTCTCGCCTTAACTCGTCGAGTGCACAGTGCTCACTGAACAACTGAAGGAAAATGTTATTGCGATGAATTCAAAATAAGAACTGCGCACGTTCCATGGATAATGGAAACTAAATAGTCATGACACGACAACAAAGAGACTATAACTTTATGAAGTACGCTAGCAACACATCTATCGCATGTGTTTTCATCGCATGTACCAATTAAATTATCCTATCTGCAGCGTAAACTCGTAATCCGCCTGGATGAATCCTCGAAGCCAGCAGCTTGTTATTGTTATTGTAATAGTTTGTATTGTATTGGTTTGGTTTACAGTTACAGTCTTTGGTTATTTCCTCTACGCTCCACTTTCTGGAATGTCACTGTCAATGTCAAATTAAAACGGTGAAATAGCCAATCAAACTATCGGTGCTTTCATTTGTCATCGAAAAGTTGTAATAGTTGCCAACATAATACGTTTTTGTAGATCTTGTCTAAAAACGTTTATCCTTAATCCTTTGTTCTGTAAATCTCATGTTTGTTTTTGTGCATTTCTTGAATATTTCATAGGATAATAATCAGTAATCGGAATTTTGCTCAAAAAATAACTCAGGCAAGGCCCCAACCAAACTAGTTCGGTTTTAGTTTGGTTTTAGTTTATCGTCGCTCAGACATAATTTGCAGGACTGAAAATCGTCGTTTAGCGGTTAGCGCGTAGGCGTAGATGTTATTTTATCACGATTCTTTACAATAAAAACAGAAGAGCTGTAAACGTACTGATAAAAAGCATGCAACCCGTATGAATTCGACACCTTATCATTTAGTACTCGTTACTTTTGATCCCTCATTAATTATGTTCGAGTAACGAATCAAATCGTATTGCGTAGGTATACGTTCAGATCCTTTATAGAATACAGGTTATACCATTATCATTATCTATCATCTATCTATCCGTCACGTCACCCGTCACGTACAGTCGCGTTCATTAATATGTCAACATATCCAAGGCTCCAAATACAAATGTTCTAATAAGGGTACATAAAAATCTGAGCAAATTCAACAAACAAAAATATATACACATGCCATCCGTCATATTAAACTGAGCCAGCGTTTCAATAATATCTTATCAACTAAAGGTTAATAAATATCTAAACAATTATTTTTCAAAATGATTTAACCAAGGTCAAGGTAATTAATAACGTGGCAGGAGTTTTTTCAATTATTTATAAACATTAATGGCACAATAATATCTGTGATGAAGTATTTAAATTTTATGTAGACCAGTAGATTTTCATAAATATCTCAACAAAGATTATTAAAGCATGTATCTGTTTTTATCTCCATTTAGATGTAAATGTCTCACGGATAGGAAAAAAAATATGCTGACATAAAACTGTTGCGTTACTGTCGTAATGTTATTAATTGAGAGGTATACCACATAGCCCCGTAATTATAAATATATTTCACTTTTTACATGAGACTTATATGAGATTAATAAAACGATTGTTAAAAAACATATACATAAACCTAAATTAGTGCTAAATTTGTTTAATAACAGCCATTACCCTAGAGATAAACAAATCTCTAAAATATTAGCAATATAAGACATAAACCACCTTACCAAAAAAAAACAATAATACTACTTAGATACGTATTCAGTAGTTGCTAAGCAATAGTTTCTATGGAAAACTGCTGCTAAACAATCGTTAAACACGTGTCAAAGTCGTGTTTATGTTTTGTGGTAAGGCGGTAATAGTCTTATTGTGTGTTTTAGATCAATCAGTATTAGGCAGACATAGTAGTTTTTATGAATATGAGCGATTGTGTATATGGTAATGGACTTTTCCCGTAGGAGGTGGTGATTTCTGTGGGACCAATTCCAGGGCAGTGGTTATACTGATCGGTCCAACTTATTGGAGGAATATGATTTTACTAGGGTCAGTTGTCCAACTTATTGGCTATTTAATGGATTAGATTAATAATTTGACAAGGGACCTCTCGAAAGATGCTATGGGTCTGGTGCTATTTTAAAAGTTATGCATATGTGCGTGCATTGTGTTTATTTTTATTGACGTGTCCGAAATTCTATACATTTTGAAAAATGTAACGAAATTTATTGTGAAGTTAACGCTAAGAATATTTAAAAATATTAAAACTGCCAGTAAGTAAATTATATTAATGTACCCTCACTATATCAACATTTATGACTGGCTGCTTAGAATTATTTTATGTCGACCGAGATGATGTGTCAATAAAAATAAAAGAGACAAAATATATTACGAATTCTTTTCGGGTTTTGTCTGTGTTTTATGTTTGCCTTACCCCCTGTTACATATTCTGTGTTCCGGTACAGAATACGCAGTAGTTTATACAAACGCATACTTTTGTATGAATAATAATATTTGACAAAATGCTGATTTCGTCTCAGTACTTTGCAGTTCGATCGTATGGTGCATAAAAATGTGTGTGTAATAGTAGGATTTTATATTATAATACAATTTCGATCATAATTTTATTTACTTGACCTTTGCAATGTTCTAATAACCGTTTAATGTTTTAGAATCCCCGTTGTATGTAAAATTACAGTAAAAAAAAAAAAAAAAAAAAAAAAAAAAAAGTCTAAAAAGATATTTTTTCTCGAAAACTAATATGAAAAAACGTTTAAATTTGAGTTTGTTCACAAATAGCATTTATGAAAAACATTAAAATCTTTGTGGGTGTGGTGTGGGTGTGTAATAATAGGATTTTGTTCAGAATTTCATATATTTTTTTACATTTGCACTGTTATATCTTTTATTATAAATACTGTTTTATAATTCCTATTGTAGGTAAAATAGCAGATCAAATATAATTAATTTTCTATCACATCTCGACAACTATAGGGAAATGTTTCGAGTGTGTAGTTTGCATTTTCGTATAACATTAAAAACTACGTTTATAGAAGAATGAATATTTTTTAAGGCTTTTCCAAATGGGATTGATTTCTTATCGACCTTTTTACAATGTGTATTGTTTTAGTTAGGTAGGTATAGGTATGAGATGTTGTGATAAATATTTGTATTGTTTACATTGATTCTGAATTGTTAAACTTGACTTACCTTGTATAACGCCCTGTGTTATATTTTTGGTGAAATAAATAAATTGAAAAATTCAAATTCCTCCTAAGGACCTAAGGTCCTAAGGACCAAATAATAAAATTAATATCGAGTTCTTCTTAACAAAAAACAATAAGTATTTTATTTTCAAGCCAATCAACTCCACATGGTATCTAAAAATGTAGAAAATACAAAGAGCATCGAACATCGTTGGCATACCTACTCGACCGCCATTTTGAAAAAAATGTGATTCGGCGGCTAGTGATGAAACTCATGTCAATCGACATAGTAAATTATTACAAACAAAAAGTGTTCTATGATCAAATCTCTTAAGTAATACGGTTTCTGAGATATTTGGGTCTAAAAACAATAGAAAAATTTGTTTATTTTTCTTTTTTCTGACCTTGGAGGATAGGAGACTTGATCATAGAACACTTTTTGTTTGTAATCATTTACTCTGTAGGTTGACATGAGGTTCATCACTGGCCGCCGAATCACGTTTTTTTTCAAAATGGCGGACTAGTAGGTATGCCAGACTCCATACAAAAATGTTCGAACCCTTTTACAAATCAGTATGGTTCAGCATTAGGTTTCTGGGAATTCACTCAGTCCGACACAGGGCATGACAGAGAGCGACAGTACTTTTGTCTCGCTTTACTCACACAGAATAACTACGCTTGCGTTTTTGGTAGTAAGTATTTTTAGCCTCAGGCAAAAAAGATGGGTCTGGGACATCATAGCTCCCGAACGGATGGAGTGATTTAAATTTAGATTTTTTTTGTTTGAAAGGTGAGTTTGGTTCAAGACATGTTTAATGAAAATCGGTTGACGTATTTTTTTTTTGTTTTTTTTTTATGCTCGATAAGCCTTCATTTGACCACAATCTCACCTGATGTAAAGTGACGATGTGGTCTAAGATGGGACATGAAGACCTAGAAGGTAGATGGCTTCTCCGGACCACATTACGAAACACGAAAAAATCGCTTCACGCACTGGCCCTGCCCGGAGGGGTATAAAAGTGGGGAAGGATAACTCGAGTATATTTGCAGATTTTCATCTTAGCAAATATACTCGAGTGGGGTATCAAACGAAAGCGCATCACGTGCACATTACAAAATGACTTTAAGGGAACTAAAGTTCAGGAATCGGGGTTTTTTTAATTTGAAAAAATTTGCAGTCAGAGCGGACCATCCAAGTACTGACCTCACTTAAGGTAGCTTAACTTTATAGGTGAAAAGGTAAATTAAATATGCGCGACTGTGAATGACTCCATTCGGATTATACGATTCCTTAAATCATTCGGATAATACGAATTTTCGCTGCAAATTAGTAACTTATGAGGTTAGTATTCGGAAGTCGGGCGACTCGACTCGTTCGTTTTTCGACGCAGATATCGGAGTCGAGCCGCAGTGTGTTGGGTGTTGGGCAGATGACCAATAATCAAAATATAAGATATCAAATCTTTTATTTCCATTATTAGATTTTACAAATCTTAGAAATCCTAGAAATTGAATGTTAGGATGGAACCTTAGGAATGGAGCTTACTTAGAATCATATATTTTTTTCAACTTAGGGTTTGTATTATTACAACATTTTACTTTGGAATTGTCTCTCACGCAAACCATTCAGTTCAGTTCAGAAAACAATGATGAAACAAAATATTATTTAAAAAAAAATGAGTTTTAGTTTTTGGTGTAGGAAACCCCAAAATTATTTATTTTATTTTTGAAGTGAAACTTCTTTAGAATAGTTGTGATTTCAAACTGGATGCAACGGAAAAAAACGGCAGGTAAGCCAATCTTAAACGCTAAAAAGGTTAAGCAACGTTGCGCGCCGCCAGTACTTGGATGGGTGACCGCCCGAACAAAATCTTTTAGGGAAGTTCTTTTTTTGTTTTTTTTTATTCATCTTATTCTTTTGTCGATTTACTGAAGTTTCACTTCTATCGTGTGTGAATCGCACACACACCTTTTTTTGTTAAAAACTTAATGCGTTTCACAGAATACATCTACTTACCAAGTTTCTACAACATAATTCTAACTGTTTACGAAAAATGTGACGACAGACGACACATACTGAGACTCGTCACGACGGTATCTAATTGTTTTTTTTTGTCATTTATTTATTTTACTTCTATAATTTAATTCTAAATGTATTATATACACTCGTTTTAAAATTGTAAATGATAAATGAATTTGAATGAATTTTGAATTTGTATAATTTAATGTTTGTGACCTGACCTAAGTATACCTATGGTTGTTATCAATAAAATACTAAACGTATGTGGACAAAAACAAATATTTTAATAATATAGGCAGAAACGGGTTCCGTTGAAATAAGAGAAATTAAGCAGAATAAGTTCAAAATCTCGCTGCAGGATCGTATTATTTGGTTAACAACAATAATAAATAAAGTCCGACTGCGACTTATTTAGAATATGATTGAGCGCGCCATAAACTGCAATTTTTTAAACACTTTCCCAATATCATTTACGATGAATAAAAATATTTTGACATTTCTATCAAGTTAAAATCAATTGAACGGCTAGACCGTTCTGCAAAACGTTAAAACAAATATTTAAATTAGACAAAATACTTACTCTCAAGCAAGAACTCAAGCGCAGTTATTCTGTGCGTCTAAAGCGAGACAAAAGTACTGTCGCTCTTTGTCATGCCCTGTGTCGGACTGAGAGAAGTTATACATATATACGTTAATTGGTATTTTCTACATTTCTAAAGACCGAATTCATTGATTTTGTAATTGATGAAAATATAACTGATGATTTTATCAGCTTGAAAATATAATAAAATTTAATGAAAATGTATCATTGGTCCTAAAACAGTGGATATAGAAAAAAAAAAGAAAATTGTTTACAGAAAAGGGGGGGGGGGGGGGGGGGATTCGAAAAGAAATCAATCTCATTTGGAAAACCCATAAAAATGATTCATTCTTCAAATAAATAGTTTTTAATGTTATTAACCCGCGACAAAAATCTGCAAGTATACTCGAGTGGGGCGAAATGAGAGCGCATCACGTGCACATTACAAAAAATTCAAAACATTTTCTCATATCTCTTATAGTTTTAAATTTCAATATAACTTTACGTTACCACTACCCAAGTATGACGGTTCCAAGAGTCACATTGCGAGTCCACGTGTTAAGGTGCCCCCTCACCGGGAGCATGTAAAGAGTGATTTAATAATGTTTGTGGGGGAAGTGGTATTGTAAAGTAATGCTCAAATTCGAATGTTTAAGGTTTACAGTACACCGCGAATGTTTGTGAGGTCGGTGAGGAAGATAGTATAAATATAAAAAAATATTCTTATTATTATTATACATCTAGCCCCACAATAAGCTCTAAGCTTGTGTTACGGGTACTGGACATCTGATATACTGAATATATTAGACTTAAATAGATAGATATATTTTTTTACTATACATATTAAACACCCAGACCAAGGAGAAAGTGCTTGCAGAACATACAAACACTTGACCCGTCGGCGGGAATCGAACCCGCTCCTCTTGCACCGCAAGCGGACGTCAATATAAGGTAGTATTGTAATGTAATGCTTAAAGTCGAATGAACATAATAATGTTACAATACAAAGTGAATGCTCCCGGTGAGGGAGAACCTTTATTTTCCTGTATTTTAGCAAATAAACGATTAACTTATTTTATCAACGAAAAGAGTACCTACAGTATTGTTGCATGATAAGATTGTCTCCTTCGTTTTAGTGTGACGTCATTTAAGCTATAGCTAACCGTTAGCTTGCGGCTGTTGATTAAACTCATAATACCCTCATTATGACTTAAGTCACAGGATACATAATAAATAGTACTTATGTCAACAACATAAGAATTTACATTATTATTATGGCTGACCGTTTATATTTTGTTTTTAAAGATTAATCAAAGTCATCAAAGTAAATTATCCTTATGCTCTTGGAAAGGAGAAAACCACACTAACCAGAATATGAAACAAAAATATATTAAAAAACGTATGGATTCTCTTGATACGTCTGATGAAGTGGACCTTTTATTTACACTTATCAAAGAATATGAAAAAGACTTAAATCTAGTAATATAATGACAAATCTAAATAAGCTTGTATTGCACTTCACATTATTTAAAGAAGCTAAATTTTTTAAACAATAAATTAAAAATTTATAATTAAAGTAAAACTCCCGATGCCAATGCTTTAATTTCCTTAAAAGTAAAACACCATTATATCTTGTAATGTACACGCGGTGCGCTTACATTTGATACCCCACTCGAGTATATTTGCCGATTTTCGGTTTTCTTTCCCCTTTCTCACCCCCATAACTTTAAACGGCTCAATCGATTTTCACGAAACATGTCTAAGAACACGCGCGCCAAACTCACCTTTCATACAAAAAAAAAACTAAATTGAAATCGCTTCATCATTGAAATTATCCATGTTTATAAATAATTGGAAAACTCCTGCGTCGATATTTAGGACCTTTAACTTGGTTAAATCATTTTGAAAAATATTTTTTTAGATATTTATTAACTTTTAGTTGATAAGATTTTAATGAAACGCTGGCTCAGTTTATTATGGCTGATGGCATGTGTATATCTTTTTGTTTGTTGAATTTGCTCTGATTTTTAGGTAGCCTTATTAGAATATTTCTATTTGGAGCCTTGGTTGTGTTGGCATATTTATGAACTCGACTGTACGTGTAGCTCCCTGAGTGCGGGATGCTTTTTCAATTAACTTCTACCAAAAATCTACGGTTGCCTACACTACTAATCTACATTTAAAATTCCGAGCTGGACACACTATTCTACCAACCAGCAGGTCACCGTAGCGTAGCTACAGAAGGAAAACTAGCGGTTTTGAGAAAAAATATTTATAATAGAGAGGGCTTAGGATTTCACAGCCATGCCTAAGAAGAAAACTGGACAACGTAAAAAAGCAGAGAAACAAAAACTTCGTCAGAAAGAGATCCGTGCCGCTAGAGAACATGTGGATATCGCCCAACATCCTTGTAATGTGCCGATGGAATGCGACAAGTGCCAGAAGTAGGGAGTATTCATTGTATAACTCAGCAAACCTGGCTTACATTGAAGTGGCATTTGATGGTTTGGGAAAACAGTACGGTAGAGTACGGTTTGTGTTGTAGGAAACAGAAGAGTCGTGCGTTCTGCTACTTCTGCCAGAGCCTGCAGCGCCTGCCGACGTGCGCGCACTGCGGGAAGGTGAAGTGCATGCTGAAGACGGGCGACTGCGTGGTGCGCCACCCCGGCCTCTACACCACGGGCCTGGCCATGGTGGTCAGTATACACAACTCTCTGGATCTCTCACACTTCTGCCAGAGCCTGCAGCGCCTGCCGACGTGCGCGCACTGCGGGAAGGTGAAGTGCATGCTGAAGACGGGCGACTGCGTGGTGCGCCACCCCGGCCTCTACACCACGGGCCTGGCCATGGTGGTCAGTATACACAACTCTCTGGATCTCTCACACTTCTGCCAGAGCCTGCAGCGCCTGCCGACGTGCGCGCACTGCGGGAAGGTGAAGTGCATGCTGAAGACGGGCGACTGCGTGGTGCGCCACCCCGGCCTCTACACCACGGGCCTGGCCATGGTGGTCAGTATACACAACTCTCTGGATCTCTCACACTTCTGCCAGAGCCTGCAGCGCCTGCCGACGTGCGCGCACTGCGGGAAGGTGAAGTGCATGCTGAAGACGGGCGACTGCGTGGTGCGCCACCCCGGCCTCTACACCACGGGCCTGGCCATGGTGGTCAGTATACACAACTCTCTGGATCTCTCACACTTCTGCCAGAGCCTGCAGCGCCTGCCGACGTGCGCGCACTGCGGGAAGGTGAAGTGCATGCTGAAGACGGGCGACTGCGTGGTGCGCCACCCCGGCCTCTACACCACGGGCCTGGCCATGGTGGTCAGTATACACAACTCTCTGGATCTCTCACACTTCTGCCAGAGCCTGCAGCGCCTGCCGACGTGCGCGCACTGCGGGAAGGTGAAGTGCATGCTGAAGACGGGCGACTGCGTGGTGCGCCACCCCGGCCTCTACACCACGGGCCTGGCCATGGTGGTCAGTATACACAACTCTCTGGATCTCTCACACTTCTGCCAGAGCCTGCAGCGCCTGCCGACGTGCGCGCACTGCGGGAAGGTGAAGTGCATGCTGAAGACGGGCGACTGCGTGGTGCGCCACCCCGGCCTCTACACCACGGGCCTGGCCATGGTGGTCAGTATACACAACTCTCTGGATCTCTCACACTTCTGCCAGAGCCTGCAGCGCCTGCCGACGTGCGCGCACTGCGGGAAGGTGAAGTGCATGCTGAAGACGGGCGACTGCGTGGTGCGCCACCCCGGCCTCTACACCACGGGCCTGGCCATGGTGGTCAGTATACACAACTCTCTGGATCTCTCACACTTTTGATGCATAAACCACCACCACTTAATAACTGTGTTTATTGCTGAAAATTGACTAAAAGCCATTTTGTGACCAAACAGACAGAGGAAACAATTAATTTTATGCTTAAACATATATTTATGTTCATATTGGTACATATAGGTTCATATAGGTAGGTACATGTATCATTGCTTCATTAGTTATTGCTTAAACCTTTTTAACTTATTGTTTTATTTTTATCACATCTCCATACATTCTTAAACATACATTTTTGTCATGTAACAACAAAATAATATATGTCATTGTGTTTCATTATAAAAGTAGGTACTGCAATGTTGCATAAAAAATTTTCAGGGTGCTATCTGTGACTACTGTGAGGCCTGGGTGTGCCACGGAAGGAAGTGCCTCAACTCGCATGCCTGCACCTGCCCTCTGATGGATGCTGTGTGCTTAGAGTGTGAAAGAGGTATATTCTGATTTAGTTTAAATAGATCTACAGCGTTGTTAGTCTTAATTGATTAATTGCATGCCAAGTTCTAACAAGTTACATTTGTTATAGGTGTTTGGGAACATGGAGGCAGGGTATTCCGTTGTTGTTTCTGCCAGGGCTTCCTTTGCGAGGATGACCAGTTTGAGCATCAAGCTTCATGCCAAGTTCTTGAGTCTGAGACATACAAGTGTAAGTTATATTTCTTGTACTCACAAATATAATAGGTGTTTTTTTTTTTATTTCTACCTCCAATCAGTCCAAAGAACTATGAGTAGTAGTATATGTTTGATAGTACAGCAGGATATTCAGTATTAGACACCCAGTAGCCTTTCCATCCTTATCTCTTATAGTTTCATAATATGATGACTCTTCAATCTTTTTGGGTAATTGGGTAATCTTGGTGGCTGTTGTGAGCTTAGCAGCTAATTGGTTTGGATGAATAATACTAATGATATATTATAAGAAATGCTTACAAAGTGTAACCATACTTAAATGTAATGTTTTATCATTTTTCTATCTGTGATCAGTAAGCCTTTAGCAGGTTTTTGGAGTGATTAATGGCTTGTTAAGTGGGCCCCTAGTGGAAGCCTCCTCATTTAATACAGTTAGTTAATCACATATTCAATGATTCTAGAGATATATAATGTTATGTATGTGTCCTTAGGCCAATCATGTAATCGCATTGGGCAATACTCATGTCTGCGCTGTAAGACATGCTTCTGCGAGGAGCACGTGAAGCGGCGCGGCGTGCGCGTGGAGCGTCGGCAGGCGCCGCCCTGCCCCAAGTGCAACTACCCGACGGCCGTCACCGCTGACCTCAGCATGTCCAGTGAGTAGTGCTGACCTGCCTGTTCACCAATTCCAAGTGTTATTGTTGCTAACGAGCCCGTGTGGTTGCAGCGCGCTCGCACCGCTACGGGCGGCAGGGCGCCCTGCCGGCCGACGACGACGACGACGGTGCCTACAATGCTGATGGTTACTCGTCTTATGGAGCTTATGGAGGTACATCTAAATTGATCCTTTTGTTATAAAATTACATTACGTACAATTTTATATAGTACTCGCTGCACGCCCTTGTTTTTTACTCGCCGTAAAAATCATAATTGCTCTTCTACGAACAATGAAAAAAAATTGGACAAATTGGTCCAGGCGTTGTTGAGTTATGCGCTTAGCAACGCATTTTGCGATTCATTTTTATATATAAGATTAGTAGCTGCCCACGACTTCTTACGTTATTAAGTTCGTTATTTGCTAAATACTACATGAATAAAACACATTGGTGAACATTATAAGTATTAATAGAAGTACATTATTAACCCCCGACCAAAAAAGAGGGCTGTTATAAGTTTGACGTGTCTGTCTGTGTGTCTGTCTGTCTGTGGCACCATAGCTCCCGAACGGATGGAGCGATTTCAATTTTGTTTTTTTTGTATGAATCGTGAGTCTGGCGCGGGTGTTCTTAGACATGTTTCATGAAAATCGGTTGTGCCGTTTAAAAGTTATGGGGGTGAGAGTGGGGAAGGAAAACCCAAAAATCTGCAAATATACTAGTAGTATAATATTATGTTGTTTTACATTTAAGGAAACTAAGGCATTGGAATCGGGGGTTTTTCTTAAATTTTAAATTTAATTTTATCAATATTTAAATTTCTTACTTCAAATATATACATGGACTTCCATACAAACTTCCAACCTCCTGTTTTCGTTCTTTAGTTACTCTTCGTTTATTGGACGTCTACGCCCTATAAAAATCACCTGCGAAATTTCAATTTTCCAGATATTTCTCAGATTCCGAGATCAGTGAGTGGTAACAAGCTGAAATTAAGAATTTATCCCAACAGTGACTTAACCTTTTTGAGATTATTTACTGTCTAGGCCTTTTAAGTGAGAATGGTTGTTGGTACGCTACTTTAAATCGCAAAGATCCTAACAAAACAAATGCTCGCGCGGTCGCATGCAGTTGATACACAGCTAAAATATCGTTTTACATAACATTCATTATGTGTAACAGGATACAGCGCAGAGGGTGGCGCCGAGGGCGGCGACTACTCGTACTCCTCCTCCGGCTCCGGCTCCGAAGAGGAGGATGACGAGGATGACGACGAGGAGGAAGAAGACGGTGAAGAGGATGGTAAAGAGGAGGATCAAAAGGGCGCGCCCGCAGATAAAGACAAATAGTCGGCTTTATGCATTCCAACTCAATGTTAGTCTGTCTGGCTCCAAATGTACATAATATTATGTTATTCACTACATATTTTAATTAAAAAATAAATTAATAATTTTCGTTGTTTTATTCTGTATGAGTTGAAACAACTTAGCTTAAAATAACTCTACATCATTTCAATTCTTCACTTAACCTTAGAAGAAGACTTGTTTAACTTAATATATAGCATTATTTAATCAGTATTATTTCTCTATGAAGCTGAATCTCTCCGGTATTTAAAATCAAGAGTTAGAGTCCGTCCACACCACGCAGCGACTGATCGATAGCGACTTGTGACATTGCGTCCACACAATACACGACGCCGGCGCGGCGCCATTTAAAAATTTATTCATGACTTAGGTTTGGAGCACAAGAAAAAAAATTATCATGCTACGAAATGAAACAAAAGACATTAATCTTAAAGTCAGCGATATAAAAAGCGCTGTAAATCGGTTAATATAATTACTTAACTAGCAGTGAGCTCGCATAAGTGCTAATGATAAATCAAATTGACAATAAATTAATCAATGAATCGAGTCTGTAAAAAACTAGGTTCCGCTCGCTGTCGAACGTGGAGCTCTCGCGGCGCGGCTAACGAGGTGATTCCGTTACAAGTCGTTGTCACGACGCGACGTTACGAGTCGCGACGCCGACGACGATCCGCTGGCAGAATAATCACCCGTTCGTGGAAATTTCCGGCAGTTGTCCCACCCAGAGAGTATATAATCACTACGTTTTAAACGACTAACTATCGGCACAGATTAGATATATATAATCTGTGCTATCGGCTATTTTCTCGCTCAAGAAACGTACAATAGATTTACTTTCCGTGTGAACAAAAGAGATGCAAACAAACAGTTGATCGCGGACTGTTCACACTGCCGCTGCCGGCGAGCACTCGCTTCACTAGTTTGTCGCTGAGCGACAAGAGCTATGAAAGATAACACTCGCTTGGCGATACTCGCCAAGCGATTAGAACTCACGCTGAAAGAGCAACCAGTGGTCATTTCTCTACAGTGCGTATCTGAAAGTACACGTTTTTTTTAATTAATATGAGCGAGTGATGCGTAATCGCCCGCCTCACTCGCACACTCGCTTTATAGCCGTGCTACACAAATATCGGAACTACGCACTCGCTCCCCGCGTCTCGCTAACTCTTTTCTAGTTCTTAGCTCTACTCGTTACTCGTTAATCGTTGCCGGTGATACAAGTGCCTTAAATAATGCTTTGTATTTATGTACTGTGACGGTGATCATGATGATGCTAATAATTTTATGGGGTAGAAATTCTACCGTAGAATTCTATCCCGCCTGGGAGGGGAGCACGAATCTCGAGCACAGACTACAGAGTACTTTACTTTTACTACGGATCTCATCTCGAGTTATCTTTCCTTTTTGTCTATGGAAACATCTATGAAAGTTTCCTTGACAGTTGCAGTGTTGCCAGATGCGACTATTACGCCATGTCGGAATTATTTATTTTATTATTAATGATAATGATTTAAGTGGTTTTACATTAAACAAACATTCTTCAGTTGTACAATATTTCGTGTCTTTCAATCCAGTTTCATGACTCTGTCGATCTACGTATTGCGCACCTTCATTAAATATTTTGGAATAGAGATAGGATATTTTTTCTCTAGAAAACCCATTCATGTTGTTATACATAGATGCGTTCGCCAGCACTGTAGTTAAGCGTCGCAAGCCACGAGCATCTCGTCTCGTAGAAAATAGCTTTATTGACAGGCAGCCCTAACCAAACCGCGCTGGCGAACGCGTCACCATAAAACCAGCTTTAAAACTAACCCACCTCGTTTGAGGTTAGCTTGAAAATATGTTTAAAGCCATAGAATACTTGATGTAGAAGGATTATTTAAAAATTCAATAATTTATTAAATTAAGTAATATGCATAAGTTTTATTTGATAAATAAAATGTCACTAGGAGTAAAAAATGACGATTTCATAATATCAGTGTATGGCAACCCTAATTTGTGGGTGGAAAACACAGAATCAATCAAGGTTTTGTCCCAAAGTTTTGTATTTGTAGATTAACATCTTTTGTGTTCTGCTAAATAAATCGTCCCCTTACAAAGTTCTTATTTATAGTGTAACGATAGATTTGTGTAAAAAAGTTTTGGCTGTGATCGTAGCGAGTGTTGTGGTGGTCGTGTTTATGTGCGATGGAGCTGGGCAGTGGGTGTCGGTGAAAGTTGGTCCGCCGCGAGGATGGGCGTGGGTCTGCAGCCGCTGGAGTTCACGGAGTGCCTGACGGACAGCCCGCACTTCCGCGAGAACCTGCAGCGCCACGAGAAGGAGCTCGAGCGCACCAGCCAGCAGATCAAGCGCCTCATCAAGGAGGTCAAGGATGTCGTGCAGGCTGCCAAGCGTGAGTCCTCATCTCTATCTCAGACTGTAAAGTGCAGTCATAGTTTATACTGTCTGTCTGATTGTCTTGCGGCTGGTGCATTTCGCAACAATAAGTCTCAGCCGTAACAGTTTCGGTTGATCTGGCACTCGGTTTTTGAATTCCCCGAGGATAAGGCTAACTCACTAAAGTGGTTTAACTAATGCTAGTGTCATTAATCAAGACATCTCTAATTGTTTTATTTTGTAATATGTAGTTTCACTGCATGTTTAAGCAATTACCTTGCTGTTTGCTTGTTAGTATCAACTAGCCCGTTTATCTTCGCTTTTATCAGCTATAAGATATTGCACCTACCATCATAAAAATCACATTATTAAATATAAATTTTATGTACATTCAACAAATTTAAAAAAGAAATATTGAAAAACTATAGATAACAGTATTCTTTTATGTTGCAATATTGATTAGCTATGTTTGGTAACAAATGTATATCAGTGATTGTGGCAGTATGGTATTGTTTAGATTACACAACAATGTACATGTTCATTTCTGTAGCTTATCACCACTTGCGGCCGTTAAGGTGCACCTGCATTCTTTGTCTACTTACTAACACAGTGCTGCATACTTAATCAAGTAGGCTAGTAGTAATGTTTTGGCTAAATTTTAATATGGTCATAACAGGTTAATATAAGTGAATGATAATATGTAAATAAATGCAAATAAACAACTTTATTTTCCCTGTTAGTTAATTATTATAAATAACCTGGACACATCACCTTATAGTCTACTCTAGATTAAGAGTATTATGTCTAGACTTATTATGTCATCATGATTAGAAATTTAAATATTTTAATTATTATTGTCAAATTCTTCAGAGATATTCTAAAAAAAAAGAGGTAAAACTCAATATAGGTTTATTAGACTTACCCATTTATGAGGATTTCTACATCTTTTTATCACCCCTAGCCTAAGTAGGTATAACATAGAAAACATAATGTTTAGGAATAGTGCACACCCGCAATAAAGTGTTAAACATGAGGACTATGCAATTTTACTTCATTTTGTTTACGACTGCTAAAATAATTCACATAAAGGGATACCTACTTAAAATTTTTAAATCATATGTAACATGTGTGTAATTTCAGCTTATACTAATTCTATGTTGGGGGAATCAGGGACAGAGCAGACCCCTCCCGCTGCAGTGTATTGTGCGTCAACCTCATGCCCAACTTGGCCCTAAACAGCACAACTCCGTTCTTTTTCTTGGCTCTTCCGTGGCTGTGCAGAGTGTGCAGTGTATCGAAATTTTGCCTTACTTTTCTTACGTTAATGTAATATTTAATCTACATCGGAGTATTACCTACTCCCATGTAGATTAAATATTTTGATTAATAATTAATGAATGTTAGCAATCTGGAAATAACATCGTAACTATATGTCGTGTTTGCCTCGTAGCGGTGGCGCTGTCACTGTCGCCCGTGACTCATTACTTCACACTCATTTGGTAGCGTAATTCCGAATCGTTTTAATAGACGTGCCTAGAAAACAAATATCTAGAAAAATAGGCCGCAGCGAGATTTAGCTAGTAAACATTTAACTGATCCTTTATGCTTTTTTTTTCCCTGTTGAATGAAAATGTTTTGACTCATACTTTGGAATTGTACCATGACTTATTCTTGTAGAATTACACTTATCCTTATAGTAACGTAAACTTTGTTCGAAAGTAATACCAAATACTATGTAAGATTAGGACAAGTGTAGAAGTAAGATAGCCTGCGCCTTGCAGTGGGACACTTCGGGCTAGTATAAGGAATAATAATTGTCAAACACCATCCTAGAGACCCATGCTAACCTCACCTCCACGATCCCCTGCCGAGCCACGAAAGAGGCTTAGACACAAATGAATCGTGCCGTGGGTAACTAAATTATGGTGAATAAATAAACGATTATTTCCGGACGATCCACACTACAACATCTAGCCCCGTGGTAAGCTCTAAGCTTGTGACTACCAACTACTACGGTACTAGATATCCTGATACACTGTAATAGACATAAGTATCGGTAGGTACGGACGGAGCAAGTAGCGAGCGCGCGAGTAATGCGGTGTGCGGTGCGCAGGTCTGGGCGCGGCGCAGCTGGCGCTGGCCGGCAGCATGGAGCAGTTCGAGTTCGCGTGCATCGGCGCCTCCATGACGGAGGACGAGCGCGTCATCTCGCGCTCGCTGCACCACTTCGCGCACCTCATCCGCACCATCGAGGACGAGCGGGACCGCATGGTCAGTACACTACTACACTACATGAATGAATTTTACACATATAAAAAATGAAAAAATGTTTATTTAACAGAAAATTACAGTACATTCATATTAACCAGCGATCTTCTACACTAGGCGAAGCCTGTATCGTGGAGATCAATATTGAAATTATCAGATCAGATTTTTCGGACTAACCAAACTTGACTTAAAACATTACACACATACAAAAAAAAAACAATTCTCCTTAATACTAGAAATATATGAGATAAAAAAAAACAAAAAAAAAAAAACCTCTGACTCCATATGACTGAAAACAGTGTTGAAAGGTTTTGACTTGTTGTGAAACATAAACCTTTTGTTGGTAGGTACCATTATGGCTTAGGCAGCATACTTTCTAACAAGTCTGATGGAATGCGTGAACTTTGTATTTTTTGGCAATAAATATCAGCCTCAGCTGCAGAACGCAGCCAACATTCCCAGGCGTTCATCATTTCAAGTTCTTCTTAACATTGTATGGAGTCGGAGTGTCAGTAAGATTGCAAGAAACTGCGTGACTCACGTTCTTTATGATTGTGAAGAATAACTGTGAGTCTGTATGCAGTGTGTCGTTGGTAACAGGAGCGGAGGCTCGGCCCGCGCGACGGGGCGCGCGCCGCACGCTCGCTGCTGCGAGGTCAAGGGAACTTGCGCTTTCGTCGTCGGCCTCACATTCCCCTACCTTCAAACCACACTGTCGCATAAGGTGACTTTAGCAAAGTCCTTGCAAGGAACAGATCCAAAAGTAACTGTAAACCTGTGTTTTGCTGTCCATTCTAATTATTCTAATGTTGTCTAACTGCTTGCTTATGATAATGCAGAGGGTAGGTACAAGATTTTTTTGGGTGGATAGGCAATCTGTGCGTCACAAACATATTAAATTTGAGTATATGTACTTGTAAATTACTAGCAGTGTCCCGCGGTGTTATCCGCGTTATAAAGAATTTCCCCGCGGTTTAAAAACGTCAATGCAAACACGCGTTGCTATTTGGATGATTAAGGTGCGTGACTTGTTATCTAATAGATTAGATATTAGTTCCGCGGGCGGCGAGCGGCGGGCGGCGGGCCGCGGGCGGCGGGCGGCGGGCCGCGGGCGGGCGCGGGCCCGTTGTTGGTAAACACGGCCCAAGGACGCCACGCTCGGCGCGTGCCCTGAATGCCGATACCGGCGGCGGTCGCGCCTCACTACAACTACCACATACGTTCTTGATACGTTACAGACGAGGTCTCTTGCGAAATCCTACGAAGTCTTGGCGGTAGCAAATACAAGGGGTATTTAATCACTCGACCTAACACAAAATCATAATTCATCGCTTATTCGTGATGATCACCGAGACAGAAAGAAGTTGGTAGGTAAATAAATTACATTAAACGGCTTGATAATGGTAACGGGTGGTGAGTCAGAGATAGAAACGCCTCGTATCTCACTCGGCAGTTGTGTCATTGAGCTGGTCGTTGCTCGGTGCGTCACGCCCACAGCGCAGGTTCTGCTATCGCTCCTGTGTATCCTGCACTCCCGCTATTTTGCTATACTTTTTCGTACTAGTTCACACGCGGACGTGATTTCCTGGCGACCTGCCGCAATCACAGACACAGAGTCCTGGACGTGACTCACTCCCGAACTCGTTTCGGTTACCGAACACCGAACCGTTACTCTACATAACGAGTTGTTATTATTGCCAGAATGACCGCCTTAAAGATTAAACATTCAATTTGCATAATTACGACTTCGATATTATTGAAATGAGCCGTTGGTTGGTGATTGTAGCTCCAGCGCTTGAGCATTCACACGCGTCACACGCTCGAGATAACGATCATTCACGTTGATAACTCATTATCATAATTTATTCCTAACACTTAACAAACGGAACTTTCACTTGTCGCTTAATTAAATAAGCGGTGCCGTGTGGATGTCGTCCGGCCGTGCGAAGTGGGCGCTCCTGCCTTCTCTCCGCGAATCTTCACAATTAACACGTATATTATAAAGCTGAAGAATCTGTGTATTAGTTTGCTTGAACGCGTTAATATAAAGAGTTATAGAAACAACTAAAAAAAACGTTTGCATGTTATGGAAAATCCCATAAAGCACAGGCAACGCCAGCCACCGCTGTAGCTTAAAAATCTAATCAAATAAAGAGAACATTACTAATGATACAGTGGTATATATTATCTGTCGCTAATTGCGCTCCAATAAGTTTTGGTCGCACGGTCGATGAAGCGATCGGCGATATTGATTGTTTAGTTTGTAGCGCAGCTTCCTTCCTCGGTGCTCAAGGTGAGCGGCGAGGTCGTCTTGTTCACTATTCACCGCTAGCTCTAGCAGTTAGTTAGGACTAATGTTCAGTATTCTGTGGTCCAGGCGCAGGACGCTGCCATTACGTGATCTATGCTCACAGGCGAGTGCATTATGCCGCGGACATTTCTGTGGGCAAACTATCCAAACAGATCATTTATTGAGATCACATGTCACAAGTCTGGCCGGACGACGGTTAT
Organism: Gymnoscelis rufifasciata; assembly: GCA_929108375.1. NCBI lineage: Eukaryota > Metazoa > Arthropoda > Insecta > Lepidoptera > Geometridae > Gymnoscelis > Gymnoscelis rufifasciata. The sequence continues at coordinate 83,180 of OV815322.1, read as the reverse complement.
ACAGGGTGGTCCGTGGCAGATTCACAACTACAAATCAGAATATTTTAGCCATCGCGCAAAGAGCGCGTGATGGGCGGCGTTCGACGCAGCAATAGTGCGGATTGTTTTTATGCGATGTTGCAGAGTAGGCGTGAGCAACGCGCTTTCACAGTAGAACCGTACTTCAAGGCCAACAATTCCTGTACTATCGCTCGTCACCGATTTTCTACACATCACCATTTGGCGTTTAATTGACGGAGCGATTGTCATCCTTTAATCTCTTTAAAGTTTACCTTCACCGTTATAGCACGTTTATGTGCAGATACAGCTGTTACTAATCTGTGCGGCGCCAGATTGATGTGTGCTTGCGACTAGTATGGTGCCGCGGGACCGGCATATGAATGCTGCCCGCTGTATCTGATGACATGCTGATGTTACGTCATTGCGCTAGATAATAATTACTGTAGAACGTGCACGAGTCTGCTTCCCTTCCGCCTTGCTCCATGTCCGTCGGGACATGTCCTCAGTAACCCTTTGATCTTATCACCACTGCTATCCAGTCTCGATTTAGCTATTAACCTTTTTCCACCAGATACACGCGGGTACTCCTCCCACTCTGGCACCTAGATTTGGCATACTTTTTACACAAACATAACTTTGGGGCCCGCCCTAACGAATCGCCAATTGGGTCCGGTTAGAACGCAGCCTTGGTTGAGACGCTTTCAGCATCCACCATTGTCCGGTAACGTTGCCGTGGCTATCCGGTATAAACCCGGTGTCAGCCTTAGTTCGGTCATCAAATAATACACAATATTTTGTATTGACAAATTCGCCAATGACCCAAGACTTCCTAATACGCTGTATAAATCAGACAAAAAATGTCGCATGAATCCTAGCATGTTCACCTGACTAAGTATGCAGGTAGTTGCAAGTTGTCACAGGGGAATGCCGTGTCGCCCCGCCGCCCCCCGCCGCCCCCCGCCGCCCGCGCGCTGTCTCCTAATGCAGGCACTGTGATGTATACTCGTAGATGTGGGCGGTAGGCATGCCTCACCACATCACTCATTTACAATGCAAATGGGGACTGCGCTGATAACGCTGTTGCTGTGCCCTGCTCTAGTATTCACTAACTAGACTCGTTCCTTTAGGTTAACATAAATTAAAAGTAAGGTAGCACTATCTTTGGGGCGCGGCGTGCACAGCAATGGTAAATAATTCTTGAAACAAACTAAATTCTGTCTTTTCTAATATTATGAAGCTGAAGAGTTTGTTTGAACGCTTGTTCTGTTCAATAGCACATTTATAAAAGGAAGGCATGTCTTTTTACCGCGGGAAAATACAAACCACGGGCATGGCCGCGTGTGTGAAGCTTTTGTTATATATTTTATTGAAGCAATAAAAGTTTCTTCAGGATATGAAAACACTTGTATTGTTATAAATATAATACGAGCTGACCCAGCAAACGTTGTTTTACAAAATGAAAAATAGATAGTAGCCGATTCTCAAACCTACTGAATACGCATATGAAATTTGCGTTTAGAATCGGTAAAGCCGTTTCGGAGGAGTACGGTAACTAACATTGTGAAATTTTATATATTAGAAGATAAACATACATTTAACAAATCCAAACCATGAGCGCGTGGTTGCAGTACAAACAACTTAAAATGGATGATCGGAAATAAGCAGAGCACTGCACATCAAATTAATCAACTTATGGTTACTACACATTTATAAATTTGTATCTACATGTGGAAACTGTTTTTAGCTTTAGTGAAGTCACTTTATCCATGTTAATTTATCTTAGTTATAAGCTTTTTGTTTCCCAAATAAATAAAATAAAATAAATTCAGAATTATTGGACCTTGCCTGAAATTGGCAAGTTTACATTTGAGGATTCTGTTTTGCATGCAAGCATTGTGTGCCGAAGCGTTTACATTTGAGGATTCTGTTTGCAAGTACCTAGCTCGGTATCGCGAGTGTTGTGTTAACATCAGCTAAGTTTGTTTGTGTGTTGCAGTTGGGACGCGCCTCGGAGCAGATCATACAGCCGCTGGAGCGCTTCCGCAAGGACCATATAGGAGCTGTCAAGGTGAGTCTAGACCAGTGCCAGCAGTCGCCTGTCGCCTCCCGCGGCCGAGCGACCAGTGCCACCAGTCTAATGCACACCAGTCGAAGGGTAGTTGTATTGCGCGGAATACTATAAGACGACAACACAGCATCGTATTACATGTTTTTTTAAGTGATAACTTCTTATAACAGGGTGAACCGGTTCGTTACGTAACGCGTCAAGACACCAGTATGTCTGGCAATTCTCTTCTCTGATATACGGCATGTTTAAAGGCTTCTCTCTCACTCTAACACACACCTCTAGCCGTGGGGGTGATAAAAACCACGTATAAATTGGTTATACCATCTGACAAATACGTTTTCAGAAACATACTAAAGTAATCAAGACTGAACATAGAACACATCTTGCTATATCCCTTCCCAATGAAAATAAAACTACTTTATTATTTTCATTCAGCATTAATCTCATTAACCGATTCGTTGCGGATGGCACGGCAGCCGTGTCATCATTTTCTTTTGCGTGTGGCGTTAGGCACGTGAGCCGTGCCAGTTTTAAATCGATGGTAATTCCTTCAATTTAAGATTTAGGGAAAACTACCCTAGAACAAAAATTTTTTATTTTTAACGTTCATCAAGCTTGTAGCATTCGTTTCTGGATATTGTATTGTTTTTTAAAAAATAGGGGTCCCCAACCTTTTTGAAATTTTTAATGATGAGGATTTTTGTAAAATAATATAATTGAAATAGATAATACTAAAAAATCGCTTATTTTTGTATCAGAAATGTGAACGATTGGAGAGAACATTTTTTACATCCATGCATATCCAATACAGTTGGAACATGACGCTCATCATCCTTAGTTTTTTTTATGCACTTAGTACTGTCCACTACTATGTTTTCAGTGCACGTTGATCTGTCCACCATCTCTTTTTCTATGCACGTCGAAGTATCCTCTTGTATAGATTTCAAGTGTTCTGAGTTTTCCCAGTGTTGTGAATATGTTTGCGAATTCTGCTCTAGTATTTGGTCATCGTCGTCGCATTGAGTTTCAATTTCTGTCTCGGGAATATACTTTCTTTTACGCCGTAATTCTTAAACAATAAAAAGGCAATCATTTACTTTAAAATACTTAAATTTCTTATCAGGAAAACCAAAACAATGTTTTTAGAACTACTTTCAGTAGAAAAGGTTGATCACACCTTTATTAAAAAAACCACTTACCATCCATTTCCAAAAATACACTTATTTTTGCACTTATTATCACTTGAAACTACCGTTCCTGACCGCTCACGTTAGATTTCGATTGTAAACTAAAAGTTTTATGGTTAGAACGTCGTAAAAATGGTAAAAACACTGTTTGCTTTTCGGCATGGCTGAAGACACAGGAGCCGTGTCATTTAATCGTATGGCGCTTGGCACGGCAGCCGTGTCACGGCAATTTTGTTCAACGCCACAGTTAGAAGTTTTCAAAATTAGACATCGCAACGAATCGGTTAAAAAATATGAGTATATACACCAACGACAAACCATGAAAAGAACAAACAATAAGTTAGTCATATATCGACTAGATGAATATTTTTTTAAGATGGCGTTCGAAGTAACGCTAATTTAAGTTATGGATAAACAAGCTGGAACTAAGAAGAAATATAACGCGTCTGCGACTTAGCTTTTTTGGGATTTTTGACTGTCTTTAAGCCTTTTAAGTGAGAACTGTTGTTACGCAAATTTAAATCGACATAGATCCTAAATGGTCAGTCATATCGAACAATGTTGAAAGAAAACAGTCAAAGATTTTTTATTAAGTTTATAAATGGCGTCCAGTAGTTGCCATGTTTAATTTTCATTAACGTCATGTCTTTAGTGACACTCGCCGTACTAAGTGGAATCGATCGACGTGTGAGTCATAGAAATCTGCCCAGGTTTTTGGTCTCTTCGCCGTGGGACGAAGGAACATACGTAGACTGTTATACACATTACCACCTCTTGCGTTGCGCAGTCGGGTAAATACACAACAGCCGAGTCCTGTGTGTATCTGTCCTAGTTTCCGTCGGTAAATGGGGAACACATAGATGTACAGAGTGTTTGTGTGTTTTTTCTTATCGAGTTGTGAATAACACCAAGGTGAGCGACACCGCCGTTACAGATGATCCACGATGCTGACACTTTCGTTTAAGATTTATATTTTTATGTATGTTAGTCTGTAAGGTATATGTTTATATGGGCCTTAGTAGCCTGAAATAAACGATCTATTATTATTATTATAAACATCGTCACCTTACATGTGCACTTTAAAACTTAAACTTATTTTAATGAATCAATAACATTAAATAAATCACAATTACTAAGTACCGTTGTATAAAATATTTGTTTAATGCTATCGTTGGGCCATATTTGTTTTGTTGTACGTGTAGAGATACTTCAAACACCTAGTTATGAAATGGCCCTGCCACATGAGCCGATAGATAGTAAATTGAAGAATGTAACTCCTAACATCCCGTAACTACGGTCAGTAGGTACCCGCTAGTCATTCTTAGGGCTTTTTTCCCTTGGTTGTTGGTGATCCCAAACTTTGGGTTGATTTGGTTAAAATACAAAAAACACCATTATGACCGACAAAGTAACTTTCGTATTTATAATGTTGATGGAGGGAGATTCACTGCCTCTACCAGTTTATTTGGGCATTGGATGTCCTGGAAATTTTCTTTTTGATAATCTGTATACCGAAACATCATATTTTTTTAAGTATTCAGAGGCCTTGTTACTTTTGTAACACGAACTTAGAGCTTACCACGGAGCTTGATGTCGCTGTGTGGAATGTTCAGCAATATTTATTTATTTATTTTTAAGAAGCCTTACAGTTTGCGCCTTTTTTGCAGGAGGGTAAGAAGAAGTTCGACAAGAAGACGGCAAAGTTCTGTCAGACGCAGGAGCGCACGCTCGGCCTCTCCACCAAGAAGCCCGAGGCCGTCTTTCAGGAGGCAAGTACAACCACACAAACAACATAAACAACCAACCCAGCCATGGGCTGTCCGACACAGACTTCTCACATAAATCGTTAACTTCCTTTTCTACGATAGCCTCGTTTCTATTTTTCATTCAACGGCGCGGGTAGAGGGCTAGCGCGGCGGAGGATGAATTGAAGCCCGCATAGTCTGCCTGCAGATTGAGTTATGGCTTGGAGGTTTGACAGAAGTGTTGTGCGTTGTAGGCGGACGCGGGCCTGGACATGGCGGAGCGCGACTTCTGCCAGGCGTCGCTGGAGTACGTGTTCCAGCTGCAGGCGGTGCAGGAGCGCAAGAAGTTCGAGCTGGTGGAGACGCTGCTGTCCTTCGTGTTCGGCTGGTGGACCTTCCACCACACCGCGCACGACGTGCACCACGACGCCGAGCCGCGCGTGCAGGACCTGCAGCTGCGCATCCAGCGGGTGAGTGCTGACTGCTGCTGCTGCCTGCTGGTGCTCCCACCACCTTCTGTGTCTCTCAACACAAGCATAAGAGTTCCTATCCTACAATCGGCAATCGGATGGACATACCGAGGCGAAAATCTCCTGCGATTTAAGCAAGACATTTAAAGGTTTATGGCAACCTCTTACTGTGGTGGTGCCACATCGAGATTATTTTATGAATATAATATATTTAATATCTAGAGTGCAAATGGTTTATTGCTCTGAATCTCCAAGCTAAATAATTCCTCTATCTTATATGACAGCACAACAGCAGTCGACAGCAGAACACTGGATGTGTTGGTTAGTTGTTAGACCTGATCAGACGAAACCTCTTCCTATTTCCGGCCCCCATACAGTAAATTATTACTGTTAAAGTCAAAATGACTGTACATTATAATCACATACATTTTTGTCGACAATTGCGACCAAGACGCTCGATTACCATCAGAGGCCAATACAATGTTAAATTTTTACTTACTTATCTCCCATTATTCATGGTTGAAAACCATATCAAATAATTCTTGAGTTGACCATAAACATTCGGACGTTGGCTGTTGACGGCAAAATGGTCACGAATGCTATAGACCATAAAGAAGAAGCAGTATATAATGTTGAGTTCGTTACAATAAGCCCTCGTCGGGGTTCACGCGCGTGCTGTCCTGAGGCCAGCGCCATAACGTGTCTGTCGGTCGGCAGGTGCGGCGCGCGGCGGCTGCGCGGCCACACAACAAGTACCCTTACATCACTCTCACCATTCTTATAACCTTATACATAGACATACATTACCGTTGACTACTCTAAACATTCATTTGGATTGTAATTTTTGAACTTTTACATTTGTTTTTGCCTAGTTTGTTTTAAGATACCTTAGTAGCCCTTCCCGATGGGAATAACAGATGAAATCCTGAAGCCTAGCTCCATTCATTACTCACGTCGACTAACGCAGTAGGTGCAAAGCGATCCTCTCATGAATGCCGTCACCTGTAGGTCCATCCTCGATCGACCGAACGAAGTCGGGTGCGGGACTGATAGATATCATGCAATCTTAAGCCCCCGCTACATATAGACAGATTCATCTGCATATGCCATTGGCAGGCTATGAGATGGGCAAACGAACCTTAACGTATTCATAAATTTAAAAAGATGCTTTGCTCTGTGGTATATATTCATTCGTCTCTGATCCGTTAGATGTTGGTTTTTGTAAAACATATTTTATTTTTCACTCTGCATAGGATCTTTATTAAAACTTTCGAGACGATACCACCGATATATTTAATGCGTTTCTACCCTTCCCTACATACGCGGAGGCCTCCACTGATGGCATCTCAAATGAATCTGTCTAAGTGTAAAGAGCGCATTAAGTAGGTAGAATTTGATTCAAGAGCATGCGTTTGAGGATTACAGAGTGTTGTTTAATTTTACCTAACCAACCCGGGGGCCCATTCCCCCCGTTCTACAGGGGAATCGGGGTGGGGGGGCCCCGCCTGTGTGTCGCTCTAACCGCGCGCGTGTGTGTGTGTTAGACTCGGAGCAACTTCGAGGAGACCAGCAAGCAGACCGAGTCGCTGATGAAGAAGATGATGGAGGTGCGTCAGATGGTGAGTGACCCTCGTTCCCACACAGACACTTAGGTACACATTTTTTTAGACACGCATGAATATTTTCATTAACTGCTTGACGCTTCGCGTTCGTTTTTTATTAATTATGGAATTTGTAGGGTTTTTCGGGTGCAACTATTTATATTAGGTTATGTGCTCAATTACCACGTGTGAAATATCAACTCCATCGTTCCATCTGATCTATCAACTAAAATATATGAAATGTATTTTAAAATAAACAACATAATTAAGAAGTACAGAAAACGGTGGGTTGAATATTAAGATACCTAGAAGCCAATGAAAGCATCGGTATGCTAAATGCAGAAGAGTCATCATCATCATCATCATCACCCTATTAACGATCCCCCTGCTGGGACACAGGGACTTCTCTCTTGGCGAGAGAGAGAGAAAGAGATTAGGCCTTTATTCACCACGCTGGTCAAGTGCGGGTTGGTGAATGTCACTTGTCCTTCTAAACAATTTTTAAAGATCTCAGAACATGCCGTTTTCTTCACGATGTTTGCCTTCACCGTTAAAGCACGTGTTTAAAGCGCACATAAATTTCTCAAGAAGAAAATCCAGAGGTGCGTGGCCTGCGATCTTCGGAATGAAAGTCGAGTGTCCTCCCACTCTTAGCCAACACGGTTTTTTTGCCGAACAGTAGAACATGCAGAAAGTAGTATATGTTGTAATGCAAGCAAACTATCTACATTTAAAAGCTTCCGCGCCACTTAGACTTTCTTGTATTAAAACTTGCGGCGCGTAAAGTGTGCCGAAGCCTTAATGGCGAGCCTAGCGGGCAATGACAGAGGGGTTGCGTTGCAGAGCAAGGAGGACGAGTGCGGGGACGAGGGCGCGAGCTCGCTGGCCGGCTACCTGTTCCTCATGGAGAAGAGTGAGTACACCGTTTTTTTAAATTTCATTGTCCTGTAATAACGAAGTTTATTTTATACTTGTTTCTGGTGGACGAGGTGAATTAATGAGGATCATTTTATTTAAGTCTAATGTGTCTATTGAACGGCGGTCGGAGGAAGACTCCACGCCGACCGAACGATTCCGATCACTAGCACATAGAACACACGGTGCATCGAAACGTGCCGATGTAGCTCGGACACTAGTACGCGCTACGGAACTAACCTCGCGCGTGTTTCAGAGGCGTTCGGCACCACGACGTGGAGCAAGCAGTACTGCACCTACGAGAAGGCGACGCGCACGCTGGCGCTCACGCCCTACAACCAGATTAACGTCAAATCGGTGAGCGCATTCAATCCTCAGCTCTCATAGAGCGCAGTCCGCGCAATATAAGTATCACTGGACCGCCTCGAGCAGTCCGCCGCGCTCGGCGCAGTAGGTCCTAACCGCCGCGTAACGCGCGCTCGCTGGTTGCAGGGCGGCCCCACGGAGACGGTCCCGGTGAGCACGGCGCGGCCGCCCCTGGAGCCGGTGGAGCGGCGCTTCTGCTGGGAGGCGGTGGACGCGGCGGGCGGCGCGCTCGTGCTGCAGGCGCGGGGCGAGCGCGCGCGCCAGGCCTGGCTGCGCGCGCTGCGGGACCAGACGTCCCCGCCGCTCAGTCTGGTGCCCGCAGGTACGATGCCATCCCGGGGATACAGTGGGGAACGTTCCAAAATTACTATCGTGCTGTTTCAAAGCTAAGCTAGTGCTTTTGAATTGGTGCTGCTATATTTTTTTCAAGGATCGGGTCGGAGGTTCTCGATTTATATTCGATTACTCCTTTTTTCACTACTTAAATTTATTAATATCGCGTTATGGTAATGTGAGCCAGCCGCAGGTGCTGAATGCTATTGACTGTCGCAGCGGCGCTGCCGGCGGCGGCGGGCCCGCGCGCGGCGCTGGACGAGCGCGGGTTCGCGTTCGTGCGCGCGCTGGTGGAGCGCGTGGAGGCGCGCGGCCTGGAGGAGCAGGGCCTCTACCGCGTGGCCGGCGTCGCTTCCAAGGTGCGGGACCGATTTATATGACTGATCTATACCGGATTCACTCATGTATTGTAAGAGTGGATTCAGAATAACTAATTTACCACCTTGGATTTAGAACGATGACGTCACAGTGATACAGTTAACCATGAATTCCCATCTGAACTGATGAACCGTTGAATGTCGCATCAGTCTTATTAACGAGTCCGTACAAATGAGGGAACTTTAAAATTTTTCAATCTAATCGATCATTTATTTGTAGAATACATTCTACTACTGGCACGTTGAGGCCTCAATGCAAGTAATGTGTATTCAACCCGTGAGCAGGTATGCGAATATAAACTATTGGTATGTTAATAAATTAATGTTTATTTTCTAATCTCAAATTAAGTTCGCATTAAAAAAATAAAAATAAGAAATCATGAGTAGCACAGAAAATAAATGTCAATGTTATTAATATGTATCAGTGTATGAATGTGGTGCGCGCGGGTGTGTGTGCAGGTGGCGGCGCTGGTGGCGGCGGGCACGGCGGGCGCGGCGGGCGCGGCGCTGGCGGAGGCCGAGGTGCGCACGCTCACGTCCGCGCTGAAGGCCTTCCTGCGCGCGCTGCCCGACCCGCTGCTCACCTTCCGCCTGCACGACAGCTTCATCGCCGCGGCCAGTGAGTACCGCCCCGTGTCCGCCCCCGTCTCCGCCGTGCGCGCCCCCACTACAGCGCCCTCCCCCCCTGTTGCAGAGCTGGAGCGCGGGTCGGAGCGCGCGCGCGGCATGCTGGCGCTGGTGGCGCAGGCGCCCGCGCCGCACCGCCGCATGCTGCGCATCGTGCTCGCGCATCTGCGCAAGTACGTACCGCACTCCACTACACCACGTCAACAACTCAGAGGGAGAGACACGTTCATTGACGCATCGAAACACAAAATACAACAAAACAGAGAAAAACAACAAATAAGTTAAACTTTCTGTGAGATGTTTCGAAAGGCCCCGCCTCGGCATAATGCAACCCCACACTTAGGGTCTAGACAGACGGACTGCAATTCAACTGCAATCCGACTGCCAAATGGCAGTTCAGATGCAGTCATCAAACTGCACGTCGACGGGCAGTTGGCGTGCAGTTGGCGTGCAGTTGGATTGCAGTCTGAGTGCAGTTACAACGACTGCAATCAAACTGCACGTCGACGGGCAGTTGTATTGCAGTCCGAGTGCAGTTACAACCACTGCACACATTTGAGTTACCTCGCAGTTTTGTTGCAGTTTGAATGCAGTTGGCTCAACTGCAATGAAACTGCACGCCAACTGCCCGTCGACGTGCAGTTTGATTGCAGTCGAGCCAACTGCATTCCAACTGCATCTGAACTGCCATTTGGCAGTCGGATTGCAGTTGAATTGCAGTCCGTCTGTCTAGACCCTTAGAGACAAACAAAAAAAAAGTGTGTGTGTGTCTCAGCTACGACGCACGATTGGAGTTTACTCCTTACGAACTATAATTATGATATTATATCGAATAGAAAAAAAAGGGTAAATGAACGCATCTGCTAAAATGATAAGAGAAACAAACGTATATCTGTAATTATTCTGATTATTTATATTACTTCAATAAAGCGTATTACATAAAGTATGTTACAAAATAATATAAATAAAATACAGCAATACCTCTTTGCGCGATACTTCGTAGTCTCAACTCCGAAGTATTGCACAAAGAGGAGACCCCGATAATGAGATACGCTGTGTAATGTATTCCATTTTATTCTTTTACACGTTCAATCCTACAGATATATATGTTTGTCTCTTTCTACGTAACGCCTCAACTTTTGTGTAACACTTTTTGATTTTACTCCTCATAAAATTTCCGTACCGGGCCTTATAACTCAAATCGTTTCTTAAGGAGTAAACTCCAAAAATTCGCGCTATTCTCAGCGCGTATACTAAGTTATTAAAAAAAAATTTTTTTTTTAAATTTGAACAAATTCAAGTGTCACTAGTAACACCTAGGGAAATAACAGAGGTTAGAACTTTTCGTTGGTAGAATTCGGTTATAAGAACCGACAAAATCGAAAGAAGCAACGCAGTGGAATAGGTTGACGGTTGTGAACCGCTTTCAACGAGATTGTTGCCGCTGGTGCGCTGCGCGGTGCGGCGCACGTAGGCCGCGTCATGCCACCGCGGCCACTGCGGCCACTACAGGTCGCGTGTGTTGCAGCGTGGCGAGCAAGAGCGACAAGAACCTGATGTCCGCCTCCAACCTCGCCGTGTGCTTCGGGCCCACGCTGCTGCGCGCGCAGCGCGAGACCGTCGCCTCCATCCTCGACCTCAAGTTCTACAACGTGGTGGCCGAGACGCTCATCCTGCACGAGGAGCCGCCCGACCGCGCCCCGCCGCCGCCCCTGTGAGTACACACGCACGCGCGCGAGACCGTCGCCTCCATCCTCGACCTCAAGTTCTACAACGTGGTGGCCGAGACGCTCATCCTGCACGAGGAGCCGCCCGACCGCGCCCCGCCGCCGCCCGCGCCGCCGCCCCTGTGAGTACACACGCACGCGCGCGAGACCGTCGCCTCCATCCTCGACCTCAAGTTCTACAACGTGGTGGCCGAGACGCTCATCCTGCACGAGGAGCCGCCCGACCGCGCCCCGCCGCCGCCCGCGCCGCCGCCCCTGTGAGTACACACGCACGCGCGCGAGACCGTCGCCTCCATCCTCGACCTCAAGTTCTACAACGTGGTGGCCGAGACGCTCATCCTGCACGAGGAGCCGCCCGACCGCGCCCCGCCGCCGCCCGCGCCGCCGCCCCTGTGAGTACACACGCACGCGCGCGAGACCGTCGCCTCCATCCTCGACCTCAAGTTCTACAACGTGGTGGCCGAGACGCTCATCCTGCACGAGGAGCCGCCCGACCGCGCCCCGCCGCCGCCCGCGCCGCCGCCCCTGTGAGTACACACGCACGCGCGCGAGACCGTCGCCTCCATCCTCGACCTCAAGTTCTACAACGTGGTGGCCGAGACGCTCATCCTGCACGAGGAGCCGCCCGACCGCGCCCCGCCGCCGCCCGCGCCGCCGCCCCTGTGAGTACACACGCACGCGCGCGAGACCGTCGCCTCCATCCTCGACCTCAAGTTCTACAACGTGGTGGCCGAGACGCTCATCCTGCACGAGGAGCCGCCCGACCGCGCCCCGCCGCTGCCCCTGTGAGTACACACGCACGCGCGCGAGACCGTCGCCTCCATCCTCGACCTCAAGTTCTACAACGTGGTGGCCGAGACGCTCATCCTGCACGAGGAGCCGCCCGACCGCGCCCCGCCGCCGCCCGCGCCGCCGCCCCTGTGAGTACACACGCACGCGCGCGAGACCGTCGCCTCCATCCTCGACCTCAAGTTCTACAACGTGGTGGCCGAGACGCTCATCCTGCACGAGGAGCCGCCCGACCGCGCCCCGCCGCCGCCCGCGCCGCCGCCCCTGTGAGTACACACGCACGCGCGCGAGACCGTCGCCTCCATCCTCGACCTCAAGTTCTACAACGTGGTGGCCGAGACGCTCATCCTGCACGAGGAGCCGCCCGACCGCGCCCCGCCGCCGCCCGCGCCGCCGCCCCTGTGAGTACACACGCACGCGCGCGAGACCGTCGCCTCCATCCTCGACCTCAAGTTCTACAACGTGGTGGCCGAGACGCTCATCCTGCACGAGGAGCCGCCCGACCGCGCCCCGCCGCCGCCCGCGCCGCCGCCCCTGTGAGTACACACGCACGCGCGCGAGACCGTCGCCTCCATCCTCGACCTCAAGTTCTACAACGTGGTGGCCGAGACGCTCATCCTGCACGAGGAGCCGCCCGACCGCGCCCCGCCGCCGCCCGCGCCGCCGCCCCTGTGAGTACACACGCACGCGCGCGAGACCGTCGCCTCCATCCTCGACCTCAAGTTCTACAACGTGGTGGCCGAGACGCTCATCCTGCACGAGGAGCCGCCCGACCGCGCCCCGCCGCCGCCCCTGTGAGTACACACGCACGCGCGCGAGACCGTCGCCTCCATCCTCGACCTCAAGTTCTACAACGTGGTGGCCGAGACGCTCATCCTGCACGAGGAGCCGCCCGACCGCGCCCCGCCGCCGCCCGCGCCGCCGCCCCTGTGAGTACACACGCACGCACACACACATGCTTGTCCTTACTAGGTTCCACTAGGTTAGACAGACAATACAAAGAACACACACGACGGAGTGATCGTTATAGCAGCTCTTACAGTGTACCGGCGGCGTCGAGGGAACAGTGGTTATGGTGGATTTAGTCAGAGAGGAGATGAGGTATGGATTTACAAAAGTCGTCTCATCTGGTGAACCCATCTTTTGTCCTTAGTTATTAAGTTTAGCTCATCAACAGTGCGATAGTAGCAATTTTTGTATTAGACCTTGGGCAAGCCCGCTTTTAAACATCTGCCTCCCTGCCCCTGTCCCGTGTTCGGTGAGCCTTCAGTCTCAGCTCTATTGATAGACATTACAGAATTAGATAAACAATAGTATTTGAGGTTTGTGTCCCTTATATATAATGATAATAATTAATGACGAGTCCTTGTCGATTTCGTTATCTAGCGATTTTTATTTTTTTTAGTTTTCTTGCCAAATTATCCTGGGCGGCATAAAATCTCATCATTTTCACAAGTTCAACATCTAGACACGATAGAAAAAGTTCTGAATTGACTTATGGCTATTGCGCGCGCCCTCGGCACTGCTCGCTGGCGGGCGCGGAGGGCCGTGCACGCGTGCGGCCCGGTCCCCGGTACTCACGGTGGCACACACCAGAGGATAGAGGTATAATGGGTACCTCATCTATAGATTGTATGTACAGCGGGTAGGCAGTCGTACAGGTGACAGAACTGAAAGAGTTTGTCTGTTCGACTATGAGGCCATGCGGGCTCCGAATACAACTTGCTAGATAATTATGTATACTGCAGCAAAATGTCTTTGTATCGTATTTTTATATGAGGCACGCGCGGCTGTAATGTAGAAATACATTATGTTAAAAAAAGGTGTGTGTGCGATTCACACACGATGGAAGTGAAACTTCAGTAAATCGACAAAAGAATGAAATGAATAAAAAAAAACAAAAAAAAAAATACTGTGCAAAAAGATTTTGTTCGGGCGGTCACCCATCCAAGTGCTGGCGTCGCGCAACTTTGCTTAACATTGTTAGCGTTTAAGATTGGCTCACCGTTCGCATTTCCGTTGCATCCGGTTTGAAATCACAACGATTCTAATGAAGTTTCACTTCAAAAATGCTGAATTCTCGCTCAATTCATTCGCCGAAACTTCAAACCCTCTCGAGTCTCGGTGGTGCACATTAAAAGTAAAACCAGACAATTAGTAGATGGGATCCCCTCGCCCCGCTCGCGCACACGCGGGGCCGCGCTCCGCTCCTCCCTGTCCTCTGAATGCGCCGCGCAGGGACGATTGTCTTGTCCGCGTCCCCCTCGCCTCTCTTGCGCAGACATTGGGATCCTTTCCAAATCACGATAACCATTACATACAATACAGCGTATGAAACGACATTTCTTACCGGCGAATTAAAACATTATTATCAGGTACGTTATACAAACATCAATAGGAATAGGCATGACGATTACGTAAAAAAACACTCTGTATTTTTGGACTGGCTAACAGTCGGACTGAATGGAATACCAAGTTTTTGCTTTATCGATTTATGAAAAAATTGCAAAGATATAGTTCCGTATAGATGAGCATCGAAGTTCCGGGCGGGCCGGCGCAAGATACAAGATACAAAATCATTTATTTCCATAATTTGGTTTTACAAAACTTAGACACGTCAAAATAAATTACAAAAAAAACATATAGGTCATAGGTGCTTAAAGATAAGTAGGAAATAAATTTATGGTATCTGGTCGCTTCGCTTTTTTTACACTAGAGCAAAGAAGCGATTAGAAACTCTAGCTCATTTTTGTATTGAAACTTTACAATCATTATTTGTTTGTTAGTCTTGTTTTTGATATTGTGTTGGAGCAGATTCCGTCCCAAGCAGTTTTGTCCTCAAGGTAATCCGATATATTATAATAAGCTTTTTTACAAAGATTGTTTTTTACAATTTTCTTAAATTTAGTAATTGACAACTGTTGCAATTCTTTGGGAATCTTGTTGTAGAAGCGTATACATTGCCCTTTGAATGATACATTAACCTTATGCAGCCTAGTGGTGGGCAAAGCGAGTTTATATTTATTTCTTGTATTTACATTGTGTTTATCACTATTTTTTGTAAACAAATTAATATTTTTATGCGTATACATAATGGCTTCATATATATATTGACAAATGACGGTCAATAAACTCTAATTTTTTTGACTGCGAAAGCAGCAGAACTGAGCCTTTTCGACAATTTATCTATATGAGGGTCCAATTGAAGCTTGCTATCTAAAGTTATACCTAGGAATACAGTATTTTCAACGAGCTCTAAATTTTCGCCCTTTATTTTAATATCTACAGAACCTTGTTTTACATTAGGTAGTGAAAATCGAATACATTTAGTTTTATTTTTATTTAATAATAGATTATTGGATTCAAACCAATGGACTACTTTAGAAATTGCATTATTTACCTTGTCAAAGTTATTAGTGCGACGATCTATTTTAAAAAGAAGTGAAGTATCATCAGCAAATAATACAATTTCATGTTGATCCTGTACAAGATGTGGCAAGTCATTTATGTATATCAAAAAAAGGTAAGGTCCTAATATGGATCCCTGAGGTACACCCATTGACACTAAGGACCCTGGAGATCGTTTCCCGTTGACATCAACTCTTTGAATTCTTTCGCTTAAATAGGAAGCAAAAAGATCCAAGGATTTGCCCCTAATTCCATAGTGGCTCAATTTCCTGATCAATGTTTCATGGTGCACGCAATCGAATGCCTTAGATAAATCACAAAAAAATCCTATTGCATCCTGCGACTTTTCCCAAGCATCATAAACATGAGTTAGTAACTCAACACCAGCATCAGCAGTGGACTTGCATTTAGTGAAGCCATATTGCTTGTTATGTAGTAAATTATTTGCATGAAAATGTAATGAGAGCTGGCATGTTGTGGTGCGAGCGGCGCGAAAACGTCGCGGCACGCGGAACTTCACCGCACTGCAGGGAACGGCATGATTTTTCACTAGCAAGAATAAACTAAAAATTACGTACAATTTTTTAAATAATCCTAATTAAGATCATGTTATATGTTTTAAGTCATCTACCCTGTCCTCTATAAAAAACTTCAACCCAAGTTTATGACAAACTAGTTGCTAGTTGCTTTTTTCATATTATTTTTTAAGACGCACAGTACATATAACAACCACAATACATAATAGTTCTCAAGATAAGTTACTAAATCCTAAGCTTGATTGTAACAACTTATGTATGTGCATGCAGCAAAATCTCACAAATTCAAAATAAATATTACATTAGAATAATCAAAGTTCAAAATAAAAAAAAAACAAACCTAATTCATAGTTCCCTTAAAATAAAATGTAATACTATTAAGTATGTAATTTAATTCACATAACTTTTAAAGGGTCAACCGATTTTCATCAAACAAGTCTAAGAACACTTGCGCGAAACTTACCTTTCATACAAAAAAAACTAAATTGAAATCGCTTCATCCATTCAGGGGGTTAAAATAGTTACACAGTAAACCCCACATTAGTCCCGAAATATTTATATTTACTTATTTATAGTAAACAGGTACAAATAATACTTTTAGAAACGATTAGTAAATATGAAAGTACGCGTACACTATCTTGCAAAGCAACATGGTGCACGGACTGGCATAAATGCACCCCTGAGGTGCACACACTTTATTTTCTATTTTGTTTTATTTATTTTATAAAGTGCTAGTACATTGGCTCGATCTGGGTAGAATAATATCAAGTTCAGTGTTGTCATTTATTTGTTAAGTTATTGTATTGCCAAGCCATTCTAGTTAAATGGTTGTTAGAAGGAATAGATAAATATAGATATAAAATTATTGCACCAAACAAGGAAACAATATACACAATTATTGGCAAAACAATTATCTAAAAAAAGTTGTGTTAGTCGTAATGTGTAAATTATTTTCCCGTTGGATGCTCGACTTAAAATATGAAAACCTATGGGCTATCTATACAAAATATCGATGTAGTCTTTCATAGCATATTGCTTACTCGAAAGCTGTTGGACCTGAACAAAACAGATTCAGTATGTACCAACATCAAATTTAAAAACAATATTAATTCATCGTGACACAGTTTGGGGCTTGCTAATTTTTGTAATTCAGCTTTGTTTTAGTTAGGTTTGTTTTTCATTCCTCTGTTAAGGTTGTGACTATCAAATTAATAAAAAAAAAAAGTGTGTGTGCGATTCACACACGATAGAAGTAAAACTTCAGTAAATCGACGAAAGAATAAGAAGAATAAAAAAAAGTGTGTGTGTGTCAGCTACGACGCACGATTGGAGTCTTACTTACGAAAACAACAAAACTTACGAACTATAATTATGATAGGTATATATCGAATAGAAAAAAAGGGTAAATGAACGCATCTGCTAAAATGATAAGAGAAACCAACATATATCTGTAATTATTCGGATTATTTATATTACTTCAATAAAGCGTATTACATAAAGTATGTTACAAAATAATATAAATAAAATACAGCAATAGCTCTTTGCGCGATACTTCGTAGTCTCAACTATCGCGCAAAGAAATTTAAATAAAGCATTGTATTTGTGTCTCTTACCATTTCCGTTTCATCTTTTTGCATCCGGTTTGAAATCACTACGATTCTATAGAAGTTTCACTTCAAAAATAACGTCAGCAGAGACGGGATAATTAATATCGGTCCGTAATTGAAGATACTTATAGAAATCTGAATACAAATAAGATACAATACAAGCACGCAGACGCAGGTAAGAAAAGTGCATAAAATGAGGAGCACGCAACGTGCGCGCGCGCAGCTGGCGCGTGCGGCCGGCGTCACAAAAACATCTCAGAGTTGTCTCGTCCTCAGAGAGAGATTATACTTTTTTGCGGCGAAGTATGTTGCCCGCGCAGATGGCCTCCCAAATATTGTGAATCAATTCTTGGGTATTCAAAATGTATTTGTATTATTTGCTAACGCCGCCGATCCTGAGATATTGTTACAAAACTAGAACAAAGAAAACTAGAACGAAACATTGATCGCTAACCTGGAATTTTAAGATATCGCTAGACAAATTCATTTGATACAGCCGTGCCGTCTTAAGCCTATTCGGCAGCGGGGTGCGGGGTGCAAAGTCAAAGTCAAAACGTTTATTTATTATATAAGCAGATAGCCCACATGGCTCGGCCTGCGCCCTCGTCGTCTTGTGCTGCAGCGCGTGGCGCGCGGCCGACGACACGCTGCAGTGTGGAAGGGGTCCTAACTCCTAGTCAACCAACAAAACTAAAATTATACAAATTGTACCCAATTATACACAACAAAACTATTTTCCATTCGAGACATGAAGTCCATTTTCTGGAATTAACACTTTAGAAAAGGTACCTACTTCTTCAAAAAGGGGAAGATTTTTTTAATAGACGTGGACGAGCCGTTTCTGCAGAATTCTGTGTCGCATTCTAATACTTCAGCAATTAGTTTTGCATCAGATAACAACTCTTCAACCACACAATCGGTGCGGTATTACTCCTTTTAACCAGATTAATCATTTTGGTCTGAAATAATTACGTCTGATGTTTGCAAATTTTTTGCTTACAATATTAATCTTTAGTAAAATATTGTACCATATAACTACTGAACATTATGAATCTATAAGGGTAAAACTTTAGAATCCAGCCGCACGATTTTAGGGGGGGAGGTGGAGGGGGGGAGGGGGGAGGAGGGGGAGGTACCCCCTGCACCACTCCCCCCCCGCGGAAATATGTAGTTTAGGAGATATAGCAATTTGAAATTCAATAAAATCTAACCTCAAAAATATGGTTTTAAATAATTTCCTAGCTTCTCAGTTGCAAATATTAAATAAAAAACAATATTTAAGTAACCCTTATTGGTTTACGGTGCACTCTACACTCTTTTGTTGATAAAATCAACCCTTGCTCTTCAGCAAATGCGATTCGAGTAGGCGAGTGTCAAGTTGTCGTATCAGACAGACGAGCCAAATTTAACATCGCCACAATTTCCGAAGTATATAAATGGCGCTTTACAGGCACACCATCATTTCCAGGCTCTAATAAAAAAAAAAAGTATTAATAAACTGCTCCGGCGCTGCGGGAAGTGCAGCCCCTTCGCCCTTGCGTAACAAAGCGCAGTCACCGATGCTCACCTCCGCAGCCTCGGCTTATTGGTCGCCTTCGGCGACCAGCCTCAGCCGCTCCGGCTCGAACGGGTGCCTGCGCTTTGTTACGGCGGGCGGGAGCTGCTCTCCCTCCGCGCCTCCGGCTTTTTATATACACTCTAGTTGTGTGACAGACAAGACCACGTGGAATTAGGGGTGCACTGATTCGGATTTGCAACTTAAAGTGACCTAAATCAACCCAATGTAGTGTGCACTGATTCGGATTTGCAAATTGAAGTGAGGTTATAAAGGTACAATCTAACCTTATCTAATTGTAATTCTTACCTTCTTGACTTCCCGATGGAATTGGTTCACCTTCCCCGCGACTCGTCGACGCTACTTATATGATTGCATTGTAATTTTAAGGTAAAAACATTACATATTATAAAATTTTACACAAAATAACGTACCATTTCACGAAAAAAAATTTTTTTTTTATTAAAAAAAAGTACGCATCTCCGCGGTGAGGGAGTGGTATTTTTGGAAAGGGGAAACCAATGCCATCTTAAATCGCGCATCAGCACCCCCAAAATCCTGCGGCTGGATACTAAAGCCAAGCCTCTATAAGACTTAAATTTGGCTATTAATGAACTCGCTATGTTTTTTGTGTCACACTTGTTATTTGTAATAAATCTAACGTTAAAACTTAAGAAAAACCCCCGATTCCACTTAATTTCCTTTAAAGTAAAACACCATAATATTTAGTAACGTGCACGTGATGCTCTTTCATTTGATACCCCACTCGAGTATATTTGTAGATTTTCGGTTTTCCCTCCCCACTCTCACCCCCATAACTTTTAAACGTCTCAACCGATTTTCATGAAACATGTCTAAGAACCAACGGGCAAGCTCACCTTTCATACAAAAAAAAACTAAATTGAAATCGCTTCATCCGTTCGGGAGCTATGATCTCCCAGACAGACAGACACGTCAAACTTATAACACCCCTCGTTTTTGGTCGGGGGTTAAAAATAGAGTAAAATGCATCGAAAATAACAAGAATCGTTCACTGATAGATGACACCAGTGGACATAGAGCTGAGCCGTTGCCCTTTTACTGCTGTAGCACACACGTACCTGCTCACTCTGTGTTTTTATATACACATATAAGTTTCGTAGAGGTAATTTAAAAAATGTATGTTGATTTTGAGTCTGTATTATGTTTGTGTGTGTTTCACACACTTATATATGAAACTGTGTAATGGCGTTAAGTCCAATGAAATATCTAAATATTCAGCGCTCGGCATGCGCCCCTTGCGCCCCCCGGTATAGACGGCCCTGTCATACAGCATGAGCAAGATACAAAATCATTTAATTCCATTGTTTGTTTTTACAAATCTTAGAATTGAGTAACTTACTCTTAAATATGATAGGTTAGGTTGTGTTATTTCCACGGAATAAGCCATAACGCCGGCGCCGGCGCCGTGGCGCTAAAACCGAGAACGATAACGCGTATAATTTTGTACACTCCAAGAAGAACAAAGATATATAGCCCAGAAT
Source organism: Gymnoscelis rufifasciata (assembly GCA_929108375.1). Lineage (NCBI taxonomy): Eukaryota > Metazoa > Arthropoda > Insecta > Lepidoptera > Geometridae > Gymnoscelis > Gymnoscelis rufifasciata. Next base: position 62,346 of record OV815322.1, on the reverse strand, counting down.
GAAGGCCACCTGCGGGAATCGAACCTGCAAGCTCCTGGACCTGTGCGCACCGAGCCGCTGGCAGCTGCCCACTGAATGCTTGTTTATGTAAAGGGTTGTATTGCACCACAATGCACATCCGCAGTGTTGTAGCTCCGCTCGCTGCCCGCGCGCGCCTCGCCTCGGGGCGACCTCGGGGCCGCGTGAGCGCGGGCTCACCTTTAGGACCGCTACTGTTCTCGTTGCTAATCACAAGCTCTCGCATATTTGTTTAACTTCCGAGTAACTCCTTTCATACATTGTATTCATCGATTTATCAATAAGAATATCTACTTCGTTGTACATAAAATTATAAAAAAGTGAATATTTTAAGTGTAGGGGATAGCTAAGTTTCTTTTCACACAGCATCACCTATTTCCAAACTAAGCAGAGCTTGTACTGTGGTGTTAGGTAACTCATTTAATACATACATACTTTTTTAAATGAGTGAGTTACGGGAGTTGAACCCGCACCCTGCTGAGCCTCGGGCGGACCTTCGCCCACCGAGCAGCAGAGGTCCTCAGAAAATAATTTTACGTTTTAAAACTATTTACTTTACTGGGTACGTTTGTTATCAATTGAACACTAATTAATATTTATAGATAAACTTTTTAAAGTTATCATTTCGTCTGAATAAAGAGAGAGCGACGGGATACCGTCACAATTATAATATTATAGTACGTTTGTAATGTAGGAACGGGCGTAAACTCGGAAGGTAGATAAGATCCCACCCGACCGGTCCTTTTTGCACAATAAGAATGCGACGGCCGCAAAAAATAACAACACGACTGTGCTATTGTGGGCTCCGCTGAAGATTTAACGGACGGGCCATTGTCGCGGCCCCGGGAGGCGGAGGCGCGCGGGGAAGGCACATTAACGGCTGTGCTGTCGCGGGGCTAGTGGTGCTTCACTGGAGCCGGGGAACTGCCATCAGCCGTCTGTCGCTGCGCACACAGCTGGTGACCAGTCCGATCATTTGCAGGGCTTCATAAGCCCACCTGTTGAACTAATAAAGTTTTCTTAATAATAATAATACATAATTCCATAGAGGGACTAATTTTTACTTTTAATTTTTACTTGATCAACACAAAACTAATTAAACCGCTACTGATTTTTTATAAATTATGTTAGTCGAAATGAAAATCATACAAAACACTTAATGTTGGAGCTTTCATTGGATCCATTTAACCGCCGGCCGTAGGTACCATTTATAATGTCATGGAACACAACGTTGAACTTATCTTTGAAATGTTCTAAGATATCCCATGAAAAAATAAATAAAAAGAGAATTATATGGCAGCATCCCGTGAAATAAAAACTTTCTTCCGCAAAAAAAACATATAGAAACGCGAATCTGAGGAGCGAGAGTGAAGTGAAAATATATAAATGAAATGACAAAAAAATGTATAAATTTAAAATGGAACCTAACGAAGGTCTCGAACAGACAAGTCACGGAGAGCAGGGCCGCGGCCGCGGAGAGCGGAGCGGAGATGCAATTACCTGCGAACAGATGTCTCGTACGAGAATGCGCGCGCCAGCTGCACGCGCCCGCGGAATGCGCACCTGTCGCCCGCGCCCCGCGCGCCCCGCACCCCGCCCCGAACCTGCGGCGGAGGCGCTCTTTCTGCTGCAAGTGTAGCATGTTCCATTATTTTATTTAACATGTATCCAAACAAATGGCCCATTTGAAAATGTTTTCACGACATTTCACTCTTCAAACAAAAGCGAGCTACGTGTATATTCCCCTCGAGAAGGAATAATCATTTCTCCTGTCGACGCACTATTACTTACAACAGTTTAATCACGAAATAGTAAAAAAAGTATAGCCTACTCGATACTGTTTTGGCGATATCAAGATTTTTCAGTCTGCTTGTATGGTGTTGGAGACCATTGTAGCTTTGCGGGTTACGTCCTTAAATATTTTTTCGTGTGTGTCATTCCAAATTTAAACTATCGGTCAAACGTGAAAACTTGTTAACGAAAGTTTCCTGCCTATCTATTTATATAGTTTTGTATAGATGTTATTTCTCCATAAATGAAAAAAATTAACCATTTCGAATATAACATAGGTACAAATACAGACTCTTATCTGGGTATCACAAATGTATAAGGAAACAATATTAACAATTTTTTTCCTTCGTCCTATATTGTCCCACTGCTGGGCAAAGGCCTCCCCCAACTACCTCCAACGTTCCCTCTCCAGAGCTGTTTGTCACCAATTTCCTCAAAAGTCCTGGAGGTCGTTTCGTTAGCTAAATAACGAATTGACGATTTTTTCGTGTTTCGTAATGTGGGCCGGAGAAGCCATCTACCTTCTAGGTCTTCATGCCCCATCTTAGACCACATCGTCACTTTACATCAGGTGAGATTGTGGTCAAATGAAGGCTTATCCAGCATAAAAAATCAAAAATTAACAATTATAAAAAAAACTAAGAATCCTAAAGGCGGCCGGCGCGGCCGCCCGGCCGGCCTTGGCCCGACCCTCACCCACTGACATGCTAATCCACGCGGAACTAACATAAGCACAACTTTAACTTAACAACCTCTTTTATAACTTCCTGTCAACTCATTTACACTACGTCGTATCCATCATTGGATATCCATATTGACCAGATTGAATTTGTTACAAACTTTGATGATTGAAACAGCAAATTGAATCTCAGTTCCTTGTTCGCTCTCGAAAAACGTGTCACAATGTTTGTCCTCAATGGACTCCTAAACCACTTAACTGATTATAATAAAATTCGCACACCATGTGCAGTTCGATCCAACTTGAGAGATAGGATAGTTTAAATCTCAAATTATAGTCGCAATTTTAATTTATTGCTAAATATTTTCTGTTACTATCTACAGGTTAACAAAAGTGTAAAATAAATGTCTTTTTATAGGTTGTTTAAGATTTTTCTTGATAAGCTATTCATACGTGGTGGTAATATACTCTTTGAGCTATTGTCTATGTCTCGAAAGTTCAATATTCATTTTATAGGTTGTCTATGATTTTTCTTGATAAGCTATTCTGGTGGTTATATACTCTTTGAGCTATTGTCTATGTCTCGAAAGTTCAATATTCAACATAGTTTTCAATAATTTTTTTCTGACATGAGTTTGAAGTACTTAACTATTTTTTTTTTATTTTTTTTTCTTAAAAGCCTCCGTGAAATAGCGGAGATTATCTATATTCTATATCTATATAATCTTTATAAATAAAAATGAATTGTTGTTCGTTAGTCTGATTAAAACTCGAGAACGGCTGGGACGATTGAGCTGATTTTGGTTTTAAAATGTTTGTCGTAGTCCAGGGTAGGTCTAAACGGTGAGCAAATAAGGAAAAAATGCCGGGAATTTTTTTTACCCGTGCTACGCCGGGGCGGGCCGCTAGTTAAAATATAAAAATGCAACACGTACAGTACGTCTGCAATAATTAGCTGTAATCACTAAGATAAATCTATCACTATATTGGGGTTTTGTGTATAAGACGTACAGGAGTCGTGTGGTACGGCATTTCAAACAAACGATGTGCAAGGCAAGGATGCGCAGCAAGGGTTGCGTTTCTTTGAACCACTAATAATAGGAAAGGTGATATTATACAAATACATATGTATGTGTGTTTGTATCGGTTTGCAAGCAATTTATTGAGATTGCTGTTAAATCTCTACTCCACCTCAAAGCAGCAATGTCCCCTGTGCAGAGCGGATACATGAGCAAGGTAATTTCAAGCATCTGCCTCAGTACAGTGGGGTATCTGTAGAGGTTTTGCACCGAGTGGAAGGGCTAAGTGCAATCCTTCAGTGTAGCGAGGGCGGTGCGCGCACCTGGCGGCGGGGAGGGGGGGAGGGGCGGCAGGTGCGACACACGTGTGTGGAACAGCTGGCACGACCCGCCAATCGGCGCCCGCGCGCCTCGATGCATAAATACCGCACCACCAAGGACTAACCTTCATTCCACGGACAACCCTCGTCCTGAGCACATCTCGCTCCACCGTCCCGCGCGGGCGTTCGCGTATACGAGTGTCGTAACATTACACAGGATTGCCTACACGATGATCATCTGCCTCTCTGGATTTGTGATTGCAGGGTAGGTTCCAGATATAGTGAATTTGTGTTAGTGGTTTTTGTACCGGTTGTGTTGTGTCTAACATAATGCCCTTTCTAAGATTTCAAAACTCATACAATGGTAATCAAGTACTTTGTATCTTTTTATAATTATTGCGGAATCTTTGATGAATATCTGATGAATGTCTTATGTTTGAATTCCCTTTTAACCAATGATGCAAAAAAATATATATTAAGATTTTTCTAGCCAGTTGGTAGGTATTATTTTGTTCCAAATGCAAATTATTTATAATGTTATTTTTTTCTTCTTTTCAGAACATCTCCAATCTCGACGCCCCTTAGCACTGTATCACTTCGTAATGACATCGTAAGTACTGCTTTTTTTTTGTATAAGAAATGTAATCATTATATTATCCTGCCAGCTTTGCTTATCGTTAAATTTAATAGAAATCGATGCTGATTGCATCGATTTCTATTAAATTTAACGAATGCATTCAATAAATTCAAATATTTTTTTAAATGAAATGTTGCCATGTTTTATGATGAATACACTGATGCATATTTACACTAATGTTATACATATACACTAATTTACGCACATTTGTGCGTCAAAAATTGGTGCAAGGACTTGAACGAGTTTCGATCCTTTGTTTCAAAATTATTTAACATTTTACTCTTTTTAAATGCCATTTAACCATATACCGATGCATACTTTCGAAGTGGAAAGCGAGTAAAAAGTACCACCAGGCGGAACAAGCTAGTTTCGTTGCACTGCGTAGAGACGTTATCGCTAAACATAACGCTCCCCCGTTGCAGAGCATCACGGGGACGGAGAGGGGCGCGCTGGGCTGCGGCGCGGGGCGCTACTCGCCGCACCAGCAGGCGCTGCTGCAGCAGCTCGGCGGGGGCGGCGGCGGGGGCGGCTCGTCCGGCGAGTCGGGGTCGGGGGGCGCGTCGCCCCCGCCGGCGGCGGCGGGGGGGCGGCGCGTGCGCACGCTGTACGCCTGCCTGGGCGAGTCGGAGGGCGAGCTGTCGTTCGAGCCGAACCAGATCATCACGGGCGTGGCGCCGTCCGGCGAGCCGGGCTGGCTGCGCGGCGAGCTGCGCGGCCGCCGCGGCCTCGTGCCCGAGAACTACGTGGAGCCGCTGCCGTAGCCGCGTTGTTGTTTGTTGATTCTTTTGTACGTACCGTTTGTATATTTTGTACATTGTAAATAAGAGTTTGTTGATATTTTAACTATTTATATTATACTTTGTTGTGACTTTTTACCAAATATACTCGGGGGCTTCCGTCCGCCGATCTATACGATTGTCCGTTTTTAAATATGATCCCTTCCCCGCGGAGACCCGGCTCGCGGTCGCCGCTCGCGAGGAGTCCTCGTGATTATCGCCATCGTGGCCCGCGTATTGAACCAATATAATTAAATTCTAAAAGCGACACAGAATCTCAATCTAGCTATGAGATACACACAGGGGTACTTAGAGCGGGGCCCCTGGACCACTGGACCCCACCCTCTAGAAAATACCGCCCATTGCATTTCAAAACAGACAATTGGATTATTGATATTCAGATAGCCAAACAAAGATACGCGAACAAAGATATATGAATGAATGATCGAGAACAAAAATCGGTCGGTGTGTGTTTTTGTTTCGATCACGGCGTCAGCTTATATTTGACGGCGCGCGCCAGTAGCGCCGGATAACCGAATAAGAGCGAGACCGATATCCGGTTTGCTCTAGTGAAGCTCCGTATCTGTGGTGGCGGGGCGGCCATGTTGGTTTTGGCACTTGTTAAAACTTGTCAGAACGGAATGGTCGCTTGCACACCAAGTCCACGGCGAATCACTAAAATTCGGTGTAATCCTATTTGATTTCGATTATAATCAAATCTAGAATTGATCAGGGTAGTCTAGTTTATCTATCAGTGATATTATTTCGTGTTAATTTGTGTAGCAAGAAAATTAAATTGAAACCTGTTATACCTGGTGTTGTGATTTAGCTCATTGCCCTAAAAACCTACGACGCCTGACCCAGAGAGGCCTCCTGTTCCGACATATTCTTTGATGCACCCGCGTGTGGCTTACATAGATGTAGAGGTAGACACAACAGCAAAAGCTGGGGACGTGTTAGTATGTACATTGTTAAAAATTAATTAAATTACATTGATAATTAATCTATAGAGTGGACAGAGCTAATAGCGTTCACAGGATAATGAAATCTGTTTGTACCAAGAATAAAATATTTATACATGCAAAAATCGTAAGCAGGCGACCATAATCGCCGGGAGCTTTTTGGAACGAGATATATGTATTTGTAATGTATATATAGTTCACGGTGTCCACGCCTCTAGGGTTCCGTAGCCAAATGGCAAAATCGGAACCCTTTAGATTTGTCATGTCTGTCTGTATGTCTGTGTATGTCACAGCCACGATTTGAAATTGTAAGAAGTATATCGTTGAAACTTGCTTAGTAGATGTATTATGTTAACCGCATTAGGATTTTAACAAAAAACTAGAAAAAAAATGGTCCATGCCATACTGATTCCCGATTAGTTTCGGGTGCTCGAGCGTTCCATAAATCGAATGGTAATGTAATGAATGAATGAATGATCGAGAGCAAATTTTTTGCTCACTGCACCAACGATAACGACAAGTAGGACCTACTTATTGTACCTAAGGACTACAAATTAATGTAAATATCTAATATCTTATAAAATTATTTATTCATTAAAACTTAAAAATACTACAAATAGAGCAGAGTAGAACAGTTTACCATCTACAATATTCATATATTGTTTTTATGTTAGATAAGCCTTAATTTGACCACAATCTCACCTGATGTAAAGTGACGATGTGGTCTAAGATGGGACATGAAAACCTAGAAGGTAGATGGCTTCTCCGGACCACATTACGAAACACGAAAAAATCGCTTCACGCACTGGCCCAGCCCGGAGGGTGGTGACAAGCCGCGGCCGTAGCCTCCCACCAGAGACTGTTCTTAGCACCACCCGGAGGTCACGTGTAAGGATTCAGAGGGGTACCACTTACGGACGTGAACAGACAAAACCTCCAAATAGATAGACAATTGAAGATAATTGACAGTTTCTTCACTAAGCTAAGCCAGTATGAATCTAGTTTTTAAAATATCTTATTCTATAGCATTTCGAGAAAAAGTTAATAAATGATGTTAAATGTAGACACGTAAATACCTAGGTAGGTACCTAGTGTAAATAAAACGGAACATGATGTGATGTAGGTACTTGTTGAGTTACGCCAGCCAAGAGCCAATAGCATACCATATCCTATCAAATACTTACAGATAAATGCGCCATCTACTAACCAGCAACATGCATACAATTAATATGTCTTCAAATACTTTTTTTATACTGGATAAGCCTTGATTTGACCACAATCTCACCTGATGAAAAGTGACGATGCGGTCTAAAATGGAGCATGAAGACCTAGAAGAAATGAAAAAGGTTTATTCAGGGAACATGGCACAGAGAAATAGAAGCTATGAACGGTAATACACGCAGAAGTTATAAAAACTGAGTCTCGGGTATTAACGCCCTCCTCCTTAAGCTAGATGACAATAGTTCCTTTGTGGTCTAAGATGGGACATGAAGACCTAGAAGGTATATGGCTTCTCCGGACCACATAATTACGAAACACGAAAAAATCGCAAATTTAAGTTCAGTTAAACTTCAATCATTCTATACAAATGCAACTTAGAAATAATTTAGTTATTACTTTTAAAAGATATTTTATGATATGTATACAGTAAGGCCCGCCTTATACGAATTGCTTGTCAGGATTGACTGCTTATGGCTGTGACTGCATTGTGCACTACAGACTTCTACGTTTACATTCACGATCTAGCAGTTGTAGTCCAAGAGCTAGTGAACCCTGGGAGTAACGGTCTCCCTGTAAGGTTAGAAATTTGTATACTGACGATTTATGGCATGCTGAGAGCAACAGCCATGACCTGGCAGGCGTCAGCCGTGCACGTCATCAGCCCCTTTATTTTTCAAACTGTTAAGTAAATGGGGTTTCAAAACTTGTTTCTGTAAGTTTGAAAATTTAATAGAATAAAGTTTATTTATTGTACATCTTAAAAAAAAATTGACAGGCGATTACAATGAGCAGAAGTATATGACAGGTCAATTAGAAAACGCACAGTTGATGAGGTAAAATAAACTTTATCCTGTATACTTGAAATTTTTATATGTTTTTAAATAGGTTTCTCAGAGTAAGTATGTACAATGCCAGGCGGTTTTGAACAGCATAAGACCTTGCCAGGCGAGGGGACAGCTGCTAAGGGCGTGCAAAAAAGAAATGTTATATGAACGCATCTAGTAAATGTAATGTATTTTATTGGGTTTTATGCAATGTAGTTACATTATTTTGAACCCCCGACCAAAAAAGAGGGGTGTTATAAGTTTGACGTGTCTGTCTGTCTGTTTGTCTGGGACATCATAGCTACCGAACGGATGGAGCGGTTTCAATTTAGTATTAGTTAGTTGTATGAAAGGTGAGTTTGGCCCGGGTGTTCTTAGACATGTTTCATGAAATCGGTTGAGCGTTTAAAAGTTATGGGGGGTGAGAGTGGGGAAGGAAAACCGAAAATCTGCAAATATACTGCAGTGGGGTATCAAATGAAAGAGCATCGCGTGCCTATTATTAAATATTATGGTGTTTTACATTTAAGGAAATTAAGGCATTGGAATCGGGGGTTTTTCTTAAATTTTAAATTTAGATTTATTAACGCTCATTTTCTTCAGCATCATTTGAAATTTCGCTATCACTGTTTTCATCATAATCTGATTCTTCAACAATGTTTCCCTCATCTAAAAATAGTAAAAAAAAATTAATGAATCAATAAGGTTGTTGAGAATTAAATATCAAGCTCAATACATTCCCCTCAAAATGATTAAATACTTAATTATTTAATTGTTTATGTTTCTTTTAATTAATCACTTTTATAGACGAAATTATTTGTAGTAATTAATTTATTTTTTACTTTTTAGTTACTGTTTTGAAGTTGGTTCATTTTTGGCAATTTTTTTAAAATATTCCTTATAGAGTTCCTTTCACTATCCTTTATTTTCATCATCAGACCCCTTATATCAGTCAAAACCCATTATGATGAACGGTCTCAGTAAGTTAATTAAGTCCAAACACAAAGTACTTGCTGTAAAACGTTGAGAAGTTCTCTCAACTGCCTTTCCCTCCATCATCAGATCAACACCTGACCCTCATTAATAATAGGGCTTTAAAATTCTTTATATTGAATAATATTAAGAAACAGACAAGTCGGAATGACAATTTTTTCAAGAGTTTCCCTCAATTTCTTCAGGATTCCACCATCAGATTCTAGTTTCCTTACCATGGAACCACCCCTGGGATACTCCCTTTCCAAAAAACAAAAAAAATCGAAATAAGTTCATAAACGACGAAGTTATCCGCGGACATACATAAAAAATATATATATATACGGTCGAATACAGAAACCTCCTCCTTTTTTGAAGTCGGCTAAAAAATAGTTGTATAGTAGGTACCTGAAATGCATTCCTCAGTTTCAGTCGATTCAGTATCTGCAGGTCCTTGTAAAACTATGTTGTATATAGAAGATGGAAAGATGGAACCGTATTCACGTCAAACCAATTAAATCGTAACGATTATCAATTAAGTTCCAACTGTTATTTTCAGGTTTTTTTTTTGACGAGCGAAGAGGTTGTTATTGCCTTTTTACTAGTTTAAAACATAAAAAAAAAAAAAAAATTATGTTTTAAACGAATAAAAAGGCGATTTTTTACAATTTTTATTTTTTTAACAGTTTTTTTTAAACACTGTTGAAGAATCAGATGATGATAAAAACAGTGATAGCGAAATTTCGGATTATGCTGAAGAAAATGAGTGTTAAAAATAATGTACCTACATTGCATAAAACCCAATAAAATACATTACATTTACTGTATGCGTTCATGTAACACTTCTTTTTTGCGCGCCCTTAGCAGCTGTCCCCTCGCCTGGCAAGGTCTTATGCTGTTCAAAACCGCCTGGCATTGTACATACTTACTCTGAGACGTTTATTTGAAAACTTATAAAAATTTCAAGTATACAGGATAAAGTTTATTTTACCTCATCAACTGTGCGTTTTCTAATTGACCTGTCATATACTTCTGCTCATTGTAATCGCCTGTCAATTTTTTTTTAAGATGTACAATAAATAAACTTTATTCTATTAAATTTTCAAACTTACAGAAACAAGTTTTGAAACCCCATTTACTTAACAGTTTGAAAAATAAAGGGGCTGATGACGTGCACGGCTGACGCCTGCCAGGTCATGGCTGTTGCTCTCAGCATGCCATAAATCGTCAGTATACAAATTTCTAACCTTACAGGGAGACCGTTACTCCCAGGGTTCACTAGCTCTCCAGCTATTGCAACTGCTTCGGGCGCATGTATCCAAGCAGGGACTTGCCTAAGTAAGGCATGAACCGACTGCCCGAGCTCAAGCTGGAGCGCAGTAACCTCCGCCGCCCTCTTCATTTTGCCTCTCAAATTGCCAAATACTCAAGCCGTTATCAATGACAGCCTCGAGCTGTTTCACTCTTGACTGCAAGAGCGAGTAGTCCGTGTATGCCTTACACATAAATCGTTACCAAAAATCGTATTTCGTACCAAATACCAACAGAATACAATTTTTCAAACATGTCAAAAACTTAAGAACTTTAAAGTATCGAAATAAGTTCTCATACATGCTACTAGGAGGAAATAAAACAACAATTTATTAAAAAAATTTAGTGGTAAGTTTATCACTAATCAATGTTTTTATACAAAACATTTTCAACGCAACTGTTTTGTCGATAAGCTTATTTTTAACCCCCGACCAAAAAAGAGGGGTGTTATAAGTTTGACGTGTCTGTCTGGGACATCATAGCACGGATGGAGCGATTTCAAAGTAAAACAACATTAAATTATGTAATGTGGACGCGATGCGCTTTCATTTGATACCTCACACGAGTATATTTGCAGATTTTCGGTTTTCCTTTCCTACTCTCACCCCCATAACTTTTAAACGGATCAACCGATTTTCATGAAACTGTCGGGCCAAACTCACCTTTCATACAAAAAAAAACTAAATTGAATTCGCTCAATCCTTTCGGGAGCTATGATGTCCCAGACAGACAGACACGTCAAACTTATAACACCCCACTTTTTTAGTTGGGGGTTAAACATGGTTTGAACGAGATCTAGCAAGTAGTTTTTAGGGTTCCGTATTTCTTAAACGAAATAAACCGCAATTTACATTTTCACCTATAAAGTTAAGCTACCTAAGTGACCCAGATGGGTGCCCGCTCTGGCAGGGCGTATGAAACCCTAGGTAGTTTAGTGATGTACCTATTATTATTAATCATCATCATCATCATCTCAGCCGTAAGACGTCCACTGCTGGACATAGGCCTCCCTCAAAGATCTCCAGTGGTTTCGGCTGGCAGCGGCCTGCATCCACCGTGAGCCCGCAGCCTTCACCAGATCGTCCGTCCATCTAGTTGGTGGACGTCCTACGCTGCGCTTGCCGATCCGTGGTCTCCATTCGAGAACCTTTCGGCCCCAACGACCATCTGTTCTTCGTGCTATGTGGCCTGCCCACTGCCACTTCAAAGAACTAATCCGTGTTATTATTAATAAAGTGTCCAAATTAAATGTATCTTCCCTAAACTAACTAACTTTAATACATAAATTAAATTTGACATAAATTTTATTGTAAAATTCTAGTTCCAGTTAAATTCCAGAATATACCACACTTATCTAACTTACAATTTTTTTTTCTTTTAATATATGATGTTAAATACTTACCAACTGTACCTAGTAATAAGATGAGGTATTCTCAGGGTTCGTTTTGGGTTTGGAAATGAGTTCGAAACACGATTTTGTACAGTCACAGGTATAATAAAATAAACATAGAACACAATAACAAATAAGAGAAAGGGGTAAAAACACATAAAACAAGGGAAAACAATAATATCACAGCGCGTGTATCGCGCCGCGCCGGTTCGCGGGGCTCGGGCGGACTGTCGCTACGCGACATTAGCGCCATCTCGCCGTCCAAGGCGCGTTAAAGGGTGCGTTCCTTACCGCGCTAAAGGGTTTATTCCCTTCGTGCTACAATAGTTTATTTAAGTTACTTACCAACTGTTCCTAATAATAAGATAGTTTATTTAAGTAAATATAGTTTAGGATACATCTTAAAGATGAAGTTGTAATGCTCCACAACGGGGCTCATGTCAGGGAATTTAGAATGTAAACACCTTTATATTAACCACATGATGCAACAAATAAATAAATAAAGCGTAGGCGGCGATACGACTCCTGCAGGCTTGAAGTCGGGAGGGAGGAACATGTCCTTGTGCTTGCCAAAACTCTCAGCACAAAGGACTTGAAACCAGTGACCTGGGTCTTCAACGACTCGACACAGTTGAAACGAAGTGTATTATGTTCAAAGTCGGGATATCCCTTGTTTTGACATCTACCTGACTTAAAACACTAGATTGATAATCTTCATCCTTGATTAACTCATCACGACTGGCGAGGTGAACGGAGTTAGCGGAGCGGCGCTCAGCGCTCGCGGGCACGCGGGAGCGGACCAGGCGTCACCTGTCTCAAACAGCAATGGGATATAAAGAAAATTCTAGGTATGCATAGTTATATTTTATTATAATCATAGGGCATTAACCTCACTTAAATTTCTTATCTATATTAGTTAAATATATAATAATAATGTAATATACAAAATATAACACCTAAAAGCGAGCCGAGTTTATTAATTACTTAAAAAATAAGAAATAATGGCTACGAAATTTTCGATAGGTAGCGCTCACGTGCTCACAAAACATTTCCGAAACGAGCGGTTTACACCGTTCCTAAAATCGTTCACACCGACCGCGACGCACTCTCGGACGGGGGAGAGCGAACTCAAACGACCAAGTGTCGTCGCGCTCCACCGCAGCGTATCCCTCCCTCCCGCCGCCGCGCTCAGGCCGCCGCTCAGTTGACCCGCGCGTCCAGGTCGTCCGGCGCCGCCGCCGGCTCCAGGCGCGCCGGCGCCGCGTACGGCAGCGCCGCGCGCCGCTCCAGGTCCCGCGCGGCCGCCGCGCGCACCACGCGCAGCAGCGCCTCGTACTTGTCGCGCAGCGCGCGCAGCCGCGCCGCCGCCTCGTCCTGCGACGCGCGCGACGACCGCTTCAGCTCCTTGAGCGCGGCCTCGCGCGCCGCCAGCGCGCTCTCCAGCTCGTGGGCGCGCGCGCCGGCCGCCGCCGAGCGCGCCTCCGCCTCCTCCGCCTCGGCCTCCGCGCGCGCCAGCGCCGCCCGCAGCGCGCCCGTCGCCTGCGCGCCGCCCGCCTCCTCCCGCGCCGCGCTCGCCTCCAGCGCCGCGCCCACGCGCTCCGCCAGGCGCGCCTCGCGCTCGCCCAGCAGCAGCAGCTCGCGCCTCAGCCGCCGCACGTGCTCCGCGCGCCGCTCCGCCGCCAGCGCCGCTCGCGCCAGCGCCTCCACGTGGCGCGCCGCCTCCGCGCCCTCGCCGCGCGCGCGCTGCAGCTCGGCCGCGTCCCGCGCGCGCGCCCCCTCCGACGCGTGCAGCGCCGCCTCGGCGCGCAGCCTCGCCGCGCGCTCCGCGGCCAGCGCGCGCTCGAGCGCCTCCGCGCAGGGCGGCGGCTGCGCGCTCGGCGGCGGGCGGGCGGCGCGCGCCCTGAGGTCGTCGCGCTCGCGCGTCAGGGCGCGCACGCGGTCCTCGAGCGCCTCGTTGCTGAGGCGCAGCGCGCGCACGTCGCGCTCGTGGCCGAGCAGGCGGCGGTTGCGCTCCGCGTGCAGGTCGCGCCGCCAGCGCTCGTACATGAGCTGCGCGTGCGCGAGCGCGAGCCGCTCGGCGAGCTCGGAGGCGGGCGGGGCGGGCGCGCCGCCGGCGTACAGCTCCGCGAGGTAGCGGTCGAGGCGCTCGGTGGGCTCGCGCGCGCCGTCCTCGTCGGCCAGGCGCGCGAGGGACTCGGGGCGCGCGCCCTCCGGCGGCTCCGCGGGCGGGGTGTCGCCGCCCTCGGGCCGCGCGCGGACGGTCTGCGTGGCGCGATGCGCGCGCGCCGCGCCGGGCGGCGGGCAGGAGGCGGCGCGGCGCGGGGGCCGCGGGGTGCCGGGCGGCGGGGCGGGGGGAGCCCGTCGCGCGGCGCCCCACAGCCCGAGGGCGCCGGCGCGCGCCGTCAGCTCGCGGACCTACAAGAACAGGCGCAGGAGTTAATATGGCACACTGTACAATTTGAATGTTGACAACCGCAAAAGTTAAAAAACTGCGTAGCGTATTAATATTGTAATCAAGTGGAAATATATATTATGAATTTCTTCTTGACAAATTTTAGTATTATATAATTAATAAAAATATATTTAACGATGTATCTATAATAATAATAAACTAATCAGGTAATATTCCACAGACAAATCACATTTGTGACCAAATGCATTGTGCCCTCAAATTTGCACGCCAGGATTGGCAGAACATGTAGAACACTTTTAACTTTTAAACTTTGTATATGTCGCAGTCATCTGGTTGTATCTGCTATTTGATTGTATGACTGGCGCGTTCATTTAATGACGACATTTAATTGAATGACTAGGGCTGAACGTTGATTGAACAAGCGTCACAAAACGTCCAACTAGTAAGCGGATTATAACATAGCTCTTTGAACAGAGCGGACGTAAAATCAGTCAGGTGATTGAATTATATTTTTTTATATAATAATATTTTTTTTAATAGTAATTCGACTATAGGTTGTGCATTGTTGCTATCTAAATAATAATAATAGAGATGTGACTGCTATTATTGGTACTACGTGCAAGTAAAGATTTTATTACATGTAAGAAAGTTGTTATACTTGTTATGGTTTTTCAGTATTATATCACTTAAATTAATGAAACTGATTTTTATTTTTTTGTTTTTTTTTTACCTAATCCCTCATTTCACAAATTGTAAAAGACTTAAGTTAACTTTCTGGAGTCTCAGAGACTACCATATATTAATAAATTACCTTTGAAACAATATGATATACTCGTATTTTTAGCCTATCTTAAGATTTCAAATACAACATAAAATCATAATATGGTGTGTCATGTCATGTCCTCATTTTTGTTATCAAAAGTTTAAAACCTTTTAAGTTGCGAACTTATGGTCACCCTAACCAGACATTACAAAGTCAGCTATATCCCATTCAGCAACTATGCTAAATGACGTTCAGTCAAGACGTTGAACGTTACAGTAAACAACTTGACGAGTTGTCCTTCAGTCATTCAATTAAATGTCGTCATTAATTGAACGCGCCAGTCATACAATCAAATAGCAGATACAACCAGATGACTGCGACATATACACTCATGTTTTATGCAAATAAATGATTCTTATTATGTATTATGGAACCCGAAGTTATTGCTGACATCCTCTCATGAACATAAGAAGACACAATACTTAATCCTCACTGTATTAATGAATATGTATATGAAATAAGTTGAACCTCAATTTCAAACCAAATTTCTTTGTTACTCCATATTGTTGCAATTCGTGGGAACCTTCAATTGGCTCACCATTGTAAGTGTTAGTGCTTAATTGTTTTAATTTAGTTTCAATTCGTTTTATCCGTACGGTTATCTAGAGATCCTCAACCGGAGTCGATCGACATCCGAGGAACTGCACAAGTATCCTTCCCGGGAGTCCCGATCCCGTCTCCGGACAGTGTAACGACCGACGTCAACTAATTCCGAAGCACTCGTACTATCTCTCGTGGAAACGAACCTCGTGATCCTCGTCCCGGTCGTCGTGGTCGAGCGCGAGCGCGGCGGCGGGGCGCGGCTGCGGGCGCGCGGCCGCCACCGGCGGAGCGCCCGCCGCTATCGGCACCGGCGAGTCCTGCGCGCGTCTCTCCGCCGCCACGCGCGCCAGCCGCGCCGCGCACGCGTCCGGCGCGCCCGCCGAGCCCGCGCCCCCCGCGCCCCCCGGCGGCGGGGTGCGCCCGATGGCGCGCGCCGCCGTCGACTCGGCCGGCGGGAAGCGGAACTGCTGCCGGGCGAGCCGCGCGGGCGTGTTCTCCGGCGTCGCCTCCACGGCCGGCTCCGGCTCCGGCTCGCGCTCCGGCAGCGGCGTGCAGGGCGCCGCCTCCGCGCCGGACCGCTCGCCGAGCGACCACCAGCCCTCGCCGCCGGGCCGCAGCGAGCTCGCGCTCCTCGCCGCCTGCGCGCCGGAGCCGGGCGCCGCGGGCGGGGCGTCGAGCGCGGGCGGCGGCGGGGCGACCGCGGGCGCGGGGGGCGAGGGCGGCGCGCGGCGGCAGTCGAGCAGCAGGTCGGGCGCGCGCTCGGCGCGGCGCGTGCCGGTCAGCAGCGCGGGGTGCAGCATCACGCCGCGCGCGAGCTCCTCGAGGCCGGCGACGCCGTCCGCGGCCGCGCGCAGCGCCTCGAGCAGCGCGCACGGCGCCTGCGCGTACGCGGCGAGGAAGAGCGCGCGCGCGCCGAGCGCGAGGTGCGGCTCGGGCGCGGGCGCGGCGCGGCAGAGCGCCTCGGCGAGCTCGGGCGCGTGCTGGTGCGCGAGCGCGGGCGCCGCGGGCAGCAGCGCCGCGAGCGCGAGCAGCGCGCTGAGCTGGGGCACGGGGTCGCGCTCGCGGCGCGCGGCGAGCAGCAGGTCGCGCGGCAGCGGGCTGGGCGGCAGCAGCAGGCGCGTCCAGCCGGGGCGGCGCGCGAGCAGCTGGTGCAGCGCCTGCAGCGCGTGCCGGCGCGGGGCGCGCTCGGCGGCGCGCAGCTGGTCGGCGAGCGCGTCGAGCGCGTGCTTGGCGTGCGGCTCGGGCGCGCGCGCGAGCAGGTCGAGCGCGCGCGCGGAGCCGGTGCGCGCGTGGTAGTGCAGCAGGCCGCGCGCCAGCCAGGGCTCGCGCACGGCGGTGAAGGCGGCGGCGAGCGCGTCGTGCGCGGCGCGCGCGGCCGCCCCGCCGCCCTCCAGCAGCGCCAGCAGGTCGCCGCCCTCCCACGCCGCCTGCATCTCCGAGTCGGTGTACCTCTCCGTCAACCGTGTAATGTTCGGCTCCCTTATTTTTATTTAATTTTAATTTTTGGAACGGAGTTCCTCACGGCAGGCTTGGAGGAGACGGGGACTTTGCTTCGCGACCGAACTGAAAAAAATGAGATAGTAAACCGTAAGAAAAAGTCCATGGAAAGGGTGTATAATACCTCAAATTTTCTACTCTGCCGGATGTCCATATCGCCTAAACTACTGAATATTTAACTTAGAAATTGTTATATGGTAAAGTTCAGGGCTTAATCTATCCATCATATTTTTCCAAAACACGATTCCATAAAATTTTCGTGAGGGACACCTGCATTGCTTGCCGTCTAATCTTAATCTAATTTCTTTTTTTTAATATTAATAAATTAAATAATTCATGTCAACATAAGTTACTAATATTATATTAGAATTTTTCACAAAATATAAGCAAATATAACAAAGTAACTATACATTAATTTATTCATATGATTGTTTTTTTGTAAGATTGATTTGTTTTAATTCTTTTGCTTTTTTCCTTAATTCTTGCATGATATTTATAGTTTTTAGTACTTAAACTAGCAAACAGTAAAATAAGAATTACCTACGTTTAAATTTTAATAACTATGAAATACTGTACATTAACACAAATAAACAATTTGGTATGATAATATAAAAGTATTAAATTTTTTGGAAGAACCACATGTTATACATAAGTATATGTTATAATATGTCATGGATTTTGCGAAAAGTGAGCATTTATAACAAGTTAATCACACTGTTAATGATGGCCTTGGCTCACACTATATTTATAAATAATAAAAAATAATAATGTTTCTAGATTTGCAATAAATAACTGAACTTAGCAGCTCACTACAATCAAATGTAATAGGATAAAGTATTAATTACTTTATGTTACAACTCCTCCACCAAATGTATGCAATTTGATATATTGCTAGCCAAGTAACATGAAAGTGCATACACTTGCTACAAAACAGACATGCTGAGAGCTGCAGGCACACTGGCTCACTTACGCACATCGTGACATTATCGTTGTTTCCGAATTTATACAGTAAGTACACAGAGGAGAAGTAGGTATTCCAGTTCTGTACCTACTTACTTAGTGAGTTATTGGAGCTCACCGGAGACGACTCCAATTATTATTGGTTTTTCTGTTCTACTTCAGTTTGGTTACGGTTTAAAACAAAATTATTATTGATTTGTTTGTTCTACTCGAATAGTACATTACAATCTAAGCGAATAATCACATCACACGTAAAAGAAATCCAGAGCAGAAAAACAAAAACTCATGAACGAAATGAAATAACATGACATTATGACATTTAAAGTGACTGACTGACAGATAGATATTGCTATCATGCTGCCAGGCTGCCAGCTGACATTGGCACATGTTTGCACGCGAGCGCGACGCCACCTATTGAATGCTATGAGTATGAACTCTGTATGAGTTGACGTTGACGGTGACATTAATGATGATCTCAAACAAAATCAAATAAATGGGAACTTAACCTAGAAAAACTAGCGAACTACGAATTTTACTTTAAAAAAAAAAATATTTTATTTCATTTTTATTAGCGTTGCGCAGAATGTGTCACTGAAATGAAAAGATATGTACATATCTTTTCATTGGAGTGAACTATATCTATCTTCTAGCTCAGTAGTTCAGTTAGTTCACTTGCTCAACAGTATCAAATGTTGTTGTCGTTCGTTTTTCTTTCACTAGTTCATCAAGAGATATAGAATGGGATATAAAACAACAGTTCAATCAATGATATTATCTCAGCTAATGCGATGAGTTAAGACACGAGTTTGTTTAAAAATGAATTGATATGTACCTAAATATAGTTGGTAGTAATTCATTATTTATTTTTAAATTAATTGAATATTTACCTACTATTGCAGATCCATGAGTTTTTAACATACCTACGTATAGGTATACTGGCTTATAAAAAAAGTTACGTGAAAATAAATATGTAGTAAAGTATAGAAAGGTATACAGTTTTTATCACAAAGATATATTTTATGTCAATATAAATAAAAAGACTAAAGAAAACAATGCTGAGTTTCGCGCGTAATTACTTCCATCCTGTTTATTTTTGGCAAAGTTGAGGCAGATACTTTGGTGTTATTATTATTATTCTAATGAAAGAGATAGGTAAACTGGTAAACAACAAACTTCGACTTTACGAAGAACGACGAAGTCTTTTACGATCATATACGAACGTGACCGAGTGAAACAGACAATCACTTCAGTACTTACAACAGAGCGTGACAGCATAATCTATCCGCGCGGGCTATCTATCTTTCATTCGTCCCGATGCGAAGAAGACAACTGAGCTAAAAGAGTTAGTGAGCTAGTTGAATTGTAAGTGAACGAGAGAGAGAAGGAAGGAGCGCAACTGAAGTATATCTTTTGAAGGATTCATTCGTGAACTACACATGTCTAATTTTTATTTGGATTAATTATAACTTAAACTAAGAACCGGTGAAAATAATTTTCTCCTGATGTGATAATTTGAAAAAGGATATACAATTAGACATAGGTACTTTGATTTGAATGGGTTTGCGTGAGATCAATACATGAAGCAATAAGTTGAAATGTTTTATCGTAGATAAAATAAAAGTGAACGCTGGGCAGTATCCGTACAAACACATAATGTTAAGAGCTGTGTCTGCTATTTACGCGGAGAGCCAAGCTCTTGAAGCGTTCGTGTTATGTAGGAGGGGTGTCTTCAAGTTGAGCCGTAAGTTTCCAATAGCATAATCAAGAAGTTTATATATCCTACATTTGTGACATTAGTAGGTTCGATGTTAAACTGAATGCATATAAAAACGGACGCTTCAAGCGCAGAGTCCAAATATAAGAAATTTAATGATTAGAGGTTACATAAAGCTCTTGTTTTTTGGTCTGGGAGTCTGCTATGTTATATATGTATGTATTTAAAAAAATATGATTTTGTACTTACCTAGGTAATTTAAATTATTCAATTTTTAATGATTTTTAATAAGTGATAAACCTCACTTTGCAGTTGAAACTATTTTTAAATTTTATGTACCAAAAGATTAATACACATCCATAATCCAATGTGTCTTAATCATTTTCTAAATAAAATTTAAAAATTAAATTATTTACTCAATTTTTTGTTCAAATTATGTTTTCAGAAATACAGCTTATTAAGCTTTAGGCCCCATTTTAAAAAGGAAAATATCCTAACACTCCTGTCAATATATATTTTTATTTTATTTATTTGGGAAACAAAAAGCTTATCACTACGATAATTAATATGGATAAAGTGACTTGACTAAAGCTAAAAACAGTTTCCACATGTAGATATAAATTTATAAATGTGTAGTTACCATACATTGATTATCCTAACTTAAGCAATACAAAACTAAAACTAATAATAACTAGCTGAAACATTTACTTGTGCCGCTGCCTGTGTATGATTAATTGATTATATTTGTGTTCTCTTAACACAAATATCACAGGGTTTGCCTCCCTAAGAAGAACCCTAGAAGAGCAACCACATACCATAGCACTGGTCCAGGAGCCCTACATCGTCCGTGGAAGGGTATGTTTTACGTCCCTACCGGGAATTGTGTTTAGCCCACCGGTCACTAACAAAACTAGAACAATAATCTATGTACCTAAACCTTTTAAAGCCTCTCTAGTTACACACCTGTGCACGGATGATCTCACCGTGGTGCAGCTATACACAGGATTACAAGGTAAGCTAAAAACTATCCTAATAGCCTCAGCCTATCTTGACATTAAGGCCGAGGTACCTTCTGAAGAGCTGGAAGTGCTATTCCAACACTGTAATACTCAGGGATTGGAATGCATACTGGCCTGTGATACTAACGCACACAGCACAGTATGGGGCTCTCCATCCACGAACGAAAGAGGTAAGGACACTTTGGACTTCGTCCTACGTCATAACCTAAACATCCTAAACAGAGGCTCAGAGCCAACGTTCGTAACGTCATGGGCTCAAACAATCATAGATCTGACACTAGCAACAAACGGTATCACAGATTACATTCATAACTGGCATGTCGCAACGCAGGAAGCATCATGCTCGGATCACAGGAGGATAAGATTCCTACTGGAATTCGGAGAAATCATACCTCGCACGTATAGGAATCCTAAGAAAACCGATACCACGCTATTTGTGGAAACCCTTAACACATACCTAGACGGTCAGCTGAGTTCCCCTACTAGAGTTCAGCTAACTCCAGTCGAAATTGAGCATACCCTCACAGAACTGACTAAACATATTATCAATAGTTATGAGAGAGCAAGCCCCCTGATTACCGAAAGCAACAAGATTGCTCACCGGAAAGACAGATGGTGGAACAAGATACTAACCAAACTAAGAAAGAAATTACGTCATCTCTTCAACAGGGCGATGAATACTCAACAAAAACATGACTGGTCAGACTACAAAAAGGTAAGACAGGATTACAAGGTTGCGATCCACAAAAACCGTAGAAACTCATGGAAACGCTTCAGCAACACCATTGCCACGCAGAGCGAAACAGCTCGCCTTAATAAAATCTTATCCAAGGATACCACAACTAAGCTAGGTTCACTCAAAAAGCCAGATGGGTCCTATACAACTACGGAGCAAGAACAGCTCGAACTCATGTTAAAAACTCATTTTCCCGGTTGCACAATGGAGGCTAACACCTCATCCAGCTGGGAATCATCAAAGGAGTATACACCTAAATGCAACGACTGGGACCTTGCAAATCACATAATCACAAACGAAGCGCTGGAGAGAGCGGTAAAAAGCTTCAAGCCGTACAAAGCAGCGGGATCTGACGGCATTTTTCCTGCTCTTCTACAGTGGAATCTCGAGAGGATAACACCAACATTAGTCTCTATATTCAGAAGCTGCATAGCCTGGAAATACATTCCACACTCATGGAGGGAAGTAAAAGTAATTTTTCTACCAAAACCAGGAAAATCTGATTACACCCAGCCTAAATCTTTCAGACCAATCAGCCTCAGTTCATTTTTATTAAAAACTCTGGAAAGATTGTGTGACAAATATATTCGAAGCGGACCTCTAATAAGCAACCCCGTGAACAAAAACCAACATGCCTATCAGTCTGGAAAATCTACAGAAACTGCACTACATCAAGTAGTTCACAAGATTGAAAGTGCACTTGAAAGCAAACAGTCGTGTCTAGTAACCTTTATAGATATTGAAGGTGCCTTTGATAAAACTACCTTTCCATCAATCGAAGCAGGGCTGCGTAACCAAGGCATTGATGAAAACCTTAATCAATGGATAACAGAAATGCTATCAAAAAGATTCACAAAGATAGAGAACTCTGCAAATCCGGGTAATGAAATCGAATGTAGAGTCACGCGTGGATGTCCACAAGGGGGAGTTCTGTCACCACTTCTATGGGTGCTGGTCGCTAATGAACTCCTGGACTCACTGAACAAAGACGGTATCTACACAATAGCTTACGCCGATGACTTAGCAATAATGACATCGGGTTTATTCGAAACAACACTGTGTGAGAATATGCAGAAGGCACTTCGGGTAGTAGAAAAGTGGTGTAACAAACACAACTTGTCGGTCAACCCAAAAAAGACTGAACTTGTACTCTTCACACGCAAAAATAAACTAGCAACATTAATGCTACCGACACTTTTAGGTGAAACGCTAACCCTTAGCAAGGAAGTGAAATACCTCGGCATATGGCTTGATAGCAAATTGCTATGGGGTAAACAGTTAGAGCACGTTATAACAAAGGCCACCAACGTATTATGGCAGTGCACTCGGGCTGTAGGCAAGGACTGGGGCCTTAAGCCAAAGCTGTGTCTGTGGCTATACACAGTCATGGTCCGCCCAGTGCTAACGTACGGTGCAATTGTATGGTGGCCGAGAACAAACTTGGTTACCACAATTAACAAACTACAACAAGTCCAAAGGCTAGCCTGCACACTGATCAGTGGATGCAGAAAATCAACACCATCGGCAGGGTTGGACACCATACTAGGTCTGGTACCATTGCATATACATATACAGCAAGAAGCAATGGCGTCGGCTTTAAGGATCATATCAACAAACCAGTGGAAGGGAGACTCAGGTAAAACTAACCACTGCAAAATATCGGAGAAAGCTATCACTGCGATCCCCGAAGCTGCCAATGGCACTGACAGAATAGCAACAACTTACTTAACCGGGAAGAAACTGGAGATATTGCATGAGGAGCTGGAACCAGAACTCAGCGCAACAGACGCTAACACATATATTATCTACACTGATGGATCAAAGAGTAAAACAGGAGCCGGCTGCGGCTATTACTGCCCTGAACTTAGTATCTCATGTGCTCAGCCGTTAAATTCAGCAACAACGGCTTTTCAAGCAGAAGTACTGGGACTATCGCTATCGGCTCACAAAATCCTACAGGAATTAACTGAAAAAGAGCCAACGGATAACATTAAGCTGGTATTCAAAACAGATAGTGCGGCACTAATAAACGCACTTAAGAGAACAGAAACACGATCAAAATCGGTTGTAGAATGCTTCTACGCTCTCCAGAAGCTCTCGGAGTTTCAAAAAGTCAGTAAAGTAATATTACACTGGACTGAAAGGATGTCTTGCCAAGGCAATATAGAGGCTGACAAACTTGCGAAGGAAGGATCGAGAAGAACTCCCACAAACCGTGACAAAACTCTTTGTAAGCCCTCTACAGCAGAGGTCAGACAAAGTCTAAAGCATTACTCCGTAAAGGAACATCAAAAACTATGGGAGCGCAGATCAGACTGCAAACATACTAAACTGTTATATGAATTCAATGACAGGAAAACAACGAACACGTTACTCAACATGCGACGTGAAGACCTCCGCACGATGGTTGAAGTCATTACTGGTCACTGCGAGTTCAATCATCATCTTCACAAGACCGGAGCTACAGACAGCAGTCTGTGTCGCGGCTGCTTTGAGGAAGAGGAGACGGTGGAACATGTAGTAATCCACTGCAAAGCCACAGAAGAGATAAGAAAGGAGACGGGGTTGAGGCGTCTCATGGACGCGAAGACCCCATCTACATCCGCAGACTTGCTCAAACAATTAGTTACAACACCGAAAGTCCTACTCCGCTACATCAGGGAGTTGGGCTGGTTGGGGCCTGGTTAGGCAGGGGGACAATGCACAAAACACTCCTAGGCGAGATGTCAGTGCAGATCTCAGTTCCTCCACTTAGAATTAGAATTAGAATTAGAACACAAATATAATCATACTTATTATTTCTACATAAGTAGAAATAATAAGAATATATACTTGTGCAGATAAATACTAGGGTATATAAATATATTTATATGTATACTGATAATAATACTATAGGTTGTTAATTTATTCAGAACTTATTGTTTTGTGTAAAAAAAAGGTGTTTGTACTTATGTGTTTTTTAATAATAGTATTGCAGCTATCAAAGAAAAGATCGGTCATGTTGGTATACTAGAAATGTTTCTATTCATCTGTGAATATATAAAAACCCTAGTCATAATAACAAACTCATACTCCCCAGAACCCTCTCTAGAAATCTATAAGGAAAGCCCATACTACCGGTCAATTTAAATCTAATGACAAGATACCTCAATTTGTAAAAACATGGAAAAAGACAAAATATTTAAAAATAAACTAAAACAACTAAGTACTAATTAATGAAAGCTAAAGAGTACATGGAAGATAAATTACTTAGTACCTATAAACATTAAAATAAGATCACTTCTAAAATAATAATTACAAACTTTTATTCAAATAGTAAATAAAATAAATAAAATAAAAAGCCTTTTATTTTCCTTTAACTTAAATAAACATTCGAATAAAAAATTAAATTATTAAGATATGCAGGAATAAAATTAAGTTAAGGCCCCTTTCGGGTAAAGGCCTCCTCCAAGCTTTTCCACTTGTCTCTGTCTTGGGCTTTTTCAAGCCAGTGTGTTCCCGCAGTCTTTTTGATTTCGTCGGCCCACCTTTCTTGAGGGCGGCCTCTGGCTCTCTTCCCTGTTGGGCCGGACCATGCAGTAGCATTCTTCGTCCATCTATTATCTGGTTGGCGGGCCAAATGTCCTGCCCATTTCCATTTCTGTTTTTGTGAAAAGGATAATGCATCTATTATTTGTGTTTTTTCTCTTATACTCTTACTACTTTGCCTGTCCTTTAACTTGAAGTTGAGTATACTCCGTTCCATTGATCGTTGAGTTGTTTGTATTTTTTGTTTGATAGCTTCATTGAAAATCCAAGTTTGACACCCATAGGATAAACAAGGTAGCAAGTTGGTGTCCATGATAATTTTTTTGAGTTTAATTGGGATATTTGATTTCAGCACTTCTTTGTGGCTCCAGAATTTTTTCCAGGTTATATTTATTCTTCTCTCTACCTGATCTTTATGTCTAGTTTTTTTGAATGATATTTCTTTTCCAAGATATATATAGCTGTCAACATATTCTAATGGGTTGTTGTTTATTCTGATAGGGTTTTGGGTGCTGTTAGTTGCTAGTTTTGTCTTTGATGTATTGAGCTGTAATCCTATGCTCTCGCTCACTTTGCACAGCTCTGTTATCATTTCCTCGAGTTGGTTTGAAGTTCTAGAAAATAGCACTATATCATCAGCAAATCTTAGATTGCTAAGAAATGTTCCATTAATATAAATACCTTTATGTTTCCAATTTAGCTTTGTCATTTGGTTTTGTAGTACAGCTATAAAAATCCTTGGCGAGAGCGGGTCTCCTTGTTTTACGCCTCTACTTATTTTTATATTTGAACCAAGTCTGTCTAATTTCACTCTGCTTACACTAGTCTTGTAGATATATTTTATGATATTTATATATTGATTTGGGATGTTTTGTTGTGTTAGAGCTTCCCAAATACTTGTGTGTGAGATCGTATCAAACGCTTTCGCGTAATCAATAAATGCCAGGTAGAGGGGCTGTTGAAGTTCAAGATGTTTCTCTATAATTTGCTCTAAGGTGTGAATATGATCAATTGTGCTGAAACCTTTTCGAAATCCTGCCTGTTCTACTGGTTGATTTTCTTCTATTTGCTGTTCTATCCTCTTGTTTAGGCACGATGAGAAGAGTTTGTAGATTGTTGGAAGCAGGCTGATGGGTCTATAGTTGTTTAAGTCCATTGCATCTCCTTTTTTGTATAGGAGTGTTATATAGGATTCACCCCATTTTTGTGGTGTTACTTGTTCTTCAAGAATTTTATTAAAAAGTGTGTTCAGAGGCTCAAGTAGAATTGGTTTTCCCAGTTTTAGTGTTTCATTTGTAATTCCGTCAGGACCCGGACTTTTTTCTCGTTTAAGTTTATC
This sequence comes from Gymnoscelis rufifasciata, assembly GCA_929108375.1. Lineage (NCBI taxonomy): Eukaryota > Metazoa > Arthropoda > Insecta > Lepidoptera > Geometridae > Gymnoscelis > Gymnoscelis rufifasciata. The sequence continues at coordinate 35,854 of OV815322.1, read as the reverse complement.
AATCATCTTCACAATTTCCATGTTTGTGAAAGGTTCTATTGTAGGTTGTGTCGTTTGTTTTATGTTATTCATAGTTTCTGTTCGTTTAGCATTTTTTTTATCTAAGTATAAGTCTCTGTAGAAGTTGGTAGCTGCGTTGACTATGTCTGTTCTTGTATTTATATCTTTAACTGATCCAGGTGCATTGAGTTTAGGTATCCAAGTTTTGCTTGTTTCTAATATCTTGTACGCCTTTTTTTGGCTTCTGTTATTTTTTAAGGATTCCTCAATTACTTTTAATCTATGTTTTTCATATCCATCTTTGAGCATTATTTTTATATTTCTATACAAAGCAGAGAGTTTCTGTTTATCTTCTTTGCTCCTTGGGTTTTTATTTTGTAGTTTTGTACGTAATTGTAGCATTTCTTTTAATTCATCTGTTATTATGTTTTTGTGTTTTCTTCTAGTGTTCATGTTTGTAAGGCTTTGTAGTATTGTTGATTCTATTTTTTTGTTGTATGATTCAATGTTGTCTGTTTGATCCCAAGTTAGTTCCTGTTGCCTTTGTTTTAAGGCTTCTACATATATTTTTGCATTTTCTTTATCTACAAGTGTAGGATATTTTTTGTTGAATGTTGCTCTACTTTTTTTAATTTTTTCAAGCTTGTATGTCGACCTTACAAGTTTGTGGTCGCTTAGGTATGTTTTGACTAGTATAGTCTCTATGTTAGTAAATCTTTTTGGTGTTTCACTCAAGATATAGTCAAGTTGATTTTTAGTTTTACCATCAGGTGATGACCAAGTCCAGAGCGCCTTTTCTTTTTTCTTAAAAATGGTGTTCATTATTTTGTAATTATTTTGTTGTGCATATTGAACAAGCAATTCGCCTCTGTGGTTTCTTGAGCCATAGCCATATGGTCCCATGACAGAATTTTCTTGTGGTTTTCTTTTCCCTATTTTTGCGTTCCAATCACCAAGAATTATTATTTTTCCCCTTGACATATTTTTTGCCTTTTCTAGTTGATCGTAGAAAATATTTATTTGTTCATCTGTTGCTTCAGAAGTTGGGGCGTATACTTGTATTATTGATAGTGTTAATGTTCCTATTATAAGGTTAAGCAGACATATCCTTTCAGAGATGCCTACATAGCTTTCTATGCTATTTTTATGTTTCTTCTTCACTAGGAACCCTACTCCATGATGTCCCTTTGTTTCTCCTGTATGACAGAATATATTATTATCCTGCTCTATAATGTTGCTACCTGTTCTCCTGACCTCAGATAAGCCAATAATATCATACTTGATGTTTTCCAATGCATGTGTTAGGAGAATCATTCTCTGGGAGGTTGACAGTGATCGTACATTATATGTGCAAATATAGAGTGATTTTGATGTTATATTTCTTGGAGGGTTGTAGCCGTTGTCTCCCGCGGTGGCTGGCCGTATTGGGAGATGGAGAGGAGCCTTTTCTGATTGCTATTCTTTGTTGTGAGAGCTGTGGCCATATGGTGCTGATGCATTAATGTCCTTGTATGCAATTTTTGATTTTGGTATGACAAAGTTTTTCATATTGTTTGTTTTATTTATTTTTGATGGTTGTTTTTCTTTTTGTGTATGTTGCATAATCTCTGTAGTTTCAGGTGATTCTGATAAATTTCGTTTATTTTTATTTCTATGCTGGTGTGATTCATATTGATCTTTACTTTTTAGAATTATAAGTTTGTCATACTTTAGGAATGCAATTTTTCCTTGTTCTCTCTCTTTCTCAACTTGTATTTGGAGCTCTTTTCGTTTTTGAAGTATGTCGGGGGGGTAATCTTCTTTTATGTAGTAGGGTGTATTTTCTAGATTTTTCTTATTTTTCTGTATTTGTATTTTTATACCCATTGTAAGAAAAGTTATTAAAATTGGTCTTACTTTACCCACTTCAAATTTTCCAAGCCTCCTTAATGATTCCATTGCATTTTGTCCGCAGCTGATGCCCAACTGATTATTAATTATTTTTAGAACAGTTTTTTCGAGTTCGTGGTAATTATTTCCTTGTTCTTCAACTCCAAATAGAATCAAATTTTTGCGTCTCGATTGCTTATCGAAAAATTCTATAGATTTTCTTTGTTTTTCGATTTTTTGTTCAAGGATTTCATTTTTATCTTCCAACATTTTAAACTTTTTGTTTATATTACTGTTTATGTTGTTTTTAATATCTTCCTTCATATCTAACATGTTTTGTTTTTGTTGTCGCATTTCTTCCTGCATGCTTATTAACAAATTAGTAATTTCTTCCATAGCAGTACAAAAAACTTTGAAGTATTAGTATTTTATTTCAATGTCGTATTAGTACTGTAATGCGTTAATAGATGGAGCTTTTTGAGACTTCAACATCGGAACTTCCGATGAAGTGCCAATGCAACGATGATATGCAAATTTTTGAGGTTATTGTAAATTTCGTACTTTTTGTTATCAAATTTTATATACTTCGTACTAATTCTTCTTTCAGATTCATTCTAGGCCAGAAACGAAGCTCAAATATAGTGTTTTATTGGTATTTCACACTTTACAAACCGTTGTTTTTGATGGTTTGCATGGTTTTTACACTGGTACTAAAAAGTTAATGTTTTTTGTTTGTCACTGGTTCTTCACTAAGTTTTTTATATTGCACATATAAAGTGTGATTGTTTTCAACTTTTTATTCACTTTTTGCACTGTTTCCTAGCCGTTTTCTAATTTTAATTAATACTTTTACGCGGACACGATGTGTAAACAAGGACTGTGGCGCCCTCTCCCATTCAAATAGTAACAGCTTATAAAATATAAAAACATAGTACTAACATTTATGTAATTTTATTAATTATAATAACTTATGTGTGCAATAAATATATGTATAGTTTATTATGTAATTAAGTATTTATATTTTTATAATATTCAAGGTGCAAAATTGTAATATTTTATTTATTTATTTATTTATTCAACAACAATTGTTACTCTATCGTTACAGGATGTTTCCCAATGCAACAGAGTAACTCAATTTACATTATAAATTTATAATACATATATTATTATTATTAATTTCATTCAATTTTTAAGATTACTCATGTACATAAGAAATAAATTAATGAAATTTAATAAAAGTAACCTAAGTAGGTATATAAAAATAAAATAAAATAAAAAAATCAATAACACATTAAAACATTCAAAATTCACATTTAAATCAATCACCCTAATATTTTACATAACACAATATATACATCATAGCTTTTGCGACTTTGTTTTGGCAAGAATAAAAAAGATCTACGGTCTCCATTAGCACATTTAGCGTGCGAATGCTGCGCGTCAGAGGAGCATGCTTCATAAGGTTGTTTCCCCCCCGCGGTACCACAAACAGAGAAGGCTTTCTCCGCCGCCTACCATGCTCATCTGGTACATTGAGTACATTGGTATTTAAGATATTAGATCTAATAAGGATATTTATAGGAGAAATGTTTATAATATGTGTATTTTAATTTATATTAAACTACCAAAACAATAAGGAGTTAAATGTATTATTTTTAATACAAGATTATGTAGTTGGTTGCTTGAAAAGTGTTTTTATAGCGTTAATGAATATTTAAATTATTTTATTATATGTTATTAAAATTTAATTATATTTTGACTTTATATTTGCTCGCCAGGCTGAATACATTGACTTTTTAAGATCCAACATGTATTAATAATTTTGTATTCTTGCAAATAAAACTTTAAACTGTGATATGTTACTTAATACAATTTAAATACAAAGGTAATATTAATATTATAAAAACAATTAAAGATTCCCACTAGCCATATTAATAAAACTTTATATAAACTTTTATTATTTTATAAATACTCTAATTATTATTTATCTGATGACAAAATGAAAATATAAATGTAATTGTATGATTGTAATTGTAATATTGTTGAAATTATTTTATTTTATTTTAAGTCAAAATGTAATTAATAAATTTGCATACCAAATGCTGAAGCATGACAGAAAGAAATTACCTTATAACAACCAATATGTACAGATGCACACAGGTGTTATGGCAAATAAAAAGTTCTATTCTATTCTATTCTAAGACATAAATTTAACAATTTTATATAAAATTATAAATATTTGATATGTAATAAGTAGCCTATTATAGGCTAAGTCTAGATAAAAGTTGTAATGTCCCATGTGGGGCAACGGGGCTCATGTATTCCATACCTGTTCTAAATGTTTAATACCTATTGTTTTATGTGAATTTTGTTAATATTTCGAATAAAAAATTATTTATTTATTAATAATTAATATCTAGTTGATCAAAAATTAGAGTTGTCTAGCATGCCTACAAAATAGCAGGTTTAGAGGGGCTGGATGCTACGGGTTGTTTTTGAATAAAGCTGAAAAATTATTTAAATTCAAAAGCATGTTTAATTGTTTCAGACATTCAATGCTACAGCTCATCTGCTGCAGTAGCTGATAAACCGGTAATTATAACAAGTGTCACACTGAAATTTGAAAATCCAGTAATAGCAGTATTAGATGTGTAGAATCAGGGAAAGGTATTGGTCAAGGGGCTCAGACAACATTGAGCAACAGCTGACGGTAATCAGACTTGGATGGACGCAATTAAAAGATGATAATATTACACTTCACAATGTATTATAATTATCTGTAACTTGTTCAAAACTCCAATATAGGTGAAAACTGTTGGTTCAAGTATTACCTACATTACACAGCAGGTGTTGGTAAGTAAGTGTGCTTTATATTTTTGTACAGATTCATATAATGATTGGCCTTAATTATTTTATATTACATGCAGCCCAAGAGGAAACGGAAGTATAAGACGGTTAGTATCAGTAACTAGCTTTACTCCCACAGCTTTTGCTGCTTAATAATTGATTTACTACTGCGATAGTGTTGACCAAGGTTTGTGTTCGAGTACGGTATGTTAAACAGATTAAATGCTTTTATTCTAGGTAGTCTCTTGGGGGCTGATAAATTAAAACTTTTTATGAGATCCATGGAATCAATGGATCCATTAAAGACTTTATGTAGAAATATGAGATCAATGTGTTTTCTACGGCTGCTAAGAGAAGTCATGTTATAATTTAAAAGTCTATCCTTATAACTGTTAAGTCTAAGTGCTAAATTATCTTTATAGGAAAGATGATATATGAAACGCTTCTGAATACCTTCCAATCTTTTTGAGTATACTTCGTATTGCGATATTAGTTATAAAACTAACATTATCTAATAAGAAAAACTGACGGAAAATCAACAGAAAAACTTTCTGCTCATCCGCCGCCTGATCGTACTCGCACTTGAACAAAATAGATCTATGCCAAATTGCTTCCAAATATTATTAAACCTATTGCCTGCGCGCCACAAAAACGAATTTTGACGATAGACGTACCAGCGCGGAGTGAAATTGCTGACCTTCCTTTCTTCTTAACGTTACTTCTAATAATTAAGTATTAATTGTCCCAATTTACTTGAGAAGACTAAGCTTAATGTTCACATTAAATCTACTAGATCACATAATTTAATATCTATTCCATACGCGACGATTGAAAAGAGGAAGAAAATGAAATTGTGTACATAGCTTAATGTAGCATGTGGGGAAGGGATTTTGAGACGGAAACAAATTTCCGTCATAAACTTTCTTTGAATACGCTCAATCCTACTAACGAAATTATTATTATTATGAAGCGGCAATAGAAAGTTTATATAATTTAAGAAATAAGTACCTACAGCTAGCTTTCCTATTTTTGAATTTTTTATTTTTGAATTTCTTTATAATGAAAAACGCCCGGAGACCATGCGCGCAGAGCCGGTGTGACGGTAGGTGAAGGGGGTTCAACGGGGCACCGCCGAAAGATACAGGTGTACCTTAGTATTGAAATAGGTAATTTTGTGGTTGGAAATAATTGTACGAAGATGTAATTACAGACGGTGCGGAGCAGCGAGGCTCGAAGGAATGACGTCCTGCACAGCGCGGCGGGCGCGGGCGGGGGCGGGGGTGCGGGAGGGGGCGCGCCCCCGCCGCCCGCGGCCCCGCGCCCGCCCCCGCGCCGCGCCTGGGCCGCCGCCGCCACGGCCGCCGCCGCGCTCACGGCCTCCATAGGCGGGGTGAGTGTGATCTTCTACTCATGCGTGAACCCGCTACGCTACTGGTCTTGTAATCCACGAAAATCCTAAAAGAGGATTTTTAGGATTTTATAAATAATGGGTTCCGTTTAATTCAATGTGCAATCTTCACTGCCGTTCTATGGCATGTTCTCCTTCCCGGCAGGTGTACCTGTTCCGCAAGCGCGGCGAGGACGCGCCCGGCGCACCCGCGGCGCCCCCCCCGCCTCTGCCCCCGGCCGTGCCGGCGGACGGCGCGGCTCTTCCGAAGCACGCTCAGTTCCTGCTGGTCGGCGGCGGCACGGCCTCGTTCGCCGCCATGCGCGCCATCCGCTCCGCGCGGCCCGACGCGCTCGTGCTGATGGTCGGCGAGGAGCCGCACCCGCCCTACATGCGCCCGCCGCTCAGCAAGGAGCTGTGGCGCGAGGAGGCGCTCGGCGCCGCGCCGCCGGACGAGCTGCACGCGCTCTCCTTCCGCCAGTGGAACGGCAAGCGGCGCTCGCTCGCCTACGAGCCGCTCGCTTTCTACACGCCCGTCGAGGAGCTCGGCGCGGCCGGCGGCGGCGCGGCCGTCGCGCGCGGCTGGCGCGTCGCCCGCCTCGACGTCGAGAACCGCCGCGCCGAGCTCACCGCGCCCGGCCGCGACCCCGTCACGCTCTCGTACGACGAGTGCCTCGTCGCGACCGGCTCGCGCCCTCGCCGCCTCGACGCGCTGCGGGCGGCGCGCGACGCGGGCCGGGCGCTCGCCCTGCGCGGGGCCAGGGACGCCGTGAGGCTCGCGCGGACGCTCGACGACCCGGCGACGCGGCACGTGGTGCTCGTCGGCGGCGGCTTCCTCGCGTCCGAACTGAGCGCGGCGCTGGCGGAGCGGCTCGCGGCGGCCGGCAAGCGCGTCACGCAGGTGTTCCGCGAGGAGGCGCCGCTGGCGCGCGTGCTGCCGCCCTACCTGGCGGCGGAGGCGGCGCGGCGCCTGCGCCGGGCGGGCGTGCGCCTGCTGCCGGGGAGCGAGGTGGTGGCCAGCTCGGCGGACGGCGACGGCGCGGTGCTGCGCCTGCGCGACGGCGCGCGGCTGGAGGCGGACTGCGTGGTGGAGTGCGTGGGCGCGGAGCCGGCGCTGGAGCTGGCGCGCGCCTCGGGGCTGGAGGAGCACGCGGCGCTGGGCGGGCTGCTGGTGACGGCGGAGCTGCAGGCGCGCGCGGGCGTGTGGGCGGCGGGCGACGTGGCGTGCTTCTACGACGTGGCGCTCGGCCGCCGCCGCGTGGAGCACCACGACCACGCGGTCGTGTCGGGCCGCCTCGCCGGCGAGAACATGGCCGGCGCGCGTCCGCCGCGCCCCTACCACCACCAGAGCATGTTCTGGAGCGACCTGGGCCCGGATCTCGGCTACGAGGTGGGTCGCGGGGCGGGACGCCCGGGGGGAGGGAAGGGGCGGTGGTCCGGTCGCGGACTGACTGTTCGTTCGTTTGCAGGCTATCGGCATCATCGACTCGCGGCTGCCGACCGTGGGCGTGTTCTCGGCGACGGCGGTTGCGGAGGTGAACGCGGCGTTGGAGGCGGGCGCGGAGACCGCGGCGGTGGCGGACGCGGGCGCGGAGGCGGCGGTGGGCGTGGTGGTGCCCGGGGGGAACGCGGTGCCGGTGGGGGCCACTGAGCGGTCGTTCGAGCGCGGCGTGGTGTTCTACACGCGGGAGAATCGCGTGGTCGGCGTGCTGCTGTGGAACCTGTTCAACCGAATGCACATCGCGCGGCAGGTACGTACGCAAGCCCGCACATTACTTTGGCACTAAGTACTCTTTAAAATAAATGTAGCACAATAAATAGGCTGCAAGGCCGAGAGATTCCCTACCCGTAGGACGAAAATAAAGGAAGGCATCGTATGCCTGTGTATGCCATACACTACGACCGTTAAGTCGTGTTGCAGGTGCTGGCCCAGGGCGAGTTCGAGGACCTGTTCGAGGTGGCCAAGCTGTTCTCGCTGCACGAGGAGGACTAGGAGCCGAGCCACAACTACTTTAAGGCCTCAACAAACGCATTTACCTCTAATGTATATAATAAAATATAGTATCTTATAATAAGCTGCCTCCGTTATTTATCTAGTTATTCCAGTAAAACTCCCATTAGCCTAGCGTGAGTCGTCTTTCCAAAATACATTTAGATGGGCAGAAGCGTCTTTGAACGCAAAAATAAATATCTCACTGCTATTAATGTACCTAAGTAGTAATTATATTGTAACTTTTTAAGGAATCGCCTAAACATTTCTTATTTATAACGCAACCAATCAATCCATCATCAATTAATCATTCATCATCATTATTTGAATCCTAAGAGAGTATCCTACTAATTACGCAAAAGTTTGTGAGGATGTTAGAAAGTGTGGTAGTGTGTTGTTTGTTGCTCTCCCACTCAAAAACTAATGGATGGATAAGCAGTTAGTACATAATTAACGCAGTCTTAACCTCCTGGGCTAGTTAGAAACTGTGTAACAGCAAAAAAAATGCCCTGCAATCCACGGATACATAAAAATACCTTACAAAGCAATTATAAATAAATACCTTAAAGACCTAACGTAAGATTTAGAACTTAAAACTAGTTAAGGATTTTTCGTCGTAAACGTATCTCTAAAGCAGGGATCCCTAAACTATTTTGGACAAGTGACAAGTGAAGTTTTATTAGCCTTATCTAATAAGGTCATGTTTAGCCTTAAATCAATTGATTTTTTTTAACGCCTGGAAGAAGTAAAAAAAAAAAACTAAAAACGTAAGGTAAGGTTGGGTTAGGTTAGGTTTTTTTTTTCTTAATTCTTTATTTGATAATAAATCTGTTAAGGGTGCGGCGCTAATGGGATACACCTTGCTCTTAACTATATTTTACAATAAGTAATATTTTTTTTGAACATAAGATAGGTAACAAAAATAAAATTTATTATGTTTACTGCTATTCGTCCAGCCCCAGCACTAGTGAGTGACCAAACTGCACCGACTGCACGCATCTGCAGTACAAAGTTACATATGATTATGTTTTAAATCCTTGAGTCAATTCGAGCAGCCTGTACATACAGATCGCGTGTATTGATTATGTTGTTTATTGCTAGCTGAACAGACTGCACGATTTTACATAAATGGGGTTGCTCAAATAATATCAAAAATTTGAGAGGTGTCAAGGGACACCCGGATGGAACGAAGTTCCTTTCGATTAATTAGTGAAGGAATTGCAATAAAATTTCTTTTTTTTCAAATGTTATTTGAACTAAATTTAACTTACAAATAAAACTGAATTTTACCCAAAACTAAATTTTGGAAACACAAAAAGAATTGACCCCGACGTGATTTGAACACGCAACATTTTGATCTGGAGTCAGACGCGCTACCGTTGCGCCACGGAGTCGATGACGGGAAGCGCAAAATTAAAAAAACAGCTTATTAAAAGATGTTGTGATTCAAAAAGTGTCGTGTCGAAAGTGTCGTGTCAACTTTTATTTTATTTATTTGGGAAACAAAAAGCTTATAACTAAGATAATTAATATGGATAAAGTGACTTGACTAAAGCTAAAAACAGTTTCCATATGTAGATATAAATTTATAAATAAAATAAAATAAAAATAAAATAAAAATCAATTTATTCGTTTTGTAAAGCTTACATGCTAAATTATTACTATAACTATACATCGAACTAAGTAAACTAAACATAACGAAATGGTCGCTGACTCAGCATTGTGTTGGTTACCAGCAAGCTGGTAACCAACGCTGATCTTCCGTCAGCTCCAATTTCCATTTTCTGACAATACGGACTCAACGAAACACTAATGAAAATAAAAATAGATACCTACACGTTAACCTAAAAAAACAAATCTAGAACACTCTGTTAACTAAAAATAAACTAAACTAAGTATATATAATCAGAATTAAAATAACATTAGTAGGTAAGTAAATTATCTAAAAACTAAACAATACATACAATTAAGAGCAATTTATAAAATTTATATAATACTCATGTCATGTCTTTGACCCTCCTGCTCCTTCTGAGAATTAAACAAAAATTTCTTTAACTTAATGCGAAAGTTACATAGATTCTGCAGGTTCCTTATTGGTGGGGGTATATTATTCCAGCACTTAGATGCTGCGTAGCGAAAGCTACCTCTAAAGCAAGCGGAGCTGTGGTGCTGAATGGCGGGCTGACGTGCGCCTTGACGCGAGCCACATGACCGAGTGCTGTGTAACCACGACAACTTCTCGTAGAGATACGGCGGTGTCTTATGGTTTATTACCCCAAACATAAGGCACGCCAAGTGTAGTTTACGCCTGTGCTTCATCTTCAACATACAATTTTTATTTAAAAACGGTGTCACATGATCTCTCCACGGGATATCAAAGCAAAAGCGAGCGCATGCATTTTGAACCCTCTGCACTAGCCTCTGCGTTCGTGAGAGTAACCGCGGTCCTATAACTACGTCCGCATACACTAATTTAGATAGTACGATTGACTCTACCAGAAGAATGCGTAACTCAGTACTGAGATATGGCCTAACTCTGTACAAAACTTTTAACCTATAAAAGCAATTACTAACGGCCTCAGCGACATGCTTCTCAAATCGAAGATGACTATCCATCTGCAGTCCAAGATTACGCGCCTCAAAAACCCGCTCTACTGACTCACCCCTCAGGACTACGTCTGATGATATATTTACACGACTAATCTGATAAGCATTACCTAAAATTAAATATTTAGTCTTGCTGGGGTTTAGAAAAAGACAGTTTTTCAAAGACCAGTCTGCTATGTTGGCTAGATCCTCGTTAAGTTTGGATATAGCACCATCTATTTCTGCCGGCTTACATGATATAAATACTTGTATGTCATCCGCATAAATGTGAAATTTACAATGCCTAATTACTGTGGAAACATCTGCTGAAAAAATTATAAACAAGAGAGGTCCCAGGATAGAACCTTGGGGAACTCCTTTTGACACTGATAAAAAATCTGAAACTAAGTCGATATCCCCACTACGAGACACCTTAGTACACTGACAGCGATCACTCAGATAACTGTTGAACCAATGTTGAGCTGTTTGGTCAAAACCATAGTAATTTAATTTTGATAGAAGTAAATTTATATTTAATGAATCAAAAGCTTTAGAAAAATCAAGCAGGACGAGTACGGTACACATTCCTTTATCTTGGGCACACAGTATTTGATCAGTTACATCAAGCAGGGCAGTAGTAGTACTCCTTCCCTTTCTAAAACCAGATTGCACTGCTGGTAATATACCTAATTTCTCTACATATTCAGTGAGCTGACGGCTTACCACTTTCTCAAGCACTTTCGATAAGCATGGTAAAATACTAATAGGCCTTAGGTCGTTTAACACTATTGGGTTAGTATTTTTTGGGAGTGGTAACACTATAGCCTTCTTCCATGCGCTCGGGAATACAGAAGAATTGATCGAGTTGTTAATAATTGCAGTTATGGCATCAAGTGTTTCTGGTAGAGTCATCATAAGCATATCCAAACTGATCTCGTCACAGCCAACTGCTTTGGATTTAAGGCTACGGAATATTTTAGCAATCTCGTCCACCATAACAGGCTTTAACGTGAAAGTATTATCACTAAATCTGTGAAATTCAAAATACATTAAATCCGATATCGAAACAACAGAACTTGGTATATTTAAAAAGTGCGTGTTAATTTTAGTAGCATCTTGTAAGTGAGCGGGTAGCTCTACATTTTTTTTTGGTAAGATCGAGCCTTTAATGTTTTTCCATAGCCGTCGAGGGTCATTTAACTGGCTATTAATATTTATGTTGAAATATGCTTTTTTTTCATAAAACAGAGCTTGATGAACAAGAGATTTTAAAGATTTGTAATACTCTTTTTTGCTGTCAAGTTTAGATTTGTGATATCCAATTGCCGCTCTGTCACGTAGCCTCATCATCAGTTTGACATTATCTGTAATCCAAGGATGTGAGGTCGACCTGATAATCACTGTCTTAACAGGAGCATGCTGATTAAATAGAGCCAAAACACACTGATTGAAAGTATTGACTACGTCATTCACATCGTTACTATTAACTATCAAATCCCACCTAATGAATCGAAGGTCTTTGTTAAAATTTTCAATAGATATATACTTTAATGGTCTGTATGTAACTGAGAACGGCTTAGGTTTTTTTTTTCTAGGATAAATTCGCAATACACTAAACAGTGTCCAAAGAGAGAGCCAACTGATTCAACAGAAGTCCTACAAGGGGAAATATTAGAACATATCACATCAATTAACGTTTGTGATACCTCAGTAAAATGTGTGGGATTATTTATAAATTGCTGGAGGCCTAGACAAGAGAGAAAAGTAGATAGTTTAGCAGCTTTTGAGTCAGTACTATTTAAAAGATTAATATTAAAATCCCCAAGTAAAAACAGATTGTCACAGCTAGGCAGCGAGTTAATTGAGTCAGTGAGAGCGTCAAAGAAAACGTCAGCGTCCAACCATGGTGGTTTATAGGCAGTGCCGATGGCAAGTTTCTTACCATTGAGAGTCACGGTAAGCCACATTTGCTCTACTACTTTGTGTAGTGGATCCACAGGAGGAGACCATTTGCGTACAGGTAATTCGCGTCTAACATAGAAGCCGACGCCACCCCCGCGCGAGCGCATCTCCGCAGGCCTCGGTATATGCATGAGACGATAATTATGCACATCGGGGGCGCGCCCCTCCTCTCCCGCCCTGAGCCACGTCTCGTTGATGGCAAGTATGTCTAAGTTATAGTTCAAGATGGAAGCGACTAGGTTATCGTGGTTGGTACCAAGGGAACCTGCATTATACAAACCAATTTTTAGCGTATTAAAAACTAATCATTGGGAGGAAGAAAAAAACATGACATAGTAATAAAAGGTTTGAGTTTGCTTAAACGCTTGTGAAAGTAAAATGTTTTTAAACAAATATGTAACCAAAAAAATATCTTTACTAAAATACAATATTTTATAACAATTGTTCTAAATAAATATAAACAGAAAAACAATTCTTTATAGACAATAAAACATATTGCAATTTGAACGGTGAATGCGTAATTAGATTTTATCTGCATTAATTTTAAAAATACGTCGGATATCGTCTGCCGTCCGAAAAGAGTACGCCTGTTTACCATCCCCTTCACGAGCATGTACTCTTCCCTTCTTCGTCCAAGTGTATCGCCAATTGCGCATACGGCACTCTTCACGTACCTGGTGAAATAACTGACGGTTTACTCTGGTCAGCCGTTCATTAACGAAAATCCTTTGAGCCGGAGCGGGCAGTCCAAGATCTGTCGATAAAACAGTGCGACGAACGCGCGCCGCAGCGAGCAGGTCATCTCGCAGCTGACGGCGAGCCAGCCGTACCACCAGGCGGCGCGGGCGGCGATTCGATTCCGAATCAATCTCTATCTGCCCGATAGACCCTACACGCTCAGCAAATAGTATATCGCGGTTTTCAATTGCCACTCCTAATTTTGCCGCCACAATGGAGACACAGTGAACTGGGTTTTCACCTTTTAGCTCGGGGAATTGACCAATGTCAAGATCCGACAGTAAGACCTCCTGATCACGGTCGTTTAGGTCGCATTTAAGGCGCCTGTATGGGCCAACGGCCTTGAGGACTCGGGCGGAGTCAAAATTATTCCCCGCGCAACCGCATACTCCCCGCTACATTATTACGACGCAGAGCGCGGCCTGCGCTCTCGGCAAGCGGTCACGCGTGCCGGGTCCTCGCGAGTCGCTACGCCGTAAATAAGGACTTTCCAACTACATCATTATTACGCTAAAACTATTCTACCTAGAGATTTATGCGTTTGTGCTTATGTTATTTTCTTTTTAATTTTTTTTTCTTTAATTTAAAATGTATTGTTAAAATTAATTATATATTATTATTAGATATTAATGAACCTTAATTTTTAAACTATTTTAGTGTATTTTCTTGTTGGTGGTTCTAATCTAATATAACAAATAAATAAATAAATAATAAGTATGTTTTTTTAACTAGGTTTTCTTTACTTACTAAGTACCAACCTAATAATAAGATCCTAAGCCAATCCTGCCAGGGTAGGCTAGTTACCTATACAATGTGTATTTTCGAAGCTTGATCAAACGCAATTTGCGGATACATGACAAAAATTAATCGATAAATATCAGATTTTTTTTTATGTAAACTATTAAAAAAAGGTCGATTTAATATTTTTTTATGAGAACTAGGTACTTCATCTGGTGTTTTCTTTGTTTCTGTTTGAGTAAACGGTGTATTTTATTCAAAGTAGGCTCATTAAAAAGCTAGATAGTTTACCTAGCTATGAAAATTAAAAGAAAATACAATTTCGGTACAAAAGCCTATTAAAACTTTTTTTTTGTAGAAATTTAACAAAAAAAATGGGTATTTATTTTATTTTTAATCTGTAACTTTTACACTGGATTATTGAGGTATACTTTTTTGCATGTCATATTAAACTTCATAATTTATACTACAAATCTCTTCTAAAAAGTAAGGGTTTTAATTTTATGAATAATGTCTGGTTTTTGCTTGAAGGCCAATCGTCTGATAGAATCTAGGTAGTATCTGCAATATTCATAATGTCATAGGATTAGAAAATCGGGCATAAGACGAGTACAATTTCAGAGTTTTGGTCAGTCACTAAGTTTTCGTACGGAACGAAGCCTTTGCCCAAAAGTGGGATATTAACGGTGGATAATGATAAGATTAAGTAATACAACACTTTAAGTTATTACTATCAATTAATTTATTGATTGTTCAAAATGCCAACCATTTTCCTCAATGCATATCGTTGCAAGTAAACCCACGTTCAGTTCACAAGTTCTTTTTAGTACATCGCGATCGTTTCTTAGATTATTTGATTCGCTGGCGTGATTCATGGTGACGCTCCAGCTCACTTCACAACAATCGTGCGTGATCATTTTAATGCAACTTAAGATACATAATTTGTTGTCTGTTGATATTTGGCACTACAAGGCAGAAAGTACCTTTTTTCGTTGTCATGTTATTAGCCATTAAAATGGCTAATAACATGACAACGAAAAAAGGTAGACCCATACTCTTTGTAGAATTTGTAGAATAATAATAATATAACTCTTGATTACAAACCAAGATAAAACAATACAAAAATGGACTTGCAAAATACAAAATGCATAATGGGCGGCCTTATTGCTTAAAGCAATTTCTTCCAGACAACCTTTGAAAAATATTATGAAGTTTAATAAATAATGCAAAAATGTTTAAAAATTATAGATCAACAACAAAATAAAAAAAAAATTTTTTGGTAAATTTCTACAAAAAAAACTTAGCGGGCTCTTGTACCAAAATTGTATTTTGTTTTGAATTTTCTTAATTAGGTAAACTATCTAGCTTAGAGTGTTAGATATGTGTGTTGATGGATATGTGGGAAGAGGTAGGTCAAAGAAAATATTGATGGACTGTTTGAAGGATGGCATGCGTAAGAACAAAAATGACTGACAAAAATGTTTCTAAGATAATGACTTTTTAAATTGTACAATAATTAGTTTTATGACTTTGAATTTTTGCTTACCATGATGATTACTGATGTTATAAATGTTTAATGAAATTAATTTAAAGTTAATAATTATAAAAATTTATTTAGTACTGTATTTTGTTAGATTTTTATTATTTTAGTTTATTCAATAATGTAATGCCAATTTTATAATTGCATGCCTGGACAGGTAAAATACATTGATCCATGTAAAATTTAAGCCATAACAACGCTGTAACATGTATAAACGCAATAAATTAATTTTGAAATTTGAAGGAAGGAATGAGTGTTGAGATGACGAGTGACAGAGGAAAATGGAAGGAAGAAAGATGTTGCGTCGACCCCACGTAATATGGGATAAGGTCTGATGATGATGATGATGTAAACTATCTAGCTTTCAAATGAGCCTACTTTGAATAAAATACACCATTTACTCAAACAGAAACGAATAAAAAACCATACGAAGTAGTTTTAATAAAAAAAAATATTGGCTTTTTTTTAAATAGCCAACATATAATTTTTTTATCTTATTTTTATCCATAAATTTATGTCGTGTATCCGCATTTAGTTTGATCAAGGTTCGAAAATACACATTGTATATACTTTGTTTGTATCATCTACCTAGTAATAATAATAATAATAAAACTCTTTATTACACACCATATCACAATACAAAAAGGGACTTAAAGCTAAATACAAAAATGCGTAATGGGCGACCTTATTGCTTAGAGCAATTTCTTCCAGACAACCTTAGGATGGAGAGGATAATGCACAGCAAATAACTGGACGGTGCGGTGACATAAAATATATATAACAATTCATTCATTATTTAATTTCTAATTATATTTATACTAGTCTGTGCTAGTTATAAATAAATAATATTTCCAGACAATTCACGCAACAACATTTAGTCCCGTGGTAAGCTCTAAGCTTGTGTTACGGGTAGGTACTAGATATTTGATATACTTAATGTAATATACATACATTTAAAGATATTTTTTATTATACATATTAAACACCCAGACCAAGGAGAAAAGTGCTTGCAGAACATACAAACACTTTTACCCTCGGCGGGAATCGAACCCGCTACCTTTTGCTCTGCAAGCGGACATTCGCACACCGCGCCTACGAGGCACTCAGAGTCAGAGTTAGTTAACTCAGGTAACCCTTATAAAAAATAAAACAACTTTTTCATAAGTGTTTATTTTTGTTTATAAATATTAATAGGTAGGTACTTATTATATTAGCTTGGTACTTAATTCACTAGTTGGTAGGTAGTAAGTATAATCATTACTTATTTATTACTAACTTTTATTCCTGCTAATTGCTTACTGAACTTGTCCAACGAATATACAAAAGTCCGAGCTCAAATACCTATTTCTAAAATATAAAACTAAACAACAGCGTCCATGCGCAAACAATAATCGTTATACGGTTACATCGAAAAATGCATTTGGACCGATGACGAAGACGCGCGACACAACCTCCCCGTCCGATAGTCTGAGCCACACTGCCGCCCGTCGCCCCCGCACAGACCCGGTCGTTCCATTTTATACCGAAAACATAAAATAATTATTTGTAGTCGTATAAATCATTTGTTTTAATTTTCAAACGTACAGTTTGTGTGGAATACTTTGACAAATATTTAAGTTAAAGAAAAATACTCAAACTCAATACCGTTTAAAAGATATATCAAAATTTCGGATAAAAAATGCCTTACTTTGAATATTTTTTTTGTTAAGTAATAATGAAGATACAATAATTTCAAACGTTCAAGTTGTAATTTAATATCTATTTTGCAACATATATTTTTTTTATACATTTTTATTCACTCATAAAGTAGATATATCAATTTGAAAAAGTCGCGTTAGCCCATACAACCACCTTAAGCTGCTCGACAGTTTTTTCTAACGCCGCCACCTCGTTTAAAGCGGGATTAGCCCCCTTTAGCTCGACCGAATCCAGGCGCCTCTCGATAGAATCCATACGATCGTTTAAAGCCAAAGAAAGGGACCGGAACTCCGCTATCTCGTTGCGACATAATCGCAGGTCCGCCATGAACTCAGCTAATTCACGTCTCATCTCCACCATGGGAACATAGGAGGAACACGCATCTATTTTTGAAGATATTCCACTGGATTGCATTGCACTAGAGGGTTTGTTAGGCGTGGTTTCGCATTTTGTGGTGTTTTTTTTGCAAACGGGACAAACCCAATCCATAGCAACTGCACCTGAATCAGGTATAGCGACGCAGGTTTTATGATAAGTCCCATGACATACGCTGCACTTAGCGCCACCTATCGGCGATAAGTTTTTTTTGCAAGCACCACAAGGAACCTTTTTTACCATGATGGTTCTTTCTTATTGATTTAGTCTCCTCTATGAATTAGTACACCGATATAACGCTAGATGGCAGCAGAAGAATGCTCAATAGATGGCGTTAATTGTCATAAATACTCCGAGAGTTGTAGATGGCGATAGCAGCAAGCACGCTACGTGTAAACTTCCGTTATAAGTCACTAGATGGCCTTTACTTCAGCCACTCACCACACGACAAAGCCAAATAAATGACAGATAATTGGAGAGTAAACCAGGAATCTACCCTCCACAGAAATTGATACAAAATTTATGATCTACTTTTGAGTAAGATTTAACTCGATATGAAGGGCACACAACGAAAGGCAAACACTCACACAGCTGCATACGGTGACAGACTGCACACTGATAACACTTCTTAAACGAATTATGGGCGTTAACTATTTTTCAGCAATTACTTAGTAGCACAGATATGTTACGTTGCGACCGTAATGTCAGAAAAAAAAAATGTGTAGTAACCATACGTTGATTATCCTAACTTAAGCAATACAAAACTAAAACTAATAATAACTAGCCGAAACAAGCTGCCTGTGTACGATTATATTTGTGTTAAGAGAAAGTAGGAATAATAAGAATATATACTTGTGCAGATAAATACTAGGGTATATAAATATATTTATATGTATACTGATATAATACTATAAGTTGTTAATTTATTAAGAATGTATTGTTTTTGTGTTAAAAAAAAGGTGTTTGTATGTGTTTTTTAATAATAGTGTTGCAGCTATCAAAGAAAAGATCCGTCATGTTGGTATACTTTTTTGTTAAATACATGCATAGTTCGAGGGAGAAATGAATTTTAGCGGTATCTTGTGACACAGGTCGGGACATGCAACTTTAGGTGGTTTCGTAAGAATTTTTTCCGTCTAGCCCACTTTCACAAAGCGCGATAAGGAACTTCGTTCCAATAAGAGTGAATAGTTAGTACAGTCCATGCAGTTCGTGTTATTTGTTAATTGCATGTCTTGCGAACCGTATAGACTGTACGGTTTTACCTGTCAAATGACACAGTGGCAAGTGATTTAGTCCGGGTAGATAGGTACAATTTGCGTGGTCTGTACCGCTCGCAATGCCAAGATGTTTTGTATATTTCGGGCTGTCCAAACCGCACGAATGAATGAGTTTGACATGCGGAGTATAAGACATGGAGTAACTATTTACAAAATTGGTTTATGGTTTGGATTGATTGGATGATTGGTTGAGTTCATATATATAAAAAGAAAAGACTTATGGCAATTTTGTACAGGTCGGTACAGTTCGTGGTATTGGGTGATTTAATATCTTGTGAACTGTACGAACTGTGAGAATCTGACACTAATGCGTGTTTGAGTTGAGATGGTTTGGGTCGGTGAATTTGTACAGTCAGTACAGTTCGTGATATTGGGTAGTTTTATCTCTTGTGAACTGTACGAACTGTGAGAATATGACAATAATGCGTGTTTGAGTTTAGATGGTTTGGATCGGTGATTTTGTACAGTCCGTACAGCTCGTGCTATTGGGTGATTTTATATCTTGTGTACTGTACGAACTGTGAGAAATATGACAGTGTTTGAGTTGGGATCGATAGGTAATTTGGTTTGCTTAAAACTAGATTAGATTTTATGGCTAACTTAAACTAGGTATTAGAACTAGGTTATGGTTAATATGAACGATGTTTTTTCCTGAAGTGCCGGAGGCTGGCCGTGTTCGTGTATAGCACCCGACACGGCACACATTGATTTCCTCCCTTGCCCTTACCCAGCCGGGTTTGGTTCGATTGGCCCCATTTTGTTAAGAATAGTAGCTGAAGGATTTGTTGCTAGGCAGCGTTACTTCAGGAAGGGAATTGGGAGAGGGTAGTGCCTTAAGGATATCATGTATATCATTAGTTGTCGAGGAAGGAGGAAGCATCTCTCTCAGCCCTCAATGTTGGGTTGGTGGCCAGAGTTCGATAGTTGGGTTGGGTTATGTTAGGTTTGGGTTAGGTTAGGTTTGGGTTTGGTTTGGTAAGGTTAGGTTAGGTTTGGGTTTGGTTAGGTTAGGTTAGGTTAGGTTAGGTTAGGTTAGGTTAGGTTAGGTTAGGTTAGGTTAGGTTAGGTTAGGTTAGGTTAGGTTTTTTTTTTTTTTTTTTTTTTTTTTTTTTTTTTTTTTTTTTTCCTACCATTGCCCATGCTGGGCCGTCGGCTAGCCTACGTCTGACGGTGGTCAGACTCCTTTTTCATCGAAATAAAGGGCATACAAATAATTTATTTATTTCTATTAAACTTATAGCTTAATTTTACATAATTATTTATTTATTACATTTATCCCTTATCATAATTCTTAGCATCTAACTTAACTTATTTGTTTTCCATCTTACTTATATTTATATGTTTATTATATATATTCAAAAATATATATTTAACATATCTTATTTATCTTTATTTTTTAAAATACATTTTTTAGCTATATCTATACAATAATCTAAAAATTTTGATCTTATGTACTTATTTTCTAGAATTATATTAACATTACTTTCATTTATATTTATGTTTATAGAGCACTCTAAGTTATATCTTTTAAGAGCATACATTGGGCATTCAAAGAGGATGTGGGGCACTGTTTCTTTTATTCCGGACTCACAGGGGCATGATGGGTTGTCCTTGCACTTAAACCGGTTTAAGTACTCGGAAAACCCACCATGGCCTGTCAAGATCTGGGTGAGTACCTGCGTTGGTTTTAGCTTTCTTACAATGGTGTGTGCTCGAATTGCGTCTGGGAAGAACATCTTTGTGATCTTTGCCGTTTCTCCGGCTTTGTACCTGGTGTTCCATTTGATCATCGTTTCGTTACGAATTTCCGATTTCACAAATGACACCGGGCACATATCATAGTTCGGCTTAGTTTTAGATCTCAAAGCTGCCTCCTTTGCGAGTTCATCGGCACGTTCGTTACCTTCCAATCCAGCGTGAGCTTTGATCCAGAAGAGGGATACTTCTTTGTTTTGGATCACGCTGGACTTG
Source organism: Gymnoscelis rufifasciata (assembly GCA_929108375.1). Lineage (NCBI taxonomy): Eukaryota > Metazoa > Arthropoda > Insecta > Lepidoptera > Geometridae > Gymnoscelis > Gymnoscelis rufifasciata. Next base: position 14,873 of record OV815322.1, on the reverse strand, counting down.
AGGTTAGCTCTCGCTTCTACGGCCAAGGGATGAGTCGATCCAAGGTTAGTTATGGTCTCTAGAGCTGCTCGGGAGTCGCTGTAGACACCATAACTGTCCTCTTTCCGTTTTAAAATTTCCCTGGTTGCGACACATATTGCCAAGAGTTCCGCCTGATAGACCGTACAATAAGGAGATAGCTTCAGCTTCAGGGTTTTGGTCTCAGCATTATTCTTCCAGAAGGATAATGCTGCTCCGACCTTGCCCTCAAGCTTACTGCCGTCGGTGAAAATCCTTACCGTCTGTGTGTTATTTAGGTTTACTTGTTCCTGGTCTATCAGGTGGTGGAACTCAAGGCTCATGTGCTCTGCCGGATGGGAAATTTGCGCGTATTTGACCATCTTTTCTGTCACTCTGTCTCCGTGCTGTGATACTCCTTTCCTTGCCTCGTACAGGGTAGCTGCCTCTTGTATTCTAAGGTCAAGGGGGAGTATTCCGGCCAGCATCAGGGCTGCGTTCAGGGAGACTGTCCTGTACGCTTTGCAAATCTTTTGCGCAAATCCCCTCTGGACCGCGTTCAGCTGTTTCTGTATCTTTATTTTGTGTGTTGCAGGTGCCCAGACGCTTGCTGCATATAGGACCACGGGTTCAACGGCGGCGACATAGATGGTGCGTATGACCTCGGGGTGAAGACCCCAACTGATCTTGGCGGCTCTCGACAGTTGCTTGTAGACATTCACAGCTTTTCTGCAAACATTTGCAGTATGGCTGTTGAATGTCAACTTGTTATCTATCGTGAGCCCCAATATCTTGATCTCGTTTGACATGCCAATGTCGATCCCGCCCATGCTCAGGAGTGGTGTATCAAATTTGAGCTTGTTAGTTATTAACATTGCGCTAGTTTTGTGTGGAGCAAATTTGAGTTTGTTTTTGACACCCCAGTCCCGAACGTAGGCGAGAGCGGCATTGGCCTGCCTCTGTATCTCAAGTGCAGTGTCTCCGTCGAATATGAGCACAACGTCGTCTGCAAAGGCCTGGCAGTAATCGCCCCTTTTCTCTAGTCCCTTAAGCAGTGGGTCCAGGAGTAGGTTCCAGAGTATGGGACCCCCTATAGAACCCTGGACGCAGCCTTTGTTGGTGCATCTTGCGTACTCCTGTCCCGCGTACCTTACGCTCACGCTCCTATCTTGCAGGTAACTAGCGAATACGCGTCTAAGGTTCACGGGACACTTTTCCTCAGCCAGTCGTACTTTGATAGCAGGCCACCAGGCGCTATCGAAGGCTCCCTCTATGTCTAGTGATATGAGAGTTATAAGTTTCTTTTGTTGTAGTTTACTCTTGATGTATTTTATCATGACATAGAGAGAGTCCTCGGTGCTCCTTTGTGGCATAAAGCCGTACTGGCGAGTACTGATCCTGGAGCGCAAGTGCCATTTCATTCTGGCCACCAACATCTTCTCATAGACCTTTCCCAATACCGGTAGGAGTCCTATAGGTCTATAAGACTTGGGATTGCAGTAGTTGTCCTTGCCCGGTTTTCTGAGAACGATGACCGTTGCTTTCTTCCAGATCTTCGGAAAGTAATGAAGCTTCAGGCATCTGTTCACCAGAGCAAGGAACAGCTCCGGGTCTTGTTGTATTGCGTGAGCACAAATGTCGGCTGTAAGCCCATCTTCCCCTGGGGCTTTCTTGGGGTTAAAGCTTTTCACCGCGAATTCCAGCTCTTGACGTGTAAATGCTGGGTCATGTTGTTCATCATTCACCCAGTCATTTACTCGGTCGGCTTCATCCCTGATTCGTCGGTGATCGGCGTTTTCCCCACTCTCTGAGTCCTCTGGGTAAAAGGTTTCTGCGAGTAATTTCACAGACCCCTTTTGGTCTAGGCTCAGTCCATCCTTCTCAAGAAGAACATCCTCCTGTCTGCTGGTGGTTCTTCCTATGACCCTATAGATCCCCTCCCATAATCCTTCCCTATCCTGTTTAGTGCAAAACTCCTTCCAGCTCTCTGTTTGTGCTTTCTTTGCGACTTCTTCATAATTATTTTTTGCTTCCAGGTACTCGGCGACTACTTTGGATCTACGAATTGGTGCGGCGCAGCGGATCCGGCGCTTTCTGGTGATGACATCTTTCTGCAGGCTGGCGAGACTCTCCGACCACCACGGCATGGTAAGTGATGTTCTGTTATTTTTCTTAGGTATATTATGATTGCATGTCTCTATTATTATGTTTGTGTAAAGTGTTGTTATTTCTTCTAGTTCAGTGTGTGTGCTTAGGTTATCTATTGTCTTAGTTGTAATTTCATTTTCTTTTAGAAACTGGTCTAGTTTCTCATGAAACTCAGACCAGTTTGCTTTTTTGCTGTTGTAGGTTCTAGTGGTTCGTTTGATTTCCACTCCACGGGATTTGGTTAAGCGAATTTTGAATATTATGCCGTTGTGGTCAGAGCTCGTCAGGCCTTCGTCTACTCTCCAGTCTTCCACCAGGCTTAGCAAGTTCTCCGTGCAAGCCGTGATATCTATGAAGCTTTCGTACGTCTTGTTTCCTCGTACCGTGCTGAATGTTGGAGTGTTACCGACATTCAGCACTTGCAGGTCCATTTCGTGGAGCGAAGTCGCTAAGTCTTCCCCTCTGCTGTCCACCTTCCCACTACCCCACCAGGTATTCTTGGCGTTTGCATCGCCACCAAAGAGCAACCTCATCTTCCCGGCCTTTCTATGGATTTTGTGTAGGTGCTCTATGTAATCCTTGAGGTTCTGCTGGTCTGGCTCAAAGTAGAAGGATACTACGAGGATCTCCCAGGCGCTTGTCTTCAGCTTTACTACGGCCGCATTGTTGGTGGTGAGTTCTGGCCATTGTTCTACGTCTAAGCTATCGTCGAAGACAGCTATGGCCGCTTTCACTGTGCCCTCTCCAATTTTGCTGTTCTGGAAGATCCTCACTCCTCTGTAGTCCCTCATCCTCTTTATCGCTCCGACGTACGGTTCTTGTAGTAGCGCGAAGGCCATTTTCCTTTCTGTTGCTGCTAGTAGGAGTTCCTGCGTCGCCAGTTCTTTCCTTTGCAGGTTGGCTTGAACTACTAGATAGGTCTTCGCGCTGCTAGGTGGGTTTAGTGGGACTTTGACGTTTTAGCAGTAGGCGACCGTCGCTCGCGCTATCGCTTCCCACTTCCGCCTGACAGGACAGTCCTCGCTGAATGCGTTGTGGTTGACTGTGTCGTTCTTCGCGTGGACACAGTTGCAGCATGTGGGTTCCGATCCGGCAAGCCACTCTGAGCATTCAGCTCTCATGTGGGGGCCCCCACAATGGCTGCATCTCTCGTTTTTGTCTTTGCAGAAGCGCTTCCCATGGCCGTAGCCCAGACAGAGAGAGCACTGGACCAACGGGGATTGGTCAACTACTCTCACTCTCTGGAGGTCTATGTGAACCGCTCCCGCATCGACTAGCCTCCTCCAGACAGCTGGGGATACCCGCAGCACGATGTGGCTTGTGTAGGGGTTTCTAGTACGTCGCTTGTACGCTACCTCCATCTTTTGGTCTTTCCCTTCGGTGTCTTTTAAGATGTTGCGGTTCTGTGACCTTAGCGCTGCCAGTATTGTTTCGTCGTCGTTATATGTAAGAACGTTTTTAAGCATTATCATGGGATCTTTGTTTTTTGTTTCCTGGATAGTCAGGTTGTTGTCTGCTTTTTTCAATCTGTCTTTTACCTTTTGTCTGTCTTCTTCAGTTTTGCATCCAATTATGATTTTCCTATCTTTTGCTTTTCTTACTTTTTCTATCGAAATTTCCCCATCTTTAGCATTCATCGCTTTTCGTACTCTATTAAGAACCTCTTCTCCGGACTCAGTTTCGTTTGTCGAGGTGGTCACTACCGAGTGTAGGGCGGTTTGTTCTGGGAGAGGTCTCCTCTGTGCCGTCGCTGTAACACTCGCGTAGGTATGTCTCTTTTGTTCTTCATAACTTTTTTCCAAGCTTTCCTTTAGGTCTTCCATTTTCTTGTTATTTCCTTCTATGAGTCTTGCATGTTCTTCTAGTTTCGCTATCAGTTCTTTGTCTATATGTGTGTTTTTGTTTGCTGTTTCCTTTTGTCTGTCTTGCTCATCTTTAGTTTCGTGTTTGTTTTGTCCCTTTACGCTCGCAGCCTCTTTAACGAGTGCTACGAGTTTGTCTAGTGCTAGGTTGATGTCATTTTTTATTTCAGTTTTTGTGTTTCGCGACGTGGCTAAAGCTTGTTTTGCCTTGTAAGCCCAGGCCATGGCTTCGGCCACTCTGTCTTTTAGCTTTGATTTCTCAATTGGTGTTTTCCTTGTTTCCGCAGTCAGTTCTCGTCGCATGATTGTAGAATCTTTTGTAGGTGGCGATTTTGGCTTGTCTGTTCGTTTTTGTGCCATGGTTTTAGTTGTCTTTGCCTCCAGTTCTCCAATGCTTCGCCTCACCTTAGAAACAGGTTGCTTCTCCGGGGTTTTGCAAGATGGTCCTGCCATCGCGGTGTTATCTGGAGAGTTGTTAGTTTCAGCGATATTTTTCCTGACGGGAGTGTGGAACCCAAACATATTGTGTTGATTTAGGTCAAGGTAGGAATCGTCAATTGTATATGCTTAAAAGATTTGTATAAGTTATATAATAAGTTTTATGTCAATGGTATAAATAATAATACTAATATATATTTTATGTTTCAGGTGGTGCCCCGAGTCCTCGTCGGTAGTCCAGTAATGCAGCTAAGGTAAGTAAGGTGAGTATTTTGTTATTTGATTTTGCTCTACTATGGTAGAGTTGAGTCTTACTTATGAATTTAACCTTTTTTATTGTGCTAAACCGTGTAAAATGTTAATAAAGTATTAATGAGTGATAATTAACGATATTATGAAAAAATATTTTTGCTCTACGTAGAGTTGGA